>CM029929.1:12168944-13632694 GCA_017639245.1 Myiopsitta monachus | reverse complement strand
CAGCGTGACTGCTGCCAGGACTGGTCTCAGCTATCTTCCACTTTAAAAATTATCTTCTCTTTATGCAAAAATCCTAATTATTGATGGTCTTGATTAGGCAATGTGTTATCATTAAATCACTCTAAAGGCACAGTCCATTTATTTAGTATGAATTCTGATTTATTGTGAGAAAAGGCAATCACTCATTTTATGAGTACATTTATCCTCATCTATCTGGTAACACCCTGGGAAGGCTTAGTTAATAACCCCCCTTCCCAAACTCCATTACATCCTAGAGGGAGATAAGGAGGCACATACAGAATATGCTCATTGATCAGAACGACCAGTGAAATCATTACCGAGGCTCAGGTATCAGGTTGGCTCATGCAGAGCCCTAGAACACTCTCCTCTGAAAGCCTGAAGGAAAATGTTCTTTAAATGCACCACAAGTGGTCAGATTTGCCTTGCAATTTGGCTCCCCAGAAAGACAGTTCCATACTAGACAGGAAAGTTTCTGTTGTGAAGGTGAAGGAGCCAAAAGACATTAACCACCCAGCTGAAAGAAAGTAGACGCTGATGTTTGCCAGCACTAAACTCTCCCCTACTATACTGCTACTACAGTAAATGAGATTTGGTTGGACAAAACCAACATCTTTATGAGTTTTTTTCTTTCTAGATGATCCAAAATCAGATTCTAGCCTAGAAATTGTGTCTCAAAGAATTCTGAAGTTTTAAGAGCTCAAACCATATCTAGGCAAAGACAAATGATTGACGGGTTCAGCAAGCTCCTGATGGATCTTTGTGAACTGCAAGTCGTCTTTTGGGTTTCCAGCAGAACGCAACAGGTCTGTGTAGTGTTAATGAAAGATCACTTCACTGATTATGAACTCCAGGGGAGGCTTTTTTAGGTGGTCAAGTGATGAGACTGGTTCCTTATGTTCCCTCCACACTGCTCGGGCAGAGCTAGTCCCTTTCAGACCACAGCTGAAGGTGCCCATGTTGCTACTGACATGTTCTCTACAGAGGAGCACTTCCTTCTGTTACTATACAAAAGAAACTGTCAGGAGATGAGAGCATCCCCCCAGACTGATGAACCCACTGTTTCAACACCTCATGTGCAAACAGCAGGCATAGCACCCATCAGTGTAATGCAGATCCTTGGGAGGATGATACATAAGCAATGCTGCTCACACAAGAGATGTATTGGTGAAAGCGTCTTGATTGGCCGTTAGAGAGCAGGCAATCAATACAAGCGCACTTGAGGTTTGCAGATTAATGAATGTATTTTATAGGAAAACTGATGACATCGTCCAGGAGCTTGATACATCCTTGAAAACAATTCAATATCCTCAAACAAGAGTTAAGGCCATTGGCTTATAAATTACTGAATAGCCAGAACCACCACCCTCTGATTGCCTGGTATTACTTCCTGAAGCTCCAATTCATTCCTCTCTACAATCCACTGTATAAATTGCTTTGATGGACTCCAGCTAGCCTTATCTATTTTATTTCATCTGACCATCTATGGTCAGGTGTTACAGCTGCTTTCTAAGGTAGTCAGGAGTTAATGAACGGAAAAAGGAGATGATCATCAATCACTTTGAAATTGTCTCCTTTTGTTTAGAGAGGCAAACAGAAGAGTTAGCAGGAACAAGGGAGGAAGTACAGGGACTGACTTCAACCCTGCCACACCACCCCTGGGCTTGCCAACAGCTGGATTAACAAGCAATATGTAATACATTAACACCTGTAAACAGCTTAGAAGGGCACATAAATCATTTCACTCCTACTGCTCTATCCTGAGATCAGAGAAGAAAAAAAAAAACCATAACCAAAACCCCCCTTTTTGCTATAGTCTTCTATATTTGAGAATGAAATTCATACCTCAACATATTTAAAGCAGCCACAAATACAACACTCAAAGTGACATAACAGCTCAAAAGACTGCAGGACACAGCAGGATTTTTATTTTTTTTAAGATAGATATGCCAAGAAATATGATCATTGCTGCCAAAACTCAGCAATTTACCAAAAAGGTGATGAGAAAAGCCTATGTAATAACAATACCTGTACAAACACTCACATAAACAATATTTACAAGCACTACCATGCTGGTCAAAAGATGAATTTCTATGCTCCACTCACACAATGCTGGCAACAAAAGATTATCCGTCTTTCTCAGAAGGACAGAATTAGTTACTACTGACTCCAGTGGTTACTGACCCTAGAAACCATGACTAACTTGAGCAGTATTTGCATAAAGAAATAGTCCTTCTGCTAACACTGCTGCAGACCAGCTTGAAAGGGTTCAAAAACAGAAAGCAAGCCCTCTGGCTAGCTGAGCCATGGTGACTTCTCACCACCCTGCTCCTCTTCAGACAGGAAGGAGTCTCTTCTCTATTCTTGCTACAAAGCTGCTCCCTTTCTTCATTTTCTACAGAGAAGAACAAAGGTTCTCAGAGAAGCTAAAAAGAAAGAAAAAAGGGGGAAGAGAGAACCCACCCTCACTCCTATGGAAGGCAGAACGCTCCATATGCAAAAATTCCTTTTACTGTATATTTGGTACAGCTCTTGTGCAGATATCAGGTGAAAAAGAAGCACAGTGAGTTTCTCCTGAGTGAACGCCACAGAGCCAGGGCCTCCATCCCAGTGCCCCCATTCTGCATTGTGTGGTCACAGGAAGCTGCAGCACAACACACAGCTCCCATATGGCAAGGCAAACACTGCAGATCTAAGATAAGCAACAGCTTTAAAGAAATGACTTTGACTGAGTAATAGCTTTTGAATATCCATATCTTTGCCAAATTTTTATATAAGTAAATCATAATACAGGAAAATACATCATATCAAATATAATTATTCATTTCAGAACTGGATGCTAAAGAAAATGGGATTTATATACAGCCTGCACAAGACCAGATCCTTTACAACCCTGCGTACTTCTTTGTGTTACAACGTGACATGAGGAACAGACCATAGTTTGCAGAAACACATTAAAATTAATGACATATCATTATGCAAAGTCCTAAGGGCAACAAGGTATAAAGTAGTAAGTGTTGAAAATTCTAAGGTATCTGTCATTACTATTCATTTAGACTTCGGTTTCCAAGCATTTCTGAGACCCCACTGGTAACAGCTACCTCAAGCTTGTTGATAGCTTTTCCTTGTGGCTGCTCTGAGCATTTACTTTTGGAAGCATCACTTTTCATTGCCATTGACTAGTATTATTTACAGCAATCGACAGAGCTATGACTAGCAAACAGCCATCACAACTTTACTTACTGATGAGAATGGAGAAGCCAACCCAACATTTTGGCTTACCTGAACATTTTGAATACCTTATTCTACACAACAGGATAATTATTTCTCAGTGAAGTGCTTATGTCATGGTCACAGCAATTAATAAAGCATCTTGCCATTATTTCTGCATGCCCCGTTTGCTTTAAGCATGGCAAGAGTGTGTGTTAACCACCACTTCAGGACAGCTAGAAGAAAAATGCTTCATCACCACCGTACATTCTGGCCAGAACTAGTAACTGCACTGACAAGAGGATTAATATGACCCAGGTTGTATGAAAAGGGGACGTAGGGTCAGTATGCTGTGCTATGCATGTGTCAGCATGTCACTGCTATGGAAAGGGATGCCTAAACTAAGCATTTCTCTTGATTGTAAAAACCTCAGCACAGTATTTTTTCAATCCAAATGTATTTAAGTTTCAGACCAGAGACATCAAATCCAGCTGCTGCTACGTTCTCTTTTTAACCTTTGTATCTTCTATAGTTCAGCTTTTCATCCATAAAAACACAGTAAAGCCAACTCAATGAAAACCTGCCCAAACTCCTACACCTTTTAGGTCATTAAGCAGGTACAGAGAGCTGGTCTTAGCTCTTCACAGCAGATGATAACAAGCTCTGTAAGTACCTGCCACAATGAGCCTTCCAGATATTCCACGCAGCTCTGGCTACATTTCCAGTCCACAGGATTAGTACAGAACAAGAGCACTTGGCTCTAGCAAACATAACACTGTTTTGTCCACAGGCTATGGGTCTAGAAAGGGAGACACAAAAAGGAAAGAGAACCAACTCCCTTACTGTTAGGGGTGGAATGTTTTGAAAATTTGTTCTTGAAAGAAGGGAAATTCATTAATTTCATGGCAACTTTAGATGCAGCTGTAGAATTCCGCTGCTTTCTGTTTCCTGTGTATGCATAACACGGGAACACGTGTTATGCATATGCATACATGTGGGGGGACATGTGTACGCATGCTTTTGTGCATGTACACGAACAAGGCAAGGGGAGTGTTTCCAGCCTGTAGAACTGCTAAAATAGCCTGAAATCTGACAAAACTTGTGAGCTCGCATAACAAACGGAGGAACTATGACTTCTGGATTAACTGCCGGGGGGAAGGGATCTGAGAGTTTTGTCATCATGCCCTTAGAAATGGGAACTACTTTTTTTAGTAGTTGTATTTGACCATATTCTACTCCCCTTTGCAATGCACATGATATGCTTCTTACAGTGCAGATGATCAAGATCCTTGCAGGAAGGATCTAGCTGAAAACCGTCACTTGGCGTTTTCCTTTCCTCTCCTGTCCAGTTCAAGTCCTCTGCTGCCATTCCACAAAATGCACTTTGCCCTTGCTTGCAAAGTATCTACAAGCTTTCTGGAAGTCAGACAGCTGGGCATACAGCTCCTGCTATCTTCTTCTTAAGGACAGAGAAAACAGTTTTACCTCCTAATGATGGGTAAAAGCTTTTATTGTCAAGTTGCGCCAGGGAATGCTTAGATTGGCTATTAGGAAAAATGTCTTCACCAAAAGGGTTGTCAAGCATTGGAACACTCTTCCAGCGAAGTGGGGGAGTCACCATCCCCAGAGGGAATTAAAAGATGTGTAGATGTGGTGCTCGGGGACATAGCTTAGTGGTGGACCTGCAGTGTTAGGTATACAGTTGGACTCAATGACCTTAAAGGTCTTTTCCAACCTAAACAATTCTATGATTCTAAATAATGCTATGAACATTTCTGTACCAGCTGCAACAACAGCCTTTAATTTGAATGTTGTTGAGGTTTTTTCTTAATAGTTAAATAATTACTTCGCCCATCACTGATCAGCTTTCACCCTGGCAGCACAGCATTCTTGAAACCTCTTTGACAGCACAATGAAAACCCCAAATCACACCTCTGGCATCACTGGGTAAGTGGGGATTTTGCTGGTAATATGTCTGGATAACTCGTGATTAAGTAAGAATTTTTTACAGTTTATTTATCATGCATATGATGATCTCAAAATTCACCTGCAAAACCAGCATATGCATGATCTGATCATCACAACATGAAGTCAATTCATCATTGTATATCAGTACTTGTCTATCTCTAACAAATGAGTAGCCTGAGGAAATTGGAGGGATTTTTTTTTCACCTACGGGCAAGCTTAATTCTAAGTAACTACGTTGACAAATCTGATTTAGTGCTTCCTTACTAGAATATGTATGCAGCAGACTGAACACACAAAAAAAGGTTCAGTTTTATCAATGCCTGAAGCTACTTTACTTATTGCATCACATATTGTTCCTTTAAAGTACAGCACTTAGTGCAACAGGGCGCTGGCCCTGATCAGGCTTCTGAAATGCTGCAGTTGTAAGGAACTAACTAAAACTGGTTTAAATAATATTAATAATTTTAAAAAAAATAAATCACAAATGCAACAACAACAAACCCCAACGAGCAAAATCACACTAAAGAAGGGGAAAAAATAAGGTCTATTTCTAAGCCATAATTACATAGGCAAGGAAGTTAATAAACCTGCCAATAAAACTGGCCACCACACACAGATCCCAGCCTACTATAATGGAACAGAATATATTAACTTTTCTATAGAAGTTTTAAAAGCTCAACAACAGTCTCTGATACAGTTACATATTTGTCATATAATTAGGTTAGAAAGACCTAGAGGAAGGTCTTTCTTTTGTGCCATATTCTATTATGTCCTTAAAAATAGTCGGCTATAGATTTTTCAGCCGTATTTAACACTCTAAGTCTTCTCTGAAAGGTTATTCAGAAATAGCTACTTCCACACACAGGAAAATAAGGAGACCCACCAGGCAGCAGGTTCACAACAGTGACCTCGATCTCTGTGTGCGTAAGAGTATTTAAGCCTGTGCAATGGAGGACAACGGCAGCTGGGAGCGGGGCAGATAACATGCCTGCCAAGGTGCTGTGTGCCCAGAGGCACACAGGAGAGAAGACCCAGAGTCACAAAGCCAGTGTCAGAATGCAAGGGCAAAAGCAATGATGAAGAACCCATGCCAATAGGCTTGCGGATGGGTCTCTACACATGCCCAGTAGCTCTGTGACTTCTACATGTTTTTTCAAGAAGGTGCATTTTTACAGTTCCACATGTAACTACTTTAAAGGCATCCAAAACATCATCACAGATAAATTGAGAGCAGTGGTTTTGTTCTGGGACTACCCATAGGGATTGTAAATTACACATTCCCAATAAACACTCACCCTTGGTCCCGAGACAACACACTGTACGCATCAGCGGGCCCTGATGGTTCCACTTCTCTGACGTCCTTCTGAAAACACAGCACTAATGCAACCAGCATGGCTGGACACCACATCCAGCCCAGCCTGCCAGGCTGGACACACTTCTGGTGCTCAGGTTTCCCCAGCCTCAGGCACAGCACCTCCAAATAAACATCAGAGGGGCAAACTACAGCCAGAGAAAGTAAAAAGAAAGAGAATGAACTGAAAGTAGTAAGAAGTGAGGTGAGAGAGGGCAGAGTAAGCTCAGACAGGTATTACTCTGCGCTAAATTACTCTGGCAGCTAAATAATTTAAACCATTAATCTCACATCTCCATACAAAGCAGTGAGGTTTTGTCAACAGCTTTTTATTCCAGCCTGAACTTTCAATTTGTTCAAGTGTCAATCCAAGTGGCTTTGTTGGAAACCAGTGAGGTGAGATTATTTGAGCAATTATGAACCAGAATGAATTGGTGCAGTTGAGAAACCTGAAAGCAAAAAAAAATCCTTTGTTGAGGAAAACCATTTTAAACACTGGAGACACACGTCACCCCTGAGACAAGCAGAAGACACACGGAAGTCTTGGTTTCCAAAACTTTACATAGTCATGGAAGAAGTAAAACTGGTTGGGGTATTTTCTTGGGTTTATTTTGCTGAAGCTGTTCTTGCCACATCAGATTTGCCATTCTTATACTTGAGTTTTCAGAAAGCCCGAAAAATTTGCATGGAACTGCCTCCAGCTTTGTGCCTGCAGAGGACAAGTTGCTGGTAAATCTCTTTATTTATAAAGCCTACAAACTGAGGCACATGTTCATGTAAATTAAGAGACAAAACCTCTTCTCTATTTCAGTACTTTTTGCCTATACTTTCACATCAAGTGCTGAAGAGAACATGGAGGAGATGTTACAGAGGCCAGTGACAGTAAAAGAAACAAATACATGTCCTTATTGGGAAGGAATTGTATTTCTGCACAGTACAAACTTGGGGAATTTATTTAACAAAGAGTAGGGGATGTTGGCCTTGATCCAGCAAAGGATGTGAATAAAACCAGATTAGCTGCCTGCATAAAGGACAGTGCCCTGCATCTTCTGCTGCAAGAAGCAAGCAACCTACTCCTAGACTGCCTATCTCTGAAAGGGCCTGGCACAGCAGAGCTCCATATATTCCTGAGGTTAACAAAGTCACATCCTACCACACTCCTTTGAACTCTAGGAATTTTCTTAAGCTTTTAACTTTATGAAAGAAAGCAAGTGATATTTCTATGCACCTCTGTTAGATGCTGGGCACCTAGAGCTAAGTCCTGCACGATTCATTAAAACTAGGAGGTTTAAAACAGGCAAGACTGTGGTGGGCTCGGGCTTCCCTTGCCAAGAAGTTACACACTGGCCAGTGCCACTCAAGGTCTTGTTCACATGAGCATTTCCTCAAAATTGCTTGGCCAACACACTATATAGAGAGTCTGTGATTACTACTGATTCCCTCCTCGGTTAAACCAGGAATCAAGCACTCCCTTCAGCTTACGTGTGCTATCAAGCTCCTTTGGGACCAGGATCACCTATTTGCAAGCTGTATTGGGTGGAGAAACAGAGACCACTAGGAGCTGCTAAACACTAACAGAACTTACAGACGAACACATTGCAGTGCTCTGCCTGCTTCGTGGGCAGAAAGGCTCCCACCAGCTCGACGGTTTGGCTGAAGATGTTACCACCACTGCCAGCTCTGTGGACATTCTGTGATGTAACTTATAAACAGAAATTCGTCCATTGAAAACTGTGTGCTACTTTTCAAGTGAGTTACCAAGGTCAGAGACTTTACTCGGGAGATTCTGGCTGTCTTACAGAAGCAAGGCACAAAAATGTGCTTTTCCAGAAGCATCCAGATTCAAGGAGTCGAGAGTTTGTGGGTCAGGGTTAAAGGGAGAACGGTGATGGGAGACATTACTGTGGGGATCTGTTACAGACCACCTCATGAAGAGGACTCTGTGGATGAACCACTCTATAGATAGATAGGAGCAGCCTCACGCTCACAGGCCCCTGTTCTCATGGGGGACTTCAACCACCCTGATATCTGTTGGAGGGATGGTACATCCCGGCACAAGCAATCCAGGAGGTTCCTCGATTGTGTGGAATACAACTTCCTTCTGCAAGTAATAGAGGAGCCGACAAGGAGAGGTGCCATGCTTGACCTCCTCCTCACCAACAGGGAAGGGCTGGTTGGAAATGTGACGCTCCAGGGAAGCCTTGGTTGCAGCAAGTCATGAGATGGTTGAGTTTGAGATGCTCAGGACAGTGAGAAGAGCGTGCAGCAAGCTCACTGCCCTGGACTTCAAGAGAGCAGACTTTGGCTTCTTCAGGAACCTGCTCAGTAAGGTTCATGGGATATAGCCCGAGAGGGCAGGGGGGCCCAAAACTGTTGGTTGGTATTCAAGGATCACCTGCTGCAAGCTCAGGAGTGTTGCATCCCAACTAGAAGGAAGTGCAGCAGGAGAGCCAGGAGACATCCTCGGATGGATAAGGAGCTGCTGAGGAAAATTAGAGGGAAAAAAAAAGCTTACAAAAGGTGGAAGCAAGGATAGGTGGCCTGGGAAGAACACAGGGATGTCCAGCTGGAGACCAGTAATGAGTCATGTCCCTCAGGGACCGGTGTTTGGACCGGTCTTGTTCAACATCTTTGTTGGTGACATGGACAGTGGGATTGAGTGTGCCCTCAGCAAGTTTGCCGATGACACCAAGCTGTGTGGTTCGGTTGATACACTACTGGAGGGAAGGAATGCCATCCAAAGGGACCTTGACATGCTTGTGAGGTGGGCTGATGCCAACCTGATGAAGTTTAACCATGCCAAGCGCAAGGTCCTCCACCTGGGCAGGAGCAATCTCAGGCACAGCTACAGCTTGGGCAGGGAAGAGATTGAGAGCAGCCCTGTGGAGAAGGACTTTGGGGTATTGGTCGATGGGAAAACGAATATGAGCCGGCTGCAGTGTGCGCTTGCAGCCCAGAAAGCCAACAGTATCCTGGGCTGCATCAGAAGGAGCGTGACCAGCAGGTCAAGGGAGGTGATCCTGCCCCTCTACTCTGCTCTCCGTGAGACCTCACTTGGAGTATTGTGTGCAGTTCTGGTGTCCTCAACATCAGAAGGACATGGAAATGTTGGAACAAGTGCAGAAGAGGGCCATGAGGATGATCAGGTTACTGAAGCACCTCCCGTATGAAGATAGGCTGAGAAAGTTGGGGCTGTTGATCCTGGAGAAGAGAAGGCTGCGTGGAGACCTCCTAGCAGCCTTCCAGTATCTGAAGGGAGCCTATAGGGATGCTGGGAGGGACTCTTCATTAGGGGCTGTAGTGATAGGACAAGTGGTAATGGGTTCAGACTTAAACAGGGGAAGTTTAGATCGGTTATAAGGAAGAAATTCTTTACTGTAAGGGTGGTGAGGCACTGGAATGGGTTGCCCAGGGAAGTTGTGAATGCTCCATTGCTGGCAGGTGTTCAAGGCTGGGTTGAACAGAGCCTTGGGTGGCATCGTTTAGTGTGAGGTGTCCCAGGGCATGGCAGGGGGGTTGGAACTAGATGATCTTAAGGTCCTTTCCAACCCTAACTATTCTATGATTCTGATTATAAGTACCTGCAAGGCACACAGCAGAGAATAGGAATTCTTCTAATTAGAGACCACTTCTCAAAAAAATGCTAGCCCTTGCTGCTGCCTTGCTCAAGGTCACAGGCTGAGTGGCTGGTGAACAAACAGATCTGCTATCTCACAGCACAGGGAAGAATTAAAATCCAATCCAACTTTGGTGCCAACCCTGGTATTTGACACTGTCAAAACAATTTTCTGTTTTAAAGCAACAGCAGACTACGAGTGAGGCAGCAAAAGGAAACTGGCAATGAAATGAGACTGTAATCTGTCGGGTTTTTCCTAAAATTAGTTTATAAGAAAAAGGTTGATCAAGAATATTAATTAAGCAAACCACCAGTTCTGAATCAAGTAATCCTGCATGTAGAGCATGGCAGTCCCAAGCACAAATACAGGCTGGGCAGAGAATAGATCAAGAGCGGCCATATGAAGGACTTCGGGGTGTTGTTTGATAAGCTCACCATGACCCAGCAGTGTGTACCTGAAGCCCAGAAACCAACTGTATGCGGGGCTACATTCCTACAGTGTGTGCACCAGATCGAGGGAGGTGACTCTACCCCTTTACTCTGCTCTTATGAGACCCCACCTGCAGTACTGTGTCCAGCACTGGGGCCCCAAACATAAGGACATGCACCTGCTGGAACAAGTTCAGAGGAAGCCACAAAGGTGCTCCAAGGGCTGGAGCACCTCTGCTACAGAGACAGGTTGAGAGAGCTGGGCTTGTTCATGCTGGAGAAGAGAAGGCTTCGGGGAGACCTTAGAGCAGCTCCAGTGCCTAAAGGGGACAACAAGAAAGCTGGAAAGGAGATTTTGACAAGGGCATGTGAGGATAAGACAAGAGGGGACATTTGTATTAGCTATTAGAAAGAAGTTCTTTACAGTGAGGCTGGCGAGGCACTTGCACAGGTTGCCCAGAGATGCTGTGGCTGCCCCATCCCTGGCAGTGTTCAAGGCCAGGTTGGACGGGGCTTGGAGCAACCTGCTCTAGTGGAAGGTGTCCCTGCCCGTGGAAGGGATCCCTGCCCATGGCTAGGGGGTTGGAACTGTGTGAGCTTTAGGGTCCCTTCCAACATAAAGCATTTTATGATTCTATTTTTGGTTCTGCTGGATTACTAATTTGGATTCTAAATTTAAATAACCGAACAGAGGTTTTCCTCAGGTATTACATATGCAGTGCCCAAAATATCTTTAAAATGCCCCATTTTTTTTTTCCCCTCCTCATAAGTATTGCACTTGATCTTGGTGCATAACAAGCTGCACAGCCTGGTGAACAGACAGAACAGTACCAGTATTTCAGTAATTTAATACTTTGCAGTTACTGTTTGATAAATATAATCCCCTGTAATCATCTGGTATTGCTTCTTAAAAAATCATTAAGAAATTATTCTCAGAAATTAACCATTTCCGCATTAAAATCGGATTACCAATAGTACTCTATTGCTCAGCACTGTATGTATCACTGGTTTTCTACTTATATCCTCCCATATTTTTCCCAAACCATCATTCATCATGAAATAATCAGGACAGTAAGCGCTACATTTTATGTCATCGGGATGTTCTATTTAAACACTTCATCTGACACTTTAACATGCACTATAAACCAATACTGAAAATAAAGCACATCAGTAGCTGGGATGTAACAGCGAAGGTGAAGGATTTCAGTAAAGTAGGAAAAAATCGTTCTGAACACAACTGGCAGTTCTTGGCCACTGCATAAAATCCCTATTTTCATTTTAAATTACCTTGGAATTGAAATAAAATCCACTTCTGTCTTAGCCACCGATTTAATTGATAATGATGGTCCCATGTGTTCAGTCTTTAATATACACTAAATTCCTGCTAGAATAATCGTATAGCCATCAAGGATTTGCTTCTGATTTACACTTCTGCTCAAACACAGAATTTGTTCCACTGCTGTCCTTGTGACTACTGATGCAAGAAAGGGCTGCACAAGTTTTGCTATAAGAATAAAGCAGTATTTTTCAGCTGCATGGCTAACTAACAAAAGTTGTAATACTTGAGTCGCATCTAGAACTAAGCCCCTTTTCCCCAATTAAATACAGTGGGAAAAGTATTCCAAACAAACAGAAGATGTTATTTAGGTAAAACAAAAAAATATTTTATATTTTATTAAATCCCATTAATTTGGTCTTTTATTTGGCAGGTTTAAAATTCAAGGTCAAATCTATAACCTAAGACTCATGATACCCAAGTTTTGCAGCCAGGGCAAATCACTGTTAAAGTAACAAGGAAGAGGCTGACGCAGCATAGGCGCTGCCCTTACACTTTCATGCGGAAACAGCACTCAGTAAATGGTGATTATTTCCAGGATTTGGGCTAAAACACTCTGCTAGAACAGAACACATGAAGCAGAGGTGCATGAACACATGCTGCCCCGCAGCACCACCACCTTCTCCAACACAGGAGCAAGCACAGCCTTAGACACCTTCAAATGCACAGACCTTCGGGAGTCTCCAGTGCTAACTTCCTTCACCAAGCCTGCCAGTGACCAAATGAACATGTGAGAACATAGGAGGGCTTATGGAAAAACAAATCCAAACTGGGGGGAGCTGGAAAGCAGATTTAAGCCATTTTCTCAACTGCTGCCCTTGACCAAGGGGTAATTCTGTAGCTCTCTGACATCTGAAACTTACCCTCAACTCCTGCTGACTCCAGACCAGACCTTGAACATCTCTGAGCATCCCGCTCTTTGAAAGATTGCTCTGCTGTGCCGACCACATTCCAATTATTCTGGTTATCATTTGAAAAATATTGTTCCTTTAACTTTCTTTGACAGATAAAAATTGGGCACATTATAAAAAGGTCTGTAAGTTCTTCCAGATGGCATTTGAGGTAACTCATGTCCTTCTGCCAAGATACACACTACTTCCAAAGGCAGGAGTCTGAAAGCTCACAGAACTTGAACAACTGACACAGTGATTGACACAGCTCTGCTCCTGGTGTGAAATGTCCTATTTAAGGCTTGCCGGGCTGCACAGGCTCGGCAGCAGGACTGCAGCAGTGCTACCATTTCCCTCCTACGTGGATTCAAGAACTGGCACAGAAGTACATTGCCGAGATGTTCTCACTTTCTGCACTGTAATCCTTCACCACGTGCCACACAGACAACCTGGCATGGCTTTGTTACTCTGGACGAAGAAATGGTATTTTTGGTGTGCCATTCAGTCTCAGTTACTTTATTTCCTTTGCTATCGCCTTGTCCAGGGTTTTCACACCATCACAGCTTTGTTGCAGAGAAAGCCGTCCTGCCCTCCACACGAGGTATTAAAACTTCATTTTGGTGGATGGTTAATTGCAGATAAATAGAACAGAACCTGAAGTGGACAAATGGAGGAAAGAAGCACTTTCAAATACCATGGAAGTGATAAGTATGAGTTCAAACCTTTCCTTTTGGAGACTAGCCACAGATACTAGAAGGGATTTTATAACTCCTTTCTCTTTTCCATCAACATCAGCACCAAATCCTGGCCTTTATTCAGTGAAGTTACAGGAAGTCTTTGCTTCTCTGCAGTGAGATAACTTTTCTTCACTAATTCATTTATAGAAGGAATATTAAAAAGAATTCCTGCCACAAAAAAAGGTAAAATGAAAAGACATTTTCTCATTTTTAGCAAACTATCAGGGGAAAAAAGCCCATGTTAAAACCAAAGGAAAACAGGTGCGAAGATGAGTCAAAAAGGTTCATTCCCATGACATGATTCCAAAACATCTGCATTATAGTGGGCTTAAACCTTGACAAAAAGGTGCCTTTCAGACTAGAAAAGTTAATATAGTTGAAAAAAAGACAATCTAGAATTTTATATGCATCAGCCTTTGACTTAAGTAACTTCCTATAGCATCTGCTGGATTCTGATGAGCCGTCTTGTTTCAAAAGGGGAAGAAAGAAGAAAAAAACCCAACAAACACAAAAGAGCATTTCCACCTAAGTGGAAAGCGGTTACTTCTGAAAAGCTCCACATCCCAAACTGACCTCCTTATGCCTCATTCTCCGTGCAGGATGTAGCAGCACGTATGTGCACGCTGTGTGCCCAGCACAAGATGAAAGTGGTTCATTACTCTGAGTGCTTAGGCAACAGATGCCAGAGAATCTAATATAGTCTGATGAGAGATAAGATAACGCTGCAGTGTTGAATACCTTCTAAGAGATCTGAAGGATTGTACTTTGAAGCAATATACTGTTTTTAATGCGGCTTATACCCCAAATTTTACTATAGACAGAGGTCCATGTTTTCATATCCAGATGAAGGAGATTATTGGGCTGCATTTTTCCTAGAGGAAAAAAAAAGCAATGTGTGCTCTGCTGTTCTCTAGTGAATTGGTACACAGCAAGTTTCTATTTTGCTGGCTCAGGCAAGACAAGAGCAGGCAGTACAACAGATTATCACAATGCTGACAACTTTTCAATCACCAAAACAGGTGTTAGATTTGAAAGCCAGACCATGAGGTGGAAAACCTTACACCAGTAACAGCCTCCTGAGGATCGCTCTTGCCCCTGTTAACATGGCCACGTAACAGCAAGGGCTACTGACTGAGGTACCCGAGGGGCCACCAAACGCCTGTGAGGTCGGGGGGCACATAGGCCCTGCAGGAATTCACACAACACCTGATCCCCAAGTGCACCAGGAGGTGGCAGCTGGCAGAGGAGAGTTTGCCCTTGCTTCCCTGAGCCGCTGCACACAAACGCCATACTCAGTACTCACCTGTGTACAGCGCCTTCTACACTGCTAGAAGCTGCAGACCGAGGTTCTTCGAGTACCTACGTCCAACATTAGGCACATGAAACGCAGTATCCTTATGGAACTGATGGGTGATGCACGGAACCAGACTCTACAACTCAAGGAGAGTTATAAAGCAGGTATGTTTATTACGGCACCGGGTGCAAGGGGGATCGCTCCTCCTAACTTTCACACCAAGGGGTTAAGCAAGCAGATATTTATTACACACAAATATACATATTCATTAGGTTCCCGAGAGAGCAGGGGGGGGGAAATTACTATTAGTTTAGGTACCCATTATCGTAAGTCCCCTCCCTTTTAGCACTTGTGCACTGCCCTCTGATGGTCATGGGCAGGGGTCTTTAAGATGAAGTAAGTAGCCTTCCTCATGTGGGCAGGGGTCTTCAAGATGAAGTAAGCAGTCTTCCTCATGTGGACAGGGGTCTTCAAGATGAAGTAAGCAGTCTTCCTCATGTGGCCAGGGATCTTCAAGATGAAGTAAGCAGTCTTCCTCATGTGGGCAGGGGTCTTCAAGATGAAGTAAGCAGTCTTCCTCATGTGGCCAGGGATCTTCAAGATAAAGTAAGCAGTCTTCCTCATGCGGCCAGGGATCTTCAAGATGAAGTAAGCAGTCTTCCTTTTCACCTTTGGCACAGTTGGATGCCCCAGTAATTATAATTAGCTGAAACCAGTCGTATCTGCAAGTTTCTGAGAGCTGGCAAAGATTTAGAGCAGTGTGACCTTCATACAAAATGTACTAGCCAGCAGCACAGGATGGGCAGACAAGGAGTACCCCAAGCTAGCAGATGTTCGGGAGCCACTGTCTCCAAACTGACTGACAATTAGAAGGATGGTAAGGAAGAATTCACTCATTAGAAGGATAAACAGAAATAATTCACTCTTGTTATTAAGACTACTGAATTCTGTTATCACACCACAGATTTACAACACCAACATTGTATCAGACCTAAGTTAAAAGTATTTTAACCCTATGTTTTCCAGGCACTTGCTTTCCTTATATCAATGGGTACCATCTAACTGCAGCAGTAAGGACTACAAGAGCTAGATGAAACAAACGGCCTACAAGTCTCTGATGTGAAAGTACTAATTCAAAGCTGGTGAGCTTGGAAAGTTAAGAAATTCTTCTCAAGTCGGTCCACCTACTAATTCAGCTTCTTTTGCTGCTCATATTATTGCAGTTAAAGCTTTGATATCAAAGATACAAGTTCCACAGAAACTTTACAAGTTCCACAGAAACTTTAAAGAATTAGAAATCCTCTAAATTTTCCCCTTCACATTTGTGTCTCTTCCAGGCACATGGCCTTTGAGTGGAACATCAGAAAAATTTGTTCCTTTATTAATTATTCACAAGACTTATCAGCTACAGGCCTTCCAAACAAGATTTTGTCTCCAAAGTAGACAACAGAAAAATTCCATTTCATCATATTAACATGGTGCAATAAAAGAACAACCTAAAAGAACAAATGCATTTATACTTCCAAGAAATATTAGCCTTGGACTTGTCTTCTCTTGCTAGGGGACTTCTCAGACCAAGACACCAAATGGAAACAAGAAAGATAATTATTAAGTATTCATAGAGCATTGACAAATTCCTGATTTTACACAGAATCCTAGTACAAACACTGCCAAGATATTCCAGTGATTTAAGGAGGCACAAAAATGATGTTCATCACATTGCATTTTTAATAGAAGAATGGCATGGTTCATACCTAGTACCAATTGTATTAACTGAAGAATGTTAAATCAACCAAGAAACATTCCTCATTTCTGTTACAGCACATACATCACTGCACTAATCTCAGAACATTTGCACACAGCTCTTTTTGTAGCCACCTAGAAGGAAATAATTCACACCATGAGTAATTATAACATTAATAACTACAAAACTAGATGCATTATTACAGGCATCATTTTTGAAGACTGTTGGTCTAGCTCACTTTCAGTAAGCAGAATGATCAAGTTTCCTGTCACATTCGTCTGTAAATACTTCATGTTTATTGTTCTTCCTATATATGAAAGCCAGTACAGCATTTCCAACCTCAGTCTGTACCAGTCTGGGATTTCTAACTGACCTGGCTGTTCTCACAAGTTCCCCCACAAGCCATTTGTCTAAAAGTGTGACCCGATTTCAGCATCTCACACAAAACAGGCTCCTCATCTTTCTCTTCTCACTGTTCTCTATTCCACATGAATCAATTGCTGAGTTTTACCATCATTAGTCCCAGCTGCACAGTCAGTTCACACCTACCTACCCAACTCGTTGTAAGGTTGTATCTAACCACTGTAAACAGACAAGCTACTCAGTGATGTAGGTTTGTAAAACGTTTTGCTTCATTTTACACAGTTGCATGTCTGGGTGGGGGTGTGTTCCAGTATGTTAACATCAATCTTTAAATAACTTTGCACCCAGCAGATCATGCATCAATTGCCAATGTGCTGAGGAATGTAAATTCCACAAGTGATACGAGAATTGCCATATTGGTAATGAAATCCACATTGAAAACTTCCCATAACCCCCAGGCGCAAAGAACTATTAGTGATTTTTGTAAGGGAGAGAAAATATCTTATTTCTATTTCAAGTTACTCTGACAGTAATTCTGCATCTTAAAGCAATAACCCCAAACTGGTAAGTGGGAGTCCCATATACTACTGTAAGAAATTATAACTCAGTCCTAGTAAAATAGTGGAAGGGATGATTGAACAAGTTGTTCCACATTTTGGTTACCCCATCTACAACCTTTTCTTTACAGAATACAAAATTTTAAGAGAGGGATGAACTGAAGATAAATGAATGCAATACTTCTACCGGAAATACTACTGCTGTTTATCTTGAGATTCAATCAGCCTCTGCAAACTTAAGGTAAGCCAATAGTCATAGGAGTAATCACAGTCTCAGTTCTATTATGATTTCCCAGAATCAATGAGCTGCAATGCAAACTCTTGCCCACAAGCATGAGAAGCAGCAGCCTGCCCTACACTGCCACTGATCATGACTAATAGAGACCTGACACAGGAATGGATAGCACAGAATGAGAATCACAGCTACACAGCTTTGTTTCATTTGTTTCCATTTTCAAGTAGTAATACAATATAAAAATCTATATTATTTTACCTGCTAGAACATGTGGCATAGGAAGAAAAACAATTTAAGATTTTATTTGTAGGAATATGTGGTCACGTTATGCAATATTCTTCACTTTGTACCAATAAAATCTAGAATTAAATGATTCTGAATAAATTGTGCTTTTTTATTACCTAAATTTCCTGCTCCACATCCATACCCCTGCACTCTGCAGATAGCAGAGCACACCCACCCCGACATTCAAAACACCCTGGCAAGTCTGTCACACCAGAGCACTGACTGCCTCCCAAGGCAAGGCCTGGACCAGAACACTGAACATGTTTAGATCCATGGCTTTCCAGCCAGTTTAGATTCATGGCTTTCCAGCTCCTATCTGAGGTCTTTTCAAGAAGTCAGAGAAGATACATTTGTAAAGATGCCCCATCAGTATAAGCCCCCCAGCATTACAGTAAGATACCAGGGGTGTGTCTGTTCCTTTTTGTTCCACCAACTTTAAACAGGATCCTTGGCTAGAGCTGCTCACTCTGTGTGGGTAATTCCACCAGCAGAGTCCTTCACGTTGGTGTCTCCAGGCCCCTCATTTGCTGGAGCCGAAATCCCTCCCTCTCACCACTGGGTTCTACAGCAGAAACAACTGACTGAGTGAAAAGTGACCTGTATGAAAATCCCTTAAGACTACATCAACATACCCAGCTAATGCAACTTACTTCAAAAAATGTTTTCACCCCTGCTTAGGTCTGCATTGTGTTGCTGCCCTATTGTCAGACTTCCTTAATTGGCCTAAACCGCCCCCGTGCCAATTCTGGTGGGTCACAGCTCACATGGGCTGCTTTGCCTAGTTAGTTGAATTTGGGCAAAGACTACTTTTGAATAATTACACACAACTGGCAACAAACATTACTCCTAATTCATGGGGTTTCTCTTTGCTTTCTTCTTTGGCCAAGAATTTCCCTTCCAATTCTAATTTTTTGCTGCTTGTAATATACAGAATGGAGGGTACTTTACTCTTGACCTTGGTTAGCACTACTGAATCTCAATTATTATGTCTTCTATTCAACCATTACATCTTACAGTTCTGGAAGCCACAAGAATCTTGCAGTCTGTGTTACAGCCTTGAGAATCAAACCAAACTTCAGGGCTCTGACCCCTGGACACCCTACAGTATTGGCTGTAATACTTGTGTTTCACCTGATACTGGTGTCGTAAGATACAAGACTGAATGAAGTAATTTGATCTTTCACCTTTTTTACCATGAAACTCCTTTCTTGCCTATGAATATCAGAAATAACATTTGCAGCATATGAAACCATGGATTACACAACCAAGAACTGAGAGCAGAAACAAATTCTTAGAGGAGATAAGAAATTAAAACACTTAATTGCTCCAAAGAAATACACAAAGGCAAGCAAAGCTCTATGAAAAAAATGTATTATATGCCTGTGCCACAGGGGACAAAGCACAAAGCTGCAGAGATGCCAAACATAAAACAAATTGTGCTCCTAAAATTAGATGGGGACTGACTGATATTGCACATATACACAGCAACTCAGCACTCTGACAACTTTATTGCAAAGAATACAAGGTGTGTAATGTTTGTCAGTATTCCTCATTTCCTGCTTCCATCTGCTTAGACCCAGTTGAAGCCTGCTACTGTACATTACACAGCCCCTTTTCTCTTGGTCTCTGCGATCATTAACATAACAGGGGAGTAATGAAAAAGGTAACATTAGATCCAGAGCCAGTGTTTCCTACCCAAAGAACTACAGCGCCATTTCAGTAGTACTTCGGGGTTCAGAGATAAGTAAAATACCTAGCAAAATTCAAACAAAAATAAAGCAGAAAAAAACCTGCTTTCATGATCTGCTTCAAAGGCTGTTACATGCTATCAAAGTGGTGGTGATCTTCAGCAGTAAAACCCAAACCAAATCTATAACTAATTTCACGAAGAGAAATATAAAGCATCACAAGACAGAGGAATGGGCACAAAGTCTGCTGCCTTACAATGATCTGTCATATATGGAAGTTCAATTAGACCTGAATTTTAATTGCATAAGCAACTCACTACAAATAATAGTTAGGTTATTTATTAAAATGAAAGCCACCAATATTGCCTCTACTACAAGTGTAGAAAGGATAGGAGAGAGCGCATAATAATCATTTACCTCTTTGGGTGGACCCACATTACGCAAAATTTCTGAACTGTCTCGATACTGCAACCAGGCCTTCCTCAGTTATCTACACGGACCTAAACAAGCTACCACTCTGGAAGTTAAACTGACACCATAAACTTGTGACTGCATACAAGAAATCATCAATTGCTATCAAAAATACCAAGAAACTCAAGGACTCTGCTTCCTCTTAGCATTGCTGCAACATAGAATAATAGAATCATAGAACAGTTAGGGATGGAAAGGACCTTAAGATCATCTAGGTCCAACCCCCCTGCCATGCCCTGGGACACCTCACACTAAACGATGCCACCTAAGGCTCTGTTCAACTCGGCCTTGAACACTGTCTTCAATGAAGCATTCACAACTTCCCTGGACAACCCATTCCAGTGCCTCACCACCCTCACAGTAAAGACTTTCTTCCTTATGTCCAAACTAAACTTCCCCTGTTTAAGTCTGAACGCATTACCCCTTGTCCTAACACTACAGTCCCTCATGAAGAGTCCCTCCCAGTATCCCTATAGGCCCCCTTCAGATACTGGAAGGCTGCTATGAGGTCTCCATGCAGCCTTCTCTTCTCCAGGCTCAACAGCCCCAACTTTCTCAGCCTATCTTCATACGGGAGGTGCTCCAGTCCCCTCATCATCCTCATGGCCCTCCTTCTGCACTTGTTCCAACAGTTCCATGTCCTTCTGATGTTGAGGATACCAGAACTGCACACAATACTCCAAGTGAGGTCTCACGAGAGCAGAGTAGAGGGGCAGGATCACCTCCCTCGACCTGCTGGTCACGCTCCTTTTGATGCAGCCCAGCATACTGTTGGCTTTCTGGGCTGCAAGCGCACACTGCAGCCGGCTCATATTCAGTTTCTCATGGACCAACACCCCCAAGTCCTTCTCCACAGGGCTGCTCTCAATCTCTTCTCTGACCAACCTGGAGCTGTGCCTGGGATTGCACCCACCCAGGTGGAGGACCTTGCACTTGTCATGGTTAACCTTCATCAGGTTGGCATCAGCCCAGCTCACAAGCATGTCAAGGTCCCTCTGGATGGCATTCCTTCCTTCCAGTAGTGTATCAACCGAACCACACAGCTTGGTGTCATCGGCAAACTTGCTGAGGGCGCACTCAATCCCACTGTCCATGTCACCAACAAAGATGTTGAACAAGACTGGTCCCAACACCCATCCCTGAGGGACACCACTCGCTACTGGTCTCCAGCTGGACATTGAGCCATTGAGCACGACTCTTTGCGTGCGGCCATCCAGCCAGTTCTTTATCCACTGAGTGGTCCACCTATCAAATTGATGCCTCTCCAATTTAGAGACAAGGATGCTGTGTGGGACAGTGTCAAACACTTTGCACAAGTCCAGGTAGATGACATCAACTGCTCTACCCCATCCATCAGTTCCGTAGCCCCATCCTAGAAGTCCACCAAATTGGTCAAGCAGGATTTCCCCTTAGTGAAGCCATGCTGGCTGTCACCAAGCACCTTGTTGTTTTTCATGTGCCTCAGCATGCCTTCCAGGAGAATCCACTCCAAGATTTTGCCAGGACACAGATGGTGAGGCTGACTGGTCTATAGATCCCTGGCTCATCCATTTTCCCCTTCTTGAAAATGGGGGTTACATTTCCCTTTTTCCCGTAGTCGGGAACTTCACCTGACTGCCATGATTTTTCAAATATGATGGACAGTGGCTTAGCAACTTCATTTGCCAGCTCCTTCAGGATCCACTGATGGATTTCATCAGGTCCCATGGACTTGTGTACGTTCAGGTTCTTTAGATGGTCTCAAACCAGATCCTTTCCTACAGTGGACCCTGGGTTTTCATTCTCACTGTTCCTGCATCTGCCTTCCAACATTTGGGTGGTGTGGTCAGAGCATTTTCCAGTGAAGACTGAGGCAAAGAAGTCATTAAGAACCTCAGCCTTCTCCAAATCCAGGGTAGCCAGTTCTCCTGATAGCTTCTGGAGGGGGCCCACATTGTCCCTAGTCTTCCTTTTATTCACTATGTACCTATAGAATCCCTCCCTGTTATCTTTCACATCCCTAGCCATGTTTAATTCTAACTGGACCTTAGCTTTCCTAACCTGCTCCCAAGCTTCCTGAACAACATCCCTGTATTCTTCCCAGGCCTCCTGTCCTTACTTCCACCTTTTATAAGCCTCTTTTTTCCTTCGAAGTTTCCTCAGCAGCTCCTTATCCATCCAAGGATGTCTCCTGGCTCTCCTGCTGCACTTCCTCCTAGTAGGGATGTATTGCTCCTGGGCTTGCAGCAGGTGATCCTTGAATATCAACCAACAGCCTTGGGCCCCCCTGACCTCTCGGGCTATATCCAATGAACCTTACTGAGCAGGTTCCTGAAGAGGCCAAAGTCTGCTCTCTTGAAGACCAGGGCAGTGAGCTTGCTGCACGCTCTTCTCACTGGCCTGAGGATCTTGAATTTAACCATCTCATGATCACGGCATCCAAGGCTGCCCTGGAGCATTTTTCAACCAGCCCTTTTCCAGCCAGCCCTTCCCTGTTGGTGAGGAGGAGGTCAAGCATGGCACCTCTCCTTGTCGGCTCCCCTATTACTTGCACAAGCAAGTTGTCTTCCACATAATTGAGGAACTTCTTGGATTGCTTGTGCCAGGCCATACCATCCCTCCAACAGATATCAGGGTGGTTGAAGTCCCCCATGAGAACAGGGGCCTGTGAGCGTGAGGCTGCTCCTATCTGTCTATAGAGTGGTTCATCCACAGAGTCCTCTTGGTCAGGCGGTCTGTAACAGATCCCTACAGTAATGTGGGGAACACATACTTGTGTTCCCCATAGTTCATGTCCTTGCCAACTGATTAATCTTTTATTACCCAATCTGGAATGAGGAAAGTCAACTATTTCATATATAACTACAGAAAACTCAAACCCAGTGTTAAAAGGAATAACAGCTTACATTATCTTAATAGCTGGCTTCAAACCCTTTCTTTGCCATTTATTCACAACAATTTTTGATCCATACAATATGGCAGCTTTTTTACAGGACACAAGCAAAGCAGTTATTTCACACAGGAGAAGGTAATCGCTTTTGTGGCACAGAGGAACAGACAGCATTACCACGACTGCTTCCTCTGGGCTTAAAATTATAAATGTTTCATTTCTTCAAGCAACAAGTCAGCCTAAACATGGAAACATTTGCTGGAATATGACTAGGCTACAAAAGGATAAATTCTCCGTAGCTCTGCTCAGAGTGTTCTCACTAGAACAGGGATTAAACAATCTGCGTAACAAGGAGATATCAAAAACATTCATGACAATTTCATGATAAAGATAATGCACACTAAATTCTATGAAAACAGCTACAGAATAGCTGAACAACTCAAAATGACAATACATTTAACTAACTGCAAAGCATTCTCCAAGTTCTTACCTATAAGAACTGTTGAGTCATGCATCAACCCGGAGAAGTGACTCTCCTGAAATCTTTCCAAACAGCTCCTTGTAAGCAGCCTGTTCATAGTAATAACAGTCAGCATGTTTTATTAGAACATTCTGTACATATTCCCTTTATCAATACACCAACACCTGCATGTGGCAACTGTGTATTAGTAACACAGGAAGATGGATTGTTAACAGGTTCTGTGATTCTCATCACAACTGTCTCCATTTCTCCAGTTGCTCCAAGGAACCCTGTAGTGCTCTCCAACACCTCTGTGGCAGGAAACCAATCCTCAGGCCAGCTGTTCCTCACTATAAGGTCAATTAGCATTGAGATATTCATAACAAAAAGCCTTTATATTCTACTGCCTAAGGAGGCACAATACTATGTTTTGTTGTAACACTTCAAAAAACAAGAGCTAGCTAAGAATTTTGTTTGGACTCTTGCTTATTAATTTATATCTGTGGGAATTCGGAGTACTATTGTGCTGTGCTGCTTCCCCCCTGCCTGCCTCCCTCCCAGCACTGTTACAGGTCACTGGCTTTAAAACATTCCCATTTCAACGGCTGCAAGAAGGATGGGTGAGGGATTTGTGCCCTTTTGGAAATCTGCACAACGAGGGTTTAAAGAGTTAAGGCAGAAAATATCAAAAGCATTGTTCTAAACCATTTTAAGAGAAACATTTACACATTCTCAGCATTGAGGGGAAACAATAAAATTTTATAAGCTTTAAATAAAACAAGGCCAGTAGATAACACTAAAAGTTGGCATTTTACCAACTGCCAAAGGCAGATCAATAAATAACCATCTTAAACTAAAGGAAAAAGGCTTAGCGATGTATTATCAACAACATGTCACCCAGGAAAAGGACATCAGAGGTACAGTGTGCTATGCAATTGTGCTATGCAAACTGGTGTTCTGGCTGCAGTGGCAAAAGGTGGGGTTTCTGTACACCCAGTCTAAGCTGTTTCTTTTCCTGCCATGGGAGATGACAAGCAGCTCCCCACCTTGCCTGTTGGGAGCACGAAGGATAAAGGATACAGCCACTCTCCTGCTGGGAAAGGGATAGACATTATAACTTCTCCCACTCCTTGCCAGAACTCACAATCACCACAGAATAAAAATATTTCTGGTGTATTTACTATCTTGCCCCCAAAAAATATTATAGCCAACACAGGGTTCATCAATAGCTGCAGAATAAATATTAGGATACCTGTTTAGATGGAGCACTAAAGCCAGCCAAGCAACTACTGCAGATGGCTTCACAAACCACTCACACATTACTGGATTTTCAACAAACAAGATTAGTCAAATGAGAAGGTGAAAACAAAGGAGTAATGCAGGAACAACTGCTAGCACAAAGGCTTGTGGCAGATTTTTGACAATTCCTAGTGAATTTCAAAATACACATACCACTACTACATATTTCAATAAATACTAAGTAATGTTTTCATAAATGAGTACTGCAAACCAAGCGCATCACAGCTTGGCTAAATCAGTGCCACGTTACTTTTTGTATCAGCTCAAACAACCACCACAAAGTTGTGACTTGTTGCACTGAAATCTTTCCACTCAAAAACCTACAGAAACTATCCTGTGCTTCAAATAGCTTCATCTTGTCTCCTAGAAATTGCTTAACTGCATTGTGCACTGCATTGCCCCACCATTGATACCAGTTGTTCTATTTTATTTAGCCAGGTTATTTCCAAATTGGTTTACAACACAATAAACAGAAGGTCAAGTACAGAAGCTACTTATCACAACAAATACCCATAACAACTAAGAGTTGTTCTCACCTCCACACACTGCTGCCAGTGCCTAACCTCACTCTGCGACTTGCTCTTTCCAGCAATTTATGATCTGAAAAGAGACATGGCTTATCCCTTGGCTATTGTAAAAACAGGATCAGGTAGAGGTCTAGGTCAATGATCCCAAAGAAATATGACAGGAAAGAGCTGGGCAACTCATCTCACCCACAGAAGCGATAAAGAAACAAGTAATTGATTGCTTAGTGAGATGCTTTTCTCCTTTCCCCTTGGAGCTGGCGGCACCAATGACAGGCTGACTGGGGCAGGGAAGCAGGAAGAAGAGCCAGCACAGGCAAAACCTACTCCAGACAGATTTTGCACCTCTGCCATATGTGACACTGCACCTCTAACTGCAAGAAAGCAGGAGAGAACGTGGCTGATGTCATAGGCTGCCTTGTGATGAAAGAGGAATGGGATGGAGAATCACAAGCAACATATGTTCTTGTATATTCAGTAAGCAAATTCCTGTCTTAATCAGAATTGTTATTTGCAGAACAACCAACAAGGACTCCTGAAGGAACTGTGAAAGTGCCTGTCATGGGCTCAGCAGTAGCAGTCATTTTTCTCCTTCTTGGTAGCTGGTGCAGCGCTGTGTTTTTGATTTTGGGCCTGGGAGCAGTGCTGATAACACCAGTGTTTATAGTTACTGCTTGGTAGTGTTTTGGTCTGACCAAGGACTTTCTGAGCCTCATGCTCTGCCAGGGAGGAGGGGGAGCCAGGAGGAAGCAGAGAGAGGACACCTGATCCAAACTGACCAAAGAGGTTATTCCATACCACAGCACGCCATGTCCAGGATGTAAAAAACGGAGGGCAGAGACCCCGAAGGGTGGGGGGTGGTCGAGCTTGGTATCAGGTGGTGAGCAGTTGTATTCTCTTTCCTTGTATTTCTCTTGTATTATTACTGGTGTTAGCAGCTAGTGATTTGTGTTATACCTTAGTTACTAAACTGTTCTTATCTCAACCTGTGCGAGTTGCATTCTTTCATTCTCCTCCCCATCCCCCCGGGACTGGGGGAAGAAAGAGAGACGAGTGAGTGAGTGAGAAAACTGTGTGGCTTAGAGGCTTAAACCACGACACTGACTCATTAATTTTTTTGAATGACCCAAGTGTTTTTGTCACAACAACTTAAACTGCTATCCTGTTCCACACTTCTTAATTATCTGGAACAAAATACAACCAAGAGAATTACCCTGAAATACACAGTGAAAGTAGAGCACTAACTTACATATCAAGAGAATAACGTTGCATACCATGTAGTGACCACAAGGTCCTTCGGAAGACACCAACCAGAAAGGGATTAAAATGTTTACTAGAGTAAGTTCTTTAAAATGGACAGAACTGACATACCAGGTGGGTACTGTACTTGGCAACATCAGGAACACTCTGACATTTGATTTACTAATGGTTCAACAGAAACCAACAGAATTATCTTCCAGTGATCCATAAACCAAGGAATATATAAAGTGACATAAAGCTGAGACTACCCTGTGGGAAGAGGGCTGCTAAATTCATCAGAGCCACAAAACCAGACAAGGCTCACAGGAAGAAGCAGCATTATTGTCTGAGTTTGTCTGTTATTCCCTGTACTCTTAATGTCATTTAATGCAATGAACTCAAGAGTTCTCTTTGTAACTGTCATGGGTTCAGCAGTAGCAGTCGTTTTTAATCCTTCTTGGTAGCTGGTGCAGCGCTGCGTTTTTGATTTTGGGCCTGGGAGCAGCACTGATAACACCAGTGTTTTCAGTTATTGCTTGGTGATGTTTTGTCTGGCCAAGGACTTTCTGATTCTCATGCTATGACAGGGAGGAGGGGAAGCCGGGAGGAAGCAGAGACAGGACACCTGACCCAAACTGACCAAAGAGGTTATTCCATACCACAGCACGTCATGTCCAGGATGTGAACACGGAGAGCAGAGACCCGGAAGGGTGCATTGTGGGGTTCGCTGCTGGGGTGTGCACTGGGTGGGTTGGGCTTGGTGAGCAGTTGTATTCCCTTTCCTTGTACTTCTCCTGTCATTATTATTACTGGTGGTAGCAGCAGTGATTTGTGTTATACCTTAGTTACTAAACTGTTCTTATCTCAACCTGTGCGACTTGCATTTTTTTTGATTCTCCTCCCCATCCCCCTGGGACTGGGGGAAGAAAGAGAAGAAAGTGAATGAGTGAGAAAACTGCATGAGTTTTAGAGGCTTAAACCACGACAGTAACACTTATGATTTTGCAGTGATATAAGTAGCTATATTTGTCATTTCTTTAGTTACATACATTTATTCCCTATAGAAATTCTGATGACCATAATGTATTAATTACTGTAAAAAGTCATTTTACCACCATTACCTCTTCTCCCCCCAAAGTTTGGTTTGGGCCATATGATTCAAATAAAAAGCTTCCAGCCCAAGCAGTGCTTTCTTTGATCTCTTACTTCTTACAGAATAATGGGAAATAGTGAAATAATGACAACTGTGAAAGCTCCATGGAAGTTCTTCAGGACTAATAACTAATAATGAAGATAAATACAAGTAGGCCTGAGATTTGCTCCTTTTCTCAGTACGGTGCCAACACTTACAAGGCTGCACAGACTTTTTTGTTCAGTCTGTCTCAAGCATTTATCTTATTGATAAATGCATCCATAGATTTCTCTGACAAACAAGATCCTTGATTTAAGTCTTTCAAGGGGAGCCAAAACTTCTTTTTTGCCTATAAATTCTTCCAGATTCACAGATGCAATATTTCCGGCTCCTTCAGTTTGAGGCAGAAGAGCACAGTACTTCTAAACTGCAGCCTTTTTTAAAGACTATTGCATTTTCATTGGATAAAGACAAACAGTAAATACCCAATAAAAAAATCATGTTTAGTAACAGGAAGCTCACAAAAGGATGATATAACCCAAAACAAGTAAATCTATTTCCTTTTTCAAAGCAATCATGTGTTCTACCAAAAAAAAAGTATAATTTTTAAGTTAAAAATGTATGGTAAGGGCCCTGCAACTTCCACACCAGCAAGTAAAAGAAAACATCATCCTGTGTAGGCAAGAGAAAGGTCAGTATTGCATAATTCTCTAGCAAATAGACTAAGAATTAGGACTCTTCATAAAAGTAGTCTTAGAAGGGTTTAATCTTGAGTCTCTCCCTCAAAAAAAAAAAGACTCAATAAGTCCAGATACAAAACCCAATAATGAACATTAAAGCAGACTGAAGAGCAAAGCAGGAATAAAATCAGATTTTCCTCACACACTTCCTCAGCATTACTACTAATAACAACCTGTCTTCCCCAGGAAGCCAAATACTCTTTGCTGGAAGCCCTCACAACCTGACTGAAGTTGCTTTCATGACGTCTGAGAAGCTGAAGAGTGACTTGGACTGTAACAGCGTGAAGCAGGATGACAAGAGGACCTGACTACTTGGCCATGCCAGCTGCATCATTACTGGGTAAAACAGACAGTAGTCCATGTACAATGGTGCCAATCAAGCAGACCATTTCCTACAATATTAAAAGCTCATAGAGGTCACTCATTCATTTCAAAAAAGTACCCAAAAGCACACGCCAAGAGGCGAGCGAAACAAGAAGGGCCTCCTGTGATGCAGCACAAGAATAGGACATTATAAGGACAGAATACAAACCTCCAACTTTAATTTCTTTGCTTTGTGGATTTTAGTCTAAGGCCCAATGTTATCTTAGTGTGCTTCCTAGCTCTCATAATTAAATTCACTAATCCCCAGTTTTAAGGCATCAGCAAGTTAAGCTAATTTAAAGTTAGTACCTAAGTTTATAGCCTCTTTATTTTCCCCTTTAGCAAAGAAACAAAAATTATTGAACCCTATGACATGCAGGTATTTTTGCCTCTACTTTAATTGGTCCTTCTTCACTGTCCTCATTCTGTACTTCAGGGGTTTATAAAGGAGGCTTAACATATTAGTTTGTGAAGACTGAGATACATCTGGATACTTAACCAAGCTACAGAAAATACCTCACAGTATCTTCACTGTATGGCTGCTTGATACTCCCAAGCTGGCACATCTGCTGTATTTGCAAGTTCACACATTTGTTTAATAGGTCTTATTTCCTTGTTTCCAGGGTACTGGGATTCTTGAAGGTAACACCTGAAAAATCAGCATGTCAGTCATACCTTCTAACACCGTGATCCTGCCAGCCATCACAAGCTGAGCAGGATCAGTTCCCATCAATCTGTACACTGCAGACAAATACAATTACTAGATAAAAATCTCCAAGAGCCATGGCTAGCTGCAAAATAAATTTACCTCGTTATCTGCAAAGAAATCACCTCTGTTTTTCCATCACTTCACAACAATGCACCTAGGTCATCTGTTTAATTATACAGAGAACATTTCTCAAGTATTCCCAACAACATTGTCTTCCACCTGGCCTTTTCTATCACTGATGCTAACCATCTTATGGCCCAATTTCAGCACAGGCAATTATTTGTCCTCCAAATTCCTTCTTGCAGTTCCAGTTAGCACAGTGCCATCTGCTTCCTGTCCGAAACCATAGCACAGTTCACACTATGCCCTCAAAGCTTCCCCCGCTGCAGCCCAGCAGGACATGGGCAGAAAGAGCAGTCTGCAATGGCCATCACCCCAAGCAACACCACCCTCAGGCACCTGTGCTGGACAGTCTGTGCACAGTGAGCTATGAGCTGATGCATTCACATTGCTACCAAGGTAACATACCCAAGAGTTTGATGTGAGAGACACTAAACGCTACAAGATCTGTTTTTCCTGAAGAACGGCAAAGAAGTTAGTAGATGTTATCTGCAAGGCTCAGCTCCAGTGTTTATGGCATCTCTAACCTAAGCCCAAAATTTCAGTAACTACTGCTTAACCATCAATGCAATGTTAAGAAATGATCTCATTTCATTCCATACTTGCATTAATTTTCATAGCTCCTGATTTTCTGGTAAAGCTTTGAAGTAATGTCTCACTTCCCAAGTGGATTTCTTCCTCAAAATACTTGTCAGATAACTCAGTTATTCTTGTCCTATTCTTCTTCCAGATGTTTCCCAATCAGTGCAAAACCCAGTAACATTAAATGTGCAAAAGACACAAACAGCTTTCTCTTTCCTGCCTTACTTATTAAAAAACAGAAAACAACAACGAATTTTCTTGTTGACAGGAACTCACCCTTTGGACTCAAGCCTCCTAAATACAGGAGGTTCCTTAAGTAGCATCTGACCAGAAGCTTATTTTTCATTAGAATCAGTTCAGAAAACCCAGCTTCAAAGTCTGCAATGCGCTCTTACAGTAGGTATTTGTCTAAGTGACAGTAAGCTGTGGATCAGAAACATTTTCAAGAAATCTACGTGTTGTACCTTAAGTAACACCACTACCAGCAAAGCATGGTCCCAGCAGAGGTAACAGCCCCAGCTAGCTCCAGCTAACACAGCATTTTTTCCAGTGCCAGGTCAGTACCATGTGTCTCAACTGCTCTGTTTTAACACTGCAGATGAGGTATCACAATTATCTTCATGTACGCAGCAAACTTAGGAAGGCAGATGAAGCAGTGAGATATCCGTACCCTGTAACACATTACCCTGCTGATTTTTGTTAGTGCCAAACCCATGGCTAACGTATCTGTCCAGATGAAACCAAAAGGATGGATCACAAAACTAATACAGATGTAGCTGTGTGTATATATTACAATCAGCCCTGAAGTGACTACTGTCTTAGTTCGCACCTTATCTTAGAACAAGATACGCAGAGTTAACTCTAGAGGTCTGCTCCTCCTTCCCCAGGGGAGCAGAAACACTGCTTTTCACCCTGCCAAGGGCAGGATCACTCCCTCATTCCAGCTCCAAGTGGATAAACCACACACAGTATCTGAATACCACACTTTTTCCTGCCATAGAAAGAGCAACTTGCAGGACCTTCAAGCAGGCACTGAGCATTGATCACTCGTAAGGATGGTACTGCTGTTAAACTTGGGCTCAGCCTACCACTTGCTCTTTTCCTTTATTTTTTACCATTAATTAAACTTTAAAAAGGCAGTTAGGATAAGAAATTGCAGAAAAATTATGGTCATTTTATTGTGTATCCCCTAATTGCACACGTAATGAGGCAAATCTAAAGTAGTGCACTTTCGAACTTCAATTTTAATGATGCTTTTACTGCGGTCTCAGTGCTAATGCCTTCATTTTTATTACTGATTACTGCTTTCTAGTGACTGCTCAAAAAAAATGTCTTCTTAAGAAATGCTTATAAAGGACTGCAATTATTGATTGTACATATTAAGGTTACAGTTAAAGAAGCCAAGACTTTGGTTTACGAAAATATATTCATTGTGTATTGCAATATCGTTGTTATAGTCTCTTACCAGTGCACAAGCACAAAGTCTTGATAAAACCCCTTTTGAATACAAGTGTGTGTTTTCCACACAAACAAGTGGTAATTCAACATAAACTGATGCTTTGCTGTTTTCTAATGTGATATGTCTATCTGCAACGTATGAAATACCAGCCACGCTTCTACCCTATTCTCCCAGCAGTGAGTACAGGAAGTTATATTTAATATTATTTCCAAAACAGGTGTTCAATTACAGGTCTTTCTGTATTTGTATCTTGGTTTCCAATAGCTGCCAACAGGAAACACATTTCCAAAATTAGTCTCACATTGTCCTTACGGATCTATATCCTCCTAACCCCCTTTCCAGCCCCACAAAAGAAGAGCATCCCCTCCCTTTGCACCAGTGCAGACAGGGACTTCTGTAAAAGTAGCTCAGGATTTGCACGCTCATCCTGAAGCCTCATGAGAGCAGAGGCCGTGGAAGATAAGTAACTGAATTTTGAATTCTGCTGTCAGGAGAGTGATAAACTCTTACTTAAAGGCAGAATTATTAATGTAATGAACGACAGCAGAACAAGTCCTGGTTGCAAACTTGCAAGCCTGACCGTAAAATAACCAGAGTATCAACAGAGACTGAACTTCTATGTCTTTCCATCTTAAATTCTGTTTGAGTTATCCTTATCTTCGCTCTCAACCTTTACAAGTGTCAGAGCCCACATGGCAGTACATGATGCTGTACCCCTGAGGGCAGTTACCACCTTTTCTATCTTTCAATTTTTTTAAGAACAGGCTATATCACTCTATCTTTTCATAGCCAGAGGCTAGGTCACAAATAAACAAAAGGCTTCATAGGACAGGTGAATCACGAAACACCACAGCCCTGCTCCTTCTACTCTCAGAAAGTGACGGCCCTCACACATCTTACAGCCCTCTTCAAGGCAAGAAAAATAATGTGAAGTTTTCAAAGCCGTCAGCATACAGTCTGACATCAAGCATCTCACCAGGTCCTGTGAATAAAAATCCTCCTTCTTGGGAGAAGAGTCTCCAAGAGTCATGAGTCCTTTTCTTAGGCATCCTTTTCTATACAACTTCTTCTGTTGTGGTGGACAAATAAACATTCAACCTAATACAATCTGTAGAAACTTCTCCTATGAAATATTCCCCAAAGCCCTAAAACATTTATGACTAGATGGGGCTTGTAAAAAACAATAAAGAACTATTAATTGTACTGGGATATAAATCCTCAAAATGGAGCACTCAGCTATTTCCTCAGATCCCATGGACCAGCTCATTTGCTCAGGCAGGCATGCAGCCTTTCAGACACCCTACAATATTCTGCATTTTGTATTGCTCAATGACTGCAATAATAATTTAGCAGTATTGCTCAATAACTGCAACAAAAATACGAATAATAAAGGTATTTCTGCTATGGATGTTCAGTTGCTGCAAGGAAGTAATCATTAAAAAAAAGCCCTGAGAAGCTTCTCAAGATAAAGCAGCAAAGCCACATCTTGCCTTTGACACCTACAAGCACTGCAACAAGCAGTGGTGGTCAGAGGACTTAACTGATGCAGGTGCAGTTTTCCAATCAATGTGCAATGAGGAACTAGTGTTTTATCTAAGCATTCTAACCAGTTTCTTCTGTCAGTTCAATTCCTACCCCACCTCTAAGCACCTCAGAAAGATCATGTAACATGCCTGTCATGGGTTCAGCAGCAGCAGTCGCTTTTAATCCTTCTTGGTAGCTGGCGCAGCTGCTGTGTTTTTGATTTTGGGCCTGGGAGCAGCGCTGATAACGCCAGTGTTTACAGTTACTGCTTGGTAATGTTTTGGTTTGATCAAGGACTTTCTGAGCCTCATGCTCTGCCAGGGAGGAGGGGAAGCCAGGAGGAAGCAGAGACAGGACACCTGACCCAAACTGACCAAAGAGGTTATTCCATGCCACAGCACATCATGCCCAGGATGTGAAGACAGAGGGCAGAGACCCGGAAGGGTGGTGGTGGTGGTGGACTGGGGGTGCATGGCACGGTCAGGTTTTTGGTGGTGCAGTGGGGGGTTCACTGCTGGGGGGGTGCACTGGCTGCATCGGGCTTGGTGAGCAGTTGTATTCTCTTTCTTTGTACTTCTCCTGTCATTATTATTACTGCTGATAGCAGCAGTGATTTGTGTTATACTTTAGTTACTAAACTGTTCTTATCTCAACCTGTGCGAGTTGCATTCTTTTGATTCTCCTCCCCATCCCCCTGCGACTGGGGGTAGAAAGGAGGGGAGTGAGTGAGTCAGTGAGTAAAACTGCGTGGGTGGGGGCTTAAACCACGACAATGCCCTACTAAAAATCTGAGAGCTCCAAGCAGGAAACAGCAAAACAATAAACAATAATTTACCTCTTCTTCATGCTAAACTTCAGTGGCTTGTAATTTAGCTTTCTCAATGCAAGGTCCCAGCAGGAGCCAGCTAATGACTTCTTCCACCTTAAAGTAAGCTGTTCCACACTCTGCTAGGTAAATCTCACTTAGCTTTATGTGGGAAGGCTGAAATCAGGTAAAATATAAGCCTCTTATGGCACAAAGGAGAAAAAAAGAATATTCTAAACCTCAAATTAGTCATAAGGTTTAATATCAGATTTAAGCATGTACCAGCAGCTTATTTTTTTCCTGTTTAGACTGAATTGGAAGAGTGCTACCTGAAGTACTGACATTCAAATTTTGCCCTCAGCAAGCAAAGGAAACAACTTTAACAAGGAAGCAGAAAACAACATGCAGCAGCTTCTCTGCAGTAACTGTACACAACACGCGTCACTCAGGAGAACACTTCCTGTGGTTTTAAACTGCTGAAGGCTCCTTCAACTTGACTCACAAGTCTCCCCAATTCCAAATTTAATTGTATGTATGTACACACCTGCACTGCTCCACAGCAGGTATCCATTAAATCAGAAAATACTATGGGATTGACTACCAACATTTTTATTTTTAATAAAAACAAAGCAGGCATGAAAACAAAGGTTTCCTCTACTGCATTATCATGAATCGTTCTTCAAGGTCAGCTCTTTACTTGCAGGCTGTGAATATCAAAATCAGCAGGTACTTTCATGTCCATTATGTGCAAACGTATCTTCAGGAAGGAAATCTCTTGTGTCTAGTTTATTCTCTCCCCCTCAATTAGCTTCTCCCTTGCAACAAGAGGGGCTGAGTGAAGCCACGAGCTGATCAAAAGGAAGAGCTACTGAGAGGAGTTTGGCAGCAAACGGGGAGTAACCAAGGGACTTCTCTCTCTCCTGAGAAAGAATTTACCTGTCATTAAAACTGGACACATTCCCCAGTACAGTGACATTACACAGAATTCAACACAGCAGATTCTCCCTTTCCCAGGGTATTTTTCCCAGGGAATCTACTACAGTGGATAACCTTCAGAGACTGGACATGTGCCTTCACCTAAAAAATAAATCCTTCCCATTTTGGGGGGTTTGTTTGTTTGTTTGCTTGTTTATGTGGAAAAAGTGAAAAAGAAAAGAAATGGAAGTATGTTATAGCAATGAACTGGCTTCTAGGGATTCAGGAGCCAAAGTGGTCAAGAAGGAATGCTAACAGTTTTTTTCTTTTAAAATCCTAAACCAAAGCATACTTTAGTAGTGAAAATTAGGATGAGAGTAAGGAGGACGTAAGGACCAACAGACACTGCTGATAAACAAGACCTTTACATCCCTATGTTCCAGTGTTGAAAACCCAAGACAAACACTGAAAGACAGAAAATACTTCCAATTGTGTTAAAACAAAGTCCTCCTCTCAGAGGAGTTTTAAATGTTGAAGGATAAACCTTAGACACATTTCATTAGTTGGACACGGTTACTTAAAGGAAACCATGGTAGATTTTATACCCCCACATACACTTTGCCCTGCCAGCCCCATGGGGAAGCAGTGATTGCATCTTCCTCTGGTGCAGGGTGCTTACACAGACACTGCTTAATTGCTTTCTGCAGAGCCTTGTCAGGATAACAAAGCGCAGCAGCGTCCCCGCTCACTCAGCAGCCCCAGCGCAGCTGCTCCTCCTCTATGCGCGAGGACTGGGTTTCACTTCTTCACCTTAATGTAATGCAGAGTGAGTTACAAAAAGCTCTGAGGTCACTTTGGCATTGGCAGAAATGGTGCCCACTTCTTCAGCTCTTACCGCTTTGAGGTTAAGGAACGGGGTGGGCAGGGGGAAGAAATCATGTTTTCCATACAACAGATGCATCCACGCATCAAAGTAACACAGTGCTACAGTTAGTGACCTGCAGGTAAGGACTACATCCCTGAGAGTAGTCTGGCTGCTTTGGAACAGCTATCACAAGGAGGTGTTTCAACAACTCAGCTTCGCAAAGTGAAAGGGAAAATGCTTCACTTTCTGTTAAAACATAGCAACGTTATTTCACATAGCAATAGTTATTTCACTATTTTGATTCCCTTGCATAATTTTCTGTCTCTATTAGTTTCTTTTCAACATCTAAACCAGCATGTACCACCATATGTGAGAATGCAGTAACTGCCTATCTCAGCAATCTTCATTCACATGACTTTCATTAGCTACATTATTAATTCCCACAGCTCAGAACAAAGGTGGCTAAAATTTACTGAAACAGATACATATCTATTAATAGCAGTGCAATCCTTCTGTCAACAAGGCTGCTAATTACTGTGCCACAAAATATTTAACCCACTAGAGGAAAACTAACTAGACTGCTGATTCCAAGTAGAAAGCTAAAAATAACTTTTCATGTGTTAACATACAGTTTGTCCCCAGTATTCCCATTTCTAGTGCCAAGAGGTTATAGCACACAGCACTACTCTTGATACTGCAATGGTTACACAGTCCAGTCATTAGTGATAGCTCACCAGTCTAATGAGCTGTAGCAAGACCCTCACTGCACTATTTGCCATATTTTACCACCAAGCTCTGCTACTCTGACATCCCAGCAATTGTATGTGGATCAGTTAAATAAAAGTGTCTCTTTATATGCAAAATTTTGGAGGGACCACAAAACAAGTTCAGTACTCAGATCTCAGCTCCAGCCACTTTGTATCTCTTGCTGTCAGCGCGCCATCAGGCAGCACAAGCAGCACACCAGCTCAGACACCCACAAGCACCCATCACTGGTCAGTAGGGCACTGCTGCCTTTCACTGCACACTGACTGGAAAAGGAGCCCCTCAGCCAGAGAATCACAAAATGCATGAATTTACACAACTGCATGAATTCTGGCCCTGAGCTAAGGATTGAGCCCCTCCACAGTGGGTAATGTACTGCTTCAAGGTGAAGGACAAAGCTGGAACGACAAGCTGTGACATGCTTTGCTAATGCAAAGTGCAGTTTCTTTTAACAGAAGCAAACTTCTCATTCTGTAGTTCTTCCAGCACAGGTGAAAATCCCTGGAGTGGTTTGACAGCTTCAAATACTTTCTGCCTAAATAAGAAAACCTTTCTAGAGATGTAACCATAGGTCAAGGAAGCACTGACCATGCCTACAGCACAGATAAATACACCTGATGAGTGCAGGACAAGAGCATTCACACAAGAAATTCAGGGATGATCATTCCCTGGAACAGGTGGGAAGCAGTTTACCCTCCCCTCTGCCCACAAACACAAAAGTCATTTCAAAATTGCTTTAGGTTGCGAGCCCATTCTGATAGAAAATACACCTCAAAATTAACATCATCTCACCCAAAGACATTTTTCCAAGTATCATTATCAGGTCTTAGAATCATAGAATAGTTAGGGTTTGCAAAGGACCTTAAGATCATCTAGCTCCAACCCCCTTGCCATGCCCAGGGACACCTCCCACTAAACCATGCCACCCAAGGCTCTGTCCAACCTGGCCTTGAACACTGCCAGGGATGGAGCATTCACAACCTCCCTGGGCAACCCATTCCAGTGCCTCACCACCTGAACAGTAAAGAATTTGTTCCTCATATTTGCAATGTACCTATAGAATCCCTCCCTATTATCTTTCACATCCCTAGCCAAGTTTAATTCTAACTGGGCCTTAGCTTTCCTAACCTGCTCCCAAGCTTCCTGAACAACATCCCTGTATTCTTCCCAGGCCTCCTGTCCTTGCTTCCACCTTTTATAAGCCTCTTTTTTCCTTCGAAGTTTCCTCAGCAGCTCCTTATCCATCCAAGGACGTCTCCTGGCTCTCCTGCTGCACTTCCTCCTAGTAGGGATGTATTGCTCCTGGGCTTGCAGCAGGTGATCCTTGAATATCAACCAACAGCCTTGGGCCCCCCTGACCTCTCGGGCTATATCCAATGAACCTTACTGAGCAGGTTCCTGAAGAGGCCAAAGTCTGCTCTCTTGAAGTCCAGGGCAGTGAGCTTGCTGCATGCTCTTCTCACTGTCCTGAGCATCTCAAACTCAACCAAATCATGACTGCTGCAACCAAGGCTGCCCTGGAGCGTCATATTTCCAACCAGCCCTTCCCTATTGGTGAGGAGGAGGTCAAGCATGGCACCTCTCCTTGTCGGCTCCCCTATTACTTGCACAAGCAAGTTGTATTCCACACAATCGAGGAACCTCCTGAATTGCTTTTGCCAGGCCATACCATCCCTCCAACAGATATCAGGGTGGTTGAAGTCCCCCATGAGAACAGGGGCCTGTGAGCGTGAGGCTGCTCCTATCTGTCTATAGAGTGGTTCATCCACAGAGTCCTCTTGGTCAGGCAGTCTGTAACAGATCCCTACAATAATGTCTCCCATCACCGTTCTCCCTTCAACCCTGACCCACAAACTCTCTGCTGAGTGCTCACCTGTCCCCAGACAGAGTTCCATACTCTCCAGCCTACTCCTAACATAAATAACAACTCCCCTTCCCCGTCTGCTGGACCTGTCTTTCCTAACGAGCCTGTAACGTTCCATTCCAACACACCAGTCATAGGAGCCATCCCACCATGTTTCTGTGATGCCTATGATATCATACCCCCACAGACATGCATACATCTCTAATTCTTCTTGTTTGTTCCCCATGCTACGGGCATTTGTATAGAGACATCTGAGCCGAACTCCAATTGAAGCCGGCTCATTGGCTGGAGCAGCTGGAATATCTCTACATTGCTCCGAATGTTTACTATAGGTGCTGGCAAGTGACTGGGTGTGTTGGGATGGAATGATGCCCCCATTCCCCCAACACATCTAGTTTAAAGCATCCTTGACCAGCCTGGCAAGCCTCCTACCAAATCCACTGTTCCCTTTCTTTGTCAGGCCAGCTCCACCAGCACCCAGTAGACCTGGCCTACTAAATTGAGTCCCATGTTCTAGATAGCAAAACCCCTGACTATGGCACCACCCTTTTAGCCATTTATTAACCTGGCCAGTCCTCCTAGCCTTTTTAAGGTCCTGCCCCGTATCCTGGAGAATTGAAAAAAAGACAATTTGAGCTCCAGAGCCCCTAACCACCTCTCCCAGAGGTCTGTAGTCCTTCTTTATGTTCTCTGGGCTACTGCTATCTATACCAGCAGCACCCACATGGATCACTCCTAGGAACTGACACAGTGGGTAAGAGGAAAGGCCAAGCAAGCAGAACCCTGCCTGACAACAGCCAGCTGGAGATTTTTATGACAAGGAAGGCATAATCCCCAGACTGGGGAGCTTCTGTTCACGTTGTTTAATATTCACCAGTTGACTCTACCTCCAAAAGAAAATCTGGTGAATCTCCTTTTGCATACAGTCATAGTTCATATCTCTGCAACATCCTGTGCTGTAATGTAATTATGTGCTGTGGGGAGAAAGACTGCTTCCTTTCGGTTGTTTTCAATTTACTGCCTAAGAATTTCACTAAGTAGTTGCTGTGTTTGTATGAAATGCTATATGGTCATTCCAGAAGAGCCTTCTCCAACACACTGTCTATACAGCAGTATGCATGATTACACGTTAGTACTTCGCTATTCATTCCTTTTCCTGACCAGCTACAAATACCATGACCAGCACAAATCCAATAACTAACCTGTTTGACTAATGGAAACTTCCATCAATTCAACTAAAGAGACCTTTATTCTTACCCCTGTTGCCTACATGCTAGAAAGTTACTAATCCATTTGATACTATAAATAAAAAGACTTCTCCCCTCCCACTCCAAGGACCTTGCACAAAGTGCACTGAAAAAATTAATGGGCACTCTATTGATCAGACCACCCTTATCCAAGTACCCATTAACTCCTACAAACCTGAACGATCTATCAGGCATGACTCCCTGTAAAAAGTTCTGTTTTCCCACTATATCTTGTTTATGTGTGTCTCTAATAATCTCCATTATCTTTCAGTGTGCCACTAACACAGAAGACACACTTGTTCAATTACCTGTAGTTTCCCACACCCTTTCTACTCTTCCACATGAAGTAGTATGTTCTTTTTGTCTCTGTAACACTGATTTAAATGACAGATTACTGTACAGTTAATAGACCATATTTAAGTTCCCTTTTCACCAAAGATGCTGCCATCTGTTCCTGTCATTTTGTTACTTTGTCGATTGTTCTGACCATCTTCTACTGACACATCAATTTGTGACAGTTCCTTAGACTATTCCCACAAGACAAGGAGCCGATAAGGAGCAGACTGGAGTCTCCCTAAGCTTTCCTATACTGCCTGCCAAGGCAAATAATGCATTTTACTCTTCTGCTATCCCATTACTTTCCTTGAATGTGACTTGTATTATGGCTTATTACTTCGCTATTGATTACGTATTAAGGCAAAAGCAGGATGAGTGCCAGCCTACTGAGGACTTGTTTTCAGAGTGTTTGCATTTGCCTTTTTTTTAATTATAAGTGTCAATTAATCAGAATCTTTTTGGATTTTCTTGTGATTTTACATTTATATTCAACAGAAAGTATGTTCTTTAAATCCTCCTCCTTTGCTATGCCTTTTGTAAAGTCTCCCTTCACTTTTTATCCATGCTTTTGGTACACTTTCCAAGTCATTCACCTGAAAGCATTACACTCCCAGCTGTTCCTTTAAAATTATTTTTAAACAGCCTCTTTAAAAGGTGGTTTTTGACACTAAATGTTTTATTGTGCCACATTTATTGCTTCTACTAGGAGATCAAATTTGAATAACATGATGACCAACTTAATGACAGTATCCCAAATCTCTGGCATTTCAGGTTAGGTCAGGTATTTTACTGCAAAAAAAGCAGAGGTTTGTAAGATTTAAAATCTTTAACCTCTTACCTCCAGCTCCAAACCCAGCCAATATACCCATAACTGCAGCCTAATTTCTGCTTTTGCAGCTTTTCTAATCTCACTTCACCTTTCATGGACATTATCAGTACATTGTGACAAGTTCTTCTATCATTGTCTCAAGATTATAAACTTTCTACACAGATAGGATTTTTTTATTCATAAACTTTCACAGCTCCATTTGATGCAATATATTAATTTACCCTATTTGACTTGAAGCTGTCTTGGGTACATATAGCACAATTCCTCCATATCATGTCCTGCTCTAACAATCGTACATAATTTTTACCCTGGAAAAGATCATGTCTCTAAATACCTTCCCCTTTTATTCAGAGAATCAATAAAAGAATCTGATGCTTGCCAAAAAAGGCAACTGTAAGGTATGCAAGAAATTAATTCAGCAGGTAACATCTATCATGCATGTAACGCTTCAGACCTGAAAATCCACAGAGATCAGGGTAGACAGACTTCGGAAGAAGGTTTTGGTCTGTCTTGTGCCTTTATTGTGCTCATCAAAATAATACCTGTATATATCTAAGGCTGGATTTAAGGAGAATCAATAAAACTATACAGTTTACAGAGTGGAAAAAAAATAGCAAGCTTTTAAAGAAGCAAGAAACAGCACATATGTGAGAAAAAGGGTCTAGAGAAAGCAGCCCCACAGAGTGGAGGAGCCTGGAGCAGAGTGGGTGCAGCACAGCCTGGTATGCCCTGGCCAGACACCCACCAGCACACTGACCTGCATGAAGTGGTGTCTGGATTCAAGTATAAAAGATGAACATCAACATTCAGAGCTACCCATCAGAGGCAGAATATAAACAGAAAATCACTCCCTTTGAGTTTTATCCTAAATGAGAATATTTTCCAAGGCTCAGATGTACTCCTTTCAGCCTGAGGTGCCAAAACCTACTACTGATGGAGAAAGTTAAACCCATGTAACACCCAATTCTTGCAAACATTTCAGCTGTTTTCTCAAACAGGGTTGATGAAGCACACCAAAGCCTTCACCATTCTTGCTTAGGCTATGATCTTTTATTTTATTTCACTTACACACACCCTGTGCACAGAGATTCCAGACCTGCGGGTCACAAGGGAATACCTGTCCTCTCTCTGGTCTGCAAGAACAGAATGGAAGAAGCAAGCCCTTTTCCTGATGGATTTTTCTAAGTAATCACAGCTTTCATCACCCCTCATCAGTCAGCAGTGCCGACACTCCCCGGACACCCAGCACAAGCCCATCTGAAGTGATTGCCCCAGTTCTTGCTAAGCACACCCCAAAGACAAAGGCACTAGCCTACACCCACACACAGGTCCCCCAGGGCCTGCCCAGCTCATCAGGACAACAGTGCAAATGAACTTCAGTTAACCAGACAACAGTCTTAAGCAGCTTTTGTAGCAACTGTTCACAAGTGCTCACGCCTTCACCCACACTTGAGACAACAGAGACTTCATTGATTTTCAGCTCACAAATCAAACCCATTATGCTGAAACCCCACAGCTCCAGGCGTCAGGAGGAGGAGGAGTCATGATGGAATTCAGCACTACTGATGCAAAGTAAGCTCCTGTTTTACAGCAACACATATGGAACAGTAAATCAGGCAAGGACCTTTTCCTTCCATGCAGCTCACAAGTATTCAACTGTTAAATGAGACCAAGATCCCTTGATTACATAAGGTGATAGAAGGACTACAGATATTTAGAAACTATCTGTTATCTGCAGATGAGAAAGACCACTTTCAAAACCAACCTGACGCTCTGAAACCTGTGCTGCAGTTTTGCATGGCTGGTGAAGCAACTCTATCCCCTCCTCTGGGAGCAGGAGACCTCTCACACCCTGATCTTGCTCAGTGAACAAGCCATGCCAGTGCCAGACACGAAGCAGCACCAGAGATGCAACTGGAGCTGGGAAGCATTAACCTGGATGTTTGCAGGCAACTTCCAGCCAATTACAGACACAGAACTTAAAATGCACTCAAGCAACCTCATTAACTCTACAGCCAGAAATATGCTGCAGTAACTCTTACCAGCATGAGGGTGCAAGTGTCTGTCTAGTGTAAAACTCCTCCAGACACTAAAATAAAATATTTCCTCAGCTGAAGTTTCTTTATATCCCCTGGGTCATTCTCTCAGAGTTAACGGTGTCCCGTAAATCTGACTTAACTACGTTGCATAAATCTAACTTTTCAGTGACAAAAGCTTACATAAACAGATGATAAAATTGTCTCAATTCTCCCACTGGGGTTGGAGTTAAATGAGAGACAGATTTAGAGTTTTGGATGAACTGAGAATACTTACAGGCTCTTCTAAATCGGGTTTGGGATTACAAATGGTGTTGCTTTACCTCAGGCTGCCATATTTCTGTCTCAGCACAGAAACACACACATATACACTATGCTCACGCACACACTCCCCACACCTCTGCCAGGCAGCAGATTTACAGCACATGCACAACAGCCCAGGGGCACCTGCAGCTCTGCCTGCTGGCCTTACTGCAGAATAATGGTTTCCCAAGGGAACACAAGACACCAAGAGACACACTCATGTATATCTTGTTCCTTTAAGAAAGCAACCTCTGAGTAGAGGTCAGCGGCAGACCAGGGTTATTCTCATTTGCCACATTTTAAAACCTAATATAAATGATGATTGCAAATGAAAAAAAAAAAGCAGTTTGTGTTCATCTACACTTCTTGTTGTGACTGAATGAGAGCTGTTATCGTGTCAAAAAGCACCCTGTCCAAAGGCACCTTTTAACCACGTCCCTATGAAAGCCAGAATAGCACAGATCTAGGTCCCTCACTGCAGATGCCACCCTGGGGCACTAACCCCTCTTTCACTCCCTCAGCACTGGAGAACCCTTCAGAGCAGCAGCTGGGACACAGTCCCTGGGGAACCACCACAGCCAGGGCTGCTGTCCTCTTCTGCCAACCTCAGCAGGATCAGAGCACTTGGCTCCTTTCCCCATCTCTCTGTAGACCAGCCCCAGCAGCAGCTAAAAGCCTCACAGGCTCAGCCCCTGGTTTTGTGCCGTTCCCACTACTAAGGGCTTCTGGCTCTGCCACCCTGATGTCAGTGGGTCACACAGAGCTCAGCTGGGCAGGGCCAGCCCTGAACACCCCCAGCAGCATCTCATCACACCAGTGTCCCACCACCCCACAGCACCCACACACTCCAGCACCATGCTCGCTCTGGTTTACTGGTTCCTTGTCACTTGAAACTGCCTAGCTGCCATTACTTCAAAGATGAACTCCAGAATAATTGAGAGGAAGACCTTGTTCTGTTTCTCCTACTGAACCTGCTCTTTTTTTGCATAAATAAATATTCAGGAGAGACAAAATTAGAATCCAGGCTCTCTCTGTCTCACTTTGTCCATCCCAGGAGTCCTCTACCCCACTGGCTATAATCACACTTTTCCATCACTTCTCTCTCAAAGACTATGTTTTCCCTAATAAGTAGAATAACTTTGGTAGAAAAGATTGAGAAATTTGCTCTGTAGAATACTCTTTAGCACACTGCTTAGAATGTTTATTGGCTATTATAGGAAAATAAAAGAATTGAACACAAATCCCATGCTAGAAGAAATTAATGATGTGAATATAGGGCTCTTAGCACTGAGTAAACTATTTGTACAAAGCAGTCCCAAAGATACACAACAAATGTGCCATGAGGAGTGGAGGAAAAAAGGGGTATGTATCCAGAATGGCTACAACACAAAGAATAAAATTGTATCCCTGCATGTCCTGTTCCCCGAAACTGATTTTCCGAGAAACCTGACCATCCCCATGAGGCAGATCTGCAATGGAGGCTTTATCTCTCCCCAGATACCACATCCAGGCAGGGAAGCACAACTGGCAGATGGGGCCCACTAGAGCATCTTGCAAATCAGCAGCCCAAGTGTTATAATGTGCCCTGAAAAACACTAGCAGAACTACAAAAAGGTTTCTCTGGTGTGGGGTATTGACTGTAGGGAAGGAGCTCGGTGAAATTCAACTCCCACCCTCCTCACATGCACCCTTTCTCTTCTGGAAGCTTCTCTTGTTCACTGAAGGCAATTAAAGCTGCTATTAAAGTTATCAACTACCTCAATGTATTTTAATAATTTAAAAGTAAATTATTAAGAATAACACCTGAAGGAGGTCCCAGAAAATAGCACATTACTGAACAACCCCTACCTTTGAAAACATCAGGCACTTCCCAGCACAGTGCACCTATCACCAGTGATGAAGTGCGCTATCATCCACCAAACTCTCTTGAAGATTTATGTGCTCCCTCCATTTCACTGTTTCAAATACTTTAGTAGATGGACAAATTGACTGTTTTTTTCCTACCAATCTCTCAGAAAAGTGAGCTCTATAAACAGATCAACCTGCAATTCTCTTTCACCACCTCTGGCCTCCTCTGATCCATAGATCCAGCTAAAAAGCTCTCAAGTCCTCTTTGGAATTTGCACTCCTGACCCAGCCAAGAGCATTGTGGCTGTGAATGCAGGAGTTGCTTTGTCTAGGGGCAGTGACTGCTTTATGCTTTTGCAATCCCAAATGTAACATCTGCCATCTTCCTCTGATTCACATTTAGGATGGTCTATCCTGATACATTTAACTGCAGCAGAAGAGGCATTTTTAAAGGTCTTGGTTTATGAAGCATTCTCCCAACTACACATTGTTATTAAATCCATTATGAGCACAAAAGGATCTTTGAATAGTTCCACAATTTCAAATAGTGAAATACAGCTCCTTATCAGTTTTTTAAATGAATTGAACTCAAGTATTAACATAAACCCAGTTAGACACTAATCATCCAGCTGAAGAAAATGACTTTACAAACCTAATGAAAACAGCAGGGAAGCACAGGGGAAATAAGAAGTATTTTTTGCCAGCCACAGCATGTCTCTGGGCACACCAAAGTTATCAATGAGCTGACACTTACTAAACAGAGCACAGATGCAACCAAGTCTTACACAGAGCTTTAGACCTCCTGAGAATTTGCCATCAGAAGGATCTCAGCTAGGAAAAGCTAATCACATCCAGCTCAGCTATGTAGCTGTTCTCTTCAGTGAAACAGTTGAGTTTCCACCCGGTCTGACTTTGGAGAGAAGTACACAGCAGAAACAGCCACAGATTAGAAGGCAGACAGCATACAATATCACAATGCCAGAAGGCAAACAAAATGTCTTCAATGTAAAAACACATTAGTTTGCTTTTCTTGACACATAACTGTGCTAAAAAGCCTTGGGTACAGATGGACAAGGACAGAGGCCAGAGAGCTCACTGCTCCGCAAAAGCAATGTACGATGTAACACAGCTTCTCTACACTACAGCTCCTGCTCGGGATCTGCACATGCTGCCAGCTCTTCCATGGGCAAATTTAAACTCCATGTATGTAATAGCACTTTAACCCTGGAAGAAGCTACAGCAGCCTTTGAAAAAAAGCACCAAACCAACCTGCACCTACATCTTGCCTCTACTGGGAATTTAAATTGCAACAACCACTTTAATGTAAAGGGAAATCTTTTCCCAAGGAAGACAAAGAATTAAAGGCAGGTTTCCTGTAAAGACAGCAGCATCTAAAGTATATGCAAAACAGCTTTTCATGAACACACAGAAAGAGAGGTGATCATGCTCTTTAGGCCACTCGGGCATTACAATTTCAGTACGTAGCAAGAAAAGAAGCAGTAATACTCAGTGGTTCCCAAAATGCTACTCATTTTTTTGCAATAGGTTAGGCAGCCTCTCATGGCAAAAAAAAAACAACAAAACAAACAAGCATAAAGTCATTTACATGATTTCATGATTTAAAAGCAGAGAGAAATAGGAAAAAAAGAAATATGTGCTCAGATTTGTAACTGTTTTCTTGATTTAGCCCTAAGCTTTCCCTGTATCTGAGGACAATAACCATCTCCAGAACTTTGCATTAGATCTTCACTAAAGTGCCTCTTGAGAAGGCTGATTTATTAGTGGAAATAGACTGAAACAATGCTACAAGAACACATGAACTTAGTTCATCTATGTCAAAGAACAAAGCCAACAGTCACTAGTGTTTATTCCAACTACGTGCCCATTTTCTAAAATTTAATGAAAACAAGATCAAAACAATTACTCTGCACAAGCACTTTGTTTTCTCTTCTGATTTCCAGCAGTCAGCTGGCTGCACCTCAATGCAACATTAACGACTGACATAAGCAGCCAGGAGAGATGCTGAAGCGTTGGGACAAACTCAGCAGGTCAGGAAGGGCTGGGCGTGTCCACACTAGAGACTCCTGGCCAGCAGCTTTCCATGGGCAATGGTCTCTCCTCCTGGTTGCATTTCTGGGCAGATACATCTGCTTTGACTTCTATACTGACCCTCAAGCAATACAGTTGGGGATCCCAAGATCCTAAATCCCACTGAGGACTTAGCAGCTTGTCCTGGGTTCAGCAGTAGCAGGCATTTTTCTCCTCCTTAGTAGCTGGTGCAGTGCTGTGTTTTTGACTTTCACAGCCTGGGAACAGCACTGATAACACTGATGCTTTTAGCTGCTGCTTAGAATGTTTAGCCTGATCAAGGACTTTCTGAGCCTCATGCTCCACCAGGGAGGACAGGAAGCCGCAAGGAAGCAGAGACAGGACACTTGACCCAAGCTGACCAAAGAGGTATTCCATACCACAGCACATCATGCCCACTATATAAACTGGGGGCAGTTACCCGGAAGGGTTACATCACTGCTTGGGTCGGGCTGGGTACTGGTCGGTGGGTGGTGAGCGGTTGTATTCTCTTCCCTTATCATTATTATTACTGGTGGTAGCAGCAGTGGTTTGTGTTATACCTTAGTTACTGGACTGTTCTTGTCTCAATCTGTGGGAGTTACATTCTTTCAATTCTCCTCCCCATCCCTCCGGGAGCAGGGGAAGGAAGGGAGGAGGTGAAGTAACGACATCGTGGCAGATTTGTGGCTGGGCTTAAACCACAACACAGCTTCATACTGTCAAAGGTGGGCAACTCTGCATACAGGGAAAAGGTTAGGTCACAACCGTGCAATAAGTATGGCAGTGCCACTATCACTTACACATTCCCCCCACACACACACTAATTACTAGCACAGCATGTCAAATAAAGTTAGGAGCCCATCTCATGACTTCATTGGGAACTATTTTCTTTTATCTAGCAAGCATACACTCTCCCATAGCAAACCTGGTTGGAATGCAATTAGTTGATTATATGGAGGACTTTAAAACTGAGGAAGCAATAATGCCCAAAATGGAGCTGAGTCTAGGGCAGAGAACTCTTTAGCAGACATAAATGCAACAGGAATAAATCACACTAGTTTCATCCTGGAGAATTACTGTTACATGCTGTCACTTGTGACAGGTACCCTTAACAACTACAGTGAAACTGTCTCTGTCTTTTATTATTTCCTAAGTGTTCAGTGATAACAAGCCACATCTGATTAATCCTTCCTTTTGGGAGTTATGGGCACCAAGGAACAAAGTTAGGGCTCTGGCCCATTTGATAGAAGCTGCTGTCAAATCACACTGAAGGAGATTGAGGCTGATAAATCTTTAACAAGTCTCTTATGGCCTGGGTTTGGATTTTCGTTTTTTTTCCTCCCCTTACCTAGTAGTAATTAGCACAGAAGATACCTTGAGAAAGTGAAGTGCTACACGAGAGACTGCTATTAAGAATTCATGTTTGTATTTGTGTCAAATGATAAAATCCAGCAGCAGAGCTTCAACCTGAGCAGTACAATAGTCCAAAGGCCAACAATCAGCAAACAGAAAGGACACATTTCTCATAAATACACCTCCCCTGGCTCTGCCTTTCTTCTTGTGTGCTCAGCTGTAGCAATTAGGAGAATAATCTATAGGAAGCCTACCCCCAAAAGCCTCTCTCCAGCTGTTTCCTTCTTTTTGTTGCCAGTAAACTCAAGCGCTGAAGGGATGATTCACCTCAGCAGGACTCCAAACTCTACATCTGCTCTGGGGGCATAATCTTTGCTGGGTACATGGAAATGGGCTTTAAACTAATGGAGTCACCAGACTAAGCAAAAATCCTCTTCTACGAACCTACATAGTAAGGTTTATTTTCAATTATATTTCTAGCAGGGTATTTTCAAGATTATCATCTTTCTTCTTTAATCATAATAATGCTGCTTTGCAACACACATTGCACTTTTAAAAGTACCTTACTGCAAATGTAAGTCTGCATCATCTGTTTACAGATAAAGAAACTGTCTACAGTGACCCATCTAGCAACACAGAGGAAATCCCTGGAGGAAATGGCACTGGCATTTAGTCACAGTAACTCTCCCAAACCACAACATAATCCTGCTCCACAAACAGCACTGTATTACTGAGCATTACAAAAAAAGGTTTGGAAAATGGATTTGAGCTTTCCATTCTTCAAGGAAATGGAGTGCTCTCCCTTAATTACAACAAGCAACTGGAAGAGTTGTATGTTCGCAGCTCCTGTGAAGGATGGCTGCAGAACGCACCTTAGCTCATGGGGAAATCCATAGCAAAACTGAGATGGAGGAAGAGCGTGGAAGGATCCGATGGGTTGAGTTCAAGCAGTAGAGCTAATCTGGGCAAGCACATTGAGAATTGGGTAATATTTTTTCTCAGTAGCAGATACAGAAAATGATGGAAGGAAAGTGATACGGATAAGACCAAGGAACTGCAGATTACACAGCCCAACCATCCTTGTGCCTCCGTGTAGAACACACATCATTATAGGCTGAGGAAGGGAGAACATAAAATGATTTTTCCCTATTTATACGCAAGGACTTCAGATATTTGATTCCCAGGATATGCGCAGAAGAGTTTCTGCAGATCAGTATTACACTGAGAAAAAAACACCCTGTTGCTTATCACTCAAAGCAATGTACAGAGCAGCTCCTGTGTTGTCACCCTGAAAGAAACTTACACTGATTTTATAATGGGCAACAAAATTTTCCCTTCTCAAGGAAAAAAAAAAAAAACAAAACCAAAACACTGTGATTTCTGTGAAGCACAGAGAAGCTGGAAAAAAAATGCTTACCTCCATCCTAATTTCTGCACCTGACCTGAGAAACACAGCACAGGAGGTCTAATACATGCCTTTCTTCATGTTATAGGAAAGAAGTAGTAAACTAGAAGCTTCTATTAACAGAAAGAACACAGGTTTTGGAAAATAGCTAGTGAGCATCTACCTACAGAAAAGTCACAGAAAATTTTATGGATATCTAAATATTGGTTTAATGTAGCCTAAACAATTTCTTTGTTCATAAATATAAGCCATAAAAGAATGTTCAAGACCAATTTTGTTCTTGAGAGAGGGATTTCTTAGCCAGAAACTAGCCTGGGATTCATTTAGCCCAGTTTTTTCATTACCACACAAAATTTGTCAGGAATTGCCTTTTCTGCAGAACAGGGTCACAAAAAGGTTTTAAAAACAATGCAGCAATCAGGAGAAAATGACAAGTTAGCAGTGTATCTGAAGCAAGGAGAGGCTGCAGACAAGGCTGCTCTTCCGAATGATTGTACCTTCCCCAATATTAGGGCTACACATGCACGAGCAAGCAACTCAGGCTTGTGAAATCCACTAGAAAAAGCAAGACTTTATCCACCAAAAGATCTCGACTTAGAAGTCAAAATAAAAACAGTCATACAGAAACACAGATACACATGAATTGGCACAAATTTTCAGGAGATAGAGCTGCAGACAAACCCATCAGATTTATGTGCCTGTCTGCAAAGTAACACATTTCACTAATGCAAAGAATTATAACAGTTCTCTTCCCTCACTGGTCTTCAGTGCATTCAATACCACAGATCACAAAACCACCCCATATTTACAATATCTAATGTATAAGTCATAATTTTTGTATACCCAAGACTTATAATGAACACAGTCATATTTTTCATCACCCAATGTTTTCCTGGCTAAAAGGACTTCCTAAGGTATCAGAAACTCCTCTCAAGATGCCAAGCAGGCTGATTTGCACTCTTCAGGGACCAAAAATTCTCTCTTGAACTACTGTGGTTGTGAATTGCCACTACCTCCACATTCATTACACAGTTACCATCTGCCAGCAACTAATAAAAAAGTTACCTCATGCTCCTAAGATATCTTATCACCTTTTTAGAACCATTTACAATGAAGAAAAGCAAGCTTAATAATGCCTCCCTTGGTATTTGGAGTGATAGGAATGCATTATCATAATTAAAATTCATTTTTATTGTATATTTTACAACATCAGTTTACATATAAGACACAGAAAAACTAGGACTAGGAAACAAAGACTGAAAAAGACGATTCAGTCATGCATTATGCTCTGCCTCCCCTGGGAGGAGAGGATGAAACATGGTCCAAAGCTCAGACTGGAGCTTAGCTGTGGATGAGCCTGACCAAAGCAGTTTAACAAACATAGAAAGGGACCCCACAGCCTTGAAAGAACATTACAAGGACTCTTGAGATTATGCATTTTAGCTTCTGAAGCATAACAATAGGACCTACCCACCATCACAGCATAAAAAACTATTCTCTCAATAATGAATTTGCTGACTCCCACTCAAGCAGACACTGTTACCCGCAAAGAACTCAACAATCTGTTGTTTGAAACACTTACCATATCTACTTTTGTGTTTGTCATAGAAACATTGAAGTAAACAGCCAGCTACAATCAAATGCATCAAAACATCCTCTGCTGGATCTGCTGACAGGCCAGCTGGGCTCTGGCATGCAGGTTCATCCTCCTTCACGCCACTTCAACAGCTACCAAAGCTCTACTCAGATTTTGAAGATTAAACTTGCAACAACCTTCAATTACAAGGGGAAAAAAATATTTTTTCCTTAAAAGAGGAGACCTTTTAACTCAAACACTGACATAACAGCAATGGATCACAATAGAAAAGCCCTTCAACCCCAAAGGACCACCTTTGCATGAACAGTCACCCAAGTACTGCTGCAACAAAACCACCACAGATCTAATCACACAGCGCAGCTTGTGGCAACAAAGGCAAGCAGAGGAAAAATTATTCAACAAATCCCACATTCTGCAGTGCTGATAATATAACCTTTTTCTACAAATCTCACCTCTCTTACGGTCTCTGAACATCAATGCTATCTTTTAATAAAGACTAACTGATTTAAAGGGGAAAAAAAACAAAAAAATCATATAAACTTTGAAGTACCCAAACCTGAAAGAAACTAAAGCTGTACCTGTACACCCAAAAGCTGCTTGGTTTGCTTGGTTATTCTTATCTCTGCTGACAGAATTACTTTAAAATAGCTTATATACAGTCCTCATCAAACTTTGCCTTTCACTTAGTTCATTATCAGGATTTGAGGCACTGCTTGTGACACGAAATGAAAGGAAGTCTAGACAAGTGACATACTCAAGCTGACAGTATCCCATTACAGGGCACCACATTAGCTATCAGTTACCCTGCTCTCTCTGCAGTCAGGAAAAGATGTGAAGCTCTCTTTGGCAAAGGTACTTCTTGGTACCATAATGTCCTCATTTACTTGTCTGTGTTGTATATTTCTGTTAGTTTCAGAAAGTTCAGTTGGTCTCTTACAACTAAAATGACTACTTCTGACTAATTTGTATTAGATGGGAGGGAAGAATGAGAATGCTCTACTGACAGCTTACAAACATTAGATTTGTTTCCTAATGCCATGTCTCAGCTATACTTTAATCTTGCTTCATATCAGCCATTTTAGGGAAGTATCATTCATTGAAAACTCCTTCATACTTAAGCTTTTTTTATGTCACATATAGAAAGAATCCTAATTAGAAACCAACTGATATAAATGTGATACTTATAAAATATTTTAAGTGAACCAAATATTAGCAGAAGTAGAAAACTACAGCACTTTTCATGCAGACCTGGAAATGAGCTCTCCCTTTATTCCCTGAAGTACCATGGCATTACTGCTCTGCAGACCTGGCATCTGCTGGCTTTCTGCAGCCTTTCCTAGTGTAAACTTGCTTTCCAGGTCTCCTGCAAATTCCTACCTGAAGATACCACAGCTCCAGTTTTCCCAAGGTTTCTGCCTCCTCATCATCCTTCAGGCTCTAGCAGTTCTCAACCTTTACATGAGAGCTTCGCTTCAGAAAAGCTGCCCGCAGCAACAACCTGTTCCAACACCACCATCTCCAGTGTTTCACCTCATACAACCACAGCAGCAGCACCATCCTGCAGCCAAGAGTTTGCAGATTTTTCACTGTGCCTTTGATATTTCAGCTCCTCGTAACAGGAGCTGCAGCAATGAGACATCTACCTTTTCAGGAAGGCTGCGGGTGCACACCAAACCGAGATTGCTATCAGCTACTGAGTCATTGACTGAATGAAGACCTTCCTCCACGTGTAAGATTCAATTCAGTACTTTAGCTCACATTCAGCAGGGCCTTGGCATTCCCTGCAAAGGAGAACAGTAGTATGCACACCTTCACCCTGACGGCAAGTCCTGCGTTCGCATCAGAAGGAAACACCTGTCCTTTATGCCAACAAGCAGAATTTGAGTTCTGCTCTAGAATATCCTTAATTTTTGCTCCATGAAATGAAGGCAGATGGAAAGCAGCAAGGAGGGATAGAGAAAACTCATTATTACAGAATATGAATTATTACCCACAAGTCTCTTAGGTCACCTCTGCTATGCTGTGAAACACACACAGTCTTAGCACAAGGCTTATTAAAATACAGACTATCTGACAGAATGAGGCTATTTTTACCTAGGCTGAACAATATCCAGGCGTCTTTCTCAAGCAGTTACATCAAACCCATACTAAAAAGCACATTAGGAAGGAACTAAAACCAAGCAAAGTATCCAAGAGATCAGTTTTCGGCCATATCCCCACTTTTCTGCTGTTTCTACTGCTAAACATGGTAAAAATAAAAATGCTAATAGCCACCAAAATGCTATACAAAGGAAGTGAAATTATGTGAACTTCATGAAACACACAAATCTTTCCACAAGACTGCAGCTGGCATCTCAGCATGTGATCTTCCAGCACAGTTATTTAGACCACATCTATGCTGCGCTGACTTTAAAGCAGGTGGCTTGGCTGCTCCTGGTTTTGAGCCTACACTGGCTGTGATGCAGGCAGTCAGCCTGCCCTGAGCTCGCGGTTACCATGGCCGCACTGCAGCAGGACCTGCGCTGCCCAGGCTAAAGCCAGCTCCTGAATGTCCCCATTGGTGTTACCCTTTGAAGACAAGGTGACACTTGCTGCCTTTGTGTGCGATAGTGATTCCTGACAAAAGAAACTGGGAAAAAACTTACTGTAGAAATTAGGATTACCTCACATACTCCCAGCATTTACTCAAGAAACGGTCTCAACTACGCTGCATGCTATATGGCATCTAAGTGTGGATCATCACCACTGCTTGAAAAAGGTAACATACATACAACTAACATACAACAAACATACAACTAACAAATCAACTCTTTTGTCAAGAGTATAAATGGCAAAAGAGGGGATGCTCACTGATAGCCCAAACGCCCTCCTTCAGCAAGACGAAGAAGTGCTTTTCTTAACAAAAGACACTGCTTGGAATATGTAGAAACCAATATTACATGATCTTTGCCTTCTGCAATAAACCAGATAAATATAAAAAAAGCAAGAACAAACATGTGTTTCCAGTCTGCCTGTTATCAAGTATCAGCAGACTGGTAAGTACAGCACACACAAGAACTGCAGTGATAAAACTGTACAGACAGAATGTCTGGTTATGACAGTATTCCTTGCAATAGGCAATATATTCACAGCCTGTGTTGATAGCACTTGAGTCAAGATTCCTTCTGTGAGTCTCTACTGGCCTTGTAAGAATGTGAATGCCTGATTTCTGGTGGCACAGTAACTCAACTTTTGGCTTGCGCTATCAATTACCCTCTGACCACGCGGGATTCCCCCCGAGCACACCCAGCCCAGCTTTTGGAAGCAGCCCCTTCCGATGCTTCAGAAGCGCTGCTCACACTGCACGTACCCTGAGCACGATTGACTGCTGCCATAACAGCAGCAACACAGCAGGCGGGGACAGCAGCCATAGGGTACATCGGGGCAGGCAGCAGCAGGCTGCTGAACTCAGTGGCACTATATGTGTGCTCATCACAACAGGAACCTCAGTCTTACCTTGATTTTGTCACAGAAATCCCAAACTGTAGGGAAAGCTGATGGGAGAGCAGTGAAAAGATCTCTGCTGTCATACCCAGGTGATACTATTCATGATACAAATTGTACAGAAGAGGAGGAACTGCTGGTTTGTGGGGCTTTGCTTTTACCTTCCAGGACATTCGGTCTCAGGTGGCAACAGACTGTGCTGCGGGATACAGATAGCTGTTAGAGCACAAACAAATCAACTTGTTAATATTCTAGCTGGCCATAAGGGAGGTCAGAAAGGCTGTCAGAGCCCTCCCGAGACCTTATTTTGTATGGTTCTCTTTCATTGGGCATGTACATAAAGAAATCTCATAACTAAATATACCCAAAACACGACCATGCAGGATGTGGCTGTCTCTCAATTTTTGTAAACAACAGCCTGGAGAAGAGCAGGCTCTGGGGAGACCTTAGAGAAGCTTGCAGTAACTAAAAGAGCCAACAAGAAAGCTGGAGAGGGACTTTGTACAAGGGCATGTAGGGATAATACAAGGGGCTTTAAACTGAAAGAGGGGAGATTTAGACTAGGAATTAGGAAGAAGTTCTTCCCTGTGAGGGTGGTAAGGCACTGGCATAGGTTGCCCAGAGAAGCTGTGGCTGCCCCGTCCCTGGCAGTGTTCAAGGCCAGGCTGGATGGGGCTTGGAGCAACCTGCTCTAGTGGAAGGCGTCCCTGCCCATGGCAGGGGGTTTGAACTAGATGAGCTTTAAGGATCCCTTTCATGCCAAACCATTCTGAGTCTATGACAAATTCATTAACTTCTTTTTAACTAAATAAGGCTTCAGCATATCAGATTAACCACTGAATTACAATCTTTTGCCTTCTCTAGTTTTCTGTACATAACCTAGCCTTCCCTTTCACACACTGAAAAGCATTCTCTTCTTACCTCCTTCATATCTCTTGTGCCTTTTCTTACCCCTGGGCATGCTTTTAACACCATTACCAACTGGCTGGTAATTAACTTTTACTCAGGTTTAGTTATTGACCATTTCCCAGGATAGATTAGGCAGAAAAACTATTTCACCCATTGCATAGCTCCAGCCTGAGGTAAAACACGATACCTAGTAACAGAGAGGTTTTCCTCACCCTTCTGGGAGACTATGTAACCATGGATGCAGATGAAACAATGCTTGCAGATAAAAAGAATGCTTTCAGATAATAATGTTTGTCAGAAGAGATTTTCACATTTCTTTGAACTGATATATTTATACCCTGCTAATTATTTGAGGAAAATCTCAGAGACCTTATCACAAACAAAGTCAATGCTATGGTTAGATTTTTCCCCCCTCAAGTCTAGCTTTCTCTTTAAAGTATCTCTCAAAGTTTGCTTTCAACAGTTTTCAGTCATGTCAGTAACTTACACCTACGCAAGCACCTCTACCCTAGAATATACCTGTACAACAAGAAACATCTTTAGATTTGAAGCCCATCAGAGCTTTCTTACAAGCAGCCCAGGTCACATTTTTAAAGGCCTGCCTTTGCTGTTAAATACTCACCCTCTTGTTCTTACTCTGCTTTTCCATGAAAAGCATGGAACGCTTGTGTTACTGCTACACAAACACCACTCAATACAATAAACAGCTTCAAGAAGTTTTACAAGCGGGAAGCAAACAACAGTAGGTCACATTAGGGTCTTTTTACACACACACACCCACACACACACCCCCCATCACTGCTGGAATGGCAGTTTAGACAACGTTCTGCTCCATGAGTTCTTAGCTTCTGATTTTCCCCTACTCTTTAAGGCACAAAGGCGGCAAAACATCAAGGCTTCGAAGGGACACTACACATGGGCTGGAGGAACAACAAAGACTGAAGTCATCTTCCCTCCCAAAGAAAAAGGAGAGCAAAGTATTCTATCACTCACCTGCAAACCCACCATGTTACTCTGTTTAAATCACCTTCACCAGTTCCAGTTTAACAGATGTGGAGGTTTGCTTCAGGATACTGCAGCAAACAGCACAGCCCATGCAAAACCCCCTCACTGGAGGAGAAGCTAAGAGCTGATACCACTTCCCAGCCTCTCCTGTGGTTGCATAGGCTCCTGTAATTTGGAATTGTAACAGCATTGCACTAAATCTACCTTCACACCAGAGATGTGAGGGCCCATTAGAGATCACAAGGGCCACACCATCTGAAAGAGGGTTCAACTTTCTTGGTAAGATGTATCTTATTCTCTTTCTGCAGAGGAACTGACAAGTTGATTGGACTGAAGGTTACATCAAACACCCCCAAGTCGCTTAAGCTCAACTTAGCTACAATAGTAGAAAAATCAGCTTTCTTAGTAGAGGAAGTCTACAGTATTCAGTACTGGTACATGTACATCCCACCCAATCATCACTAACACCACAGAGAAATGATTCCACATACAAAAATAGCCCTTATTTTAAGGATGAAAAAAAATGCTGAACTACAAGTGCTTCTGCAACATTAGGGAAATGTTTACTCAGGGAATTTCAGTCTGCAGATTGTGTCATAGGAAATGTCATTATGTTCTACGATGCCAATGGAAGTTGACATATTTCAAAAATAATATGCTTAAAATCATTTTACTCTATCAACCATGCAGAGTAAGCAGAAATTCAGTGTTCCTTCATGGCGGAGTGGATACTTTGCACACAGAGAAATTCCTTTTTTAAAGCCTAGCGTCTCAGCAATTCAATTTCCTATTTTGTTTAAATGCTTAAAAGTACTTTGCACATTATACTACTGAGCACTAGCCCACAAAATCTCAAATGAGTAACTAAAGACTTTCACAACAGGTGGAGGTAGGGCTAAAGGATGTCCCAGCTTATCAAACCTCCTCAATCTGACAAAATTCAATCCATGTGTACCAGAAGTGTGAAATGACACATTTGTGACCTCAGACTGTGTTACATTCCTGAATTCAGTTATTTTTCAGAAAAGAAATGTGGAAATGGCCATGGCAAAGGTCATAATGACAAAGATTACTTTAACACAAACAGACTCCAGCACAATCCCGACATTTCATTCATTCAGGCCACTAAATGCCATAATACTTTCTATGTTACCAATAATACATTTCATGCTACTTTATTATTTCACTCAAAATTAAGTGAAACAAAACCAACAAGTCACAGTAGGTCATTCATACAGAAACTTACCTAAGTTTATATGAAACTATTTTCATTTCTGTAATCAAACAGCCACCAACCTGATGTCCCTTAGTGGCAGATTCTCATCTGGTGTCAACTATCCTGATTCTCTTGATCTCAGTGAAGGCAGGAATATTTGTATCACTCAAGATCTATTTCTCACTTTTTACAGATGCAAATCACAAATCATTTTAACTGGTCCAACAACTATTTTGTCATTTCTGAAGAGTTTGAGTGCTTCACACAAAAATAGGAAGCATAGATATTTAATGAAATACAGCTCCTTTCACCCACGTATACAAAATATATGCAGACACTGTATACAAAACAACAGCTGGCACAACAGCCTGACTGCAAAGGGACAGGTTCTACTATTTCCCCTGAGATATCTCTAACTTTGATTCCAGGAATAAAGGCAAACACAATCACCTCTCTCTCCTGAAAATTCTGCTAGAATACGTTAGGTATCTGGAGATTAAGTGGCCAAAAGGTGCCACTGCTCATATACTCTGGCCTCCTAAAAAAACCTGAGACCATTACATTTTACCAGCTACTCCCTTAGGAAGAGCTGCATTTTACATTTTTCCCAGAAAAGAGATTTCCTTCACAGAGAAATACCAAGTGTGGAATCTCCCTTGGCAGCAAGCACCCCGAGAAGCAGCTCTGGAAGGCCAAGAAGGTTGAAGTTCAGGAAACATGAAGCAATAAGATGCGGCCCTGCTCCAGTGCTCGGCTGTTTTGCACAGGAGATCTCTGCAGACTCTACACCACACACTCCAGTCAGTAGCACACTCCAGAGTTAAGCAAAGGAGCCGGCCAGACCTCTCAGGACACCAGGTGACAGGAGGGAATGCAGGGGAGCTCAGTATAGTTCAGGACTAACGGCCACATATATTAGAACTGAAACAATCTGGACCTGCTGGGTTTTGCTATATATGACATTAGAAACTCAAGAAGTAAGTCCTCCCTGCAGCCACTGTAAGCAAGCCAGGATTTGTTTCTCCTTTTTGTTATCTCTCTTTTGCATTAAACCAGTTGTCTGCTTTGTTTATACTGTCAATAGTACTGTCTGCCAAGTGTGATATAAAAATATATTTAGAATTTAATTAAGCTTCCAAAGTCACTGGGAAAACAATGGAAAGTGGGCATGTGAGAAGGAGGAGGGAAACAGTCTTATAGTAGCAAGCTTGAAGCTCTTCTCAGCTTTGCTCTTTTAGAGAAAAAAAAAATTAAATAATCTGAATTTTGGAAATTAACCACTTGGTCAAACTCTTCTAACACAATGTACATCCTTCTAAGGTGACTGGAATTAAAATTCAAGTAACCAGAAAGCAGCTCAACTGCATTTCATGATCACAGGCCTGTGTATTCGTTTATATCCTGGAGTCACTTTGAAAGTACCTTCTCAGAAGAGGCCAAGCCTGGAACACCAGCATCTTTGTTCAAACCCCAAGATTACAAAGCACTGTGAGAACAGAACTGAAGGGCAGCTGCCTCTGATCAGTATTACCAGTCTTCTACTTTTAAAGTTTGTGATGCATTTAATAAAAGAGCGCAGCAGGAAGATTCGGATCTCTGCTACAGCAGGTAATCCAGCACAACCCTGCAGAAACCAGTGTTTATACCAGCGTGACACTCAATCCAGTTGACTCCCACAGTAAAGTAGGGGAAGAAAAATGGCACAGGGAGAATATTTCAAATACACAGCACAAAGGTCTGCTCAACTAATTGTTCACAGTGATGAAAAAAAAAGGTGTTTCAAACATACCAGAAAACAACCTAAATCACACTAAGATTACGTGACAGAATGACAGGAAATACAAAGGTTAGAAATGCCACAGTGAAGGCAGAATACAAGAGCAAACTTTGATAGAGGCCACAAGGAGAAGTAGATACTATGCAAAAAAAAAAAAAAAAAAAAACCAACAGAAACAACCACCTCCAGATTCTGGTTTTGTTGTTTTCTATAAAAATCTTGTCAGTCTTTTCACTGCAATGGAAGTGTCTATGTCAGGGAAAGAGAGAGGAACAGGGAGAAGGTCTGAGTCAGGGGAACAAAAGCTGATCAGGACAGTACAAAGAAGTCAGCAGCCAGTCCCAGACCAGGCTGGCACACAATACATGTACCCGTAATTACCAGCTTGTGAGCAGACTTTGGTGAGAGACAGTGTAAGAGCTGCAGATGAGATGAACAGATGGAAAGACAAAGCCAATGAGGAACCAAAACACACGGTTCCACAAGGAGACTCTCCGCCAGTGTACGTTACCAGTCTGTATTTCTGCAACTAGGTCGTGATTTTTTTTACCCTTTTAGTGCAGACTGCAGTAAGAAGTTCTGAACTGAGAAGGACGGATCCCTAAGAACCCCCAGAAATGTTCCTAACATGTATGGAAAATAAAGACATGGATGAATATACTCATGTTGGAAATCCTTTGAACAAGGAAGCACAGCAAAGACAAAAAGTTAATTCCAGCAATGTGAACAAGCAGTTTGTAATATAAAATTTAAACAGGGTACTGAACAGTGCACTCCATGAGAACACATGGAATGGGATGAAATCCGAAGTGTTTTTGAGAATGACCAGAGAGGTTTGGGGTAAAAAAGTGAAATAAAAAATAAATTATATACCATTCTGACAGATGGCATAAGCCTTGGTAGTTCCATTCAGTTTTCTTCTCAATAGGAGTTACTTTTTCTCCCTTAAGTTTTTCAATACTCTGCTATCAAAACAAATTTGTGATCTTGGTAATAATAATATACTTTATTTATAAGCATTCCATGACCACAAGCTGGTCATATCAACATAGTAATGTATCAGTTAAAAACTCCGGAGCAAAATAATGTTGTTCAGGGAAGTGTACAAAATCGACTCAACTACTAAATAACCCAAAACACCTCAGCTAATGCTGTACAGCCAACACTGACAAAAGGCTTTCTCACTCTGTTTTACTCTGCACACTCACATCTTTCAATGCTGCAGGACTGGCATATGTGTAGATAATCCTGAGTAGGGAGGATTCCGAATGCTAAGCAACGGTTTATTTTAACTGACAGGGAATGCAGATTGGTCATTGTACACAAGTTTCCAGTGTGATAACACACAACAGCCTCAGCATGGTTTTTAGCATAAGATGTGTTCCACCATTTCCAAAAATAAGAATTTAGTCAATACTAGATCAAAAAAACCCTAAACACCACAAGAACTACGACAGTGCTTAATGCTGAAGTTTATGTACCCTCCCTCTGCAAAAGCAGCCTAACCAAAAGCCTGCAGATGTCAACTGAAGGACTCAACTGCCTTCACTGAGGTTTGGCTACAACACAGAGGAGAAAAATAGCCTTGTGGAGTACAAGGGTAAGGAGAAACATGGCAGCGGCAGCTGGACTGCTCTGCTGTAGCTGTGGCAAGTCTGGCCAGAAGACTGGCATAGACTCAGAAGACCCCAGTCCCATGCCACATCCCACTAGGCAATCTTGGATGAGTCATTTGTCCTCTGGTTCTCACTTCTCCAGTCCCTCACGTCTTTCGGAAAGTCCTCCTGATATGGTTTTAGGAAAAAAACTCCACAGTTCCACTGGCCTCTGATGACACAAATCAAAGTCAAGTCCCCCCTGGACTTCTGTTCAGAGTTTAGCTTCCCACTTTAATATCTCGTTGGCCAAGAACCAACTTTTGGTCTCCCTGTCAGCCATCTGCAATATAGCTGAACTGAGACACATAACCACAGAGATCATGACTGCAATCATGGCTCTGTAACAGTAACACCAATGCCAGCACCATGAAGGACAGCTGAGTCTCTAGCCTTATATTTCAGATGGTTATAAATTTTACTCACCCACTGCAAAGGTTACTCCATCATTCTTCAAGTGAAGAATGTCTTTAGAATTACTATTTATTAAAGCTTTTAGAGCAAATTAAAAAAAAAAGACTAGATGTGCACTAGTTAAGAAACCTCCCATCCACTCGGAACTACTAATTATAAAAAGCTATGAAATTGGATTAAGATTATGAAATATTTATTATAGTAAGGGAGACATTAGGTACATAAGTGGCTTGTATGAAAAAGCAGAAAATGCAGATTGAATATTAGGAAACCTGTCCTGACAAAGTGCTATTCATTAGAGATGTAACTTCCTATGTGAATGGAGGGAGCATCGCCAATTGACAATTAAGACAATTCTGGACTGAAAAAAAAGCCCAGAGAACATACAAGGGGGAATAATTCACTAAGAAGTTGGTTGTTTCCGCCCACAGACAGCAGCAGTGTTCAACAGTGCCTACCTCAAATGGTACTCAGGTTTTCTTCCCTCCCTGCATTCCAAAATATAAGCTTAACAGTGGCTTAAAAATGCTTTAATTAGAAAGAAACTCACCAGACAAAGTGAGTTTTGCTTATCTTCCATATTCTAAGCTACAAAACCAGGTATTTAGAAACATTAGAAAGTTAATCTGAGGTAGAAGCCTAGCTGTAGAAGCAGGCTGATGAAACCAGGAATGCAACATTTAATATCTTCAACATGCAGCCAAACATCGCAAATTCTCTCTGTAAACCTACTCCAAATACAGTTTTTCTCCAAGGAAAGGAAGGAATAATACCAACCTGACACCTCACCACACACCCCAAGACATTTTGTTACAGACTTGGGTTCATTATTGTCAGTCTTCGAAGCTTGGAAAACAGCCACTGCATTACAAATTACAGACCCAAGTGGAACAGGTGAGGACCAGCTCCTCACACAGGTGAGGCCGTGTCACAGGTTCTGATACCCGATATCACCGGCTGATATCTGGAAAGAAAGGAAATTAAACTCACTATCCAATTTTTCTGTCTGGCGAGCATTACTGGTGACTTTCATGTCATTCATCTCGAACAGCAGAAAGCTCATGAGAAAGACTTCAATCACCTAAGACAAAATGCAGGTTTTGAACTCCATCGCTACTCTGACCCTGCTGCATGCTGGAGCATCTGTAGACCACTCTGGTTTACATCAGTCCCCTCTGTGCCCTTGTCCTTGGTTCAGTAGTAGCAGGCATTTTTCTCCTTCTTAGTAGCTGGTGCAGTGTTGTATTTTTGACTTTCAGCCTGAGAACAACACTGAAAACACAGATATTTTTAGTTGTTGCAGTAATGTTTACTCTGACCAAGGACTTTCTGAGCCTCATGCTCCGCCAGGGAGGACAGGAAGCTGCGAGGAAGCAGAGACAGGACACCTGACCCAAACTAGCCAAAGAGGTATTGCATACCACAGCACATCATGCCCACTATATAAACTGGGGGCAGTTACCTGGAAGGGTTAGACCACTGCTCGGGTCGGGCTGGGTATTGGTCAGCGGGTGGTGAGCGGTAGTATTCTTTTCCCTTGTTGTTTCCCTTATCATTATTATTATTGGTGGTAGCAGCAGTGGTTTGTGCTATACCTTCATTACTGGACTGTTCTTATCTCAGCCCATGGGAGATACATTCTTTCAATTCTCCTCCCCATCCCTCCAGAAGCGAGGGGAAGAAAGGGGGGAGTGAGAGAGAGGCTGCGTGGTTCTGAGTTACCGGCTGGGTTTAAACCACGGCAGCCCTCGAGGACCATGAGTCTTAAGACAAGTAAATGAACAGATTTGCACCCTAAGACTGGTAAGAGCCAGATCCAGACCTTCTACTTGACAGAGAAAGCACGGAGAAGCTAAACTGTGGAATCAGCCAAAGTAATTCACAAGAAAGGGGAGTTTCTGGTGGGCTTTCCTGTCTGTTCTTGAAGCTTTGTCTGCTCAACATACCTGCAGAGACTTCCCTCATCTCGGTTTTATACAATTTGTCTGTCTCATGCCAGGCACTCCACTTCCCTTTGAGTAAAAAGGCAGCTGGTGAGATACAAACTACATACAACAGAGTTGCTACTGAGAGTAGCTGGGGAGAAAGGAGCAGAATTCAAGGAGAAGGCCTTAGCAGAGACACACACAGGTGCCTGGCAGTATCCTGGTGGATGAGAGGTTTCTGGAGCTGCATGGCATCCCCCAGTATAAATTCTACTGCTGCCCTGGCTGAGGCTCTTGGCTAAGCAAGATGACACCTGAAACTTCCTGACCAGGTAATAGAATTCATCATTCACAACCCAAGTAGGATAGAAGGAGGGTTACTTATTCACTTAAACTGTTACAGACACGTTAGCAAAGGAGCAAACTGCATGAGAACACTGTGAGATAGAATGGTGTGCTTAAACAGAAAAGCTGAGGAACGCTGCTGCCAACTGGAGTGTTGTTAAAGAAGTGTGCAGAATCGCAGTACGTCTGATGGTGGGTTAGCTCAGGTCAGGTGATGGTGTTTATTCTGAAGATGATCACTTCACTCACTCCTCAGAGGCTTCTCTTTTAAATCAGAACTCTATCAACACCAGCATCCAAACAATTATAATCTACAGACTGCCTCTGACTGACATCAGGGACTAAATTACACTTAAGAGGTATAGGAAAGTACAAGCACTGACAAACTATAACAGACTTCACATGCATCTGTCAAATGCAGGGACAACTCACCAAAACAGAACAAAGAAACCTCTTTCAGACATCGTCTCAAGTTGATTTGGTATGAACAGTGCAATGGAGCACTGGCAGCTATCCCTCTGGTCTCCCACCCACCTTTTCCAATAAATGCTTTGGTATTTGGAAGACAAAGGTTTTCAGCATTAATAGCTCTGTGTTTCTGTGTGCTCTGAATGTCTGAATGTACAGCAGAGATCTGAAGAAGTGCTTTCAAACCAGAATGCTTGTCTGCTCTTGTAACTCTGACAAATGAGATTACCTCTTTCTACGAGCCTCACCTCACTTGAATATATACAGCACCCAGCAGAAATACAAGGTGATTTCTTACTTTTGGATTTAGGATTTATTTTTTTTCAATATTCTATGGTAACAGAAATGAGTGTTGCACCACTATCGTCCATAGTTATACATTAACTGTACACAAGCTGGAAATGATGTCAGTTTAAGGGCTGCATTTGTATTTTTCTTAGAGAGAGACTGAGAAACCAAGGCACAGTTTAGAAATCTACTCGGCATGCAGGATAGAAGCGTAATTTTCCAGAGATAAACAGAGCACTGCAAAGTAAGCAATCGTCTGAATTTCTGCCTCTTTTCTCAACCCACAGCATGTAGGAAGTAAGCTGATAAACATGTCAGCCTGCTCAAGGAGAGGCCACCAAAAACCTCAGGAACGAGGGCTCCGAAGTGTCACAGCCACCAATTTCCTAGTCTCACCCAGCACATAGAGCAGCACTGCACTGCCATCTCTTGGCAGATGCAGAGATCACAATTCCAAATTTATGCAAGCACAGGAATTAACTCGCATTATAAAGACATTAGAAGATAAAAAAAAAATAAAAAATAAAGACATGATTCTCTTACTAGCCACATAAAACCAGACTGAAGCTCTAGGTGACGAGTCTAGTCTACATCCAGTCTACTTCCCTGACTCTCAAGATTTGTACTTCACATTAGACACATCTAAAACCCAACTGTCAGGAGTTTAAATATGGCCCAAAATATTCTTTTCTTTTTTTTTTTTTTTTTTTAATTTAAATCCACAGAAGAGAGTAACTAATTTTTGTAGGCAGTTTATATGAGTAACGCTTAACTGTCTTTCCTGACAGTTGAAGATTTTATCAAATCGGTTAAAACGGTATCTAAATGCCAGCAGAGTTGTGGGCAAATACACGGCTTGAAGTTCTTAGTCCTTTCAAGTATATAAAATCATAAATAACAATTTAAAATATACAGCAAAGACAGAGGCAGGAGCACAGCCTAATGCCACCTGCATATACTGGAAATGCAGAGGAAGCTGAAAGTAGTTACTAACAGTTTCTGATTATATTCCCTGTAATATGAGGTCTAAGAGATCATCAAAATATTGCAAATAACAGCTCCAGAAAACATGATCAGGGTTTAAGTTTTGACAGCAAGGGAAACAAATCAGTATTAAGCATGAAGATACATCACCACTCACTGGCAGAAACACTGTCCATACTACTATCTACATGTTCCTAACTCCAGTTTCCACATCTATTCTAAGCTAGTTTGGTACTCAAGATGCCTTGCCCTGTGATGCAGATCCCCTCCTCATCTACATGTACACAGTCCACAGCGTTCTAATGCTTGAAAACCTTTGGTATACACAAAACAAGGATTGAAATGTAAGCCTCCCTCGACATCAGCAAGTGTTTTAACAGAGCTCTTACAGAGGGAGAACATGCATACACAGCCAACTCCTTACACTGGGAAGAAGAGTGACTTCTGCTCCAGTTTTCCAAGAACAAGCACCTTCCCAAAGACAGCAACATCCCTGTAGAAGGGGAACCTTCTATGCAGCATTGACTTGGGTTTCTAAATACCTTGATCCAGCCTTGGAAAAAAGGGTTTCTTACATATATAAGTTAAAGCTGTAAAATCTAGCCTAAGAGCAAGTCCCTAAACAAGTTGAGAATTTGTCCTGTTGAAACTCAGTGGCACTTAGGGGGCTCTTAAAATGTTATTTGCAATTTCTGCAACTGTGCAAGTCGAACTAAAATATATACAGTGCAGACTTTAGCTACTCTGCAGTACGAGACATAAAAAGTCTTAGTAGGCCCAATAGCACTCAGAGAGCATACCCATAAAACACAGACTTCAAGCATTGTTTTCTAGGGAGACAGCGTCAAAAGAGCAATTGAGCAGCAATTCTTATACAGCACCAAACCCTGCACCAGCGTAATTTGCCATCATTCAACACGAGTGAACAGAAACAATTTGCAACAGTTAAAAGTCTAGCCCATCAAATGGGTCTATTTGCAACATGTTAAAGAATGACAACAGCACAATCTTTAAAAAAAGACACAGAATTATGAAGCTACAAACACTGTGCTGAGATAAACAAGGTCACTATCTACTTACTGGAGATGCAGTTATATGAATTTGACCTTTCTGTAATAAGTGGTAATTTCAATGAAAACAACCTTTCAGTTCAGAAGGAAAGGGAAGTAAGTCATGTATCCTGCATCTGCAGTTCATGCTGAGACTCCCAGCCCTAATTTAAAGGTCACCAACAACCCTCTGAAAGCAGGATTGCTTTTTACTTTTTCCACATATCATCTAATGTTGTCAGAGCTGACTAGTCCACAACACCAACACCACACAGTTGCCTGGCCAAGAAGGAAACTCAGCCTTCCCTTCAGTACTTACCACCTTATTAGACACGCCAAAACTACCATCAAGAAATGGAGAATAATCAGCAAGTATGGTGATAAAATAATTATTGGCTAATCTGTATTACAACAGTCGTACCAGTATTTGCACTGTGGTAACAAGAAAAGGAACTGAAGATCTTACTATACTATACTCTACTATACCCTACATTAAGGTTGGGACTGGACAGACTGTCTTTGCTTCCCCTAAAGAGGGAACACAATATGATACATGTGGAAGTTTCTCTGGTTTTGCTTGTTTGAGTTGGGTTTTTTTAAACCATCCCTAAACTGATTCTAGAAACATCTTGATCTCTATCAAAACTGCCTACTCCTCAGGACCATGGCACAGAAATACTGCTGCACCCAATTAATAGTCTTCCTTTCTAAGATTAAAAGAAAATGTGGTTGTCAAAACTAATCCCAGCTTTTAAATCCACTGAATTCAAATTAGTTCATGTTTTGCCCTCAAAGACAGCAAGCAGCTTACCTGCAGCTTTGATAAGTACAGGTCTTTCACCTCTTCCTTATAATTTGGCTTCTGTGATGAAGGACTGTAATGCTCAGCCACATGATAGGAGAGAAATAACCATAAATCAAGAAGCACTTAGAGAAGTTGGGAGTAAAGGTAAAAAACCAAGCCAAGACATAAAACATCATGTCAGATTTGGGAAGTACTGTTGTTTAAACACAGTACTTCAGGCCCATCAGCTGCTAGTTTGTAGACGTTGCCAGTTAAATAATACTTCCGAGGATGACGCTAACTCCTGTGTCATTCAGGACATTGCCTAACTGTGCACCATTCTCTTTGTTTCTCCAAACTCTTTAAAATGAAAGAGCCAAATGGCATTAAACACAATTTATGCCAACCTAAGTATCAGAGCAGACTCTTCCCACAGTGGAGCAACAGGAACAGTATCCACTACTTCACCTGTGCCTACTCAGCAGTTTGTAATATGGGCTGTATGCAAATGATATACTTCATGGAGGTTTGTGCCAAAGAGAATTAATGACTTTCAGTGATAAATTCCTAAAAACTTAACTTGCTACATGGAGTCTCCCCAGTCTAACACTAGCATATTCACATTTGTGGCTTTAGATTTGATTCATTATGTCTGGAAGTATCTGATGTGAGATTCTTAATAGAGCTGGGGAACACCCATGGGGAACTCTTAATCCATGGTATGCCACAGCTGGGAACCATGCACAGAACTGGTTTGTGCTCTTAACCTAACCTGAAGAATTTCTTCAGGCTTCCTAACCCTGTAAAGCACCATCCTTACAGCTGTGTGCCTTTAGAGGAAGGCCATTTACACCTCACTGAAACACCTGAAAACCTCAATCTCCATCACCATAGCAACAACACCACAAGTGCATGCAAGCCTGAGCCTACTTGGGCACTGACCGTCAGGACTGATGGAAACTGAGGTAACTACTGCAGTGCTCTGGGCCAATAAAAGCTGACAGGTTTTTAATATTCCTAAATGATTTCAAAACTTAAGTGATTAAGTGCCCAAATAGAAGCCTGTTTTCCAGAATGCCTTACACCTTCCCCCAGACCCTACTATTGCTTCAAGACTATCAGCTGAGCACTGCTTTACTTTTCAGTTTGTATGCTGTGAACTGAGCGTTTTTCGTTGAGTATTAGTGAATTGAAAATGTTTAAGGCTATAACCCTGCCTCACTGATGACAAATGATCTCAATGCAGTCCAGATTTCCTCTTTGTAGTATCCACTGTGAATCCTGCAAAATCACAGAGCTCTGTGGCAACTTTGAATTTGAGGGGCTTTTTTAATCTTTTCCTCTTTGGGGATTTTTCAACATGCATCAGGGTGATTAAGGGATGCTGTACTGGAGTTGAAGGCTACTGGAATCCAGCTGCTATTGGGCTTTCACCTCCCTCACACTGCTTTCAGCAAGGTGAAGACAGAAACATGTTCATATATTAACATTCATTGTATTAGACCATTTCTCATGGCTCCTATTTGGACTGTACTTGATATACAGTATTTACAAAGAATGAGAGGTACATGAAAATTCTCATTTCACTAAACATGCAGAAATAACATTGCAGAGAACATTATAAAAATTAGGAGAGTACATCAAAATTAGTAGCTTTGAAAGGTAATTTTAAGCAGCTGGAATGCTAAGGAAACCTTTTTTTTTGTGGCATAACTTTTTTTTCCTAGATTATCTACTAGAAGGAACATTCAGAAAGTTTTTAGCATTATGCCTTTGAGATAAATTGCATGTGAAGGTTATAGTGCAAAACTGGGTGTCTTAGTCCTATATAGGATGGCTTATTAATTGCCTCATATACACACATACTCATAAATTTGTTTGTATAATTTGACAAGGGGAACTGATTTACTATCACAGTGAAATACTACATTAAACACACATAATTCATTCTTTATACTGCTCCTCCCCTCTTAGAAGCACTGTTTGACCACATGCCATACTGAAATATTATAGTATAATCATTAAGTGATTTAACTGCTACAGCACAGACAGTTATCTATATCCTTATTCCAACTTCGCCTTTATGTTTTCTGCTGTCATACCAACAAGGAAAAATTATGGATTTCATTTAAACCAAAGTATAATTGTGGAGCAGCAACATAAGGGACTTTTTTATTCTCCTGCAACACATCTTTCCCAACTGTGCAAATACAAAAACATGCAACACACCAACAGTACAGAACTGTCAGGTGGAAAACTTTGTAATACATTAAGCAAATATTACTTGGGAAGTAAAAAAAAAAAAAAACATTTGTATCCCAGGAAAACAGGATTTTGGAAAACCTATTTGAGTGTTGCTCTGGGTCATCCTAATGTATGTTAACTCCCACTTCTCTACCCTTGGTCAGACTTCTCCCTTCTCTGGTAAATACTGAGGAAGGTGGAGGATGCTGTCACAGCACATAGCAACTCTTCACAAGTCTCCAGCCTCACCATGAGACTAAAAGAGACATTATCTTCCTTCAGTCTCCCAAGTGAAATTCTCCATGGGAATTTCAGGCAACAGTTAAACAGTCCTTTTCTAATTATCTTAATCAGGGATGAGAAAAAAGTTGTGTCACAAAGAGAAAAAAAGCGGGGCCTGGAGAGTACCCTTGATAAAAACCAGGGGAATACATCTTCATGTAACAAAAGAAACCTGAAGATCCCAGCACTGTGAATCTTTCCTGACAGTGTGCAGGATGAACCTCTGCAGTGACCAGCCATGCCTCAGAGCACAGAAAGTCAGTATTGCTTTCTATAAATGAACATGCAAGGTAAAGGCTAAGTAAACAAGTGCCCCTGAGATAAACTTCAGATACCCCTCAAAACCCAGCTATGCAAAGCGACCAGTAACTTTCTGAGCAGCAGCAAGCCCTGCCCTGGCACCAGACATGCACCTTTACAACCACAAGCACATCTATCACAACCACCTTTGTGATGGCTCTATGCATACTACGCCAATGAGCTGCTGACAAGCTGCAGCCCACAGTGACAAGATGCCCTTGTCACTGTCAGCTGTAACAGGAAACTGAAGCTTGACCTCAGGCTGGCTTCAGCTGTGTATTCTACAATACAGGGGTGTCACAAACATAAAGGATCATGACATACACACTTGCTGTGTGAAAATGGAAACTCAGACTACTGCAGTCAAATATATCTGGTGCTGGTGCAGCTTAATAAAAATGCAAAAGTTGCCATGTCACTAACCATGAAGTAAATCACCCTGTATAGGAATAGGCCAAACGAATGGCAAAACCACCACACTGGTGAAAGGCAGCCCAGCAAATCTACATGGATACTTACTCAGCTTTACTGACTCACTTCCTGCAAGTGTTATAAGATGCAGTTGTCTCTGGCAAACTGCTGTAAAGAACTTACAGTGTGTTAAGTTAAACTATGAACCACATTTGGCAGCAGAAGTTTTTTCAGGACACTAATACATCAGTCTGAAACACTGGCTTCAATCCCTTGAAACTATCCACTACATACATAGTCCGTAAAAGACCCAAATGATGTGCAAATACATCTTCCTTATCTCTGTAGGGCTTGCCAGAGGTCACTGATGTCAAATGAGGATTTTTCATACAAGGCAGATGGGGAGCACTGAAGTGTGATGGCACTTCAAAGGGAAGAAATTCCTTCAGTCTCCAAGGCAGTTCTAGGTCTCACTTAGTCATGAGTTTCTTTTGAAGAAATACTGTTACACAGAAATCTATTTAACTGGAATACTGTTATATAGCATTTTTAATATAAAAAGTAGAATCATACAGTCAGCACAGATTCCCTGCAAAGCATTATTACAATTTTAGCCAGTAGCTGCATGGTCCATCTAGTCTCTGCAAGTGGCTCCCTACTCCCATCAGGCCAAAATACTTTATAGACATGAATTTCTTTAACCGAAATACATCCTGAGACTAATTTTTACTGAAATACATTGTTATGTATCAGAGATTTGCATGTGAGAGCTGAACTGTTCCCATTGTTCTAAACTTGTTTTGTTACATCTGAGGACAGAACTAAATGTTAGGTTAAGTAACTCTGTTACTCATACAGAAGTCAAGACTTTGAGTGTTTGTGTATTGACAAAGAGATTTATGGTTTGTATTACCTAATCGATACTGCAAGAACAGCACATGATGAGAGATGAAATGCAGAGCCCTATGATAACCAAGAACAATGGCTCAACCAACTCATTTCATCTGTTTCTGCATGGGTTATCTTATCTGTACCAGAAAGGAAACAAAGTTCATCTATCATCTCTGCAAAGTACTTGGAGATATTTTGGTAAACTGTGTTATTCAAACACAGTGTTTTCCAAGGTCACTCTTCTCTGCACAGCTAAGGAATACTTAAATAAACTGATCTTCAGCTTCTCCTTCTTTGGATTTATAAACATGATTACCAGATTTTTCATTCCAGCATCCATTTACTCACATAAGATTTAGCCAGCTCATTAGCACACAGCAGGAGGCAGTTTGACAAGGCAGGAGCCCCAGGCTCAGGACGGCCCCTCAGAAGTCCTGCTCCCAAGCTCAGTGAGGGCCAGGTGTGACTGAGGTAATGACCTTGCAAGAGGCAAGCAGCATGCCAGCCAAACTGGCACTGTGCGATGCCACAGCTGACTCACTGCAAGGACTGCAGCCTCTCAGCATTTCAAATTTTCAACCCAGAAGGTATTTTAATGTACTTTACCAGGTATAAAGCATAAATGAATTGAGCTGTAAATAAACAAAACCTGGTTTTCCAGCTAAGCAATCAGGAGACTTCATTAATGTATTTATTAATTTTTTGAAAGACAGTAACAGCAATTCATGTGCATGGAGGGGAATCATACCTGTGGTCATTCAGATGTTTATGACTAACACTGAAGTACAAGTAACACATCTTAAAATAACCGCAGAATGGTCTGAGAATGGTTCAAAAGTAGGAAATGTAAAAATACATATGCTTTGACTCCCCACCTTCAAACAGCAGACTACTGTGCAGAGAACAGGGGGGCAGGCAGGTGAGCTGCAGTTGTTCCCTGTAGGTGGTAGGCACCTCATACTGAATAAAAACAACAGAAATTTTTACACCTGGTATTTCCATGCTTCTTTGAGCACTGAGGAACAGACACTTGTATGCAGGATCAGCCTGCTCACGTCTATATATTCTGCCTAAATACACTGTAGAACATTTATATTCTGGTTTACTAGTAGAAAGCAATAAACCACAAGTGTCACAATACATCAAGGCACCCTTTTGCATTACCAACACTTTTTAAGATTTGGTTGTTTGTAATAAGTCTTCCAGACATTAGCATGTGTGAACAAAACCGTAAGAGGATGTGTTCACTTTATCTTATCCACCCAGCCAAGACCACACAGGCAAAAAAACCCACCACCTTGGAGTCTAGACACTAGCCTTTGGACTTGACTACCAGACTCTACAGTCTTAGAACACTGTCACTCTACTTCACTTAATGGGATATTGATTTTTTATACTTACTCTCTGCAAATCAATATTCTAATAGACACATACTAGACTGGCAGGAGGATAGAGCACATGCCCACTCATCTGATGATTATCCACAAATGGAGGTCAAATCAAAGGAAAATTTAAACCTGACACAAGAAGAGCAGCAGCACAAAAAGAAGAGTCTGTAAGCAAGGGAATTAAAAGAAAAAAGAAGTATCTAAGATTAACTCGAGAAGGAAGAAGACACAACCTGAAGAGAGCACAGATAAGGCAGTTAAACCGTCTACCTGGGAATGACAGACCGAAGCCCCTTTGGTCTGTCTGCACTCAACATCACAATTTAAGCAGCACTTTAGGTCTCCTGCAGGAAACATCTCCAGTATATCACACAATATTTACTTCCTTTTGAAGTAAAACAGCAAGTTTAAATATCTGAGAACTATCTGAATAGCCTATTCAGAACTACGTCAGACAGAAACCATGTGCAATGTAAAATAAAATACTTAAAAAGAATACCTTATTCTTCCAGACATCAACTCTGTAGGAAACTAGGAAACTAAAGGGAGCCTACAAAATGCCTCTTTTAGCCTTCTTTCTTGTGCAGGTAGCAAACAACTTCTTGTGCTATGCAATTTAAAGTGGCCATCTTGCATGGCCTAAGTTGCCTGTGTTCCTCAAGGCAAGCTTGAGACAGAAAATACTCCAACAGTCCAGCCAAATGGAAGATCAATGTAAGAGTATTTCTGGGAGGGAGAATTCTTATATCAGTGCACTGGGTGACTGAGATACAGTCCCACTGAAAACCACCCTGGGGGTTACAATGGAATCCATGCAGCACAACAGCCCCAAGTGCTTTACCTTTGCTAAGTGCTTACTCTTTGCAAACCTCATGCCAGGCTACACAGGAAGGAACACAGATCCAGTGAAGTTATTACTGTTCTCTACTTGGCATAATGAGGTAGCAACACAAGCTGTGGCCAGCTGTGGGCCCTTCAGCTCAATAGAGATGTAGAAAAATTGTAGATGAACTGGCAAAGGGCTACCAAACCAGTCAGGAGACTACGCATACAACCAGTAAGGAAAGTCTGAGGGACATATGCTTGTTTATTTCAGCAAGGACAACATTATGGGGCAATCTAGAGGAACACTATTAACAGTAATTACAAAGGTTAACAGTCAAACTCCTCTCAGCAGTGACAAACAAGGCATAAAGACAGAAACCTGCAGCTAGGGAAGTTCAGGTTTGACATTTTAGAAAAAACCCTTCACTGGCTGGTAAAGCCCTGAAACCAGTACCCAGAGGGGCTGTGAAATCTCAGGCCATGAGTGTTTTCCAGAAGTCAGCTCAAGAAAGCCACAGCTGACCTGATCACATATTCGCAAGACTCATGCTTGAAGAAAAGGTTGCACCAGATCAGAGTTCCCTTCCAACCAGCAGTACTCATGATGACACAATGAATGCATGAAATTGCTGTAGCATGTGTTAGTGCATTAGTACTGTGTACTGATTACCTAAGATTACTTGACTTCCAACACACTGACATGAGAAAGAAATCTCTTAGGAAAAAAAAATCTCCCTTGATTTCAGGGCTTTCTGCCTACCAGAAAACACAAGGAGCTTTATATCCAATTCCTTCTACACTGGGACTGTGCCCAGCATTCTGAGCACAGCTCCCTTAGTTGCAGTCCGATGAGTCACGGTTCACACCACCCTGAGCTCCACCACCTTGTTACAATATACTGCATCAACCCCAAAAATTCCGTGACACAAGATGAAGACAGCTCTCACATGAACTCACAGTTCCAGCACAGTGACCCTTCCAAATTCCAATTATCAAAGCGATATCAAGAAATCTGAGAAACTGCAGACAAGTCATAAAAATTAATCAACAGAAAGCCTTATGCAGGGGAAAAAAAAACCCATAACAGCTAAATGCACGCAAAGTACCAAAGAAAAATGATTCATACAAGTCTCTTCCTAGATACAGCACAGCGTGTTGCAGAAGAAATTCACAGCTGCACCAGGTGCCTTAGTTCAGCAGCACAAAGTTCACACACAGTTCATTCTTTCAGCTCCATTTTAAGCTTTCTTCCAACAACAATTTTACATAACAAATGAAAATGAGCTTTCATTGATTTTTCACCCAACCTGGACAACTCAACAGTTCAACCGGTTCGTAGTTCAATACAACAGAAGCCCTGGGTGGGAGAAGAAGGAGGAGGAAAACACTGCATTTTCCATGACCTTTTGCAGATTTCCAAACTGCATCTCCTGTACATATAGGCAATCTGTTTCTTTTACTACAGAGTAATGACTCATTACTTCTGTTGTTCAAAAATTGAAAAGAATTCCATCTGGCACTAAGGATTAGCAGCCAAATTATGTGTGTCTTGATCTAAAGGTCATTTGGTAATAGCAGAAAGCCCTTAACTACAAAACAAAAGCATATTTCAGTACCTGCCATCACTCGACATTTCAGTATCTACCTCATAAAACTGATCTACAGCCTTCCTCACAATGAGAAAGCACAAAACCCCAAGAAGCCAGAGCTCAGACGCATCCACGAGAAACAGCTTTACTGCTGCTTAAGAGGACAAAATGAGAGGGGCAGGCTGTGTGTATTTAAAGCCTTCCACCATTTTCATTCCATCCAGTTACGAAACACTGATGCTACAGGTACATTTCCTTTACATTCACAGCAGCATACACTAATCAAAGGGTTAAACTGATCAAAGACTTCCCAAAATTATACAGGCCAGATACTGGGAGGCACTGACTTCCAGAATTTCCTTTATAATACTTTTCCTTCTCTTTACAGACAAAATACAATCCTAAACAACCCCATTCATTATCTTTGTATCAATTCTGCTACCCAATTAACTATTCAACCCACAAACAGGGATGTCAACATCCAGTCTTACCTGCACCTCTCCTAGGGCTGCTCAGCTCCTCTTCACAGGCAGGAGGAAGGGGACACAGTAGAACCATAGAATCATAGAGCAGTTAGGGTTGGAAAGGACATCAAGATCATCGAGTTCCAACCCCCTTGCCATGCCCTGGGACACCTCACACTAAACTATGTCACCCAAGGCTCTCTCCAACCTGGCCTTGAACACCGCCAGCAATGGAGCATTCACAACTACCCTGGGCAACCCATTCCAGTGCCTCATCACCCAAACAGTAATGAACTTCTTCCTCATATCCAATCTAAACTTCCCCTCTTTAAGTCTGAACCTACTACCCCTTGTCCTCTCACTACCGTCCCTCATGAAGAGTCCCTCCCCAGCATCCCTATAGGCCCCCTTCAGATGCTGGAAGGCTGCTATGAGGTCTCCACGCAGCCTTCTCTTCTCCAGGCTCAACAGCTCCAACTTTCTCAGCCTATCTTCATGCGGGAGGTGCTCCAGCCCCCTCATCATCCTCGTGGCCCTCCTCTGCACTTGTTCCAACAGTTCCATGTCCTTTGGTTTTTGAGCACACCAGAACTGCACACAATACTCCAAGTGAGGTCTCACGAGAGCAGAGTAGAGGGGCAGGATCACCTCCCTCGACCTGCTGGTCACGCTCCTTTTGATGCAGCCCAGGATACGGTTGGCTTTCTGGGCTTCAAGCGCACACTGACAGCTCACATTAAGTTTCTCATCAACCAACACCCCCAAGTCCTTCTCCGCAGGGCTGCTCTGAATCTCTTCTCTCCCCAGCCTGGAGCTGTGCCTGGGATTGCTCCCACCCAGGTATAGGACCTTGCACTTGGCACGGTTAAACTTCATCAGGTTGGCTTCAGCCCACCTCACAAGCGTGTCAAGGTCCCTCTGGATGGCATTCCTTCCCTTCAACGTATCAACCGAACCACACAGCTTGGTGTCATCGGCAAACTTGCTGAGGGCACAACCAATTCCACTGTCTATGTCACCGACAAAGATGTTGAAGAAGACCGGTCCCAACACCGATCCCTGAGGGACACCACTCGTTACTGGTCTCCAGCTGGACATTGAGCCATTAGGACAACTCTTTGCGTGTGGCCATGCAGCCAGTTCTTTATCCACCCAGTGGTCCAGGTTTTCCATTTCCTGGATGCTGCAGAAAGAGATCACAGAAGTCACATCATAATGGCTGCAGAGTAGGAGACACAAATAGTAATACCATGTTAGAGGGGCACAGAGCATGCTCCAGGGATTTCAGTCTCCTAAATCTGCGAAGCTCATTTCTGGATAACTGGTTTTGAAATGAAAACACAGATCATGCAAATGGAAGAAGGATGTTAAAAGATGGTTCCTCAACCTCGGGCTGGCTCCAAAACAGCTGGTCCAAGAGGAAAACACAAAAGCTAGTTGGAACCACCGGCACCCAAAGAGCACAAGTCTTTTTTCTTAGCCACAGCTCAGACTGCAGTTCACAAAGATGAGGTAAGATCAAGTGTGACTGCCCTATTCCTACGGCACTGGAGCAGTTTTGTCATGACTGCTTTAGAACATCAGACACAGCACTGGGAACGCCTCCCAGACCAAGCCAGAGCTCAGTTTCATGGTTCCGCAACTCATTTCATCCAGAGAACTAATGTGACTGAATTATCTCCTGACAAGGTAGCCAAGGGGAAGGCCAGGCCCTTGCGCTGCATGCCTGGAAGCACAAAGCCTGCAAACCCCTTTTCCATTCCCAGGAGATGGCTGCTGTCTCCAGCGCCAAGGTACAGCCAGCAGAATTTCTAGGCCTTGTAGTATAAACACCCACAAAGACCACCAAACTCTGATAACTTCAAAATAATAAAGAATTTACAGTCACACTGTAATTAACAAACTACTCGGGTTTGAACACTTCTACACACTCCACACAAAGCTGCACCGCTTTCTGGAGGAGCTGTCCCATCACTGGGAGTGACCCGGGGTGGCAGCACCACCGCTGGGAGTGACCTGGAGTGACAGCCCTACCGGCTTCCCACAGCCCCTGGCCAAGTGCAGCCGCCTCCTCCCGCTGATCGGCGGGGCGGAGCTCCCCTCGGCGCCCTGCGCGCACAGGAGCCGCCCGGCTCCACTCCAGCCTCGCTGAGGGACGGACCCACACCATGGCGGCTCCACCGCAAAGCTGAGGCGAGCACGCCACGCCACACTCCCGCCCGCCGCCCTAAGCTGCCACAGCGCCTGCGCGCCCGCTGCGGTGCGTCACCGCCGCTGCCCAATCAAAGAGAGGGCTCTGTCCGGAGAGCCAATCCCCACAGGGCCAGGGGACGGAGTCATGGCGATGGCGGCGGGGACGGACCTGAGCGGAGGGCTGGAGCCGGTGGCCGTGGCGCTATGGCCGCCCTCGGAGCCCCCGCCGCCCTTTCAGGTAGGGGCGGGGGCCGCGGCCGCCCCGGGAACCGGGCCGGGGTGGTGCGGAGGAAGAAGGGAGGGAGGAGCGGCCCGGCGCGCCTTAGCGAGCCGGTTTCCTGGTCCCTGCTCTCAGCCAGCCTGCCTCTGCCCCCTCAGGGAGCGCTCGGCGGGGGGGCTGTGGGGCTCCGTCCACGTCCGCCACCGGCCCGCGGTTCTGGTGTTATAATGTGCTTGTTCTTAGCCGTGCACTTCAGTTACGTATATATGCAGCGTTCTCTCGATTTGTGGCGTTTTGTAGATTTTAGGAGGAACAAAGTTCCTGTGCTGCAGGGTGTTAGCATCGGCTGTAGGCTGAAACTAGACTGGGAGTCAAAAGCTGACAGGCTTGGCAGATGCTTTCTGCTGCACAGCCGTCTGGAGTGGTTCAGAAGGAAAGGTGTAACCTAGAAACACAGAACGACCAAGAATGATTCGGGTTGGAAGGAACCTTAAAGCTCATCCAGTTCCAACCCCTGTCACGGGCAGGGACACTTTCTACTAGAGCAGATTGCTTCAAGCCCCTGTGTTCAGCCTGGCCTTGAACACTGCCAGGAATGGGGCAGCCACAGCTTCTCTGGGCACCCTGTGCGTGTGTCTCCCCACCCTCACAGGGAAGAACTTCTTCCTTTTGTGTAACAAAAGCTGCCCTCTTTCAAAGCCATTCCCCCTTTTCCTACACTTAAAGTTCTTTTCATACTTTCTCAAGCATAGCCCAGCTTCTGCTGTCTTGTGTATTACTTGGGGTAGGTCCTGAATGCATTTCCTGGAGGTACACCTTATTGCCATGGAGTTTGCTTCACTGATATTAGAGAGTCTTTGGAAAACAGAATGAAGAAGCTTCTAGGAAGATTGGGTGAGAAGTAAAGATGTAATCCAGAGAGACCTTAATCTTCCTAAATTGCACGGTGCAATGGTGTTTTACAGAAAGAGGAAAGCTTGTAGTCAGTGAATTGGAGAAGACAGGAACGGATAAGGGATTATTAAACTTAGTTTTGGATAAAACTAAATGACTGAGAAAGCTGATGCTTATGAAAACAGAAACTTCCAATTAACTGGCATGTTTAACAACACCCAGAAGGTACCAGACATAAGTTACTGTGAAATGTAATATTTAGTAACAGCACATACTCTAGGATTCTAAATAAAGCTTTGGAAGCTGAATCCAGAGACGGAAGTAAAAATATACATGTAGCTGTCTTTATATTTTGGTTTTCAAATTTAGCAAAATTTCTATCAGTTTTCATTTTGCAACAGTCCATGGTTCCATAATCGTTCACCTGCTGGGGGCATTAGTGTAATTCTTATAATCTGGTTTTCAGATTGGGTTGCTTGAACTGAACCACATCTATCCCCACAGCCAGAATTGAGGGTGAAGCAAACACCATCTCGTATCAGTTCTGCCCTGGTAACAGTGTAGTTAGCTCAGCTGCTTTGTAAAGATGAAGAGGTGTGCTAGCACACCACCATTGTAGCTTTCTAATACAACATCTTGAAGAGAGAAGTTGGAGGTATTTTCGTTTCAACAAAAATGGGCATTTGAAATTCTGTAAGTTAAAATAGCTGTAAATTAACCTTATAAGTAGCTTATTGAGTACTTTGAAGGGGGGAAATTACTTTAAAGTTACTTTACTATTGCCATTAATAAAAGTCATATCTACTAAACTAGATCCAATCAGTTGATGTGTTTTTCCTGCTAAGAAGTATTACTTTTACTGGCTAGTAGAATAGTTTGAGGAATTGGGTCACTAAGAGACTTGATTCTTTTTCAGTTTATATGGACTATCTGATTTGCATTCTTTCAAGTCATTTAGAAAAGTTAGACTTGTAGTTAGAAGTTTACAAGCAAAGGAGTGTTCGTGATTTCAGTTCAGAGATCAGGCGCTGCCAAACACAAGCTTCTTAAAAATTGGATAGCTCTGTGGAAAGAAGCATTGAGCATGATGAGGATTTGACTCTTGTTCTTTTCACAGTACAGCCCAGACAATGTAGCTGGAGCAGATGGAAACATTGATCCCACTGAAATCACCTTTCCAGGATGTTTCTGTCATGCCAGCTCCTGTGTGGTTCACGTGTGCTCGTGCCTTTGCCGTGGTGCAAATTACAACAGTTTGTGCCTGAGGCCTACAGAGGAAGAGGAGGAGTACGCCAGGCCTGTTTTTGAATGCAATGCCATGTGCCACTGTGGTGAATCCTGTCCAAACCGGGTTGTTCAGAGGGGTTTGCAGTTCAGACTTGAGGTGTTCAAGACTGAGAAGAAGGGGTGGGGTCTCCGTACGCTGGAATTCATAGCTAAAGGAAGATTTGTCTGTGAATATGCTGGTGAAGTTTTAGGCTTTAATGAGGCACGTAGAAGAATTCGGGCCCAGACATCAAAGGATTCAAACTATATTATAGCAGTAAGGGAGCACCTCCATAACGGTGAGATAATGGAGACCTTTGTTGACCCTACGTACATAGGTAATGTAGGCAGATTCCTGAATCATTCTTGTGAACCCAATTTATTTATGGTGCCAGTTCGAGTTGACTCAATGGTGCCTAGACTGGCACTTTTTGCAGCTACAGACATTTCTGCTGGAGAGGAACTTTCATTTGATTATTCTGGAAGATTTTGTAATTTACCGGTAACTGACAAAGAACAAAAATCCTTAGAGGAAGACGACAGACTGAGGAAACCTTGCTACTGTGGTTCCCGCACATGTGCTTCCTTCTTACCTTGGGACAGCTCCCTCTTTTCCACACCAAATGCTTGTTCAGGGAGCTCTCTCTAAGTTTTCAGGCTGTAAGCATAACTAACGAGTATGATTTTCTCTAGCAGTTAAATTGCAGTTAACTAAAACTCTGTGTATTCCACCAAGAAAGCACTTGGTTTTGAGCAATAACTAGAAGGATACTGAGAATAACTTCATACAACATCTAGAGACTGTTTCTGAGATGGGTGCCATGAGGGAGTACTGGAGCTTCAGGATGTTCCACAATAAAGCCAGACCTGATATTTGGGGTTTTTTTTGTCCTGTTTTCTTCTGACAGCTGGCTGTATGTTAGAGTAGCTCTCTCAGTTCATACCTTTCAGAAGGAATGAACTTGAACACTGGTACCCTGAAAGGATATGTGGTAACAAGAAGAAACCTTGCTGAAAATTACAGAAGAGAGTGTGATTGAAGAATCTTGACATTTAACAGGCAGGAGGTTGTTGCGAATCGGCGGGAGGAATGAAGCACTCGATACGAGTGATTGACAAACCTCAAATTTTATTAGTACAACACCAACTATTATACTCATTTTAATTAGCCTCACACATAGTACAAAAGCGAGCTCATTATTGGTTGCAGATTAGCTAGCGCTCTCAGAAACACTAAAGCATTCAGCAAATACCTAATTGGATACATCTTTTAGCCAAGTGTCAGCAATAGTTTAGTCATTGGTTATTACAACAATAAGCGATTCACCCACTATAGTCACAAGAGTAGATAGTTTCAACATTCCTGTGGTGTCTGCCCTACTCAAGATCCTGTCTTACTGACTACCACATTGTATTATAGTGTAACATTGTATATATGCCCAAGGTTGCTCTAGCCTTACTTCATCAGCAGCTGTGTCAGCAGCTTTAAGCGGCCTAGTCAGAGGCCTATACAACTTGAGTCCTTACTCTTGCTAACTCGTCTGACGTGAGTAGCTCAGTCATGCTAACATGCTTTCACTCATTGAGCCATTCCTCCACAGGAGGTTTCTTAAATCCTGTGCAAATAAATTCTTTAAATTATTTGCTATAAATTGTTTGTTCCACAAAACATAAATGATTACTGATGTAAAAAATTTTGTCCAGAAAGATTAGCTTGAATACTTCCCCCCCCGCCTTTTCCATCTCCAGTCACATCCAGCTGCATGCCAAAACCAGTTTTTGATTGACAGGTTCACATTCATTACCATTTAGCTTGTGTGTAAATCCTGCAGTTCTGCAGGCTCCAAGTGCAGTCAGCCCATCTTTTTGGATGATATCCATCCCAAACCTCATCTAGTAAGATTTCTGCAGTAATAGCAAGCAGGATGTCCATGTTACTTTCCAGCACTGTTATTACACAGTCAGGAAGCAAATTCAGACTCTCCAGTCTTAAGTGGTGAGATAGTTTTCCTGACTTCTGAGATGGATTAAGCAGGAAATAGATAAATACATCTGAACAACAAATTTCTCTTTTTACCTTGTTGAGTAGGTGGCAGTTACCCAAGTGTTCCTTTCAGCTACTAACTAACTGACTTGTTTTCACAATTCCTACAGAGCCAGACAGCATTAAGCAAGGCCTGTCCCTCCCCATCAGAGGGAGGTCATTGCATGTTCTTCCGGTAGTGTTTGTGCTGGTCTAACACAGGTATGCTGCTTTACTGAGCATCCCCTTATGCCAGGGATACACAAGGGCACTTGCTGGATGAGGTATGTCATGCAACTGTATGTTACTTCACTTCTTTTTCTAGAAAGGTCAAATTAAGCTTCAAACAGGGTTGTTTTCCCCCTCAGCTTTGACAGACAACCTGCAGTGCTGCTTTTTACAGTCATGCACAGTGTGCTGTCGGTGGCACAAATCCTTGGGGGTTATTTGCTCTGCACGGTTTGATCTTTTACCTGTAGCCACGACCTTTGACAGGATTTCAGCTGCCTGTCAAAAGTAGTTTATTACTAGTGGCTGAGTGGCCATTATCTTTATTCCTTGCCTGAATAAGGTGCCTGCTTCTACAGAGCAGTTCTCCAGATCTTGGCACTTGAAATACATGCTGGTTGGAGTGCAGGGTTTCTTCTTCTTTGTGGAGGCTTATCTGGTTTTTTTCTCCTGAAGGGCACTATGCCAGCCACTTTCAGTCTGCAGGACTGGAAGGCTGGGAGCGGATGATCCAATCTACTTCCTTTTTCCCTCCTGGAAAAAGTTTCAAGACTAGTTTTACACCATCTGCATTCCTCGTTTTCAGGAGGGCGGCACGGTTTGTTCGCTTCCTGTTATGGATATGTACTTGGCATGATTGTGAGTAGTTAAGGAAGTGTAGATTCACAAAAAAAACACCCCCAAAACACAAAACCCCAAACACCATTAGCAATATCTAGCCCTTGCATTACTAGCCTTAAACCAGAGAACACTGCCAAGCCATCTGTCTCTGCAATCAAACCCTTGCTGTCCAAGCCAGCTGATGCTGTTTGCAGCAAGTGTAGCAAATACCAGTTACCTGGTCAGGACAAGCTTCCACAGTGTGAACAAGAGAGCCATTGTTGCAAAACAGCCAGCCACGTGAAAGGCTTCGCAAGAATATTAAATAATACATTGTCATTGAGTTTTAAGCCACCACAGCAGTTGTTAATGGCCTTTTTCCCAGAGCACATGCAATGTGCTTTGAACTGCCTTAGCGCTACAGCTGGCCTGGGCTGTAGTGCTAGTGCTTTATCTGCTAAAGAAAAAAATCCCCTAAAAAGGAGCTGGAAGAGAAAACAGGCCCTTGTTTCTATCTGCTGAATTTCTGTTCACTTTTTCCTTCAGGTTCCTTTCAATTTCAGAGTCCTAATCTACCTCTCCATAGTTTAGTGTTTTCTTTCACACTGAGTCCAACCCAGTAGCTCTTAGGACTGTGAGACTGGTGAAATCATCCTCCTCCTTTCTACTCGCAAAGTGCAGTTGCTGCAGGGGTAGCAGGTTCAGACTTAAATGGGAGGTTTGGATTGGATATGAGGAGGAAGTTCTTTACTGTAAGGATGGTGAGGCACTGGAATGCGTTGCTCAGGGAAGCTGTGAATGCTCCATCTCTGGCGGTGTTCAAGGCCGGGCTGGACAGAGCCTTGGGTGACATGGTTTAGTGGGAGGTGTCCCTGGGCATGGCAGGGGGGTTGGAACTGGATGATCTTAAGGTCCCTTCCAACCCTAACTATTCTATGATTCTATCAATATTTCAGTAGTCACTAGAGTTTGGAGATTTACTTTCTTACTGAAATCTGGTCACATTAATTCAAAGGTGTTCAATGAAAAACCTTCTAGTAAAACACAGAAGCCATTACCCTAACAAAAGCAGGGTGAATGGGACACATTCCACCATCTCCACAGGCAAACAGGAAGATTTTCCCCCACATGCCAACAGCACAATGATGACATACCTGATGGTGATCATGAAACTGTTTATTTGAATTCATAATATTTTTTTCAATTGTGTGTATCTTTTTCTAGATTTTTTTTTTCAGAACACAAACCAAAACAGCTCCAGTCAAGTCTTTTGTAAAGTATATTCCTTCTTGTGGCAAATACATGCCTCTTAGAAATAAAGATAGAATCTTTCCCTATTCCTCTCAGTAAAAGGTTGGAATGCATAGATTTTAATTAAACATTTCATTTAAAGCAGTCCTTATCACACAAAATATTTGCCAGAGTTTTTATCATGCCTATGTGAATTGCCAGGTCATAGTGGTGCATTCTGAATAGTTTTCCCCCTCCACTTGCAAGAATTGCCTTTACCCCCCACCAGAGGCTGGTATTTGCCGAAGAGCTCCTGAGATGTTCTCTAGTGGCACGGAGCACTGGCAGAGAAGGAGCTGGCAAGTGATGGGTTTGTATTAACCCCAGGTTGCATTAAACCCAAACCCCATTTACTGCAGAAAACACAATGTTGGGAGGGATACATCAGTGCCAAATTTGTTAATGTGCAACGTTTTTCACACATGGAAAGCCAGCAGGACAGCCCAGTTACCCTCAGTTTACACATGGGCAGTGCCACAGCCTTTAAGAGGGCAGGGACCTGTAAAGACACTCCTGCTGCTGCTGCAGCCTTACTGCAGAGGTGGCTCCTGGTTCAGTCTGCACTTGGAGCAAGCGATGGCCCAACGGAAAAATTCAACCAGATGCCGTGTCCTGGAGGGGGTGGCAGTGCAAAACACTTCGTGAACGGCATGAAATACGTTCAGATCCCCTAACAAGGTGGCTCTCACTAGTCCTACTTCCCTTCCTGCTAAAATCTCCTTTTAAATGCAATTTATTAACGGAACAGTTTCAAAACTTACCTTATTAGGTCTTAGGGCTCACAGTTACATTGCCATCTTTTCACTTGAATAAAGATCATTAAAGTGGAATTATTTGTAAGCTTCAGTTTATAATGATGCCATTTTGCAATTTGCAAGTCCCCAAAATATGCCTACAGCACATCCAAGAAATTCAGGGGAAATTGCCAGTGCTGTTCCATCAGTAAAAGTCTTCAGCAAAAATAAATGCATGAAGTTTTATTCAAATACGTACAACCTTTCTAATCACCATCACCCTGAAGATTAGCATCTCTCAGTTGCAGAAGGCACTTTATAAAGAAGAGCAAGTATCTCACCAGAAAAAGCACATTTCTGGACTGATTTTCACTGCAACAGGAACATAACAGCACAGCTGCACTAACTGCCCCTCTGGACAGCTGTCTGCAAGTCCTCCCACTTCACTCCTTCAATTGTCCTTTAAAGCTGTATAGAATTATAAAGTCCTTGCTTATTGGAGTTGAGTGTAGAAATTCAGAACTACGCATAAATAAAACCATTTAATAAAGAACTTCTCTAAAGTAGCCGTTAATTAACCTTTAAAAACACAACTGGCATATTTCTGCTCAGTTTTGTGCTGGTTACCTGCACAATACTTGTGCTAAAATCAACAGAATTCACTGATAAAAAGTTTGGTCAGGATAGAAGTCGAGGCCATGTTCCCCAAAAATAAATACATAAAGGTTCTTCAAGCAGCGTTGAGTAGTGCTGGATTTTTTTTCCTCAGCAGGAAGTTTTAGTGTCATCAGCAAATGCTAGTTCACACGTCTCTTCTTCCTAGGGTGAAATTCAGCCCTTGCTGTCTCAGTGTGACACTGTAGTGAACTCTGTAGTCACTGTAGCTCTGGCAAGGTGTCTGCTGCACAGCGGAATCCCAGGTTGGAAGCGGAGCTGTCAGGAGTGTTTTGACTACGGGCTGCACAGCGATACCTGTAGCAGTAGGACTGCACAGAAAAAGGAGAACAAGTGAACTTCAAAGCATTCACAGCTTGTGCTTCTGTAGGGAAGAGTTTGTCAGATTGATGCAGCAAATCATTTCAAATGACAGGTCAGTGAACTGATACAGATCAAAGTCTCTATGTTGGAAATAAGGGAAATCCCACTATATGCTGAGGCCAGCTGCAGCTGATACAAAATGTAGTTTGAATGGCAAAGCATCTGATAACATGTCAACTAATAATAATCCTGCCATGGGAAATGGACAGAAAAACCATTCTGCTTCTCCTCAGAGGACAGCACATCTCAGTGCCCTGATCTGTGTATCGGCATACTAAGGAATGACTGGAAACGGACAGGTACTGGCATGTGTCAAAACACATCTCAGTGAAAGATGCAACACTAATGGGATAATTGGAGGCAACCTCCTTTCCAAAATTTCTGTGGCTAGTAATCTAGAGATATTTATAACTGAGATATAATCCGGACTGGTGACTGTAAAAACATTTACACTTAAGGCACTGCTAAAATGATTCAATTGCATTTCAGATATTCCTAGTAGATACCTTTGAGCACTGTTCTCTTCCTGAATGGGCTGCAATCACACAGCAGCCACCTGACAGGAAATGAAAGGAGGAACCACCATTGCTCTTTTATTTCTTGAAGTGAGAAGGCAGCACAAAATTATGCATAGGGCTTGTCCTCACACCCGTCACACACAGCATTTGATCCTACTGGTGTGTGTCGGCAGGAAATGTCCTTCCATTCCCAGTGTCGCTTGTCTTGTGCTTGTAGGATTTGATATTTCTGTGACAGACCAATTTAGACCAAAAATGTCATAAGATTCAGAAAAGGACTGCTGCAGGGTGCTTTGTACCAGTTATTTTAAGAAAGGCTGATAGCCAGATGAATCTAAAAAGGACAAGGTCAGACATCTTTACAGACCAGTACAGATATTGGTGTGTAACATGTTCTGTTATGTCCCCTGGCTGTACAGATCTGACCATGCCTGGGGGCACGTGAATATACTTACACTCCTTGAAAAAAGAAAAATGTGCTATTCACAGTGCTGCAGATCCTCAACTGTCCGGCATTAGGAATGGTGGTTTCCAAACTGCAGAACCAACCCACTTAAGATGTTCACTGCATTAAGTCAGACTGAGTGCGCAGAAACAGTTAGCCATTGTGCCATGGAAGGACAGGCACACTGGTAATTTCACTGAAAAGGTGCTGGGGTAGCACAGACTCTGTGTTTATGTAGCAGCTCCAGTATCGTCCAAGTTCTGCCCCATTTTGACACTACTTCAAAAGACCTGGCTCAGTGGTTTTGTTCCTATACTCCTGCAGGCTCCTGGCCTCTGACCGAAAACCGCACCACCTCCATAAAGGCTGGTTCAGCTGCAGACTTCTGGCATGGCTGAGTTAAAAACCAAACATGGTTTCCCCGTTCCTTTTGGGGGAGGTGTGGAGGAGCAGAGGAGAACAGGGAGAAGGTGCTAGTTTTTCTCCTTTATCCCAGATCCCTTCAGGAGTTTGGACACAGTTAACCAAACAGATCAATTCATACAACCACAATGATGATGACAACTTGAAGCGGCTCTGTCATCAAGGGAATGCTATTGCTGATGCTTATCTCCATGGGTTAACAGTATCTCCACGGGTTAACAGTATCTCCATTAAAGGAGGCTCACAAGCTCTTCCGTATGGGTGCAGAGCCAGAGAGCAGCTTTCATCCTGAACAAGCACAGTGCGTGCTGCTATCTCACACTGCAGAGGTCTATCCTAACGCTCAACAGGACACCATAGGATTCGCAGGCTGAACTATTTTGAACATAAAAGTAGCTACTAAGCATGCAAGAAGGTGCAACTTCAGCCTTTGTCAGCTCTGAGAGGGAAAGGAGCAATAGCACAGATAGCTCAGTGGGAACAGATTTCTAGACACCTAATAAAGAGCCCTTGTACTAATAGTATTCAGTGGGGGTTCTGCCATGATACAGAGCCTAGTTTTATCACCTCAAAAAAAAAAAAAGACTAGGACAGACCAGAATCTTCACAACCCTTTAAAATGGGTCACATTATTCATCACTGAAGAGTCTATTCCAGTGTTAATTTAATCAAAACTGCTAATTAGCATCTGACATTGATTTCACCTAAGGAGGAACTCCATGTAGAAAACGGGATCTCACTGTAGAAAATTTAATCTAATTACGAGGAGAATTTGCCAGCTGCAGGCTTTGAAAGGGAAGAAGAGCATGACAGCTTTAATGAAAAAGGAGATGCACAAAGAGCATTTCTTCCAGCACTGTGTGAACAGAGTTTAAAACCTGAGTTATGTCAGGAACAGCCATTGCACTGTGGTGGAATCCAAACCTTTCAGAAACCATTTCAAGGGTGCTACTGACTAAGCTGAAACGTTCATTTCCCTTCTGTAAACCTGATATCCTGAGTCATTCTCAAAAAGTCACATCCATACTTTCTATTCTTACAAGTATCACTCAAGCACTATAATGAAACAAGCATTAGAAGCATACATAAATTTCAACTTCTAAATCTAAAAAAGCCCCGTGCTGGGTGAAGCAGCTTGTTTAATTCCAAGCTAACACAAAAGAAGTCCTCAGGAACATTAGGTATTGTTTTTCCTTAAATTGCATGGAACCCCTCAACAAGCTGTTGGGAAACTGTCAGAAGATCATTTTATTGTCAAGTCCTTGTAGAAGAAAGATCAACATGAAAATACCACAGGCCTTTCCACATTACCTTATGGCACATATAGGATCCACCCTTCTTCACTCTGTCAGTGCCTGATGAGGGCCCTTTCTGTGGAGGAGAGGACACCGGTTAAATATTCAGGGAGAAACAATTGCTAATTGCAAGGTAAGGGGCAAAAAGCCGTAATAATAGGGAGGAGCAGCCATCAATATTCAAGGTAAGCAAATGTCAGCTCTGTCTGAACCAGAAAGCCTGAAATAATGATGCTGTAAAGGACCTGCAGACAGTGATTGTGCTCCCCCCACTGCTGCATGGTTTTCACATTCAGGTTGCTGCCCACCGGCCCCGAGTGCCTTGTTTCTGTAAAGCACCTGGCAATATGTTGCAAAAAACACAGTGGCAAGCATGAGAGAACACCGATCTGAACACAGGTAGCTTTTCCACTATCAGACTTTTCCTAAAGGGAGATGAGGAAGTTTTCACATGCTGGCCTGCACATGTACTGCAATCCACGATTCTCATCAGTTCCACTGCTATGAAACAAAGCCACAGACACCCTTAGGACTCCAAAAGGAACACGGGGAACTTCCACTTTTCCAAATGCAGCTACACTACTTGATGGCCCCTTGCAATGAGGGGCTGCAATGCCCAACGTCTGGTGCTTATTCCCGTGTGGGGTCCAAACTCCAGTCTGAAGCACCAGTTAGTGACTGTGCAAGACATTCTGTATCATCTCTCAGTCATTAGGAACTATATTTGTTATTACGTGGGATCATGACAGCTAAAAAGGGCTGCAGAAAGCACTGCAGTTATGAGCAACAATTCTGTAATTGCACATACATTTGCAGTGTAATATATGTGATTTGTTTGAAGTGCTTATGAATTTGGCCCTAGAACTGATTTAACAAAGTTATTTCACTCTTCTTTTTCAATTCCAACTCCAAAGGATGGCCTAATAGCTCAAGGAGATAGCTGGGCTTCCTTGATACACACCGTTTTGCTAGCTTTGATGCGTATTTATTACACAGGTGAACAATTCTCCCACTTCATTGCTTTTAGGTGTGAAAGTGACCACCACGTCTGTCTAATGCTTAGAAGATACTGCTGTACTTGGTGTTTCCATTGTTGATACCAAACATACTTCTGTGCTTGCTGCACTCCATGTGCATTGGAAAACTGCTTTTAGGAAGGAGCCACAAGAACATGTGTCTTCTGGATGTGGCAAACAAGAGCAAGGAAATAAATTGTTTTATCAGTTAACTGGCAAGCCCAGCCTAGAAGTTGGTGCTGCCATTAAGAATCCTCTCGCAGTTGTAAGAAACCCCATTTGCACGTATTTCTACTTCTGTACATGTGACACTAGTGCACAATCAAAATGTTTTCTTATCATGTACAAGCCTCCAATAAAGAATTTCTCACTTAGGGTACAAGCTATGGTGACTTCACTGGTTGGCAGGGTGTATAAATCCAGCCTGCATTCCTAGACAAAACCTTATCAGAAGAATTTGTGGAATACAGGAAGAAAAAACAAGCCATGATGTTCACCTCTATCTGTATCAATAAATACAGGTTACAAGAAAGGCGCCAGCCCAGTTTTTAGCAGCTAGGAAAAAAGAGTTCATTGTTGCAGAGTATGTAAATTATATGAAATAGTATGTCATAGTAGGTAAGTCATGGGGACTCTAGGAAAGCCCTGAATGTTGACACTGGCACTACAGAAGCTACTGACAGCATCCACTAAGTTTGCTTTGTGAGGCTGCATACAGGAAGCTTACCGTAGTGGAACTTCAGCAGCTTCATGTTTATTTGACCTACTACTGCATTTAAGTGCCTACAAATACTCAGGGAAAACCACACCCAGAGGCAGTGTCCGCTTGTTTCCAAGCCAGGATGCTCCTCCATGAGACAGGCTTACTCCTTTCCTAAGGCCTCTGGAAATTGTCATCACAAAACATGCATGTAGATGCAGAGATCCACACTCTAAGATAAGCCACTAGCAAGCACAATCAGCTCTAACAGCCTGTTAATCTCATTTTAAGGGAAGCCAGCGTAGAGCCAGCCAGAAGAAAACTGACCTAAAAAAAGGTACATGAGAACAAGACAAAAGAGAACAATGGAGCTGTTTGAGCAGGATTTCCCATTAAAAGCCATAATGCAAATACGGAGCAGCAATCCTTGCTCTTAGCTCCAAAGTAACTTTTCTAAATGAAGAGGAGCATGCTAATTTGGGATTAGAAGGTTTATTGTCCAGCCATAAGACTATTGTATGTTTCAGCAATTATAAGGGGATATACTGCAGCAGCTTGTCAACCATGGTAATTGCATAAGCTCTTTTTATTAATTACTGATATCTTCTACCAGGCAAAAATTGAGCATCCAAGGTTATTTGGTAACAAAACCCAAATTACAGTGACACACATATACATATCCCCCAGGCTCTGAAGCAAGATTACAGCACTTCAACACTTTACAACCTGCAAAAATCTGATATCCTCCAATGATCTATTCTGTTACAGAACATTATCCTCTTTGATAGATAATTCTTTAAAATCTCTGAAGGCAAAAAGTTTATCATAAAACAACTGGCGAAGTTCTCTGAAAAGCAGTAAATCACTAGACACTGTGGAGAAACCATCACTGCCTGTTTGACAACTGCCTATGGGCTACATTCTCTTGCAGTCGCTGTTTCGCTGTCTTGCCCTGCAGCTTCGCAACGGGAAAGATACCATGAATTTGGGCTAACCAGATTTCACCACAGATGGATCCAACTACTTCCATGTGTACAGTCAAATGCACAAGTAACTATGCAAGAGACCAGCTAGACCAATACCCTTCTCAGCTCATGACTACGCTCAAATTAATTTAAAAGGGAGGTTAGAAAAGAACCACAGCTCCTCGAACGCAGGGGACAGTGCATGCAGTTCTTAGCGTTAAACATGCAGCTGACAAAAAACTTTCTTTTTTAAGGCTATTGTAGAGTTAAAATTAGAACCATAATGTTGAACACAGCAAGCAGTGATCATTCTTTCATTCAATATGTATGTCAGCTTTGCCATAAAAGGTACCATATCCACCAGGTCCCCAGCAAAGCCATGAGCTGACCTGAAAGCAACCAAAACTAAGTGAATAAGGCATTCTTATTCCACACTCATGAGCATCCCCCATCACCACTGACAGTGCTTTGTACCTCTGTATCACATCTCTGCCCACCCGAGGAGAATGTTGTGTTGCAGTTGAGCATTGCATTTCCTCTCTAATGGTTGGCTTTTGCATCCTGTGCACAACCCCTACTTAGCACTGGGGACCAAAGACCTCAAAGTCCTCCAGATGATCTGCCAGCACCCCAGCAGCCACGAGCTGTACTTGCATCTTTTACCTCAGAGCCCTGTACTACAGCTCCCAGTGAGTTCACAGCTCAGCCACTGTGGTAAAGCTCAGGACCAGCAGCTGTCCTGCCCAATGTCTCAGTTTTATCTCCTTTTCTCCACCTCTGCCTTGCTGCAGAGGCCTCATACATGTCACAGGTAGGAAGAAGCCACCTGGACTATTCCCTTAGCACATGAAGGTGAATGATTTTGGCAGGTAGGTAGAAGGGTGCTGCAGCTCCTTGGTCTACATGTAGCGTGAACCATCTCTTATCCAAAACAAGGCTCCGTTCCTGGGTCCAGGCTGAGATAGAGGAAGGAGCCAAGTCGCTACAGACAAACTGGAGTAAGAGATTTCAATTTCTTGAAAGGTTTTAAGATCTACCCTTACCAGCAACACCCTGCTTCTGATGCTGTATAGAAGAGCTTCTTAACATGCCCTCCTGACCAGAGTCCTCTTCTCTGGATGGTCTGTCTCCTACCTACATCACTTGCTTAAACTTTCTCTTGTTTTACAAAGAAAGTTAGCGGCCCTTACATCTACAGACAAAAACGGAAGCTCATTCCTGTCAGAGTGCCTGCTGCATAGAGAGTACTGAAGAAAATCGCAACTAACCCCCCAAAATGACCCTGCTTTGTCTTCAACAGGCTTCAGGTTTGGTATCCCAAAAAGCCAGTATCTCCCCCACTCAACAGCTTTCCCAAGATAATGCATTCTTTTAACACACTTGGTAAGAGCATAGAAACATCATTAGCTTTGGCCAGACAATGTTACAGCTTAATATCATGTATTTCTGATAACTAAAGAAGAGAAAGCCTGCAATGTTGGTATTTGCTCATGCTTCTATCTTCCTTCTAGATAAGGGAAGCCTGCTTTGGTTGTGCTTACCCATAACAAATACTAATCAGAGCGTGGCAATTAAGGTCACATTTGATTAGAACAATGTTATTCCATCCAACAATATTGTTTTATGCCATTATCTGGAGAAGTGCACCATCTGGTACTGAAGCAGAAGGCCATTTGCTGTCTGTATGTAAAGAGCCAGGGCTGTCCCAGACTTTGACCCCAGGCATTTACTGTATATTTGCAAAATAATGTTGTACCAGATTATCAGATAGTCTGATTGCATAATTAAGAGTGCTTGTGCATTCAGTTACCAAAGCTTCTTATCAAAATACATCTTAGAAGCTTTATTTTATAAGGGAAAAAGACAGTTGTATTTCCTTCATTACATCACACAAATGCTCTCTGAAGTTGCATCATTATTTCCTATGCACAGTCAGCTACATTACCACCCTGTTCTGAGCTAAACCAGTTTCCAGAGAACTGCTGGTCAGAAGAACCTATGCACCATGTACAAAAAAATCTGAGCCAGAAGTCACCATGATTAAAATGGCCCCATAAAGGGACTGTGGCTTGATTGATCTCACGCACACTTGGCTACTGTCTGCAAATCATAGAACAGAATCATAGAGCAGTTAGGGTTGGAAAGGATCTTAAGATCATCCAGTTCCAACCCCCCTGCCATGCCCAGGGACACCTTACACTAAACAATGCCATCCAAGGCTATGTCCAATCCGGCCTTGAACACTGCCAGTGATGGAGCATTCACAACTTCCTTGGGCAACCCATTCCAGTGCCTCACCACCCTCATAGTAAAGAACTTCTTCCTTATATCCAATCTAAACTTCCCCTCTTTAAGTTTGAACCTGTTACCCCTTGTCCTATCACTACAGTCCCTAATTAAGAGTCCCTCCCAGTATCCCTTTAGGCCCCCTTCAGATACTGGAAGGCTGCTATGAGGTCTCCATGCAGCCTTCTCTTCTCCAGGCTGAACAGCCCCACCTTTCTCAGCCTATCTTCATACGGGAGGTGCTCCAGTCCCCTCATCATCCTCATGGCCCTCTTCTGGACTTGTTCCAACATTTCCATGTCCTTTTGATGTTGAGGACACCAGAACTGTACACAATACTCTAAGTGAGGTCTCACGAGAGCAGAGTAGAGGGGCAGGATCACCTCCCTCGACCTGTTGGTCACGCTCCTTTTGATGCAGCCCAGCATACTGTTGGCTTTCTGGGCTGTGAGCGCACACTGATGCAGGCTCATGTTCATTTTCCCATCTACCAACACCCCCAGGTCCTTCTCCACAGGGCTGCTCTCAATCTCTTCTCTGCCCAACCTGGAGCTGTGCCTGGGATTGCTCATTTACATTTAGAAACAAAGCAAACAACAACCAACCCTTGTGCTTCCCAGCCCTGGTGCACCACAGAGCAGGTGCAAGATGCACCAAAGAAACTTTTCTGTGAGTTGGTCTTAAACTGTGGGGTTTTTCCACTCATGAGATAAATCAGCACAGAAGCGCTTCCGCCTGACAGCAGCAGCCCTCCGGCTGCTCACCCATTGCCAATGCTGGAGCTGCTGAAGTATCAGTTTTAGGTTTTCTCAAGTGGATTTTATCATTCCCTGCAACCTGAGTCTGACCACATAAAAACCACTTCACGCACACGATTAAGACATGCTGCAAGACTGTCTTTGCACCGCTATGTAGCATTCAGTGCAACTCCAAGATGTCTTCAAGTGAAAGCAAAATAATTCCCAAGAGCAGCAAGAAGACTGCTATCTCCCAACAGTCACCCTAGTGAAGAATCCCTTCAAAAAGGCAGCCCCAAAATGCATGCTGGGTGCTGGAGAGCATCCATGGCAGTACAGTCTGGCACCATAAATCTCAAACCACAAAGTTCTGCTTAGAAAGCAGTCGGTGAACACAGAATATAGACAAGAACTATGCTGCGAGGCGAGGAGAACGGAAGAGCAGGTCGCAAGCGGCAGACACCTCTCCTCTTGAAGAGCACAAAATTCAGGTTAGACCCAAGTGTAAAAAAGTTTTCCACAGACAGCTATTTTAGATTGGGCTTATTCTGGGTTCTGTTCTTTCTGTTCTGGATCCCTGGTACGAGACTGCAACCGCAGTATCCTGCTGCACTAAGTCAATGTCACTGGCTTAGATGCTTCCCATTTTTTTCCTGGGAGAGTAGCGAGGCCATGATCTCACACGAAGTCAAGGGGCCATTCACCATGTTCCAGTGATAAGTAAGCTCATACACAGGTTGTTACCAAAACCCCACCAAATGCAATATGGTTCGTTTGCTTTCACAAATAGTCCCTCAGTACAGTACAGTAACCTCACTGATCCTGTGTGCTCCGAAAATGGGGAGACTTCCATTGCTCAAGTCAAAAGTGATCAGGGACATTTACAGCTCACTGCCCAAATCTGACAAGAGGTGGGATTCAGAACACAAACCACTTGCTCCTCATGCTTTGAAGAAGCCATTGCTACTATACAAATAAGTGTCTGGATTGCAATAGTTGAAGAGACTTTTATAGAAAGGTCTGTACAAGCAAGTTTTCAGTTCCATTGATGCTCCTCTCTGACAGTTATGATGCCTTCCAATGCCACGAACTTGGAAGTTCTGGCTGCATTTCTAAACCTCGCTATTGCTGACAGTGTCCCACGTTCCTGACTCGTTAGAGCTCGTAGCTGCAAGGACACAGTACCAAGCTCTGCACCCCAGGTACTTCTTGAGCTGCACAGAAACCTTTCAAGTGTGTTTCTTTGGCTTCAACACTTACAAGCACAGGTCCTGCACCAGGCAAAGGAGAGGAAGAACATAGTTTGTTTCATTGTTAGAATGCAATTTAAATCTGATACCTTAAAAAGTAGTGGACAACTTACAGAGCACTTCCAGGTGTCCCAGTTTATTTTTGCTTTTGGTAATTATTTGTGAAAGCAAAATGATGAAATTCAAGCTCCCATCCATTCCTTGCACCCAACCCACAGTGCGCCCCAAACCTCACCAGCACAGACATCATGCTAAATACGTTAAAAAACTTTCACTGAGCTCTGACCCTCTAGAAGAATTCCTTGTCTTTTAGGCAGAAAGAACACATCCTATATATAGGTTACACCGACTTGTACTCCGGAGAGACTGAAGAGATTGGCTCTGATAGATGTGGTGCTAATCATTTTTAATGTCTCAGAAGATACTGCAGCCTGGCTATTTTGGGACACCTTTTCACATTATAAGATTCAGTTTCCTTACCCATTTAATCAGAAAAACCCTTTGGAATTCACTTTGAAGTGCTCTGCCTCACTGGAGTCTGACAATTAGTTTCCATCTGAAAAAAAACCCCAAAACCTAAAAGCATCATTGTTAACACCTGACTTTTAAATACTTTCTGAAGTGTCTGCAAACTGTTCAAACCAGGACAACTAGCTCCAATGGCAGGAAACGGATTAGCTGAAAGCTACAGTTTGGATGAAGACTCCTGGAGGTTCTCTCTTTTATGAACACAATAAATTCCATGTAAATTAGTCATTTCATGCCTTTCACCTACAAAACCCAGCCATCTTGCATGGAAAAACCCCCCTTAAAACTGTCAGTGATGATGCAGAGCCTTTAAGACCTACGTTTAAACAAGTAACACACATTACATTATGGTACCCCCTGGACAAACCCAGGAAAGCTAGAACATAGCTAGATGCAACAGAACCCAGATGTGTGGCCTTCAAGTTCACAGCATCAGAAGTGGCTTTATTCTCCAGACTTGGCCTAGTTACATTTAGTTTTGTTTCCCAGCATTGTCACTTCTTGCCAGGGAAGAAGACTTGTGCAGAGCTGTGCACGTTCCCTGCCCTGGGAGGTCACGGCACGAACAAGCAGCCAGATCTGACTGAAGTAGCTGTCAGACTGCACAACAGATGAATAAGAACAGGGACAGCTGCAATACGGCACCAACAGCCAGAAGAGTGTTCCCTCCCAGGGCCTCCGATGCTCTTTGTCTCCGCAAAGGCGTGGTGGGCACAGGATCTTTCTCGTCCTATCCAGCTACACAGCACAGCAGTGCTTTGGTTCCAGGCACTGAAGTGAAGCTTCAGTAGCAAGGGGGATAAAGCAGGAGCTTCCCTGATACAAGCCATGGTGACCACAGAGTTTGGAATGGAGACCTCAGCATTGCCCATTCTCCTCTTCATACCCAACTTCCAAGGCTGTAATCAAGCCAATACTCTACCCTGATGTGCTAAGTTTGCTGGTTTTATTGTTCTTCACTTCCACTTTAAGTTACATTCTGGTAGCTACTCATGACTTCATCTTTAGAAATGTTGCTCTTAAACTGCCCTTGTTTCAACTCAAAAGGTACAGAAAAAGATTATCCTTAACTGCATATAAAAACCCCTCCAGAATGGAAACAGAACTGCAAGTCAGCAGATGCTTCTCTCCTAATCAATCAGTATGCAAACAGGGAAAAAGCCCTGAAGAATTAGTTTGAATGCCGAGTGTAAGTTCTGTCTAAATTTCAGCTGTGTATGTAAGCAAGCAGTGAGTCGATGTTGGGAAAAGACAGGAGGGGTTATACATTCATGAGACAATTCCTGCAATACGGCTTTCCATTACTGCAGAATCACAGAAAGTGGCCGAGAATTCTGACTGCTGTGAAGGTACTCAAATCACATCATACCTATTGTGCAACGCGTGGAAAAGGTAGCAAATGGAGACAGAACACAGCCAAGGTCCCAAAGGAAAAGAAGGTTCTCCAGCCACTGCTAGACCACTCAGATTGCCTAACAACAAAAGCTGGAGAATAGTGCATCCTATTTTAAAATCGAACAACAAAAGAGCTAGTCCGCTAGTCCCAAGCGCTTCAGTTACTCGGGACAATGCGGGTAGTGCACCGTCCGACACAGAGCTGAAGCCATTAGAGAAACCTGTGGTTTCTTGCTGGGATATGGCCAACTTGAAATTGGCCAGTATGGTTGCTATGGGTTAGGAGGTCTCCAGATGCCCCTTCGATGGAGAGAACTGCTGGTACCGATCTAGAACAACCTAGACCCCAAGGGGAGCCTGACTTCCCCTGCTAGACACATCCTCTGGGAAGAACAGCAGAATGTCAGGCTCTGCAAGGGAAAAAACAGCAACAAAGGTTTAGCAAGTTCCTCAAGCTACTTCCAATTGCTGACATCTCACAAAGGCCTTCAGTTACGTGTGGCACAGCAAAGAAAGGCTACACAGATCACGAGACCACAGCATGGGGATACACAAATCCTGCAGCAGAGAGCTCCTGCCCCGTGAGGTTTAACTGGCTTTCTCACTGCAGGTAACTGTGCCTGAAGAAAACAAGCTTGGTGAAAGCAGAGCAGTGCATTTCTCAGATTTATTTATCCTGGATAAATGGGAGAGGAGGAGATGTAAAGCCAGAACTTGAATCTGCTGAGAGATACTGCATGAGAAGCCCCATATCCAAGGTTTACCCTGCAGGACCTCTTTCTCTGCCTGCCACAAAGAAAACTAAAGATCAACCTCTCATAGCCCGGGAAGCTACTTTTCCCCTAAACTTCAGCTTTATGACATTGAGTTTTAAAGGAGCTAGCAGAAGACAAAGATAACACACGATGGTTTGTTACGTGTCCGGGGGAGAGAGCAGTACAGCTTATAGCTACATAAACAAAAAAATCATCCTTTCTGGGGGAAGTAACGCCAGTGCATTGGCAAATTCCTGATCTATGCAATACAATGGCAGTTTGGAAGTACACAACTGCTGACCAGTTCTGGATGCCTGTCCTGTACAACAAAAAGTAAATAAAGCTGCACTACAGCACTGCAGCTCCAGTGTTAATAGTTTGTGGTGTGGTACCTCCTCACTCACTAGAACACAGTCCATCCCACCTCTGCAGCAGCAGAGAGGAGCAAAGAGCAGTAGGTTTTCAACAGCAACCAGGACAGAGCAGCGAGAGGGAATGCTGTACTTCATGTAATGCCAGCAAAACACTTACAGGGTTGTGAACTTCATCTGTTGAATGACGGAACAGCCCACCAGTCAGACGTCCATTCCCAGGCATTCCCTACAATGTTGTACAAGCCGTATCCATTGGGAGGAAACGCAGTGACCTACACGAGACAGGGAACACGGTGCCAGCTCTGTAACCACTCAATATGAAATACTGTTTTTAACCCTGATCACCAGGCTGCTGAAGGTGCATTTGTCTTTAATAGGAGCTTCGGCCTTCATATCTCAGAAGCAGACACCAAATTAGTAGTGCAGAACTGTAACATTTTTACATAATTCATTTAAATAAAACAGAATGAAAGAATGAATCATTATCACCCTCTATGTTCTCAGCATCACATTTCCACTATGGCACACAGCAGCTTCTCATTGCCTCTAAATAGAGAGGCACTGTTTGAGCAACTGACACGGATCTGAACATAGCTTTACTGATCTGACCTCCATGCCCATGCTTACAACTTCCAGATTCCCCTTCCCATAAACAAAAAGCAAGGGTAGCTGTCACCTCATGCGTACGCAGACTTCTCTACTGATGAAGATTTTGGACTTACGTTAACTACCATTTAGTACTTCATTCACATTCTTGACTGCCTTTAAAATCCCACTCCGGTGTTTGCCATACCACACAGACTCAACCCTTCCAAAATAGGAAGTTTAATGTCTTTTAAACTATTGATGACTTTTTGTGCCTTGGGAGCAACTACCCAAAAAAAGAGGGTTCAAAGAATTGCCAAGCCAAAAGTGCAAGCAGCAAGTATTTGTTTCTGGCTATAAACTATCTGGAAAAAGGGAAAAGAGGTCAGTGTGAGAGGAGCGAGAAGTTAAAATGAAAGCAATCTTTACTTCCAATTAGTGTTTAAAAAGTGTCCCTTGATAATACTCAAGCCTACAGAGAAATACACTGGTGAAAGAGCACGGGAAGAGAAAACAGCCACAGTTCACAGTGTTGAACACTTTTTCATTCAAACATTTCCATATGATTAACGCACCGAGACGCACTTACAGGAGCGGTTCCTTTGTATCCATCTTCTGCAGTGTTATTAGTCGGGAAGGTTCCCTGCCAGATATTGGCATAATGTTGACCTTTTGGCTGAAGCTTGTTGCCCCACGGGAAAAGCCTATTAAAAGACATACAGCAGAACCGTTGTCACACACTCTTCTTTCTTTAAATACAATAAAAAGGGCTCTACAATGACAACTCATACACAAAGGAGGGAAAGGCAGTTCTGCCCTGTGCAGTATGCAGCCCAGGACACAGGATGGAGAAGACACGAGCCTGTTATTCACCTCGTCTTCCTGTCTCCCCAGCCCACAGTCAGGTAAAAGGGGGCTCCTGTGGCCCTAGACCTGCTGTGCAGTGATGTAGTTATTTACTTCTTAAGCTCTTTGCAACTTATTTTCCCGTGGCACTTTTCATGTCCTGCAACAGCAACAGTCCCATGTCTTCGGCCTTCCGTCACATCGCTGCTCTCTTGGGCTCTCTGCATTCTCCCCCCATTATTGAGTTCAGATCACAATATACCATTTAGGTATTTAGGGAAATTCACTTACCAACAGGAATCTGTTCAGGGCAAGCTTGTTATATATACCACAGCTGTGCATACTACACAAGAGAAAGACACTGAGGGTAATAAAAACCCACACAACTCTTCCTTATCTAGTAAATACCGGTTTTAAACATTTATCAGGGACACATCTGTGAGAGGTACCTATTTTCCAGGCCCCCTCGACAGCTGTATTCCCATTCAGCCTCAGTTGGTAACCGCTTCCCTGCCCACGTGCAGAATGCCACAGCATCATTCCAGGAAACATGAAGAACTGGATGATCCATTCTAGGGAGCAAAACAAAGAGGACAAGATCATCCGCAGAAATAGGCAATCTCACAGCTATACAGCACAAACACCTTCTGAAACTGGTGAAGAGATCTCTGTAAAGGACTGTGAGCCAGTGAGGAAGTTCACAGTGCAGTTACAACTGGACAAGGTATTAGATTGCTTTTACAGAAAAGCTATTTAAAGGAAGACATCAAGATGCTGGAAGGAAAATGCAGCTGTCAGAGAAAAACAAGGAAGAGAAAGAGATTAACTTCTGTTTGTCTCATCATGCTTTTACATACAGCTCTCTACAGTTGACTTTTGCAGCTTGTGCATTCTCATGGTCTCACCTCAGAAACCTGCTGCACCCAGGAGCCAGCAAAGAACTATCAATACACTGGCTTTTGTGGGAACATAGGTGCTCAGAGCCTCAAAGGAAAACAGCACAAGCCTGCATCATTGCTACTCCTTGCCAGCCTAAGTTAACAATACCTTAACAAGAAGCCAGGATTCTCAACAAGGAAATTTACATCGCAATGTAATGGTGAATGCTCTTCTCTTCCCTGTGCGCTATTCTCTTTGCTGCAGGTTCTTTCTTTGCTGTCAGTTGTGGGGCTTTTGAGGGAGAAGTGAGATGAGAAAGTGTCCTTACTCTCAGCTACACCACCTTTTGCAGCACCCAATCCAGGAAACAGTGAACTGCAGAAATTTACCAAGCACGTATTTTTCTTTGGGTGCTTCAAGCAGCGCATGGCTTACACAGAAGCTCCCATCTTTCCTTTGGTTTGGGTCCAGGATTGCCCTTACAATCCTGACCTCTTTTTCCAGAAAAAGACAGAAAAATGCCGAGTCATTCTTGTCACAAGGATCCAAGCCTGTAACAGACCGAGGTACTGCAAAAGCTGAAGGTACAGGTCCAGCGACGGACATTGAGGGCTTCCCATTAACATGTTTAACAAGCCAGCGTTGGTCCTTTAGGTTCCTTTCACATGGCAAGCTCACCAGTGGCTAGGTTTGCACCATACTTCTACAAGACCAGATTTACATAGCAGATTCACAGCTCCTATCTGCTGACTGTGACCTGAATTTCTGTCTCCCCCAACAGTGCCTCCTGATATTATCTCTATTTTTGCCTCAGATAATTCTTTCTTTGCCCTTGAAGAACAGACAACGGACTCGTTACTGAGCAGTTCAGCCATCAGAGATGTTACACTAACATAGCCCTGTCCTTAGAGGACTCAAAACCATGCCACCATCTACTAGATCTAGGCTAGAGTCTGCCTTCATTTCAAACAGCAGTTTTGGAACTTTATCTAGTTGATTAAGGCAGCTAGCGCCGAACTCATTGACATCTGCCTAGCGAGAGCAAGAGTTGCAATGTAAGAGGTCCCAGATGAAGACGGTTACATCCAGGTAAGCACAGAGTAACATAGTCAATGGAACAACGGCCTTTGACATGTGCAACCCAGGGCTAGTTCTGCAGTATCCATAAAAAGCGCCTGAGAATAATGAAAACTCTTGATTTTCTAGGCGTAGAGTCCGTTCCACTTCCAAATGGAAAGAGACTGCGTAAAGACCTGGGTCAGCAAGTTGCAGGGTTCGTGCTAGCCAAGTATGGCACTAACTATAGGCTATTAGGAAAAAGTACAGTTTTACAAATGGTTTATGCCTTCTAGATACAGACATAACTGATTTCCCACAATGATCACCCCACACAGCATACAATAAAAAGCACAAAGCTTTCCAGTCTTGTGCTGCCAGAGAGAGGCCTCCAGATCTCAGAGGGAGGACACACTACATGGACTCCCAGAGTATGCATGCAGCTCGTATTTAATCTTCCTCTCCAAAACCAGATCTGCACTGAACGCTCTGAAGTTCCTGACCCTCTGAAGAGGCACTCTGCTTCACTGCTGCCATAGAGGCATGAATAGAAAACACACTGAAGCACATTTCAGTATGATCTCTTTTCCCTCAGGTAGAAAGTGTGGACTTCTTGAAATACAACTACATCATTGACCATGTGACCTCTGAGTATCGCATGCAACACACTAGAACATGGGAAAACAGTCACAAAAGCAACAGCAAATGGGCAACTACTTAAAACCCCTTTCTTGTACCCCATTCCTGGAGTAAGTTTACAGGTATATTTACAAACACTGTGTAGGAGAACTGAACGGACACTTACAAGCTTACCTGTTGGAGACGCTGGAGTCAGGACCTTCTGGGTGCTTCCAGTTGGCTCCCTTCACAGGCAACCACCAAGGAGCAGCTGCAACCTAAAAATGGACAAAGACAGGGAAAAAGACTTTAATTCCCACCTAAAGGCCATTCTGAAATACCACCGTGTGACAACAGGCTACAAAGCTTTCACTCACAGCTCATGGCTCTGCCTGCCACCAGCTGACCTATTATGTTCCAAACCATCTCTGATAAAACAAGATAATGTGATCCACATTCCCAGGGAATATTGCAGGCTATGGAACAGTAGGAAAAACACACCACCCAAAAACACAAGGGAGAGGAAGGCCAAATCCCAAGCATATTTCACCCAAGTGCTGCCCTCTGGCTGTCTCCTTCCCTATTTTCTCACCTGCAGGTCTGATGAAAGGCACAGTTCACTCTCTTTGAAGGCACAGCCTTCAGCTACTACCCGCGATGGAGCATGCTGTCCTCTCAGAAATTCTCAGTTCTTGACCTCTGAATACATGTGCCAAGAACACTCACGGGGGGGGGGCTGGAAGAGGTCAGCTGGAATGTTACAGTTCCGGCCTTTCACAACAGCATGCCCACGGTACAGTGAAAGCAGCTAAGCTCCCGGCTGCCTCCAGTGTGACACATGATGCAGGGATGATGGAAAAAAAGAGACAGTTTGGGCTTAAACAGAGTTTTCTTCCCAATTATTTGCTGCCTAGACTCAGTGTTTTGGAATAACTAAAACAAAACCCTGATGACGTCCTTTAACTACAGTCAAAGCACACATCTTGCAACACATTTGCTTTCCAGTTCATTAACACGGTAAGCTGATTTTAAACTATTTGCTATCAGCTTCCAGAAGGTGGAGACAGAAGAGCCACAGAAGTTAAGTGAAACCGCTTTTTTTTTCCAGTTGGTTTGCTGGGGAACATTAAGTAGACAAAATACTCAGTAACAATGAAGACATCAAGTACTTCTCCCTAACCAAAAGTCTCATATTCAGCTCTGCAATGCCAAGCAATTATTCCTGGAATATATTCATTCAGGATTGCTCCTATTAAGCTTACTTCGAACCTGAGAAGGTCAGTGTGCAGCACATTTAGCTATTCTATTCTGATTCACATTCACTTAGAAATACTTATCGTAATGATAACAGGGCCTTTCAGAAAGTCGAGGCTAAAAAGAACAGTAACGTGAACCATCAATAGCAGCTGTATTCCAACAGCTTGAGTGCTTGCTGCCAAAATACTCCTATTACAGAGATGATTTCCATAATGGACAAAAATCAAAGTAAATAAGCCTCCAACGTTTTAAGAGCTCAACAACCTACCAGCTGCTTAGCCCTAGACTTAGGAGATCCAGATGCTCCACTAATAGGGACCTACAGAATAACCTTCAGCAACTTCTATCCACTCTACTGCCCACTCAAGAGACGGCAAAAGGAATCATAGAATATTTCTCTTCATCACGCTGCTAAACCAACTTGGTGAAAAGTTACACACAAAGGCAGGAATTGCGCCCAGAGCGTTATCCTTTAACTCACTAAATCCTCCACAGGGAAGTCAAAAGTAAAACTCACTGAAAGCTGGTGCGCAGGAGACAGAGCGACAGTCCAGTCAAGCATATTTAACAGCAACTTCTAGGAGGAAGCTGCATCCTCCAGCAGTGAAGGACATTTAACAAGTAACTAAATGTGCACGAGAGAGAAAATTATCTATGACATAAATTGTTAAGAAAAAACTCTGGTCCAAACACATCAGATCCTTCTTTTGAATGTTTCAGTACAAAAATAAACTGAAGTGCCTTAGAAATAGAAGCGCTGCTAACACACAAAGACATTATTTTTGAAGCATCTGACCAGTTGTCGTGGTTTAAGCCCCTCAATAACTCACGCAGTCTCTCACTCACTCACTCCCCCTCTTTCTTCCCCAGTCCCGGGGGGATGGGGAGGAGAATCGAAAAAAAAAATACAACTCTCACAGGTTGAGATAAGAACAGTCCAGTAACTAAGGTATAACACAAATCACTGCTGCTACCACCAGTAATAATACAAGAGAGATACAAGGAAAGAGAATACAACTGCTCACCAAGCCCAACCCAGCCAGTGCACACCCCAGCAGCGAACCCCCCAGTGCACCACCACACCCTTCTGGGTCTCTGCCCTCCGGTTTCACATCCTGGACACGACGTGCTGTGGTATGGAATAACCTCTTTGGTCAGTTTGGGTCAGGTGTCCTGTCTCTGCTTCCTCCCGGCTTCCCCTCTTCCCTGGCAGAGCATGAGGCTCAGAAAGTCCTTGGCCAGACCAAAACGTTACCAAGCAGTAACTATAAACACTGGTGTTATCAGCGCTGCTCCCAGGCCCAAAATCAAAAACACAGCACTGCACCAGCTACCAAGAAGGAGAAAAACGACTGCTACTGCTGAACCCAGGACACACCAGTCTGTCCTGTAACAGCTCCCATGACAGCTTTTCACTCTTCCCCATCATCATACGTAGACTTTGACTACAGCATACATACGGGTACCTTACCTAAAAGGTCAATAGTAATCCTGGACTAAAGCTGCAGGACTGCTGGCTTAAGCTCCGCTAGTACCCCCCAGCTCTTTACAAGCTCTAGGCAAGAGCACTGGAATCCCTGAACATGCTGGAGGGCTCTGGTCCAGGCTGGGAAGCCATCCACATACAGGTCTTTGACATTCTCTCTTCCAAAGTGAGTGAAGAAAAGACATCAATGCTAAGTACAAAAGAAATAAAGATGCTCTCAGCACCTTGCAGGTGCTGATATTCTGTCCATGCTCTCTCCACCTAAATACCACCGGGACCCTCCAGAAATGCTACTAAAGTAATGACATTTCTTAAAGATCCTGCCTTCTGGTCTCCCTAGCATAGCAACCACATAAACGGACAACAAAACCACATAATCCTGGCTCAGTATCTAACGAAGTTAATAACATTCTCATGACAAGCAGAGCCCCTACCCTTCTCAAAAAAGCATGAGAAGTATTTGATCTCTTACTAGAAACTACAGCTCTGCTCCTGAGGAGTCAAACCCAAAGATGGAATCTTCATGCAGAAAGATACTCTGCTCAACTCTCATAGCGCTAAAGCTTCAGAATGACCAAGCTGCTAAACAGATACTGCAGTCATTAGGTTTAAAACTAGTCTCATTTAACCAGTTCCTTGTCTGTTTTGAGCTTTAACCTTTAATCCATACTCAAGACAGGACAGAAATCCAAAGTTAGAATATTACAGCGATTTAAGGAAAAATAAAAGAGCCGTGGTACCATTTGCTAAATGCTCTCCATGCATCTGAAAGATCCCAAGTAAGATTTCATCCCAATAGTTTCCAAGCACAACACATTTTTGTAAATTAAACCACTGGGTTTTGGATAAATAGCAATTCTCTGCAGGAGACTGCAAAGACACTTCAGAAGACTTTAATTTTGGAAAACACTTTTGTTATGCAAAAGAAAAAGCAGATGCTTTCAATCAGAATGGTTTATTTTAAACTGAGAAAAATATAGTCTCTCTGCATGAGAGCACTACATGTGCATGTCTTCTGTTTCTGGCTCAGCTGAACTGAACACCAAATGGCTGCCAGTCCTTGCAGAACACCCAGATCTTCAAAGCAGTTACACATATAGTACTAGGACAAGGATAACAATGAATAGATTACGTACAACCTTCAATAATTAATTGGAAACTTATCCGAGTCAGCCACTGACAGCAGCAAGCAGGCATCAGGATGTTCCCTCCAGAAGTCATCTACCTGAAATTCACAGTCCTTTCAAACAACTTCTCAGAAGTCTTTAAAGCTTTTAATTGCTCTAAATCTAATTAGTAGTAGAACTAATTAGACAGAGATATTACAACATCACAATTAATACAGCAAAGCCCTCCCTTACCACTAATGAGCTTAGTTACTTTCAAAATGCTTAGTGTTCTCATGCTTCACTCCAAAACATGTGTTCTGTAGACTGGCAACAGATTCATATTGCAAAAATAGCAGCATATGCTGCTGAGTAGATCTTGAAGAGATACTGAATTAGAGGACAGTAACTCCTTCATTTAGATTAACTCTTCACAGCACAGGCTCACACTTGAAACAGAACTGATTAAACGTAACTGCCCTGATAACGTTACACAATTGCCTCGATATACAGGAAATGCAGCTCTGGGGGCAAAGCACATTTCAGAGGCAGAGAAGCTCAATGCTTGTGTTGGTCTGATCCAGCTGAAAATTTGGATTATCCAGCTCTCTGCTCCAGGACTGAACTTTCAGGACTCCCTGTTTTGCTTACCACAGGCTTGCAGCACTTTAAGACAGAGAACGCTGTATGATAACAGTGGGAAGATATACTAACAGTTAATTCCAACCTACCAGTTTTCCGCTCAAATGAAGCAATTTGCAGAATTAAAGCCTATACTCCCACTATTGGATTGCATAAAATTCAAAGTTTTAAGTATTCAATTTTCTTTTCAAAGTAGTTTAGGAAATCCTAACTTTAATTGCTCCATTAACTTGTGATTTCAAGATTTTTAAACTACTTTACAATTATCTTGAAGAAAATTCTTTACTAAACATATATAGAACAAATGAAAGGGGGAACATCAAGAAAGTCAGTTTCATTGCCAGCATTACACCATTACTGGTACTGCAAAAGCGATAGCAAAACACCCTTAAAAACACATCCAAAACCCTAGTCAATAACCATGAAAATATCTGTATTAGTCTTGCACCTAACATGGCATTGGCTATGCTAGGAAAAAACAAAACCAAACCACTAAGTCCAAATTTCAAATTCAAATCACATTTGTGTATTAGAAAAACTATCAAAATCAACTCAACTGAGCAGCTAAACCTGGCTCTAATTCCATCTCTAACATGCAGGGAGTCACTTGAAGTAACAAAGCTGTAGATCTTAACCTTAAGTCAGGCCTATAAGACGATGAGAAATTCATGCTGTCAGCCAGACATATAACACTAAACGTGGGGTTTTTTATGTACTAGATCATTATAATGCTATTCTACTATAATAAGGCTTGCATACACTTGGTCAAGATGAACATCTGGAAGAAGCAAAAGTTACCATGGACTAAGAACTTTAGCAATATAGGAATCAACTGTCTCAAGAGATTTTCCAAGTGCAAAGTAGTCTGGAAAAAACTGGTTCTGGGTGGGTTCTTAAAGAAACATACGCACACTTCAGTTGCAGAAGCTGATTTAATAGGTTACCATTTGTTTGAATCCGGTTGTGTTAAGCACTGTACATGCAAAATCGTCCTCTTGGCTGCAAAAGCCATGTGTACATCAGCTGGAAGCAGGGAAGCTATAAAGCATTATCTCTGGGAAATACAGGCAGTGGTCTGGGCACATTCATTGCCAGCACTGGTAGCACGTGAGAAAAAATAGTTACTCAGTAAGGAATATGATTTTTTGGATGAGGTTTTATTTTATATTCATGTAAGGCAGATACACATCAATCTCTGTCATTTTTAACTCCTCTAAGCCATATCCTAACCCCTCAGCAGATGATTAATGAGCTACTGAAGAGGCAGACAGAAAAAAGAACACTTTTAGTTGGGTAGGGAGCTTAAGAAATAAAAATGACGACTGTGCGACAGCTGTCATTTTCCTCTCAGAAACCACAACCAAATCACATTAGCAGGGGTCCTGTTCACAAGTAATTTTACACTTGTTTTTGTAAGTAGCTTTGTGCCTTCCCAACAAACCTCAAGAACGTCCTTACCTCGCTAAGATTCAGGGCAGAGATCTTTCTCCCACCTTGCACATGTGGCTCCCAGGCATGCCTCACAACAGCATCTCCTTCCCTCTGCAGCATGGGAGCCCACTCTGCCAGTAATTGGGCAACATCAACCTCCACGTGCCTGTGGACATGACTATGGGTACAAACAGATCAATATGGCCCTGGGATTGTGATCCAGCCATCCCAGACATCAGAAGCAGCAGCTGCGGCACTAGCACAGCCCAGCTTTGAGCTGACACTTTCCCATGCAGGTTTTGGCTGGCTGCTGTCACCACGTTCCCGAAGTCCTGCTCTAGGTCAGAGAGGGAAACCAGCGGAGGGCAGAGACAAAGCTTAGTCCCAATCTCTGATTCAGCTTTGCAGATTCAGAACATGACACCATGAGGGGCAGTTTGACACAAGCCAGAGCCATGTAGTGGTCCCACTTGATTTTTCCAAATGCAAGGAAACTCCCTCCAGCAGATGCGCACTCCCCGTTCACCTTTGCCTATCTGCAGCTCTGCTTCCCCTTTATACCAGTGCACTGAAAACGGCCCAAATGTGACCTGTTTCTATGCCGATCATCATCTCTATAGCAACGGGCTCGTGTTTAAGTTGAAACAGCTGTAACTGAGGCAGGCAGACACTGCAATGTAAATAGAGCGGAAGCAAACACCGATTCAAGGCTCAAGACAAAGACTAGATCTCTCCTAGCCAGCTATCAAGGTGGTCATAGCAGCTGTGTAAGGGAGACATCATCTGCACATGCAGCTATAATTCATATCTGTACTCGAAGACACTCTGCAGAGAACAAACCTTCTGTAATTATGTACATAAACTGAAACACGATTATCAAATTCTCCACCTCCTCAGTAATCAAGGACACTGAAACAGAAGTAGACAGTGGAGTATTTTTTACAGAAGATAACTAGTGTTTGATGTTGCCAGCTTCTGCAATGCTACTGCAAGTCCCATGTTCTTTATTATGTCAATTAAAAGCCTCAACTCCCGCAAAGCTCCAATTACAGAAGACTCTTTTCATTCTTATTTTCTAAGGTTTCTAGCTTCCCTCATTAGCTCAGAAATGAAAGCAATAAGGGATTTTGTTTAATGCTGATACTGTTTGCCTTCGGTCCCAATATCTTAAAGTAGTTTGAAATTGAAGTACTGCAAAAAGTAAAGGCAGCAGCTTCATAGAATAAATATATCCTAAGTCATCAGTCAGAGCAAAGATTTCAGACTTAATTAGAAATTAGTACTTTGCTTTTACAAAGGACCTCTTCCTTTTGCATAAGGAAATGCCGCTGAATCTCATTCAAGCAGTGTAACGCTTCACAGCCATGTCAAACCTCCAAGAAAAATAACCAAATATATTCCAGTAAGATACATTAAGTGCAAGTTTTGGAAGCTTCTTTTGAGGAACTAATATTCCCAGTGAGTTCCACCTCTGGAAGTCTATTTTTCAGCCAACTACACTCAAGTTAGTAATTTTTTCCAATAACCACGTGAATATAAGCTTTAAGAAAATGAGGCACGCATGGATATATCTATAGCCTGAGGCACAAGCAATGCCCTGCTTTAAAGCTGTAGTCTATACTGAGAAATATAGACTAATATTACTGGTAATTCCCAGTGACAGATGCTTCATGCACATAGTTCTTTACCCCAGTAGTGAGGGTGGGAGTACAGCATAAGACAGAGATTAATAGTTTAATAGCTCCATCTTCCCAGCTCCTTACAGGCGACATCTGAAACACTGGAGTCTGCAGGAAATAGGTCCGCCCATCTCCTCCCTTGATTTCAGTTTCTTCTCTAAAAAGCATTTGAAATAGCAAAAGCCAAGTGTCATATAGATAAAATTTACCCTTAAAGAAGCAGTATTTATCAGCTTCTGCTTATACATCCTATATACATTGACATTTGAACAGTATCAGACAAATTATACAATAACCTACCTGCCACCCCAAGCCACAGATAAGCAAGTTATTACTGCATGCTGCTGGCAGTTACATCCTCCATAGTAACCTCTGCAAACACTAGCACTGCTATCTTACCTGCAAACATTGCTGTTTCTTGTTTACTTGAAATACTCATTTGAAATGCTTAATGTTTTCATTGGTTTTTGAATGGGACTATGCCCTTGAAGTGACAGGGTAGAGACACTGCTACCAATAGGCAAAATGCACAGCTCAAGACTACTGCAGAGGTTTTCATATAAACAGGGAAGAAAGCAGCATCCAATAGTTCTAGATTGACCAGAGCTCCTTATAGTATTTGCTCAGCTCTAACAGTGAATCAATTTCATTACATTCGCAGACCAAAAATGCAACACCCCTAAAGGCAACTGAAGTACAGAGATTTGTATGCTCTCGGTCTCCTCACTGCAGAGATCACCTGGCCTAGGAACAGTAATTAATTTTGCCATCTTCCACAAGCCAAGAATAAAAATGTTCCCACTATTCTTCAATGAGCAAATCTGTCTGATGCTGTACTCCAACCCTGGTAAGTGCCATCCTGTTTACCTTTTTCATGGTAGCTGCACAGCAAGTGAAACTCCTGCCATTATGTGCAAGGCTCTCGAATCCCCTTGCTGGCAAGCGTGTCTCAGTACCTCCTCATTTCACAGACACAACCTGCGCGCTTTTTGCTCTAGGATACATTAAAATCCCATATAAGTGGCATTTTACGATGCCATGGAATAGCAGCACTGAGCATGCATTTCCCCCGCTCTACTTACCTCTTAACTCAGGGAGAAAAAAGAGCAGGAAAAGACTTTCATCATAAAATGAATAACAAAAATCTCTACTGTTTGAGCTTATTCCATTTCCCCAAATTCTGTCGAAAGAGAAGGAAAGAAAAAAATAATCTCCAAGCGCCAAGCTACTGGCAATTCTAGGCTGTGTTTTATCTATGACATCTAAACCAAAGGCCAAATATCCAAGACGGGCTTAATAGCTGTAATAAATGCAGTAATTAGTAGTTGCCTTTAACCTGCAAGTCTGAGAACTGATTTGAATATGTGAAGCTATCAAAACTTAAGCCCACGCAAAATGTTTTGGTTTCAAAGGACCTTCCACCCTTGCCCTAGAAAATCCCTTTTTATTTGCAGAAGTCCTCACCAATTCCACCAGCAACACCCTCATCTATCACAGAGTTAACTTTTCGCTCTCTGCCATGCTACCACTGCAGACCTAGAGGCCAATACTAAAACTCAAGTTCCCAGAAATCTAGAACAATTCAGTTATTGGCTGCTACACCCCTTTTTACTGCTTCCCTTCCAGAGGAGGGTTAGGTCCAACCTACATTTCTTTAGCACTGGCTATCTAAGAGACTACCTCACCTCCAGGAAATGCACACCCAAAGCTCCAACAATTATTCTACGTGCTAAGCTGGTTTGCTCCTGCATTAGCTATCACCAGCCCCACCTCTGTTCTAATTTAGCTGCCTGCTCTTTTGAAGGCCTATGATAAATTTGTCTGGTTTAAGAACTGGAGAAGCCCAACAGGGCAAATAGAGCAAAACCCCTGGATATTCCCCAACAGAAAGAAGCACTACGTTATTTACAGGAACTGTTATACACCACTTAGTTCAGTATCTTCATTTCCACCTCCCCCCAGTTTTTTTTCACTGTGTGTGAAATACTACTTCTAAAATACACAATCCTGTTGATCTGCCTATATAATCACATTTGCATTTAGCACTCTCGTACTTCAGCTGGAGAAAAGCCTTATCGAAACATATCTGAGCCACTAAGGCAACATAAAAATACAGTCCCTTTTTCCCATCAATCTGGTGGAAAGATTTTCAGTACCAGTAACACACCAATGGTTATATCTTATTTCTGCTTTTCCTGGTGACAGTTATGATTCAAGAACGTTCATCCCACAAGCTAAAATATTAGTTGACTAAGGTATACATTGAGAAAAAAAGCCTTCATCTTTTCGCTGGCTGATCATTACAGTCTGCTGATGCAAACCAACTTCATGCGGTGTACATGTTTTCTGACCGACCACAGTTGAACAGTTACCCTGCAGTGGCCAAGGTTTAAAAATGTGCTCACTCTTCTTAAAGTATTTGATCATTTTTTTTTAGTAGAACTTAACCATTCTGGGCAATGTAACAAGAACTGTTATCTTCCAGGGTTTAATTCAAGCCTGAGGATCCATAGGAAGAACTTGCTTTTGCAGAACCCTTGAAGTCCCTCCCCCATAGCTGGGATTCATATGCAATAAGAAGTTTCTTGCAAATCATCAACAGAAATTTGTTTCTTGAAATCTTAATCCATTGGAAGCTGCTAATGCATTTTATTAGTTTCAATTAGCCAGGATAAGCATGGCCTACAGAGAATTGGGCTGAGAAGCACCTGACCACATTATGTTCCACCACCACATCCCCATGGGTGACGCTCCGCTTCCCTGCGGCTGAAAGATGAGTGCTTGTTCTAGTGTACAAATTGTACAGGCACAAAACCCAAAGACCCCCAAAACAACTCAGGTCCGCACAGTATTCTCACCTTTCTCTGCAAATGCATACTACAGCAGCAAAAAGACAGTTTTGAGAGGCAGAAGCATGTATATATATATATATATATATGAAATTCTAAGCTGTCTCTTCAGATATACGAGTTTCTTTCCAGCTCTACCACTGAGCTGCCTTCTGATGCTTTCTCCTTGCAGACAGAAGTTCCTTGCTAAAAGTTGGATTTCATGGTATGTAGCTGGTGAGGAGGCAGGCAGACAGGAGGAAAAGAAAGCTGCTCCTGGTTTCTTTTTCACTTCCTCACAATATTACCATGTTTTAGAACATAAGTTTGTCCACAGCACCAGCATAAAGTTAAGAAGTGCCAAGCTACAAGGCAGGCAGCCACCGTTCTCCAGATCACTTTACCAAAATAATTAGTACAGCCTCTCTGCGTCTATTTATCAACGCTCTGCATGCAAGGAACTCGCAAAATGATTTCATAATAAATACTGAAAACATGGCAAAAGGACAGACCCCTGAAGTTTACTTTTAACAAGTACAGAAAACCTTCATAAAGACCCAGCCAAAAAGACCAGTTTGGGCTCCAGTCCAGCTCTCTGGCATAATGCTTGTTCTGCTAGCATCACAGCCAACACTTAAAAAGTTGGCTGACACACCCAGGAAAGCGGCTCCCAATACTCTGTATGTGTTTACACAAATAGCCGAGGCTGAGCTTCCACCAGCATTCTTAGGGTTTGTTTGTTTTAAAACAGGGAGCCTGACTTCGGGATTCCTGCATCACAGAAGTAGGGCAGGAAAAAGAATTTCTCTAATACCAACTGTTGTGAAGATGGGATGAGCCCGTCTGGATCTATTCCACCTTCAGCATCATTTATGCTAGTATTTGGGAAGTCCAATTTAGTTGTCTTCTTATATCTCACAGTACACAAATGCTAGTCCTGAATCAAAAGATCATTTTTCCTTGCAATCTTCATTTCCTTGCAGCAGGGAGCAAACCCAAACATCTTTTGCCAGTCACTCACAGCATGCACTGACATTGGGCTTCCTGAAACCTCCAACTGTCTGCCCTTTGAAGATAAAAATCAAACTCTCAGATTTCCCTTCATTTATGTAGGACAAGGAGTAGTCATTACTCCAAGTTACTGCCATGGAAGAAAAACTTCCTTGATGAACTCTTTGAAGAAAAATAAATGAGTGAACACTAAAGCCCCAGGTATTCCCACTTGTTTGTCATAATCCTCTAAACCTTAGAAGGGGCACCTTGGATCAAATGGCGTGCCTATGTAAAGCTTTGCTACTAATTAAATGAAACAATTTCATCTCAAATGGTCCTACCTCTCTTCGCTTACCTAACATCAAAATGTGCAAAAAGTGGCAACAAAAACTTGCCTTCCTATATAGGTGCAGTTTCACTTGACACTTACTTCTGTCTACCTGAACTGTTGCCAAATGATGCAGTTTCAGTCCTGCTACTTTATCCCTGCCTTGCGTACAACCTGAATCCCCGTGATGATTCAAGCAGTTGAAGAATGAGCCAAGTTAACTTTGCTGATCCAAAAGAATATTAACCAAAAAAGCAACGAAATTCCTACGCAGAGTAAATGCAACTTGAAGCTACATACACCCCCAAAATTGCCACACTATGAATATCAGAACACCTTATTTCTAAGGCCTTTTTAAAGTCATGGGACAACAGATCCGGAAATACACTATGTTCATCTGACCTGGGGATAATTCTGACGTGGGGGAACCTCAAGAGGTCATTTTGTCCAAACTTCTGCTCAAAGCAGATAAATTTATCCAGGAGATGACAAGACATAATCTGCTTACTACCTGGGGTTGTTAAGTGACCTGCTAAGGTTAAGGAGGAGGGAAATGACGCCTAAAAGAGCTCAGCACAGAAGGGGAGGGGGAGGGCAGGGAAGCTCTAATTTTATTTATTTTAAAATTTAAATATTCACTTCCACTCATGAGAAAAATTAGATCAGCTCCAGCTTAAACAGCACTGCCCCTGCGAGCATCACTATGTTGCCTAGCAAGACTAAGGGAACTGGAAAAGCAGCAAAGTATACAGGATATTCTACAAAGAAGGAAGAAGAACAGTAAACTTAAGCCACTCAAATATAATTAGGAGCCTTATAGACTCAGGTCTGCCATAGAAATGGCACTTCTTTGGAACATTTGCCTTGAGTTAACCTAGAAAGCGCACTCATGCAAGCACTGCTGTCATATCAGATACCTGGATTATCCTCATTTTCTTAAATCGGTAGGATCTGGGATTTACCCACTTTCTTTGGACTGCATTGGCAGAGCGTGCCAGCCACAGGTGCAAGTGCTCTTGGGAGCCAGAAGCACTCCTGTTCTTCACCTACACAGCACATAACTCAGTACAGCCACTACTGACAGCTCAGCTCCGGAAGCATCCCTGTCTTACATGTAATATAAATAAAGAGTCTTATATCTGCACCATTTACTACAGTCTTAAATACCTCTCATTCAGGAAGCAAAAAAAAGAAGGGGCTGATACTAAACTTTGGCTAATGAGGAGAAGGGGGTTTTTTAGTTGTTTGGGGTTTTACAATGAAGAAAAATAAATAAAGGGCAGAGAATAGACTGTAAATCTCCCACATCTGCAGGAGTCTGTTATTCTATGCCAAACACCCCTTCTTAAACCCCATCCTTGTAGATGGCTTTGGGAGCATCACAAAATTGAGATACTACTGCCATAATTGCTAACACATCTACCCCAGAGATTGGCAAGTAAGTTTTACCCTGCTGTGTTACTCACTGCTTGGTGGATGTCAGCCTTCACTTCTTCACTCAGCATTCCCTCAAACACAAACGAATCGCCGAATTTCTCTGCCTGTAGAAAGAACGTAGGATTCAACTATACTATCAAGGGAATGTTATTCTTAAAATGCCACTCACATTTACAGCTGTCTTTTACCAAGGATAAGAAAATTCTAATAGAAGTTTAGAGTTCTCTTTCAGGGAAGCTATTTTGAAACAGAAAAGAAAAGGCATTTTATCTCTGGATGTCGTTGTTCTTCAGCAGCCACTGGACAGATGGCAGCTCACAGAGCTTCTGTGATTGCTTTTGTTAATCAAAAATGCAGTTCTAGTTGTCCCAACTGCTTTAAAATGCTACAGTCAATAACTTAATATTCAAGGGCATTTTTCATTTCTCTTATTTTTCCTTCAGGGAAACTGGAATAGCAGGCTTAAGCCTTGTCGCTTACTGCTCCTTCCTCAGCACTAGCACCAGGAAGCATTTTATCTAGCATTATAAAAAGCCAAAAGAAAAAAATACAAATCATTTCAATGGATCGCAGTACATAATACCAATATAAGGTGCCCCCCCCCCCCTCCCCAAGGTAAAGTAAGTGAATTGATATACCGGGGAAGTTAAAACATGTTATCATAATTCAACACATCTGTCCTTCTGAACTTCTTCATTATATTAAGGTATTCAAAGACTGAGAATAAGCATCACAAGCTGCTTTAGCACACTCAGAACTCTTCAAGAAGCATGGCTTCAAAGAAGGACCCCATTCACTACCCAAATTGCAAGAAGTTTTAATGTACAACTACAATCTTTGTATTTTCAGCTTCGGAAAGTGAAAAATAAAGACTTCATTTACCTCTTTCGCCCAATCTGAGACACCCAAACAAAGATGGAAACCAATTCATCAAAGAAGAAAAAAATCCATACATTTTCCCCCCCTTCTCCTGCCCCATCTGAAAGACCCAGAAACAAACAAGTCAAAAGAACCCCAGATTTGAGTCTCACAGAATCAGGGGCTTTCTTTGATTCTTTTGTTTGTTTGCTGTTTTGTGGGGTTTTTTGTTTGTTTTAAGTTTGTTAACAAACACTGCTGGTTCAAGAAAAGGCAGTATTTTTTTATTCAGGTTCCATCTGCCACTGGAGTTCGGTCTAGCCCTTAATAAATGGAAACCACGTAGGTTGGCACTATTTACCCAAGGTAATGTGGACATTATTTAAATACACAGACACCTGCCCAGCTGCATCCCCCCAGAAAAACACTGCAGAATCAGTGCTGCTTACTCTAACTCTGAGCTTATTTTTACAAATCCAGTGGAAAAGCGGTACCCATGCAAGATGGGAAAGGAAATGGTCCAAGTGGGGCATCCAACTACCTGAGTTGAGCCACGATCATGGTCTGAAACAAACTCCACCTGATGCTGCAGTATGTTTCAGTATCACTGCACATGTACTCATACCCAAAGCTGTTTGCAGCAAGTAAGTCCTGCTCAAGCTCAAAACTGTTAAGCAACTTTATTTTCCAGAATTATTGAGGTAAGAATTAAAACCTGTTGATAAAAGCCCTTCATCCAACAAGAAGGATCCTGCCTTCCAAATGAGAACCAGTTTATCAAGCAAATTCTGCAAAGTGCCTCCTCAGAGACCTGATCATTACCAAGGCTTTTATTTGCCTAAAAGGCCTGTCACTGTTTCATAAGAGTTGCGTAGGAACAGTCAACTGTCAAGAAAGATCAGAGGCTCAGGCACAGGTAGCTTCTTTCCTGGAAAAACCTTAACACATTCTTTCTTAGTCCATTGTTCCCAGCAACAGGCACAGAACTATTATTATACATGCTATTATATCTTCTTCAGACAGCAGGGCTTTCTATTGCTCAGCTCATTAACAAGTAGCTGCACTGAGCTAGCTTGCAGAGGCCTCAGCTATCATCAGTTTTTAAAACCTTCTCCCCTCTTCCCCTAGAATAAGGAGGATATAACATAGTTAGGATGTTAGATATTAGGATATCTAACAGAGCTGCACTGTGGCAAAGACATCCTAGGACCCAAAGGTTGAAAAAACTCAGCCAAACAAACCAACCCAAAAAATCCTGCATAGACATCTTGAGCCATCTGTTAGCTTCACACAGGCTGCCTCGGGGAAGATATTAGTTGAGCTATCAAGACCCTTACTACATGTAATAGCATGCACCTAAATGGTTTTTCAGACCCCTGGGCAGCAAGGCAGGACAATTTCATTTCTCCTCTGCTTATATCAGAAATATTCTAGCATGCAAATCCCAAGCGAGTACTGTGACAGCCTTCAGAACAGAAAAGCCTAAGTGTTTAATGGGGATTTTGCCAACACAAAGATGACAGGAGCCTGTACACCCTTCTGCCTTACCTCAGTAACATACCCAGTAGAATTCACAAATCTCTCAAATTCCTCATTGCTGACCTCGTACTGGTCCATGTAGAAACTGTTAATGTGGACTCTTCTAGCAGGCCACTCTCCATCTTGCTGTATTGCAGGCTCATCAGTGCCCATTGTAAACACTCCTCCTGGAATAGCAACCATCTGCAACGAAAACACCACCCAAAAGATGATGAAAATGAAAGATTGAAAAGCCTTGTTCCAGTCTTACTCATCCTTCACCTCATCTTTGGAGGTGCTTTTGCTTCAAGCAGCATTTCACTTACAAAAACAGCACTGACAAAATGGCAACTGTCATCTTGAACACCTCCTGTTTGGAAGAAATAGCAACCAGAACTTATATTGAGAAAAAAAACCCATGTGCATGAATGTCTGGGTAATTAAAAGCTTTTACTGAAGGTGATGCTTGTGCTTTAATATTAGAGGAGAAACACTGTTCTCCTGAGGTACCTATGAGCCAAGAAGCAATTCAGAGTCTTTTCTATTGATTTTCAGATGAAAAATTTTAGTATTTCACTCTATTCCTAGGCAGGCTCGATGCACCCATGAATAATCTGCAGATTACACAACTATGAAGTGCTGTTCTGTGGACACGTCTGCGCTTGTTTGTATGTTAACTACAAATGGGTTTTCACTTAATGACAGGCACGTGCAGCATTTTATTACCAACCATGCCGCTAACTGGCAGGTAGACACAGCACCTGCAGCTCTGTATGCCAGAGATGAGACAAACCTTCAAGGCAATTACACCCCGCTCCTCTGGGATCCTGGCCCTGAGCAAGAGCCTCAAGCATCAGAAGTAAAGGACAAGTGATAGGATAACATTTTAACTATTTCAGTGATGTTTTTCCCTCTAAGGCTTCAGTCAGTTTCCAGAGAAACAGAACACATTTCCCCTCAGTTTTAGTAGGCTCTTTACAGGAAGACAAAGGCTTCAGAGGTCTTCTCATGCTTCATCAGATGTTTCCCTAGAGCCCTCTAAAGACCACAGACAGAGAAACACACTCCTCACCCAAAAATCAAGAGCATCCATGATCCCTGCTCAGAAGCTGGTGCTGGAATAAGGAATGACAGCTCAGACTTTGTAAAATCTTTCTGATGGGCAGGTGATATGTTGAGGGCTGACTGCACAAGAGGTGGCTTGCCTGGAAGTCACCCAACTCATCACCAACAGGTTAAAGAACTGGAGAAGGAAACTCCTTCTCCTTTCTCTTCAGGACTCCTCATCTATCCTCATCCCCTAACTCATACTGAATTCAGCCACCCCACACCTCTGGCAAGAGGTCTGCAAGTGGGTGAGCCCCAGGAATGACATCGAGCACCGATGTATGCATCCACTGCAGGATGTGGCATATCACATGGCACCTGAACATACCTTGACAGTGATCTGTGATCACACACTACTCTTACAAGGAATTCAAGCAGGTGGAACACTGACAGAACCTAAAATGAACAAAACCCATTCTAAGAGATAGTGGGGGGTTATTGCAAAATCCTGTTGTTTGGTATGCAGGAAATTCAAGTCTAATAACAGAAATATTAACCAATAAGTTTCCAGACTAGCACATTTCTAACCCTGCTCCAGAAATTTAGTTTGACAGAGCAAGAAGACAGAGTTTTAGATGTATGACAGTTCAAACATAGTGGAATAACACCCTATGCAACGTGCGTGTTAAACGTAGCCAAACTGCAGAGGTAAGGTTGTAAAACTGTGAACTGATGTAACATTATTTAGATGACGAGGCAGGGTCACAGAAGGACAACTCTGGAATTTGTTCATACAGCCATTTTGCAGCACAACCTAGATTATAGGACCTCGATTCTTCTATAGTTGGATTTTTTGTCTTACTTTACAAGATTCCCTTCATAAAGTTAGATGCTTGCACAAACACGGTTTATCTGAGTGCTCACAACAACTCGTGAACTAGGAAGACAAAAAGAATCATTAGTTACCTTCCAGCTTCTGCAGTTTCCTGTTATTTATGTAGTTACATCACTACCAGCATACCAAATGATCAGAAAAAGTTCACATCAGCTATTCAATACCTTTCCCTACTTACAGAAGCTGAAGCATTCAACATATCCAATGTCATTGTTTTTTCTCCACTACAGAGGTTCGTCTTTTGCTTGGGACTCTCCCAGCAACACTTAACTTGTAACAGGCCTTGTAAGAAGTGGTACAAATACTTTTTTCCTTTGAACTAACCACATTTAAAGCTAGCTGCATCCTCATAATTCTTCTCCACTAAAAAGAATCTGAGCACTTATAGATTGTCTCTAACTGAATCCATAAAAGGGCTTCAGGATAAATTTGCTTACATTTTTTAGGACTTAGGGAATGACAATGTGGCACAAAGTTGCACCACTTCCTTCCAATCTCTTTCCAACTCACTGAAACAACTCCCTGAAGCAGACTTCAAAGCAAGATTTGGAGCTCACTTGTGAGCTGCTGTCTAAAAGCATGTGAAGAACTAACTCTCACTTTTCAGCCTAGTGCTCATTTCCAAAACCTGAACCATCTCTGCAGATTGCCACTGTACATTCAGCTAGGAATGGGCTTCCTTGGGAACCTGCTGTTCACACACAGTGACAGCTGAGACTTCTGCATGTCCACCAACGTTGCGCCCAACTGACACCAAATATTGACTCCACAGGATTATCCCCCCGCCAGGCTCATTTCACAGCTCCACCTCATGTTTAGAAATAGGGCCGTCCTTTGACATCCAGCTTTATGATAACACCTCATAGGCTGAGAAGAGGTCTGATAGCACTCCTCAGCCTGAGAGCAGTGGAATACAACACTAAATAAAGATTTTCCACATAGATATCTCATCCAGAAACCACGTTTGTATAGTTAATGAAGCAGCTGTAACAGCCAGTTTTAAAACACAGGTAGCTAACACCAAGGGACTAATCTCCAATAAATACCAAAGTTGAACTATGGAGGCAGCAACCGAACAGCAGTGCCTTACAGGTACGTCATAGGCTGTATTAGGTAGAGCGTGCAAGAATAGTTGCCTGTAAATTCACTGTATTACTCAACTAGCACATGCAGCTCATTGTCCTCAAAGCTCAACTTCAACAACAGGGACCGCATTTGCCTATGATCATACTTAGTTAAAAGTATTGTTGTAATTCAGAGCAGACCCATTAAAATGTCAGCTCCCCAGTTCTAAAAATGCAGTAGAAACAACTAATCCCATCTGTGGTTGAAGTAGAAGCCAATTCTTTCCTCCCTTCCCTTTTGGTAAAAACATTTTCCAGCTAAACATAATCAAGTTATGCTGTGGACATAGCTTTAAACCCAGGAGTAATTACTTTTCATCACATATTGCTGAAGTTGCCAGCTGCCTTCTATAAAGCAAGAGTCAGACAATTTTTTTTCACACTGAGACCCACAGTGAAATGACAATATTTATTACACAAAACGTACATTAGTGACACAGGGCCCAAGTGCAATATGAATTATTTAATGCATACTCTTTATATATTATCAAATACCTTAAGTGTAGCCTGCAATAGCAAAACTGCTGAGTATCCCCCCCTTTACTTAGTAGGTTTTCACACTGCCTGCAGTGACACGGGCTTTTTCCAAGTTGACACAGCTGCCCAGCACTAAACACCCTATTTGCAAGCCATCTCACACAAGAACAAGATCCAAGTCTGCTAGGGTACAATTTGACTGCCAAAGTTTACTAGCACTTTCCATGAAATGAAGCAGCAATCCTATTCCTAATAACTGACAATATCTCATACAGTGAGGCATTTGGTTTCCAATAACATGAAAAGCTTTAATATCTCTTTGTGGTAGGCACCGTCATAGCACATCAACCCACTTTAAGCACTGCCTTCATCAAGAAGGCACATTGAGCATGGGAGAGTGTCTTTCAGAAAAGCATCAACAGCAATAGAATGGAACAAGCAATTAAAGAAACTTTCACTAAAAGCAGACTGAAAGGATATCTAGATATGGATACATAAATGATGGCTTTGCTGAAAAACACAACAGACGTGGCACATCACCTATCAGCAGTTTCAGTTCCACTGACACCTAAAAAGAGACGGAGCAAAGGGGGCAAACAGGTAAGAGAACTGATAATTCACCAAGTATGGGAAATCACTAGCAGAGATGCCCCCTCCCCAGCCCGTACAGCAAACACAGCCCCGCTCCGGTGGATACTCTGGCACATGTACCCCCGTGGTAACCTGCTGGAGGCAGGGGGAGGCCTGCCAAAGCAAACTGCCGAGAAAGACACCCGGGCTCCGTTTGCCACCCTCCTTGCGCAGGGAGGAGCGCTGAGGTGTCACGGGGGAGGCCGCTAACACAGGGGCAAGCACAGCCCAGGCCTCTCCCCATCCTCAAGGGCACCCACACGGCGCGGAAGACGCACGGGCTCCCTAAGGCGAAGGCCGGGAAAAACAAGGCGAGGCCCCGCTGCCTCAGCCCTGCCCTCACGAGCCCGGCCCAAGGGATCGGCCTCCACACGAGCCCCCGCACAGAAGCTCGCCCGAGGACCTCCAGCACCCCCCGACCGCCGCGCCACGGCCCGCCCGGCTCCCGCCTCAGGGCGCGGCCGCAGGCGCCGCATGCCGCCCCACCGCTCACCGGCCTGCGCCCAGCGCTCCGTCTGCCGCTCACCGCCGCCGAGTACCGCCGCGCCGCCGCCTCCCGCGCGTCACCGCGGCCCCGGCTGGCGCTGCACCCGCAGGCCCCACCGGGCGCTGCCTCCCCGGCGGCCGCCGCCAGCCCCAGCAGCAGCGGAAACAGGCAGCGGGACAGCCGGCCGCGGGCCGCCGCGGGCGCAGCCATGTTAGCGGAGGCACCACGTGCCGCCCGCGGTCAGGTGATGGGCCTCGCCTTAAAGGCGCAGCGCCGCGGGGCTCCCGTGCCTGAGCTGTGCCGTTGTCGCCGTTTCCCTCAGCGGGGGGCACCTCATGGTGCGTGGCTCTGCCCCGCCGGGCTCGGCCCGCTCACACCGCGCAGGGTCTTAGAGAGCTCGGGTTTTGCCTGCGGGAGGTACGTGAGGAGAGTGTGGAACCCGGCAGCGAGGGAGGCAGGGCCGCGCCGCGCCGCCTCTTGCAGCCCTGCCTTGAGGGGGTCTGAACTTGGCCTGTCCGCTCTAAAGATAACGGGGTGCTGAGGGAAACACGGCCTAAGCGAAGCACACGGACCTGTCCTGTTGCAGAGACGCCGCACCCAGTGCTCTGGTACCTAATGCACAGTGTTTCTGTAGGGTATTTAGGTTTATTCAAGATGTAGGTCCAGTACTTGTTGCATTTAACTTGAGAAAGATACCTATGTAAAGTGAATGCCCATCAGTTTGTGTTCCCAAAGATAGTTTCTTAACTACACATCAATGTAATTTCTTGGCACAACATGGTCATTTACTGCTCATTTCACCTCCATAGAAAAAAAAAAAGGAAGTAGATGTTACCTGTAACACTCCTACTTCGAGATGTCAAAACCTGCAACCAGAGGTCATTATAGCTGACCAGTGATGTTATTTAGCAATACTCATAGCAGGGGGAAGAACAAATGGTGTAGTGTCACTCAGAAGTGAGGACTGGCCCTTCTGCAAACTCTCTTGGAAATCATTGTTAGTAACTTGCACCAGGGAGAGCGTTCTTGAGGCCTTGATGCTATTCCTGTCTGATTTAAGCACTTTCTTTTCCTCTTTTTTTTTGCAGCAGATTGCTGAAGGGCAGCCAACAGCATACAGATAGTGTTAATGTCAGAGACGTGTACAGGGTACAGGTGAGAGGCCCAAAAAGTAAGTGTTTACACCTATGACTGTGCTCAACAGCAGTATGTAATGTAGGCTGCAAGCATCCTCCTCAGAGTACCCTCATCCCCTCTCTTAAAGGGGGATGATGCAACTCGGCACCGTTTCAAGATAAGGACACAGGAAAAAATAAAGAAATGGGAAACTCCTCAGACACTTCTATCTGCGTATCTATCCTGGGAATTTGGTTTTTCACACTTACAAAATGGATTATATCAAGTATGACACAAACAATCTTTATGGCAAAAGTATCACATGGAAGGGGTGGGGAATACCGCTGGTGGGGGAGAAGGAGAAACCTGCTTTTCTCTCCAAGTGAACATCAAACGCTTGCTACCTGCAGTTTTTGGGGGGCTTTGTTTTCAGTGCAGGTGTCTGAGAATCACTTTGTAATAAGCCAGTTGAATGGCAACATAGCAGTGTACAAGCCAAGCAGGTCAGGAGTGGAAACATACTTTATAGAGGCACAGTGGCCTCCTACTTTGCTCCTGGGAGAGGTAGCAATTTGCTGTTAGTGGCAAGAAGCAAATTTCTACCCCCCCTCTATGCCAGCTCTGCTGGCTGGGACTTTGTGATCTGAGCGAAGGCTCTTCCCACTCACTGTCCCCCCACTAAGGGGCTGGGGGAGTAGCAGGTGCTGATGCTGGCTGTTTTGCGTGACATAAATCTGAAGTCCTGCTGCCTCATTCACAGGCAGAAAGGTTGCACTGCTTTTGCACTCCCTTGTAATCGTTGCACAGCCAAGGGACATAGCCTGAGGCAGGTGATGATCAGATGTCTCAATCCACAACTGTCAATATCTTCTACATCTGGGTAAGGCCCTTGTTTTCCTTCATTTTTCCTGCAGTTCACTGTATGTGTTGAAGATTTTGGTGCTGTATCATGTAAATCCTCACTTTTTATGAGATCTGTTCAGGACTGTCCACAGAATGGATCTTTTTCTGGATCCGCCACTAGGCAATCTTTACTCATTCTGTGGGATATTAATTCAAAATATTTAATATATATTTTTTCATGTACGGATTAGGACTTTGCAACAAAAAGAAGCATGACCATAGTGAAGGAGGGGTTTTTGTTTGTTTTGTATTGGTACAGGAAAGGAACACAACTAAACTCTATTGGCTGTATGGGATTTTACTGTGTGTAAAATAACAGTGCTGGCAGCCTTCACAAGGATGGATTTCAATTATCCATCATTAGTCCCTTTTGCCCTGTGATGTACTTAGAAAGGCAACAGAGTGCAAGAAAACAAATGAATACAAATAAAAACCCTTCCTGCTTTGGGTCAGAAAATGTAAACATTGCTTTTATGCTGAAGCAGTGATCTTGACCCCATGCATTAATGAATCTCTATGAAAATGCAAAGTAAATGTAACTTCCTTTCTCCTTCCAAATTTCCAATGTAGTTTACTGAAATGAAAATGGCAAAATCCAGATATCCAAATTCTACAGTCTTCTAGAACTGAAAACAGTCTGCTAGGATAACTTCTCCTTATTAAAGCCATGGGACTCTGGCTGCGTAATGATGGAGTTGAAGAAAACCAGCTAATATCTAGTAAGCAGCGATGGTCCTCTAGTGTATCTGGCCCACTTGTTCTCATTGCTTGTTTTCCTAGATTTCTTTTCGGCATCATTTGTGTACTTCCATCAGGAAGATTTATGTTCCCTATTCTCTCAGGAGACTAGATGAAATAATTCCAATGACAATTTGCTTTTGAGCAACATCCAACTTCCAGTTTTTAATCCTGAGGACACTTGAGAAGTTTTGCTGGTGTCATTTATTGATTGTGTTTGTGCTCCTGAGTCATTTGTTCCCAAGCAGCTAATCTCTTCCACACAGGGTTTAATTATCCCTTTCCTCACCCTGAGTGCACCATGCTTCAGGATTAAGACACTGATTTCATCAATATTAAAATATTATAGCAATGAGACTTTTTAACACTTAGCCGAAAAGGTGAGATTTTGCCTGGCATTTGTGCCTATTGTTCGTGGTGCTTTTCATCTAGTGCTGCAGTGCTGGCATGGCCAGCTCTGGCAACAGGAAGCTTTTGTGATCATCTACCTCATTGTGAAGACCAGCCACAAGCAGGATTAAACAGTTTGATCCTTAAGAGTCCTGGTGGCTGCCTGGAATATCTTCTGCACTCATTTTTCTTCCAGGGCTGCTGATCGTGCAGCTGAACCAAAAGTAGAGACAAAAAAGTGTGCAAACCCACCCAGCAGGCTGCAGTGCTTTTTGTCCAATAGAGTCCAAAGAAATCAAGAGATAGATAGTTGCAAACTTGGCAGCATAAAATAATACTGTTCATACTCTTTGCAAATAAAAGACTTCAAACTTCTTCTTAACATATTTCATCAATGTTGAATTCACATAACTGCTACAAATAAGGTAGTGATGGACCAGAATAAGGTTCAAAAAGAAGAGAAATAACAGAGGTCTTCAATAGCAAAAAAAACCCACCCAGCCTATTATAAGGTGTTTTCTTGTGACTGAAATCACGTATGTGATTGGGCTAAACATATTATAGCATTCTAAAGACTGACATGATATCTACCAAGTAGTTGATGTTTTTTTCCACTATTTCCTCTCTGAATTCTTGAGCAAGTCTCATTCCTTAGACCCTCTTTATCTACGAGCATGTGATCTAAGGCCAGGACTTTACTCGCCGTCTCGGTGTCTACCTGCTATAGTTCATATTATCAGTGAAACACTGGCTTTAAGAGAATAACTCTTAAAGTGGCACTTTAAGAATGGGACTTCTGAGTGGGAAATTTTTCATTCCCAGACTGTCCCATGGTTTCCTCTCTTCTTAAAGCTGTAAGATTATAGGAACCTTATGAACTCACCATGCCCACAGCAGCATCCCTAAGCAAGTTTCTAAAGAGAAATTAAAACATTGTCTACTGTTGGGAATTTTCATTATTATCTTACCTTTGCTGGTACCCCTTCAAATCTAGCAAGTTCTTTGCAGCATTTGATGAGTATTTTTGGCTGAAGGGCCTTCAGTAGCACAAACTCCACAGCCTTTGAAGAACTGACCACAGATGTACTCCATGGGAGGAAACGCAGCCTTCGCACATCACAAGACCGACAGGCTGCAGAAGCAGCTGGAGCACGGGACATGATTGTTGTGTGTGGAGAGATGTGTACAACTCGTTGAACAACAAGCTGAGGATCTGCCGGCTGTGATAGAGCAGAGTGTACCCCAGATCTCTTCTGCTGGCTCCTGTGCATTCCATATTCTCAGAACTTCACACTGTCAGGTTAAATGTAGCTGTGGGACTAGACACTGTCTGTGGGAAAGCCCCAAAAACTATGTCATACATTGCATGCAGTTTCTAGCATACTGCGGCTGCTCTTACTTAGCACTCAGTAATGAAAGTATTTCAAGGCATGCTGCTGGCATAACTGCTGGCAAGTGTGCAGTGGGCAAAGCTCTTTGCCTCTGGTCCTGGTCACAGTCATCATTGCCAGAGTGCACCAGACGTTCTGGCCATTCACTGTCCTCAGCCTACTGTACTCATCCAGAGATTAGATTTGATTACACGAGAATTCATTAGGATTACCTAATGGTATTAGGCACCATTAGTCTGCCAACTTTTTGATGAGTAATGGTGTGTAGTATTGCAGCCATTTATGAGACTCCTAGAACTCTATTCACTGACCTTCACTTCAGTTACTAAGTCATGGATTTATGCATATTCTTGCTTGATAGCCTTTACAGCTCCTTTGATTAATTATTAATGAAGGACTGGTAACAACATTAAGTTGTGTCAAACCAGACCACTGGCTGATCTGGATTCATTCCCTTTCTCCGGTGGTGGTCCACTGCTGTAGAGAGGGAAACAAGCGCAGCAGTTCCATCCCATTTGTCTGCTGTCTAAGGCAGCAGGGGGATGGAGGTTGAAGTGAGAGGAGGGAAGCAGTTTCTTCACCTTAGGGCTATTAAAGGGATGCAGCTGCTCAGCAGTACAACACACTATTCACTTCTGCAAGGCACATTGTGCTGCCAAACCCGGCCACGCGTACCCTACAGAGGGTTAAAAAGTTCAGGATAATCATGGATAGGCATACCTTGACAAGTATTTTAAGGACAGATAGTTGCATAGTGCGATAAGTAAAAGGAAATAGTACTTATTTTTTTATCACTCCTGGTCGTTCTGTCTTAACTTGATGATCTTAAAGCCCTTCTCCAACCTAGTTGATCTTATGATTCTGTTAACTTGTGTTGTCAATACACTGGCTTTAAGATTAATGGCATCCCTATGCTGGTCTTACTAAAGAGAAAACCAAGTAGAACTCACTACTTTGGAGGTTTCAAACTGTTCTCCTGCAGACAGCTGGCGTACCCCACATTACCGCATTTCCCCAGCGCCAACTGTTGACAGCTCTCCTCTTCCAGGAATTGAGTTCCCGGGGGCTGGAAGCAGCGCGCACGGACCACCCTGCCAAATCTCAGCCCCTTGTGGTTTAAGAACAAGGGCTTGAGAGTGTCTCCGCCGTTCGGCACCTCCCGAAGCCTGCTAAGCCCGGCCTTTACCAGGTTTTTATGTTCCCTGCCTCGCTCCCCTTGCGGCTCGAGCAGCGCCGCTGCACCCCGCTACAGGTGGGCGCTGCGGAAGAGCGATCCCTCCCTCCCTCCCTCCCTCCCTGACGCCACCCCCGGGTGCCGGGGTCCGCGCAGCCCCCGAGCTCCGCACCCCCGGTGCCGCGGGACCGCAGTCAGCCGAGCCCGGAGGGTCGCGGCACAGCCCCCGTTAGCGGCGGGGTCGCCTCGCCCCGCCCCGGCCGCCGGCGCGGCGCGGGGCACGCCGGGAGTTGTTGTCCCGCAGGGGCGCCCCGCGGCGGCAGAGCAGCGCCGGCAGGACTCCGCTACCCAGATGGCCCCGCGGGGGTATATAGTGCGCGGCGGCGAGCCGCGGGCGCAGTAACCATGTGGATGTGCGGCTGAGGCGGCGGGCGCTCGGCGCAGCCTCCATCCTAACGGGACCGGGCAGCGCCGCGCCGCCGGCATGGGGCTGCCCAGCCGCCGCTAACCCGACCCGCCGCCACCGGAGCCAGGTGGGGCTGGGGAGCGGGGCGCGGGCTGGGGCTGCGGTGGCGGCAGCAGCTGGGGAGGGAAGCGGCGAGCCCCGTTCGCTCCGGCCGCCGGGGCAGCCCCCTTCTCCAGGCCACCGCCGGGCTGTGGGCGCGGGGCGGGGGAGGCCACCCGTCGCTGCGCCGGTGCTGAGGCTGGTCCGGCGGAGCGGTGCTCGGCGGGGATGCCCGGCCGCCGGAGCCCCCGCGGGACGGGGCAGACACCGCTCCGTCCCGCCGGCTGCGCGGAGCCTGGTCCCGCAGTGCCGCTGTCACCGGGCCGGGGTCGCCTCTCGGGCTCGCTGCCGTCCCTCTCCGCCGACCGGCTGAGGCCTCAGCGGTGGAGCGGAATGTCCGCGCCAAGTTTCCCCTTGTTTTTCCTCTCGCACTTGAGGCACGGTTGCAAGGGGTGTTTCGCGTTATGTAAACAGTTGTGAGCGCTGGGGGGGGACACGACTTGGCCTTGGGTGAGCGTATTCTTAAATGGTCAAAAGCTGGGCAGCTGCGGTGGATGCTTCTGAGGGTCTTGGTAACTGCTCTGACAGCCCAAATATTTAGCTGTTTCCCGGACTACAATAACTGGACTTCAGCGAGGGGGAGGGGGCACATGTGCGTTCCTCATGTACGTGGGATGTGCCCAAATCCTGAGCGGGTTTATGCCCTAGTCCTAAAAGCTCAGTTGTTGCTAGTTACACTGGTTGTTTTGGGTCTGAAAACTGCCTTGGTGCTCCCCTGCCTATGCTGGGCGGCTGCGTGTCCCTGTTGCTCCGCAGACGCTTGTTGCATTACCCCGGTGCAGCGGGTGCTTTGCTGAAGAGCTGAACGTAGCCGCGATGGTTTGGGGTTGGTCAGTTTCTCCTCTGGTACAAAACCTCTTTGCTCCATGTGGGTTCAGTGTGGCTCGCAGTGGTTTATATAAAGAAAGCCTCCAACAGGTGAAATGTTTGAATTACTGCATTAGGTGTACCACAGTTCACAAGTGCCTGCTCAGCTGCCGCAAATCAGGAAGGGAAGACATAGCTAAAACAATCCAGATTGTGGCCTTATGAAGATGGTGACCTGAAGTCATGCATAGAGTAGTGTGTGTGTGGTAACTGTTAATGAGGGCCAGTACCTTTGCATGTCTCTTACTTCTTGAATGTGCGTTTTGCTGTTTGCCGTTGAGTTTCTTTTCCTGTGCTCAGAAATTTGCCTGGTATCGCAGGACTTTCAAACCTGTTGAGCCAAAAGGCTTGCTGACTCAGAGTCTGGTCCAGGGGCCCAAGCTGGAATTGCTTTCCTCGCAGGGTTCAGCTGTGTGAGTGTAGGCTGTGATGTGGAGCCAGTATCTGTTTCTTTCCCTCAGTGGTTTCTCCGTAGCTAAGTTAGTGGACTTCCAGGTGCTGGATTTTTAGTTTATTTTCTGAACCTCTACTTTAAATGAGTTTCTTTGCACAGCAAGTATTCCAGGTTCTAAATGCTCAGTGGTTTTGCTGGTGTAAGGCCTGAAACAGTAGCAATACTGCGTGGCATCGACTGTAGCGAAGTGTTGGTCATCCAGCTCTGGTGGTTCAGTGAGTGGAGAAAACTTGTGGCATTAATCGATCAAAAAATCCTGGCATAACAGGACACATGGAACAGCAGAATGGTTTGGATTGGAAGAGACCTTAAAGATCATCTAGTTCCAACCCCCAGTGTGAAAGCTGAATGCAGGGGAAACCAGTGACTTGAAATGGTGTGAATTTGTAGTGGTCAGTGTGTAAACTAGAAAAGGAGCCATTGTGGAAATTAGAAACACAGTTCCAGTGTTTTTCAAAATGAGCTGTTTACTGAGCTGATTATTTCTAATGTGTTCTTTAAGCCATCTTTTGTTTGTCCATAACAATTCTTGTTAAAATATCTCATTCCACCCTGAGACTGAAGTGTTGGCTTAGATGAGCTTTCTCCCCATCAGCTTGTTTTGCGGTGTTAAGTCTTGAAATAGGGAGTGATCTTGTTTCCTCTTATGGGGTTCATAAATTAGGAAGTAAACAAACAGCAAGAGTAACTTTTTGGTTTGCCTTTGCAATCATGGGGTGGAGCTTTACTGGGGGAAGTAGCATGTTTCTGTAAGATTTGCTAGTCCTGAATGCTATCATTGAAGGGTTGAACAGGCCCTAGTGAAGAGCACAAGGGTTGAGCACGGTGTGTTATCAGTAACTGTTGTTGGAGCAGGTCTGGGTAAGAATACCAGGTGGAAGAGGTGTGCTGGGATTCCTAAACAGGGTGGAGGGTGGTGAAAAGGACAGCTTTGGTCTCTGGTTGTACACAGGGGCTATAATGTGATCTTATTCACAGCGCCATTAATCCTCTTGCGTCACCTTGAGAAATCCATGTTGGTGTGGGGTAGATCAGAAAGTGGGAAAGTAAAGTTCAAGTGAAGAAATAATTTCAAGGCTTGGCAGCTCTCAAGTGTCATTGCAACTTAGGGCCTTCAAAATGGCAGCCTGCTGTTTGGTGTGAGGTCTTGGTCTAACTTTATGGTAACTCTTCTTGTAAAGCCATGCTAAATGAGCTTTACAACATGGCAGTGTGAGAGGATGGCCAGTCACCTCCAAGGGCGGCGTATTTAAGATGAAATGTGCAAGCAAGGCTCTAGTACTCTGTGGGTGTGCCAGAGGAGAGGCTACAATTCCTGATCAGATACTGGTGTGATCCAGAAGTCCATTCTGGAAGCAGAAGCTCCTTTCAGCTACTTCCTGTAAGGTGAACTGGTCTCTCCTGATAAATTGCTGAAATGAATAGTATTTAGGTGAGACTTCTTTCTCCGTGCTGTAAGGCAGGCTTCAAACAGTACCCACATATCTCGAGCCCTCTTCTTGTATGTGCCCTCTGATGAAGCAGTGAGAAGAGCAGGTGTAGCTTGTTGTGGTTGTTTTGTTGTCCATGCTGTCTCCTGTGATGCTGTGTGTGGTAATTCTTCAGTGCATAGTGTATTCCTTAGACCTATCTGATGTGTCAAATTGCAACGTGTACTGGGAGTCTTTGAGATGTTATTACCATGTAAATATAAGATAGTTGTAGGATTATATCTTAAAGACAGGAGCAATCTCACGATCTTGTGGGAGGTGGGATGAGGGTAGTGGCTCTGTAGTAGCTGGTAGACGAGCTGCTCGATTGCCTGTGGGTGAGTGTGAGGGAAAAGGCAGCTTCACCAAAGCAGCTTATGGGAGACCAAAGGGGTTTAGAGATGGAAAATTATGTGCTGCTAGAAAGTTACGTAAATGTAATGTTTCTGTCACAATGCAACCATGGTATTAATCTGGTTTCATAAAAATCTGCCTTTCTATACATTCCAAATCAGTTTCTTCTGGTGCTGTGATAGCACCTTCACTGGTTTATCTTCCTTTGGTGGCCTGGAGCCTGTTTTCTGCTCTTTGTAGCTGATAGTATTGAATATGAGTTAAAAGGTGTTGAGCAGTTTCATATAGCGTCCTGTGTTGGGTACAGACGGATACTGCTTTACTGAGTGCTATAACGGGGGAAAGACTTGAAAAGCTAGCAGAGGTGCTTCGGGCTGCTAAGCCAGATCCTATCTGTGTCCATAGCTATTCAGAATGATTCCTGTGCTCTTCCGCTGTGCATCTCTCAGAGACTGCTGCAGGAGGCAGGATGCCAAACAGCGTGAGCTTTGATCTGGCTCAATTATTTCTTTCTGATTTCCATTCCCAACGGACACTACAAAAGCACTACAGCAGTTATTGCCTGGTGCTCTGTGTTGGCACAGATGGACAGTGGCTGGGTATGGAGGCAGAACCTTCTTTCCAGGGTGCTCATTAGATGGACAGAGACAACCACAAGAAGTATGTGTAATTCTTGCTTGTTCTGTACCTGTCGAGAAACTACATTTCCAGGTCTTCAGAGCATCAGATTTCTTCATGGAAAAAAAAAAAAATTAAGATAAAATGAAAACTACAGGAACTGTAATTCAAATGAGCAAAGCTGCAAAATTCAGCCCTGGATTCTGAGCTCAGAGGAGTTTCAATTTCATGGCTGTGGTTTTGGTTAAGCCTGTCAAAACTTAGATCAGAACTTACTTTTCCTTCTTAACAGTGTTATATAGAAAATAAAATGTCACTTCAGATTTGAGCAGTTAATACTTCAAGAATAAAAATGTGCTAGAAATGCACATGGAAGTATGTGTTACTGTGCTGGTTTATGGCTTTGTGGCAATGTAACTGCATCCTTGTGTGCCAGAACGCCAGTGTGAGGAGTGCTGCAGAAAGCTGAGTGTTCATATCTCGCTGATGGTTCAGCTGAACAGGCTATCGAAGGATGCTGAATAGCTCAGAGAAAACTGAGTGCCAGATGAGGCAAACTTCTGGGTTAGATAATGTTTCTGCTTTTGGAGTAATATGTTATTAAGCTACAAGGAAAGAGGCTTGGATACTGGATCCAAATGTCATGATGTACACAAACAGTTCATTCTCTCCTCATCCCTGCCGTGTGCATGATGTCTGCAGTCAGAAGACTGTAATCTCTGTGCATATACGTGTAAGAAATTTCTGGTTGCAGTAGGCCAAAAAAGGCTACTGCCAAAAGCCTGTAGCTCTTATTTTTTAACTTATAGCAATTGTTTAGCATCAGTTTAGTATGAAACTTTTAAAAACATGTCTTTTGTGCCTTGGCCCATCCTGTGCACTTCTTCAGAAAATCAGAAATCTGCCAAGATGTTCTGAAGAAAAAAGCTTTGATTGTGGTCCAGGTATGTCCTATCTGCATCCTCCTCTGAGGAGAGACAAGTGGACACAAAGGCAGGACACATCCCTGAGTTGGCTGATGGTGCTTGGTCGGAAGGGTTAATTGAAAACTCATGATTAAAATAACTTTGCAGTGCTTGGCTACTCTTCTGTAAGGGTTAAGTCGATTCAGTTGCAAATGCTCTTTATGAGGGAAGGTGGTACAGTTATTTTGAACCTTTGCTTCAGAAGAATGACTTGTGCTTGCATTCTAGAAAGTTACTGTAGGGGAGCCAACATGTACAAGTCAACTGGGAACTGGAGCATTCATCTGTAAAGGAGCCCAGCCTATTGGGTGTTTTTAGATCAGGAGGGCTCAAAGTAGGTCCCCTGGCCACCAGTGATTCTCCACACGTGCTAATCATGTGTTGGTAGTGGCTCCTCCTCTTCATCTGGGTGTCATAGGCACTTAAGTTTTACCCTGCAGACCTGGGTGCCTGCTGAGGTATCTAGGAAGGAAGAGCAGCGAGCTTACCCTTGTAAGGGTTGCTGCATCTGTAAGGGGAGGAAAGACTTACAAAACTTCAATAGGAGAGACTTGATAGTGGAAGAGAAGCGCTAACTACATTGCCAGCGTGGATCCAAAGCTACTAAGAGACGTCCGTCAAAGCCCAACCGTGGAAGACGACAGCAGTGCCACCATGGAGGAGAGAGAACCTCCACCAAGGTGCAGTATTGGAGAAGTGAGAAATGGAAGGTATAGAACATGGGAAGGGTGAAAGTGTTGGCCAAGTAGAGTCAGAGGGAGATAAGCAGAACAGGTAGATGAAGGCTAGGCGAGGAGGACAGGCAAGGAAAATGCTTTGGTAAATTTAGGGAATATTGCATTTGCTAAAGAATGTGTATCTTGTGAGGAAGTGTGGATGTCTGATGTGAGGAATGGGGCTGTAGGAGACAGCCCATTCTGTGCTGAAGCCTCAGTAGATATATGGCTGTGCAAAATGAAATTGGGACTGTTCTATCCCTCTTCTATCCTGGCCATTTTTCATCTTTGGCTAAACTCCAGTTAGTGTTACAAACCAGGCTTGCTTTCTTTCCCCATGACATAGGTTGCCCTGGTTCTTTTGGTGTGTTCCAACTCTCTCCTAATTAGAAATATGCTGGAAAACACTGTGTGCTTGTAGGGGCCTTGTCCAGAGGCTGGTGTCTCAGCTGTCTTCTCACATCAGGGTTAGAGCCAGTAAGTACAAACTCCAGTGAGTATCATCTTCAGTAAGTGTTTTTTACTTTTAATGGGATTAAAAAGATACTGTCAGGTCATACTTGGGTTAAAAAATAAAAAATGATGGTTTTACCCCCCCCCCCCCCCCGTGGCAGTGTATCTCTAATAGATTTTCTTTCTTCAGCTTTCTACAGATGCTTGTCAATAGGATCCATCAGTCATGTTTCTTACATCAGTCTCATGGCTGCTGTATAAGGTATTGCTGTCAAAGTGTAGCTTCTGCTCAGTGCATTGTTATGAATGTGTTACTTCCTGTAACCAGCTTGTCTGGTTGCGCTGGGCAGATAAAAATAATTCGCAGGCTCTTTCTGAGGAGAAGAGGACATTGTGCTTGTTTGCTTCCCTGTACTGGGGATTTATTCAGGTTAAAGTTAACAAAATGAGTTGTTTTATCTGTTTCTTCTTCTGTATGAAATAGTAACTTCTGCAAAACTGTCATCAATATGGTAAAAAAAAACAAACCACAAAACCTTGTGGAGTGGCAAATAGCATGAACAGAACATAAGTGACGTGGCCCTCTCCTTGCTGTGTGAATTTACGCACTTCTTCCAACTTGCTTCAAGGAAGGGGGGAAATGTGCTCTTGATGAGATGTGCAGGGAGAGTGATTTTCCTCCTGGGAGAAGAGGGGCAGTGTAGACCAGTGGCTGGGGATTCAGGAGATCTGGATTCAAATCTAGGTGTTGAGTCTGACCCACTGCATGTCCTTGACAAAGTCACAGTGCTGTGTTGCAACCTCCTTCCCTGCTTCCCCACACTTCGTCTTGCCTGTTCAGCCTGCAAAGTGTAGAAAAATTTCCTGCGTTAGAAGCGTTAAGAGAAAAAATACTTTCTCTGAGAAAGTGTATTTCTCCTCTTTAATCTAACGGTTCATCAAATGACAATTTGCCAGCAGGTAGCAGGCTCCTGGACATGAAAGGTTGCAGTTGAATGGAAAACAAGATCACGTGGTAGATAAATGTGCCATGCTGATACTTTTCTGTTTTAATGTGTAATCTCTAAAATGTAACTACATGTGCATAAAATTAGCAGTGCTGAACTCTCTGAAAACCCAACACAGTTCCTGAGCTGCCTCCCACTGTGAGTGTGCGAGGGCGAAGATCCTGATGTTCAATGTGTCTATGGGTCCGCTGTGCTGTTGCTGTTTCCCGCATGCTACAAACACCATGGGTGGTGGAGAAACTGCAGGGTTTCGCTCTGCTGTTGGCTTGATGCTCAGCTGAGGAGTGAATGACCTTCCTGAGATGTCGCACTCTGTGCTTAGCACTTACCCCAGCTGTGCTCTGCTACCAAAATCTGTTGTATTTGTCTTTTCCTGGTGTGCACAGAGAGCTCCTTTTAGATGTGCTAAGTCAGAAGCTTTGCAAATGACAGCTTTGCCCTGCAGCCCCAGAAGAGCGATTACTCACTAGATGATCTTTTAAATAGAGCACTTCCTCCTTGCTTTGGCTGTTTTAATGGGATTCTTGTGAGTCTTTCTCACAGGCTTCGTGGAGGAAACCTTCCCTTTTTTTACTGAAATAAGAAAGGGAAACATAAGGTTTTGGCTTTAGTTCTCTAAAAGTTAGCTGCACCTGTAAAAATACATCAAGAATATTGGGTGGGTGTTATCCAAAACCTGTGGAAACCATTAGAGAAACATTGGATCGAGCCTATAGGGGCTAATTTTTGGCCAAGTAATCTTGTTGTGAAGTTTGGATTTACCAAACTATTTAATACTGGACTTTCACTTAAATCTGAGGGGGTCAGGATTTGGGTGCATTAAAAAAAAAAAGTTGGCTTGCTTGGCCTAGTTTACAAATATTAAGGACCCAATTCCATTTGACTCAAACACACTGACTTACCCGATCTTGTGGGTTCTTAGTTGGTCAAGTCTCAATGTAATGTTCCCGATATCTGTTAATTTGTGGGTTATTCTTCACACACATGACAATAGCATATGCCATTAATCAGTCTGTTACATTTGCTTTTTGCTCCCTCTCTAAACTCTGATCTTTTTTTCTGTTTAAAAACTGAAGCAAAATCAAACTTTCACTGTGGAGTTTCTTGTCTGTAGGAACACAGTTGAAGCAGTTAAGTGTGGTTTGAGATTCTATTCTTACCTAAACAAGCTAAATAGTGGAAAGGACTTTGATGAAGTGCTGCTCCCATTTCTGTAACAGTACGTAAAAAATTGCCAGCCTCTATTTAAGTGAACATTGAACCATGGTGAAAATATGATAATAGAGAGCTGAGTACATCATGGCACTGCAAGGCACAGCGAGGAGCTTTTTTGCTCAAAACAAACATCATTAGAAGCATCTTAAAAAGATTAAGTAATTTGTATCCTGGTTGCTGGAAATCAAACCGTTGGCAGTAAAGACATATTTAGCCTTGTTTGTTTTGCAAATAGGATTTGCAGTCATAGGTTAAAGAATTAAAGTCCCAACAAAGCAGACATGTGAAATAGGGTGTCGGCAAAATACCCTCAGATTCCTTGAAAAGCCTGTCGGCATTAAATTGCTGGAGATGAGGAATAACATATTGCAGAAATCTTGTTACAAACAGTCCCCAGAAGGAGGGACTTCAAAAGGGGGCCTTGACTCTGCTCTTCAAGGAAAGCGAACTTTCAGCATTGCTCTGAAGCCTGTTTTTTCTAACTTAGCATCAACATCTTGATGAGTGATGGGAGAAATTAGCGTGAAATGTTTACAAAGCAGTTGCAATTCTTACTCTGAGATGTTCAGAAGGCAGCTGTCTGATTGAGGTATTTGATATTTAACAGTCAGTTTGATTCCTAAGTGTTTTCGCTGTAAATTCTGCTTTAACTGCCATTATGAAATGTGCTTTCGTGAGAAAATGGATTGAAGCCTGTCGGAGTTGGCTGTGTCAAACTTAAACTGGCTTATTCAAGGTCATCAGGATAAACATAGGATATGCTTGTGCCCTAAAATATGGCTGAGTCCTGAAAGCCAGTGGAAACAGTTCTGAGGGAGAGTCTGCAGAACTTCACCTTTTGTTTGGAGAGGAGCAATAATGCTGGTGGTAAGGGGCTTTGTTCAAGCCCTGTCAAAGTGCTTGGTTAGCGTTTCAAAATTGGTTCTTTTTGTTGGCTTTTGCTATATGAAATGCAGCTTTGTTTTGAGGATATGCGCAAGGTAATCTGCGAGTCAGAAAATATTAAAAAATGAAGCCCATAATTACGGCACTTACAGTCCAAAGAGCAGACTTGTGATCTTGTGATACAGATTTGTGTTCGCTCAAGCAGCACAGACCAGTAGGGGAAAGGCAAGTCCTAAAACACTTGAGGTGAATTAAGTGAATAGAAAGATCGAGTCCCCAAAGAGCAAAGCTACACACTGGCAAAATGACTTGTAAAGTAGTGTGCAATGCACATGAAATTCAGCAGGATTCTCTTTTTTGTGGGGTGGCGAGAGGAACTTTCTTAAACAGCAGCTTAATTTCGTTTTCCCATGCGGGTAAACTGTGTAGAAAACATATTTAAAGACACAAACTACCTTTTGTAGGTAATATACAAAAGAAGTACATTGAATTCAACAAAATTGAAAAGTATCAAGCCGCCAAGGCTTAAAAAATACTGTCAGATGTGTTCATCTTTGAGGTATTTTTTGGTGTCTGTGGGTAGATACAGTCTACTTCTCGATGTCCACTTTCAGTTCATGTTTCATTTCTTGCAAGTTATATCTGTTTTTCTGTCTGTCAATGTCAGATTTTTCATGACAGTGGGAAAAGAATGTAATTTTAAAACCTGGCTTTGCTACTATTGAAATTGCTGCCCTCGTGTTAAGCCTTGTAATACTTATTTTGGAGAAAATTGACTGACTTTTGCTAGATTTGCATGCTAGTGTTGCCACACAACTATAGTTGCCTTATCAGAGTACTTTTTGTCTTTGATTTTGCAAGTAAGTTTACCTAGAAGCAATCCTGTTCCCTTTCTCCTGTGTACATGAACGAAGATGATGATGCCCTATGGCCCTGAGACTGCTGTGTTATGGCTGGAACGCAGTGGGTTTCTTGTAGGACTCCTCTCTTGCTGGGGGGTGTGAGAATGCCATTAAAACTAGGATTGTGACTAGCAATAACTGCAAATGTTCTCTCAGGGCTGCCCCCCTCTAGCATTAATCAATTGCTCTTGGCACTGGCATATCTAAAATAAATACATTGCGGAGTAATGGTTGTATTTGTCTACTGGGCACAATTGGAGCATAATTGTGTTTTTGGCTATAAGAAACAGGTTCCGAGAGTCCATGTGAGGCTCCTCCTGCCCTGTGCTTCCAGGGGGTTCTGGTGGTCATCTCATGTCTTTGGCCAACACAGTGGAGGGAAGCATCCCCCTCCATGGCCAAGGGGACATGCGTAGATGCTTTGGCTGACACATCTAGGAGGGAACTTGTTCTCTTTAGTCCCTGTGGTTTGCCTGTGCTGTGAACTTGAGATAAGTGTGCCAAGGTTGACAGATTTTTAGTGCCTCAATTTCTTTGTTTTCCAACTAAAGATTCCCATAGAGGTCTGATTTTGAGGGGATTAGCGTTGGCAGCTGATGTTGACAGACAGAGGTGGTTTTAAAAGGTTTTCAAACTGGGTATGTAGGAACTTTGCTCTTGAAAACCCTTCAGTTCTACCTTGTGTCTCAGGTATCCCAGTTGTCATTCTCATCAAAGGTGGAAAAATACTCTCTTTGTGGTAGCTGATATTCAGGACTTAATGTGTATAATTGATCAACTACTGGAGTAATTTTGTTAGGCGTCATGAGTCCTTTGTGAGGAGACTATGAAAGCAGCTTTGAAGTAAGCTTAAATCAGTTTGAAATTATTCTCTTCACTTGTAAATCTTACATGGAAGGAGGCCTGTTGGGTCATTTAGTCCCTCATTCCATCTGCCAGTTCAGCATGTTCCTGAGCACTGGCCAACCTCAGAAGCAGTGTGTTTAAAGATAAATGTCAAGTGGACTGACTTCTGTTATTCAGCTATTAAAGAATAGAATAGATGTAGAGCGTTCATCATACCAGTTTGACTGTGGGTAAGTCTTACAATTAATAGGTATTTTACAAAGAGGCTCATCCTACTTGGAATTGGTGCTGTGCTTCACCACAGCAACAGAGGCACAGTCCATCTGAGTAGCTCCTGATAGAGGTAACATTGTGCTGAGTGACATTAAAATAATATTCAAAAAGAATATAAGACATGGATGGGTGAGGACTTCAGTGCTGAGTACTGCATGCTTAAGAAAAGCCCTAAAAATAAGGTTATTGTAGTTAGATCAACACTTTGTAAGTCTTAACTCTATCAAAGCTTGACCAGCAGGAAGCATGAGGAGGAAGGCTGTCCTGTTTGGGAGTAGGAGAGGCTGGGCTTCAGTGGTTTGCATCCTGAGGTACACCAAAGCTGATGGCTTTGCAAGCTTGCCCGGGAAAAATTGAAGAGGCTCTGGTGAGCAGACTGGCAATTAAATTCAGTCGTGCTGTTTAGCTGAGCTACTTCCAGATTTAAAACTACCTTTCTGTTACCCAGAACCATATGATGGTTGCAGGTGCAGTTGCTAAACATTTTATTACTGGTAATGTAAATGAATTGCAGAAGGGCTTAATTTAGGGGTTACACTGTCATGGTATGTTGGGGTTACAATAATGTGGTATGAGACATGGTATGTTGGGATCTTCCTCAGTAAAAAACCAGAACAACCAACAAAACAACCCAAGAAAATTGAGGCTATATTCTGGAAATGAGTGGTGGGATTTGAGTGTCCATCCTGGGGCCTGGTTTTGGTCAATGAAAAGATTCCTCTCTAATGGAAGTCAGTCTTGACCTTCACATTCTTGTCAGAACAGCTGTGGTGAACATTTGCCTATTCCAAAGAGGAAACAATGTAGTCTGATAAAGTAACCCCCTTCACATCCCAAATGAGATCCCTTAAGTGCCATTGTAAAAAGGGGTGTCTTGAAGTGTGAAGTTTGTAGTTAACATCAGTCAGGAAATGAGGAAAGCTGTATTTCTAGTGATGCTAATTCAGTCACTCAGCATATTTCTGTGTGTTTTGTGGCGTATATCTTAAAATAGGTTGTGATGTTTTTCTGTCCACTGATGGAGAGAGGAAGGGAAAGGAAGGACTGAAGGACTTGGCGTTACGCAAGCAACCTGAATCCAAATGTTTTGCTGCTGTATTTCAGAGGACCTCAGACTGCTTTACCCTGCATATGAACTTGGCCTGTTATCTTTTGGTTGTCCTGAATTTGCTTATAATTGCACAAATGGCTCGGGGATTTACAGGCATGAGAATGTCAATAACGTGCTTTGAGTTACTAACAAGGGAAGTTATTACCATCACCACTATTACTTCAGGGGTGAGGCAGTGAGGAGGAGGATCTGTTTGCAGCTTTTCAGAAGAAAAGGGTATCATTGGGTTTTTCCTTGCACTTCTATATCTGCAGTGCATTATCAACATCAGCTCTTAAGTCTCCATGAATCTGTCCTTGTTGAGCTCCAGCCTTACTTAATAAACTTGGTCCTTATACATTTGATAAATAAAATAATGGTCAGTGAAAGGGAATATTTATCCCCTGTACAATGTCAGGGCGGTGCTCTGTAATAAGCAGAATTTCCTGCTGCTTAATTCTCCTGGTAGACAATTTAAAACTGGTTGGGGTGTGATGTTGGAGAGGGTGAAAGCATTCTCAATTATTTTCCCTTAAATCTGTGAGCCTGGTCCTGGGCAGTGCCTGCTGGCAGGGCTGGCCCGCAGAGCAAGCCACCAGCCTGTGAGAAGGAGCAGCTTGGAAGAGCTGTTTGAAACCTGAAGCATAAAAAGCTCTTTTAGCGTTTTGAACTCAGTGATCAAAGAGCATGGCTTAGGAGGATGCCCAAGAAACCCATACATAGTCTTGGAAAAGACATCTTTGAAAATCTATTCATCAGTGCTTCTTTTTATCCAGGCTTATGTTGTTTGTCTCTGTCTTTGTTGCTGTGACAGATAGAAACTCGCTTTTCTGTATTTAAATGACAAGTAGGTCCTGTATCATTCAACTCAGGATTTGGAGCTTTAAAGAAAATAAGGGTAGTTATTAATACTGTGGAAGTTGGCAACACTAAGTCATGTCTCCTTAGTGTTACATTTGTTATGTAGATGAAATCTGTTTAAAAAAGAGTATTGAAGTATTCCTGATTTCACAGGGATTTTGTTGCCTGATTTATACATAGCCCAAAATATTTGACTCTGAAAAAATTCTTCTTTTGCATGACACAACATAAAGATTCTGTTATTAGGCATATTCAGTGGGTCTTTACCTAATGCTGTCTTTGGGACCACAGCAAGTTGCTACCTCTGTGTTGGTCATGTCAAAAGTTTGACATGACCAGAAACTGATGAGAGTCATGTCAATATTTTACTTTACTATTTCCATGAGCACACCAGAGATCCTTTAAAATATGCTCAAACCGACCTTTGATTCTGACAAAGCATCTGGCAATGCAGTGTGTTGTGCTTCAGGTGGTACTAATAATATGTCTTCAGTTGAGGCAGCCTGTTTTTTCTCCCCTTTTCCTTCTCACAGGTGGGATGAAATGTGTCAATATACCTGGACTGAAATGGCTGTGATCATCCGTTGGGACAAGTACAGATACCCATAAACAGTCCCACAAATGGGATGAAGTAGCTGTTTTTTTTTCATTCTGGTTTATTTTCCTAAGCAAGCATGTTGACATGCTGTGTTTTCTTTGATACCTGAAGTGTTGCTGCAAGAACTTTGGTTCAAACAAATGAATAACCAAAAGTGAAGGATCCTGTTGTTGTAACCTGCAGTAGCTTATGTAGAGAAATAGTAATGTTGTGCTTTATTCTTCTAGGGGCAGTAAACCGGAGATGACCGACAAGATGTCGAGCTTCCTTCATATTGGAGATATTTGTTCTCTCTATGCAGAGGGCTCAACAAATGGATTTATTAGCACTTTGGGGTAAGAACAGCTGTTCTCGTACTAAAAACATCTATAAGAAGGACTAGCAGAACTCAACTAGCTATCCTGAGCCTGACTTCCGTGATAATAGCTTTATATAAGACAGATTAGGTCTTAAATATAAGAATGACCTAAAGCTAATATGGCAAGCTAGATTTTGGGAGGATAGAGAGCATATTGATTATGGTGTGGTTTTGATGTCTTTGGTGGGGAGGAAGAAGCTGTTGAGTTAAGGTGTGGGTAGAGGGATGCAAATAAGTTTCATGTTGTTGTCTGTCCCGTGTCCATCCGTGTGTCCCGTCCTGTCCCTCCCTGCTCCCCCAGTCACGAATCACTAGGCCCTAGTGCAGTCTGCGGATTGGAAAAAAGGATGTAGCATTAGGCACTGGAAGTTGTTAAAAACAAAATGATAAAAAAAAAACCCAAACATGCATGAAAAAGAAGCCCGGAGCCAAACGGTTTATATATCACTAACTTTCCATGAATGTGACTAGTTTTGTGTTACTGTTTGAGGCTTCTGTTAGAAATGAAATTGTTCTTCTCCTGTTAGTCAAAGGAGAACATGTTTCGACTCCTCAGCTTTGCCAATGGCCAGCGCCCCAGAGCAGTGGGAGCTGTGCCTTGCCAGCTCCTGCCCCCAGTGTGCTTCCCCACAGAGCTCCTTTGCAGTTTCTTCTGCAAAGACATCAGCGTAAGTGCTCTGTCGGAGAGTGCCTCTTAAGCAGTAAGAAGTGTATGCTACTTCATTAAACAAAAAGCAGCCCTTCACATGGGAAAAGGAAGAGTTTGCAAAGGAAAAGCTATGGAATTGAAATGCAGCTCTGATGAGAGACAGGGTATGTTTTGTTCTGCTCAACTGCTGCTGAGGAGAAAGCTCTCTGAGCATCTTAAGCTGGCAGAGGAGCTGTGTACTGATTAAGGACCACCTTGCAAGGGGCTGGATGAGAAGCTCAAAGAGCACATCTGCCACCTTTTTTGAAAGCAGTGAGAAATTAGAGGGAGGGAAATAGCTTGCATGACACATTGCTGTGGTACTTCAATACTGAATGAGTAGCGAAGAAGCAACCAGGAGGCTTGATGATATGGTGAGTGGGCACGCACACAACATGCTCTTTCTCATTTCCAGTAGCCGTAAGGGCCTCAGGGTGGGTACAGTGACAGCAAATTTTTTGATGCCTACTGTCCAGATGCATCTGATAAATGGAGCTCCCAAGCAGGGTACAAAGACAGCATCCTGGTAAGTCTCTCGGCAGGAACCGATGGGCTGGAATCTCATCTGAGTGACTCCAAACTAACTTGTAGGTTTAGTCCTCTAGCTATTAGGATTCTGGAAAATAAGGGGGCAGAGAAGGAAGCAGACACTGAAGATGCACCATGATCTATTATAGGAAAGAGAAGAAAATATGGGATGCTGCCAGAAGGGAAAGAAGGTATGATAAATGCGAGGGATGTAGTAAGTAGGGTTGGTTGAATAGTATTTGGCGAATGTATTTGACAAATTTCCCAGGTACTCGTCAAATATGAGATGTGCACTCTGCAGTACTTGATCAGCTGTGTAACTGGCCAAATACTATCTGCTGAAAACTGGCACAATGAATTAAAGCAATACTTTACATTTGGCTATTTTTTTCTTCCTAGTATTGAAGCAAGTTTGGCAGTAAATAATTCCAGAACAAGTAGAAAGTTGTTATGTTTAACCCTATACAATGCATGATGAACATTATGCAGTGGCTGTGGCTTTTGATGGCATTGCTGAGCAGATATTTTTCACCATGGGTGGTCCTTTTAGACATTACAGGCTCAAAGCATATGTATTTTCTAGGCCTGATGAGATGTTCTCATGGTGGATCTAAAGATCCCTTAGTGTTACAAGCATCCTCTTTGATTTGGTTAGTACTGTTTTAAGGTAACTGCATTATATAATGGCCACACATCTTTTGAGCCTAATTTAAGCCAGAAATCCCAACTGCTATGTGAAACATGAAATGCATTATCATCTTATTAAGCCTTCATAATCAAATTAGTTTTGTCCCATATTTAATTTAGTCTTTGTCCTGGAGAAAATTAAAGAAGCAAAGAAAAGATTTGGTGTAATTGTACTCTCTATACCATGTGGAGTTTTGACAGTCTTATGTCATAACAATGTGTAATGACTTGTTCATGTGGTTAATGAAGGTTGAGAAACAGATATCACTATACATTCTAATGTCATTCTAAATCTTTGAAGAGTGTTCCTACTTAATAGTCCTATGACATGACTGTTGATTAATCAGGACTTTACTCTTGCTGTTTCCCAAACTCAAGCGTTGTCATCGTTACAATTGCTGGTGCACAATATGTCCTCTTCTGTGTTTTTCACCCTGTGGAACTTTTTTCTTAGTAGTTTGGGAAGTTCCTATTTGATTTCAATTTAATATCAGGATGAGAGGGTTGTATTGCACTGAGATTATCTCTGTGGGATGATCAGAGTAACCCATTTAACTTGATATTTTTTTTGGGCCTTTGTTCACTAAAAGCAGGCGTTTCAGTCAGCTCAAATATTAATACTGCCATTCCTGCTGGAGCACATGCATGTATATATTATACTGAATAGGGAGAAAATCCATGGGGAAAAAGCAATTTACTCTGAATGTTTGCATATGCAAATTCTAAATGCATAGAACTGTTGAGTCCACTTAGTCTCTCTGATCTCTTGATTTTTATGCACTACTTACTTTCCAAAATTGTTGTCTCAAGATGCTCCCTGCATGTAACCAGCCTCTGCAAGGAACAACTCTCATATTCTAGGTCTCTGTCTTTCTCAAGTTGATTCTGCATGAGAATGGACCTCTCAAACATTTAAGACCTTGGAGTTTTACTTTCTACTTTTGTGTAGAGTGCCTCTTTGACAGATTGGTTTTAAGGGGCCAAATTGAGTCATTTAGAATGGAATTGGAAACTACAAACATCTGATCACAGTTGTGTTGGCAATTTGGGGATAGCATTTGGTGAAAGTGCAATTCCATGTTGATCCAAAGCATGCAGAGCAGTGATGACAGGTGCATCTGAAGTATTTTCTTTACTCTGGGTTTTTTTTGCCAATGGGTACTCACAGGAATGCCAGGATGTATTTCCTGTTGGAATCTTTTGGGTTCACTTGTCCAGTTCACCTTGTTCCTGGTAGAAAAGGAGGAGTTTAGCTTGATCCCTTGACTTATCTTGTGTTTAAGACTGGTGAGCAGGAGGGTGTATTTATGCCTTCCTTTCCCTTTGGAGTCAATTGTTATTGTATTTCTGCCTTTTCTTGATACCGAAGGGGTCACAGGGACAGTGTCCAGTTTGCACAGTTGTCCTGTTTTCCTGTTCTCTGTCCTTCATATAAAGACATTTGCAACATTATTCAGATCTGTCCAAGAGGCAATAATTGTTCTGAGGCTGTCTTGTCACCTAACTAGAATATGGGCTGTTCTGTCTGCACCTCAAGGAGGGGACATAAAGATGATGCAGTATACAGGAGCAATGACTTATTTATTGTTCCACCTATCCAGGAGCATAGCTCTTGGGCAACAGAAAAATTAGCTGCATGCTTCTTAGAAAGATTTGGCAGAAGTTGGCATTTGGGGAATGTCTTCTGCTGAAGTGGCCACTCGGATAAGATATTGCAAATGAATAACTGGTTTTGCTAACAAGAACGAAAACAATTGCAAGGGAATTAGAATCTCATTTTACTTCTAATTTCTTTGCAGCCTTGTAGATGATCGATGTGTTGTACAGCCAGAAGCAGGTGATCTTAACAACCCACCCAAAAAATTCAGAGGTAAGTTTATTAGACAGCTTAGTACCCTTCCAAGTCAGAAGCTGACCTTCATTTTGTGGGATCATGTGTAACTAGTTTTGACCTCCAGTGTTTCTGTGGAATATTTTAGTGTCATCTTCCATGAAGGGCAACTTGTGATGTTACAGAAGTTTGAATGCCTGTGTGAAGTGAGTTGTGGTACATGTTGTTTAACCCCACCCAGCTGCTCACTCACTCCCCCCCTAGTGGGATGGGGAGAGAATTGGAAAGGTAAAAGTGAGGAAACACATAGGTTGAGATAAAGACAATTTAATAGTTAAAGCAAAAACTGTGTGTTTAAGCATCCTTTGTGAGGCTGTGAAGATGGGGTTGCCAGTTGAGGTTTCCTTTTGGATCTGTCCAAACTTACAGGGTCCCTGTCAGTTTCAGTTATTTTTCTCCATACTGTCATACATGCTATTTGGTTACCTGGTTCCAAACTTAGAGGAGAATGAAAAGCACGTGTTTGTAACAACTCCTGTTGTTTGAGCTCATTTGATATTAGCTACCTTTGACTTTGCTTTCATTCTGCCAGGAAACTTACTGATTAGTGATAAGAAATTAATGTCTACTTCTTTGCACAGCTTGGCTAGGGCTGTTTTAAGAAAAATCTCAAACAGCGAGAGAAGCAGTAACTGGGATTTTGCTTGGAAAAACCTTCTGGAATTCCTCTTTTTACTACTTTTTCTCCTCCTCCACCCCTTGGTTGCATCTTTCACCCAATGCATAGCTCCGTCAAGTGTTCTAAAGTTTTGGTTTATTGCTGTTCTCAGATGTAGCAGCAACTATTCATCTTGGGGTTTTGTTGGATGAATCTTGTTTCCTTAGTTATGCTTTGCTTTTATTAGAGGCTCAGAATTGCCATAACTTTATTCAGGTTTGGCCGGAAGTGCAGGTGATTGCTCTTGAAAGTCTATTGCTGGCTTAGTTTGCTGTTTGCGTTTCTTGGGTTTTGCCATGACATGAAGATGTCTCATACAGTGAAACTCTCTTTTTAGAATACAGCTGAAATACGTGAGTTCTTGTTGGTTTTTCTCCTTTTTTTAAGGGAAAACTGAATAGCTGATAATTCAAATACTGAAGAGGCAACCTGGGAAGTTTTAGCATTCAGTGTTAAGCTCTCCAGGAAAATAACAATGGTGTTGTGTGAACTAGAGCTGTGACTCCAGGCATTTCTTGGCGTTAAAATCATATGGAAGAATAAAGCCAGATTTAACTGTGACTGTTGGGTGTAGAAGGAGGTGGGGGAAGAGCAGAGTGCAAAGAATGAGAACAAGGCAATTCCTGCTAGCACAGTTTAGGAACTGCAAGTACAGAGACATTTGTCTGACATAAAACATTGTGGTTAGACATTGTAAATGTTCTCATATTACTTGTAATTTATACATGGAGAAAGAATGGTGTGAACCTGTTCCAACCTTTGTAGTTACTTCACTAAGGCTTTTGTGGGGAAGTTTATGCTTAATGGTGAATGGCAACAAAAGTCATAAAACTTTAGCAGGCGTTTCTGTTATTTATACACATGCTTTATAAGAGTAGTCTAAGGTAAAATGCTTTCCGTGATAAACATGTTCAGTAGAAGCAATAATGAAGTTTATCACACCATCTTCAGCACAAATGGAAAATATCCCTTTTTTTATTATGAAGCAGAGGCATCCAGAGGCTTGTCTGTGGTGTTGCACGGAAGTCTCTGGCAGGGTTAGGAGCTACAGCCCTGTCTCTGCAATCTTGCTCGGTGTTTTTATGGCACCTTACAAAAATACCTCCCTCGCAAATGGAACGCAAGTCTTCACTGAGGTGAGTTTATCCGAACAGTAGCATTTACATCTGGGATATAAAGCAACTGTGGGCATCTGGTGAATGTAATTCAATAGTCCCAATGTTTAGGTTTGTCATACTTGGCATTTAGTCTTTGTTGCCTTGGGCAGTGTTCTGGGTGCAGCAGATCAGTGGCACAAGGTACCTTCTGTGCAGTAGCAGCCTGGGGTGCGAAGTGATGGGAAAACACTCTAGTGTCCAGTGAACTTTGTACATGGTGCCCACTGTTGTTGAGTGATTTCATATAGGCCATCCAAGTCATCACAGCCGATGGGATCCATGCAGTTTGAGGCCTGAGAAGTGTGATCTTGGTTTGAATTCGAATAGGTGCAAAGCACTGGCACCTGAGAAGTAACTTTTAAGCATCTCATTAGAGCAGGACCAAAATTCATAAAATCTAAGTGACTTATATTATAGCTTTAAACAGTACTGGAAAAACACCTCTGTGTTATAACCTGGTTTATACCTGCGTATAAATCCTCCTTTAAACAAGCTGTGCCTTAAGGTGTCCAGTCACAGGTCAGCCAAATCTGAAGTGATCTGGGAGGAACACTGAGCATGTGACTTTGTGGCCAGTCTGGATGATCTCGCTTTGGGTAGTATTTTTAAGAAATGTAATTCTAAGCTTCTCTGGGCAGACCTCTCTTCTGTGGGCAGATATAAAACAGATGTAAATACAATTTTCATGCTTAATTAAAGTGCTGAGAGATATCTAGAAGCAAGATTCGCTGTTTAGCTATGCGTACGTATGACTCCAAGAAAATTCAGTGTGAAACTAAAGCATATATACCCAGTGGCAGAATTAATCCGTCCTTTTTTCTTAGCCATGGGTGTTAAGAGGTTTTAAAAAGTCTTGTTGCCTAGGCTACACTTAATCACTTGAGTCTCATGGCAGCAGCAGGGCCCTGGTCTAGAGGGTAGTGGGTTTTCTTTTCTTCCTACTTTAGACCCCTGAAATGCTGCTGTGCACAAAGTGATGCAGTGCATGAACAGTTCTGCTTCCCAGAGAGAGCCTCTCATATGAAAGGCAACCAACAGTAATGTTTAGCTGTGAGCATCTGCTGTCATCAGACGCTGATAACCTGCTTGTGGTGTGAAAACAGTCCCTGCCTGAGGAATGTGTTTCTAAGAGCAAACGTTTTGTAGCTGAAACGGGGATGGATTTTGTGTGCTAGTAAAGCACTCCTTTAAAAAATGTTGTCTTCATGTTGTCCTAAGGAAAATTGAGTGAGGGAAGCTTGATGTGTGTTTGGATGAGCTGGGTTGAACAGAATGATTTGCAGCGGCACGGCTGGAGTCAGAGATGGGAGTGATAGAGTCTTTCAGTCTGCTTGGAGGAGAACGTACAGAGGTATCCTGAGGACATGAGGCCTTGGTTTGTTGACAAAAGTTGTGGAAAAAGTAGGCTGACAGATTAGTCTGGTGGTGGTGGAGCCCTGAACAGGGTGAAATGCGAGAGGAAGCTGAGAGTGAGATGGGATAGCACTCGGGTAAGATCTGGAGTAAAAGTATGAAAGAGACATTAAATGAAAAGTAAGATTCAGAGGGTGTATTAGATTGAAGAAAGTGAAGTATCAGGACTTGGAAAGAACTGTAAAGGAAGGTATTAGTCCTCAAGTCACTGAATGTTTACCATAGCTATTTTACACATTAAATGCTGTTGTGTCATTAGGTCCTTAAAATACTGGTTTGGTCACTTAAAGGTATGAAGACAGGTACTTTGGTTTTTTTTATTTCCATTTCCCCATCCCTGTCAGCAGTAGGCAGCACCTGAAGTCAGTGGTTTGAGGTTGGATGGGAATTATGGTCTGAGATTTCAGTGGATTTTTATTGTGTCTTTCTGAATCCACTTAAAATAGGGTGGTTTAGGTGTGTTGGTTTATTTCAATGCAGTGGTTCTCTGGCCCTTTATGCTTTCAGATCCAACTAATGCAAAAGTCCTCTAAAACTGCCTTGCAAAGCACTGTGACTCAAGAGTACATTCATTTATTTTTAAAAATGCTAATATGAAAGTTCTTGTGAAAGAATATTTTACTGGTCCAAATATACTGTGTACAGATGAGATTCCTGGAAAAAATCCTAGTTGTATGAGTCTCCAAAAAAAGCAAGTGTGTGACAGTTCCTTGGTTATCTCCACTGCTTTGAACAGAAAAAGATGTTTTGCGTACTTTATAAAGCTGGAATGGCTGCTCTAATTGCCATCTTTGAGTATGACTGCATATCTGAATAGCGACTATAAATGAACATCCTTTTAATATGCATGGGTTTATGTGGAAACTATGAACTACCGCTGACCCTCTAGCTAGGCTAAAAGCGCCAGTGTTTCACTAGAAATCATTCCTACTTAAATGCGCAGAGATGGAGTTATTCTGTAAAGTCTAATCAATCCTAGCAGTAGTGAGAAAGCTGAAGTAGAGCCTGGGGATGATAAATGCGTGCTTTAGCTGCTGCTTCTAGATAGTTTGTATGTGCTTTTGCAGAGGTTTTATTTGTGTTCATTTTGTATTGAAATGTAGCGCTTCGCTAAGCCAAACATGCTTGCTTAATGCAAGACACTGCTACTACACCAGAACAGTCTGTCTGACAGCCTTCTCAGGAGATTCCTTACAGCATCTTTATTTGGGATGCAGATCTGTCTGCCAGGGATCTAGAAGCTTTGCAATAGCTGCATGAAATGCAGGGAAAAGGGCACTTACTGGGTTAATGTGTCCGGCAGCTACCTCCTTCCAGAACATTGTTTTAGTAGTTGCTGGGCAACACTCTTTTTTTGGCAAGATGTTCAAGGAATGAACCGGTATCTGAGACTTAAAATACCCTCATGGTGAAGCAGCAGATGAGTAGTTCAAATTCTGTTTGTTCTTTTGATCCTAATTCATACTGTATGCTCTTTATGAATATTGCTTTCATGAAGCATTTGGTTAGGTTTCTCTGATGGTATTAGGGTCTCAGCCTTTGAACCACGAGTTCATCTTGAGCAGAAGAAACTACCTGGGCACTACAAAGGGAAGTTTAATATATAAATATATATGTATATAACAAGATCTGTACACCCCAATACTTTTCATGGATTTCTCTTAAATTCACCCTGTGTTCAGCACTGGTGAAAGTATGATGAAAGTGTAAGTATGCTTCTCTATAACAAATGGTTTGAGTTATGATTTGTTCTTCATAGCTTTGCCGTTGATGACCTGAAGCCTATACACTGTTTTGTTTAATAGGAAGGAAGCCATATAATTTATGCAGTACTGATAGAGGCTATGGAGTTATGTTGCATGCATACAGGATTATTTAGCCTTATTTAGCCAATGCAAGCTTGTTTATAGTTTGACATTAGAACTGAGATTAAGGACTTCTCAGTTGAAGGGTCACATTCATAGCTTTCCCAAACAGTTCAGGGTATTAAATACCAAACTAAACCAAATAGCCAGATTCCACTGCTTGTTAGTTCTGGAAATATATTAGTAGCATATGGAAGTGCACTTTGTAGGTATAAGGTAGTTCAGTGCCATCCCCTGTATTCGCCAAGAAGAATTTCTTTGCAGTATAAGCCTTTAGGTAGCATGTGTTCAGGTTCAGCCTCAAATGCTATCACTTTCTGTATGCACTCCATGCATACTTTTCCCCATCTACTCTGGTGAAAGCAATTACATCAGCTCAGATTGCTTTTTAGACTTTGATGTGAAATTGTCTGAATTGTATAGTTTTCTGCATATATTAGATGAGTTTGAGTGGGTGTTTTGCTGAGGGTTGAGGCCATATTCCTGGAATGATGGTGAGAGGAGAAAGTGTTAGACCTGTGTTGTATGGCCAGGTTTAGGCTCCTTTATCTCTTTGAACATGAGGATTTCTAATGCTTCTGAAATGTTTGGATATATTAATTATTAAGATGCCCAAATTCCTTTAAGGAATATTTAAACTAATGTCTAAATATGGCTTTTTTTCACTCTAATAACCATTTATTAGTAGATAAACCAGCAAGGTTTCTTTTTCATGCAAGAGGCAGAACTTTTGAGAATGCCCAAGGGCTAGGTTCAAGTCTTAGAATGGTGATCTGGAAGAGAAAGGCATCACTTGCAGTAGGAAAGAGACTGCTTTGCAGGTTTGAGATGTTCAAGATGGATTAAAACGCACGTGCTGAATATCAAAAGCACAAAGTGGGGCAACAGTAGTGAATACTTAGTTAACTAACTTCTCTGGTTTATATGATGATTTAGTGTAAAGGCAAAAGAAACTTTTAGGTTGGTGTGATGGAAGAGAAAAATAATGAAAATTAAGTCTAATGTTGTGCCTAGGTTTTTTTTTTTTAATTAAAATTGAGGCATGGGTCATTCTGAGTAGGAAAAAATCATTTGATCTCATTGAATTAGGATATGGTTAAAAAATCTAAAATACATTTTCATTGCCTCGATGAGGATGCTTTAGTATGATTCTCAGTATTTATAGAACTGTACTAGAAAACTGCCAACTGCTAGTATGCATTTGAATTTGATGCCCTTTATACGATGAAGAAATCCTGAGCACTGTCTCTAAAATGTGACTCTTGAGCCCACCGCATCCTACATACAAGCAGATGTTATAAGCAATTGTCACTGCGACATTTAGGTATTTAAAAAAACCTGAAAAGTCACAAGTGCTATGTTTTTGTACAGACAAATGTGCTTTTTAGCTGCTAAAGCTTCAAAAAGTCAGTGAGAGAGAGTTGTATCAGGAGGCAATGCATGGCTTACATGAGCACACCCAAACCCCCTTCCTCAATGCAGCTTAGATGGTACACAATGTATGCTGCCTTCTCTGCTATACTTGGTGATTCAGAGTGATGTCTTGAACACCTCATGTCCAGACATTTTTAACCACAGGTTATGTGGTAGTGCCATGCTCATCAATGACAATGACGTTTGCTGCATTAGCAAGCAGAGGAGGTACTGAAGCTTTCTAAGCACAGCTTCAAAATGGGTCTTACCATAGAATCACACCATGGTTTGGGTTGGAAGGGACCTTAAAGCTCATCTAGTTCCAACCCTCTGCCATGGGCAGGGACACCTTCCACTAGACCTAGATTGCTCCAAGCCCTGTCCAACCTGGTGCTGAGCACTGCCAGGGAAATTATACTCTTGTGAAGCTGCTATGTCCTGTAATTTACTTAAATGTGCAAAAGTAGCTTGCACTGCTTTGTTATCCCATAGTGATTGGGTGTAGGAATCAAAGGGAAGCTGCTTTTTTTTTTGTTGCGGATAGTGAATCAGTAATCTGGTTTTAATTTGCCACCTGTACTGCAGCATGGCTTCTTGGTGGCCTATGAAACAATGCAAGTCTGAAGTCCAGTTGGTAGATATGTGTGCTAAAGCATCAGGACAACCTAAAGACATCCCAACTATGTGATGCCAGAGTGCTTTGCTGAAATAGTGAATAAATGTCTAGCTAAATAATTACTGGTTTAACTGAGTTGGTTTATCATGGGCTTTTTTTCTCGTGTCCTGGTGATGGGGTACCATGACCATAACAGAAAAGGTTTGTATGGCACAGATTGCAAGAGGGTCTGTTTAACTTAGTGTAACAAAAGTTGTTGGTTCTGGAGAGAAGAGGAGCTGTGTCTGTTGGAATACAGCACAGACTGTGAAGATTGGCTGGGTTGCATTTGCATGCTGGTCTGTGCAGAGAGTGCTGTGGTCAAGCAGCTGTCTGCCAACTTCTGGTTTTAAAGTGCTTTCATCTTAGATGTTTTGCATCTAGAAGAAGGCAGAGCAAAGCCCCTTGGAAATAGAAAGTGGCCATTAATATGCATGGTTGGGATGCTGTATGAAAAACGCAATCTGTTGGTTAAGGTACTGCAAAAGAATGAAGGGGGATTTAATTGAACTTCTAGTGAGAAGTTCTATGGTTTGCGCGCTTCATTTGCCCATCTGAAAAGTGTGGGTAGTAGTTCTGCACTGATGAGACATTCTGTGCAGGACAGCAGGGGAAATGTGCTGGTGTAGTGACCGTGTCCTAAAAAATGAAGAAATAGTCAGAGCTGGTTTGAATGTTCATTATTTTGCAAGAGCTCTCACGGGTCTGAGCTTTTTCCCTGTGGCAAGTTCAGGGTATTTCAGGTAGCAATGAGGGAGGGATTGCCAAAAAGCAGTGCTTAGCTATTAAGTAGAACAGTACTGTTAATAAACCTAGCCCCAACCTTGTAGACAAAAGAATACTGTGGCTTTGTTGCCATAGTTTCAGTGCAAAATCTGACCTTAGCTATAATAACATTCGGTTAGAAAGAACTAGCTAATCAGTTTTCTAAAATTAGTGTGTTCCCTAGTACATAAGCCAGTATGAACAGGATATTTAATGAAATATTATACTTAGTCACAAGAGCCCAAGGGAGTGAAATGCCTTGATGAATTGCGGGGGTGGGGTGACATTGGTGCTTATCTTTTAATATAGTGAAGTTATTAAAATTTGTGGCTTGCTTAATATTTAGGGTAGCTCAGCTGTGTGTTCTGTGCAAGCTCCTTTACCCTATTCCTTTTAAAAGCTCCGAGTCTGTTCTGGAAGCTGGTGAGTCTCATCAATACCAAGTACTTCCAGAGGACCTTCAGATAAACTTCAGAGCTAGTGTTGTGCTTTTTGTTAGCACAGGCTGAGTGCTTTGCAGAAGAAGGAGTCTTACTCATACAGAAGGATGCAAATATTGAAGCAGGTGGGTATGAAGTTTGTGGGAAAAAGCTGTCTCTCAGGTATTAGGTACGAGACATCATCAGCTTTTTTACCAGTTCTCTAAAGTGTTGAGAAATGTGGGATTCAAGGAGAGACTGGTTGGTAATGTCTGGCATGTAAAATATTGCCATCAGTCCAGAACACCTGACATGCGACTGCATTTATTATGTCCGAGGCTCACTGATCTGGCCTTGGGTGAGATTATATCAAACTGTGGTAACCTAGAGTCAAAGATTGTTTATTTGCAATATAGGAACTGTGATGAATTAGCAAGTTTTCTTCTGTGCAATGTGGCTGTTTGGATATTAATGTAAGAAAAATATGTAATATGCAGATTTGGGGTAGGTGAGCTGGCTTATTCTGTTTGATATTCAAGTTTTGTTTCTGCCTGGCTGAACCATAATGTACATGTTGCTTCCTGATGTCACCAGCATGTTGAATTTCTCTCACTGTAGATCTTGAATGGCAGTTTGTGACTAAGGAACCTGAACTGCCTTCTCTACAGGTCTGCTGTGCAGGATCATGCTAGTGAGACATGGCTTTGTGGTGTCTTGTTGACAGTACCAAGATGAAAGCCTTGTTGCTCTCCATCCAGACTTATGTGCTGTATCACACAGTGATAAACAGTGTTCTTTTGCTGCTTGAGAGGTATCAAATACATGGGAAGAAGACTGAGATAAGGAGCATCTGAATGATGCTTTACCAATTTGGTTATAGCTTTTATTTCTGTTGGCCAGAGCAAGTTACTAATGAATCCTCACCTCTTCTGACGCTGCTTTGCAGTTAAGGTGAAAAATGCCTGTAATTAGTGAAAAGCAACATGTGATATTCTTCATGAACTTCCTGAGATGTAGCTTTGAACTATCCCGGATGTGAAGCACAGACGTTTGGTTATAAACACAGTGGAGTTTGATTCAGAAAAACATTTTTCACCTTAAATGTGCTGACATTTGCATAGCTGAGCTGTCACACAGCTCTGCTTGGCTCTGTGGGGTTTCCTTCTGCGACATGTAGCTTATGATTCCAGTGCAGCACACACTCATGGGAAGGTGTGATCGATATTCGTGGATCTTCCAGTTCAGATTCAGATTAGCATGTTTGTGCTTCAGGATTTCCATTTTTCTGCCTTGTAAACCCAGCTGCCTTTCCTGGGAAACTGTAGGAAGCCATTCCTAGGTTTTACTTTTGTAGAGGCATGAATGATATTCTCAAACCTTTTCCCATTTACATTTTCATGTGACCAAATTTGATTTCCTCTTACCCCCTGACTTGGTGTGATCACGAGGTGTTTCGTTTTTCCAAGGGAGAAGGTAAGTGTGATACCCCTGAGGATCTTATTTGTGTCAAACTCTTCAGAGAGTCTGTTCTGTAGAATCTCACTTCTATGTTGCTTTTAAGACAGTTAAGTTCTTCACTGCTTGCAATAATAATACTATAATAGGTACGCTACAAGCTTCAATTAGTTTATCTAAAAAATAAGGCTTCATAATTTGAAAGGATTTAGAGTTCAAAAATACTTCCAGTTTAGGTTATTTACTCAAGAAGGCAAGAGATAAATATGCTAAGTATCCAGTACCAAAGAGGTCTTACAGGTACAAGTACCTCATAGAATCATAGAATAGTTAGGGATGGAAAGGACCTTAAGATCATCCAGTTCCAACCCCTCTGCCATGGGCAGGGACACCTCCCACTAAACCATGCCACCCAAGGCTCTCTCCAACCCAGCCTTGAACACCGCCAGCAATGGAGCATTCACAGCTTCCCTGGGCAACCCATTCCAGTGCCTCACCACCCTCATAGTAAAGAACTTCTTCCTTATATCCAATCTAAACTTCCCCTGTTTAAGTTTGAACCCATTACTCCTTGTCCTCTCACTACAGTTCCTCATGAAGACTCCCTCCCCAGCATCCCTATAGGCCCCCTTCAGATACTGGAAGGCTGCTAGGAGGTCTCCATGCAGCCTTCTCTTCTCCAGGCTAAACAGCCCCAACTTTCTCAGCCTATCTTCATACAGGAGGTGCTCCAGTCCCCTCATCATCCTCGTGGCCCTCCTCTTCACTTGTTCCAACAGTTCCATGTCCTTTTGGTGTTGAGGACACCAGAACTGCACACAGTACTCCAAGTGAGGTCTCACAAGAGCAGAGTAGAGGGGCAGGATCACCTCCCTCGACCTGCTGGTCACACTCCTTCTGATGCAGCCCAGGATACTGTTGGCTTTCTGGGCTGCAAGCGCACACTGCAGCCGGCTCATGTTCATTTTCTCATCGACCAGCACCCCCAAGTCCTTCTCCGCAGGGTTACTCTGAATGTCATTAGTCAAAAAGGAACCCACCTACAACTCAGAAGTTCAGTAATTTCTATTCTCATTTTCTGGGTAGTCTGTTCTTCACTGGGCAAGTGTCCTGACTAAGTGGTGGTGTTTCCTGAGCTGTAAGCTCAGGGCTGTAATCCTCTAAGTACTTCTGTTTGAGAGCTGTCAGAAGAAAAATGGTGAGGCTGCCAGCATAGCCAGCCATAAAAATATGCTGTTATGGAAGCCAGGCCTTGCCAGTTGTCTTCAGTGACCTATGGGTGATGCTCGCATCTTGGATCCCATTGCTGCTGGAGATTGAATATCCCTTCCTTCTCATTGCAGGATTTGTATTCATCAGTCAAGATGAAATATAGTACTGAATGTGTCAACACCTGAGTCTGATTTCTCTTCTTCAATTATTGATGCATTAACAACACCTCCAGCTGAGTTCTTCCCATTGCTGGGTGGAGATCAAAGTGCCAGTGCTAATCTGTCAAGCCCCTTGTAATTTGGGACCTGTCTGTAGAAAAATCTCCAGCCTTTCCTGCTTAAGTTAAAAGTTCCAAATGCTGGGAAATGAGGGAGCTGTTGGTGAAAGTTCTTGACTCTAAAAACTGCATTGCTGCCTTTGTGATGCAGAACGGCATTTGCTACTTGGAGGTCAGTCTTGAAAAGCACGGTCACTGGTTCTTTAGGCATAAACTGGAAATATCAGTTTGTTTCCTTGCTTGACAAGTGATTGGGTGAAGTAGGGAGTTGCAGAGATCCCTGATTAGCAGTTAGTGGTCCCTAACAAATGCAACTGGTATGAAGATGTGAAAGTATAAAGAAGCCTTGTGTTTCTCATCTAGAAAAAGCACTGTTTGTAAACATACCTATGCTTAATTTTCTTATTGCTCAAAAAAAGCCATCTTGGTGTACATAGGAGGCTGTTTCTCTTGCACTGTGCTTACCTTTTCAACTTCTGACTTTGTGGCCATAGCAGAGGATAGGATAAAATGCACACAAGGTTTGGCATAATACTGTGGAAACTCCGGTGGAGGCTTTCTGCCAGCTGGTAATTGGGAACGGAGCTGTTTGTGCCTCTGCCTTTGCAGAGGGTCTGAATGCAGCCTGGCAGAGATGCTGAGAAACCTGAGCTCTGATGCTTTTATTAAATACTGTTACCTTGCTGTGAAAGTCAAAGCATTTACATTGGCACCTCATGTGAATGTTTCAAACACTAAGATAGCCGTTAGCGGTTGGTTGACACTAAGTGCAGTATTCCTCCAAAGTTTTGTTCCAATGAACATCTTAATACTTTGTCAAGTAAGAGAGAAACCTATGTGTTAGGACTAACACTTCCTTCATACCTAGTTTGTGAAAATAATCAGTGCTGAGGGCTCTGTCATGGCAATTGATATCTGTTTTGATTATGTAATATACAGAAGTTCAGTGAAAACATAACTCTCTATTGTGCTTGAAGAATCTTTCTGTAGCTCTTTGTCAGATTTGCAGAATAAGAAATCACCTCTGAGCTCTACTGACAGCAGAGGAACTGTGACATTGCTAGGAAATGCTTCTACAGGATCCTCTCCTGCCTTAACTAGAACAAATTATCTCTGAGTCAGATTTTATTAAGGGTACAGAGAGCTTTGCTATGCACAAGCAATCTGGTAGCACTTAGACCTTTTATTTAGTGAATGTCAGCCCTTTTATTCATAATGGTTAAAAATTATACAAGGAAAAAATAAACACAGGACTTGGAGGCATGAGGAGGTGAGAGTTGGATGAGGGAGCCGCCATCCTGGAAAGGAAACAATCTTGGCTATATCTACAAAACCCCTTTTCCTCCCCATCAGAGCAGTGCACCAGTGAACTTGAAACAACACCCAGAGGTGGCAGTTCAGGACCCAAGGGGGCTCAGTTGAAAGGGTTAGTTTGTGGTGGGGTTTTTCAGTCCTTGACTGCTCCTTCTGCAGGAAAGCTGCGTTTTATTTTTGAAGAAACAAGAATAAATCCCAGTATTACTAGAATGTAACCAGTACCTGTATGAGAGAGAAAAAGTTATGTTCTTTCTCTGCAAGATGATGCTAGGATACTGAGCATGGCCAGATAGAGGATGGAGCTGCGTGTTTAATTCAGTGTTTCTCAGACCACATCCCAAAAGCAGAAGCTACAGCACTTATCTGGGGAATGCTCCATCATTCCAGCCTTGAAGTTTTGATCAATTGGCACCGCAGGCTTCAAAGAAAGGCTGAAGAAATGGTGAATTTGTGTTTTTTGCTTGGTCACAAATGGCTTCAGCGCAGAGATGACTTTCTCAACTACACTGTTGTATCTATAACGAGATACTCTTAGATAAATTGTATACTTAGTTCTAAATAGATAATCTTATCAAAAGAATCTGTGTGGCTTTGGTGTCTTGCTCATGTCTTAAGATCAATAGTAAGCAAAGTTGTTTTTTGGAGTGTACACACACATTATGGGTTGTGCTGACTTACTTGGTTCTGTCCTTCAAAAGTGCATTTTCCATATTGACTAAAAGGCAAATAATGTGTCCTGTCTTCATGTTATTGCAGTGAAAAGCTTAGGAACTCGAGGCTCTGTGCTGTTAGGAGTAACTCAATTACCACATTTTCCTGGGAAACAAAAATTGCGTCTTTGCTGCAGGAGCACTTGACTATGGAAATGGGATGATGACTGCATACCCTGTGTGTGCTCAGTACTGAGTGGTATGAAGGCAAATACTCTTTCCCTGCTCGAAGTACGTAGTCTCCAAATAGAAATGGCAGCACCCTGTGAGCTAACGTCTTGGGGATTGGAAGCTAAAGGCAATATAGATTTTGCAGATAATTCGTGGTTATCATTGACAAGTTTTAAAATAAACTAGGTATTTATATCCTCCCGTTCCTTGTCAGGCAGATGGCCTCAGTCATGGAGGATGACAATGAGGAGAAGATCCTTCAAATATGACCTACAGGATTTAATGCCAGATATCCTTTTTGATACGTGCTGTCAGTCGTGTGCTTAAAGTTTCCGTGATTTGTGAAGGTTTGGAAAACTTGAGAGATGATAATTCTGCATTGGGAGCAGAATTTGTCTTCAGAGAACTTTGAGGAGTTTAACAGCTTATTTATCTTATAATCTCCTTAAAGGTTTGCTTGTGTGTGTATATATATACACAAATAAGAAATGCAAGAGAAGAGAGTAGGCTATATATAGGTGATTTAATAATATTACCTTATGTTATGAATATCCACTAATATTTAATATAATCCACTAATACTTGACATAATCTTCTTCTAATCTTAATATTATGGTTGACATTTAACTTCTAATTTTTATCCTACGCAAAAAATAGAGAGTGTGCTTTTGTATTTATTTAGTTTTAGCTTTCAGCTGAAGTTGAAGGGTCAGCAGCCATCACCATTGTTTCTCAGTCTTCACTGTCCTCAGTGCTAAACAGTAGTTTTGAGGACCTTGGAGGCATATGGGTGGCAGAGAAAGCCATAAAGGGGACAAATGTAATTAGTGCTTTGCCTCTATAAAGTGTTTGAGGGGAAACCCTGCAGCTGTGTTGAGGCTAAACTCATTTAAGTCTTGTGTTTCCAGAGGGGTGCCACAATTCACTTGCGCTGCCTCTGTGTTACCCCCAATCCAGCATCCATAAAACGGGAAGCAGAGAGGGTGAAGGACAGGGAATAGCACAAGGGTGTGAGGAAAGCCCTAGCCAATCTTCTGGGAAGGTGGGGAGTTAATATGGGATTCTTGACACTGGTGAGAATAACTGAATATTAAGAATAAAACTGGAGAAAATACCTTATTTTTGTAACTTCTGTGAGAATCCGTTATTGAAAAGAATATGAAGATACTGAAGTTTTTAATTTTCTGAAATGCAAACAAGAAACAAACCAGAACTGTGGCGAAAATGTACAAGGTCCTGGGGGAAAAAAGACAAAAAATGTTTCTGTTTTTCAGGCACACTTCAGGAGAGGAAATTTCTGTTTGTAGAAAGTTGTTTCTTTCAGCCTTCTGTGTTTAAGCTTTCGTAACTGATACCTTATGTACATTTGTGCTGTATTGAGGATCTTTGTGAGCTTTCCCTTCGGGCTTTTTTTCCTGCCCAAAATGAGGTTGTCGGATGAGAACTGGGAAGGGATGGAGTGGAGCTGTCTGCTTCTCGTACAAAATTAATTCCTTCTTGCCATACCTTGCTTTCCTGTCTGGTACTGGCATGTACTTCATGTATGTTCTCAGTTTTCTTTATTGTACCTTTTTGGTGCAGAAACTGCTGGATTTATTTGTAAGTGTAGGGAGCCTCGTCATCACTTTGGACCTGCTGCTACCATAGCTGTAAAAAGACAGTCGGAGGTATTGGGAAGGGGTGTTAATTGTAGAGTTTGGGATGGAAGACCTTGAGGTTTTACTAAAAGCTCATATTAATCACAAGAGGCCATTGCCACAGACCATCTTGCTCTCTTGCACATGCAGAAGTGTTGAGAATACTGATTTAGAGAAACACCTTTGAGACAGTGCAGTCCAAGATCCCAGCTCCTCGCTTTTTGGAGTTAACTACTGCAAATGCGATATTCGTGCAGCGTTTAAATTATAGCTAATACAGGATTAAAGTTAAGCATTGTGCTGGGAGCCGGACATCAAAGTACTAAAGAAAAATTAAGAAAATAGAGGAGGAAAAGATGTCAGGAAAATGGGTTGCAGCCTTAGATTTAAACTCAGTAACTTGAAAAAGAAAACTTTTATCCTTCAGAGATTTTGAAGTGCCTGTCACTGAATGTTCCTTCCTTCAGGTTGTGTTTAAAGGCTCATTTCAGAAAACCACAATGACTCAGCTACTTTGAATATCTGTTCAGTTAGCATGTGGCTCATGTTGGAGGGCCTAAGTTTTTTTTCTTCCACCTCCAAAGATGGTTTTTATTGGTGGGTACTTTATTGGAAGTATCTTTTGTGCTATGCTAATTTTAAACGTACTTTAAATGTTTAGATTTTTAAAGAAGAATAAAGGCAGCGTATCCTGATATTGGTAAGTAGAAAAGAGAACATTTGTTTATAAGTATTTATTGTTTTGTAAAGGTAAGTTTATTTTTTATCTAGATTTTTTTTTTCCACATCTGAAAGTGATGCTCCAGAAACACTCTTGTCCAATGTTTATTGCAGTGTAATGCTGCATTATGCTGATCTCTTCTGAAGGACTGAAAATGCTCCTTGAATGTTGTTTGGATTAACTCAGTTGACTTCAAGAAATGGACAGTCGGTGCTTTGGCCTCCTCAGATCCTGCGCTGGTCAGATGGTACCTGCAGACAGTTCATGGACATTCTTGTATGCCATCAATATGAATATGTTGTCTTTCTGGTTGTGACCTCAGATAAATTCTATTGTGTTCCCTGTATAGTGCTTCATGTTCTTGATCACAAGACCTATCCTGTTTTTGTTTTATGTCCCCAGGCTCTTTGCTTGGGAATGGCATAGGTGAATTGGATACAGTGGCTCTGGACAGAGCTTTTGCAGAATCAGTTGGATGGCCTGGTGAGAAATGTTTCTGAGCACATCAAAGGAAATTTTTGAGCAAAACCTATATAAATACACATAAAGCAGAACTAGTAGTAGATTATACAGGAAGGAACTAAGTGAATCTATTCTTCAGTGTGGTGAAGCTGCACTAGATCTTTTGATCCTCATTTAGTGGACAGAAGCTTGAGAGTGATTAGAGAAATAGATGATAGTGATCAGATATTTGTGATGATTAAGTAAGGTGTTTATAATAACCTTTCCATAAGACACAGTGATCTACATGATGACTTCTTTAATAGTCTCAGATTGAGCTTTGTCAGGCAGCATCCTGTGTGGGTTTTCTGTGCTTACAAGTCTGTGGCACAACCAGCTGTCAGGTTGGGCTTTTCAGATTCATATGGAGCTAGTCCAACCTCTTGATTAAGATTTATGCAACTGACTGAGTTGCTGAAGTGGACATCTTGCTTTGCAGTGATTCTTGATTACTGGCATCGTGCTGGTGCTAGATCTGAGGACACAGAAATAGTCTCTTACTCATTTTGATTTGTATTTCCCTGTTGGTACACAGAAGTGTTGCCATGGAGGAGAGCGTGGGGTGGGAGTAGGCAGGAACCAGCTGCTTTAGGGCCACACTGGGAGGAAGACTGGGGGAGGGTAATACATGAAGTGTGCTCTTGCAAACAATCCTAGGAACTTCTTGCTGTCAGGTGTTGTGTGGAAGAGCTTGGAAGGCACGTAGGGAAGGGTGGGCCTTTTAAAGAGAGGAATTTGGCTTTCTCTGTGCGGCTTTGGAGGGAAGAGGTAACAGTGCTGTTCTTCTTAGGCAAGATTGCCTTAGCAATATTGTGCACTTTTATGCATTGTTTAAAACAGTACTGCTTTTCAATGATGTCGCTCTTCAAGGATGTGCAGTACAACTGTATTACTTCTTTAAAATGCTTTGCAAATTTTGAATCTATCCAGCACGAAGAGTTTGCAGATAATTAACACTCTTTTAACTGGAACATGCTTATGACCTGGTCAGATGGGTTTTGTGTGTGAGTATTAACATTTATTTGTCTCTGCTTATGCAGTCAGGTGTTCCTGCGCTTCACTACTGCAGTGCTGCAGATCCTGCAGAACTACTTTGGGTGGTTCTGCTATTTGGGGCTATACCGTATCTCTGGAAGCCTTTTCCTCTTGGTCATATCTCTGAAAAGCAGCGAATTGCTGGTCCAGTGCAGGACTGGATGTCACAGTGGGATTTTACAAGATGCCATTATTGCAACTGGATAACCTCTTCTGCTTGCTTCTGCCCATCTTATCTTATTGTACAGGTAGCACAGGGGTCAGTTGTGGGGATGACTAAATACAGATTTGATAAAAAACTTGCTTCTCAACTGCTCCCTTGCATTAGGAAGTGGAAATCCCAAGTACGAAGAGATAAAGGAAGGTACTGTGACATGGTGTTCTTTCAGCATGCCTGGCATCTGTCAGCATTGCTATCATTCTGACCGATTTTTGTTACAGTTTCCAATGATTTCTTGAAACTTTCATCATAAATCTATTCGACCTTAAAAATGGAGATTGCAGGGATCACTTCTTAACGAGACTTCATTAGAATAGAGCAAAGGGGTGTTCTATTGCTGAACTGAAGGATCCATACTTGCTACATCATGGCTGATGTATCAGGTGGTTTCAGTTTAAAGTATTATTAATAAACTCCCCAAGTAGTTGATTTGTATACATAACGAGCATATGGCTTAAGGCTTCTACTCAGCAGTTACTTGGATGTAATTAGTGAAAGTACTACATGGAGATGTTTGACAAGAAAAACTTGTTCTCTGGAATAAGGTTAGGGTTTATGAAGTTAATTAGTATTCCATGAGCAGCTTTCTAGTGAAGGCTGAAAGCTTTCTGATTTTAACAGTCATTTGTGTCCCCAAACGTGGGTTGTCTGAGAATGTGGGCTATCTGATGACAATTTTCAAGGCACGTTATTGTAAAGAAGTGGCGATAACGTGAGTGGAAATGACAACATTTGGCAAAGTTTGTAGTACTGCAAGTTTAGGGATGGAATACAAAAGCTCCCTTACATCCTTACTCTGGCCACACAAATGCTGTGACCTGCCAATATGCTTTCAGACTCCATATTTCCTCACAATGTCATAGAAGCATTTTGGCTCAGAAACTTGCTGCTATACTGTGCATGTGATTCTCCAATGTTCCCTTGAGCAGCACATGTGTTTCTCTTCGTGTATTGAGTCTTTTTACTGTTTTTAGCCATACTTTTTATGGCTTCACATTATAAAAGCCTTCAGAGCTTTTTGAATGACTAAGAGGGGGAAACTGCATCATGAAGTGCTCCTTGCACATCCAGGAGGATGGAAGGCATAGTGACCACTTAGGGTCTGTAATAGTTCTTTGTTTCTTTGGCTGCTGAAGATCATGGAAATAGAAATCACTGTGTAGGAGTCTGTAGTAGCCAATATAGAATCATAGAATGGTTTGGGTTTGAAAGGACCTTGGGGTCATCTAGTTCCAACCCTCCTGCCATGGCCAGGGATGCTTCACACTAGACTATGTCACCCAAGACTGTCCAGCCTGGCCTTGAACACTGCCAGGGATGGAGCATTTACCACTTGTTTGGGCAACCCATTCCAGTGCCTCACCACCCTCACAGTGAAGAACTTCTTCCTTGTATCTAAACTGAACTTCCACTGTTTAAGTTTAAACCCATTACCCCTTGTCCTTACCCCTTATCTTTTGGTTAAGTCTCATAATCCTTTGTTAAAGTTTTTCGTGTAACTTAACATCCTTAGCGCTCCAGTCTTTAGTGAGAAAATAATGGATTGTGCCTGAAAGTATCTGCAGTTTAATTGCTCGGAAAAGTAGCCGTCTTTTTGGATATTTCCAGAGGGCAAAGCGACAGCATGCTCGGGATCTTGAAGTTCACCTTTTAACAATCCAGAGATTTTAAAAGTTGATCTTTTAAAATCCAGTGACTTGGCAGACAAGTCAATTTAAAACATGGTTTCTAGTGACTTCCTTTTCATCCTGTGAGTGACTCAGTAAAATTGAAAGTCAGTGAGGAAAGTCCCAGGTGAGCTTGGGCCTAAAAGCTCAGCTCTAAGAGCTCGGGAAATTACAAGCAATTAACTTCTCACATATTTGTCACTTAGTTTTTTAGTTGTGTAATGTACATTTCCTTGTGTTTTGAGGGAGTTTTGTTCTGCTTCTGTCAGTTACCTTTGAACAAGATCCAGATATTTGATGAGCATCGTTGGCCCTTTCCATGATTGAGCTTTTGGGTAGCATCAGTGTCTGGGTTTCCTTTAGTATTTGCTGAATTAGTTTTTTATTACTGAACTCCCAGGCAGAATGTATTTTTTTAGCATCTGTAACACCAAGAACTCTTGCAGGCTCTCCTTCGGAAATCATGTCTAGATTATCGTAGGAGAGTGTCACTTGTTGTTTCAAGACATTGATATACTTGTTTTCCCAAAAGCATGTGTTAACTTTTACCCACAACAATTTTATCCCTGGGGCTTACAGAGGAGTAACATAGTCAAGTGCTACCTTTTCCTACTGCAGTTTTCCTCTGAAGTCATCCAGCTAGCAAGCATTGTTTCAGAGCTCCTCCGTGGGAGAGCTGGCATGGGACGGTGCATTGAGAGCTCTTGTAGCTGTGAGTGCCAAGGGCTGTTTTTAGTGATTAAAAACAGCAACTGGCACCGTAACAGGTGAAACGATGCTGTTCAAATGTCACCATTGAGGTAGTTCTTGTGAACTTGTGCTAGATCTACAGCAGAGCTAGGAAAGGGCTGCAGTAATTTTTGGACGCTCCATCATGTGAAACCAGCGGGGTTAGGTCCTGCCTCTGAAGTGTTGGTTGGTCCATGGGACCAAATCTGAGTAGGGCTGCCTGTGAGTTGCCATTTCAGGCTTGTCCTAGGCATCTTCCCTTGAAAGGTTTCATCTGCCTTCAGACAGTGTTGAAAGAGGACTTCAGTCTGGTTTTCCTGAGCTACGAAGGATATTGCTCCATTGAGGTTATTGACAAAGGTGGCATTTGTGATCAGAGACAACTATCTTTGCTGTCTCTCTGTGGATATCAGTGTAGGATGTGTTCAGGCTGTGATACAGCTGGTGTTGTTTAATAGCTCTCACCAGCCCATCTATCATTTTTGAATCCAGCTTGCTTTCGCACTGATTGACTTGTTATCATTATGTCAATAAGGCAGCTTGAAAGATGATTTAAAATATTGAAAATATGCAGTTACTGTTCTTTATGGAAAAGGAAATCTTTTAAATGAATGTCATTTGAATGCGTTTATTTCCTCTAGGCTCTTCAGAAACCAATGTAACTCAGGATGTATGTTGTGGTGGCAGTGGTCATGCCTAGAGGGCAAGATGGTAATGCACAGTCCTTTCTGGTGTTTTCCTTGACAGTGCAGGTGTCTTGATGCGTCGTTGTTATGGTCAGAGAGCTTCATTACAGTTCCATCACAAAGATCAATTTGAGGCTGGGAAAATGCAGGACTCAATGTTAAGGGAAAGCTTTCATTGCTGTAGTGATAGCTTGGTAAAGGTTTAATCATCACTTGTCGTCTTCTCTCATTTTTCAGTTGATTACGTGTTGCTGTAAAGGCCTCCCAGCTGTGACTGTCAAATGCCCCACTAATGTACAGATTTGCTTATCTTTTTGCAGCTGGCAGGAGAGGGGACTGAAGTGAATGGATCTCGATTCATGCACACTGTAAGAAGGCAACAGTTAATAGGCTTTGAAATTCAGTAACTGGTAAATATTTTGTTCTTGAAGGTAAATGTGCTTAGGAAGCAAGCAATGGTCAGGATTGAAAGTGCAGGTGCGTACTGCTTGCTTGGCTTTGGTACGGTGCCAGTGTGACTGCTGCAAATTAGAAAGCCAAGGGTTGCCAGAGTGGAGCACCTGAGAGCATGGGGCAGGAGAGCTCCTGCTTTGGCTGGGATAGCCATTGTGATGGAGGGACAAGAAGACTTGAGGTCCATTGCTTGCATGTTCTTACTGTGGTAGTGCCATAGTGTGGTTGTTTTGGTTGCTCTTGTCTCAAGGGTTTCAGGGAAGAAAGGCAGGCATTGTCATGTGAAATTACAGCACTTAAAACCAAACCTCTTGGTTTGTTTGCCTTAATAGTTGGATAAGAAGTTAAAGAAATGAAACTGATTGGTTCCTTTACAGGTATGTTTTAACTCCTTTATTTATGGTATGAAGCTTTGGTGTTCCTGTCACAGGCTCTTAAAATTTGCTCTTCAGGAACATAATCAGTTTTGATAAACCAAGGAGTCCTGGAAGCTGCTATGTCCATTGGAAAATAGACAGCAAGTTAACACAGAGTGTGTATTTCAGCAAAAGGCTTACACTTGGAACCTGTATGAAACATCCCTTAGAGGTGTGTCATGGTTTCAGCAGCAGCAGTCATTTTTCTCCTTCTTGGTAGCTGGTGCAGCACTGTGTTTTTGATTTGGGGCCTGGGAGCAGCGCTGATAACACCAGTGTTTTCAGTTACTGCTTGGTAGTGTTTTGGTCTGACCAAGGACTTTCTGAGTCTCATGCTATGCCAGGGAGGAGGGGGAGCCGGGAGGAAGCAGAGAGAGGACACCTGACCCAAACTGACCAAAGAGGTTATTCCATACCACAGCACGTCATGTCCAGGATGTGAAACCAGAGGGCAGAGACCCGGAAGGGTGTGGTGGTGGACTGGGGGTGCACGGCATGGTCAGGTATTTGGTAGTGGGGGGTTCACTGCTGGGGGGTGCACTGGCTGGGTCAGGCTTGGTGAGCAGTTGTATTCTCTTTCCTTGTATTTCTCTTGTATTATTACTGGTGGTAGCAGCAGTGATTTGTGTTATACCTTAGTTACTAAACTGTTCTTATCTCAACCTGTGTGAGTTGAATTCTTTTGATTCTCCTCCCCATCCCCCTGGGACTGGGGGAAGAAAGATGGGGAGTGAGTGAGTGAGCGACTTTTGTGGGTTTTAGAGACTTAAACCACGACAAGGTGGGTGATAGTGTGTTCTACAAATTGTCTCTGGAAGACAGTGGAGTCACAGAACAGGCTAAAGTAAACTGAATGACATGTAATTTCAAAAAAAAAAAAAAAGGAAAGGGACAAAAAAACCCAACTGAGTTTTTCTGAAGATGAAAAATGAACAGTTTAGCAATTTTAGCAAGTTCCACCATTTAGCAATTCCAGCATTGCAATGTCCGCATCCAGTAGCACATTGTTAGCTTTGTACAGCGAGGTGAAACTGTGTCATTCTAGGGTACATGATGCATTTCTGGGGCTCTGGCTTTTGTTTTTGCACACTCATGGCACTCAGGTGCCGAGCACTTCAGGTGTTGCCCCATCGGCAGTCTCTTTCCAGACATAATCTGTGGTGATTCCATTGCCTGTTTAGAATGCACTAAAAAAACCCCAAATTCCAGTAAGAAGCTGTCAGCTTCTGCCGGCTGGGATAAATGCATTCAGGCCTCTGCTGGCAGGCTCTGCTTCCGCTCATGGTCACTGAACATTTGTTCTTCCCATTTGCAATCCAGCCTAGTGAAGCTGGCTTATTCACATTTCTATTATCCAGCTGTCTGGCTTTTTTAATGCGGCGTGGCTTTGCTGCTTTGGCTTCCAGCTCGTACTCGCCTTATTTGGTAAAGCAGTGCTCTTAAGCTGTTCCTGGAAGGGGCTGTTTTACTGGTTTAGGAACTATTTTCCACTTTCATTTTTGATCTCTGAAGCTATAGATTGTGTTTCAGCAGTGGTGCTGGCATAGCTTAACTCTTCAGTGCTATCAAACTGGAATGTTGTGCTTTTTAGAGTTGCTTGAGGTGATTTATTCTCTGCTGTTAGCACACTGGTATGCTGCTGCAAACAGTTTGAGCAGGGGCAATATATGGCAGCACTTGTGTTTACAGTGTATGTATACCTTTTCAACACAATCTACTTTTTAAAATACAGTCAGAGTGTGATCTTCAGTGCTGAGACTATGTTATGGAGGACTCAGCCAAATTTTAATTAGCTGCGTGATTTGTTGGCATCTTCTGTGCTCTGTTCCTGAGAAGGGAAGTAATGTACAGCAATGGAGTGAACTTGGACAGATTGAGTAGCATCATTTGATGGGCTTCAGCAAGAGCATCTCTGGTGCCCTGCCAAAAGGAGAATGACTGTTTAAAGTAGAGAGAGGGAGAAGGCTGTAATAAGTGAGGTTGAAAGACTCAAGCCAAGCCTAGGAACAGAAAGCAAGGAATAAAGCTTTCGGACTTGGAAAACCAGTGCAGACACGGGTGTTTTACTCTGTGTGCTTGGGAGTGCAGCACAGTTCAGCAGCATGACTGTACTCTACTCGGCTCCATGGTAGTGGTTCCTATAATTCAGGTCTAGGCTTTTTTACATTTATCTTTGCTTTGCTAAGCTCTTCAAATAGTGCTGCTCATCTCTAGTTGATGTACTGAAGTCTGAACATCTGTGCAGCAGCACACGCCTTAGGGATGCTGTCTACTACTGCCAGTGTAGAGCTGGATATCTGCTGCCAGGCTGCTGCTAGCTGCGTTTTTCACAGCTGGCTGTCCACTGCCAGCTCCACAGAGGAGACCACAACTTAGGAAGTCACTCAGAATTACCTGGAAAATTGAAGAAACGGCCTGAAAAACAGTGTTGCAGTTCTGGGGGGTATATGTCAGAGCTGCACTTGGCTGATGGCATCCAGGAAGGAGGATGACAACAAGCAGCAGTGTGGTAGGGAAGGATCTAGAGGTTGTGGGAATCAGGGTTTGAATAGGAGTTGTTGATGCTGTGCTGTTACAAAAAGTGCAGTTGTTGCCTTGGAATATTTAAAAAGCAGCATTGCCAAAGTACAATGTAATTATTTTTTCCAAGTTTAACTTCCTGGCAGAGCTTCAAGGAAAGTATCGTGTTTAGTACTGCACCTCATGCTTCCAGAAAGATAGGAGCTAATTCGAGAAAATCCAGATGAGGGTAGTGGTAAAGAACAAGGCCGGGTTAGTCTTGCATCTTGGTAGCTGTGGGACAGGGGCAGAAGAGCTTACAAATATTGCAGGGGGAGGGAGAAGTTCTGTTCCACATGCCCACCTGGAGAGGGAAAGAAGTAATGGGTTTAAACTGTAAAAATAAATAGGTTAGATCTACAGAGAGTGGAGTGCTGTAATAGATGACTTCAGGAGCTGCGTCAAGAATGGAGCAGGTATAATTTATTCTGCCTGTGGGAGGGAGAGATGAGCTAAGCGAGCTTCTTATGGGTCTGCCAGTCCTGGGAACCGTGCTATTGGCAATTCTATGGAAGGGAGTGTGACCAGAGTTTGGGAAGATGACAGTGCAGAGGGAAAGAAATGTATAAGCATTTTGGGCAAGAGTAAGGAAAATGAAAGCACTGAATTCAGTTTTATTTCTTCTGTTCCTCCAGCCTAGACTTCAATAATATTATCAAATATTTATTTAACTTTCCTATATCTTATTTTTTGGCAATATGGGTTTTCCTTAAGCCAAATATATTTAGAAGTTGAAAGTCGAGTTACTTTATTGAACAGATGAAGAATTTGCCTTGTTTCGTGTGATGCTGTGGTGGCTCATTTCTTAGCACATGCAAAATGTTCTTAAATAGAAACTACTTCTATTATGCTGTTCCGCTATGTTAGCTCTGTCTAATAGCACAACCCTATTCTTTTAGTACTGCTCAGCATTGACTCAAAGCGTGTTTGAAATCTGATCTTTCTTCTTCCTGTGCTGAGAGTGTCCAAGCAGTTCCCTGAGTAATTCCCTGCCTCCTGCCCCCACTTCCTGACCCATTTTGAGCAGGAACTTCACTCCGGAAAAGCAGGAGCAAGTGAAGAAGCAAATGTGAAAATGGAATCCAGTCGAAATAAAATGAAATAGGGCCAGCAGATGAATACACTTGTGTTTACTGCTGGGGTAGAATGCTACCAGTGTAGGCTGCAAAGACCTGAAGATTTTGAGGAAGAATGTCCTGGGATTCCTGTTCTGAGACTTCATGCCTTGTATTGAGATTTGTCATGGAAACTATTAAAAGGGAAAAGGGGGATGGCTTTCTGAGTTGAGTACAGCTCTCAAGTCTGGGACTCAGGCTAAAGCCACAACAGTTTACTTAAAAATGCAACTGTTATGCATTATTTGCTGAATTCCCTTTATATCAAGTACAAATGCTTCTCCTTGTAGTGTATAAAATTTGATTTTCAGTACTTGTGGGAGAGAGAAGGGGTTGACCTTTGGACTCGCCTCTTTACAAGGTTTGCCTCTAGTCCAGGATTTCTTTTTGTGCTGGACCAGAGACAGAGACGAGCTAAGAGAGTAAAAACACTCATTGAAATCAATAGCTTCTGAGATCCTGGGTTAGCTCAAATTAGTGTGTGCAGTTCTTAACTCTTCTCTTGAGGTTGCTGGGTTTCCCCCCCAACACACTTCAATTTTCTTCTCTCCTCTCCTTGACATTAAGAAGTTTTTCTCTGGCTTGGATTTATCGTCAGCCAGGGGCCATCATGGTTCTTACCAGTTTCCTCTGAGACAACTCAGTGTGCAATTTGTATTTGTGGATCACTTGTAGCCCCATGTACTGGCTATCCTGGGGCATGTTATCCATTGTAGTGCCACTCAGTGACAGGGAGGCTGCTGGCTCTCTTGCACTCTTCAACCTGACCCCCTAGATAATCAGGTGGGATCTGTTTTAGTTAAATCCATCAGTATTATTTGTTTTTTCTTTCTACTTGTGTCGCTGTCCCTTCTGGCTTTGTGTTTTCACAAAGCATCTCCAATCAGCATTGCTCGTAGCAGAGATTGAAAAACGCATCTGGTCTTTCCTGCAAATGTTTCCTTTTGGAACTGCCTGTATATCTGGTCTCTAAATATTTCTCTCTTTTTGAGTAGCAGTTTTCTTCTTGAAGGAGACCAAAGCAGTTCCATGCAGAAATAAAACAAACATTGGTGTATTCTGAACTCTTTGGTACCTAAGATGTTTACTTCAAGATGCATTTCTTGTGTCAGTCTTTTGGTGGTTTTTTGGGGCACTGTTGTGGACCTAAGGGCTACAGAGGGTGTTTGCTTGTAGTGTTGTGAGTTGTCTGTGCTTTGGCGCTTAATTTACCCTAGATGTGGCCCTGAGTCCAGAGCCTTATGAGATCATGCAGGTGAGGAGCTGTGTGTTTGCTCTTCCTTGTTGGAATAAAGTTGTCTTGCTCAGCTTTATGCTGAAGGTCAGCCTTTTATCCTACAGTAAATACATCTTAAATGCTGTGGTTATTATTGTAAAGTTACTAACAACGTGTTGTGAAGTCATGCTAATTCGTTATGTGTTCAAAAAGCTGTTGCTTTTTAATTAATGTTGCATTAATGAATACTTTTGATTTACTAGGCATTGATATTCAGTGTTGGGCTCTCAGGTATGTACTTCTTCCGTTCTCTGAAATCACTGTTGCAGCGTTCTCCCTTTGTTTGGTTTAATACATCAGCTCTAAGTTAATAATAATTACTTTCTTCCCTATGTTGTTATAGCTTGAAAAAATGAAGTAGTGATTTCCATTGGTAGAACTATGAGCATAGGTAGTACAATGGCAAGCGGGTGGTTACCCTCATGTCTTTGCAGATACAAGTTGAGGGTGGTTATTTTAGCATAAAAATTAAAATATATTTAGATCATAAATCATGCAGGCTCTCCATTTAAGTGTTGGTTGCAAAGGTGATTTTCCTCCTTTATTCTGCTTTAAAAAGAAAAGCATTGAAAGCCCTTGAAACAGGCAAGATGCAGCAGCATGCAGACTTCACAGCAGAAGCAGCCTCCAATACATTTTGTCATGCAATTAGTTCTGTGTTTGAATCCTGAATGATTGGGTTGCTTTGCAGTAGTGCCTGTGATTGTGACAAGACCTTTGGGCTTGGAATACAAATGCATTTCACGCTTATGCTTGAGTTTTCCCCTCTTGTGGCATGGCAGAACTGTTGGCAACATGAGATTTGACTTCAGTTGATGTCTTTCACTGGGTTAAATGTGTCCTTCTCAGGTTTGTTTTCTCTCTGGTTTTGCTGGAGCTGTGGATGCAGTGGGCTCCACTGGGACAGCAGGTCAGGTGTTCAGTGCATCCTGACAAAATACCTATTTTGAAAGGAGTTGCTGTGTTCCCAGCAAAGCTTGTTCCCAGCAAATTGGAAATGAAAGGATGTCTTCTCATCACAAAGACAGTAATTTCAGTAGGATCAAGCTCTTTTTTTCTCCCCCTTTATGGAAATGCAGGAATGATTAATAATCAACACATTTCTGTAGCTGCTTTTGTTCTATATTCTTTGAACCTCTTAGGCTGTCATCTATTAATTTTAAACCTCTGAAGGCACAAGTATAGAAATAGATGATGTAGTAATCCAGGGGCTTCTGAGGAGGTGAAACTTGCTTGTGATGGAATAGTGTGTTTTGTATTATCTATATGCCTCCTGCATGAAAATATTTCACGTAAACACAAAAGGGGTCTTGGTTTACTTTTAAATAAATAATCTCTTCATCCTGTGGAGTGTTAAAATACTTCAGGGTGTATCAGAGCTGTGCAGCTTTCATAGCTACAAAGTCAAGAGCTTCTATCTGCAGTACTTCCATCATTGCTGGCTATGCTGCTACTTCATCTTCTTTCCTGCTGTTTCTTATATTTAAACTAAAACTTAAAAAATACTACACTTATATTTATTCTACTGTGAGCAGGCTTTGGCCTTGGAAATACCGGGTATCTAAGTATAGAAGAGTCTGAAGAGAAACTGCTACATTTCAACAGGGAATTGCAAGTTTTATTTTAATTTTCATATTGCTGTGCAAAAAGGAGTTTGGTTTGGGTGGTTTTTCACGTAAAGAAGAAACAGCTGTGTTGGTGTTAAATATTCAGTGGGGCTTGTGATTTCTTTAAAGATCTTTAACTAGGTAGATTCCCCTCATCTGAAAGTACTCTGAAATGGATTTTTGAGAGAGGGCAAGTAATTCTTCTTGACTCTTACCTTTCTCCAGTTGGCATCTTCTCAAGTCTGGGTTTGTGTCTAACAAATTGCATGGCAACCCACCTTTTTGTTGCCAACAAAGTATTTGATGCTTTCTGTAACTGCAGAAAAGTTGGTGAAAGCTTTCTACTAAATGCTAAAATAGCCAGGGGAGATTTGGAAAAAATGAATGGTGTATTACACAACCAGCCTGGCTAAAGCTAAAAGTACTTCCAGATCATGTAGAAATGAGTGCAGTAGAGAGTAGCAGAGGGAGAACTGTGCACTGCAGCTGATCTCTGAAAGTAGCGAAGATGGGAAGTTTTAATAGTGGCTGGTCTCCAGCTCTCACCCAGCAAAGGCACCGCTAAGCTTTGGATGTTGGCAGTGTCAGTTTAGCAGCTTTCTGAGCTGTCTTCATGTACTAAGGGTAGAATTGACATAATAACATTGCTTAATGTCCTGAGTGGTGAGGAAACTGAAGACAAGACTAGGCAGCTTGGTGTGAAAAAAGGTGACTGTATCTTGGGTGGGCTCTTATATACTGTACTTGCTTCTCCAAATCATTCTTGCCTCTCTGAAGTTAGTGGTTATTAGCTGTGTTGGACAAGTCTTGCATTATATTTTATAATAGTTTCACTAATGCTCTATGTAAATGGTACTTAAATTCCCATGCAGCTTAAAATAAAAATACCAGTCTGGTCAGATGTTTCATTTTGCTGTGAGAGCAAATATTGTGCATATATAATTGAATCGAACCCAGCAGGTAGAATGAGATGGGGTTAGCCAGCGAGCCGGTGGTCATGGGGCAGGGCTGCAGGGAGCTTGCTGAACTAATGGCATCTGAAATAGTGATGGGCCTTTTCTTAGACAAGGTCCTGCAGTTGTGAGCCCAGATGCTGTTACCCCTTTTATAGGGATTGACCGTGTGATGTTTTTCACTTGCCCAGCAGCAGCTCACCTACCCCACGCAATGCACTTCATGTTCACTACAGGATGGAAATAGAAGTGCTGCAGAGGCTCCTTGGAGGCTGAAAGTTTTGCTTTAGGGATGCTTTTCCAGTTTGATGTTGTATAAGTGTTGCTGTTTTGGCTGGTTTGCTGTTTTGCCAGGTACTTTTGTCAGATGTGTTTTAAAGGAAAGGTCTGTGTTCCTAAAAAGTGATTGGCAACATACAGTGGTGGTGAAGGGAAGAAATCCCAGCCTTTATGAAATTCTGGTTCCTTATGCTTTAGGAGTGTAAATGATGATGAAGTTGGGAAACCTTGAAAGATGAGGATTGTCTGGGCAAGATATAGTCACTCCGCAGGTATTAGGTGGAGACCTGTATATTGCTGCCATGGAAGGAAAAGAGAAGGGGTGGGATTAACCAGTTGTTGGGGGCTGAATAAATTAATTGGGATGGAAGTAGAGAATCTGACTGGTTGGGCTTGGACTGGCAGGAGAGGTTAGATGTTTGGAGACAATGACTGGGTAGGAAAGGAGCAAGGTCTGGTACAAGAGGGGAATGGAAAAGGGAGAAGAAAAAATGAAAAGCATGGGGTAGAAGAAGTTGCAGTTGGAGTAATGTGGCTGGCAAGTTTCTCTCTTCATTGAACCCCAGAATACTTCGGGACATGGAATTTTCTAGTATTTCGAATACCCTTGATTTTGGCTATTCCTCTGTGATGCTGGTGCATGCAGAAGATAACCCCACATTACTGGCAGTACTTTTGTGAGCAGAGGCCCATGCGGGGATCTGAATGTCCAAACAGAGAGAGCAATAGTGTATCACGTGGTGCAATTACAGTCTTACTCAGTCCACTTTTATTAGCTGCAAAGCAAAAAAAAAGCAATTGCTGATGAAAGAACAGGATTTAGCTTGGAAGCATTGAAATACGCATCTAATACGTGTCCATATAACGATCTTTCATCATCTGCATGCTTGATGGGGTAGTATGCAATTAAACAATCACTTTTTCCTGCAGGACCTTTGTTCGGTGCTCAGGCCCAATGATGTGTCATCATTTCATCAGCAGTTATGTAGTACTTTATACGTTTTCAGTGTGCAGTTCTGCTATTTTTCATTGTATATTATAAAGACCTGAAAAGAAAATGCATGCCTTTATAGAGTTTGAATGTTAACAACGATAAGTTGTAATTAATTTGCAGTATGAAATTTATGTCACCTTTCCTGTGTGGCTAAAGCTGCTTGAATCTGTGATCAGAGCAGATAACTGATTGTTCTGGCTGCTTTGGCTTCATTTTGGACCTCACTTCGATAAGCATAGTGTCCGGCAAGTAGCTGGTTTATCTTACACAGTCATCACTACTGTGGGTTGTAGATTGCTGACCGTGATGGTGCTCAGCTAGCACAGCCTTGCATGTTGTTTTTTGTAAACATACAAGCACATGGAATCTGCAGATATAAAAGTCTTCTGGCCATAAAGTTCATGTAGCTTGACCTGTGCTGACATAACATTCAGTACTGGCCAGCCGCTCGTGGTCATATTGAGGTGAAGTTTAACTCCTCAACCACTCAAGAAATAGATTTCATAGAACAAATGCTAGGGGGGAGAAATATGCTGGGTGCTGTTCGTTGTTTGCTTTAGATCTGTAGCTTTGTAAGTAGGCAGAAAACATAAAAAAACATGGTGTTTTGCTTTGTTGGGTTGAACAAGATCAAACACTTGCAGACCTCTCCCTTGTGCTACAGAGAAGAGAGGGGGTTGCTCACAGTTACCAAATCAGAAGTTAAGCTGAACTTGACAACTTTCTTGACTGAAAAGGGTGGAAAAAAGTACACTTGCGCTGTGACTAAATCTAGCATACGATTAATTCTTCTATGCAGTTCTGTGTGTTAATTGCTGTCATTGTGTGAACTGATGGCTTAAGCAAAAATAGAATATTTTATAACTGGTACGTTGCTTATAGTGCATAGTCTTAGCTTAAAGTGCCAGCCCGCAGTGGCTTTTTGAATCTATTCTGCTGTCAATCTCTGTGAATCATCTTTATGTAAATGAAAAGTACGTTGAAGAGAGAAAACGTGGTAAGTGTGGTTTGCACTTCGTTTTCCACTTCTTGTTTGTTCAGAAGCTGTAAGTTGGTAGTGTCAAAGTGGAGGGGAGTGCTTCTGGATAGATGCAATCAAGTCTCCTTCCACATACCCTCAGCTCTTTCTTTTCTTCCCTGGTTTGTGTCATTGTTGAAGTTCCAGAGGGTAACACCCAGCTCCTGCTGGTATCCTGGGCCACCAGGTAAGCAGGCCACAGTTATCACTGTGGTGGTTTGGGGTGAGTTGATCAGCCCATTTGGCAGTTGGTGGCTCACTGAGATGGATCTGCCATCACTGCTTCACCCTATTAGAAGGGGATTTAGTTTTGAAGACAGGCTTTTACCCTTCTGTGCAAGGTGTTTGATGTTGCCTGGTAGCTCTAACAGTGCTTCAAAGATGGATTAGGCAGGCAGAGCGACATCAAATGGATCTTTTCCTTGGGGAAGAGTTAAGGTGTCAGTCTCAAATGGCATCCCAAGGTAAAATTATCAGGGTCTGTCTCTAGCGGGGCAACATTAGCGCCTCTTCAGCAACTTTAACACTGGCAGAGCTGAAATTACTTGTCTTCAGTGTGGGGCTTTTCCCTTTTTAGTTGACATGCATCATGTGTGCCATAAAGAGTTGTCCTCTTCAGACAGGGAAGATAAAACTCCCAGGTAGGTCTCTCCTCAGTTTGCTACTTCCCTATGTGCAGTGCTTGCCTACAAGAGTACGCCAGGAGCCTTGAGAAATACGATGTGAATTAGAAGCCTGCAGCCTTACATCCCTGCCGTTGCCAGAGAGGCACTGGGAACAGCCTTCTGGCTTTTGGCACTTTGTTTAAACTTCTACGCTGCTACTTTAGGCACTGCCTTTGAATAGCTTAAATTTATTTTTTTGTGTGCTCAGTTGCTTAGCAGCAAAGAGGAGGAAAAACAGTAAAGGCAGCTAATTTGGTTTTATTGCTGATAAGTGAGAATGTCTTGAATACAAAAAAAGTATTTTTAATAAGACTAATGAGTTGTAATTCCTGCTTTTGCCAGGCTGGATGTTAAATAAACTGTGTCGATGGACTGGGTAAAGAACCTGACACCCTGAGGGGTTTACTGTTACCTCAAGCGATGCTTTGAATGTCTGAGCTTGTGGGCGCTATTATTTGGGGATGTTTTATGCTGCTGTTACTTTATTAAGTGAGTTTCTCTAACGAGTTTCTCCAGTTCTTTGTGCCTCATTTTTTTCCCTAGCAATAGGAGGGATTTGATTGAAAAACTCAACAAACAACAAAAAAAATCCCCAACAGCCCCAGAGTTGTGTGCAGTAGTGTGTCCACTAAAATACAGAAACTAAAAGTTGAAAGTGTGCGGAACAAATTGTTTTCCTGGAAGAGCATTGGAACGTTGTTACCATTTTAGTATGGTACCAATTTTGACTGGGACAAGTTATAAATTTTCTTGTCTTGCATCAGATGTTTGGCAGCAGCAGTAAATTTGTATCATTCATGGGGCAACATTCCTGTTGCTCAAAAAAGCATTTGTCTGATTAAGAGCTTTTTGGAATTTGTTTGTAAAGCTTTCCTTGCTGCTGGTTCCTTGGACAATGTTAGCAGCACAAATCCAGATGATTACAAATGGTTGAAGCAATCTTTTTGTTTATTTCATCTGTTTTTATAGATTGCCTTTTCAAACTATGTCCCATGAACCGGTACTCTGCTCAAAAGCAGTTTTGGAAAGCAGCAAAGCCTGGAGCTAACAGCACCACAGATGCCGTGCTACTCAACAAACTGCATGTAAGTATATCTGTTTAGGCTCCTTTTGATCATCAACACTCTCATCCATACTGCTTTAAATACGTATTTACAATCAACTTGATGCAGTTAATCAGGAGTCACTGAGAAAGTATATAGAAATCTGTGTACAAGACTCCTTCTGAAACATTCACTGAGATCTGACTTTGATTTATGACAGCATGCTGTTCAAGGTCTGTGTTTCCCGGTACTGGTATTTATGATACTGGGTTAGAGTCATGGTAACCATTTAAGCTTCTGTCATTAACCTGTGCTAATTGTAGTAATGCTCTATGTGGGTGTTTTGGGTGGTAACAGCATAAAAATAGGACCCTGCAAACAATTATATGGAGTAGAGGATTCTGAAGCATTGCATCTTGACATCTTAACTCATGGGAGTTAGCTGGGCTGGTAGATACCATCTGAGCTACCAGTCTGATAACTCTAGGCATTCCACAAACAAACATAGCTGCTGTTAATACATGTAAAGGTTGATGAGTAATTATGAGTAATTATAAGGCCAGACAGCCTCTCCTTCCTTATTAGCTTGCAGTATTTAATATTTTCTATGTAAAATGTTGACATTCAGCAGTTGAAAACCCAGTAAAGCAGTTGATTGCTGTTTTTAGAATTCCTATATAAAAAAAGCCAGCTTAACTTAAATACCATCTGTTGAATTTAGAGTTAAATAAACTCCATGTTTATGTTAAATTACATAGCTAGAATACTTCATGTCAAAATTACAATTCTAAATATTTTTAGTTTCTTTAAGCCTATATTAAGCTCATTGTAGACTGAAATATGAAATGGCCCTGTAGGAGAGTGTCATTTGCTGATTGCCATATGGCTGCCTTGCTCCTGCATTTCACAAAGGCTGACTGTTTGACTCATTTTGCTGCTGAAAACATAATTTTATAACCTAGAAGTATTAATTTAGCAAGGAGAAAGCTATTTTGGTACTGGCTGTAGCACAGGAGTCCCTCACTTGAGCCGCATTTTTTCTGCCCTGTTAATGATGATAAGAGAAGCAGACCATGCTAGCAAGCTTTAAGGAACAGGGTATTCTGAACTTGGTTTTTCTGGTGTATAAGGGAAGAGGAGAGTTTATGACCGTGGGTTTTGTGTGAGTTAATGGATTTTAAGAGAAAGTATGGTTTAAATACTACATCATGTAGAAGAAAAGTACTTTGCGATCCCTCTGCATTTGAATGTAGTTTAAAGTTGTTTCCTCTTTCTTCAATACATGCCCGTTCAGGTGTTTGGGTTCCTATTCATCTGGCACTATACCGTGTGGTGCTGGGATCCATATGGAAATACAGGATGTGATTTTTCCAGTATTTAGCCCCTAGCCAAGTGATGTTTGTGCAGAAATGTGCCACCATGCATGAACTGCTTGCTTGATTTGGTGAAGGATTTTACAATGTTATTGGAGGTTATCTAATCTGCATCATTTTGGTATAAAGGCTGATCCTTTCTATATCATGTGCCAAATCAGGCCTTCAGTGACCTGAGGCTGATGCGCAGCTTTAAACTAATTTGGTCCCATGTATATCACTCATCTATTGGAACTTCTTTTTCTGCCAATCATATGGGTACATGTGTCATGTTGTCATTTGTCAGACATGCAATACACTGAAACCCCCTACATTTTGTTTGATGTGTGTTGGGGGGCCGTGCCCTGTAACGTGTACATTTGTTACCTCTGCCCGTGATCAGATATCTTTATCAGTGCATGTGACTCCTAACGAAATTGATGATGCAACATGTATTCATCATCACTTGCCTTTTTTGGCTTCTGTTTGTCTGCCAGTGGAATTTATTGTCTGCTGTGGAGCGCTCAATGCTGAGGTCAGGTTATTTTAAGTTAATGCCATTTAAGGGATTTAAAATGTGGGACACTTGTCTTTCTTTGGTATCAAGAATCAGTGCTGGTTGAGAAGCTGACATCTAGTGGCCAGAGAAGGTGATTCTGTCTTGAATGATTGTCAGTTTTGGTGTGTGCTTTTGAAATGCATCCAAAGCCTTAATCATATTTTTGCAGAATACACTATTTTTTTTTTAATTCACAATAAATGTGGCACCCGATCCAGTGCAGGCAGAGAAGTCTGTGCTTGCCGTTGAGAGGGCACAGTGTCTTGAAGAAATCCTTTCTTGACAGAATACTCTGAAATCAAGCAGAAAAAGAGTTGTATTTCAGTAATAAAGAGAAAATCATGTGGCATTGTGTTTCTGAATGTATTTTTAAATGTGAATGAGCAGCTGTATTCCAGGTTCTCTTGGAGTCAGAGCCAGCTATCCTACCTAGCACAACTTCCAAAAATAGCACATTTGACGTAAGCTGAAGATGATGAAATTTTGTAACATTATACAGATGCTCTTCCTTTGCAGTAGCTGAACTTTTTCCTCTGTTGCTATACTTTGTCTTACTACAGTTAGGAACTTTGGGCACTTGTCCTCTCCAACAGAAAACTGGACCTATTTCTGTCCTTGAGATCTGAGAACCAAGCCATAAACCTTGATGCTTGGGCCCCTAAAAGGTCTAGTTTTACATTAATCTCTACTACCAGACACCAGTTAAAGAAAATACAGTTTTACTTATTTTTTATTAAAAAAGTAATTTTTCATGTAAGGGAGAATGAAATAGTTTACAAACAGCCTGGTGGAAATGGCTCACTTGTAAAAACAAAGCAAAGTGCAAGAGACTAGTCAGAAATGAAGTTATTAAATAGAACAGTGTACGCCTGTGATTATTCAATTTTGCAAGGGCTTTCCCTTTTTTTACCATATTAGTGTTGTACAGAAATGCTCAGCTGCATCTTCACAGCCAGTGTCTAGTAGCACAGGGTATCCTTTAGCCTCATGACTTATAAACTGTGTGGTGCTGGGAGGTTGGGAACTCACGTGCTCAGAGCTGCAGTGGGCATTTATAAATGTCTTATAAATAATCCTGCTGTATGATGAAGATGGTGAGTTGCCATAAAAAGACAGGCTGGAGAAGAGTTGGAGCCTGTGTCGGCAAAGTAAAATAAAGACCCAAAGTTGAGGTCCTTTTCTTTCAATTTGTGCAGAAGTCAGTAGAAAGGTATATGAACTTCCTGGCTTGAGTTGTTACCCATCCCTTTTCACCTCCTCCCTTATATGTGTTATTGTCTTCTTGCAGCTTGTTTTCTGTCCTATCTGAGAGGACAGGGAGGTACTGGAATGTTTCCAGAGAGGGGCAGTGGAACTGGTGAAGGGTCTGAAGCACAAGTTTGAAGAGGAGCAGCTGAGGAAAGTGAGGTTGTTGAGCATGGAGAAAAAGAGGTTCAGGGGGAACCTTATCACTCTCTACAACAGCCTGAAAGGGGGATGGAGCAAGGTGGGGGTTGGTCTCTTCTCCCAAGTAACAAATGTAAAGGACAAGAGGAAATGGCCTCAAGTGGTGCCAGGGGATGTTTAGATGTGATATTAGGAAAAATGTCTTTACTGAGAGGGTTGTCAAGCATTGATACAGGTTGCCCAGCAAAGCGGTGGAGTCACCATTCCTGGAGGTATTTAAAGACATACAGATGTGGCATTTAGGGACATGGCTTAGTGATTGAATTTGGCGGTGCTGGATTAAGAGTTGGGCTCAATGATCTTAAAGGTGTTTTCCAACCTAAACAGTTCTATCCAATTATGGGTTGCTTAAATGGTGTTTGTCTATCCTCCTGAACAACTGAAAAAGGAAATTGGAAATTATGTTGTTGGAAGAAGATTGCACTGTTTCAGATGCTCACTGTTTCTTCAATTCTTTGAAATACTCTTAACCTCATGTGTTTGGCCACTCTTTTTATGAAACAGTCAGCAATTGAAGTATCCTTTAATTTCAGCATGCAGCAGATTTGGAAAAGAAACAGAACGAAACTGAAAACAGAAAGCTGTTGGGAACAGTCATCCAGTACGGCAATGTTATCCAGGTAGGCTGTGAGCATCTGTGCAAGCTGTATAGGATTTTGATCAAACTCTTCTGTTCAATGTGACTTCAAATTTCTTGAATTCATGGACAAGAGTCTAGTTTTGCAAGGTGCTGACAGTGTCCTGAAGTGGGATCCTGTAAAGCAGAACTTCACAGGAGTACTTAGATGAAAGAGATATAATATAATAATAAAAAGATCCTTTTTTGATTGGACTACCAACATCAGTGCTTTCAAGAGCAGTGATAAGTTTTTGCCTGTATTTTCCCATAACTCCCATATGTTCTGTGAGTATCGTTGTCAGAAGGCATCAAAAAGTGATTTTCTCTACAAAAGTACTTTGCTAAATTTACTGGGAACTTAACAACAGCTGGTTGGAGCTGGGATGTGACCTGTTGCAGTATACGTACCCATGCTGATGGTGTGCAGTCTGCGAGGTGGTACACATCTGATGGTAGAAGAATGTGACCCTTGGGGGAGAGTCTTCAAAGCAACAGTCATGTTTTCTGTGAAATGAGACGAGGCAAAGCAAGATGAGGGCAGCTTTACTTCCCACCACTCCATTCATACCAGGGAAAGCCACTTAGTCCCCAGCGTTTTACAACTTTTGATCCTGGGATTTTGAGCAGGCTGTCATAAAGTGACAAGGGCATTTCTAAGTGTTTATCATTTGCTGCAGAAGGGACAGTTGGATTAGCTGAGGGTGTTTTGTGCTGTAGGACTGTATACTGAGAGAAGTGTAAGTGAAATCGTGCCTGAATTCATAAGTATTTTTACATAATCTAGTCTTTATTTTAATTCCCGTGTAGTACTATCATTATCTTTTGCTCTCTATTAATTGAGGGGAGGAAAAAAGAGCATTCTTAGAACTGAACTCTAATTCTTATTCTAGCTGCTTCACTTAAAAAGTAACAAATACTTAACAGTAAATAAGAGGCTTCCAGCTCTACTAGAGAAGAACGCTATGAGGGTGACCTTGGATGAAGCTGGAAATGAAGGTTCCTGGTTCTACATACAGCCCTTCTACAAACTGCGTTCCATTGGAGACAGTGTAAGTGCAAAAGGGAATATCTTCACATACTGCTTTGTGCACAGCTTGGCAAAGCTTGTTTCAGGAGGCCTGTCTTGCAATTAATGAAATGCACAGAGCTACTGCATGATGATGTAGGAACAACCTTTTTCCTATGCTGTCATGAGGGGGAGGAAAATTGCTATGGTAACTTGTATTTTGGAAACATGGAATGATTTAACGTTGGAGGGAGTAAGGGACCTAATTTGTGCTATCCTTTCACAATTCCTATCCAGTGCAAAATGGTAGGAAATGTTGAGTTCCTTCAGTAGATTTGGAACAAATAATTGACATCTTGGTTTTTAGTGTTCTCTGTTTGGAATCAAAATATATCCTCATTTTGTATATGAGGAATGAACTAATAATGAGATTAAATGGTCCTGTTTATGGGAAACCTGTAAAATAGTTGGTTCCAAATTAAATGCATTACCATTTTAATCTCTTAATCTCTATTTTACAAAATCTGAGTCACTTGGGTATACTATTTACCTAAAACCAGGAGGTAATGAGCCTCTATGTGCCTTATAGTCCAGGTATACATTTGGCACCTAGGCATAGCAAACTTCATCAAGCAAGAATAATTTATCCTGTAGGCTAGCCCCATATAGAATCATAGAATAGTTAGGGTTGGAAAGGACCTTAAGATCATCTAGTTCAACCCCCCGCCATGGGCAGGGACACCTCGCACTAAACCATGCCATCCAAGGCTATGTCCAACCTGACCTTGAACACTGCCAGGGATGGAGCATTTGCAACTTCCCTGGGCAACCCATTCCAGTGCCTCACGACCCTTACAGTAAAGAACTTCCTCCTTATATCCATTCTAAACTTCCCCTGTTTAGGTTTGAACCCATTTCCCCTTGTCCTCTCACTACAGTCCCTAACGAAGAGTCCCTCCCCAGCATCCCTGTGGCCCCCTTCAGATACTGGAAGGCTGCTATGAGGTCTCCACGCAGCCTTCTCTTCTCCAGGCTCAACAGCCCCAACTTTCTCAGCCCGTCTTCATACGGGAGGTGCTCCAGTCCTGTGATCATCTTCATGACCCTCCTTTGGACTTGTTCCAACAGTTCCATGTCCTTTTTATGTTGAGGACACCAGAACTGCACACAATACTCCAAGTGAGGTCTCAGTGTTTTGATATGTTTTGATGTGACTGTTCTTTTTCTACAGACACATTCACACTCATGGTGAAGCCGAAGCACAGGGTAGCGCAGTCTTAGTGGCCCTGAATGCTTTTCAATTACACCACTTCTCAGACACTTTATTACTAAGGTAGTTCTTTTCAATATAGAAATGGCTTTTTGATTTTAGACTTTGTCCTGGAAGAAGGGAAGAACAGGACCTTTACTTTCCAGGATAAAATGCATCAGCCTGGTCAAGAATCTGACCTAACAAATGAAAGTGCATCTTGGAGGAGGAAGAGTTTTGGCTGACCTTTTCTATAGGAATTATTTATTAAATGTTAACCAATGAAGCAAGTTCATGAAAGCAGCACATAGGTTAGTTACCAGAATTGCAGTCTGTTTCTTCTGAAAGTCTCCGAGTCCAATAGTATGGGTTTTTTTTCTTTCTGAATGACTGAGTATGGTGAGCTAAATTCTGAAGCAAACAGAATCCTGGTTTTCATACTCAAGACTGGCATCTCTCCAAACTGCAAGAAGGTGATTTCCTCCCATCACTCCCATTAAAAAAGGAAAGAAAAATGCTTTCTCAGTATGCAAATTTCTTTCTAATGCTGTACTTATCTACAGGTTGTCATTGGAGACAAAGTAGTCCTGAATCCTGTCAACGCCGGCCAGCCTCTCCACGCCAGTAGTCATCAGCTTGTCGATAATCCAGGGTGCAATGAGGTAAGAGCAGGTTGACGCAGCTGGAGCAGCTGCACAAACCTCTGTATGTTTCAGCTAAGCTGCTTGGATTTGTATTGTACGAATCAGCGAGTTGGTCTGTACCTGTGGCGTTGTTTAGGAATCTTGTTGAGCAGCAATTTAATAGAGCTAGCAGACTTTTCTCATGTCTGTTAGGCAGAGGCTTGAGTTTGATTTATTTTTCTTGACTAGCTAAGATTTTCCTTCAAAATCAAAAGTTGTGGTGCAATGATGTTAGGAAGTCACTTGCTACACAAGTCAACTTTGTAGTTACTTGTTATGGAGTAAATACAGAAAGGACTTCCCCTCTCGGATAATGCAAGAGGCAGTAGGAGTTTGTGGCAGTATCTTGTCCTAAGCCTGAGACAGTGGGAGTGATGGTTTTGGTTCTTCTTTTAGGTCAACTCTGTGAACTGCAATACAAGCTGGAAAATAGTCCTCTTCATGAAATGGAGTGATAACAAAGATGATATTCTCAAAGGGGTAAGACTCAAAACTCTAGTTACTTGTTACCTATCAGCAAACCAGTTACATCTGTACAGATGATGCTGTCTGGTTTTTGACAGGGGGATGTGGTGAGACTGTTTCATGCAGAACAGGAGAAGTTCCTGACTTGCGATGAGCACAGGAAGAAGCAGCATGTCTTCCTTAGAACGACAGGGAGGCAGTCAGCCACGTCTGCAACCAGTTCAAAAGCCCTGTGGGAGGTAGAGGTAAGAATTGTAACCCAAGCTGTAGGCGGTTTTGTAGGAACAATGACTCTTTCTGTTTAAAAACAGTGTACCTGGATTTCTTTTCTTTTTTTTCTTTTTTTTTTTTTTTTTTTAATAAGGTAAAAGTCTTCCTGGTGTTAGAAGTTTAATCTTGAAATGCCTTTGCTTACTCTGCTTTCTGTGCAAAATCAAAGTGGAATTCTGATCTCTGGTGGTGCGGCATCGCTCTCAAGTTCAGGCTCCTGACAATTCAGAGCAAGGAGACAAAGAAATATCTGTGAAGTAATTTTCTTACCAGTCACTAAAGTGTAATAGCAGCTAATAATTTCAACTGTCCTGCTGAGCGTACCAAATACTCTATTTTTGGTGTGGATAATGTGACTATGCATATCCTCATTTGATGGGAGATTGCAAGCCTTTGCTAGTCCCTGTGTGTTGCTCCTCTGAATTATCTTTCTTCTTTACTTGGCTTTTAAATAGTGATCTTGGACATCATTTGCTTCTTAAAATGACTTCATTCTATTAGTGTTACAAGAGTTCTATGATTTTAAGTGCTTTCCATGCAAACTGCATGTGAGAATAATAAAATTAATTGGAATGGTGGAGAGATGTTTTTCATGTTCTTCTTCCAGAAGCATCTGCTTTTATACACAGCTTCTCCAATATTTTAATGTAAAGCCTACCTATAATTTTCATTACTTTGACAAGTTAGAACCCACCAGTAGCTTCTGTGGTTACTGTCCACATTTACCACTGGGTATCCAGTGGTCCTTCATTTACCAGTTATGCACTTACCTAGTTGTGCATGTGAGGCAGAAGTAAAATAGTCCTTTCCCAACTCAGCTGTGCTGAGTTTTCCCTAGGAAAACAGATGCAGCCATAAAGGAGCTGATATGAAGTAACAGATCATCTCATGTTGGAGGTTGTCTGTTGATCATGGAGAGCTTAGAGAGTAAATGCAAATACCTTTGTATTCTTTTGTACAGCAACGTTGCATTTGAAATATTTCCGGGTGTCTTTCCTCATCTACTTCAAGGTGAAAGTAAAAAATTAGTTATACCAGAAAGGTAAAGGACTTGTTATATTTCTTTAGGAAGATTGTTTCAAGACACATGCACATCTAGAATGCCTTCTGTAATTGCTTCTCTGCCAAATTGCACCATAATCTTCATGTTATCCTTCATAACTTGTTTAACTGAACTAATTGTAGCCAGCCCAAAGTATTTACTGTGTGTTGTTCACATACGAAAGGTTGTTTCATCTTTTCTGGAGCTCCTTGTTTCCTCTGACCTGTACATGAAATACCGTAAATGCTGTGTTTGGAGTTCACTGACTTACAGTATAATTGTGGTTTCCCTTTTCTTGTAGGTGGTACAGCATGATCCCTGTCGTGGTGGTGCGGGGTACTGGAATAGCCTTTTCAGGTTCAAACACCTTGCTACTGGACACTACCTGGCAGCAGAGGTATATATTTGGGCTTGCTTAGGAACTCTGCCTTTCCTTCCACAGTATTTTCTGCCTTTTACACCTTCTGAAAATCCTTCATTTCCTACCCTAAAAATAGACACAGGGGAGGGGAGGAGGGCGGTGTTTGGGTCCTTAGTATTAACACAAAAGTAGAAGGCCAAACATAGTGAGCAAGACGAAAAAGACGTGACAGAATACCATGGTACAGGAGTAGTCGTGAGCTTATTTCACTTTTTGTATGAATTCTAGAGGCAATAACTCTTCTTCTGCACAGAATAGACACTAAATGGTATTCTGTCATGTGGGCAGTAGAATCAAGATGGATTTATTAATAGACGAATAAATTGTAAATGGCTGAGAGCCTTTGGGGGAAAATGAATTGAACTATAGTTAGGTTCCCTTGAATCACTGATTTCCGAGCTGAACTGAGTGTAAAATGAAATGTAGTTAGACTTCAGACCGGTCTTGTAAGAACTGTAACTAATGCTTAGCCATCCCAAACACAGAATAAATAAGCGTGTCTCTCTCCTTGGTGAGCATCTTTCCCTCATTGAAATAGGATTTAAAGTTACTTTATTTTAAATAAATAAATAAGCTAAGAGTTATAATTTTGTGAGTTTTGCTGCTTAGCACTTGTAAATGTTTATTAAACCTACTTCTGTTTACTTCAAAGCATGGATAAATCAACATGCCAATACATAAATCTCTGTAAGTAAAAGCTGTCCTGGATGTAAGAGTGTGTAACAGGGCAGAAGGGCTGTCTCAGTCCATGTTATTGACCTGAGAGCTTGAGTGGGAAAAGTCCATATTAAATACCCATTTTATATTATAAGCAGATTGGAAAAACAGTGCTTAGTCACATGCATGCTGACAAATCCTTTTCAGTGGAGAGGGATCCAGTACAGAGCTTTTGCAATAAACCTTGAGTTTGCTAATCGCCCAAACCAAAATCATGGTCTTACATCATCCAAAAATATACCATAGGAGATTGCTCACCTCCTCGGTGGTTAGAGTAGTTTGTTCAAAAAGATTTCTACCAAGAAATTCCTAGTTGGAATTTTCACTTGGGAATTTTAAAACCTCCCTGAAACTTGGTAACTCTCTACCACTTTTGCTCCTCTAGTGGTTATCCTGAACAAGACAAATCTCTGCCTGTTTGCAGATTACTTAACTGCTTACTTTATGGGCAGACAGCTGCCTGGTAAGGAATGAATTGGTTTGCACTGTATATTTTCTGCATGCCTGTAGTGCTGTAGCAGTAGAGTGCATTTCTTACAATAAGTTTAGAGCGTGCTGAGGTTGTTTCCCGCTTCCAGCTGTTAGAGTTTTGATGTGCCTGTGATTCTGTTTCATCAGGTAAACCCTGACTATGAGGAAGATGACCTGGAGTGTCAATCCTCAGTAAGTATAGGCAAGAGTATGATCTTGCCCCTGATTGAGGAGTGCTTGACACAGGCCCAGGTATTTGCCTGGCCAGTGCATAGATGGTCCAGGCTTTGTTTCTAGTGAAGAAACCAAAAGAATGAGAATTATCTAGAAGGCTTTTAAGGCCTGTCCAGAAGAGTGGATATTGAAAACTGGGTTAGGCTTTAGTGACGAGCAAAGCACTTGGAACTGAATTGTTATGTTACCTGGACCCCCTCACCTCCCCCCTTTGTAGCATCTCTTTTTCTGTCTTACTGTTTCTTAAAACTTTGTTTCCTTGAAGCACTCTCTTGAGTAGGTCTGAAAAGCAAGCTGCTGTAGGTGACACCAGATGGCAAGTGTCCCTAATGGGACGTTCACATAGTGCCGTGCCAGTCAGTTGTCTGACCTCCATGTTTAAGAAATTAACTCCCCCTCTCGTTTTAGTTTGTCGCAGGAAAGGCAGGATAAAGGGTCTAGAGAGCAGGAATGGCAGGGTGAGGATGATTTAAGTGCCATTCTTCTGATTTTCCTGTGAAAGCAAGTCTTGTTTTCAATAAATGTTGTGTCAAACAGTGAGTGTGCTGATGCTTTTTGTTAATAGAAGCTTCGCTTTGGTGTCAGAGGGAAATGGCATTGTTTCAGTAGCTGAAAAAAGATAGAAGTGGAACAGCACTTCCCATTGTAGATTCTATTCTTTTAGTTGGATTTGACTGAAGGCTTTTGCAGCTTTCTTGGTAATTTATCCTGTATTATGGAAGATTTGCTTCATTTGGATATGAAAATGACTACTCCAGATTTTTGAAAGATGAATGCACTGTGACGCTTTGAAATCCTGCAGTGTGGATTTCTTCTCCTAAAAAGAATCTGTCTTTGTAGCCTGGCCATTAAAACACTTATCCTTGCCCCCAGATATTGAACTGTTACCCTCATTAGTTCTTAGTGGTATTTGGCAACAAACACTGATCTGAGAGCTTGACTTGTGTAAGCATACAGAAAAATTGAACGCTCCCCTGTCCCAAGCTATTGTTTGTGGGGAAAATCCAACATTGAACTATGCTGTTGCCTTAACTTTTTGAAAGTTAATCAGTGTTGAGGTCTTTTATGTAGCCATCCATCTTCCTGGTGATAGGCGAATATCTCCTGATAAGTGCAGTAGTAATGATAACACACTGGCTTCTGAGTTGCTCTGAATTTTCCCTGCTGTGTCTCTTTTACCACTAGGTGGCAAAAATAGACCATAAAGGATAGGATCTGGAGTACATAATTCATTTCTGACGTGAAATTACTGCATCGTTTAACATTCAGTGGTGACAGGATGGTGTAGGCTGCTTTATCCAACTTTATCCGAACTCCAACTGGATCCAAATGTGAGCTGTCTGCAAGACAGCAGGTTTCTTTGCACAGCTCTGTGGTTTGTTGCTTTCTTCATATTACCTTAGTGAACTGTACAAGAATGGGGTTTAAATGGGCATGGGTGAGATGCCAGCCAGTACCTTTCAAAGTTCAAGGGGACTGCTGTTGTCAGCTTTCAGGTCGTAGTTTTAGTTCCCCTTAAATTGCCCTATTTCTAGTTTTCTGATTTGCAACTCATTTTCAGCTTTGCCACACTTTCAATAGTTGACCAGTTGTCTCCTGAAATACAAATTGTGAATATAGAGCAGCTGCCTTACTGTGGGGATGAAGGAGACAGCTGAAATGGGGAGGATTTATTCCAAGTGAGTGAATTTCTCCTAGTGTAAAGCCTCCAGATGGACTCTGTTGGGTGTATAGTTACTTCTTTTCTTGAAGGCACGCTCCCAATGTGTATTTCTGTTCCATACAGCTATCTGCCTGTTCCCATGTGCAAAATCAGACTTTAAATGTCACTACTTTACAGCCAAGTTCATTGACTGCAAATGTGCTAACTACAGAGTATCCTGAGGCACAAGTCATGTTAGATACCTTTTCCGTATGTTTAAGGATTGCAGTGCCTTACACCAGGACTTGGAATTGAGTGTTGAACCTTCCACCAGTGCTATGATCACAGGCAAGCTGATGAATTGCTTGATCACTCTGAAAATTACACCTAGGATTCAGATGTTTGTGTGTGGACAGCTGGCTCCTGTGTTGTGTCAGACAGTTAGCAACTTTTTATTGACTAGTGATAACTGGTAGATCCCTAAGAAGGGTTTTAGAGAAAGTTGCTGTTCCTTTTCCCCATTTATCTTCATTTTTTTTTCTACCCCTTTTTCCTTTTGTCTGAAAATCCAGAGTTTTATTCAGTTGATGTTAGTATCTTTATTTTGCTGAGAGGCTGGTAATTTGCTGCCACTTTGGGAATAGAGATACTTCTGATGCCGTGGCCTTTGTAGCATGTCATTGTGTTTGAGTGCATTATGAGTTGTAGTGTGAACAACAAGACATCTAACTTCTTGATTAGCTTTTTGTTTTGTTTGTCTGTGATAGATGTCCTATTTTTGCTGCTGAAGTTGATTATTTCCCAACAAGATTGTTGGTCCATAGTGCTGCTGGGTTTTATATTTGCAGTTCTTGTAATTACTTTAAGAGTGATAATTGCAATATGTCCAATGCATTTAAAGAGCTAGTAGTGTTGGGGTGGGGATCTTGGCAGATGTGGGTCCTTTGAAACAGTGTGCTGTGGGTGAATGGGGCATTCTGAGTCTTTTCTGGAACTGTCTGCAAGTCATAACCTCTGTGGTTTAGGATTTATTGTCTTTGTGATCCCAAAATACTCAGAAGCCATTAACACCAGAGAAAGCGAAGAAATGGTTGGCAAGAGCAGCTGCTTGTCAGTTCTACTGGTGTCCTAAAGCCTGGCTGTCTTAACTGGTGCTTTGGAGTGGTTCAGTCGCGTCTGCAATTACTGGGCACCTCTAATTAACACTAGGTAGGTGGGTTTGAAGGGCTTGGTCTGACTCTGTGTGATGGGACTTCTTCCACAGCTGGACCCTGAGCAGGATGCCTCCAGAAGAGGCTTGAACAGTGCTCAGGAGAAGATGGCATACTCTTTGGTGTCTGTGCCTGAAGGAAATGATATCTCCTCCATATTTGAGTTGGATCCTACCACCTTGCGAGGAGGAGACAGCCTTGTCCCCAGGTACGGCTAAGCATACAACTCTGTTTTGGAGGTTTCTTTTCGCTCTCCCATTATTTTTCTTTAATCCTTTAGAATTAAGGTTCTTCCTCAAATTAATATAGAGATACTTGAGTGCCTGAAGCTTCACATCAGTACCTTACAGTGGAGTTATAAGTAACAGAACATCATTTTACAGATGGCAAAATTGAGATTGACTTCCTTTGCAGTGAATAAACTTGGACTAAAAGCCTTGGGTGCCCTATCAAGCTGCTCTCATGACCTGTTTGTATTATGTTAGCTAGGATGTAACATCAGGCATTTAGCACTTCATTTTCTGTTGTTAACATGTTCTTGCTACTTAAAAGGTGCTGTACCCTGTAAAGATGCTCAGCCTGCTTGCAGGCTCTGTGCTGTCTGTTCCCACTGAGAAAACATGGCACTCTTGTTCCATCTAAGCAACTGTCTATATCACCAGATTCTCTTAAGTTAGCAGAAGTTATCATGGCCACCAAAACCAGTGGTTCTGTCTCCTCTGTCCTTTGGGCTGCCATGGTTGTGTGGAGTGAGGAAGTTGTACTGCAGCTGAGAGACTGGGTTTTGTTCTGGACTAAGGTGCTCATCTGGCTCTGGCTTGACAACCTTTATTAAAGAGCTGGTACATGCAAATTAGTGTCATTGCCAGAAATGCCTGAGAAAAGAGTCTGGGACTGCTGTCCCTGTAGGACTAGAGAAAATTCCTGCACACTAATCTTACAGTCTGGTCTCTTAATGGAGCTTTGGTGCTTGTATGACATTGAGTAGCTATATAAACGCTCAAAATTTTCTCAGTTAAGAAAATATAAAATAGGTATCAGTGAGTTGTGGGCTGAAAAATAAGGTAAGGGAGGAAGCTCATGGCTTGGATACTGTAATGTGCGGGCTTTGAAGAGGCTTTATTTGTTACTGTGAAGCAGCTGTTACACAACAAAATAGAGAAGTAGTTCTGTTTCACAGGAGAATTTATTTCATTATGTAAGACTACTTCCTAAATTAAAGTTATAGAATGAACTACGGGAAGAAGAGTCTTATTCCTGTTATGGTATACAGGGTGGATAAAGGTGACACTATTCCACTTGTTCTTGGCAGCATCCTGCAATTTGAACAATGTGAAGATTTCCCATCTGGGAAACTGACTTGTGCTTTGAAACTTTTGACTTTCTTTCAGGAACTCTTATGTCAGACTTAGACACCTTTGCACCAACACCTGGGTTCATAGTACCAATATCCCTATTGATAAAGAGGAGGAGAAACCTGTGATGCTTAAAGTAAGTCCTGTTACTTTATGTAAGCGCATCCTTTGATTCCTCTAGTTTCATTAAAGTGCTGTTTGCATAAGTTCCAGTCCTTTGAGACTGCGGGGTTTGTCCAACAGCAAGCAGTGTAACAGTAATGCATAGTGCCTACCCAGAATATTTTATCTTAAAGGCTAGGTTTTCGTGGTAGTTTACTAGCTATGCTGTTCAATTTCTGCTGTAACAGTCATCACAAGGAGGGTTTTTTCCACTGTTTACAGCAGCATTTTGCAATCTCACCTGGTGTTTCTCTGAATTTAGGAGCAGCTTTGAGCTTGCACAGAGTGGTACTGTTCTCTCAAAGTTTGATTTGATCAGTGGTGTCATACTGCCAAAGTGGAGTGTGGCTTTTCTTCAGTTTTATTATCAGTGAGTATATGAATCAGTGCTTTGTTTTCTGCCTTGTGGTTTGATGGTAAAACTTCTCTGGGTTTCAGATTGGTACTTCTCCAGTGAAAGAGGACAAAGAAGCTTTTGCTATAGTACCAGTTTCCCCTGCAGAGGTTCGGGACTTGGATTTTGCAAATGATGCAAGTAAGGTTTTAGGTTCCATTGCTGGCAAGTTGGAAAAGGGAACAATAACCCAGAATGAAAGAAGGTAAGGAAACAAGATCATGTTGTTTTTCTTTACTCAGTAACCGTCTCTCTGAAAATGTTGTCTATGTATGCTATTTTAGGAGAGGGATTTGGTTTCTTAGTGAGATTTTAAACCAAAAAAACCCTGATGGTTTTATTGCTGACGTGCCCATAGTGGAGCTTCTCAAGCCTGTTCTGTCTAGCCCTGTTGCTTTGTGAGATGAGAGCTGTTGTTGTGAACTTGGGGGAATAATCCACAACATACCTTCCTGATGGGCTTTGCAAATTGAGTGTGGGAATTTATAATCCGCCTTGTGAAGACTGAACATATGACTTCTTGCAAATCCTCTGGCAATCTGTGGAAAGTATGTGGCCACGCAAAAAGAGCACGGTCAGCTGTGTAAAACCAAGGCCTGTGTGCTTCTATAGCTAATGTCTTGTGTTTGGCCTTGGGAGATGTTATCACCTGATTACTTTTTTTTCCTGGCAATTTAAAGAACTGCCAAATAGAACTCGGTGAGCATATAGTTGCCCTAAAATACTATGATTGTCTTAGTGCTGCTGTGGTATAGCTGTTACAGTAAGGGGATATAGCAGTAGAGTGCATTAGTTCCTAACTTTAAGTTCGGTACAAACCTATGTGCTTTATCAGGTCTCTGAGTCAGTCTCCAGTTGATGTTCTTTTTCTCACTTAGTGTTTTGAAATCCATATAAACTTACACTGGCATTATTCTTTTAACAGACAGAGTTTGTAGTCTTGTATTAACAAGTTCTGGATTTCCTGTAGGTCTGTTACCAAATTATTGGAGGATTTGGTCTACTTTGTTACTGGTGGAACTAATTCTGGACAAGATGTCCTTGAAGTGGTATTTTCTAAACCTAATAGAGAACGGCAGAAGCTGATGAGAGAGCAGAATATTCTAAAGCAGGTAGGCTGCATTTTTCTCTAAAACACTGCCTACAAGAGGGCTGTCAGAAAAGAGAACCTAATAATAGCGAGCCTGGCCAAGTCATTGGAACCAGAAGATCCCTTGAGTTTCTAGCTTGCGGCAGACTGTAAGCATCTCATTGCTAGAATTAACAGCTACAGATTATGATGATGAGTAAAGGTGATTAACAATGTCTTCTGTCCAGGCTACTCTAGGGCCAAGAAACTGGGTAACTATAGTGTATTTCTGATGTACTTTTTAGCAATTTAAAGACACTGACACAGTGGCTTTACCCTAATTTTTATGAGATGAAGTCAGTGTCTTATGAGATTATCTTTGCTTCTTAATAAATCTATAGATTTTCAAGTTGTTGCAAGCACCATTTACGGATAGTGGCGATGGCCCCATGTTGCGGTTGGAGGAGCTGGGAGACCAGCGTCATGCTCCTTTCAGACACATATGCCGGCTTTGCTACAGAGTGCTGAGACACTCTCAGCAGGATTACAGAAAGAATCAGGTTTGAAATATGTCTGTACTTCTCAGTGGCACTAACACTGTTCCTGTGCTCCAAAAAAAATAAAGGCTACATCCTATTAATTAAACCCTGCTAGGCTGTGCTGCAATTGTACAGTCAGCAAGAGATTTTTGGGTTGCTGAGTTTTACTCTGTCTGGCATTTTTCATCTGTCAGACACTATCTGCAGTGTAATTAGTACCAGTTCTAAAGGGAATTTAGGAAAACAACAGAACTACTAACTGGCAAATCCAGGTGAATTATAAGACTTTCTTTACTCTTGCATGCTACAAGCTCCATTAAAAGTTGGCCTGTGAATTAAAGCTGATAGTCTTCCATTGCCATTTATTAAAAATAATTTCATATCAGATAAGGATGAATGCCTTGGTGGGGTCTAGCCTGGGAGGGAGGGAGGTTTAGGTTATCTGTCAACACTTGCTTTCTTCCAAAACAACAATTTGAATCTAATCCAGTTCACTGCTTGAGGTGTTGATATTGACAAACATATTGCTGGTTTCTGTTGTTGGTTGTTTTCTTCAATTCTGAGAATTAATTATACCACCTTCCTCTTCCCTCTCTGTTTTGAAGGAATACATTGCAAAGCAGTTCGGCTTCATGCAGAAACAAATTGGCTATGATGTCTTGGCCGAGGACACTATTACAGCACTGCTTCATAACAATCGCAAGCTCTTGGAAAAGCATATCACAGCTGCTGAGATTGACACTTTTGTTAGTCTTGTGAGGAAAAATAGGGAGCCCAGGTGAGATCTGTGTTTCTAAGTATATGATTACCCTTTTACTCAACCTTCTGACAAAAATCTGTACCTGCCAACTTGCTAGCAAGGAAGCACAGCTAGTTCACTTCTATTTTGGCACTCACCATAACTTCCCCCTCGGGCAACAGTCTCGCTCTGCAAAGTTAAAATGGAGCTCTGAATGTTTTCTTTCTGAAATGTAGATTGCTTCAATCTAGATCTTAACAATGATTGATACCCTTTTGGCTCATGTTTTCCAACAGGTTTTTGGATTACCTCTCAGATCTGTGCGTTTCCATGAACAAGTCTATTCCAGTGACACAGGAGTTGATTTGTAAAGCCGTGTTGAATCCAACAAATGCAGACATTCTCATTGAAACTAAGTAAGTTAATGCCTTTAAAGATGGTTTTCCTGGTGTGAAACAGAAGGAAGGTGTTTCAAAGCTGAGAGCACTGCTGGCAGGTCTCGAGAAAGCAGTTAAGTAAGTGTTGGGACCTCTTCAGAGGAAATGGGCATTGATGGCAGCAGATGTCTGCCATGTGTGTTCACTCCTGCAGTCCGAACTGTTTTGAATACCTCACACTTGATCAAAGTAGACAGACTCTGCGGGAGGTTGTGCAGGACTCTGGGGGCCTGATTCTCCTCTGGTCTTCAGGCTTTTGTCCATAAGCCATCTGAAGCAAGCAAGCTTTTCCTGGGTATGCACCCACTGAGCACAGCCTGCAGCAAAGCAGAAGCTGGTGCATCTCTGCTCACCTATTTCACCCTTTGCGGTTAGGATTTTGGTCTCCAGCTCTTAGCATTGCGCTGTCATTGCTGAAGCAGCAGCAGGCACCAAATTGCAGTTATCTTCCATAAAGATGGATTTATTCAATATGCAGAATAGGGCATAGATAATCATTATCAAAATACTGCAAGAAGGAAGCAGGTCTCTGTCAGGTAATATTTAAAACAAATGGATGAGAGTGTTCTTTTATATTCTTGTAATGAAATCATAAAGGCTATATTTATTTCATCAGTACTTGAAGTTGTTACATTACTGATTTGTTCTTATCCTTATGTGTTTAATTTGCCTTTTTTCAGATCTATGATCTTCTTTTCTGAAGAATTAAAAGCCCAAAAAGCCTTTTTAGTTTCAGTAGCTCATACGTTTCCAGTTATTTTGCCACATAAACAAAAAGGTGTCATTTGAAGGGATACAGAACTAATAGCTTCTTAGATATGTTTGTTTACCAAATCCTTTCCTACTTTGTTGTATGATCTTTGAACCAGTGGTGTCCTGTAAAGATATTTTGTAAAGTCAGATGTGTCTTTATCTTCCCTTTATCTTAATCACTTCCATGGAGCTAAAATGTCGGCCTTTCTAAGGCTGAATAAGCCTTAAAAAGTTATACTCTAAATTCATTCTAACCTAATGCTTTCATTTAATAAAATCCAAAGATTTTATGTAGTAAACTGCCACTGCTGAAGGAGTGAGATAACTCTGCTTTTACTTTGCAGAGTTGAGGAATAAAATGTTGTGGTTTTTTTTTTTTATGCAGGTGAGATAAAATTAGTTACTTCTATGTCACCAGTACATTTTAGCAAGTGTCTTGAATGTTCTCAAAGATCTGCATGGTTCTTGGCAGTTTGTAATCTAACCTAACTTCCTTCTGGCAGGCTGGTCCTCTCTCGATTTGAGTTTGAAGAAGTGTCAAGTGGAGAAAATGCCTTGGAAGTTGGAGAAGATGAGGAAGAAGTGTGGTTGTTCTGGAGAGACAGTAACAAGGAAATCCGCAGTAAGAGTATCAGAGAGCTGGCTCAGGATGCTAAGGAAGGGCAGAAGGAAGATCGGGACGTACTCAGCTACTACAGGTTAACAGCACACGCAGTTAGCTAGCAAACTTCATCAAGGCTGTGTGGGGAGTTCTTTGGTATATAGGCTGTAGTTGATTTGGGAGAAAGGATACTGGTTTCATGGACAAAACAGCCATTAGAGTGTGAGCATGAAGTCTGTGAAGTGAGAGCTAAAAGCATGAAGTCCATTCATCAGCATTAGCAAGTTTTAAACTGTAAAAAAAATAGTTGAGACCTAGAGTGCGTTGAATTTACAGAGCACTTAATGCCTGTACTTGTGCTTGGTTTCCTGATAAGTAGGTGTTTTGAGAAAGCCTGTATGTTAACTGCTTAGGTTACCTATATTCAGATACTAGTTGGGGTGAGCAACCACTTGAGGGAAGAATAGGATATGAGCATGCCTACAGCTTTGCTTTTGATTTTAAAGGAGTCACTGCTGTTCATTCTGCCTTTTACATTTCTCTGTAGTGGCCCTGTAGCTCTCAGCAGGACAATGAAGTTATGAAAATACCACAAGTTTGGTTTGATTTATGTGCAGTGCTCTCTTGTATGGCTTAAGCTGTGCTTTTAGCAGTTTCTAACATGAAGCTATGTTTCCAGATGACTTGAGAAGACACCAAGTTCTTGGCGTGGTGTAAGATCAGGTTTCAGCCCAGACCAGATTCCTGTGTCTGGGTTATAAACTTCTGAGAGTAGCTTGACGGACTCAATTGTGGTGATGAAGAAAGTACAAGTGGATTGGCTTTAAAAATAGTTACCTTATTTTGCATTATCTCTTCTATTGAACTGGTTCTTGCAGAAGACTTCCTAATATGTCTTTCTGAGCCTGTTGGAAGGCTGAGCTCAAAGGGAGACCACTTGCTTTTGAATAGAATTGATAGTGTTAATTACTTTTAGTCTACGTTATATACTTGTGAATGTACTTAAAACAAGGGATTAGAACACAGTTTGGTCGAATTCCCATGAGGAGTGTACTGAGTGTGAATAGGAGTCTGCTCTCAATTAAATGTTAATTTCTTTAGGAAACCTCACAGCTGACACTATTCAATACAAGCCTTTGTGAATACTCATGAATGTTGGACATGTGCTTTTTGTCTGGGGGTTAATTAATCAGTCTGTTGAATGTGCATGACTTTAAATGCCAGTTGCTTGTTTTTAGATCATGGACTGAAAATCTTAGGAATTGTTTAGTTTTTCCTCTACTAATTCTCTCCCCAAAGGGAGCACAGCTCGGTAGTTGTTTAATCAGGTACCTAATTTTTAATGAGTCTGTAGTCCATCTAGGGTTTTACCTCAGTGAAAACTGTGGCTCCAGTATCAGTGAAAGACATTTGGTCTTATACAGTGTTTAGGCTGAGTTGCTCTAAGTGTTCTTTGGTTCCTTCTGTAGCTTTCCTAAACGGCATTACTTAATTCTATGTAACTCTTGGGAAAATATGATTACTCCTTTTATTCTATTTATCCACTATGTTACCTTTTACTAGTGTTTGATAAGGACTTTATTCTTTCTATAATAAGTATTACCCATATTGCTGGAAAATGTAAGATTGATTTGTTAATACGTAAGAATATATCAGTACTACACCCAGTGGACGTTCTGGAAATTAAAAGTGTAAGCGGTTTATGTATTTCTTTTCCCCTGAAGATACCAACTAAACCTCTTTGCTAGAATGTGCCTTGATCGACAGTACTTAGCCATAAATGAAATATCTGGCCAGCTGGATGTAGACCTCATTCTCCGATGCATGTCTGATGAAAACTTGCCATATGATCTAAGAGCGTCTTTCTGCCGGCTGATGCTTCATATGCATGTTGATCGTGACCCCCAGGAACAAGTAACACCAGTGAAGTATGCTCGTCTGTGGTCTGAAATACCTTCTGAAATTGCTATTGATGAGTAAGTACGTGCTGGAATGGTGTGGGAAAGGAAATTCTATCACTTGTGATTTCTTTAAAAACAAAACCAGATCAACTCTCAACTTGTGCGTTACTTTTGCTGCTTCTGATTATAACAATTCAGAAAAATAATAAAAAAAGCACACCATGTATTCAAACTCCACAAAATGTATTCAAACCCCATGGTTTCATTTGCCTTATGTTTGCTGGAGAGAACTTTCCAGAGAACAAAATAACCTTCCTCTATGTCCATGGTGTAAGCTATGAGGTAGGAGGGGTTTGTCTCCAAAATGCATGGTGATCACAGTGATGCTCTGGCTCTGATATGAGTGATGTGGCAGGTGGCCTTGGGGGGTGAAAGGAAGGGAGGACTGTGTCATCTTTCCACCTGCCTTATATGATTATAGACTCTTCAAGGCAGATAGTCCGTATGGTAGTTCTCACAATCAAAATCAAAAAAAAGGGGGAAGATGCTGAAACAAGTAATGAGCTGGAGACAGTCGCATTCCTTAACTTCCAATGGAAAATATTCTGATACAATAGTGAAAAACCTATGCAAAACCTCAGCTAGACTGGAGACAGGATTCCTTCACCATAGGCTTGCATTAACTCTTTGTAGCACAGATAATTTAAAATCTATGCTACTTCAACTGTTCAGAACTCAGTTTTTCAGTTGGAGAAAAATACATTTAAAATTCATGTTAAGTATCAGGAATCTGAGTCTTGTCAGTATTAATAATGGTGTTTAGTTGTTTCTTGGATTTCCCTCCCTTCTCTCCTTGCTAGCCTAGTTTGCTGAGAGAGATGCAGTCGATCCTATTCAACTTTAAATGCCAAAATAGAAAAACAAACGGCTTCAGTTCTGGCAGACGCTACTCAGTGATATGTGATCAAATGGAAAACAGAAGTAGTCAGTGAAAAGTGGTGGGGATTCTTTTTCCAATACTCTCTGCACATGCTGAGAAACACACCTAGAATTTGTATGAAGAAAAGTTGATTTCTACTTTGCGTATATATTGGTTTTTACTTGGAAGAAAAATCACATCCACAGTCAGCATCTCTTGGCCACATCCGTTCTCCTTAGTGTGTGCATATCTTGTCATTGTTTCCACCAAAATAATGAGGGTTTCTTTTTTCAGTTATTGGGACAAAATTCTCTTTTTTTGTTTTCCTCAGGCATTTTTAAGTAGTGCAAAATGAGCATATGGGATAAAGCAGCCAAAGCCAGGAAATTATGGTGTCAGCTTCCTGACTCCCTTGTTCAGATAAATTATTTAACAGCCTTTAACTCTTGGTAGATTTTGACAAACCAATGCAAAATGGTGTCGGGGGAAAAGAGCCCTGTGTATTTGCATGCTAAGTTTTGTGGTTTATTTTGTTTTTTTGTTTTGTTTTGTTTTTTTCCTCTTCAGCTATGATAGCAGTGGAACTTCCAAAGATGAAATTAAGGAGAGATTTGCACAAACAATGGAATTTGTAGAGGAATATTTAAGAGATGTGGTGTGTCAGAGGTTCCCTTTCTCTGATAAAGAGAAAAATAAGCTCACTTTTGAGGTAGTTATCCCGTTCTGATTTTATCCTTTTTTTTAATTATTATTTTTTATGGAATGTTGGTAATTTTTTCCAAGACCAAGTAGATTGACAAGTAATTAGTAAGTGCTGAGCCTGAGCAGGCTCCTCCTTTCCACTGTAGCCTTTTCTCCACATGCAAGCAAACCCTGCTGAAGCTTGTGAGTTTGCAATGGTAGTTCTTGAAATACAGTAATGAATGTGAGCTTATGTCTGAGATTTGCAGCAGCTTTGTTTACTTTGCGTGCTCTCAGTGTTATTGCAAAGTCAAGCTTTACTGAAATAAATAGTCTCAGAAGCTAAACACTATTTCTGCATTCACAGTCTCTAGAGCTTAAAGTATTACTCAGGAAGAGAACTGTAACTTACTGACCCATTAAATTGTCTGTAAATAAAATGTAGCAAATGTATGTGTTCCCTAAATAGCTACGAATTTAAGAAAAGGTGTGGCATTTCTTTAAGAAGAACAAACCAATGTATTTGAGGGAATATATTTCATATAATGGGGCTACGTTAAACATTTGCAGTACAAGTGAAATTACTGTGTGTGGATCTTGAAGCAGCGCATGTGGAGGACTTTTGGGGAAACTTTATAATGTGGTAGCAATAAGCTTTAGATGTATGATTTGGGGGCTTTTTGTAAGAGAAAACCATAAAAAACATTTGTACATTCCATCTAGTCTTGACTTATCCTACCTTTTCTGCAATGAGACAAATGCATTATGGTTTTACCTGCAGAATATCAATTGTAGATACAGACCTTTACTCCAGTCATTGCAGTATTTGTAGGCAAGTAGAAAACTTTCTGATAAAATGTAGACCTGTACAGTCTTAGGGCATTGCAAGGTACTATAGGAATATGACTCATAGCCAGGTTCTTGGTCTTTTCGCTGTGTTAAGACAACTTGACTGTGATAGCAAAATACTTAGTATTAATCAGGTTTTTTATTATTATTTTGGTAGGTTGTTAACTTAGCCAGAAATCTGATATATTTTGGTTTCTACAACTTCTGTGACCTCCTCAGACTAACCAAAATCCTCCTTGCTATATTAGACTGTGTGCACATCACTACTATCTTCCCTATTACCAAGATGGCAAAAGGCGAGGAAAGTAAAGGTAAGGCTGAAAAACGATTGGCAGAACAGATCGTTCTTTGGTACTGTCTAGTGCATCTCAAAATGTCAGTGTGGGTTTGGAATCTTCTGCTTATTTCTGTCCATGGCTTGGTTGTAAAGCTGACTAATGCCTAAATGAAAGAGGGGGAGGAAGGGCAGGGAGGTTCGGAAAGTACTGCAGTATTTCTATTGACTTCCATCTGTTCCAGGGATTTAGGTGTCCACCTCCTTGTTTAATGTTGAGACAATTCCTCTTCATAGGATGTGAAGGGTCATTGCCCTGTTAATGCAGTCCCATTACGCCATCATAACCTTACCTGTTTACCTACCTCTCTGAAGGGAGCAATGTGATGAGATCCATCCATGGAGTTGGTGAGCTAATGACCCAAGTGGTGCTCAGAGGTGGTGGGTTCTTGCCCATGACTCCGCTTGCTGCTGCTCCTGAGGGTAACGTCAAACAAACCGAACCAGAGAAGGAGGACATCCTGGTAATGGACACAAAGCTGAAGATCATTGAAATACTTCAGGTACTAGTAATGCACGTTAACATAGCATCTTGTGATATCTTTTAAGTGTTAATATAGTGTTATGCTGCCTTTTAACTCATTTCTGCCTTATGTGTGCCTCTTAAACTGGTGAAGCATTACAAGGGTGATGTTCAGGTGTGCAGCACTCATGTGGCAATATTATGCCATTACTGAAACAAGTTAATAGGAATAAGTTTGCAATAGATGTCTGTAAATTTAACAGTGATTTGTAAATACCTGTCTTGTTCAAATGGAACACTCATTTTCCGCCTTACTGTCTTAGTAATTTCCCTGAGTCTACAGAACCACCTTGTTCAGTGCACCAAGGAAGGGGAAGACTCCTCTTTATACAGCCATCAGCCTGAAACGTTTCTTAACCATGCATATTTTGCCGGCCTTGCTGTCTCTTCCATCTCTGGCTTTCGTCACTTGTTTGCTCCTAAGTCTTTGGAACACAAAAAGTTGGTTTGGGGTTTTCTGGGATTTTACATGTTTCCTCCCCCTTTTCCTAGCACTTCCTTGATCTAGATGTTGCCACAAAATTACTGCACTGAAATCCATCTTCGTTCCCTCAGTGTAGGAGTCCCTTTTCTGTTTGGTAACTTTATGGGCAAGTTCATGGAGGCCAGAATGCTGCAAAACCCTTGTGGGCGAAAAGTATGCGAAGCAGCAGGAAAGCCGTGGTGTTCCTTCCCCGTGCCCCCGTGGGAGGCTTCGCACATAGCTGGGTTATGCCCTTCCCCTCAGCAGCAGATGCAGCATGTAGGGGAGGCTTGATTCACTTCCTTCCACCACTGCTAATTTTAGTTAAAGCCAGAACTTCTCTTATGGCCTGGCATGTGCAATGGGATATTTTAGTGTGCCAGTATTAGCCCTGTTCCCATGGTCTGTTAAAACTGGCATTAAATATTTTCTCCTAAATCTGAGAGAATTCTAAGTATTCTTTACATTATGCTCCTTTCCTTAAGAGGAGGAAGACCACCAAGAAGGTGATCTTTGCTACACTGGAGTTTTCACTGGCACTAGCTAATGCCACCTGAGCTGGTGGCTGCTGCTCTGCTGTGCTTGTGGCAGCAGCCTGGCTCTTGGCAGCTCATGTTCAGCTTCCTCTGCCACAGAGCCCTGGGAGCCAGCACAAGGAGGGCAGCACTTGTCTGCTGAATTCCTGCTGATTTCAGAACAGAGATAGAAATGCTGCTTTCCTTTCCCAGGGAGTTGGGTGAGGATGTCTCCATTGGGCAGTAATGAGGGACCAGAACTCTGCCAAAATCTTCTCTAATTATTTATTCCTGTGTGTATATCATCTGTTCATTGAAATAACTGAAAAAATAATACTGTATTCTGGGGAGTTTTAAGACAACATTTGCTATCTCCTCTCCAAGTTAAATCCGCATCTTTACTACACTGATCTTGCATGTTGGTAACATAGCATTATGTGTCCAAGGAGGAGAAAAATGACTGCTACTGCTGAACCCGTGACACTACTTCAACATTTTTATTCTGTTTCATCAGTTTATTTTGAATGTGAGATTGGACTACAGAATCTCCTGCCTGCTTTGTATATTTAAACATGAATTTGATGAAAGCAATGCCCAGATGTCTGAATCGCCCACTGGAAGCAGTACCCAAGAAATGTCAGCTAATGTACCAGGTTGGTTATTTTGAAAGATGAGTTTGTGTGGGTTAGGGAAGACTCTTTAATCTTAGAGGTGCTACGTGGGTAATCGAGTCAGGTTCTAGCTTTGGCAGGTGAATGGTCCCACTGAAGCAGAGTATCCTGCTAGTAGTGGGAATAGTGAGTAGGGATCATTTTGAAGTACCCCAAACAAAACCCATGATTGATTTATACCTTCTCCTACTTGTTTCCATATGTAGTGTGACCAAAAGCCTGAGATGCATCCTTTAAAGAAAACCTGAAATAAACATTATCGTGTGATCAACCTAAAATCTTTCCTGTAAATGGTTCTGGGTGGAGGAAAAGCATCCATGAAGTAATTTGATTTCATCCATCCCTTCCCCCTGGCCTGATGCCTCGACCTCACACACACGCACACACACACACACACACACACACACACAGATTTCTCTTTTCCAAAGGTACTGTAGGAAGGCAAGACACTGGGAGGTGGCTGTGTCTCAGTGCTGCCAGACAAGGGTATGAAAGTAAGACACTGAGGAGCTTGTCGTGTCCAGTGTTGCTCTTAACTGAAAGCAGGGCAGTTATTGGACTGGGTAAATGGGGTGTAGTCAGTTGCTATATAGCTTTCCAGGGGAGAATGTGTCCCCTAGTTAGGACCTGTACCATGTAAGTATAACTGGGCTTTAAAAGTACAGCTTATTAGACATCAAAGAGTGTTTCTTCTTCAATTTGGGGACTGTATCTCTAGATGCAAAGGAGAAAGATAAGGGAAATGTGGTTTAGATGTGAGGTCTTCAAAGGGAGGAGACTGTTTCTTTTGATCTCACTTCAAAGGGATGTGTTTACTTTTTTCTTTGGGCTGCCTGTCCAGCAGCCCCTGGGGTTCCACGGCCTTGGAAACGGCTGGCGGGGAGAGCAAGAGCTCTTTGAGTGAGCTGAACTTTGAAAGAGAGAGGGTAAACATTTTTGGCAAGGATGTAAAATCCCCACGTTCTCTTTCAACTCCCCTTTGCAAATCCTTGTGAAATACGGGGAGCTCAAGTCTGTCTCATATCTTCCATTTTGTAATTTCAGAATATTGGTCATTGCTCATGTGATAATATATATATCTTATACTGAGAAATGCAAGGACCTTTTTGGCTATAGAACCACAGGGGTATTGTTGTCATTGCTGAATTCATTACTTTAGAACTTCTCAAAGCTGAAGTTTGGCATTTTTTGTGGGTGGACCCTCTGAATGCCACCATGTCCCATTGGTGTCCTGGAATGATGGTGGTGCAATCTAAAAATAGGCAGGAGAGGAATATGCCTGGATGTTGCTGAGATGACTACACGCTTTAAATTGTGAGCTGGGAACAGGTTAATTAATTGTCTTATGTTGTCTTAGCAGACAGCTTCAGAAATTTCTGTGTTCTTTCAGCTTGTTATGACCCCCTTGCTTACACTTACATCACCACTTGCCAGTTAAAATGTTTTTAGGCTGCAAAAACATCTTTGGTGCAACTCTGACATATTTGTCGTGTTTATTTTCTCAGGAGCTCTAGACTTTGAACATATTGAAGAACAAGCCGAGGGGATCTTTGGTGGAAGGAAAGTATCTCTTCACTAGTGCTAATCATGGGGCAGCTCAGGAGTTGCCAGGCTGCAAGTCTCGGCGCTCCCGAGAAGTGGGAATTGCAGTTGAAAGTAAGGTAGTAACTGGGAAAAGATTGGAAATGGCTGCCACAGTAACTTAGGCTTAATTTTCCTGAAATGCCTTTGATACAGCTCAATGTAGTGTCCATTTGGATTAAAAGCCACAGATAAGGGACATAAGGGTCCTTCACCAGAAAGATATTCATGGGAGGGCTTCACTCGCGTGGGTGAAAGTCAAGTTGGAGGATTAGTGCATCTTGCATCTAAGCTGAATGCTGCAGTAAATTCTTCAGTGAAAAAGTTTGTGTAGGCAAGGATTTGGATTTCTACTGACACAGATATATATTTAGCCATCCTTTTTTTGTATAATGCAGCATTAAACTGCATGCAGAATCATAGAATCATTTATGTTGGATAAGAACATCAAGTCCAGCCATTAACCTGGCACTACCAAGTCCACTGCTAAACCATATCCCCAAGTGCAACATCTATATGTCTTTTAAATGCCCCTAGGGCTGGTGACTGCACTGCTTCTCAGGGCAGCCTGTTCTAATGCTTGACAACCCTTTTGGTGAAGAAATTTTTCCTAATATCCAGTATAAACCTCCCCTGGCGCAGCTTGAGGCCATTTCCTCTTATCCTATAGTTTTTTGTTACTTGGGAGAAGAGACTCCACCTTGCTACAACTTTCTTTCAGGTTATATGAGCGACAGAACAAAGCAAGCTGTGCCTTCTATACCTGCCTTCCTTCTGGAGCAGCTTATAGCCTTTCTTAAATCAGAGATCAGCAAGTTAGCTTCAAGTACTTGAGCTTGTCCTTAAGCTGTTCAGAGCTGCAGCTGTATTCTGTAAACCTGAGATAATTGATTACTGAAATTAAGGTAGAAGGGGGAGAAAGATTCACATAGAGAATTAATAACCAGAGTTTTTAATGTAAGTGTGCAGACTCAGTTGGAAGCAGAATACAGAAAAGATCCAGGTAAACAAACAGACACCTGTGAGTTTCTCATGCTCAGAAAAGAATGAGGGAAGAGGAGGATTTTGTGTGCTTGACATGATTAGCATTGCAATCTGTATACTGAGGTGGGGGCTTATTTCCTAAATAGTGAGGAAGGTTAGTACCAGGAACTGGGCAAGAAATATTTGAGCAATAAGGTGAGGCTGACATAGGGATAAATATTTTGGCATAGTTTGACACAAAAAAAGTTGAAGTTAAGTAATGTAAACTGAATGAACCGTGATGAGATTCTGGAATAGCTTCCCTCTTAAGCAGGACACCAAAAAACCCTGTGTGTCTTAAGATTGGATAAATTTTACGCATTACTTAAAAAAAGAAAATATTTTTGCCACCTCTGGTTGGATTGAAGAACCTGTTGGGACATTCAGTTTAATGTGCTATTTAACTCCTACACTCTCTTTTCAGTGAGGAGAACACACCACTGGATTTGGATGATCATGGTGGCAGAACGTTTCTGAGAGTTTTGTTACATTTAACAATGCATGATTATCCTCCTCTGGTGTCTGGGGCTCTTCAGCTTCTCTTCCGGCACTTTAGCCAGAGACAAGAAGTCCTTCAAGCTTTTAAGCAGGTATGTGTGTGTCATCAAATTATTATTCCTCCTCTGAATGTATATACTGCAGCTAAAACCAATCCTTTTGTGCAACTAATGGACTGCGTTCATGTAAGGTTCAACTGCTTGTTACCAGCCAAGATGTTGACAACTACAAGCAGATAAAACAAGATTTGGACCAGCTGAGATCTATTGTGGAGAAATCTGAGCTTTGGGTGTACAAAGGCCAAGGTCCTGATGAGACTATGGATGGAGTGCAAGGTGAAAACGAGCACAAGAAAAAGGAGGTAATTAGGTTGTGTTTGCACAAATTCATGTGTTAATATCTTATGAAGTTGTAACTTTCCAGAACTGTGACAAAAAAACATTTTCTAGTGCACCGCGTAGCCTGATGAGGAGAACTTGGCCTAGTTGATGCCAATTAGTCTCAAGTGGACACTGCTCAGGATTAGCAGCCACTGAAGTGTCATATTTAGGCTCTAACAGAGCAGTTGGTTTGGGTTTGCTCTGGCTCCCAAGTTGTGTCCTTTCAGCACTGACAGATTGCATGGGCTTTGTATGGTGGAAGGTACCACAAACAATGTAAGGGCAGAACTATGAACTGTTCAGGTGATGCATTTGGAATCATGGCACTGTGATTAAATGACAGAAGAAAAGAGTGCTTTATCTCTGCCTGATAATATGAGATTTTCTCAGCATACACACTCGGCTTAGAACTAATTAAACACCTTTGGCCTCAATAATTTGCAATCAAATAGAAAATGCTGGGTGAGGGAATTCAAGAAATAGTCCCTGGGTTATGAGCATTTATTGCAGGAAGTAAATCAAGGTAATTTAATTGCTGCTTTCCCTGTGCATAGTGAGGCACCTCTTCATATCTGGGCAATGATGGTTTAATAATAAATAGTAAAGACAGAGAAAGTAAGAAGTTTTTTGTGAGGGTACTTGGTTACAGGCAGAGTGTGACAAGCATAGGAAAGGACAAGAGGTTGCCATCTCTGAAATCATCCCACCCTCATTTGTTATGGAGGTCAGTGTGACTTGACAGGATAATTATTATTTGTCTAGAAAACTGCAGAATGACACTCTTCCAAGAAGAGAGTGAGCGCTATCCTAGAACAGTCACTTTAGCCTTAATGAAGACAATAGTATAAGTTACTAATAACTTGTCTGATTTTATCCTCAGGAAGGCCACAGCAAGTCCCAAAAGCCTGAAAGTACTAGCAGCTACAACTACCGTGTAGTAAAAGAGGTAAAATTTCGCTTCTGGGTAGTGAAACGGAAGTGTAAATGAGTAACACAGCTCTTGAGAGCTACAGCCAGAGGGAGGCACCCAGGAAAGTCTGAGTCACTCTTCCATTGTGGAAACTATTTGCTGAGTAATAACATATCCCAACTTGAATGAGAAACCAGGAATATAATAAGCACGATGTGTATTCTTTCCTTAAGAATGGATTAGGGAGAAACGTGACTTTTTGCTGCTGTTTCAGTGGTAACACAATATTTTTATTGTTAAAGGCTACAAAGTAAGCAAGTGGAGAAGCTATTTCATTTGCCCTGTCCCGAGTACCTTGCACTCAAACTCACCTTGCTATTGAGATTTCATTTGATTTTAAAAATACCAGACCAAGAGCATGCTTTGGCACTGGTGTGAGCTAATGATCTTTCTGTGGCTCCGTACTGTGGAGCCGCACGCTGGGTTCACTTGACATGACTGAGTTGTGCAAAACCAGCCCTGGTCAGAGATGCCAAGGATGATGCCCAAGCCGGTGAACTGCTTCCCTTGCCTGTGCTGGGTGGAGCAGGGCTGTGATGGTTGCTGCGTCCCTGGAGGGATGGTGAGGAGAATGGTGGCTAATGCTCAAGGGGGCAGTAGATGCCATCAGTGTCTTCTGTCCCTGCGTATCCCCTTACCTCTTCTCCTTGAAAGCTCAAAATGTGTTTTTGTTGCCTAAAGCCATTCTGGTCCATGCAGATATATTCTTCAGTGTTGCTGATCTGTAGCAGCCACCTCATGTGCTCTGAAATATAACCCAGAATGTTGGCTCTAAATCAAGTCTCTTTTCCAGATCCTGCTGCGGCTCAGCAAGCTCTGTGTTCAGGAAAGCGCCTCGGTCAGGAAAAGCCGTAAGCAGCAACAGCGGCTTCTGAGGAACATGGGAGCTCACGCAGTTGTGCTGGAGCTGCTGCAGATCCCTTATGAAAAGGTTGGGTTTCTGTATGCTGTCACCTTGCTTCACGTTGATGGGCATTTAATACCTCCTGTGAACCTTCTACCTTTGTATTGGATTCGCGGAAGCTATTTTATGTGGCTTCATGGTCTATGAAATATCCACACTTCGACAATGACAGGGAGCTTATGTAAGCTTTGCGTGTTTGAAGTCTTTGAATATACAGTGTCACGTGCTGTTCCCTGGAGAAATACTTGTTCTTTGTAGCTCAGAGTAAGACCAAGGCTCAACTCTCAACTTTTCATGGGAGGTGTGCTCTGCCTTGAATTTAAGTTATGTTGGTGGAAGCAAGTTACTGCCATGAGGTAGCTGTACGACAGCCATCCTGGGAATGTGAAGGGAAATGAGGGTGCTTGGTCTCCCAGGGATTTATCAGCAGGTCTGACCAGTAGTTAAACAGAGACCCTCCCAGTTGTAGAGACCCACACTACCCCTTAGAACTGAATAAATAACTGGCTCTCCAGGCACGGTTTGCTGTTCATAACTAGCCATATCAGAGTGTGATGTAATGTCAGTGGTACAGTTAGAAGCCCACTTTGACTGGCTGCTGTACAGTTTGAACTTGCACAGCATTGCATTATGCTGATAAAGCACACTCTAAGTTCATTGTGTCGGCTTCCCATTAGTCACAGGTGGCAGGTGCTCATCATTGCATAGGTGAGGGAGATTTTCATATTTTCCTAGTCACTCTGTTGCCTTCTGTTGAAAACTACAGGTTTCTGAGAACCAGTAATTCTAGGCAGTAGCTTTGATTAATGTTAAGGTAAGTCTGATGCTGTCTTGCTTCATATTTAGGTAAAAAATCAGTAGCAAAAACATTCTCCAACACCTCTTGTCACCTTTCTGTCCCATGCATGTGAATACATCCTGGACAGGCACTGGGGAAGGTGTTTTACCCTTGGAAATTGTCATGGGTTCAGCAGTAGCAGTCGTTTTTTCTCCTTCTTGGTAGCTGGTGCAGTGCTGTGTTTTTGATTTTGGGCCTGGGAGCAGCGCTGATAACACCAGTGTTTATAGTTACTGCTTGGTAATGTTTTGGTCTGGCCAAGGACTTTCTGAGTCTGATGCTATGCCAGGGAGGAGGGGAAGCCGGGACAAAGCAGAGACAGGACACCTGACCCAAACTGACCAAAGAGGTTATTCCATACCACAGCACGTCATGCCCAGGATGTGAAGACGGAGGGCAGAGACCCAGAAGGGTGTGGTGGTGCAGTGTGGGGTTCGCTGCTGGGGGGTGCACTGGCTGGGTCGGGCTTGGTGAGCAGTTGTATTCTCTTTCCTTGTATTTCTCTTGTATTATTATTGATGGTAGCAGTAGTGATTTGTGTTATACCTTAGTTACTAAACTGTTCTTAACCTGTGCGAGTTGCATTTTTTTTTTTTCGATTCTCCTCCCCATCCCCCCGGGACTGGGGAAGAAAGAGAGGGAAGTGAGTGAGTGAGTAAAACTTTGTGAGTTTTAGAGGCTTAAACCACAACAGAAATATATGAAACTCCTTAAAAATAAAAGCGGACACTAATTTTTCCGAACTGCATTTTATACCATCAGTGGACTGGTAATCCATAGTGATGTCAGAGGAAAGGCATCAAATCCTGAACTGTGCTTGAAAGCATGCAAGTAGTGTGCAGATTCCAGTAAATATGAATTGGGCTTAACTGTTGCAATAATAACTTTCCATCTCTTCTTTGCCATGAACTACCTATCTGTCTCTGCTGAAATGCATTTCAGTGGAACATGGCAGTATTCCTGTGTAGCCCTAAGGTGATGATGTGTGGTTTGGCCAATGTACTGGTATGTTCAGAAGCGTAAAAGTGACTAAAGCACGTTGCTGGCAGGCTTGGCCATGGTGTATGCAATTTTAGGGAGTAAACTACTGTAATTTCTATTATGGTCTTTATTCTTGATGATCTTTAAAACTGTGGAGCAGGCCAAACTCATCCTTAATGCCTGTGAACTGGGTGGAGGTTTGTTTTTACTTCAGGGTGTGAGAGACGTGACAGTTCCCTTGCAGAGCTGGAGCTGTGGCTCATCTAGTACTCACCTGAAAGTGAACCTTCAGAATCTTTTTAACCCCATCTAATTTGTCACTGCAATCACAGGCTGAAGACACGAGGATGCAGGAGATCATGAAGCTTGCACACGAGTTTTTACAGAACTTTTGTGCTGGGAACCAACAGAACCAGGCATTGCTGCACAAACACATAAACCTGTTCCTTAACCCAGGGGTAAGAATAACCTCATGTCATGATTTATTCTTTGCTAGCAAGAAAGAATAGATTCTCTTTGGTGATTGCCTCTGGGCCTATTCTGATGCAAGATTGGTTGAAGGGGTCAAATTCTGTTCAGATTCTAAAGCCTCAACAGCTAGCAAGAACTGTTTGTTTAGGACCAGTATAGAAAGTTCAAGAGTCTGAAGAGGACTAAAAGTAGTCTTAGATACAAGCCAGTGTGTTGAAAGATTATGTCCTCAGAAATATTCTTTTCGGTCCTGCGCTCTGTGCAGGAGTGTTGACTTTATCCTGACCTCTGTGTGGGTTTGGTTGCTTGGTTGTTCTCTGATTTATTTCTCTCATCCCCTCCATTAGATTCTGGAAGCAGTAACAATGCAGCACATTTTCATGAACAACTTCCAGCTTTGCAGCGAAATTAATGAACGCGTTGTTCAACACTTTGTCCACTGTATCGAAACGCATGGCAGAAACGTTCAGTACATAAAGTTCCTGCAGACAATTGTCAAGGCGGAAGGAAAATTCATTAAGAAATGCCAAGATATGGTAATGGCTGAGGTGAGAGCTGCAGAGATTTGCAAGGTCTGAACAGAAGTTTTCACATACCATTTGGTGAAAATGACAAATTGATCCTCTCGCTTCTGGGACTGCCAAGAAGCTGACAGTTAGCTCTCACAATGCAAAAAGAGCATACAGCTATGAGAAAGCACAGGCTTTTTTGTGACCGAAAGCTTTCTGAGCTCTTCACCCATAGGTACAGTGAGCGGTTGCTTCATTAATGATACTTACAATTTGCTTTCCAGGGTTCTATGCAGCAGCATGTAGGTGGGCTTAATGAAGCAACAGGGCCTTTCTGTAGCAAAATTGGCTAGAAAAGAAACAGTTTAATTTCTTGATCACTAATGCGGAAGGAAAGTTTTACTGTGATAGTATTTTGATGGGGATTTCTTATCTTACCGAGACCTACATATTCAACTGCTAAGTACTGAAGGGGGAATAGTCTGAGGGCCTTCATAAATTTAGGTATGTAGGCAGATGGGAAATTGGGCTGTCTGGATAGAAGGGAGAAGTAAGAGAAAGGTGAATAAATCCCTTTAAGTTGGATTTCGGATGTGATCTGTTTGAGACTGAGTGTATTTGCAAGTCTGATTGGATTTTTATTGGCCTCCTCAGCAGGGGGAGCCCAAGGATCAGGTTTGTCACGCTCTGGCTTTGTCTGTTGGTCTTACTAGATGGATCCAGGGTCTGCCATATTTTGTCATTCAGTTCAAAAAGGATTTTGTGAGCTTCTCACCGTCAGTCAAGTTTGTGAGATGCTCAGTAATCGGCTTCCATGGGAGTCAGCAGCTGCTGAGAGAAGGGGGTTGCCTTGGGGGTTCCTTCCTGCATTTTAGCTAGCTGTTTGCCACAAGCCCTTCATTAGGATAGCCCCAGATCCCTCTAACCTGTGTGCTCAGAAGTTTGTTCATTCTCTTTCTCTTTATGGAGTTACAGGAGGACTGAACTGCTCTGAAAATGTGGCCTGTCTGGGTCTCAAATGTGAAGCTGATAGAAATCTTAAGTGTGTGACTTAACATGTCACTTGCTAGCCTTGGAAAATTGATGATGTTTGTTCAGAAGGGTGGAATTACTGAGCCCTGCAGTCCTCCCATCCAGCATGTCCCTGGGGCGTTCCTCTGACCAAAGCAGTATGTCTACAGCTAGCTGTGTGAAAAAGTCAGCTGAGGCAATATATGTGAAATAAAAAAGCACGATGGAAAGTCACAAGCTTCTTGGCACAACTTCTGTCTGAGCAGTCAGTTGGATTGACTTTGAAGTTCTTCAGCTCAGAAGTGGTAAATTCTTTAAGAGAAAATGTCTTACTTGAGCCCTCTATCCCATGAAGGCAGCGCAAGAGGAATGCCCAGCTGACATGGTGGGCTGCACTCCTTTTAAGTGTCTAAAGAATAGCTAATCTGGATTTGCACTTGTAACAGTCAGACTTCAGATTAAGGGAGGATGCTGCGTTGAGATGCACGGGCTTTGGTCTGCTGATGGACTGTTTCTCTTTCTTGGTAGCTGGTGAATGCAGGAGAAGACGTCCTAGTGTTTTATAATGACAGAGCCTCCTTCCAGACTTTGGTACAAATGATGAGATCAGAGAGGGATCGGATGGATGAAAACAGCCCTCTGATGTACCACATCCACTTAGTGGAACTGCTTGCTGTGTGCACAGAAGGCAAAAACGTCTACACAGAAATAAAATGCAACTCCCTTCTTCCTTTGGATGACATTGTTAGGGTAGTAACCCATGAGGATTGCATACCTGAGGTGAGAGCTGTTTGAAGGCACTGGCCTGTATCTATTTGAAATACGCTGATTTTGGGTGAGATAGATTCACTGTTGCTGAGTCTGGCCAGGGAAGAGTGGTGGTACAGGTGGACAGCAAGCCAAGAGCTGGGAAACTGAATTCCTTCCCTGGTTCTACTGTCAGCATCCCCAGTCAATCTGGATAGTTAAATCTTTTTATTCTTGTTTCCCTGCCCTTAAAATGGGGATGTGATGCTGTACTTGGTTATTTTATAGGGTTCTTGAGGCAGAGAGGTTTATGGAGTATGCTGCTAACCTTGAACAGATGGTTCTGCAGAGCTGGAAATGATTATTATGCTGACGTTTTGTCTGCAGTTATCCTGGTGTTTTTTATTGGATGATGTCTTGCTATTTATGGCATTAATATTTCACCGGTGCTTAAATAAAAGGAAGAAGTAGAATTACAAATTATTTCTATGACAGTTTTGATGTGACATTATATTCATTCATAGTAGCATTCAGGCTTTTATTTTCCAATGGTAATGTTTTTTTTCCCTACTTTTAGGTCAAAATTGCATACATCAACTTCTTAAATCATTGCTATGTGGACACAGAAGTAGAAATGAAAGAGATTTACACCAGTAATCATATGTGGAAGCTATTTGAGAACTTCCTGGTTGACATCTGTCGGGTATGGTTTCTGTATCTAGGAACTGAATTCAAAAAGCTTAAATGAACCTATTTAGTATAGAGCAGTAAGAATAAGACACAACAGTGCATCAAGTACTTACAGTGCAGTAAGTACCCTGAATACTGTGTTCCTTCAAATTTATATGTGCCTTCTTTCCCGTATGCCTGTGGGTTTCATTAGTCATATTCCATGGAACACATTAATATTTTCCTTTAAAAAAGAAAAAAATCCCAAACACCAACACACCAAACCTCAGAAAAGCCCCACACCCTGCTCCTTTGTCTAATGCCTTTTTCTGTTCTGCCACCTGGCTTGCTTATTCTGGCCAGGATACATGAGCTCCTTCCCAAGCAATAGTTGACGTTTTTTGGCAGGTCAAGACAAATTTTTTCCAACCTTGGCATGTGTTTGGCCATATGGCTTTTTGCCTGGGATTCCAAGTATTTCCCCATACGAAAGCATTACACCTCAGTCCTCCCTATTCTGCTACTTTCTTTTCTCTAAGGCACTCTGGTTTTTTCCTACCTCCTAAAAATGCTATATGCCAACACACCAAAACAGCAATAATGTTGGGCTTTTGCTTTGGGGTGTGCTGGAAATCCAGAGACCCAAGTGTCATAAATACCATTGTGGTATGGAGTTGCTGTGAGTACAACAATGTGAAATCAAGAATGCCAGTCTATAACACTTGTTAATCTAACATGGTTGAGCTGTGTCTGACCCACGAATGAATTCTCTTGCAGGCTTGTAACAACACCAGCGACAGAAAGCATGCTGACTCCATATTGGAGAAGTACGTTACAGAAATAGTGATGAGCATAGTCACCACTTTCTTCAGTTCTCCCTTCTCTGATCAGAGCACAACTTTGCAGGTAGGAAAACGTGGAAGGGACGGAAGTGAAATTATGCTGCCAATGCAATTATGTTCATTCCACTTTGGTTCCATTTACCAGTTAAACAGAAACACATGTGTTTGTAATGTGGGAGCAAATGTGTGTTCCTCATGATCGGGATGTTTTTTTTGCTGCAGAATTGGAAATTTTTTTAGACCAGAGTGCAAACATTTTTCTAGAGATGCTCAAGTGGCATTACTTCATTAGTGGATTCAGCTTTGTACTACCACTGAGACCACACAGATCTTTTGGAGGTAATTTCAATGTGTCATTCTCAGGTTCTGGGTGAGAAAATCACACTATAAGTAGAGAGATGAAGGGTTTTTTCCCTGTTTAGTATTGCAGATGCATCTAAGGGCTCTGGTCATCCTCTTAGGAGCCATGGATCAGAGTACAGTTGAATAAGATGATGTGGGCAGGTGTAGGAAAGCAAACAGCAATTTTGCTCAGTGATAGTATGTCATGTCAGCTGCCCAGCAGTGGTAAAGAAGTGGCACAGCAACAAGGAGTTCTCTAGAGTGACATGAAGAAAGAAGATAAAGCTTTGGTGGCAAGCTTTCCAGACAGAAGAGTTGCATTACAGAGGGTGCAAAATTGATTGTTTAAAGAAAGCATCTTTTTATAGGAAGTTTCTAATTTCCTTTAAAAACATTCCAAATAAAAAAAATAAAAATCCAGGAGTTCAAGTGTGTTTCATTAAGCTGAGTTCTTTTATTGTCTTGTTTAAAAGCTGGGGAAACATGGAGAAGCTTAGAACATTAGTGAGGTAACAGAAGGTAGAGATTTCCATGGCAGAACAGCAGTGTCAGGACATTGCCCTAATACTTGTATTGCAGCACAAGATAATATCAGTTCTTTTATTCATAAATAACTTTTTGGGAGGAGTGTGGGTGGAGTGGTCAGGTGCCTGGCAGGTCTGTCAGAAGTTGGAGTATGGTAGCTGTTGAAACTTGATGCAGCCTCATCATGCCCAAGGCAGTTGTTCACAGTGTGAACTCCAGGTCTGTAATTGAACACAGCTGGCAGCACAGCAGGAGGCATCTGGTTACTGAAAGTGGCCATAAAGGGTATCTGGCAATTTTATGTCAGTCACTGGTCAAAGAGGCCATGATCATGGGTTTTTGGATCATGGTGTGCTGCCTGGGTGACTGCACTGCTCTGGGGAAGTGTCCATAAAACTGCTGCATGCCTGTGCATCAGGTAAACACTTTCTGTTCAGTATGAGCAATAATGTTCCTGTTTTTGCCTTACTGGCTTACCTGTGTCTCTGCCCTCCTCGAGTCAAGATGTGTATTTAACCCATGTCTGAATGACCAGTGGCCAGCCTGATCTAGCCAACTCTTTAGCATTCAGCAGAGCTCTGCTTCTCATAGGCTTAGACAGCCCTCCTTATTCAGACAGGGAATCACACTGAAAGCCACAGAGCTGCGTTTCAGATTGGCTGAAATACTCATAAATTGCCAAAGTGTGGGTATTGCATGTGAGTGTGCAGAGAGCTGCAACAGCTGTGTTTGGGCTGAGCAGCTTTATTAAGGGTTGTGTCTTAACACACACAAGTCTGAGCAGTGCAGCAGTTGCTTTGCTCCTCATGGACTTTACGATTGTCAACCGCTGTTGTGGTATCAGCCTCCATGCTAGTTTGTCAGAACTTTATCAACAGAAAAGAGAAATTGAGATCAAGTTAGCCTTGCCCCTGGAGTTCTGCCCTTCTCTCTTCCCTCTGTAGCGTATACCTTGGCTGTCATGCTTTTAAGTGTCGTCTCTGAGCATACAGCATTTGAATACACTTCTTTACCATCATATTTTAGCCATCTGTTAATTTTATGTCAGCATTTTTTCTTTAGTTTCTCAGTCTCTCCTTCTGTATAGCAGGATGGGGTAACTTCTCTTTTACCATCTCAGTTGATAGCGCTGTTTTTCTGTCTTACCTAGACTTGTCTTTCCTCTACATCGCTTAAGTTGAAAGCTCTGTTTCTCTCTTTTTCTGACTGTCATGACTCTTGTCCATAATGAGGCACTTTCCCATCCGAGTACAGCCCATTGGACCACCTAGCTGGTGTACATCACTGGGTGGGAATTTTCCCTGTTCGAGCTGCTTCAGGGCAGTCTGCAGCACGTGCTACCTGACCTGATGATGCTGTCTCTGTAGGCAAGTGACGTTTGTCACTCTCCTTTGTGTGGCCTTTGTATTCAGTCACTCCCTGTCCTTTCTACTGCACCTTGCCATCTCATTTCTTCCCATGCGAGCATCATCTTGTCTCATGCTTTTTCATGTTATGGCTTGTTTAACGTAAATTGTACTTCCTTTGAGTCAGGACCAACCTTGCTTGTTCAAGGAACACCTTGTACGTCTATCACACAGTTCAAATAACATAAAATTAGGAGAACATAAATTTGTCTTTTCAAAGAACAGCTGTCTAAAACTTTCCCTCTTTAACAAGTACAATTTAGCCTGTTTTCCCCCTAAGGGTGCTGCTGCCCAAGGCTTTCCTTCACAAGTGTAGTTAGAGGCATATGAAACATGGAGTAAATTTCTCATTTGATTTATTGATGTAGTTTAAGCAAATGAAATGTCTTTGAACACCAAAAAGTCTTTAAACATGAACTGAAAAGAGTATGTGGGTGGCTTAAATCCAGAAGCACAGGTATTTTCATTGCCCTTGGAGAATACCACTGCCTGACATGTTTTGGGTGTTTGGCTTATTTCTAGCAAGGATAATAGGTATTTGCCTCTTGGTAATTTTTGTTTCTTGATATTTTTTTTTATTCTCCTTTTTTTGTACATTTCATAATGGTGGTGTGTGGTGAATTGATAGATTTAATTACCTAATAAATTTGGCTTTTTCATCTAACTCCACTTTTTTCTTACAAACAGGCATTAATCTTGACCAGAATAAAAGAGGTATTTTTTCACTGGTTCCTGTCTTGTGGGCTTTGCACTGTGGTGTAGTTCACTTAGCTGATAGAAAAATATGTAGCTGGTAGGCACGGGGACACAAGGTATTCCCTCTCAATGTAGGTTCATTTGAAGTATTGAAAATACTCCTTCCTCTACAGGTAAAATAAATTAATTGTACTGAGTAATTACTGTACAAAACCAAACAGGGAGTTTTGGTCACTACTGTTGAGAAGTTCCAAAGATGAAAGAAAGAGCTCATGTGCATGTGTGTGTTGGAGTAGCTCACCTATGTTTAGTGGAAGATCACCTTGTGAAATACAGAGCTAAAAAGCACGCCTTAATTTTGATCTATAGCAGCTTACAGTGCTTACCACTAACTACTACCTGTGTTTGAAGTAACACACACGCAGCTGGTTTCTTCAGAATATTAGATACCAGCTAATAGTACTTGCAGTGATGAGGTTTCAGCTCTGGAGCTGCCCTGTTGTTTAGCCAAGAGCAAAGTCCCACATACCTGTGGACTGTTGAGTCAGCTTCTGGTCAGTGCTAACAGAGAAATCTCTGTGTGCCAGGTTTGCTGATAACTCTGATTAAACTGATGAAGATGACTACTTATTTCCTTTGCTTAGTCAAGCTTCAATTACTGAGGCTTTATGCTTTAGAAGCTACCTATTTAATGCTTCCCTTCCAGCGTTTGTTCCCACCCTTTCCATTCAGTTGCTGATTGTGTGGTAGATACGCTGTCTACAACGTGAAGTTGCCTAACAAGTGGATGCAGACCAGTTAGAAATGACTGGTGTGCAGAGTCATGGCTGAAGCTGGTAACTGGTATTATACCTCAAGGTGATGCTGATACATCTCAGTATGGTGTGATGAGTTTGATTTTCTTTAACTTTGTGTTCTAGACTCGCCAGCCTGTGTTTGTACAGTTGCTGCAAGGTGTGTTCAGAGTGTACCACTGCAACTGGTTAATGCCAAGCCAAAAGGCATCAGTGGAAAGCTGCATTCGGGTCCTCTCAGATGTAGGTAAGAAATTGATGTAATCAGAACTAACTGCTGCAAAGGTGGTCATCCGGTATTTGCTGCTTACATGTCATCCTTCCAGAGAAAAAGTGCAATTTACTTCTCACAGGGTGCCACTTGCAGATCACTTGGAGCCAAGGCATAGTACAAAGCCAGACTTATGTTGATATATTGTCATGATTGAGCAATAGGTGTTGTCACTGTAACCTGAAGTGCTTTCTCCATTTAACCTCAAAACTCTCTGCAGTCGTGTTGATCTGCAGCAAGGAAATAGTTTTGTGCCACTCCTCCAAGAAATTTGTTCCTTTTTTAGGAGCAAGAAGAGTAATTTGTACTGTTGGATAGGTGTACATTTTTGTTAGCATGAGTTGTTGGGAGTCTGTGTAAGGACTGATTCCGGCTCCTGCACTTTAAAGCCAGTAAACAGCCTGAGGTGTGAAAGCCTTTATATATAAACGCTACACAGAGGTCTGACCCCTTACACAGTGATTGAGCATTGCATTTTAAAATGAACACAAAGGAGATCGTGGAAGGAACTGCAAGTAGAGTTTGTCTTGATCTTGGGTTGGCTGTAATACTTGGGCTCAAGGAGTCAGTTCTTACTAACTTGCTTGTTACAGCAAAAAGCCGAGCCATTGCAATTCCTGTGGACTTGGACAGTCAGGTCAACAATCTCTTCCTGAAATCTCATAACCTGGTACAGAAGACTGCAATGAACTGGCGAATGACTGCAAGGAATGCTGCCCGCAGAGACTCGGTGCTTGCTGCTTCCAGGGATTATAGAAACATAATTGAAAGATTACAGGTGACTACATAGCACCCCTTTCTCCTTTGATAAGCACTTGCATGCCTACACAAAAGGAGGATTTTCCTCAGTAGAAAGACATTTGGAAATAAAGTAGTCAAAATGCCACATGGTAATCAAGTTAGCTGATGCTGAATATAATAATGCTGTAATACTGTATGTAAAATCAGATTGTATCCAGACAGGTAATTGAATGTGCATGGCTAATGGGTATGGAAGTACTCATCCTAGGAGATACTGGTATTTGAAGCAAGTGGTACTTGAAGTATTCTTGTTCCACTATTAATGGTATTTCTTTGAGGCCGGACTTTTTCGTCAAGGCAGCCTTCCAAACTCACCCAGTGCTTTGCTCCTTGTACACCAAAACTCAGTCCAATGAAAGGTGCCACAGCCTTGCCTGGGAACCACTGCAGAAATTGCAGCCGCAGTCTTTCCCTGAAACAAACAGGTTTTGCTCACAAGACTAAACATAATGCTTCATGTTAGAATTAGGGACTGATGTGTTATAGCTGTATTCTGTGTTCAGATCTTTAGACATTTATTAAGGCCTTTTTTATACCAAAAGAAGTTAATCATCTTGAAACTGAAAGAGGGCAGATTTAGATTAGATATAAGGAAGTTGTTCTTCCCTGTGAGGGTGGTGAGGCACTGGCGCAGGTCCCCCAAAGAAACTGTAGCTGTCCCATCCCTGGCAGTGTTCAAGGCCAGGTTGGATGGGGCTTGGAGAAACCTGCACTAGTGGAAGGTGTCCCTGCCCTTGGCAGGGGGTTCGATCTTTATGAACTTTAGGGTCCCTTCCAACCCAAACCATCTTGTCATTCTGTGATCTTGGATGCCACCTTTATCTTTGAAGATTCGTTCTCTGGTCAAAAGCTTTTTCTGGCGAACAGTGCTAACTAGCTTTATGTAAACTTACATTGAATAATGTAAAACCACTGCCCAACAGAGTCTCATGGAAATATCTTCTCTTTATCCATTCCTGTCTATGTGTCCATTTTAATTTGATTAACATTCTTCTCTAGTTTCATAGGTATCGGTATTTTCTGCCTGTTTAAGTATTAGGGTAAACGTGGGTTTATTTTTAAGCTACAGTTTTCCAAACATTAAGGAGCAGGAGGATAATTTATTTTTGCATAATGTTAACAGTACTACCTTTCTGTAAAGTCTTGTAACCATAAATGGCCTGATCATTATCACAGAGTTGCAGTGCTGCTATGAGTCTCATTTTTCTTGTATATCGACAACAGCATCTACAAAGATGGGAAGGTTGGAGAAGTCAGTCATCTGGGGGACTGCTGGAAATCCAAGCTTCCCTTTTAAAGATAACTATTAAACAATAAAACCTAAAATCTTATCTGACCCTATTATGAGGTCTTCAATGTCTAGGTATTTAATGTTTAAAATCTTGGTGTGGTTATATTCTAGGACATAGTATCAGCTTTAGAGGATCGCCTGCGTCCCCTTGTCCAGGCAGAGTTGTCAGTACTGGTAGATGTGCTTCACAGGCCTGAACTGCTGTTTCCAGAGAACACGGATGCAAGGAGGAAATGTGAAAGTGGAGGTTTCATTTGCAAGTAAGTTGTACTTGGTACAGTAAGTACCAGCTTGGTACATACTTGATGTACTTTGCCGTACTTGCAGAGCACAGTATTTCATGGTATGGTAAATTCAATTTGTCCTTGGAGGGGGGCAAAAAGTGCTCATGGGTATGAGGAAAGATTGCTTGATATGCTGTCCTAGCTAATGCCTTAAAATTCCTGTATTTCCTGCAAGATACAAGTGTCATGAACAGTGGTGTAAATGGGTAAAAAACGTTGAGCTGATCCCTATTATTTGATACTTGCCTTCAACCCTAGTAATGTTTGCAAGGTGCTAGATCTACTGGGTGAGTGTCAGAGTCAGTTGTTATCACGTGCCTCAGCAAACGCAGACGCTGCCCACATCTAGAGGAAGGAAAAGGAAGAATTACAGGGTCACTTAGAGGGCAATTCAGAGCAGAATCCAACTTCTCTGGTCACCTCCTGGAGGGGTGGATTATATACAGAGTTTCTATAAACTCTGTATTTGAGTAAGGAACACATGCTGGGTAGGATGGAATTCTAATTGCACCATCCAGAAGCTCTCAGTATGGTTTTTAACAAAGTAGGGTATGGATTAGGCCCTAACTTCCACTGTCACTTCCCCTGATTCCTTTCTGCTTGTGGTCAGAGGGTTTTATCTGGCTGTCCTCCTGCCTAGATGACTGCAGTTTCCTTCACAGTTTCACCTAAGTTTGTGGTAGCAGGTTGCCCTTGAGAGAATGTTCCCAAGATGGTTGTGTATGATAATTAATAGTATGATAATAAAACTTGTTTGTAGCTTAAACCAATTGAGTAATATAGCCATGTATATCTTATCCCATTTTTAGAATATTAGTACTAAAACAAGCTGTGATTGTTGTTTTTTTTTTTTTTTCAGGTTAATAAAGCATACTAAACAGCTGCTAGAGGAGAATGAGGAGAAACTATGTATTAAAGTATTACAGACGCTCAGGGAAATGATGACCAAAGATAGAGGCTATGGAGAAAAGGTAACATAATTTACAGTTCCATCATTCTGTGTTAAATGCTATCTTTATTCAGTAAAGGAAAATAAATTTCTTGCTCTTTCAAGCTGTGTTTTGTATGTGTAAACACTTCTGTACTGGATCAGGAACAAAACATTTGTAGTCAACTAATAAGCTTACCTTTCAAATTATATTTGAAGTTGTTTCTGTTGCTTTTCTGCTTTAGATTTGCAAGTTTAAGTCTTAATTTCTGCAGTTGCTGGTGCTGTAAAAATACCTAATTTTATTACCTTTTTATGAAGGATATAACCTATTTACCTGCTTTGTGGGTCTAGGTCACTCTTGATCAGGTCACGTAACCTTTCAACAAGAGGATATTTTGTTGTTTAATTTACATGCATCTGAGTCATCATCTTGTTGTGAATTATAGTTGGAAAATGCCTGTACTTCCACCCGTGGGGGTTTTTTATTTCCCTTTCCTACATCCAACTTCTTTATCTTGTCGAGAAGAACATTTTTCTGTGGGTACAGACCTATTCTCTATTTGCATCAGAAGGCTCTGTATATGACCATATGTTTGTGTATCTAGACATTCCTGCAGTCAATCTCAAAATCCTAGTCTAAGGTATCTTATGCATTTCTAAGCAACCTAGGTTATTACCATACCACATGGTAGGTATACAGAGCAGTATACCCTCTCAGTGAACATGTTCATGAGCAATTGGCAGTTGGGACTTGGAGAAACAGTGACATGGAAAGACGCTCACTGCAAGTGGGAGTCCATGCCTGGGAGCAGATGGTTTCTCATGTCCCATTTTTGCTTGCAGTAGGTTTAAAGTTGTTGCACAGTGCGGGATTCACAGCACAAAAAGGCAAAAACTTTAGAGGTCAGACAGTTTCATAATAGGGGTAATTGTTCATAGCTGTAGCTATAGCTGCAGCCGCATTGGAGGAAGATGCTCAGAAGGCAGGGGAACCCACAGCATCACTAGGCTGAGCCAGCATGTTGCACAGAGCTCTGCTTTGGCTAGCCTAGTTGGGAATGAAGAGGCCTCAGGAGCAGAGCACAGTGCTTTCTGCCAGTCCAGCAAGAGGCAGGCTCTGGCACGCCTAGGGACCCAGAGGAGGGTGAGCAAGTGGAGAGAGGAGGCTGTGCACATGTGGGTGCGCACGTGCGTGCATATGGGCTGTTACCAAACACACCCTGCTGAGCACACAGCAGCACCCTTAGTGATAGGAGACTCCTAGGAAAATGCCCCAAGGGTAGGGCATGGCCGGTGCTGTGCTCCCTGCCCTATCGGGGAATGCTCTTCCATGTGCTGCCACTACCTCTTGGCTGTTACAGGTCCAGCCCACCTCCTGGCTTCTGCTGCCTTGCTCTAGACCTGCTGTTCGACCCAGGGACTTCCATTCACTTTGCAATGGCAGTGGGTTTTGGACAAATGCAATGACCCTGGGGGGAATGCCCTAATAAACTGCAGAAAAGAAACAAATATATGTGGGATGGGAAGGGGAGGAGGGTAGATAGGAAAGGGTAGCAGCTGTAGGTTTCAGCTTAAGTTTCAGCACATGGTCCTTTTCTGCTGCAGTGGCTGTATCCTGTGCTGGCTTGTAACAGCACAAGATGAAGCCCTGTGGAGACCTTCTGTTCTCTCCTCAAGGTCCCATGCTGAGACATCTGTACATCTGTACATGTCTGACCTAGAAGGGGACTGGTTGTAGCCTGCAGAAGTTAGTCTGCTCCTGCAAAAGGGAGCTGGGCTAGGTGATCCTCTTTAATGACTGTAGTGTGCTGGTACTTCCTGTTGCCCAACATGGGGATGTAAAAGATTAAATGTAATCGTAGATTTACTTTTCCTCTTTGTTAGTGCATCAGTGTACATTCTGCTGTTAAAAACAGCCGCAAGGTCGCCATAAGTAATAGAAATGGTGGATGAGATGTACTATATGTACCCTATACACCAACAATGCCGAAATGAGAGATTTGAGGGGTTTTTTTAATGCAACATGCCACTCAGATTCTTCTAAATGGAAATTCATTTACAGGAGTTCCTTAGGCTTTAGTTGGCCAACTTGCGTGAAGATACAGTTAACAGAACTTGCACTGATCAGGCTATGGAAAACCCCACAAGATTCTAAAAATCTTCAAAGTGGAGAAAATGCATTAGTTCCCGGAACAGAAGATCAGTTACATAATGCAAGATAAGAATACGCTTGCCTGTAAAATGGATTTCCAAATATGAAAAAGCAGCCGAATTGCTTACAGATAGACTGCTAGTAGTAGTAGAACAGCTTTTACTGTCTGCCTGCAAGAAGTGCAATCGTATTTATTCTCCCTTGTGACTCATATAACTGTATTTAGTCACCACGTAAAAGGCAATACCTTTTGTTTCTAAAATCACGCTGGAGTGTAGCAAAAAGGGGAAAACACTTACGCACCCATTCTAAATACAGGAGTCCCTAAGCACACGAAGTTGGTGAAACTTACTCTCGTTACATGATCATGCAAACAGCATTGCCTGTAGGTCAGATGCTAACAGAATTGACAGCAGTCACTTCAAAGCAATGTTCAGCAGCAGAGTGCCACAGAAGTTTTGGCATAGCGTGTGATTTTGCTGTAATACCATGTGGTGCTTGCTGGAACAATCTGATTTATAGAAAGATAGTGCTCCTCCTCTCACGCTTCATCTTCCAGCACAAACAATAAAGGCAGCGCACCCTCCTGGCCCTGTGAGCTTGTCCCTTTTATAGGTGGGGAGTGTAATGAGAGCACAGTGTTGTCCTCTCCCATTAGCAAAGGTCTTCATTAAACAGCTGGGTTTCCTCTGCAGCATGCAAAATCCATGGTGAGAGCACAGATGTACAGAAGCCTGTGGGAAGGCTCGAAGTTTTACATATTGCTAAAGACTCCTTGTCTTGGCACGCGCTCAGGTTCGCTCAGTGATGGGTAGCATACTGTGGTATATTTAATAGGCAGAAAACTTAGCTACATTGACAGTGTAGGCTAGACCCAAGTTTTTTACTTTGCTGAAACATGTCATTCATACACGTCTTTCTGGGTGCCTACCAGATGATTAACCTCAGCTCTGCAGGACTCATATTTTTAAAACCCCTTCTCTATTCCCAAACTGGAACTCCAGCCTCCTCACTCCTTTCTACTGGTGTTCACAGCTCACGCCAGTGATGACTTTCATGCCCAAGGGTGAAGTTCTTGGATCTCGGTCAGCCAGCCCTTGTGGTTTGTTACTTGGCAGAGGAACAAAGCCAGGGTGCATCCTGCCTCCAAAGCTCCCTGGCACCATACTTCCAGCAGTGCTAGTTCCCCAACCCACCGCAGCCCAGTGCTTGCAAATGTTACTCATGCCAACTGCTAAATACTCACAGCGTTGGAGTGCAGCATTAAAGTGTTAAATGATTTATAAGATCCTAATGTGAAATTTGTCATTTCTCTTACTAATGCTTGCTTTCAATTCTTCCCCTTCTTTCTTTTCCGGCAGATTACCATTGAATTGGATAATGCTGAGGTTTAATTTTATTTCTTTTCTACAGTGTTGTTTCTATGGTGTTTGTTTTATGAGTAGCTCTGTGACCTGTCCTGTTGTCTCTTCAGCACTGAGCTTTCTGATTTGTATGCCTGTGTCAGTAAATTAGTTGAGTTTTCAGTCTGCCATGTGTCTGCACTGGGAATAGTTACTATAACTAATTCCATATGTCATTACTTAGAATATTAGTCCAAACGCAGTTACAGTTTCTGGCAATATGCAATCATCTGGTGCCATAGTAGATCCCATGCAGCATTAGGACCAGACCTGAGTGCCTTTGGAGAATCAACTGCTGCAAACACCATTAAAACGTCAGCATTTAACAGTCAGCATTACCAGGTCATTGGTGAACAGGCTTTTTATTTGGAAAACTAAACACTGAGGTTTAATGATGCTCATGCAGAAGTTGGAGGAACCCACCAGAAGACAGCTGGAGAAGACCCTGAACTTGGTGACCAGTGAGAGCCATTCCTCATGTCTTTGGGCATGGTGTAGTTGTGGGAACTGCTGAGGGCTGGGTCCTTGTGCAGAAACTGCATTGCTAGCCTTACTGAGAAAGGTGACAGTCATGCAGTTCATCAAAGCATCTCGCTCTCCTTCCTGTTCCTCCTTAGTCAGGTTTGGTGTATAAAGCCACGTAAAACATTTGAATGTGTTGTGAAAGCAGTGTGGTGTAACCCTATGAAAATTACTGACTTCTGAAGCTGTTTGTGTGTGAAAAGCTTCCTACCATCAAAAACGTGCCTTCAGCTGGTGGTGTTTATGCTCTATGTAGTTGTTTTATGGGTGGAAAAGCCATATTTGAGTGAGAACTTTCAGTATAACTGATATTAAGCTTTCTAAGGACTTTTAAAAGGAGTGTGTCTGCTTTGGGCACCGGTGCACGGGGAGAGGGAGGGAGCCGAGCTGTCTCTGCTGCTGCAACTTCCTCATCCAGCTCAAAAAAACCCTCGTGTGGGCGCTGAATTTGCATAAATGTATAATACTGAGAAAGTGATTGACTGGCACCTTATTTTACTGAAATAACAGGAAAAAAGAAATATTTTCCTCTCTGTGCTTTGTTTCCTGCGTTCTCTCCCGAGCCAACCTTTTCTTTGGAGCAAATTTCAACCACTTAAAATACTTAAAATGTTACTGCTCTTTATTCAGTAGAGTAGATAATGAAATACACCATAAATTGCTTTCTATAGAACAATGGGTTCAAACTTAAACAGGGGAAGTTTAGATTGGATATGAGGAAGAAATTCTTTACTGTGAGGGTGGTGAGGCACTGGAATGGGCTGCCCAGGGAAGTTGTGAATGCTCCCTCCCTGGTGGTGTTCAAAGCCAGGTTGGATATAGCCTTGGGTGGCATGGTTTAGTGCGAGGCGTCCCTGGGCATGGCAGGGGGGTTGGAACTAGATGATCTTGAGGTCCTTTCCAACCCTAACTATTCTATGATTCTATGTTAATTTTGATGTTGATCATCTAAATTTACTGAGAAAGCAGCATTCTGAAAGCACAATAATATTTGGGGACCTTGGCTGTTGAAATGGATTTGAAAGCCTGAACTGTTCTGTCACAAAGGTAGACCAAAAAGTGTGCGTATCGCCAGGGCTTGGTTGAAGGGTCTTCTGTGTTGAGCAGGGCTTGTGGAGGAGGGAAGAAGAATTCCTTGCAAGAACAAACCAGAGTTGTGGCCTTTTGGCTTTGTCTTTAACCTAGCTTCTGTTTGGGACACTCCTGTTGTGCCGCAGGTGAGTGGCATCACTCTCACCCCAGCATGTGCCTGCCCAGCCTGGGTCTAAGTTGCCTTTCCTAAAAAAATAATTCACAAATCTTCAGTTTCAGCCTTAACAAAAAGCATTTTAGGAGAAAATCCTCATCTAGGGGCTGCTGGATTTTGCACCCTTCTGTGGAAATGAAATGTTCTTCTCTTAGCGTGCCTTTCCCGTTAATGTGCATGGGAGCTAGCTGACAGGTAGGATATGCGCAGAGAGTAAAAGTCTGACGTTGGTCTGAAGGACAGCGTTTCATATGGCACAGGTCCATTTACTGCACTGTCGTCACCTCTGACCGTGCCAGTGTGAGACACCTCAGATGCACCTCCAGGCTTTGCCCCAAGCTTCAAGCATTGCATACCTGCAGAGATGCTGGTGTGTTTAATCTCTGGTGTCATTATTTTCTCTTTCAGTATAACAAAGATATTTTCATCTCTTACCTGGCGAGTTTGCACCAGCAGCGTGCTCTGGTTTTGAAAAGTCCAAGTGTAGCTCATGAACGTTTCCATCAGGCATAGACCACTTAGATTTCATGGTGCTATAGCTTCCCAGAATAGCTCAAAAATCATATATATATATATATGTGTGTGTATGTATATGATTTTATCTTGGAGAAACTTCAGACAGAAACTTGAATTGTTTAATTGCAAATTAAGTCATAATATGAAACTTTCCCCTTCAGTCTCTGGCTGTAATGTGCTGTCTTTGCTTGCAGTAAATCAGCCAGAGCGTGCAGAGCAATTAAAGATTTGGGCTTGAGGCTGCAAAGGAGGGTCTTTATTCCTCCCCAGTGGAGCAGCTGCACGGGGGGAGCAGGTGTGTTTGTAACCATCAGATTCGGACAGGGCTTGAACCACTGACAAGTCTCAAAAGGAAATCCCAGGATTTCATTTTTTTTTCTCCCCTGTCAACCCCTGGAACCTATAAATATTTAGGGCGAAGAAAGCAGAAATCTCCATTATAAGTAAAAGTAGTAACTTATTTTCTATTAAACTTAAGTTTTAAGATTGGCTGGTATGACTTGTATTCCTTCAGGATAAAACCCTACTAAAGTCGCTGTCTTATGGCATGATTTCCTAGTATTTATGTGACTGTATACATAGGTTCATTTATATATCTTAATTGCTTACTGCAGGCTAATTTCAGTGAGTGGAGGTCCAAATAATAATAGATACTAAAAACGCCCGGAGGTCCATGCGTTTGTTACTGAAAGTTGTAATGGAACATCTGTGTTACAATCCCCCTTAACATATTTGTGAGGGAAGAAAAGGGAGCGCCCTTGTAAGTGGGTGAATAATGCTGGAATTCACCTCACAGCAGGAAATCCCCCACAGAACAGGAAAGGATGGTGACCGCTGTGACTTGCCCCCAAGGGCCGGAGCACCCATATACATGCCTGGCTGAGCCACTGGGGTTGCTGGAGTATTGGAGTTCTGGAGAAGTGTTGTGGAAATGAAGGGGAGGGCCAGTACAGTTTGATGCTGTTGGCCTAATTCATGTGTTTTCTATTGAGGGGTGTATGTGGATTTCCCATTCTGTTGGACAGGGAAGGAACTGGAATTTTCTGAGGAGAGCCAGACTCTCTAGTCTGATGTTTGCTTTCAACATCTATTTACTATAGTCTGAGGACCATGATCTGGTCTAGCAGAAATACAACAGTAGCATCTTTAAGCTCTTTTACAAGGTTTTTGAATGGCAGCTTCTGGTGTTGTGGCAAGATTTGTGTCAAAGGTTTTTCTCTTGGGGACAGAAATTAGGATACACTGTGAGAGTCATCCTGCAGTATTTTCAAAACACCCAGGCTCCTGTAAGCTTGTAGAAGGGCACAGATTTTGGATGGGAGTTGCGTAAGAGCACTATTAAAGAGCAGAACAGGTATTGTGAAAGATGAATGTTAAGCATGATTTGTTTTGAGAGAAAACCAAAACCAGCTGAAACTGTAAACTGTTTCATGCCTTATTTGCACCTTATTTTGCACCTTATTTGCAACATGGTTGTGTTGGTTTTATCCTGATCTTGGGGACTCATGTGTTCGTACTTAGGTGTGTGTCAGAGCTTCTGTTTCTCTGGGTCCTTTGGCTCTCATGAACATGAGGAAGGTGCTGGGAGCTGAAGGGGTCTGATGCAAGCTTAATTGCTAAATAGAGTGGTCTTAACACTGGCTCTCTGCAGGTGTGTCAAGTAATAAAGTAGAAACCCCCAAGGCAGTGCACAGGCATGTTGTCTGTGAAAGCCCTTGGGCTGAGTCTCTCTTTGACTCCTTACTGGGCTGGAACTGCTGTAATCCTGGTCTTGATGGAGCTGTTGCCTATGCTGGTCTCTGGAGAAGACATTCAGGACCAAGATAAATTCTTCTTAAGTGCCATCAAGAGTGAATCTTCACCCAACAGTGATAACTAAACCCTGGCTGTCATTAGACACAACAGTTTAATTTACTTTTAATTTGATCCTCAACCTACTAAGAAGTCCAGGCGTGAGAGAAATGCAGATTTGATGGTGTCTCACAACTCCAGTTGAGATGGTGAGCTCCACTGTGGGTTCCCTGTGGTCCAGGACAGCTCAGGCAGCACAGCTCCCTCCGTGTTGAGGCATTTCTATTTGCAAAACAACGTTCCCATCCACTTTCCTCAGTCCAGATAGGCGTTTGGGGACACCGTGGCCCAGTTTCCACCTGCAGTGTGTGTCTTGGGCACTAAACCACATGCATCCTGGAGAAACACATTAATACTTTATGGACTGCAAAGGCGAGAAGTGTTAGCGCTGACCTGCAGGTGGCATGCTCAGGATGCAGAATGTGGCTGGGAGATGTCCTACTTCTTTCTTTTCCCTGCTTCCCCTCCCAGCCACATTGCAGTGAGCGGCTCTGCTGGGCACCTGCCAACAGCCAGGCAGCACTTACATAACAGCAGCTTTTTTTCCTGGAATTTAGGCCCGCTGCTGATGTGTGACCTTCAGCGGTAATTGCCAATAAATGCGGTGGAGATGTTTACAGTCACTGCCGGCCTCGCGCCGCTGCCAGCCCTGCGCCGGTAGCTGCCATGCCTGTGGGGCTGCTGCTGCTTCCACGACCACTGCTCCTGGACCATGGGATCTGTGTCTTCTCAGGGTGAAGAAGGGGTGCTCTGCTGTGTCCCCCAACAGGGCTTGGGCAGGGGCCAGCAAACACCAAAACAATCAAAATGCTGTAAGCACCAGGAGCTTCCCTTGTTATTATTTATTCCTTTTTAGGATTTGAAGTTAGAGGGTTTTGTTGGGGTTTTTTTCTATTTTTATTGAGTAATGACTGTTCTTCATGCAGCTGATAAAAGGTATCCAGCAAAATACACCTGCAGACCCACTCACTGTAGTTTTGGGGCACTTTTTTGTACCTCTTCACTTTGGTCTTGAGGTTTCAAGCAGGTGAAAAGGGAACTGAAAATCCTAGTTCAAAGAGGTTGACTCGAATTAACCTTCTCAGTGCTCTTTATCAGTCATAAGCTAAAAGTCCAATGGCTGCGTAAGATGCAAAATATGTGCTATTTTATGCATCTTCCAACTGGAGTTGGAAAATGCATTAACCTCTTAAAAGCTGGAGAGATGCACTTGCAAATTGATTTCCTTGTAGAGGCAGCTTACTCCACAGTCATTTCTCTTGTGTATTTTGCACTTAGACAGTGCTTCACTTGTTATGTCTCAAGCAGAGGAAATGCAGGCGCTCATAAATTTTTGTGGGCTGCCTTATATTTTTTTCCCCTCAGAAATCCTGCAATCTTTGGACTGTTTTTATTGCACGAACTGGAATTGGTGAGCTCTTTGGAAAAGGAGCCTGGAACATTTCTTAGGGTTATTTGTAACAAAGAAATAGTTATACCATCTTACCAGTTAATTAAAACTGCTAATGTAAAACGTGCAGTAAAGAGAGTTCTTACTATATTCAGTTGTTGTAACTGACCTGCAAGATTGAGGATTTAAGGAGAAGTGATTGCACTCTGACTTAAGGTCAGTGGCGTATCAGAGAATCAGGTCTCTGACTCCAGGAAAGTCCCAGCCCAAGTAAAACATGCTTTCTCAACTGAAAGCTCTGGAAAATGAGAGAAGGCATTCCTGTAGGCAGATCTCAGTGACCTTTCAGTGCAGGCACTGACAGCTCTTACGCCAAATTTCCCACCTCATTGTCTGGCAGCGTACAAAGTCTGCAAATTCACCGAGATAAGGAGGGGAACATTTAGCCACGTCCCTGGTCTTGGGTGTGTGCCGCAGTGAGGAGGCCACAGGGTTTAAGTGTGGTTGCTGCTCCATCACGTGCCTCTGCCCCCATAAATCCCACAGGTCATCTGTGAGGGCAGGAAGAGGACCTGTGCCAGGACAAAGTACTGCTCCACATCTGCTGCTGCCTCTTCACTTATGCAGGTGAGACATCCTGCATATTACACCACTGGGCAACTTTGATGCAGGTCTGTTACAATGGTAAGCTATAATGTGGGATGTTTGCCAAAGCAGCTCTGTGGTCTTGGTTCCAAATCATTCCCCTCTGCGCTGAAATGCATCCCTAGCAAGTCAACTGCCTTCTTGACAAGCATCTACATATCATCTGCAGAGGCTAGAAATTTCCTATCCAACTCTCTCAGTTCTGCAAGATAACAGTGTTGGTCCTTACAAAAGAGGCTTGGCAAGCAGGTAACCTACATGGAGCTTCTTGGTATTACTGAAGGGTTATGAAGGACTGCAGTGTAACTTGTGCTCTAGTCTGTTGTCATGAATTAGACTCGGTGGTGTTTTTGATGTGAGCTTTTCAAGTAAGAACTATACTGAATGTATTCCAGAGAGAAAGGAGGAGAAATTCAAAAAAGGGAGGAAAGAGTACAAGGACACTTCAAGAGCTCTGTCTAAACAGCCAGTCCCACTGGAACTCCAGCTAATGTGAGGCATGGTAATGCAAGAGCCAAAGCAGAGAGCAGTGGTTTCAGAATAACATATATCAGATCTTCACTCCAGATTTTACACCTGGGTGTAAAACCTACGTATCAAAAGCTGCATGTGATATTTGGCTGACTGGCTAGCTGCCTTTTTTCCCCCTTTTACTTCCTCCAGTATGCCAAATATCTCCCCCCAGCACCCCAATAATTAGATGCCATATGCTTGGACTTGGGTTGGTTCCTGAATTCACAGATTTCAGGACCAAAAGGGACCACTTGGTAATTTAACCCAACTTCCTGCACGTCACAGGGCATCTTGTTTCTTGCCATTTTTTCTCTGCTGAGCCAAATCAATTTAGTTTGACTAATCTTCCTCAGAACTGCTCAGTGTTGATCTTGAAGACCTCCCAGGACAGGTGTCAGTTTACTATTGCCTTGCACCAGCTGGTCACCTTCCTGTCTGATTTAGAGGGATGTTTGGTAAAAGACCTAAATGAGATGTGTGGTAGTTTGGAAAATGGCATCAGCCCGTGGAAGTTAAGCAGTCTAACTAACGTACGTCACCTCTCAATCCTTTGACCCAGGAAATGGCCTGAAGGCGAAAGAGGTTTGTGCTTGTAATTGGGCTGGTTTGTCCATTATTTTGTCAAAATTCCATAGTGTGGTGAGGCTGAAGAGAAAAGGAGCAGGTTTGTGGAAGTGTTCATGTGTGTGCTCACACAAATGTGGGGTTTTTTCCAGATAAGATTCTTTCTCACCCATTTGTAGCATTACAATACGAGATATTTTCCATCCTGTATTGCTGAAGCCAGTGTCTGGAGCAGACCCTGTCTATGTGAAAGCGAATCTCTTCCTGCCTTTTCGATACATTTCAAGTGTGTTCTGGATGCTTACCTGTCAAGTTTAAAATCTTGAGAAAAGCAATCCTGGGTCTTTAAACATGAATGCAAATCTGCATTTCCTCAAAGCATTCTCACTTTTTTAGTTGTTTGACTTTTCTGTGGAAGACAGGATTAGACAACTTTCATCTTGATTGTTAGTTTGAAAGTGAATGGAAAAACTTTCATACCTTCCTCAAAACCATGCAGCAAAAGGACTGAAACCTCTTCCATATCTCATAAATAGAGATGTAATGAGTTCACACTTGAACTGTCATTTGTTTTGGTGGTTTCTGAGGTGGATACATCCACTGTTGAGGCAGGTAAAGACCATTCTGGGAAACAAACGTAGTCTCTGTTGGGGAAACGGATGCCAGAAGCATTATGGTCACCAGCAGGTCAAAGAAATGGTATTTCTCTTGTTCTGCCTGGTGATGAGTGGTGTATTTGCCAGCCTTATGGGAAAGGAAACTTCAAAGGAAGAGGGGGTTTTGCACAAGTTGAGAGGAACTTCTGCTTCTGCTAGCAAAACATAAAGATGGACTGTTCTCTCGTTCCTGCCACCCACTGCCTTCTAGTTTAAAAGCTGGCCACTGTGTCCATCACACACAGTGGTCAGCTTTCGGTATTCCACAAGCCTGCCCCCTCCCCACGCCACCCCATCATTTTTTTTCTAGGCAGAGAGCTGAGGCACAAGAAATCTGGCAGAATTAGGACTGCAGTCCACTCTCCCACCCTGTTCAATCGTTCTTGCAAAGCATAAGCTGATACTTTGCTGTTGCAGCATGTGGGATAGTGCAAAATATAGCACAGGAACTACAGCTCAATAATTCTTTGCTATTTTAACCCATTTTGACTCAAAAAAATAACTATTGCAGCATTTGAAGTTTATATTCTTTCTAAAAGATTGCTGAAGGCCATGCTTGTTTGGAATGATCCATCCAAGCACTGCCAAGGGCAGTGGCTTTTGCTCGCAGATGAGTTGGTAAGGCCGGTTCTGACATGCTGCCTGTGCTATAGTGGGAAGGCACAGGAATTTGCTAGCTGCAATATGTACTTTTTCCTTCTCCAATTAGGTTGGAAAGATGGAACTAATTTCATGCTGATTCTTCATCTGTGCTGGTTTTCAGCCCCAAAATGTACATGTATGTTTGATTAAGATGGGGTCGTGGTATAAGCCTTGAATCAGGAAGCTTTCATTTGGAATCCAAAGCCCAGTACATTATCTTGTGGCAGTCATCCACTTGACCTGCCAGCTTCAGCCTCTCCTTCCCTGGCAAGAAGGTGCCTAATTTCCCCTACACAGGAATATGCACAATTTCCTTGCTGCTGTTGATTACTTAAGAGAGGAGGGATTTTTTGCTGTGCTCTGAAGCAAGTTGTGCAGACAGTGTCTGCAATCAGAGCAATGTGCCCTGACTCCCTAATGATTGGATATGGCAATTCCAGTGTCCAGCCTACAAGCCGCAAGGATGTATGCAGCAGGCTACGCAGGAACTGTGTGTTCCTCTGCATAAATGAGGTTCTTCCTGTTAACTTTTCATCCTCTGGCTTAAATTTGACTAAGGGAGAAATGGTTTGTGTGCTTGTGAAGTTTCCAAGAGTGGTGACAATGCAAGGAAACCAGTGTACCAAAGGCTGTGTGAATTAGCCAGGAGGAAAGTCCATTAGGAGAATGGAGAGCGGCTCTTCCTGGCCAAGGAGCCCCTGCCCACGGAGCACCAAAGGGGAAGCACTCATTGCTCTGGCTCCTTTCTGGGAAACAGTCTCTCCATATCTTGACTTCTGGACCTGGTGGCCTTCCTTTCCCTCTGCTGTGTGTTTCCTAGGCTGCAGCCTAGGTCACTCTCCAAGCCTACGCTTGATTTGGCTGTCTAGTTCATGTGCCCTCCAGGCAGACACCGACAGTGAGTGCCTGCCTTAAGTTGGTATCACTGTATCTCCATCATCTTATTTCTTAGTGTCTGTTCCTGGGAAGTTAAATCAATTTACCCATGATTAAGTAGGCAGTTTCATTTGAATGTTTAGGTCTCTGTTGTATGTCTAAGCTCTACTAGATAAAAGTTGCTTGTCCTCATCTGTTTCAATGTGATGATCAGCATTTTAAATTTGAAAAGCTGTCACTGTTAACCCTCTTCTCTCATTGCTCGTGTTTGGTGCTGTATCACGTTTCTTTTATCTCAAGAAAAGTATGTTTATAGATGAGAATCCAAAGAAAGCATTTTTTAAACTAACATTGCAAGGCTGCTGGCTTTGTGACATGCAGCCCTTGCTTCCTCCTCCTCCCACTGGGGATGGGTGGTACGAGTCACAGATCCCGGGTGCTTGCTCCAAGCAGGCTGCCCAAAAGCCTGCAATTTCTGCATTGCAGGCCTGTGTGCACCTGCAACTAAAGCTTTTTGCTTGTGCCTCTGTGTTCATGCAAAGTAGCTGGCGATGTTCAAAGGGTACCTGCTAAACTTTCCGACTGTAGCCCATTTAGGAGCACAGTGGGTGGGTGGGAGGGTATAAACAGTAATTATGGCTATATAATGCATTTGTGGTGATTCAGATGAAATCAAGTGCTGTGTTAGCTCCTTTCCCCTAAGTGTTGACCACTAGATTTCTGTTGGGATGAAAGATTCTTGAAGAATGACTAATTTTTCCATTTTACTTTCAACTAGCTGCCGCAGCCTCCAGAAACGGAAAGCCCTGTAGAGGTGTGTCACCCACCTATATTTGTACAACAGGCAAATATTGGTGTTTTGAAGTAGTCCTGGTGGAGTCTCTTGTCGATTAAAAAGACCCTGTGAAATGTGTGTTCCTGCGTGGTGTTAGGTAGTGACAATAAGTAGATTTGTTGAGGTGGTTTAATCCAATACAGCATTTGCATGATAGGCTGAAATAAAAAAGTCCACATGTAAACCAGTGCTGAAGCTTTGTTACTTTCAGCCATTTCCCTTATGCTTTTAAGGGAGGCACTGTGAAAAGTGTCCTCTCACCTCCCCTTGCATTAGCAAAAGGAGACTTGGTTTCTCTGGCTCCTAATACAGAATTTGGTTTTCCCTTTGTCTTGCATACATAAAAACTTTGCTAAGGAAAAGGAGGTGTCAGAAGTTATTAGTGGAAGCTTTATAATCCCAGAGCAGCTGGGTGTCCCATATAAATTGCCACAGTGAAACAGTTAACGGTCAGTTCGCATCTTCAAGGTTACTAGTGCTGTAGTGAATAGGAAATGTAGGCACATCTCTTTATGAGACACCCCAGCACCAATTGAATAAGACAGATTATTTGCCAAAATGAAGACATAAGAATTCAGGAAGTCTCAAATTCTTTTGAAGTTAATGGGACATCCAAAGATGGCGTTGGTACATTGTACAACTGGGTACTCTGTCAGTGCAAATCTGAGTGAAACAACATGGAAGTCTAAATCTAGGATAGTGCTGATTCTCTGAGCTAGATCCATATGAAGACTGTAAATGTTGTGAAGTCATGATGAAAAAATAAATGTTTGTGGTGGTTTAGACCCTTTGTATTTGTAACTTTTGTGGAACAGTGTTTAAATGTAAACTGAAACTCTGAGTGGTCATAGAATGACTTTGAGATGCTTGGCAGGTGGCTCCTGGTTTAAGATGTGTCCCTGTGCAGAACAGCTGTTCCTGTGCAATTTCCAGAATGCTTTAAAGCAGCAAAACCTCAGCATACTTCAGGTTTACAGAGCGGAAGTTTCACTCCGGAAAATTAATGTCTGGAATAAGAGCTCTTTGATTTGGAACATCCATGTGCCGAGGGGCTTTGTTCAGCAAAACCCCATTGAAATCCATGGCACTGGAATGAAAATCCTGCAGAGTCCTCCACAGTCTCAAAGTAGCTTCCCTGACCACAGTCAGATACATTCAAGTACCTACACTTCCTCCAGAAGTGTGCCTATCGTGCGATGGGTGTTTGTGCGTGTGTATGTGTGTATCTGTGTATATGTATGCATGGGAATGCATGGTTTGAGTTCCTAAACTTGTGCATTACTGGTTAACTGCAAATCTGGACTTTGTGTTTACTTTAAATCCATGAGGATTGGCATGCGTGCATGCCTCGGTGGTCTGCTGGAGGGTGGCAGAGCAGGCTGGTTGAGTGCTGCTACAGCTAACTGAGGGCAGATGCTCTGTTTTGGTAGCTTGTCAGTCAATCTCCCTCCCTTCCCCCTTGATTTCAGCTGTGACTTGCTTTAATATTTTCCATGAGTACAAAGATGTTAGTATCTTTCTAGTGTTGTTTTGCTTTAAAATGAAATTTCTGCATGCACAGCAGGAGCTTGATCAAAGTCTACCACAGAGGCAACTGGAGGATCATAGAAGGGTATGTACAGCAGTCAAACACATTCAGAACTAATCCTCTACCTTTTCCTTTTAAGCTCTGAAGTTTAAGTCATGTAAGAAACTCCTGTGGTTAACTGCTTGCTGATGGTCTCTTGGAAAATCTGAAATGATCAGCCACACTTACAAAATGGGGTGCTGGAGCGCCTTCTCTTGTGTTAAATGGAAGGGCCAAGTGCTTGGGTGCTCTGAATTAAACCTGAGATCCTGGTCTAGTCTGTTCACAGTGTAAAAGCACTTCCCTGTGTTGGTGATTGCACGATGAGTTTAATTGGTGCTCGTGGAGTTTGCTGGCTTTGGCCACGTCTCCCCCTTCACAAACAGCCAAGATGCAAAATCAGCATACTTAATACAGTGCTTGATTTCTTCTGCTCTTGCAGCTTGGAACACAGCAGCAGCAACTTACAACTGCTTCATTCTTAAATATTATTAAAGGTGCTCTGTTTAAAACATTATAACAGGTTTTTTTATATCATTTACACTGTGTATTGCATCTGTTTCACTGACATCTGTACAGTAATGTTTGTATGCTACTTACTGATAGTTTACCTTGATGGGGAATGGAGATGAAACTGGATGCTGTTGGGGTTGGGGTTTTTTTTAGGTAGCATATTTGATTTTTCTTATTGCTGCCAAACATCTGATATTTGTTTGCATACTGTATGCATCAAAGTGGTGTACAACAGTAACATGATGGTTAAAGAACTGTTCTGGAGCCAAGCATTGCAGCTGAATTAATTACAAGATTTCTTAAATACCACTTATTTTTTCTCCCCTCTACTTTGATCACGTATTCATATCCTTGTTAGCTGACACAGCGGGTTTGAATAATCTTGCAGGAAACAGTTTTTCTTCCCAGTTAGAATGCAGCGTGCTAGAGAACATGGATTGCCAAGCCTCCAAAGCCATGGGTCAGCACACTTTCAGACTTGAAACAGTAAATGTTTGATATGTGTTCCCATTTGGGTTTTCTGGTTCCTGGATTTGGATATGCTATTCCTATAGACAACCGAGGTCCTGCAGGTCTGTCCCCAGAGCAGCAGCTCCCAGTGAGATCTCTTTACTCACCCCAACAATATTTGGACTGTGGAATAGAAGTTGCCCTCTGCTCCACAGTGGACCAGAAGGAAAGTCTTGGGAAAATTCCAGGAGCTTTAGTTACTGTCCTGAATTCAGGAAGAGGGAGGAGTTGACTTAACAGCAGTTCATGTGGTTGGATGTGTATTATCTTTGTAGTGAGTAGTAAAAACCAGTTTTTAAATGCCTGTTGATATGACCACTGCCAGTTAGCTTAACAGAAGAAGAAGATCATCTGAGAACTCCATTGTAACTTGATTTGTAGCATAAGACTTACGGGTATCAAGTTGCCTTTTTGATCAGTATACATGTCACAGGGAGATGTAGTTAAGGTTTTTTTTGTCTGTCTTGGCCTTGTTCTGTCATGTAGCCTTCCTTACCTACCAGACTGAGAGCAGAGAGGTGGCTAAAGCACTGCACCGTGTGCTAAACACTCTCATGTTGCTGTCAGTCAAGGTGGCTCCTTTAGGATAAGAATTTGCTTGAGCTTTTGAATCAAGTCTCTTGCCTCTCCTACATGTTCACTATTTGTCCCAAGTGGTGATAGGAAGCGTATGTCCTTTGGAAAAGTGCTTGTCTTCTACTGTTGCTTCCAAAGTAGCTTGCCTTTTTTTCTTTTTTTGGGGAAGACTTTTGGAAGCAGCTGGTTGGAAAGCTCTCTTCATGTCTATTTTATATCTTGTCTCCCTGCCGGTTCCCCTGTCCCCATCTGATCCATAAAATGCTGCTTCTGTGCTGCAGCTTTCACACTAATAATCTATAGGAAAAACTTAATCTGCTAAACGTTAATGGCAAGAAGCAGATGGTGGGAGCTGTGACATTAGCACCAGCCTTGTGAGGAGGGCAGTGATTCCCAGCCAGCTGCAGGCAGGTGTTGGGCTTCTCCATGTGAAGGTGATGTCTGAAATTTGGTGAAGAACTGTTAATTTCCAGGCAGATTTGTCTTCCAGTGCTTGGGCAAATAAGGATTTCTCTAAGCTACCTTTTGTGAGCACCAGCTTCGTATCAAAAGCAGCTTGTCTGTGGCAGTGCTGGAATTTTGTAGGAGCCAATTAATGCATATTTACATTGTTCCATTTACTTGTGTTTTAAAGGCCTCTTGTGAAAGTTTAAAAAGGCTTCACTTGTATCACAGCTAATGTATGAAACCTCAGAGTCAATGACATCTTAAATATATAGTCAGACAACTGATTTTATTTGAAATACAACTGAAAATCGGTGTCAAGCACTTATTTTACGAATGGAGATCAAGATGTATTGGTTCATCCTGACATTTTTAATATTAAATTGGTTTTGGCTAGATTGATTTGGGGGTTTATTAAGCCATTTTTGATCCCTTGGAAACTCCTTTCTTCCCCCTCTCTCACACACAGTCTCAGGGTGGTACTGCTGTAAGCACAGCACGCTGCCATTAGCAGAGCAGCAGCTCCCAGTTGAAATAATCATTAGTTTTCCTTTTTGCCCAAAGACTTTGTGAAAATGTGCTAATCCGATGGCAGTGTTTGTGTGCATCCCGTTGCTGGTAGTACCGCCGGCTTGTGTACAGTGCGGTAATTACTGGCAATTCCTGTAAATCTTGGCTGAGAGCAGAGCAGGGTCCACAGGTTAACATTCAGCCTGGGAGCTGTTTTGATCTCCCCTAGCCTCTGCTCACGGCAGCAGCGCGTGCTCTGCAGGGACGTGCTGGGTGCTCCCAGGGGTGTGGGGACGGGATGTCGAGGTTATCCAAGGACTGGTGCCCTGCAGTGTCCGCAAGCTCATGTGCTTGGATGCTGACTGCTGGCGTGACCAGGCGGCTGCCAGCAGGGACACAGGGAACAAAGAGCTGGGATGCAGCGGGGATCACTCGGGTTTCCGCTTGGCAGCTGTGACAGCATTAGGTTGCATCAGTTGCTGATGGAGGGGAGAAGAGTGTGTCCCTGTAACATGGGTGAAATGGCAAAATAGGATAGGTTTGAGAAGAGGGGTTGCTCTCTCACAAAACCATTTCTAATGTTCTCTTTCTGTAATCCTTCTCTTCATTTTGGGTTGATGCTGCAACTTTTTTACATTTAAGGCTGAGACACTAGATCTTAATTCAGAAAACTCTTTGAGAATAAAATCTGTTTAGAAAGCTTATACACAAAACCAGAACTGTAGCTGTTTCTGGCGCTGGGAACCCATAATCTGATTTGAGCCCCATGAGACCCCACCCAGGGTCCCAAGCCTGCCTGGAAACATCAGGAGATGCTTAGTGGATTCTGCCTAATCTCTCCAGGGTTTTGGTTCCCCCTCCCTCACTACAAGTAGGCTAATTACCAGCAGTCCCCTTGCTACTGAATGTTAGTGGTGTGTTTATTCATTAAGCTCGCATCCTGATTTCATTATCCTCTTTGAATCAAGGGTGAGGCACTCAGGCAAGTTTTGGTCAACCGTTACTATGGCAATGTGAGACCGGCAGGACGGCGGGAGAGCCTCACCAGCTTCGGCAACGGCCCCTTGTCTGCCGGAGGCGCCAGCAAAGCCGGGGCAGGAGGTAGGACGTGCTCCTGCTCAGCAGCCGTTCCCGTCATCTGCCATGCCAGATGCTGTGTATCTGTGTCTGCCTCACAAATTGGTATCACACGGGTGAAATAGGGGATTCTCCCCGTTCTGTTCTATGGAATCCCAAAAAAGAAGGAGCTATCCGCATGGATGGGAGGAAGTCCTGCTTGCATGTTGCTCCTGGCTTTAGAAACTCCAACTCTACATGGGGGATTCCACTTTAGGCTGAGTGGAGGATCACGCTTCTGTCTCTAGTTGTGTCAGTCTGCCTTTTCCTCATGCAGAGGAGAGCAGTGTTCTTCCTCCTGACTGCATTTGAGAAGGTGCTTTAAAATTGAGCAGGCAGAGCTTTTTATGCTTTCCAGAGACTGTCTGGAGGTTGCCTTGAATGTTGTGCCTTTGCTTTGAGTGAATGCACTTAGAAACCCTGGTCAGTTTAATATTTGCAATAACATTTGAGGACCATGCTCATACAGATGTCAGGTTCACAACCATACCTGAAACATCTGACATGGTTTTTTCATTGATTGCAGAGGGATTGCAGCAATGGATAAGCAAAAATTTGGGTTGAAGTCACTTAAAAAGTGCAGTTTGTTTAATCTGAGACCATTGCTAAAAAAGTAATGTCAGGCACGTTTTGCCTCTTCAGAATACAGTGGGTAATCCTGGTGAAAGCAGGCCTGATCAGCAAGAAAGGAAAACAAACAAAACCCTGCCTATTTCCCCCTGTTTTCTGTAGTTGATATACACTCTATTTGTCCCTATGTTGTGCTGCCTGTGCTGTAGTCTTCCACTTCATAGAGCGTTGGCTTTGCTATCCTCTGGAATTTGTCTTGCCTTTTTTCCATCCCCTCACTGGTCCTGCAGGGCCTCTACCTCTTTATATCCAGGGGTCCATGCTGTTTCCAGAACCCGCTTCCCATACACCAGCCCTCTCTCTGTCTTGTGCTGATCAGGAGAGTAGCAGTGGCAGTAGCCATTTCCCAATTGCCAGCCCAACTTGTCCTCCTTTAGGACACTACCCCCCCCAGACTCGCATGTATTAAAGCAGCGGTCAGTGCCCATCTTGCAATGTTCGTGAGATGTGCTTTAAGTTACAAACTCTTCCTTGCAGAAATGCAGGGAGCTGAGTTCATCACTGTTAATAAATGCATATGCGTCCTTCAGGATAGGTTAATAATTTAAATCAGCAGAGAAATGCCACCATCATAGGGTGGCCAGGTTTGAATCTCAACCTGTTCCTCATGATCGCCCTTATAGGAGGAAGCTCCGGATCAAGCTCAGTGAGCAGAGGTGAGATGAGTCTGGCAGATGTCCAGTGTCATCTGGATAAAGAAGGTGCATCCAACCTGGTCATAGATCTCATCATGAACGCCACCAGTGACAGAGTCTTCCATGAAAGCATCCTGCTAGCCATTGCCCTTCTGGAAGGTGGGAACACTACAATACAGGTAGGGAAATTGAGAACTTCAAGCTTATAACCAAAACATGTTGGGAAGGGAAATGACTTTTATGAAATCCAGGAAACTTGAGGAGGTTGAGGAGAAGGGACAGGAAATGACTAAACGATCTTTGACCTGTAATTAAGGGAAATATTAGTGTCTACCATTAAAAAATTAACTTATTGAATGTTTGCCTGGGCATCAGGTAGTTGAGGTATTTCCCAGGACAGTGTAGAGGAATCTGCAAGAAAACAGCTTTATTGAATTAGTTTGTGACAACTTTTATGAGTAAGTTTATGCAATTGCAGCATGCTCAGAGACTTTTATAACTAGCAGTTAGTTTTCAGACTGGAATTTAACACAAGGGTGTATGGTGAACTCCAGACCACCACTATTTCTTGCTGTCCTTCATTTCTGTGTTTTAAATAAGGGTTTGATTTCCCTAAATGAAAATCGTGCCTGGTATGTAATGAGTATACAGCAACTGGCTTGTACGGTGTTCTTCCAAACAAAGTAAAACCTTACTAAGCAAAACATGCTTAGAAAGATTATTGAACATATAATGTCTTATTCTTTTGACTGCATGTGTTTGCGGTCTGTTTCGGTCTTAGCTGATGGGCTTTATGCGGAGCTATTCCAGAGCGTTACCCCTTCCTACCCCAGTGCCATGCATTTCATATGTCTGAACCAAACCATCAGTGATTTGTTTCAGGTCAATTTTGCAGATTGCTCCTTTCACTTGGAGAAGTGGTACATCCGAATGTTTGATACACATACAGATTTAGGCTTATAATTTGATGTCATTTGTGCTGCATCCTAATTAGGAACATTTATTTGGGCACTTTTATATAAAACACTAACATTTGCAGAAGAGGTTGGGCAAATAGAACTAAAAATACTTGTACATGTGGCCCACTGTCCCCAGTGGGATATAACCACTCCACAGTCCTTTATTTCTGCCTTGAAAACCAAGCTATGGAAAGACACCGTCTGTCTCTGGTATTGTAGCAGCAGCAAAGAGCCACTGTGCTTATGACGTTATTCTTAACTAGACCTCCATGACAACTCCAGGGAGAAATAGTTGACCAGACTGAGGGTAGTGCTCCACATTGTGCTTAATCTCATCTCATTGTGGGCCATTGCCAAAATGGACTGTCCTGTTCTGGTTGTCTCTGCTTGTTCCCTCTTTGCACAGCTTATGCAGCTGTGGGATGAGTTGAATTAAGGGGCTGATCTGGCAGAAAACCAGCCTGCCAGTGAAAATGGATTCAATGCCATAGAACAGGTCTGGCTTGGCTCAAAATTGACCAGAGATGTGCAGGGGAGCAGCTGTATCTTCTGGGCAGCAGTACGGCATGAGATATGATTGAGTGAATGTGGGGTTGGATCCTGACTTAGTTATAAGTGATCTTTGCAGTTAAAACGTGCACTAGATCTCTACAGCAGGACCTCTCATGTTCATGAAGACTTCTTTGAGAGGAGAGGGAATATTTTTGAGTCACACTGCCTCTATACCCTTTTTTCCCCTTGTGTTTATGCTCTGGAGTGAAGCTTCTTTGCAAAAGACAAAAGTGGGAACTGAACATTTAAAATCCTTTGTCACCTTAAACTGCAGTGACAGGATTAACATTCCTTAGGGAGAGTCACTCCTTTTAATTTCCTGCTCTTCTCCAATGTAAAGGAAGCTGAGCTTTCATCTTCTTGGCTCTCAGGGAGCCTCAGGTAACCCCATGCTGTCATGCTGGAAGGAAAAACAAACTGCACCAGTCTCATGTAGAGAGATCCTTTGCTTGTGCCGGGCCCTAGAACTGATGGACTGAGTAAAGTAACTTCCCGCTGTGTGTGAATCAGTGTTGAAACCAGATTCCTGAGCTCATCTGGTGAAAACAAATAGGAAAATGTGCAATCCATCTCCTAAGACAACTTTTTAACCAAAAAGAGAGATTCTTCATTTGCATATGCTGTCTAACTGGGATCTGTGAGTGTGTACAGTGACTATGTGGTTAGGAATGAGCTGTTGGCATAGGATGCTTATAGCAAATGGTGTAACACTGTCACATCTGTGCCTTACAGTCCTGCCAGTTTCTGTTGCACTCTTGCCTTTATAGACATTACTTCTGCAAGCCAGAGTAACTGTTTTCTGTCCTTTCCCACTTGACAACTGCTTGGCAGTTGTCTTTACCTTCAGAAGATGTTCTGGGCAGGTGGCAGTTGCTGGTGCACGTGCATGTACGTACTCTGATGCAGCAGCAAAGGGCTGGGAGGAGGCTCTGGTGTAGGCTGCTTGTAAGTACAAAATGTTTTAGGAACCAAATGACTTGTGATGCCTATAGCTAATGCTGTAAGCTCTGAGGTTTTAGACACACCCAGGAGCTCTTACGCATGCAAAGAACAGATGAGATTTTATTGGAAATATCCTATGGAGCAGCTGTAATGTGGATATTCTGTGCTATAGCAATCCAGTGGTCTGATAGAAAAAAGAAAGTTTATCAGTGCACAAAGATGTTTCCTGACTTGCCTCTGTATTGGTTAATCTGGTGCTGGGAGGTGAGTTTGCTAATGCCTTGCATTACTTGCACTGATTTAGCACAGGCAGGGTCCCTGGGGACTGGTACAGTGTCAGTCAAGAACAGCACATACTCAGTGCTCTGATCTTTCAGTAGTGTCTTAGTCATAAAAGCTAAGTAAGCAAAACTTTAATGGAAAAAAATTCCAACCACAAAGCTTAACTTCTGGGAGAACAGCTGCCTCAGTGCTGGTGAATCAGAGCAAAGGTGGAGGCTTGCTCTTTAGTAAAATCACGAGTTCAGGTCTGTATCACCCGGAGTAATTGCTGAATGATGTCCAAGTTAAACTGGTGCCCTGAGACAGTAAACTCATGTGACAAAGCTTTTTTCTCCTCACATAGGAAGAATAGCTTATTTGCTCACCCAGAAAACGCAGGAGGTTCAATGCAACCCAGCTGTTCAGGGGCACTGCTGGTACAAAAGAGCTGTGTGGGGTGCTCACTAGTATGCACAGTTCACATCCCATGGGTTTTGTAAAGCTGTCTTTCACTACAGCACGGTGCAGATTTATTGAGTGCAGCAATGTGATGGTCTCCTACTTTGTAAGAGTTCATTTTTAGAAAACACACTTGCAAAATTTGTCTGCTTATGGGAATTAATGCACTTGCAAAAATGAACCCAGTACTTTCTGCAGTCTTTTATCCTGATCTTTCCCTAATCTATATTCTTTTGGCAAATTTTGCAGATCAGGTAGGTAGGGCGTCACAACCTCTGCAACCTGCAGAGTGGATTTTCTCAAGTTCTACTGCACTTTCCAGTAACTGCCAGTGGAAGAATCGTCTTGAGTCTCTGGTCTAATAACTGTTCATTTTGCATCAGATACGTTTGTCATTGTGAAAGTCAACCTGGCCAACTGAGCCAGCTTTGTCTCTGAGGTCTAACACAGTTTATCTTCCTTTAACAAATTTTTTTCTGTTAGCAGCTCTTGATTTATAGTATTCTGAACGAGCTCATTCTGTGCTCTGTGTCTGAATAATCTTTACTGAACTTAAATTGCTTCTATCTACAGGCCTTTGACAATAGGAAACTGATGGGATAGGGACAGGTTATGTAAAAAAGGCTTTTTTGGCAGCAAAGCCAGAAGTATGTCACCCCTGCATGACATTTTCTTAACTCCAGGTTTTCACACGGGAAACGAATTCGGCCTGAAGTTGAGCAAAAGATTTGTACTGACACACAGGAGCTTGCACATGATGATTGTAATATGGTTAATAATGGGAGTTCCCGGGTAACTCCCATGAGCTTCAGTGGGAGAACAGATCCCGGTGATGTTGGGAAGGGATAACTGGAATAGGTGTTATTGTTTCATTAGGTACATGCAGGGCCAATATTAAGGCTAGGCAAAGTAGGTGGTTGCCAACTCTAGCAGAAAAGCAAATCGAGAAATGTTCTTTATTATAATTGGCAGGAGTGATTTTTATTGCATTGTTAAGAAAATGAATGTGGGGGAGAAGCAGGGCAAGAAAAAATACTCCCGGTTTACCTTAGGGAAGAGGCTAAGCTGGTAGTGCATGGCACGTTGAATCCCACGCTGCTTTGTGTTTTGCTGTAGGGGTGAATGTGGATGTGATAAATTAACTGTTCTGGGAGGAGGACAGTGGTCTTTGCCCAGTTAAAGCTCCCTGGATGGAAACTTTTCTGCATTATTTTTAGGTTTAGGAATTCACTTAGAAATGCTGTCAGGTTCTCTGGTAGTAGAGATGGTGATGAAAGTGTCCAGTGAACTTGTTGCTCCTGCTCAGCTGGAGCCCTGGTCTTTGGTGGGAAGCCTTCCCTTATTTGTAAGGAGACAAAAGCGGAGGTGGAACCTCAGGGTCAAAACCGGACAACGAATTAACTTGACAAATGCTGCAGCTCACTGAACTGAAAATTACATAAACCCCTTTACTAATTTATATAACCCTCAGCATGCATCTCAGGAGAGCTGGACCCAGCAGGTCTGCATGGAGCAGCCCTGGGGGGATGCCCTGCCAGCCCCACGCTTGCCTCCAAAACAGTGAGGGGTGAGCATCCCTGCATCCGGGGTGCTGCCGGCCACACAAGACACCCATCTCCCTGGGGTGCTGGCTTGGGTGCTCCTCTCCAGAGCTTGCATGGCAGATGCTGTTGCTCATAGGCATGCTGAATGTGGAGCTACAGCTCCTCATAAGAGATGGAAGCTTGGTCCGTTCTCTGCACACACTGCAGCATGGCAAGTTTTCCTCTGTTATATCAACCCTGGCAAATGAATGACAGAGGAGGAAATTGCTGAGGACTTGTCCTGTAATGCTTGTGTCTCATCTGCCAAATCAAAATTACATGCACCGTTACTCTGCTTCACCTCTGTGGAGTTTTGGGTTTCTTTGGTCGGTGGAAGTCGATGGCAAGTACAGTCCCTTACATAACTGGCTTTCTATGGAGACTTTGGTCTGCTCGCTTAATTAGGGATCTTCTCAAAAGTTAGATTGCGTGACAAATTACCCACACGCACATGTTGGTATTTTCAGCAAGGGAAGGTAAAATGAGGTTGATGACATTAGTTTAGCTTCAGACATTTTTTAAGTGCTACCCCAAAGTGACATGATGCAGAGCTACCACTTCCAAGTGTGGTAGCTCTGCATCACACTTTCTTGCTTCTTTCCCCCTTAGTCCACAGTTTTTCCCAAGGCAGGCTGCAAACACAGAGGATGAGGTGATGGTAGTCAGCAACCAAGGAAAAGGTGATTATTTTTCAGGGAATAAGTGGAATTTGCTCCTAACTGTAAAGCATCCAAGCAGAGTTGCTGCTCCTGCCCAGAGAATGGTGATGGGATCTGCTCTACACCCTTCCTTCCCCCAGCAACTGAGTATTCAATAAGGACCAGGGGCCACCTAAAGACTGCACTAAGGAGCCTGTGGTGGTGGACCAGATTGTTGTGCCTCTATAACAGAATGGCAAGAGCAAGTCAGCGTTGTGATGAGCCAGTGTTTGGAGCTCACTGTATGCATGTGAGGCTTCTTTGAGATGTGACTGTACAAAAAGCTGCATGGCTTGAAGTTGCTTTAACTTGCAGAGCTCTTCAGCCTACAGAGAGGAGCCATGCACGTTGTGTGCTCTCCTTTGAGTGCTCGTCAGGGTTAGGGGCTGTGGCTGTGTGGTACCGTGCTGCCTGTTGCAGAAGTGCCATGGTGGGCTCTGAACAAAGGAGACACCAGAAATCACAGCAGCCAGCTATTCATTAGTCTGGTTTAATAGGAAATAAGGGTTCAGGTTAAATGCTGGACTAACACAACTGTCCTCTCAAGTTCTTGCATCGTACAAGAACTTGAACTTAGTTGGCGTTTCTCCTCGTGCATTGCTACCAGTAAAATTCCAAAATGTTGAATTGCACTCTCCTTTGCTGAACTCCGTGCTTCAGACTGTCCAATGATGACTGATAGCTGTTAAATAATTGTGAAATTGATGCACAGAAGGACTTCAATCCAAAGCTTTCCAATTCTTGCATGTTTTTCTGGCACACAGAAAGGGCACAGAAGCCAGATGAACTTGGGTGCTACCTGGCCAGTGGGAAGATGGGGCTCACTTCTGTCACTGTCTTCCACAGCCCTTGGGTTTGAGGGAGCAGTAACCTTCAGAGAGATCTGTGTCCTTCAGCTTGCTGTAGTGTTGGCTGTGACATACTGTGACAAAAATGGAAGGATAAGTGATGCTAGAAAGATCAACAAGCTGGAACCAGCCAGTCAACCTGCTTTGTTTTATTCCCCTTTCCCTGTTGGCCTAAATTTGTCTGGTCCTATTGGGTTGCCAAAACACTTACTTTGTTTTCCTCCATGACTTCAATTGCCCTTCAGAATTGGAAGAAAATTTTTCAGGATGTTACAAAAGTACTGGTGATAAATGTAATTTAGTGACACAGCACTTCAGTGCGTTAGGGGTTGCGGTTTGGGCTTTGTAAACCAGGTTTGCTACTTACAGACTTTGCAGTGGTCACGGATATCTTGGAGCATACAAAATCATACGTGGTGGTAAATGCTTCAGAGGCAGGAATATCTTTGGATCGCTGAACTTTTGGAAATAGCACTTGTGAACTTTCGGTTGTTGATGAAAAAGTGTCTTAATTTCTACTGTCTGTTTATAACAGGCAGAATTCTTTGCTATAGGATGTTCTCTCTTCTTTACATTGTGTTAACAATACCTGCTGAGGAAACTAATGCAAAACCAGCAAGCTGTCAGCGTGTTAAGTAATCACCTGTGTCTGTCATCATTCTAGTGAGGTTTTTCTCAAGTTAAAGTAAACCTTTTTCTTTTTTCATTTTTCTGAGTATGCAACTTCAGAACATGACATTAAAATAAAAACGTAAATGTTGGCAAGGGCCTACATCAACCGTCATGCTCAGCTGTGGGCAGGGGTCTTGCCCTTCTGTGAAAGAGAGCCCTCTCCAAATGAAGCCCACTGCAAATGTAGGCTCTCCCTTGTAGCAGTTACTTTCAAAACAAGACATACACCCTGCACTATTAAGTCAGCAGTGAGGAGATCTACTGATGATCTACTGATCTGCAGCATGTGGGGAGACTCAGGATGGTGAGCCCATAGGGGCACACTGTCTCTTTCCTGTGTTTTCTAATGTATTAAGCACAGTGAGGTCTCAATCTCTCTGAGCCTTTAGATACCACTATATTACAGACAAGCCCTGCTAATAATGCATGGAGAGACAGAGCCAGAAGCTGTGAGGAGTTATTCCTGCGGAGAGGATTGCATTGTTTTTGAGGGCAGTAAGATGCATAGGTGAGATTAAGAAAAGGGTGGATGAGGTGAGATGGTAATGATAAGATACTTTTGAGCACTTGAGCTGCAGCTAGCACTACTTAGTGAAGCGTATTGGGCCATCAGTATTCCTGTATCATAGCATTTTTCATTCTTTTTGCTTAAAGGGGGGTTTTAGGCTAAGATTTTGAGATGCCCATCTGGCAATTGAGCAATATATTAGGAGGAAAAAGGGAGGAGAGGTGCTACACCAAGGTTCACCTGTGTTACTTGTCCTCCAGTCTCTGTAGCCTTGTATCATTCCTGGTTGTTGGGTACCACAGACCTCTCATACACCAGTCCTCTTGGTATGATCCTGGTGGGGGAAAGCGCAGGGATGTAAGTCGCTAATGCTCCCTATTCCTCTCAGTGAGATGCAGGTCCAGGATAAACTTTGAGGGTGCTCCCTGGCAGGACTGGCTCCTCCAGGAGCAGGCAGAGGCAAGCTGCTCAGAAAAACAAGGTCATGCTGCCGTTTTTTCCATTTTTTTTATTTTTTTATTTTTTTTTTGGTGAGCACAGGAATCAACAAAGCCGTGTTATATAACTTCTATTTATATCCCACTTGCTCACTAGCTGCAGGCATACAAGAGTGGCTGAGAAGGGAATTTAATGAGCTCTCAGGGCTTGCTCACCTTCCAGAGCGGGTAGGAGCCAGCTTGTTTTTGAAGTGCGTCAGCAAATGAAACTGGTGGTGGGTGGGTGGTTTGGGTAGGTGGACTGACTTGTTGCTATGGTTTTCTTTAATTCCTCTGTCTCTCAAGAAGATCTTACACTTCTTCCCCCCCCTCCCTTCTTTCCTTTTGGGGAGTCTGCAGACTTCCTTGTTTCTCACACCTACACAGCGCTTGCTGGTTCGGTAAGGAAGTGGGATTCATGCTCCTGCCATGCAAGAGCCTTGCACAGATTAACTGAGTGACCCAGCGGGTGCGTGCTCCCACATGCATGCCGGAGGAACTCAAATAAGACTCTCTGCTGAAAGCAGGTCAGGCCCCCGAGTCTCCCACGCTGTAGAAGCCATCTGCTCTGTCTGCGGGGGGATTTAAACCCTGAACCCCACAGTCACGTTTCTACCTGTCATTCCCCTGGTGTGCCTTCACCTTCTGGTGGTCACCTCGTCCCGCTTCCCTGTCCCATGGGTTTTGTGCTGGCTCTGGAAGGGCACGAGGGGACCGTATCTCTATGTGGTTTATCCTTACTTTCCTTTTTGTGAAATGACTTCAAATTGCATCAAGGTTTTAGGTGCAGCAGGAGAACATGTAGGCTCTACAGGCTCTTCCAGAATCAAGTGGTGCAATTCTGCGCCTGCTTTTACTTAAAGCTGTTTGGGAAAGATGAGTGATTCCATGGGGTAGTCTGTGTACGCTTGTACCCCTCCAGAAACTTCCTTCGGAAGGTGGAGTGGAATCTCCAGTGGAGAGCAGAGCCTTGGAGGATGGTGTGTGGATGCCCATGGCAGAGGCAGTGTTTGTCTTACTTGTGAAAAACAGAGCTGGGAAGTCCCCCTTCTGCTTTCAGGACAAAGTTTATTTTACAGTTTGCAAAAGAAACAGGCAATTGAGGTGTTCTGGCAGATTTTCCTTATGGGTTTACTTCAAACTGTGAAGTATGTTCAGCGTAAAATACTTCAGCTGCCGTTTCCTTAAGCTATGCAAGACTAATGATATCTATCACTCACGCCCCAGAGTGATGGATCTTTATGGAGCCAGGACATACGAACGATTTCAAGAAAAGATTGGAATCAGCGATATTTAAAATAAATAAATGAGGGGGAGAGAACGCAAAGTTGGGTTTGAATTCTCTGCAGTTTAAGCCCTTGCAATATGTTTAGGCAGAATGGAAAGGGTTGGCATTTGTACTCAATTCAGTGCTTGTGTTAGCAGTGCTGTTCCCCTCAAAATGTGGCTGCTTTGAAGTAGTCCAGCTAGAAGCAACCATACGGGGGTGGCAGGCTCTTTCCGCAAGCACGAAATAGCACAGAAGTTTTGCATTAGTTCATGCAGGCAGCATGTCCAGATAACCCAAGCGAGTTAACATCCCCGTAATAATTTGCGTCTGGTGTTGGAATAAAGTGTCCTGAGCTGAAGCCAGGTAGCTGCTCTTTCTCTTGTATCTGGAGGGACTTTCCTCTTCGAAATATCCCTGGCAAAGTTAAGTTCACGGGGTATTTTCTGTTCGCTGGCATCAGAGAAATGGGAGGGAGATGACAGCAGTTTGCTTTAATTTGTGAGGTATTTTCTGGGGCTTTGCTTTCCCTCGTTCATTGGTAATCAAATATTTGCTTCCCTGGGGAGTTCTGTGGGACCTGGTGGGATGGTCTGGCAGGGCTCTGGCTGTGGGCTGCTGAGAACAGCTCCCTGAATTACAGAGGGTGTGATCCAGCAAATGCGTTGTGCTCTGTGGCATGAGGGCAATCTCTGTTTGGGTTCTGCAGCCAAATGCTTGCCTAGAATCAGGCCGCCCTTCTTGCAGGAGGAAGCACGCATCAGAGCAGATGCGTCTTAAACCCAGGGCTTGCTAAGAGGTTTTTAGCTGTATTTCTCACAACGCAATCACTCACGACATACAGTCCAGCCTGTAATTACCGAGCCTGGGGAGGAAAGTGGAGCTTTTTGATGCAAAACAAGTGAACGGTTGTTCCTTTTCTTGGTTGGCAAAATAGTTGTGACTTCAGGGCAGATGCAGCTAACAGGTAACAGTGTAGGGGAGGCTGTTCCCAATAAAGGTAGCAGCACACAGAGGCAAAACTGGATAAGCTTTTCAAAGGCGGGAGTTAGGAATAAGCTGCTTTCAGCTGGTTCCTCTCTTCCCCCACTCCTTACACCCCCATTTAACAATCCTACGCTGGGTGTAGACTCACTCATTGTGAAATTTATTGTAGGCTAGTTAAATGTGTAGTGGATTATTCAGCCTGGGGAAAGAGAAGGCTCAGGGGACACCTTATAACAGTCTTCTGGTACCTAAAGGTGGACAACAAAATATGGAGAGGGACTTTTTACTGACAGGACAAGGGGGAATGGCTTTAAACTGACAGAAGGGATTGGGAAATATCCTTCCCTGTGAGGGCGCTGAGGCGCTGGCACAGGGTGCCCAGAGAAGCTGTGGCTGCCCCATCCCTGGCAGTGCTCAAGGCCAGGTTGGACGGGGCTTGGAGCAACCTGCTCTAGTGGAAGGTGTCCATGCCCATGGCAGGGGGATTTGAACTGGATGAGCTTTAAAGGTCCTTTCAACCCAAACCATGCTGTGATTCTATGATTAGTTAGCTGGGTCTGCACCCTGTACACTTTACGTAAAGGTATTGGTCTGCTGTGTTTATGGCTTCACTCTCCCAAGGGCAGAAGACAGCTCCGTTGGTTAAAAAGTTTGCTACCGATTTGCTGATGCACAGGACATGCTGAGGAGCATTTGTCTGTGCTTGTGGGATTATCCTGCCTCTGTAATCCCACTACCCTGAGCTACTGGGTAGTTAGGCTGGCCTTGTCTACCACTCCTCATCAGAAACTATGTGTATTATGTATATTGTATATGTCAAAGGTCTGGAAGGCAAGGCAGGAAGGGAGAAGAGATGAAGTGCAAATGTGCCTATGCCTTGCTGATCTTTTTGTTATCTTTTTTTTAATATGAATCTGCATTGTTCATGACCTGCAATATTTATGAATACTGCCAAAAAATAATAACCACAGAAAATTATATGAATTTGAATTAACAGCAAGCAAAAATTGTATATTCAGATTAGCAAACAAGGTAGGTACACATTTAACAGTGTATGTAAATAATTGGAAAGGGAGAGGATGCCAAGTTCCTGCAGGTAACTACAGAAGAGACATTTGAAAAATAAAATCAGTGCCTGGAAGTTAGTGACATAGAAAGGAGCTCAATCACATGTTTCTAACAGTTATTAACCACTGGAACTGACTCCAGACAGGCCTAGTTTATCACCTCTGATGCCTTCTGATGAAAGATTAGGATGCCTTTCTGAAGAAGGTACATTACTTAAACACAGCTGTGGGCTTAGTTAAGGAGTAAGAGCGAAGAGGTGATGGTGCTCGAGGGCAGGCCAGGCTGTAGCTGATCAATGTGCTACAGTCTGAACTTGGTCCTTGAGTTTATTTTCTAGTGAAATTAGTCACTTGGTTTGCAGCTTCTCTTCTGCAATATGTTTTGCATGGACCAGGGAAATTGAGTCATAGATGGTATGGTAATGGTACTTCCTTACCATTATCCTTTGGTCAGTAGCAGTGTGATGGAGGTGAAAAGGTATAAGGGAGGATATTCTGCCATGCATGAGGTATCTGGTTGGATTTCTTTAGAAGCAGAGTTGGGTGATGGAGGGGAGAAGGAAGAGGAAGTTATTCCATATGTTTCCTGGTACTTGGTATTACTAGTTGTTCTACTACTGTGGTATTTTAATAAACCACTTCTGGTGTCTGGAGGAGGAATCTCTAGATTGTTGCCAGCTTTGCAGGTGTGCAATGCCTGTGCTGGGTGGTTGTTCTTCCATCCCCTCAAACAAATTCAGGCTCCTCGTAAGGCTTGATGTATATGCCTGTAAAACAGGCAGCATACTGCTGCTTGCCTAGTGCTTCACGCCTGTATGGAAACAGTGCGCCACAAAAATACATATATATTCTCCAGCCACTGCAAGAGTTTGAACTTGCAAACCTTACACAAGGAGATTTTCCCCTTTTGTCTCTTAACAAAGCTCTTTCCATTGCCCCATGTTAGTTTTGAATGAATTTGTGTAGGTGGTGGCTGCCCTGAACCTGGTTGAGAACTGAGCATGATGTCCTGTGCATGGTGAGCGTGGCTGTCACATTAGAAGCCTGTGCATGTCACATGTGGATGTTTTTGAGTTTCTTCCATTCTGTGGCTGTGTAATTAATTGCGATCACGTTATCTCTGATATCCTCACATCAGAGGAGTCTTGGTTCAGTTAATCAGCTGCTTGCTGTGCTCTGGAGATATATCGCGTGTCACTGAGGTACGTGTCGTTGTAAAGCTGTTTGCTGAACCTGGCATGCATAAAGCAAACCTCATGATCTTCTGTGTGTCATGTGATGTCTCTTGTTTGATGGCAATAATAAGAGTCATAAACAAAACACAGTTGAAATAAAATACAGTTTCATGCTGCATGATTTTAGCATTCTGTTAGAGCAGGCAACTGATCCTCAAGATCCACCAGCATCTTGAGGATGAGTTGAAGCTCATATCTTCACTTTTCTTCTGGGTATCGTTTCCTTTGGTACCTCATACTGGGACAGGCAGGTACAGTCCGTGTACTGGTATGTTAGGGATCACCATTCCCTGCCTTACAGTGGGTTTCTAGGGGATCTCAAGTCTCAGCTTGGTGGTGGCTGAATCGGCAGGGTCTGTCTGGAGATGAAGAGACAGCTTGGGCTTCTCTGCTTGGTGCATATGGAGGGCAGCACTCCGTCTTGCTGCGAGACACTTGGCTTGTGGGTTAGGGGCCCCTCAAAAGGACAGCTGATGTCAAATGCTGTGATGTCAGTGGTACGTTAAAAGCACTGTTCTTCAAAACCATGTATAAGTGTAGAGGTTTGCCGTTCTCCTTGTCCCAAGCTGCTCTCCTTGTATGCTTGCTCTTTCAGCAGTCCTGCTTGTTCAGTGTTTATGTGAAAGCCAAGATCCTAGCATACGGTATTCTAAAATGGCCACTCTATTTCCATTCTTAAAGGGGAGATTTTTTTCTATTTTTTTTATTTTGCTTTAGGGCTATATCTGTAAATACATTTTTGGACTTCTGTCATAATTATCACCACCAGTTACCTGCTCAAGTGCAACGTGCAAGATCACACCTCTTAAAATACAGTATCTTTGATAGCTGGCATGTGGTACATTCGTATGTGTGAAGGTGTTAGGCATCCTGACCTCAACTGAAACAATCCTTTTGTGACAACCATTGAATGTATGCACAGCACGTACAAGAAAGCTTTACTGGAAATGTTCGTTTCGTTTGGTTTTTTCTCTGAAGTGCAGTGGAAAGTCAGATAAGAAGCCTGAAAAGACAACAAAAATCAAGCCTGTCAGCACCTAACAATTACTTGCATACAAGGTATTTCTTCAGTGTGGTTCATCTAAAAAAAACCTTTTCCTTCACCACTGCTTCATTACAGGGAAACTCCTCCTGTACAGGCTCTTGAGATGTGCAGCCAGGTGAGAACTATCACTCTTCTGATGAGCAAGCCATGGTATTGTTTCAGAAGATGGTTACCCTTTCTAGAACTGATGGGTTACACTGGTCTAGCTGTAAAATATTATTGTAGGTATCCTCATTTCATAATACTGGTAGAGTAAAATTTTCACAATGCAACTTAGGTGCATTCCTCCATCTGTACTTGTAGCTACCAAGTAACAGACTGTGCTTCGATGTGTTGGCTGTCCAGATAACCCAGCCATAGGTTTGGTTATTGGTCAGCAGCTCAGGGAAACCATGTTAACGTGTCTCTTGGTTATGATTGTTGTTTGATAGCATTCTGTCCATTAGGTCTGGTCAGATGAAAGGAACCAGTTTGGAATTGAAAAATAAATGTCTGAATAAGCAAACTGTCATTCAGACAAAGGATGGGTTTATTTGGTTATAATTTATACAAAAACATAAGCATTCTTTATATAAGCATTGAATTAGAGAACAATTACTAAATGATACTACTAAAATACTACTAAATACTACTAAATGAATTTGGCACCCATATTATCTTGTTGTGTCACGAGGCCCAGCAGTGTTCCTGTAGCAATGACTTTCGGGAGAAGGCACCTCTTCCAGTGCCCTGATATGTCTGGTTTACTAGACTGCATAAGTAGATGTCAGGAGGAGGTACCAGAGTGGCTGGCTTTGCAGAGGTGTGATGTCTGTGTTAGGTCCTTCTCCTTTCCCTCCTCTCTAATCAGTAGAAGTAAGAAGGAGCTCTTAAGAGTTTACCTGAGATGATCTGGGCAGATAGAAGGTATTGCAGTGGTGGCAGGGATATCTCATGTGGGTATTGACCAACTTCTTTAAATAGTAGTGCTCTTCTGCTGTCTGTAATCTAAGATGCAACTTTATTAGTGTTTCAAAGTCATTCAGTGCTGTTCTGACTGCAGCTGCCTGGGAGTGATCAAAGGCAGGCGTACCAGAGACAGCCTTGTGCACTCGGCTTCGCAGGAAAGCAGGCAGGATATATTGCTATTCCCATTTTAATTTGTTTTTTTTTTCAATAAATCAGGCTTCATTCCTATTCATCATGTAAAGCTGTTGGATCATGAGCTGCTGCAGAATGCTAACTAATTTCATAATACTCTGCATAAGGTGACCCACTTACAAGTTCATCCTTCAGTCGTGTTTAAGCTCTGGCCCTGATTTATGTAGCAGCATATTGGTTTCATCAAGAATCGTCTGATCACTCATTGTGTTGGCTTCTTTTTGACCTGTACATGATTTGTATTCTCCTCAATTTTAGGAAGAACTTTCTGCCTCTGCACACATATGGGCAGAATAACACTAATAAACCTTCTTATAAGTGGTTGGTGCTTTGAGCTTTTATATCACTTAAAGGTATATTAGACTAGGAATTAAAAGGAGCTTTAAGATGTCTGCTGCAGACAGGGCACTGGAAACTTAGCACAAAATGTCCCTCACTACATTGCCCTGTTTGTGTGGTTTTGGACTGAGATTAACATTGACTATGGCATGTTATGAGTCATAGTCCCTTTGATTTGAGGGCAGGAAGGCAGGACAGTTCTTTTTCCTCTGCATTTTGCTCACACACTTTTCTGAACTGAGAATCAAATTATAGATCATTCCATTGTCGTTACCTTAATTCACTGTACTTACCTTAATTATGTTGTTGAAGGTGTGCTGCCTAGATGTTTTAGGGCTAGCGTGATTTATTGCACTCACTTCTCCTTAAAAATGTATTTGCAAGTTGATAATAAAGGAGTTAACGTAGCTGAGGACACTTGGGCTTCCTTAACAATAAAATACAAGTTTCCATTGCTGTAGTTTTCAGTTTACTGAAAACTAATTAACCTCCCAGTCCTTCAGGATATCACACAGTGCAGAACAGTGAAATACTCTGTATTCCAACCTGCGTATGAAGATACCCAACCTTTTTCATTTTCTCTTGTAGCATTCATTTTTCTGCCGACTGACGGAAGATAAGAAATCTGAAAAGTTCTTTAAGGTTTTTTATGATCGCATGAAAGTGGCACAGCAGGAAATCAAGGCTACTGTCACAGTCAACACTAGTGACTTAGGAAATAAAAAGAAAGATGAAGACTCAGACAGAGATGTACCGAACAGGAAAAGAGGTAATCCCTCCTTGTTCGTTTCTGAAGCGACGAGGGAGTAAAATGCTGTGTTTTGAACTCAGTTCAATTGCTGCAATAATGCTCTGATCTCTGATCCCACAGAACAAAGTTCAGAGATCAGTGGTGCCCTGGCTCAGGATTTCAAGAGCTTCATCCCCTCTTCATCCATTTGTGAGATTGTGCTATTGAAATGATGAAAAGTATTTCTGAGATGAGACTCTGCCGCCTTGTCTATCGTGACAAGCTGCCCAAATCTGATCCGTAGTAACGACCCTGGACTGTGGGTTGTGGTCAGTGTCTTCTCTAACAATAAGTGGAGAAATCCTATTTTTCTTTTAGAGCAGGTCCTTTTATTGTAACTCTCGATAGTTCTAGATGTGTGCGCCCTAACCAATTAATACCAGAATTTGTAACTTTAATGTGGTTCGCATCAAAGGTGCAAAGAATGTGACATGATACCTTTCTAAACTCAAGACCCTCACATCACACTAAACATACTTACAAAAAGAACTGGTGATGAATAACTGGCCTGCGTGTGAAACTAGCGGGAAATGTGTGAACAGATTTTTCTGGTCCCCCTTTATTCATTTTGCCTAAGGAAGAGCTGTTCTTGTGTGTTGTAGTGAGAGAACCAATGAGCCAAATTACCGAGGAAGTGCGGGATCAGTTACTGGAGGCCTCTGCAGCTACAAAAAAGGCTTACAACACTTACCGGAGGGAGGCTGACCCTGATGACCATTATTCGGCAGGAGAAGGAGCACAGTCTGCGGCAGACAAGAGCAAAGATGACCTGGAGATGAGTGCTGTGATCTCAATAATGCAACCCATCCTCCGGTTCTTGCAGCTGCTCTGTGAAAACCACAATCGGGATTTGCAGGTACAGTCCGGTTCCTTGAGCAGCTGTGCTCATGCCACCTCGTGCAGTCACTGCAATTCCCATCAGTCTCATTGATCCTCTGTCTTTTTAAATTGATACACGACCAACTATTTTCTTTAGCCAAAAAGAGTATTTATACCTTGATGGACAAATACAGGGAAGTCCAGTTATCCAGTGTTCAGTGGTATTTTCAATATATATGAAAGATGGTGGGATGAGCACCTGACAATGGCTTTTTAAAAGTATATGCTTAAAGCAAGCAAGTGTCCTGCTGTCAGGTTACTGATCTGCTTTTCACAGGGGAAGGAAAATAAAAGAAGTCATCTAGAAAAATAGTGTTGGGACTTTGGTTCCAGCAGCTCTCAGCCGTATGCATTCTAGACCTATTCTGGAAGCTGTGCGTTAAGTTAGATTTGAGTTAGAAGTGAATAGAAATCACACTGCTTTCCAGTGAGCAGCTTCTCCCGGGTTTTCACGGATCTGTTCATGTGCATAGAGTTGAACCCATGGTGATGGTGTCAGAAAAGCCTCAGCTGGAGTTGAATCTGGTGAGGGACATGAAGGTCAACAAGAAGGGTTTCTAAGTTGTACCCACAGCAGAGGAAGACTAGGGAGAGGATGGATCTGCTGCTGAATGCGGCAGAGGCCCTAATGATAAAAGACATGGGGAAGGCCAAGGTGCTCAATGCCATTTTCACCTTGCTCCCTGCTGGGTAAGACCAGCCTTCGCAAACTGTAGATAGCTAAGGGACCAGAGCATCTGATGGGCAAGGAGAGGCAGAGGGCGCTGGGAGAGGTCAGCCAAGAGAGGAAAAAGCTTGGGTTATCTCACCCGTGTGTACAGGTACCTGAAGAGGATGTGAAGAGAACAGAGACAGGCTCTGCCCAGTGATGCCTTATGACAGGGCGAGTGGGGTTGGATTTTCTGAAGACCCCTTCCAACCTCAGCAGTCCTGTAATACTTCGGGATGTGTTTGTATAATTTAAAACAGCGAGCGCAGATCTTGTATGTTGGTAATCTTATCTAGCACGCGCCTCCGCAGGAGATAAGGTTTTTGCTTACAAATGGACAGCAATTAATGTGATTTTTATTCAGCGTAACCACTGCCTCTGGATTAGAATTGGAGGCAAGCAAGGAGCTAGTGAGATGCAGTACAATGTACTAAATGCCATCATAAAGGAGGGATAATTGCCTTGATTGCATATTGTTATACAGTGCGCCAGAAGTGTAGGACCCTGCATGAGTGCTTTTCAGACCTGCCAAATCACTTCCACTGAACTGGAATGCCCTGCTGCTGGCAATATATGAAATCAAATCTGTATGGTAATGTTCCTGTGCCATGAACATGTACTTCTGTTAGCATTTTGTAGGTGTCGAGGTTACGTACATCAGGGTTTCTTCTCATTCTTTCAAAAAACTATTTGATCTTTTGTTTTGTCAAACAATTTTCATGCTGTTAGCGAAGTCGGAGACAAGCAGGACGCAGTTTCATGTGGCAGTAGTCCAAACCGCACGTACATGATCCTTTGCTGCTGCTGTCTTTGGCTAGGCACTGAAGGCTATAGGAGCAAAATTGGATTCAAGCCAGTGCACAAACTAGCCTGAGTGGTTCTCAAGTTAGATTTGAGTTAGAAGCAAATAGGAATCACCTGCCCAGTGCAGTTGTAGGTTTATCAAACCAAGTGTTTTACAAGCTGTTAGCAGTTGTGGGTAGCCTGATGTACAAACCCAAGAAAATGCAAGTCACGGCTGTAAGAGGCAGTATGTGTTTTGGATGAGGAGGAAGTCTTCCTGAAATGGCTTAGGGAGTTTCAGTACTGTGTCTTTTGCGTCACTCAAGCATTCCCTTGGCAGATAAAGCTGCAGTTTGTTCTGCATTGCAGGCAGTCAGGGTGCTGTCCACTTCCAGCTTACTCCATGGGTCCGGAGGAGGAGGAGTTGCAGTATCTTCTTCAAATTAATTGCAAGGCCTGAGACGAATGGGTGGACACGAGTATGTTTCCTTACCCACTTCAGACTGAAATCAGGTTTTGCTGTGGAGTACTCTTGGCATTTCTGTTTCTCTCTCAGCACACAGATACTTGGGTGCTCTTATTAAATTTGCTTTAGGTTTGACCTCTGATTCAGTACAAGAGCTCAGCCTTGAAAGCAAAGCTGTCGTGGCTGTGTAGCCAGCTTTTGTTGTCTGATCTGCTTTGACTGGGATACAGCCCCACCGGTTTCCTCAGGAGGTCTTTTCTGTGCTGTCTCCTTTCTGAATGATGCTGTCCCTGTGTACTACAGAACCAGTCATGAGAACTGAACTCGTGACAAGGTGAGGGAAGCATCCAGCGAACACTTGGCTGTGAGCAGTAGCTGCCCTGGCTGGAGGTGAAGAGTAGAACAGGGATTTGCTGCAGAGCAGGGAGCAGTGCCCTCCTTCTGCAGTCAGCGCCTGGGCAGGTGGTACCCAGAAGCCTTCAGCTTCAATGTTAGACTTAAAAATCCCAAATTCATAGGAAAAATAATGATCCAATTCTTTTTCTTTTGCCTATTGAATGTGATATTTCTGCAAAATAAAAATATTGTGGTAGTATGCTAGGCAGTCATGTTCAGTTTACAGGTCTAAGTTGGTAGGTTAAGTACTGCTTTTGTGCAAAATAAAGCAAGAATTGGTATAACTTTCAACATTAGATATGATTGTTGCTTTTATTCATAATCCCTGGAGACAAAGCCTGAGCAGTAAAGACCAGTAAAGCTTTTCATACTGCAGGGAGGTGTTTCAGTAATTTGGCTCCTGGAGCATTACTGCTGCATGTACAAAGTGAGCTGGTTTAGCTTGCCATGTTTTAGGCAAGAATGTGTGACAACTACCTTTGTAAGACCAAAGAGCAAGCCAGTATTCAGTGCAAAATGCCTTGCTTTGCCTGGTTGCTTGTAAAGAAGAACCTGGCAACTTAAATATACCTCTTTGCGGAGATCTTTTTATTTATGTTCTTGCTTTGCAAAGTTTTTCCAATTAGGCATCAGATTTCTGCTAAAACAAAAGACTGTCCAAAGAAAAAATTTAGGCTTTTGGGGGAATTACCCACTTACATGGTAGAACTGTTCCTTCCAAGGACTCTGTGTTCAGCCCTGCTTGAACAAATCAAGCAAGCATTCTGAAAGCCAATTTTATTTTTAGTCATTGTGTTTGCTCTAAAGGGTATTTGGCTTTAGGCTGTGTACTGGGAAGCAAAGTCCCCAACACCCTGACATGCTGCAGAGGCATTAAGAACTGGCTGCAGATGCTGCTTTGACAAGTGTAGCCCTATCTGGTCACACATCCCAGAAATGGGGAGGACTGGGCTCCCTAAAAATGAACAGAGTGTGAAGTCAGCTGAGTACCTCCAGGCTGTTATTCGCAAAGGTAGGAGTTTAAATACTGGCTGACTTTGGGTGCACTTCATCCCATCTGAAAGTAATTCTCAACTGAGTGTGTAAGATCCTTAAAGTCAGGCAGTATGGATGCTCTTCCCCTCCTTTTCTCCTGAAGATCCCACCAGCTGCATATTTTTCATATGTTCAAGCTGAACCTGCCACTGTCACTCTTTATCCTGAATGCAGGGTCTTGTGGGTGGTGCAGACCTTGGGTTCATTCCCACTGGAAGCAATAGGATGGCATGTTCTACATTGATGAGTTGGGTTCCCACTCCGTAGCCAGTGAGATGCTCTGGATGACAGAAAATTACGAGCAACAAACATTCCCTGGGGCAGTTTCTCACAGTGCAGAGGGGTCTTGCTTTCTACAGTTTCTTCCTTCCCCTTGTTTAGCCATCTAACATTGTCCTTCTGCGCCTCATTCCTCCTCTTTCCTTTCTGTTCACCGACTTTGGATCAAGATGCTAAAGGCTGGTATAAACCAAGCTATAACCAGAGTAAATGCCATACCGCAGCCAGGAAGCATTTTGTTTGATCACTCTCGGTATTATCCATTATTTTTGCTTTTTTTTTCCTGGAGGGAAGGCATGAGCTGTGATTTTTGTAGCATCAACCTTCTACATTCTGACAAGTTAATCAAAAGTCAGGATAATAAATGAGCAATCAGCTGAAATGTGCTGAATCACTGTCACCTTTAGTCTGCATTCATAGACAGAGTTTTCTTTTTTTAGCTTCGCTTTCAATTGAATCTGGCAATTTCTCAGTCTGTTTGCCTTAAAAGACTTACTAGTCTGACGCAGACATTGGAGGCAAGCCGTTAACAGCGCTCTTCTGCAGGCTGGCAGGGAAGACCTTGGTGGTTCCATAGTCCCGTACATCTTGTTCATCTGTGGGGTTTTTTCACCTTTGAAGTATTTTTCAACCCGCTAGACTTAAGCTAGACAGGAGCTCTCCTCATGAAACTTCAAGGGAAAGAAAGTGGCAGCAGCCATCCATTTTTACAGGGTGCTGCTGGGAACACACTGGCAATCAGCATCTGAGTCACTGGGGAATTGTTCTTCATTGATTGTTCCTATTTGTTTTGTTGGTTGTTGGGTTTTTTTCATTTGGAACGCAGGATTGAGGAAACATATTTAAACCACACTGGTAAATCTTGCGTTTCATGGGAGGAGCTGCTCCTAATCAGCAGCTTCAAGCAGGGATTATTGTAATTCTGTGGGAAGAAGTGCCATTGAGAGAATCGCATTTCAAGATTCCCCCTTTCAAGGGATGCAGTAAGATACATCCTCACCCTTTGTGCAGGGTGCTACTGTGGAGCCATGGAATTGCTGCTGCTTTCTTGGAGAAAGGCTTTGGGAGGAGAGAACTATGAGTGATGGTTAGCAGTGAAATGTAGCAGGTATGCTAGAAGGAAAGCTTCCAGGCTCAGGAGAGTTCTGATCTGCAGTGAGCGCCTGACTCCATGCTGGGTTTCAGTGCTCTAATGGATGCACTCTGTTTATTGCTGCTTGTCTTCTATAAAACTTGAAGCCAGCAAGCTGCTCAAGCAAGCTCTGAAAGACGCTTAAATTGTTTGTACAGAAATCGGTGCAACATACTATGCAGTGCAATTGTGGGTTGATGAACTTAATAAAATATTATGGTCCAAATATCAGTTTGGTTTTTCTCCTTTCCTTCCTGGCTTCCTTGCAGAACTTCCTACGCTGCCAGAACAACAAGACCAACTACAACTTGGTGTGTGAGACACTGCAGTTTCTGGACTGCATCTGTGGGAGCACAACTGGGGGACTTGGCCTTCTTGGTCTGTATATAAATGAGAAAAATGTAGCACTCATCAATCAGACGCTGGAAAGTTTGACCGAGTACTGTCAAGGACCTTGCCACGAGAACCAGGTAATAAATCCATAGCTGTGAAAAGCATCACCCTTTCTTCCTTCACCGGCAGCATGCACTCTGCAGGGCTTAGATCTCAGTCTACACTTGTGTTGTCTTGCAGTGCTGCTCACTTGACTTGCCCTACAAAGGGGCTGGTTTGTTTTTTTCTTTATAAACTCATAATAATCAACTTCTCTTTCTTGAGGCCCCCTCTGAGGAGCTGAACCAGCCAAAGCAACAGAGATTTTCTTGCTTTCCTAGAATTTAAGTTGTTTTATTAGACTTGCCAGGCAGGGAGAGCAGGGAATTTTTGTACTTTAATCACTCTATAGTAAAAATGTTGCTAAAGCCCAGCTCTGTTGCCTGTTACAAATTAAGCCAGGAATGCAGCCCCTCTGCCTGATGGGAGGAGGTTGAGCTCTTTAGCTTCGTTAATGAAGGTGATAAGCACATTGAGGTTGTTTCCAATCATAGTCTTGTGTGTATAGCCAGGTGTGTGTCACTGCTGGCTGTCAGTGCACTTCCATGGGGATGTGATAGGGTTATTAATGGGGATAAGTTGGGTGTTTATGAAGACCACCAAACTCTGGAGCACCAGTCTTTGTCCAGCATCCTCCGAACCATACTGTCAGCAGTATGTTCTGCTCCAAGTGGGAATAACTGTTTTGAAGTTATTCAGACTGGTTTAAATGGTGGTTTAAATAACTGTGGTACAGGGAAGGCATAACTGAATAACTGCTATAATCCTATTGGATCAAACAGTTTCTGGCCCACAGCTGGTCTTCATCTGCTGTGTGCCTTAAAGTGATCAGCAAGGAATATGGGAGGACACTTCATTGGCATAATTAGGAGCATTTAGGTGCTCAAGAATTATGGTTTGCTCCAGTGGTTAAGGATCAGAAGACAGGAGCAGCTGTCCTGCTTGGCCATGCTTTTCCCCTTCATCTTATAGAATTATAGAATAGTTAGGGCTGGAAAGGACCTTACGATCACCATGGGCAGGGACACCTCACACTAGACCATGTCACCCAAGGCTCTGTTTTACAGAAGCATCACCAAGTAGTCGGGCCTATTTCTTCTGCCTTTGGTCGAAATGTGATTCTTGCTAGAATTGTTTCCATGAGTCACGTGAAGTCTGAAAGTCTAGAGTAAATCAAAGTAGAGAGAGCCATCCCAAAATAGCCTTCCTTCAGATATAGGTATGAATCTTTGCATGGAGCTCAATGACAGAGCTAGGGCTCTGGATTTTGAAGCCAGCAACCTACTATCAGTTTGTACATTTTAGGTATAGACCATTGTAAAAGCAGGGTTAAAGGGTAAGCAAGAAATTTACAGGAATTCACATTCTTTGGTTAGACTGGACTCAAGTAGGTGTTGATTGGCACAGCTAATATAAAGAAAACTCTCCCTAATCTTAGTAAAACAGTGTTCTTCCTTAGCTATGTGTTCAGCCTGGAGGCTTTGGCATGTGAATGCTTTGTTTATCAGCTGTGTTGCCTTCTGCTTCCTGAGGCTGGGTGGTTTCAGTAGGACATACCATGGCTGATGTTAGGAAAAGGTTGAAAGAAAATGCCTTAATCTTTTGTTATTCGACTGATTGGAGTTTTCTGTTCAGTTATCCATCTCGAACAGCTTACGAGGTGATGAAAGAGGTGACTCTTCTCTTCTGGCTGGGTCACCAGTCTGGGCTGCATTTTTAGTGCAGACAATTAGTGAAGTTTGAATTTTCTTTGGACAGAACTGCATTGCTACTCATGAGTCCAACGGTATTGACATCATCACAGCATTAATTCTCAATGACATCAACCCTTTGGGAAAGAAGAGGATGGACCTTGTGTTGGAGCTGAAGGCAAGTGACTGTTTTGTGCAATCCACATAAAGTGTTAGATGAAACATAATTTTATTGTTGGAATTATGTGGGTGTTTATTATACTCCAGTATTCGTGCGTGCCAAAAAATGATATGCATCAGCGAACTGGAGGCAGTGCCCAACGATTGTTTGTCACAGGTATTTAATCTTTTAAATGATAACATGGAGCCACCAGTTTTCAAACTGGGGGGATATGCTGAGAAATCCTAACATAATTTCCTGTTAAAAACTTAAAGCCACTGAAAACTTCTCTATTGTTGGAGAGCTTTTACATATACAACAGAAGTAAAATTTCCTGTGCTACATCTAGTTTCCTTGTACTTGATTGCCGTTGTTTAATCAGTTGATGTTTAATCATCAAGAAATTTTTAAGGCTGTTTAATGCTGAAATAATTAGCCCTAGTGCTGGTTTCAAGATACATTAGCAGGTTGTCTTCTAGCAGCAGTAGTCACTAAGCACTCCTGCTTCAACATATGTTAGAAGTATTTTCTTTCTGACTTACTGTCCTGTGAAATAGTGCAGTGTCTAGTTGTTTTCCATTGTCAACTCACACCATTATTATGGGTAATGTGAGGGTTTTATTACTCTAAATAAAAAATGCTTTTAGACTCAATGAGCATTATCCTTCAAAATTAAATACTTTATTGGTTTTTATTGTCAGTCATGATGGATTTTAATCTTAATTGTTTGTATTAGAGTAGTCTGATGCCTTGTGGTAGTTTTCCATTTCCTCCCTCTATTCCTTGGCATGAGCAGGTTGCAGGGTAATTTTCAGTTAAAAGCAGCAAAGCATGTCTGTGTCTTCAGCCTTGGATGTCCTTTGATCTAATCAGCATTATCTTCAGTAAAGCTGAGCTGCACCATTTTGGAGTTGAGAGCTTGTAGTTATGCTGCAGGATCTTTAAAACGAAGTAAAATCATACCAGCTTGAAATGTCAGCATCTTAGAAACCTAAACCTTGACTTGGGTTAATTTGATGTCTCCCAATAAGTTGGGTTTGGGAAATAAACTGGTAAAAAATACTGTTAGGTTGTATATCTCAGTAACAGAGAAGATTGAGTGCTTGGCAAGATGAGGCTGTAGCAGTCCTGCAGTGGATGGCTGGGAAGATTTCCTTGCCTGTGGCTCTTATTTGTAGAAACTGGGTATCTAAAGCTGTTCTGGGCAGCAGGGATGGTAATGCTCAAACTGGGTACCCTCATTTTTTCACTTCTGGCACTGATTGCCATTGGTTTTCCTTCAGAACAATGCTTCAAAACTGCTCTTGGCAATCATGGAGAGCAGGCACGACAGCGAGAATGCAGAGAGGATCCTCTACAACATGAGGCCCTAAAGAGCTGGTGAGTCCCTGGGTCATTCCAGAGCTATCAGCTCCCCTTCAACCCAGGTACAGTAGCACTGGGGAGACTGAGGTGGCTGTGTCCCCCCCAGAGGTGCTCCAAGAGGTCTTTGCATTGATCACTGGCAACTGGAAGATCTCGAAAGGATTTGGTTGAAGGAATGCAGGGCACAGGTCTGCCTAGTTCCCAGGTAGCACGAACAATTAGGGAAGGTATGCTGGATGCTGTAGAGAAGGGGTTAAGCATCCTGCATAAGGCAGAGAAGGGGCATCACCTGGGACCAGGGAATGCACATGCAGAAGTTGTTTGCACAGGAGACAGAGATGAAAATATCTTGTGACCTAAAAGCTGTTCAGCAGCCTGCAGCAGGCTTTTGGGCTGGTTAATGTGTTAACTGGTGAAAACAAACAGGAGATTCAAAGTACAGCTGAAACACTGTTGACTTGTCTCTATGCACGTAGTTATGGCAGGGGCCAGAGGTCACAACATGATGCAGCATGTGGCAAGTGTGGCATGGAACATGTTACCTGAAGGGGAGCATGAAGTTTAGTTTCCTGTGGTAATGAGCTCAGCTGAAGGTGCTGAGTTCAGGTCTCCTGTTTTACCCTAAGCCCACTTACCAACGAAATACGTTGATAGGCCCACAATATTCCTCTTGAGTCTATATGCTTAGCTCCCTTTCACCTCTGTAAGAGTGCCAAGTGTATACTGGCCTTACTAGATTCAGCCTTAGCCTGAGCCTCTCTTTACTGGCCTGTTTCTCTTTTTTTCTAGGTGGAGGTGATAAAGAAGGCTTATCTGCAGGGAGAAGTAGAATTTGAGGATGGAGAGAATGGGGAAGATGTTGCAGCATCTCCGAGGAATGTGGGACACAACATATATATATTAGCTCATCAGGTAGGATTTCACCTACAGCTTTTGTAGCACCAAGTGTAACAAACTGAATAGCTAAAGGTCTGCTTTTCCCTGAACTTGTTTAATGGTTCATCTCCGAGACAAACTCACTGCACGTTCCCTCTTTATTGGAGCAAATTCCAGTCCTTAAAGAATCAGAAAAGTCAATGATACATGAAAATTTTTGGCATTTTCTATTTCAATTGGAAGCAAGCAGGCGCTAGCCCAGGTTTCTGAAGACATGTGGATCAAGTTCTGGGCAGTACTGAGGAGCGATGTATTATTTTTCAGCTGTATCAAAGACTACTTTATACTCCCAAAGATATGATACTCACAGATCAGTTAAACTCTAGCAGAAATCTCCCTCCGCTTTTATGGTTCTTGCCACATTCTCTCTGTGTTGGTGCCAGTCAGGTTTGTTGTATTGATACAGTGTGGTGTTTGAAAGGTAAAAGACAAGGGAGAGAACAAATACATTTATATCTACTAATATATTGGTGCTGCATAAATCACTCCATTAGAGCTCCTTTAGTGTCTGAGAATAAAGATCATCACTATGCTGTAAGATGAATTTAGAGCATCCAGAAGCATTTTTGGATCAGTGCTCTGTGCATCTGCTTTCAGTTGATGCAAATTTTCTCCTCTGTCCCTGCCTAAATACCTGTGTGATTAGCACACCTTTGAATTAGGGTAGATCATAGAATAGTTAGTTAGGGTTGGAAAGGACTTTAATATCATCTAGTTCCAGCCCCCCTGCTATGGGCAGGGACTTCTCACACTAGACCATGTCACTCAAGGCTCTGTCCAGCCTGGCCTTGAACACTGCTAGGGAAGGAGCAGTTACCACTTCTTTGGGCAACCTGGTCCAGTGCCTCACCAGCCTCGCAGTAAAGAACTTCTTCCTTATATCTCACCTGAATTTCTCCTGTTCAAGTTTGAACCCATTAGTGTGTCAAGGTCCCTCTGGATGGCATTCCTTCCCTCCAGTGTATCAACTGAACCACACAGCTTGCTGTCATTGGCAAACTTGCTGAAGGGCGCACTCAATCCCACTGTCCAGTGTCACCAACAAAGATGTCGAACAAGACCAGTCCCAACACCGATCCCTGAGGGACACCACTCGTTACTGGTCTCCAGCTGGACGTTGGGCCATTGACCGCAACTCTTTGCTTGCAACCATCCAGCAAGTTCTTTATCCACCAAGTGGTCCACCTATCAAATTGATGTCTCTCCAACTTAGAGACAAGCATGTCATGCAGGACAGTGTCAAACACTTCACACAAGTCCAAGTAGACAACATCAACTGCTTTGCCCCTATCCATCAGTTCCATAGCCCCATCATAGAAGGCCACCAAACTGGTCAGGTGTGATTTGCCCTTGGCAGGGCCATGTTGGCTGTCACCAACCACATCATCATTTTTCATGTGCTTCAGCGTGCCTTCCAGGAGAACCTGCTCCAAGATTTTGCCAGGCACAGAGCTGAGACTGGCTGGTCTGTAGTTTTCTGGGTCCTTCAATTTTCCCCTTCTTGAAAATGGGGGTTGTATTTCCCTTTTTCCAGTCGCCAGGAGCTTCACCTCATGTGGAAGGATAGACCAAATGTGAATGTTCAAGAAGTTTCCCAAGTGAGGCAAAGGGTGGGAGAGGATGGGTGAAAGAGGAGTACCACATGGATATTAAAAAAATACATATTTGAATCATTCTGACTTGCTCCCAAAATAGAGCTGCAGGGTGTCTGGTTGGAATAGAACAAGCCTTCTGTCAACTTTGCCCTTTCTTAGCAGCTGACTGCATACTATTTCTTTTCTTTTATGCCAAAAATCAGAAATTTAATATCAGAGAGACATCTGGTGTCTCCCACTCCCTTTGCATTCCTTTATTTCAGTTGGCTCGTCATAACAAAGAGCTGCAGAACATGCTGAAGCCGGGAGGTCAGATAGAGGGAGACGAGGCTCTGGAGTTCTACGCCAAGCACACGGCACAGATTGAGGTACAGGGAAAGCAGTGGCTCCCGGGAGGTGTGTGGGGGGAAACGATCTGCTGCGGAAGGAGCCGCTTGGAAGAGGAGCAGTGGATTTGGACCCTGGTTGCATTAGATGTGATATTCTGGTTGCAGTGACTACCTGTGTGTGTGTGGACACATCTTTGACATGAGAATGTATGTGTACTTATTTTTTTATTTTAGTTTTTGACAGCCGCTGGGGGGGGGGGAGCTATTTTTGAGCTGTCATGTGTGGGCTTTAAGATGGAGCTGAGCAGAGCTCTGTTGGCAGGAGGAAGTGTAACTTCACTTCTGTTACATTTTGGCCAGTGCTGTTGCTGAATCCATAAAGTTAGTGATAGCTTTTGCCATTCTTTCTGTATTAAAATGACAGTTTGGCCTGACGTGCAATCTTAGATGCTTTTCAGAAGTAAAGCATGCACAAGCACAGAGATGTCACAAAACTCCCTAGTACACAATATAACTGTTATTCCTCATATTATTCCTTATATTTGCCTATGCAGTATGTGGCTAAAATTTGCAAAGAATCTTGATTTGGGTGACCAGATTGCTCTGAACTTCAGCACAGCTTTGCTGCTGCTTTTACTGGGCCCCTTGGAAATCCCAGCTAAGAACAGCATTGCCAGGGTAAGACCACAGCATAAAAAATACCAGTCTTGGAGCTAAATGTAGGTCTGCTTTGAAGGTAAATTAAATGAAGTCTCCACCAAGCTGCTGTTCTACAGAACTGTGCCCAAGTTTCTACGTGTAACTGGTTTGAAAAAGGCGTGGGGAAACAGACCAAGAAATAGAAGCGTTTAAAAGCTAGGAAGAACTCTAATTAAGGCTGTTGTTCAGATTGTCAGGTCGGACCGTACCATGGAGCAAATAGTCTTCCCTGTACCCAGTATCTGTGAATTCCTCACGAAGGAGTCCAAGCTGCGGATATATTACACCACGGAGAGGGATGAACAAGGCAGCAAGATCAATGACTTCTTCTTGAAATCAGAAGACCTCTTTAATGAGATGAACTGGCAAAAGAAATTGCGAGGTAGGTTGCTGTTGCCAGTGTGGTTGTGTGGAGCATTACCAGCAGAGTGCCGAGGTCAAGTTTGCAGAGTTTGATTTGGTAGCAGATGGTTCCCCAGTGTGGCAGCAACCTTGATAATTGGTTGAGAGAGTCTGCTTCTCTGCTCGGTGGCAATATGCTGTAATGAAGTCAAGCTTAATGCAAAAGCAATATGGACCACCTGGAGGGATCTAGGGGAGAGTGGTAAGAGGGATCAGAGATCATCTTTTTTAAGATCCAACAGGAAGGAACAAAGTTGTGGGGGCTATTTGAGACATAGCTTAAATGAGAAGGCATCCTATGGCAGAGAGAATCGGAGAGGACACAGCTGAAGAAGGCAGTGGTCTCTTTTCCTTCCCTGCACTGGATACACTAAGCAGTTCCCTTGGATTGCGGGAGAGAGGCTGGGTAATACAGCATGGACTTATGGCATCTCCAACAATTGGAAGTATTGAAGAACAGGTTAATCATGTATCTCCAGTAGGAGTAGAATTTGTCCTTTCTTTGGGCAAGGAATAGACTGGCAGATGAGCTGATTAAGTCCCTTCCAGCCCTGTGATGCTCAAATATCTGAAAGCAAGTATTTTCAAGCACTTCTTTTCCCTCTGAGGTTCCCACTGGCAGCTAGGAAACGTTTGTAAATAATACTTTAATCCATACAGTGCCACCACTTCCCCAGCAAATTTCCTAACTCATTTGCTTGTTTTTTCTTTAATTGACTTCTTGTTTTGCTAAAGGAGAAATGTTGCACATGGGGCTCAGCTTCATTGAGCAGCCATGACTGGTTGGAATTTACCAACAGCGACCCTCTGAAATGTGAGAGATAAAGCAGTTATTTCCTGTTCAGGTCAGCATCTGCTGTCTGATACCACTGTTGTTCCCCATGCTTAAATCACCTAAACACCAGTTATTAGCACAAGAGCTCAGGTTGGTCCAGAACTGCCTTTTAGATCAACTGAGAGTGGACTTCTGCCATACAGCTGCATGCCAGTGTTTCTGGTTGTTGGGTGAATATATATTAATAGATCTTTTAGCAGAGAAAGCAGTTGTAATCGTATGATTCCAAATTTTCAGTCAGGTACAGATAAGACTGCCTGAAACTTGGTCAGCTCTATTGAATTCTTTTTCATGTGTATGAATACTAAGTACAGTGGAGGTATTTCCACTGAGCAGTGGATTAGTACTTCTAACAGCATCCAAAGTCCACAGGAAGCTGCTTCCTAAAAATGACTTCTAAGAGCCCTACAAGAAATATGGGAGTATATGACATCTACACAAATAGGCAGCTTTGACAGCATCCATATAGTCTGTTAGATATTGTTGAGTTACTTTAATAGTCTTTGAGGCTATTGCCAGGCAAACTGTGAAGACATCCGTAATTAACAACAGGCCACAAATTAATCAAGATCCACCTGCAGAAGTGGAGAGTCTTTCTTTTTTCTTTAAGAAACTGGACTCATTTCATCTGTCTCCTAATATTCTGGTCTTGTTTGGTCAATTAAGTGATACTCTGTGTTTATACACATCTTAAATACAGATCTGTGTTTTCAAGATGTGACCAGCTGGCAGTGCTCTGTGCTGTGCTCATGTGATACCACTTAATTGTTATTCAAACCTCAGAAAAGCACCTTAGAAAACTCTTTATAAAGGCCCATGGATGTCCCCCTTCAGCTCATGGTGCTAGCCCATAATCTGAGCACTGTAAGTCTCCCAAAGGTCTTAATTAACAATTCAAATGAGCCTGCCAAAACCAGGCAGAAGGGTTACACAGGGCAGGTAGTCTGTGCCTATCCCCAAAGGAAGGTTTGACATAAAATGTGGAACTTTGTAATGACCATTTGTATAACAATTTCATACAAATTAATTCAATCTGCTTACAAATTCTTCCAGTTAAAGTGAAATTGAGAACAGAAATAATACAGAAACCAGTGCATTGTATATTTGAAACACTGCTACATCACATTTTGAGGCTTAACATGTGCCTGGCTAATTAGGTGCAGTGAAGCCTGCATTCTTACAGTGACAGGGTACCTTTTTGTAGTCCTTTCCTCTGCATTCAGCTGTTCAATCCATTGGCTTTTTATGTGCATTTCAACTCAGTATAATGAGGCATTGTATAATTCTTCTAACCCATTTTTTTTTTGCTTAGGATGCTAGAAGAGGTGATTTGCTGAAGGGATGTGGTGGTTACTGTGAGGCTTAGAATTGCAGCATTCATTAATTTACTCTTCAGCCCCAGAGTCTGCATGTTTGTCTTTTCCCTAAATTTCACTGTGAGCTTCTTTACCTTTGCTCTCTGATATCTCTGTACACACTACCTCCTTCCAACTGGAGGGAATATTACTTACACTCCTTCGTTGGGAGCATTTTTAATAGCTTATTATTTTTTTGCCGCTCCAGATTTCAGGAGTACACAATCTGCTGCAGAATAAACCTGCAGGGGCTAAAATCAGGGGTGTTTTGCCTCAGGGCAGAGGGAATTGCAGCTTCTTGGCTGTCCTTGTTTTCTGGTCTGCGACCACTTCAGAAAATGAATCTCTGTTTTCTGTGCTGTTGATCCTAGCTGCAGAGATTATTAAAATCAGGAGTCTTCTGGAAAAGCATTTATAGGTACCATTAAGAATTTAAAATTGCAGCTGTTTAACTGTGCACTCACCTCTGTGCAGATGCGCTTGAGTCCTTTGCCCACAGGGCAGATTCTGGGGCCACCTTGCTTGTTATCAGCTTGCAGTAAAGTTGTCTTACTTGCTTGGCAGCTAGTCCTAAGCATTTTAGCTTTATTGCTATGCATTTGGGGTCTTAATTGTCTACCTTGTCTGCTCTCCACTGAGTTTTCTCTGGCTTGCTGCAGCAGAAAAGAAGTTTGAGGATGAGCAGCATCTCAGGTGAGCTGCTGGCAGCAGTGTAAGTTGGAGAGATGGGGCTGAATCTCACCATTGCTACCGTGTACAAATCGTCCTCCTCCTAATTGTTCTTTGTGTGAGTCTGAGTACGAAGTATACTATTAGGGGAAACCTGAAGACCTTGACCTCTGCGTTTCTGAACTCGTTCTCATGCTGCTGCTAAATCGTGTTTGAAAATGCTTCCCTTTTTGACATGAGTCCTTTGCCTTAAAGCACTTTGAACTGGAAGTACCCCAAAGATAAAGAGTTGTCAAATAAACTTCAGCAGAAGCTATGAACATTACCACTGTTGTGCTTTTGGGCAAACTGAAAATAAACTACGTTTTGGTGGAGATTAATTTTTTATATAGACCTCTCATTTTTTAAATGCTCTATTAAAAAGACTTGTTTTTCTCTTTTGCAGCTCAGCCTTTCCTATACTGGTGTGCTCGCAACATGTCCTTCTGGAGCAGTATTTCCTTTAACCTGGCTGTCCTTATGAACCTGCTCGTAGCGTTTTTCTATCCATTCAAAGGAATTCGAGGAGGTACCAATATTTATTATACAAAAATACCTGAACAAATGAGGTATAATGAACCAAATTCTCTTCCCCACTGGTGTCTGCATCACTGTTTACTTCAGTAGGGATAGGAGAGCAGAAATTGGCTTTTTTTAATTGCCTTGATCTAAATTGCACTTTTCTCTGACTCGCATTTTCCAGAGGTGTTTTTAAGGAAAATATAGAGCCATGCTCCTTCCTAGGGGAAAAAATTATCCAAGACTGGCATCCACCTTTAATTACTTGACTGTTCCACTTTGTTTTAAAGTTCTGTCATTAACTATTGAACTAAAAATATGGGAAATGTTAATTTGTTGTTTTCTTTGAGCTTGCATTTATTACTGTCATTTCCCATGAAACTTTTATGTTGCATAGCACATCAGGAGGCTTCTGAGTGTTGGGGTGGAGTGAATGAGATTACTCTGACTTGGCAGATGAGGTGTACAGGGGCAAAGGGACCTGCCTCATGCCATTAGAAGTTGATGGATGATATGGAAAAAGAGCCCATCTCTCCTGTTACTGCCTTTCCTAGGAGCCCCATCCTGTAGGAGCACTTGGAGCAGAGGTTGCCCTAGGGGAGCAAAGAGGAGGAGTGTGCCTGCCGTGTCCCCTAGCTTGGGAGCAACCTGCTGCTCCAAGGTGCCTTGCCATCAGTGGATGGCAGCTCTCATTTCTGCCGTGAAATATGGGTTAACACGTGCAGTTCATGTGGGATTGCACAATCTTCATGTAAGAGAGCTCTTGGAAGTTGCTTTTGATCCAGACAGTGAATTTGTGTGACAGTGGTGGTTCTTGGAGCCAATTCGGTAAGTACTCCCAGTGGAGTCCTGATGAGAGTCAGCTGTTCTTCCCTAGCTCCGGCCTGTCCCAAGAGATGCACCCCAGGGCAGGTTGAGAGGTGGAGTCATGTCAGCAAGCATCAGGAATCTGGAGAAATGTTCTTGTGAATGCCTCTACCATTTTTATCACTTGCAGAACTGGTGTAAAGGAAGTATCTAGGTAGGAGCTTTTTCCACATCTGTGTCAACTGGAGTAAATAAGAACCCCAGCAGTAAAACCTCCTGGAGAGGGTGATTCATGGTCAAGCCTGCCCTTCCCTTTCTTTGAGGTTTGTAATGCAGCAGGGCTGGATAGATGCTTACTTTTTCCTATTGAACTTCCCTCTGCATGTTCCTCTTGTTCACTTGCTGCACAGCCCAAAGACAATGAAACTGAGAGATAGCAGTAGCCTTAACATCATGAAATTATCATCTGATCTCTGCATGCAGCACAAAAGCCAGTTCACCCTTTTTGCAGCTCACCAGTTAATTTAGATGGAGCAGAACCATAGTTTTGTATGAGTAGCATGTGACAGCAGCCAGTTGTCACAGTGGGGTAAAGGCAGTGGGAATGGAAAACTTGGTTAAGGGGTTCTGCACCCTGATGAAGCCTGTGAGAAGATAGAGGATATTTTAGACCAGCTGAGAGGGGGAAGAGTATAGTTATCTTCTGCAACATCAGGCTGTGTGTACCTCTGCAAGGCACCCTGGACAGCAGACCCTGGGACTACCCGGATCCCATTCTGGCCAGCAGCTGGTTGAAGAGTTTTAACAAGCACAAAGACCAACTGAATTTTCTGTCTTTAGTTTCAAAGATCACAAGTTAAAATGTTAAGGTTTGTGTTTATGGCTGTAGGAAAGCTCGTAATCAAATGAGTTCATTGAGATTGCGCGTTGTGTGACTGGGGGATCATTTGGCATTTTGAAGATGCCTTACCCTACATATTTGAAATACTTTACCATTTTGATATAATCTCTTTCTCTACTAGTTACAATCAAAAATGAAATATAAGTACATGTGTATTTTATATTTAGCCTAAAAAAAAAGAGAAGACTTCAGAACAGACCGTTTGGGGGAAGTTGTCAGTGTCTTGAATTGCTTAGACAGGGTGAACTGAGCAGCTGATCAGCATCTGACTGTAGCAGAAGCTGTAAAACTTCTTACTTGAAGAGCAGAAACAAAACTGGATGCCTGGAATTCAGTACTGGAATGGTGAGAATTCCAGACAGGGAGAGCTTCCTACGGGTTACACGTTCCTCCTGCCCGCAGTCATGTAATGGGCTCCACGAGCTTGCAGCAAGGCTTTGACATTAGGTCGGGTGCAGGCAGCTGGCTTGGCGAGCTTCATGTGCCAAGGGCAAACACACTGCTCACAGTCTCTCTGTCCCTGGGAAGGAGAGACAAGCCCGTGCCCTGAGCCCCACTCTTCCCTGGTCCAGGTCCCACTAAGGGCTTTTGATGTCACAGCATTGCACTTCATGTGCCGATGAGCAGCTGGTGGTGTTGGGCCTTTCCAAGGTGGATGATACGGGCACCAGTTGAGGACTTCATTAACACTAGTTATTTTTGCAGGCCTGCTGGGAACTGCTGAAACTTGTGAAAGCAAATATATTCATGTGCTGTGGATGGCTTTGTAATAGCTGGGATGTTCAGGCACCTGTGCAGGTGTAGGCAGGATCCTTCAAGATCTGCCTCTCACGGCAATTCCCAAGTCATTCCTGAATGAGCTTCTACAAGATTTTTCCTCTCTCCCATCTCTGTGCTGTTTGTCATTCCCACTTGGGTGACTCTATTTCGAGCTTTTGCACCTTTTGCTGTTCGACAGCTCAAGTAGCACTACTCTGGGACCCCAAACTCCCTTCAGACAGCAGAAACATCTGTTCAACTTTATGCTTATTAAGTTTTAATTTCCATCTATCCTCTGCTGTCTTTATTAATCTACAGCGATTTGGAGCAAAATTAAATGGCTGCTCGTGGTAGTCAGATGAGAGTAGGGTTTCCTAAGCCTTCTGCATTTGGGTGGGAGGAGGAAAAAGGCCTCGGTGAATATCTTGCTAATTAAGACACAATAGTTCTCTCAGTATGTACTTACAGAGGGGCTGCAGAGTGCTATGAAATTGGAGAGTCTTGCTTTTCTGTCTGATGAGGAACCAGTTGCTTGAAGAAAATTGGTTTTCTGTCAGTTACAAGAAAGTGATGTCTTTTATATTCTGCATAAAGCCAGGGTAAATGGTATTTTTGGCTGAGTATTTTTTATGGCTCTTCCAGAGAAGTGTATTTTTAGCAACATGGGCTTGATGTTATGTAAGCAGACAGTCTCATGGGACAGTCTAAATAGAACCAAAAATAGCAAGAGATGACAAAAACTGGTATGAGGCTTTTGACCAAAAGCATAATAAGAGAATCTGTGAATCTGGACCTGGAGGAGTATGTTGTCTGTCTTCACCTACCTATTCAGTGCCTCTACAGAACACATTAGCAAAAATGCCTCTCCTTTTCAGCATGCAAGGTGTATAAGTAATGAGCGCTAAAATGAAGAATCCTATAATACGGGCACATATTATTTACATAATGCTTTAACAACAAGTTTGTAATTAAAATCTGCTCAAGGCATTGGGCTCAGACGTTCCACTTACTGCTTTGAAATCAGTAATGTCTGAACATGAGGCTTAATGATGCTCCACCAAAGATAAAATGCCATTTTATTTGGTTATTTTGGTTTGGTTTTGTTTGGTTACACGAAGTACTGAAATGGGTTTTGTTTTTTCCTCTCCACCCCAGGTACACTGGAGCCCCACTTGTCGGGCTTGCTGTGGACAGCGATGCTGATATCTCTGGCCATCGTTATAGCTCTTCCTAAGCCCCACGGCATCCGAGCCCTAATTGCTTCTACAATATTGCGACTAATATTTTCAATTGGTTTACAACCTACTTTATTTCTTCTGGGTGCATTCAACGTAAGAACCGAGTGGGCTTTTTTGAAGTTCTGTTGCATCTTACCTAAGAATTTCTTACCTGCAGAAATAGCCTGGGACATTGTGGTGGAACTGGTGGGAGAAATAATTCCCTCTTCTGTTTCTAGCACAAGTGCTTTGCTGTTGTTCATTTAATCCTGGTTCCTTAGGCTGGAGACCCCTGAGGTTTCAGTCAGTTCTGCTACAGTCTAGATCAGTTCCTACCCCAGCCAGAAATGTAAAGAAGTCTCTGTGACCCTAACATACTAGGTTGTTCAGTCATTCAGTGATAATGCTGCAGTATTTATGGGGTTGTGTAAGATTCACTAAACAATGCATTTCCCCAAATGTCTGTCTGCAGTCTACCTGCCAGCTGAAAGCTGCCACTAAGCAGTTTTGTGACAGTAATGTGTGGACTGAGCATGTAAGCTGAGCCACCAGAGAACTTCATTAATGCTCAAACCCAGATACTTGTGGTCTCTTGTGGCAAGTGAGCCAAAAGGGTTTCTTTGACTGAGTCAGCAGGAGCTGTGCAAAGATGCATCTTCTCAAAGTCCTTACGTTTATTACAAAGTGCCCAGGTTTCAAATGCATCATTTAGTAGCACTCCTTGTCTTCAAAAGATGTCACTGAGTGCCGTGTGCTACAGTCAGAACTGCACTGTGAGGGGGGTGGTGGTTACTGGTAATTGTAGCATTTAGCAGCTTCCAGGTAAGTTGAAGGCAACTTTCTGGTGGCAGCGGCAGGCCAGTGTTACACAGGATTACTGGGTGTGTGATCCAAGAGTGAATTGTTGAGGGAATCTCGAGTTCTTGCTTATTAGCAAGCAATACAGGGTGTATCAGAAAGGTCAGGGTTGCTGTAGGCTAGAGATGCTTAGTGCCATGCTTAGAACAGGAGTAGTTTGGGTTGAGTTTTTGGTTTTTAGAAAAGTTTAACTTTGACACCAGGGAGCTCTCTTCTTTAAATCTTAGTCTCGATGCCTTTGACAAGAAGCTGGAGTCAGGAGTCAGTGCACACATTTTATCGGGCATGTGCAGTTTCTGTTCTGGCTCACTAAGCCAGCTGTGCAGAAAGCGCACCAGAAAGCAGCGCTCTGTGTAACAGACAATCCGGCATGGTTGTTGATGTCATTGTGGAGCCGAGTTACCTCCAGCTTTGAAAAATTGCCTTTTTCTTCCTGCAAGCCCCATGTTGTAACTAATTTACATTTAATCTTTCCTCAGGTTTGTAATAAAATCATTTTTCTGATGAGTTTTGTGGGTAACTGTGGAACCTTCACTAGAGGATACAAGGCAATGATCATGGATGTCGAGTTTCTTTATCACCTGCTGTACCTTCTGATTTGTGCTCTGGGGCTCTTCGTACATGAATTCTTTTATAGCTTGTTGGTAGGTATTCACTTTGCTCTCGGAATGTTGTGCTGTCTGTGTGTTTGTAAAGTCCCATCTCAGGCATATCTTGAAGTGTCAAACACCACTTGCTTTCTGTTCTACTACTGGAAAATCATTGTACAGGCACTCTCAAGAGCCATACACTGGAGATTTTGCTTGGGAGAGGCTACAGTGGGAGGCTAGAGGACTCCTGCCACATCTTTTCTTCCTGATTCGTACAGACAAGCAGAGACTTTTTTTGTTCTTAAGTACATTATACAAGATGTGTTTAAGGGTAAAATTAGTTAAAATTGCTCATTACAGTAAACATGTGTGCTGTTGCAATGAAGGTATTTAGCATTTCCCTGTGTACTTTAGTTCTCAAGACTTCAGAGGTTTCCAAGATTGGATGTATTGCTTGTGACCCTGCTCTGATGTCCAAGATAATAAAACAATTCAAAATGTTGTGACCCTTAAGTAACATCAGTACTTACTGAAGGCTTAAGCATTCTGTAAGTCATATAAGCTCTTACATGAGGACAAAAGAAGTCATGGACAAATCGAGCCACAGAAATGTTAGTTGAACAGTAGGCACTTTTGGAATTGCCACAGTATGAGTAAGAGGTGCACAGTCTCTAAGATGGTTTACTCTGTTATTATACATAGCGTCCATGCTTTTTGAATAGCTGGTTAACTTTGGGGTGTCTCCTCAGCTGCAGCTAGACTCCAGACCTCGCACGACTGACACAGATGCCTGGCATATGTGTTTTTTCTGTTTGGGATGGAACTCATCTTGCACAGCACAATACTTCTAAGAATAAGCACAGAAAGAGTATATCCAGCATTGGTGGAGAAAATGTCATTTTTAAAGCAAATCTTAAATCCCATTCAGAACACTCTATTTTTACCCTTTTGTTTAATGATCAAGTTATTTTCTCTATTCATATAGGTCCAATTTAACAAATACCTGTTCTCCCATTGTCAACCAGCATAACCAGCAACCTGCCTGGGCTGTGCTGATGGGCTGACGCAGAGCCAGGGGAGTGAAAAATGATGGAAAAATCTGTAAAGAAATTTAAACAAATAATTTGGGCGAAAAATATTGCTCATTTAGTTATACACTGAAGATGTAAAGGAAATGGCTAATTGCATTTTGAAATGAGCTACACTAAGATGGTGATGGGACAAATGGTACAATAAAAAAGATAAATAGTTTGTGTTAGCAGCTTTATGTTTAAAGGTAAAGTCAAAACCACAGCACTGCACCAGCGACTAAGAAAGAGAAAAATGATTGCTACAGCTGAACCCAGGACAGAGACCCCATCTCCTTTGCCTCCTCTATTTTCTTTGCTAATGTGTTAAATTTCAGATAACTGTAAAGGAGGGGAGGGGTGTGTGCAAGAGAGAAGTACTTTAAATGCTCTCTAAAACATCAGATTGGTATTGTCGTGCCAACACATAGTGTGCCACAAGTGGTGTTGGTAGCCCACATGAGATACAGCCTTTGCTTTTGTTTGTTGTCCCCCAGCTCTTTGACTTGGTGTACAGAGAGGAGACCTTGCTGAATGTCATCAAGAGCGTCACTCGCAATGGGCGTTCCATCATCCTGACTGCTGTTCTCGCTCTCATCTTGGTCTACCTGTTCTCCATAGTGGGGTACCTCTTCTTCAAAGATGACTTTATTCTGGAAGTAGACAAGCTCCCTAATGAAACATTACTGCCAGGTTGGTACCAGTGACTCGGTTTGAACCTACGTTCAAACCAGAGTAATGGGCTTTTTTTTCCATGGGTTGTGCTGAGTGTTTTCCAGTCTTCCACCTCTTGCAAGACTACTGATTACCTCACCAGTCTGACAGTTTATTTCTCACAAAGGACACAATTTAAATAGAAAATAAAATGTTTAGAAACCCCAAACTGATTGGGGTTAATGGATACCCCAGTGTTTTTACAAAGTGTTGTCATCTGCTGCAGCACAAAGAGGGAAGGGGAGGAGGAACAACCCCAGGAGAGAGCACTTGGGCTCTCCTGCAGACTGTTGAGATTTGTCCCCTCGCTGCTAAAACAGTTATCTAATTCAGCTACACCTACTCCCTCCCCCATTTTAATTACAAGCAGACGTTAGGTAGGCCATCGTGGAGAAGGCTCTGTACTGGGAAAGTTCAGTTCTGCCTCAATTTGCCAGATACTGGATGCTTACATTGGCTTTTAATTGTGGGGTTTAGTTTCAGCATACCAAAGCTAGTATTTTATCTGAAGTAACAGAGTGAATATAAATGAAGGGCATCAAAGAGATGCTCCCGTGAAGCAGAGGTTTCTCTAACTCTGGTTCACTCATAATGTTTATAGACAGTATTAACATCCCTCAAATACTTGCTAATGTTTAAACTCTACAGCAGGTTTCTCCGTGCTGATCTTAGGTTGCTTATTGTAACTTGGGGCTTTTTCTACTGTGCAGTATCAAGCAGCTAACTCAGTGGGTGGGAAGCATTTGTTAGAGGAGGGTTTGGGGTTTGTCCTGTTCTGTCTTTGTTGGTTTGGGGATTTTTTCTCTGACACTTGAGCTATTCAGACAAACAGTATTTCACATGACCCTCGTTTTTCTAATTTTACTGCCAACCCTGCGAGAGACCCAAACCTTACTGACCCTGTGATTTCATGTTTCCGTGAGGCTGGAGAAATGCCAAAGACTTACTACAATGTGGCACTAGGTTTGTTTTGGTACCTGCAAGGCTGTAAAGCAAGTTTCAAGAAACCCTTAGAATTCACTGTGCACTAGGACGTAGTGTTTTTGGAACAATTTCAGTTACTTTCTCAGCTTTGGAGCTGGTGCAAAGTAAATGCACAACTTTGGTCTTTAATTCATAGAAATAAGAATTCTGCTTGAATTTAAGACCATTGAATATGTAAATCAGAAAGCACTGTGCCTTTCTAAGTGCCAGGATAATACACTATTATAAATCTGGCTAATAACTGCACACAGAATATGATGGGGTACCTTAATGTCTGAGTAGTCTTCCAAAGTGTTAAACTATCCATTTGATTCATCACCTTCTGGTTTTAGACCGCACAGAACCAGGTGAGACCATGACTGGGGAGTTTCTCTATTCAGATGTATGCAAAGCGGGTGGCAGTGAGAACTGTTCTTCAATCATTCCTTCGGACCGTGAGTATCTGCTGTTAAATTTGTAACTCACACCCTGAGTCTTCACTCTTTTTCTAGTTAAACATCTTAAATTAAAAAAAGTAATAATAATTTTGTCTAAAAATCCCAATGTAATAAATCTGGGAATAAAACTATTATAAGACTACCTGACTTACAATAGGATTAATTTAGGCCAACAGCATAAATAACATTTGTTACGTGAAGTGATTACAATGGAGAAACTTCGAACTGAACCAGACTGATAAAAACTATCATACTCTTTAATTCCCTGCATAAATTTGAGAAGGAAGTGATGCAGTTTACCTCTTTACAAAGCCTATTATTTTAAAACATTAGGCTGTTAACTGTGATCTGAGGATAATACCTTGTGAAATATGGAGCAGAACATCATTTATTGTCATTTATTCTATCTAGCTAACTAAGGAAACTTTTTAATATCATCACAGGAAGTACTCCATGGATTAAGTAGACAGGCTAGGTTTGGAGGTTTTTGAGATCAAAAAGTACATGTGAGAGATAACTTGTAGCATAATTGCCAGCCTCAGATTGGGCATTGACATATTTCAGTTTTATTTTTTAGCAAATGTAATTTACTTCTCAGAGATTTACGATGCTGGCTGTGAGAGCCAGACAGAACATCACTGTTCCTCTTAGAAGTGGAGCTCTTACATGGTCAGATGTTTCAAAGCTCAGTAATGGCCACAAGCCCATGCTTGCAAGGGGAGATGGCTCTGTTTTACTCAAGTGTCCTCTTTCATAGACTAAGATTCGACACTGATACAGGAATAGGTGCTTTATTCAGCTCTAGGAGGAGTGTGCTGCTTTGTCTTTATACACTTTGGCTGCAGAAAGGAAAACACCAGAGGTGGTTTTATATCATAAATAATGAACCTGGTACCGGGGTCTTTCATGGCCAAGGATATTAATGATGCCCATATCTTTGGCAATTTCTCTGCCATCTTGAGTTTTGGCTATTTCTGGGTTTCACGGGGCTTTGGACCTCTCTGAGGCTGTCCGTGGGAAGGTGGGATCAGCTCCCGAGCATTTTTATGATCAAGTGCAAGTCATGAGACTTTTAATGGGTACAGGGAGAGTGTATGAGATTAGGTAATTAATTCTAGTAGTTCTTCAACTGAAACAGTGAAGTCGGAGGCTTGAGCCAAATGAAGAGAGGGTCACAAAACCTGTTACTTTTTTAGCAAAATGCTGTTTCCATAAGCAGTGATATTTTAGCCATTTGAAAAATACAAGTCGAAGTTGCCATTTTGAGTGCAGCCCAAAGGCTGTGCAATCTGTTAGGCACCAGGGGAGAGTGTAAGAGGCAACACTTTGTCCTCTGAGCTGTCAAGAAGCTATGATTCTGTATAAACAGGCATCTGGTGATCTGAGCTATGCATGCGAACAGAAATGGAAAGAGATATTTAACCAAGTCAAAGACAGCAGTTCAAGCACAAAAGAAAACTCTGCTGGTGGGAAGAGGAGGGTGGGCTGGAGCCAGGGCAGAGAGAACCTGCTCTGATGGTCAGCTCTTGGTGAGAGCTAAGGAGGTTTGCAATACTGGCTGGAAATCTGGCCAGTTTTGCAGAGGGGGAAGAGAGCATAACCAGCAAAGAATGAAGAGGATGGTTTAAAACTGATCTTCTTGCCTTTGAAATGTGTCTTTTGCTTGCTGTGTTAATAGAACTGATGGCTGAAGAAATGGAGGAAGAGAATAAAGAGCATACGTGCGAGACGTTACTGATGTGCATTGTTACTGTACTGAGTCATGGGCTCAGGAGTGGGGGTGGAGTAGGTGATGTTCTCAGGAAACCATCCAAAGAGGTAAATTATCACTGAATGGGGGCAGAAGAGTGATAACCATGTAGGGCTGGGGATGGAGTTCTGGGGGATATGTGTATACACTCCCTTTAAACAGATGTAGGATACCTGGCAACTACAAGGGACCATACTTATAGCTTAATGTGTTGTTCCACATTAAGCAGCCCCCAGTTCTACCTATCCTTATTTTAGGGCTTTTTTGGGCTGTCCAGAATGGGGCCCAAAAGAACAGAAATGGGGTAGCCAGCAGTCTGTGCTTTGAGAGTTCGGGATCTGAAAAAGTGAGTCCAAGCTAATGAAGGAGTAACATGAGGCAGCAGTATGAAAATGCAGTGGTAGCCAATACCCTGCTAGAGTTTCTGTGGGGAGCATCCCTTGGAAATGGTAAGATGTGTACAACGGAATGGTGAGAGGAACCGAGACGGGTTTGGAGCTGGGGCTGTGGGAAGGAATGAAGAAAGGATGTTGTTCAGAGCCGGCATCAGAAAGTGAGGACCAGTCAAAGCAGCAGCGATTTTCATAATACCCACAACTGCCTGTATAGCTGCTGCTTTAGTTGTTTGTGCCCATTCCCCTAAAACTGCTTTAGGGTCAAAGGAGCAGTCTTAGACTGAATGCAATTTCAAGGTGTTTTCCAATATTTAGCCTTATTTTCAGCTTACAACAGGTTAAAAGCTACGTAATTCTTAATAAAAGTTTGGCACCCAGCTGGCAGGATGATTCTGAAAACAGGGGTTACGTATTTAGGTATTCAGGCCTGCAATTAATATGCAGTGGGTACCAGGAAGACCAACTTCATGTCCACATCCATTTTTGTTAGCATAAATTAAATTAATACTGTTAAATTCCAGGAAAAGACTTTATGGTCAACATTGATGTTGTATTGATATATGAGCAGTTTAGAATAAGGATATAATTTGATTGGACTTGCAGGGTGGGGGCGAGAACAGATTCCAGTATGAGTGAGAAAGAAGAGGACAGACTTGGACAGCAGAAAGAGCAACTCTAGAGATTGCATACTGGTAGCTGACTAATTTAGCTTTTCTTTCAGTAATCTTGCATTTTAGTTTCACTTAATGTTTCGAGTTGTTGGAGAGCATCAGAAATGGAGACTCTAAAGGGAGGGGTTGTGGAGCATCGTACTCTGCTGAACAGAAAGGCATGGTGAGGGTTAGATGTTGCATATATTTATTTGGGTTGTTAATTGTTAAAATACATATCTTGCAGGAACCTCTCTTTGCTGCTAGAGTGATATATGACCTGTTATTCTTCTTCATGGTCATCATTATTGTCCTTAACCTGATTTTTGGTGTGATCATTGACACTTTCGCTGATTTAAGGAGTGAAAAACAGAAGAAAGAAGAAATTTTAAAAACTACTTGCTTTATTTGTGGTAAGTATAGAAACACTGTTAAGAATAAGGGGTAACTCTGTCAAAGTCACAGATAGCTGCAAACTCTCATGAAACAGGAGTCTTGAACTACTGGCTGTTCCTACCTTGCATTCCTTGGCTAGTTGATAATGGGTACCACGTGTGCTGGGGCTCGGCAGGAGAAAGAGATGGGGAGTGCATGCTCAGTATGCCATTTTTCCTCAAACCTTTAGTTTCTGTTTCTCCTGTGCTTCAAAGAATAGTTTCCTGTTGGAATAGAAGAGACTTTTTTAAACATTTGTATTTTCCAAGGGTGTGGAGTGTTGAGTAGTGCCTGTGAAAGTTTATCCCATCAGTAGATTGGGAATTAAACTGCTGAGCTTTTGAGGTTGGGGTAGTTGAATGTCGTGCAGAAGTTGCATAACACACAGACTGACAGAAGTAACCTTTGGAAGTTTGTGGCAAAGCAAATGTTGCTTTTGGTATCATTTTGCCTATAAATAGGAGATGAGTTATGAAATCCATCAGACTGATTGCATATGAGGTAGCTACCTTTTTTTTTTACCAAAAGTCTTCTGTTACTTATAGTAAGTGTGAGCATTACTTATGCTTCTTTCCTCTTCTTGCTACACTGGGGGCATTTGTGAGAGAGTTTATCACTATTATTCAGAGTTCATTTAAGAATGATTGTGTCTTTGAAGTGCAGCAGACTGTAGAAACAAGTTTTGTTCTTAGAGCTCGTTCCCTTAGTGCCCGTTTGTAAATACTAAGAGTTATGTATGTGTCACTTGTAGGTTTGGAAAGAGATAAGTTTGATAACAAGACAGTCACATTTGAAGAGCACATTAAAGAAGAGCACAATATGTGGCATTATTTATGCTTTATTGTGCTAGTGAAAGTAAAAGATTCTACAGAATATACAGGACCAGAAAGTTACGTGGCAGAAATGATCAAGGTGAGTTTGGAGTTTTGTTTTGGGTTTCCTTCCCTCTAAATTAGGCCAGTCTACTGGCACATTTGTTAAATGTAATACTCTGTGTTTTATCTATTTTGTAAGCAAATACTTAGACTTTTTCTACAATAACAAGCTTAATCCAATGCCTTTCCTTTTAGAAGCATCTTCTTAATATGTACTAAAGCTGTACTTGGCAGGGTAACTCGATAAGACACTGCATTGCTGGCAGCACATTGCAGCCTGCAGCAGGGGGTGCAGCCGGGCACTTGTGGAAGCTGATATGAGCTGCAGCACTGCAGTCACACAGTGGTCTGTGGCTGTGTACCTGCAGCTTCTCAGCCTCCCAAACTCTCCCATGTGTGTGCTGAAGTGGGTGGCAGTGAGCAAGGACAGCTAGGTAGCCACTGTGGTTTTAAATCAGGTGAAGAGAAGCTGTTTTCAAAACTAGTGTGTAAGGGAGAACATCTTCAAGCTGGAAGTGTCTGAAATGTAACAGGTTAAAACCTGCCCCAGCATAAGTATGTTAGACTGACTGGTAGGATTTGTTGTCATATGATTTTAGCTTATTATTGTAAAAAAACCTAAAATTAATATCTACTCAATTGTAAGGCTTTTTAATGAGAGAATTAAGAGCCTCATCTCTGCCAACCTGCAGGTTCAGAGCTCCTGGAATTAGATCCTAAACCCCAATTACTAATTTGTGTATCTTCTGGCTGGTTAGCAAAAACTGTTTCTGATTGAATTAGCTATTTCTTTATTTGCCTTCAGGTGAATAAATAGCTGAATACTTTTCTTACTTGTCTCTTTTTTTGCTGTGGAGGTACGACCTACCTTTAAGTGGGCAATTTGTTGTGTCCCAGCCAGTGTGTAAATCCCACCAACCTCTCTTGGAGGTTAAACATGTTACTTTGGGGTCACTACAGTGTATGTCCTAGTTTTGGATTTCTGCCTCTGTAATGAGGGCTTAACGAAATCTTGTGAGCAGTCACCTGATAGAGGATTAGCACAGTGAGATAACTCAGTACATCACTGCTGCTTTCGGGTCCGACTGATTATATTGCTCCCTTTATCCCACTGCAGTAAGCATTACTTCAGGGGGAAGCCCTGTACTCTAAAGAGTGTTTCTGCTTATAAAAGATGACTTTGTATTAAAAGTTGTTTAAAAAAATAGAAGTTTCAATTAACAAACAATGTATTAACTATTTCAGATTAGCAGTTCAAGCTGGGTAAGAACCAAACACTAGGCACTGAATGTGCTTGCAATAAGCACAAAAACTGGAGATCTTTCATTATAACTCCCATTCACAGAAGTGTCAGCAAGGGCTAATTACTGTGTGTTGAATGGGAATATGGGTAGATTATGGATAGGCCAAGTGTCTCATGTAGATGCAATTTTATATAACTGTATGCTCTAGGTAGAGATTTGGAGCATGTCTTGTAGTTGGTGGTATTTCTCCATTTCATGAGCCAGTTTTAAATTGAGCACTAACAGCAGGGTCTCACTGCAGTGCTGCTGAAAGCGTGGTGTAACTGAGCCATGGAATAGGAAGTTAATTTGCTTTGCACATCAGTGGTGTGCCACAATCCAGCAAAGGCATGACTGGGGCAGCTCAGGCTGCTGCTGCCCTGACCCTGGGGTTCTCAGCAGCATTGAGATGTTGACATACTCCTTAGGACTGATCTGGCAAAGCTTACTATGAAAATTAGAAGCATACTTGAATATTAAAAACATTATTTTCTGCCCTAGAACATCTGAGTGTGAAACATGATAAATGTATTTCTCTGCCAAGCCTGTTTTAAATACTTCTTTAAGAGTCAGAAATCCTTTTTTCTGCCTTAGGTATATCTAGGGGTAACTTAGTGCATGATTCATCTTTTACTCCAGCCTTTTGTCTTCATCCTAGGACTCTAGAATGCAAAAAGAAAGCCTTAAATATGTGAGTGGTTCCAAAGATTGAGATCCATCTTTTGGAGGGGACAGTTTATTCTGGATTTGTACAGAGGGTAAATGGGAATGCTGCAGTTGCTTAATGGCTGCAGCTACCAGGTTCTCCAGGAAAACCTTCTTGTGTCACAGTTAGATTTAAAAGGGATTTTCTCCCCACATTTTCAGTCTGAAGGTGGCACTCTAACATCTTGGATAATGACAGAGATGGGGCATGTCTTTTCCAGGGGCTGTTGTATGGTACCATTGTTCAACTGCAATTTATAGCCATTTTTAGTAGACGAGGGTAAGAAGCATAATGTTCCCCAAATCATGTTGTGATGACAGAATACACCTCACATACGCTTCACCTTTACTCCAACTCCCAACAATGTATCTTTAGAAAACTTGGATTTCTGCCTTTTGGCAATAGTAAAAAAAATAAGTAAATTTAAAAAAAGCAGTGCCTCTGCCATTTGGTATTTGTGAGTTCCCAACACCACAGAGCATTGAGAAAAAGATTTAGGACACCAAAATTATATCCATCACTGGCTTGTGAGGTGCATCCAGTGCTGCTGGTACAGTGCTTTAAAGATATTTTAAGCACTGTGGTATCAAAAGAATCCTGGACAATTTCACTTATGCCGCTTTGTGAATATTCAGAGGCTTTAAGAGTGATCTTGAATTTTGATGTTTTCTTGTCTAAAAATACTGTGTGTAGAAAGGCAATTTTTGAGGATATCCACTGTACTGGGTACGACAGAGCTGAGTCTTACCCATAGAGTTCGTCTGGTACTCTGCAGGGATCTGACCCAGCATAAAAAGAAATTGTAACCTTGAGAATCAGTTGTTAACTACAATTCTTTAGTCAATTTTGTGTTTCTTCATAGACAGAAGCTCATTAAGTTAAAAGGCAGCATGCAGAAAGAAGTTAAACTTGGAAACAGAGCTTAAGGTTTAGAAGTACTTTGAACACTATAAGCCTGACCAAAATAACAAAGTGATCTGACAAAATAAAACCTGTACTAGCGGTACTGATTTGTAATTGTAACTTCCGTAACATTTTTCTGATACAAATTAGGGTGTATTGGTTCTTGTGATCTCAGACTGGTTTTGTTCAAGTTCCCTGTGTTCATGGAGCTGCATGGGGAAGCTGCGCTGCAGTGGTCGTGTAGCTGCAAGTCCAGACTTTGGATAGGAGGCCTGGATTTTATCACCAGCTTTTCCCCCTGTAACATAGGGATAATGCTCACTTTCATCAGTAAGGTGAGCATGTGCCTGCTGTCATATATGATGTAGAACTTGGGGTATCTTAAGGATCTTTGCTGGGAATTGCTGGAGCGATGCAAGGGGGGAAATGAATTGCTGGTTCTGTTTGATGTAGAAGCCGAGCTTATGTACGCACCCAGGCTGCTGCAGTGACTCAGCCGCTCTCCTCAGGTCCTCACCAGCATTGGAAAGGCTGATAACCCCAGGGATTTCAGGAGATGGCAAACAAAGCTTGGCATGAAGCAGCTCACCTTGGAAATGCAATCTTGAACCACCTCCTCATATCTGTTTAATAGCACAGACAGTACTGTAGGATGAGAGAAAACATCTAGTGGTAATAGGGATAGTCTTTAATTCTCGGTATTTATAAAGCCCTCCTCATGACCTGATGTTCATCTGGCTAAATCACTGCAGATGTGCACTTAAGATAGCACAGCTTCGAGATGGATCAATGTCTTTTGAAAAGTGTTTATCTGGGAGGTATGCTAATAGTGCTGCAGAGCTGGTAGCCCGGTGCCTCCTGCCTTTCCCAGGAACAAAGGCACACGGTTCAGCTGCTGCGTGGCTTTGTAGTCACCAGGGAAGATCAGGTGATGTCTGAATAATTCCATGTGTGTAGGAGGTGGGGGGATCCACTTATCGTGTTGGCCAGACACTGACATCCACACCCAAGTGACTAATGTGAACTCGGTGCAACTCCCTACAGATTAGTTCATTTAAATGTCTTATCTACCTATCCTGTCTTGAGAATTCCTTCTGATGTTTTCTGCATTTGCCTGCAGTTACTGTGGCAGCCTTGGTAGCAGCAGCCCCATCAGTACAGCTGTCACTGAGTCTTGGCAAAGGTCTGCTACAAACAGCTGTTTGCAGGCATTTATAATATGTCAAAATCCTTACTCTGAAGCTGGAGACATCGAAAGCCACATGTGCACTTTGGGTTCATGTGCATTCATAAGCTGTTGTGCATGCAGCTGCAGTGTGCTGCCACTTGCATGGACAAATATTTGCATACACGACTCTTGCATACCCCAGTACGGGGATTCGCATGTACACCTTCACACCAGTGTTTGAGCAGTGCAGGCAAGAGCTGCATGGCTGTGGGTGATTTTGTGCACACTGAAAATAAGGGCTTGTTTGGAAAAGCTCTTAGCACAAAGCTTCCTAAACAGCTCTTGCAGTTTTCACAGACTTTTAGTGCACCAAGCAGAATCCATGCCATTAACCTTTATTACACAAGTGAGGCAGAGAGGTGTGAGGTATTGCCCAAGCTCACATCCAGATCGAGAGCACCGAGTCCTGAACCTTCAAGCGGATTGTGTTGTCATTTGAAAATGAACATTTGTAAATAAGAGCGATGGTGCAGATATCCTGAAAGGAATTTGGAATGAAAATGAAGGCTAAAGATTTCCTTTTGTGCCCTTACTTAACCTCTTTGTGCAAACCTGGAGACTTATATATATTCTTGGGTATTTTTTCTTTCTATATTGAGCTATGTGCTATACCGTAAGAGGAAGGTATTTCTTATTACAGATTTTGAGTGTCCAGTGTAGCCTGTAACTTCAGCCAAGATGCAGCCTCCCAGTAAGTAAAGGCTTCATAGGTGTGAGGCGTTAAAAATTACATTCTTCCAGAAGTGTAAGTTCCACTTGAAACCTCTCCTAAGGAGTTAAACACCCAGCCACGACTGTCACTGTGCTCTGAAACCCAGCAGGAATGTGTGATTCATGACCTGCCCGAGGCTCATGTGATGATGGCTTTGAGGGTTACTGTGTCTCCAGGCTTTATATCAAATATAATTCAGTGGGAGATGGCCAACACTGGGTTTGAACTGCAGCACCTATGGGAATAACAAGTGGCAGGCTATGACGCTTCAAACCCGGAGTTTTTCAAAAGGGGCTTAATGATTCCAGCACTGGCAAAAGATGTGTATACAGCTGAAATTATAGTCTGAGAAATTATTAGAAACTTACTTACATGGTATGTAATTTGTGCCTGGAAATCCTATACTTTGAGGCAAAATCAAATCAGAAAGGTTGTCGTATCCATGCTTAGGAAACCAATGCTAAGATGCAGAAGAGAGTGGCCCTTATAAGTAACTGGTATGTAGCCGTTGGGTTATAGATGAGGACGCTGGGGTTTTGAGGGCTCCCAGTCACACTGATGCTGGGTACAAGCCGGGAAGGGAGGACTGAAGAGGTCAGGATCTGAACTGGAGCTGACGGTGCTTAATTTGGTGGTATCTTCCCAACAAGCTGCATCTTGAGATACCTTACCAGAGTTAGCCAATATAATTACAGGGTTAAACAATAAATAATAGCAGAGGCAGAGAAGAGCCAAGAGGTGTGTTTGGCAAAAGGCCCTTGGCTGCTGGAAATACTGTGTCACAGGCACGGGTACTGAGCTTTGCATTCGGATAGCAAAGCAACTTGTTCCACCCTTGAAATCAGCGTTACAGTGCAAACCAGAAGCTGCAGGGGGGGGAAATGGTTGGTCAACCTCATGTTCCCCATGCAGCGGTAGCATGCTCTGCCCTCTGGATGTGTGCGAGCTCTCATGCCCTGCAGCATGCTGCAGAAAAAAACCCTCCTGTTGCTGGCATTCACCCTAAGCAGCCAAGTCCTTGGTTTTCCCTGATAGACTACCTGGGCAGGCATCTGTGCTGGGAATATCAGGCTAGCATGCCCACTGATGAGCCAAAGGTTTCACTCTGGCTGAGCGTGTAGCAGAAAAAAGGTCTTGGTGGATGAAAACAAGCAAAGGCTGCAGCCCAATTCTGTGTAATGGTTTGTTTGCATAACGTGTTGGGATTTGGGTGGATCCCAAAGCAGTTTGCAGGGTGGGTGCTGTGTCCGTATCCCGAGGTACTGACAGCGTGCGCTGGGGAGAGAAGGGGAAGTTTTCCAACTGGAAGCCATGGAGGGTGACGTGCCGGAGAAAATGAACCGCTCTGTCTGTAGCGCTGGCCAAGGCAAAAAGCCCCGTGGGGACATCCGTGTGCGCCGAGGAGGTGGCCTGGGGCTGGGGTGAGGCAGCCGTACCCTGAGTCATCACTGCCGCCTCCTCCGGTACCCGGAGCCCGTGGTGACCCCGTGCCACGGAGCGCTCTGCAGGCTGCCTGGCCGTGCCGGATGCGTTGTGCAAGAGTAGGTGGGTGACTGCTGCCATCACCACCAGCAGTTGTTATTTCAGCCTTTGCATGCTTAATTGTTTTGTCCTGCCCAACTGATCATGGTACAACAGGTCCTGTTTAAAAAGTAGATGCAAACAGCCGCAAGTGGGTTGCTGCATGAGAGGTGGCACTGTCCTTCCTGTGGGAATAAGGACATTACCTTCAGGGGTTCCCACCAGGGCTGTCCACCTCAGTCACACTAAGCTGGGTGATGCTTGGTGAGGTAAACACAGCGCTCAGCTCAAGTGAGTCATCTGCAGCAGAGCTGTCATGGGGACGCATGGGAGGGTCGTTTTATGTAGGGGTAAGGCCATCTTCCACCTTTGGGAATAGTGTCTGTCTTCCTAGTTCCCTGCTCTGCATCAGTGTAAAAGGCACTTAAGTGTTTAATCTGTGGCAACAGTGAAAAAGGAGGTTTTTATACCATTAACCTTCTATCTTCAGCCTGCTGTTTAAAGACAGTGCACTTGAAGATTTGAAAATACTCTTCGTGTGGAGAGGGGAGTGCTGTTTTTTTATGGGGAGGGGACACGTGCAGCTTGGTGTGCAAGAAGTGATGCTGAGCCCTTTGCAGAACAGAGAGGGAACCTGACGTGGGGCTTTTTCCAGGAAGCACAAGAAAGAACCAACAGGAGTTTAATCTCGCCACAAACAAACACAAAGATGAGTTTTCACAGCGCTTCACAAAGCTGTTTATTAGCTGTATGGGTATGATTTTTAGCAATATATGATAGAAACTGAAATTTGCTGCCACCTTCCCCTACTAAGTGATGGCTGCTGGGCAGTCTTCCAACAGGCAGGCTATGGGGATTTATTTTGATGAGCATTGAATTAGCCCTTCAGCACCCCATAAATATTAGGCTCAGGGGTAGCTGAGTTAAATGGAGACCCAGAAGAGGAGCGTGGTGGCTTCCCTGGGGTGGCTGGAGGTGAGGACGAGCCCCGGTCCCTGCCGTTAGCAGCTGTCTCCTGCCCGAGGAGCGGAGCTAATGCATCTCTTGGCACGGCTCGCACTGAGGTTGCCTCAGAAACCTTTCTTAGAATAAACTCTTCGGCAGAAGCAGGGAGGAGCAGGCGCTTCTCAGAATGAATTGCATCTGCATCATGCAGCGCCGCTTCCTCTTTTTCAAATTTCCAATTGTTGGACGGTCAGCATCGCCCCCATGTCTGAGATTTAATGATATCTGCTTTACAACAGGGACTTTTCCAACTTTACCTAGAAAAAGAGCTAACCCGAAACCCAGCACTTGCGGTTAGCCAGCTTCCGTCAGCGGCTTTACTCACTTCATCTGTTGAAGCAGAGGAAGCTGCGACTGTGACGGGAAGAGGGAGCTGACTGCACACCAGGATCCCGGTGCCTCTGTTTGCAGGAGGACCCCAGCAGACTGTGCATAACTGCATTGGTATGCGAGGTGCCAGCAGCCGGGGAGGGCAGAGGGTGCAGGATGAGGGACAGGCAGGGAAAGAGATCAAGGGGAAGCTTTCCCTTCACCGTTCCCTCAGTGCTTCTAAAGCACTACCAGACCCCCAGTGAAGGATGTAGGGCTGCATCTTTAAAGGCACCCTGGTGTTCAGCTAAAGTTCAGCAGAAACTAGATCATCGAGATATAAATCTTTTATTGAACCTTGAATAGAAGCTCTCTGCAGAGGCAGCACTGCTGGCAGGCGCGGGGCCGGGAGCCGGGCTGGCTGCCGCACACTGGCTCAGCGGGCTTGTCAGCGACTGACCTTTCTGCGTTCCTGCTTATTTCCCTTCTCACCAGCTCCGCTTGCGGCATCCCCATTTATTTATTTATTTAAAAGAAAACATCCTCTCAGCATCCCCCAGCATGGCTGAGGACGGACATCTGGGGAGAAGTCTGCATTACACAGGCTGGTTGCATCCAGGCTCTCAGGCTTCTCTCTGCAGTGCTGGGGGGGTTTGTAGGAACAGGCTGAAGGTTTCCCACGCAGAGCCAGAGTGAAGGGGTTGTGAAATAGTAAATGTGCAGAGGAGGAAGAGGTGTACCCCTGCGTGCTGGCAGCATCCCTGCTGTCCTCTCCAGAGAGCTCCCACAGCCACCATAGGTCAGCAAGCACTGGTGCCTGTTTTACCTGCATCGATGCAGTTTTACCTGTCTGTCTGACCCCATGGCTCCTCACCTGAAGGTGTTTGCCCAGGCTGTTTGGGTGGACATCCCCTTCTTGCTGGGTGGTAGCTTCCATGTGAACCTCAGGCTTGAGCTGTGCCAAAAAGCTACATGAAACCTGAATGGGAGTGCAGGTTTCGTGTAAGGTCTATGAAACCTGCATTAGGTCCAGCCTAATGACCTGGGTTAGTGAAGTGATGTAGTCCTTCCCTAAGCCTGCCTCTGCACAGAATGGATCAGGACTCAACAGGGGTATTGCCAGTACCTGGCTCAAATTGAGCCTTGTCCTCACTGGAGGAGAGAGGACTGCCCAGAAGACCATGAGTCTGTGTCCTTTGGTTCCTGTTCTCCTTCCTCAGCTTGCAGAGCTCACATGGAGCATTTTGGGGTTTATTCTTTCACCATTGCTGTGAGAACTAGAGAGGTGTTTTGTTGTTTTGTCAAGTGAAAGCCCAGATTTCCCATACTCGAGTGACTTCAAGAACTGGGGCTTTCAGAAAACCCGTTAGTGCGAAACTCCTGAGGAGCCTGCAGCTGTCAATGCTGTAGTGTGTTCTGGTTTGATTTCACCATCCAAGGCTGCCCGTCGCCTTCCCTGCCCGTGACAATCAAGTTGCAGCCCCTGCAGCAGCTACAGCATTTGCTTATACTGTAAAGTAATGTTAGAAAATGTTTGGGGTATTTGTTAATAAAATGTTGCAGGTAGGGAAGGGTTGGTGTTTCCAGGTCCTCCTCCCCTTGTATCCTGCATCCTTCATAAGGATGGGCTGCCAGCTTGGAAAGCTCAGTTCTTTGGGAGCAAGTAAAATAACAATATTTCTACAGCAAGGAAATTGTGGGCAGGAGGTGGGCAGGAGCTTCAGGGCTCTTGTGCCTGCCTAGTAAACTTCAGGACGTGGACCCAGAGGGTCCAGGCAAACCTGCCAATGTAAATTGCAGTTTAGTCCTAATTTGCCTTGGCCTTGGCCTGGAGGAGAGCAGGGAAGGGAACAGCAGTTGGTTTAGTTTGTTTTCCCTGGGTGGGGAGGGGAAATACTTTGGGGAGGAGGTGCTGGACCTGAGCACAAGTGAAGAGCCTGCCCTCTCTTCCCTAATGAGGATTTTACTACGCCTGGAAGAACGCAGTGAAATGTTGCCTGTTACTGTTATTAAATCTTAATTACAGGCCTGTCATTTCCTAAAGTCCAAAATATTTTGGCACTTGTCTTGATAAAGGCATATTTTTTGGTACATATATTTTTTTCTTTCTTTTATTAGCAGAAACCATCTGCCCTGTAAACAGAGATCAGGAGAAAAAAAGCCTTCCTGGCAGTTTTGCATCATGTGGGAATCCTGTGGTGCGCTGCATGGGAAAGGGCCTGCTTTCTGCCTTTTAATCTCAGCAATAGTAAACTCCAAGCAGATCAGAAGCAACTCATTTAAGATGATGAGTCTTGGCATCTCATCTGAATTACAGAAAGGATGTGACTGTAACTCTGTAGAGGAGCACAACCCTGATTTAAGCAGGATGGATGCTCCTGGGAATGAGTGAGCATGGAAGGGGAGCGGAGCGATGGGAAGCGGGTTCAGGTTAGAGATTTCGTCAAGAAATGGCAAAAAGCCAGAGTTTGCAGTGCTGTAAAAATAAGCCATAGGTTTGTGGGAGAGCTCAGCGAAGGGCCTGGCCAGGGCAAACTTTGGTTGCTGTCAGTCAGTGATGCTGATCCGCCTTTGGTTTGGGATACTGTTAATCCAGTAGCCCATTACCATTTCATCTGGTTTGTTTAAAATACTACCAGCTGTTGCAGTGTCACCTATGAGAGTGCACACATCCTTATCTCATCCAGCATCTGTTTGACTTCCATTTCAGAGAGTATCTCCAGTGTGGGAGGAGAACCAGACTTGATAGGAAACCAGTTCCGTGTTGAAATTGAAGGTGTTAAGATACAGTGTGCACCCCTCCTTCTGTGACTTTCTATTCCATTCCTGCTTTTATTTTTAATATCGCTGGCATGTACATGAGTGTGTGAGCCTCTGTGTACGTATCGATGAGACTGAGCACGTGTCCACTGAAGTCCCTGACTGTAACTTACACTGGAATATTAGGGAATTTGTATGCCTGAATGAAAGCTATTATAAGCAGTTCATTGTGACTTAATTCAGAATATGATTTTTCTTTTTCATTAAAAAGGAAGTATTTCAACTATGAAAGTATTTCCAGGTAGAACATTCTTATTTCTTTCATTAGCAAGAACAGCCAAAGTTTGCTTGACCAAAAAAGCAACCCAGTTTTATCAGCAGAAAATCTTCAACAAACACAAATTAAAGAGTGCAAGATGGCAGCCGATTGCTAGCACTGGAAAATGCATGTCCGGACATGAAATCTGGGCTGGTTTAATGTCCGGTGTTCATGTATAACACTCAAGTGTATCTGAAGAAGAAATGGCTGGGGAGAGCGAGTTGCTGGAAAGGAAAAGCCAGCAATAAGCAGCCGTAATTCTCAGTAGTTACATCTGAAGTGCCTCATTGCCTCTAGCAGGCAATTTTGCAAACTTTCCAGTAAGATGCAAATGAAAATAACTGCAGAGCTTCTGTATCTGAGGGATGTCCCCGGGTGGCATTGAAGAGCTGTCTGCACTCAGCTGCTCGGGTGCAGGGTTTCGGTTTGCAAATGCTGATTGTGAACTCATGTCTGATTCTCAGGAGAGAAACCTGGACTGGTTCCCCCGGATGAGAGCCATGTCGCTTGTGAGCAGCGACTCGGAAGGGGAGCAGAATGAGCTGAGGAACTTGCAGGAGAAGTTGGAGTCCACCATGAAGCTTGTGACCAACCTTTCTGGCCAGCTGTCGGAGCTTAAAGATCAGGTAAGGGAGAGCTGGCTGCGAACGTGTGGCCGTGCACTGCTGTGGGCAGGACAAAGGTCCTGCAAGCCTCCTGTATGAACTGGTGTTTTACAGCTCCGTGGCTTCTGCAAGGCCATGAAGAGCTTCTCTAAAGCAGCTCACGTTTAGGAAAGAAGCGAACAAACAAAATGCCCTTCCAAAGCCCTGTACCACAGCTGACCTGCCTGGCAGTGTGGCCTCAAGTGGTGTAGTCCAAAGCAGCCGCTACAAAAAAGGGAAAACTTGCATTACAAAAATCAAAGCTGTAGTTAACTTATATCAGTCCTCGCTGGTGCAAGGAGCCTGTATGTATGTGGTGGTGGTGGTGATGATGTTGTGACAGGTTTTAACCCTAAGACCAGTAAGTCAGAGGGTGTGATATTGATAGAAGCACTGAGTTGCTGCACGGACCTCAAAACCCACTGAGAAACTGGAGAAACACTCGAGTGGTTAGCTCATGCTGGTCTCCTCCGTGCTGTCACTGTGCTGCTGATGCAGATACAATTTGGCTGCTGTCAGACTTAAGACTGCAGCACAGACAGATGTACCCACAGAGATATTTTGCCTTGCAACATGTATTGCTACTACTCAGCATGTGAGTGCTGTATTTTATTGGTGCAGTACTTTTTCTGCCCCACGAGTTAGAGGACTCGTGTTAACTTTTGGTTTGTCTGGAGTTCGTGGGGATTGTTCCCGGCCCAAACCCAGCGATAGCTTTGTGAAAGCCACAAAGGCAGCAGGGCTTTATTTCATTGTTGTCTGTACAGATTACAGCCTAACTGGAAGTAAAAAGGAAAATGCTGTTGCCTGCCCTGGCAGGAACTGTTTGTGGCGGCAAAGTGACTAGCTGCCTATCTTTATGGATTAATAACCTGAGCCAGATGGTTCAATTAGTTTAGTTTATATAGATATTGGAACTGGATAAAATTAATTGCTGACTTGCACATGATGGTATCCTGGGGCAGTCGATAGAAGCGCCCAGGGCAGAAATGGCCAACAGATTTGGTTCATTATCTCCTCAGATACGATCAGCCGACTGTAGCACAGTTGGCATAGCCCTCTCCAGTGCTAATCGGATTCCTGCTTCCCACCTCTGCTCTGGGTAGGCTGGGTTTCTCTGTAAGCCAGTTATCTTCATGGAGACATGAGTCTCTGGAAGCTAATATTGACTGAGATCCTGGCTCCCTGCCTTCCGATCACGCTCTGCATTTCTGATGGAGCTGGGCCCAAAGCCTAATGGAGCACAAAGAAGGGATTAACATATAGGGCTTGGAGCAGAAAACCTTGCTGCTTTTTACTGTAATTAGTTTTCAGACACTGTGCCATGGACCCCCTTGCTCTAGTTGGTTTTGAGGACAGAGGATAGAGGCAGTTGCTCTTTTGTCTGTGCTTCAGTACTTGCTGGGTAGTGGTTTTGCTATTTCGCCTGGAAACAATTATCCCGAAGCATGTGTCTTGCGTCTTCTTGTTGAAGGGTCTGACTCAAAGTGGTCTGCAGTCACCAGAAGTCTTTCCATCAGCCACAGCCAGCTCTGGATCAGAGAGCATATCTTTCTGAAGCTTGCAGCTCTTGGCTGACCAATCGCTAAAAACCCTTCTCACTCTTAGTGAAAATAAGAATGAAGGACTTAGCTTTTAGAGAGCTATTTGGCTGTAAAAGCAAAAGAGGAAACCAGCTTCATTAATGTTGTGATAGCTTTTAGGAATTCCCCTAAGTACCGTTGCAGAGAGCCCTGCTAAAGTTGCAGGATGCTCAATTATGTGACAAAACCAGTACATCCCCCCTCCTGATCAGGAACTGTCTCCAGGAAAAGGAACTAACTCAGGGAACTTTTATTTGTATTTATTTCATTGTAATTAAATAAAGGGAAAACCTCTTATTCATTTGCTTTTCAAGCGTGTTAGGTTTCTGGAGACTCTAATTGTTAGAAACTGAAATCCAGCATGCCTGCTTTCACAAAGTAGTGCACCAAGAGCCATTAAAGTCTTGATCGCTTCAATTCTGTGCAAAAAGATTACAGCATAATTGTCTGCCACAGCAGGGGATTAGATGTAATCATCCAGAAGCCCTTTCCAGGGCCATCCTCCGATGTCAGTAAGCTGGAGGCATTTCTAATAGACGTTGGCTCCTTGCTCGGGACAGTTCTCTCACACCGGGTGGACCCCGGCCTCCGTTGCCATTGAGGTGACTCAGTGCTGGAGCTGCTGCTCAGGTTGGCTTTACTGGAGGGACTGGCGTGCCCGTGTGTGCGTGCACAGTCGGTGTCCTGCTCGTGCACTTGGCACATGCCCTGCTCCCATTCCTGCTCTTAACTCCAACTCACCCATAACCTTTGGAACAAGGCAGCGTGCGTCTGTGCTGTTGCATGGTTATCGGAGAGTCCGGCTTGACTCAGATAAACTTCGGGCCCCTTGGTTTCATTTTTCAATCCCGTCAGCATTACTCCTATAGCTGACAGCTCACCTGCACTATGTTGTGTGTAGCTTTTATTGCCTTTTAGGCCCAGGTGTACAGTCACTGCGGCCACAAAGCTTTTCAAGAGATTCACTCTCTAGGTAAATGTGATAAAGTTTTCCCATCTTGCAGCCCAGTGCTCTCTAGACAAGCATTAAGCATCTTGCAGGATTAATAACATTCTTCATCAACACTGCAATTGAATTTCTCTGTCTTTCTATGCTTGGTTGCTTTATTCTTCCCTTTCTTAAGGAGGTGTGTGTTTACATCAGGGTGCACCATCCCTCTATCTACACAGCATGAAAATATCTATTATTTTCATTGCTCTTTTTTTCTTCCCATTTTTATTTCATGCGGCCCCTGAATCAGTTGATTGGCTGTGTGAAATCATGGCTCTTGGTTTGCTCAGTAAAGCTAATCAGTATCAGTGGGCATTTTTTAAATGAAGTCCTCATTGCCTCTTTGTATTTCCAACCTGTGGCTTGTCTTGGAAGCTGTTAAAAAAGGCCCCAGTTGGATCAGCAGGGAAGTAGCTTGTGTGTGTCTCTGAGACTAGAGAGCAATGGAAAGACCCCTCTCCTGCTCCCATTTGCCTGTGAAGGGTTACAAGCCCTCTGTGAAAACAGACTTCCAGAAGTGTGGTACAGAGGACCGGGAGGTGGGACCTGTCCTCGGGGGCTGCTGTCATCTTCCTGGAAGGGTAAAAGAACAGTTCTGCCTCCCCTTGGGTCAGGTGACGAGCAAGGCGCGGGGCTGCGCTCAGGTTTAATTGTGGTGTCAAGGGGAATGACTGTATTTCAGTCCTTTCCCTGGTGGTTAAAGGAGTGTAATTATACACAGCAGGCCTGAGCGAAAGCAGTGGTGTGTGCAGGGCTGCTCGGCCCAGGAGCCCTTGGAGGTTGCTCGGAACTCATGGTTTGACCAATTCCTTTCCCTACAATGAACTCCAGGCCCCAAGGCCAGCCGCCAGCTGCCCAGCACACTGGGGTCTGCTGCTCCAGAGATGGGAAGGCTTCTCACTGTCACTGAAACCAAATGCATCCAAGTGCATGCTGCAAATGAGCTGAATGTGTGAGCAGGCTACCCCGTTCTCCTCAAGTTTCTACCACAGCAATTATATCAGCTGACATTTGTCATTAAATATCCAAAAGCTGAAAAAATTAGATGCTGATGTAGATGCTGCAGGAAAAGCCTTGCAGGGAGCTGAGTTAATTCTCATAGAGAAAAACACTCTAAATCCTATCTTATGCATGAATGAAAAATTACTTTAGTGGGAAGTCAGGCAGGATTTCTGATGCACGGGCATGCTGCTGGAGTGACCAGGATGTGACCACAGCCCCTTGTGCGCACTGTCTCAGTGCCACTGTGAATCACTTGCAGTGGTGTGGTTGTACATTTGTTCGTTGCTTTGAGGGTGTGGGGGCTCTCTCTGGAGCCCGGGTGCCCAAGGAGCAGTGTTGGACTCCCCTCGCCCCAGTGGTCCAGGGGCAAGGCGCTGCCCTGGCATCCTCCTCAGCACGGCCGCTGCAGGCCAGCCCACATGCCAGCATCTCTGAAGCTGAGGAGCCGTGGCGAACGCATGCAGTGATGCAGCTGTTTGCTGCTGGAGACTCTGCCCACGCTGGAGTCGTTCCTGACGTGGTGTGTCAGCTTACACGAGCTGTCAGAAACCTCCCAAGGGCTGAAAAACCCCAGAGTGGAGAACTGGATTGTGGCCTTTTTTCACTATCAGTAATAACAAATGATCCGTTCTCAGGTCATGACTGCACTAATTAGGAGAAATGTTCTTCTATCCGATGGGAAGCGCTGCCAAAGATAGAGCTGCCTGGCAGTGAGGTGGTTAACCTCCCGGGCCTGCCTAGCGTCTTGGCTCTTGGCAGATGGGAAGGGATGCTGGCTTGCTCCTGGTGAGAGCGGGAGCGCGCGAGTCTATTCCAGCAAAGGCAAGGGTATTCCCAGCTTCACTTGAGGGTTCGCCCCTTTTTTCCGCTCTCTGAGTCTCGTCTGCCTCATACGTTGGACCGGTTACAAAGAATTCCTAACGGGGGAGGCTTCACAAGCTGCTCTCTGCACTAATTCCCGCTGGCTGCCTGCTGTCCAGAGGCTTTGTCTTGCTATACAGTAGCCACCCACCCCAGCAAGCTTGACGGACATCCCCGATGAGTGCATGAGACTGCACCACAGTTGCCTCTTCCACAGCGGACAGGGGGGTGTTACTTGCAGACAGTGGGTTTCAGAGTGAACACGGAGCGCAGGAGGCCCCGGGCGAGCACAGGAAGTGTCTAGGCCTAACGAGCCAACTCTCTGATTTTCCAGATGACGGAGCAGAGGAAGCAGAAGCAGCGCATCGGTCTCCTCGGGCACCCCCCGCCCATGAATGTGAACCTGCAGCAACCGGCATAAGTCGGAAAGGCCGCTCTACCCCTCCTCGCAACAGCACGAGTAATGCTAACCCAGAGCTCAGACCCCACCACTGAGGCTGCTTCTGTGTACGTTCAGTTCATCTTGTAAATAACCTGGTTTTATACTGTATGTATATGACTGCTACTATATAAAGTTTGGGGCATACATATTGTAATTAGAACTGCTGGCACAGGACAGAGGTTAAACTTTGTGCCAAAACTATCAAAATTGCCTTTTTCTTGGAAGGACTTAAAGAGAGCACCTGAATTGCACTTGAAAAGAATATTTGACTATGTGACATGTATTTTGTATTTAAAAAAAGTATAGAATAGCTAGTATTTATGTTTTTATACAATTGTGCAATATGAATTATGCAATCACAATATATTTGTAACTCCTGAATGTCCTAAAGGGAGTGCACATCTTTGAATCTGGTGTGTTAGTACAATGTAATAAATGGTATAAAATTACAGGTGTAAATGAGGCTGCTGCAAAATTGTGTAACTGGTGATTTTTCATACCCTTGGACATTTTTGTACCATGTGTGTAAATATCTTGCAATGCCATGTTTGTTGCCTCTTCCTCCCAGAGATAACACTGGGAATCTGTGAGCTGTTAAATTGGCATCAATTAAAGCAAAACATTACTTTGAAGCTTCCAAAGGAGGAAAGCAGGAGGTATTTTTCAAGTGACTTCTTCAAAATACTGAGGCTAGAAGAGCTCAGATACCTGTTTTTTTAAGTGCTAAGATTTCTTAAAGGGAACTTTTTATGCAAAAAGAAGTTTGGGATGAGGATGCACTACTGGTGAGTCGGTGCAGTCTCCTATGGGCATTTTATGCTATGACACCTAAAACCTATCATGAGGCTGGCCAGGCTTTGCATTCTCAGTGTGTAGGATCCTTTCCCTTTATTTTTTCATTAGAGACCTATGTGCCTGCTAAAGCTTTAGCAAACAGGCATTGCACCGACTGAAACACAACCTATCCCGTTAGGATTGTAGCTGAGCACTGACGTGTGTAATGCTTGTGAGAGAGCCACTGGTTTGAGGTTGGTCTGTCCCACTCCTTCCTCTCTATCTCTCTCCCTCCATTCAGTCACTTTCTTTGGTTTCTGATTCTAGAGAGTATGAAAGGAAACTTGGTTTGGGTTTCTTCTCCAGTCTGTTGCATAGTTTTATACATGGACCTCATTTTTCAAAAGCTGACTTCTCTGCAATACTGTCTACAAAAAATTAAAAAGGAAAAAAAAAAGCTACAAACAGAGCTATGAAAATTTGTAAATGCATAAATATAGGTATTTAAATAAATGATGCAAAATACTCTACGGTCAGAGGCTGCTGGTGGTTTGTCTCCCCCTCCACCGTGCTGTTGGGTAATGTTCGCTGTCGCGAAAGCAGAGTTGCCTGGGCCTGGCAGGTAAGGATGGTGCTTTTCCCAGCTCAAAGAGCAGGAGGGGCAGGGGTTGTTTTTTTAATACCAGAGCAAGTCCCTATCCTCCAGCTGCAAGAGCCCGTGGTGCCTCAGCATCCTCGCGTTTTGGATACTTCAGACTCTTGCCACTCATGTTTTAGGCTTCACATCTCCAGACTGGAGTATGCGAGAGATAAAAATACCACTCCAGCTCCAAGTATCGTGAGCACAGGAGTGCTGCTGCTGATGTGTATTTGATTAAGATGTAGCAGGAACTACCTGGTACAATTAATCATCGTTAATCTGGGAAGTGCACACAACTGTCTGAAAAGGGTGCGTCTCCCTGCCACAAGTCATCACAAAACGTCAATGCGAGCACATCTAAGAGGGGTGGGAGGGCGGCAGAGCAGCCTGGCCAGCAGTCTTCGAGCCAGAGATTTATTGGGGGGGGATTGTGACTTCTTAATTGCGTGTAATTTCTCTACATATCCTGGTAAATGTGTCTTCCTCCCCTCCGCAGCCACCGGCTCCCAGCAAGGTGTATGCAGAGGGAGCATGATGGATGCGACTGCCACCGGGGTTGTGCAATGAAGGAGCAGGATTTCATTTTCTCTGAGCAGCAGAGACATGTATCTATCTGACTCACTCCTTCCCTTCGTGCCATCCTGGGATGAGCAGACGCACACACATTTGTCAGGCTTCCCGGAGCCTCGGCGAGTCTGGTGAGAGGGAGGAGGCTGCAGCACAGCCTGAGAGGGCACCTGTAGGGATGTGCAGTGTTGCTTCACCCTTACCTTAAAAAGGCAGAAGCATCTGGAGCTTCAAAAGGCACAAACGCCGCTGTGCGCAGTGATCCGTGTGAAAGTCAGCTGCGTAGAACCTGGTGTGTGCACATGTGGTGGCTCCTTCCCTGGAGATGGGGGACACGCAGAAAGTCGTAGTTCTTTTTTCTGCCCCTGCTACAGCTGCAGACCAGCATCTGAGGCAAAGCACAACCACTGCCCTGATTGCAGACATGGACTGCGGCACCGGGCAGGTGGGTTGGCTTGTGGGGCTTTGTCGTGTGGTGATGTGGAGGGTTTGTATGGTCACGCTTCTTCTCCAGCACAAGCAGAGTCTGTATCAGTTCCTGGTCAGCAGCGGAAGCCTTCTCCTCTCTTCCTGCCCTCCATCTGCAACCAGGTTGATAATTTCTGCAGAGGTCCATTGTTGCAATGAAATTCCGTGCATAAGCATCACACACGGTCACTTTTTTTCTTCTTGCATTATTTGGTCAAGACTTTTGTGGAATTTTCTCTCTGGATCGGATCATTCTGGATGTGCTGAGCCCCTCTGCTGCCACGGCCAAGGAGGCTGGCAGCGTTTTCACTCTGCAGCTTCTGAGGCTACATGTCTGTGTAAGGGCTTTCCCAGTTCTGGATTGAGATCTGGTGTCTCATGGCAGCTTGTCATTGATCTCAAGGAAAAGCTGTGCGAAGGATCTGTTTCAGCACCACATTTTGGGTGGCTTTTTCTCCGCAAAAGCTGAATATCTCTTGAAATCACAAAAAGCTCTATTCACAATCTGGGGGGGAAAAACCCACTCCAAAACCCGAGATGAGAATTTGTAATGATGCCTTTAGTTTCCTTAAGCCAGGACCCAGGAGGCTGAGCATCACCTCGGACAGATGCTGTAAGATAAGGTAGATGGCTCTCGCTGCCCACCTCTACAGAGAGGTTTTGCAGCAGTATTTCTTGGGGACATCAGAAATTAACTGAACATGGGGAAGCCTTTGGAAGCATTGAGCTGGGTGTGTGTTGTCTCTTGGGTGGAATAGCTATGAACACCAACCCATAACTTCAAGGAACAAAACTAGCACTTGCAGACCCCAGTAAGAGCGAATGGGCGAAAGAGGGGACCTTCCTCTCAATGCAGAGCCCGCATGTGGGGTTGCCGAGAGGAACCCGCTCCTCCCAGAGCCACTGACCTGGTGACGGGTGGAGAGCAAGGGGAGCTGGTTAGGCGGAAGCCCTTGGAGAATGCCCGGGGCGACAGCATGCCACCAGAAAGCGTTGCTGCAGCAGGAGCAGCATAGCTGGTCCCTAGTGTACGGCAGGATGTCGATGTGTACGGAACGTGCCTGCTGTGCTCCGGCTGGAGCCCCCAGAGCCCTTCTGGAGGGATTCTGGTTTGGTGCCACCTTCAGTAAGAAATGGTGTGGGCATGCCAGAGGGGGAAAGCACAAAGGACTTCTCCCTTGGGGAAAAGGTGAATTGTGAGGATCTGGGACTGTGTAACCTGGAAAATAGAAGGAAGGGAAAACCACATGCTATTAGGCAATGTCTGGTGAGGATTTAAGGAGAAGGAACTGCTCGGCTGAGCTCAGGATATTTAGGGCCTACACAGTGGGCTCTAAAAGCACTTCCCTGATGTCCAGTAAAGTTAATGATTCGGTGGCACTGACAGATGGCAGCGTGAGGATTAGATCGAAAATGGGGAGTTCCCATTTGCCTTGCATGCATCCTGAGATTTCGTTTGGCATCAGCTTCCTTTAAGCAGGATTGCTGGGTGCTGAAGTCCGGGAAGACAATTGCTTTGTCTTTTAAATAAGAACTTTCATTTGGAGGTGAAAATGAAAGTGACCTTCCGAAGAGGAAGGAACAAAAAGAATCTCCCAATCTTGCTAATAATGGGAAGTCCTAGAGGGGAAGAGTCTCCGTGTATTCTTCAATTTGCATGAATGGCTGAGCCTGTGGATGAGAATTTTCTTCTCTAATGAAGCAGGTGACATGCTAATCAAGGCAATGCAAATAACTGCTCTGAAAGCACAGCCCTGGCGCCGCGGCCCCGAGACAGCCACAATGGCAAATTCAAGCCCCGGCTTCAATTTTGCAGCAAATTGGCAGAGGGCAGGACAAAGGAGCCGGGATTGCATTCTCTGTGCTCGCGGCGGGGACGCACGATGGGGCGCGTGTGATGGATACCTCGTTACATAATGGGGTCTTGATTGATGCCGTGTTGGGAAAGTCATAATATAGCTTCGTGTAACAATTCAACTTGTCTCCCAGAATGGGAAATGCTCCTACACACATGCTTAATAGGGTTTCTTTAAATTGCCCATTGTATTTCTGAACAAGAGAAACCTATTTGGAGTGCTTTCCCTTTTACGTTTCCCACATAAGCAGCTGAAGACATTGCCATGTGTGTTCTTTGCACTCCTGCAGCCCCCCTTGCCATCCTCCCAGGCAGCTGTACGATCACCCAAAGCGAGGTGTTAAAGGGATGCCTGTGAACTGCACCCATGCCAAAACATCCAGAGTAAGGACTGCATCAAGTAGCTGCTACAACACAGGGCACAAAGGGGCCATAAGCCTGCTGATGACTGATTTGGGTGGCTCTTTGTTTTAATTGGAGACTGCCTGGTTCTGAGCTGCCTTGACCAGGTTCTCACATGCCGTGATGGAAGTTCAGTCCCAAACTGTGGCTTTCCTGAACAATGAAGAGCGAAACTTTTACATTTAACATGGAGCGTTTAGTTTTACAAACAGACCAACCCATGCTGCTCATCTTTGAACTTGGTCAGTACAGGATGTTGATATTCAGAGCAAAATCGGTACAAATACGCCAACAACGTGAAACTGCTATTTTCACTGAGACATAAGGAATAACCTCTGGAGACATGCTGTACTTCTCTGTCCAATTTTTTACTTGCTACCTTTCCGACCTCCTTTCAGACTAAACATGTTAATGAGATGAATGTCAAAGCCACCCACAAGTAAACCAAGTTGTCCCATCCAGTAGGCTAATGTTGATTTGTTTTTAGTAAGTAGCAAGGATGCTGGAAAACCCCTATAAAGATTTCATTTTTACCAAAAAGTACCAAAAACTCCACCAGTTTTGCATCACAAAGTAGTGGTTAAAGTAAAGATTTGAGTAAAGCAGCATGTCTGTGGTTTTTGTGGGTGGATGGATCTCGGAATGACTCTCAATCTGTCAGAGGGGAGATCTGCATGTCATCTCTGCATATGACAAGCAAAATCTGCAGTGACAAATATCTTTCCAGTACCTGGCTGCGTTGTGAGCCTCGTACCCCTCCTGCCACCCGTAACAGTGAAGTCTTGTCAGCACATAGCATATGAACCCACTTTTTTTTTCATTTCTAAACTGAGACAAACTGAGGAAGGAAAGACAAATATGGAGCAGCGCTCTGAACTGCAACCACCACTGCCAGTGTGCTTAGTCATACAGGAATTCAACCCCGATACGCACCCAGACAATGCCAGGCTGAATATTTGTATTAGACCAGGTAGCCCACCTTTGGCACGTTCTCATGAGTTTTTGTGATGCTTCTCTGCTGCAGGTGTGTGAGTGGGACACGTGGAAATGCAATTATGTAAGGCTGGAGGGGAAGAAGGATGAGAACAATTCTTGTCCAAATCAAACTCAATCCAGGGAAGTCCAACTATGGATGCAATTGGAATTACATAGAAGAAAGCGTCCAGAAGGACAACAGATAATACTGATTTAGACCTTAACTGCTGGCAGGAGAAAGCGCAAAACCTGCAGCACTACTCTGGATGTGACAAGGCCATAGTGACAGTGCGATCTGGGGACCCCAGCTGACGGAAGCTGTTGCTGCAGCTCGGCTCCACTGGCAGCTGGACCCTCCTCCTCCTGCGCTCAGGTCTCCATGGGAAAAATGGAAGCAGTTTGAGCGGGTGCAACATGGGGAAAAGATCTGAAATCTCAGAAGCAGTCATGAGATGGGAAACCCACCCTGCGCCCAACCAAAGTCACAGTCCCGGGATGCAATTATGGGCTGTGGGGAAACAGGCTGGATTAAGTGCCCCAAGGCAGGTGCTTCCCCAGGAGCACCAAGGAGCCGGAACAGCCAGACCGAGGTACCCACTCCTCAAGGAAAGGGCAGAAGCAAATCCTGCTCCTGGGGCTTACTGAGGCAACGGGTTTGTTTTCAGTTTCCTTTTCTAGCGCTAAGTAAATACACAGAGCACCAAATCTGAAGGCAGAGAAGACTGGAATTGCTTATCTGTTCCATGTGTTTCAATATGACTCTTAAAATAGTGGAGATGCTGTGTTATGATTTCCATTTCGCTTGTGTCCATAATACTGTTTTTACTCAACAGAGATGGAAACACAATCTGTTAAGTCTGTAAGAAATTTTTACTTATGAATGATGGGAGCAAACATCGTGTATGATTAAATTACAGACAGAAAATTATATCCCCTCAGTGTTAGTATACCTGAAAGTAGCTAAAAATGGTAGTTTGCCTCTACTTACACACCATAGGAGTTTTCACATCAATTTAATCACAGGATGATTCATTATTCATAAACCAGTGATGCATTATTATGCAGCAGCATGACTACCTGCAGGATCCAAATCAGAGTATCTCCCAACCAACAGTTCCTGTGTCCAAGCCTGTTACTAGCGGCTAATCTGCCCCACATTTTCAGGAACATCATCTTCCCATGATGGCAAATCTGCAGTGTGTCCCAATGACTGCCTTTACCGTAATTGTGCTTTTCGCCTTTAGTTTGGATTTTTGCAGTCATTGGATCTCATTCAAGGTTGAAAAGTCACCTCAATGGTTAGGAGATTTCCGCAAAGACCAACGTGGACTGTGTCCGCTTAGATCTAGGGCTGACAAGAGGATTAAGCTATCTAAACCTAAAATGCACATCCTTGGAAATCCAGACTCACCCTGAAGACACTCCCAAACCTACGGCTGCTTTGTGACTGGAAGAAGGCAGGACAAGAGCTATGGAAAACCTCAAAAAAAGCAGGGCTAGACAGGCAGGACGAGTCACCCGCAGGGAAATGCTGCTGATGGGCTCATCCTGAACGTGCCTCCAGACATCCTGCTCTGCTACATCAAGGAGTCTTTCACCTGAAGTTGTGCGTTTGTGGTTGGCGACGAGAGCTTGCTCTTTTCTTCCCTAAAATCAGGAAGTGGAAGGAACAGAAGGAAATGGTGGCCTCCAAAGCCTGCTCTATGTAAATGTTGGGAAGAGAGATGGAAAGGCAGGTTCCTCGCAGTGCCTTTGACGTCAGTGCTATCATGGCTGCTCCTAAGTTTCTCTGTGGCCCTGTGAAGATTTTCTGCACAGAGCCAACAGCACCAGCAGCACTGCAGAGGATACCCGGGATGGAGGGCCTGAAGGAAGGGTCCTGGCTTGCACTACCCCAAAGAGAACAGTCCATTTCTGAGGGCATGCTCTACCAACCAACAACTAGTCCTCAACCTTACCAGTGAGAAATGACCACTGGGACTTTCTCCTTGTTGTACCCAACCACCTCCCTCTGAAGAGCAAATGGCAGGCACTGCTGCATTTGGGCAGCTCTCAGGTTTGTCAGGAAAGGTCTGGTGTGCTCCAGCCTGAAGGCTCAAACCCAGCAGGAACAGGATGAGCTCCTGGGTGCTGCAGGCATGAACCAAGGACAAGTATTACAGGATATACCGACCTGCTCGGGGAATGTGCGCTAATGCAGGTGAAGACCAGGCTGAATGGGGTTTCAATGTCAGATAGTCCATGCTGACTCAGACCATGTGCTCACGCTCAGAGCCCTCTCTGGCAGTGACCAGCAGAGAAAGTGCTACTAAAACTTGTGAGTATGCCTTCCCTGTCCAGCTCCTAAATAGCTGTTTATTGCTATCCCTGGGACAATGCAGGTTTGATGCCTTGCCTGTGTCCAAGCCCTCAGCACACCACATGTGCGATCTGATCAAGCGCACATTTTAAGAGCCAGGGCAGGGCCAGACGCATTTAAAACCTGCAGGGTCCCAGCGTTGCAGGGAGCTTGGGCCTGAATCATTAACATGAGAAATACTTTGGATGGTGCCTACCTTCCAAATCACCACTTCTGCAGCCAGAGCAGGGAGGGTGCCACCATCTTCTGAAACTCTTCTGCTTTGCATCTGGGAGCATTTCTTGGACTGAGGAGACTGATGATAGCACTGGTAGCACTCCAGGAAGCAGACTTCTGTGCAGATACTGCTTTAGTGAATACTGAATCAAAATATTTCCCTGTTGCCTGGATCAGGCATGGACAACAAGGCTGCTGCACCCCAGGGCACTGCGCTACCTGATCTTCTCGCCTGGATAGCAATGAAGTGTTACAGGGCTCAAAGGAGTACGCATACAAGGAGGAATGAAGGAGCTCCTATCTCAGGGGTAGCTTCCCAGTTAGAGCTTTTACCTGGAAGAACTAGATTAAAATCTTCCCCAGGCATGAAAGGGCATTCCTCCCGGTTCCCGCTTTGGGAGTGCTCTCCCACTCCCACTGGGAGTGCTTTGTGTGGCTCTTCCATGCTGCTGCCCAGCATGTACTGTGGTTTACTTCCCACCTCGCCCTGGGCAGGGCTCTCAGTCATGAATCAGCGTGGGAAAAGCAGCCCCGGACCATGTCACACAGTGACCAGAGGCTACAGCTCTGCCAGCTACTGCAGGAGACTCTCCTGTCTCTCACAGATAATCTTATTGACTGCTTAGGAACCAAGACCCCGAACTTGGGGCTTGAGTTGGTGCCCACAAGGTGAGAAATGAAATGCCCTTCTTTTTGTTTTTCAGACCTTTGTTGAGCCTGGTTCCTAGGCTTCCCGTGGGTCTAGTACTCAGACCGACAGGACAGTGGGGAAAAGTCTTGCTCCTCACCCACATCCTCACACTTCATTTCAAGCAATCAGAACTGTAGAGCAAAAGGGAAGATTACATGCTTGTAGAATACCTACAGTGCTATCCCCCTAACCTCTCTTCCAGATTCTTTCTTCGGGAGAGTGGGGTTATATCAGCCTATGCCAAAACACAGATGTTATGTAGTGGAAAATTACACAGGTAGAACATTAAATTTTCCTGAACCAGAAAGCCAGAGGTGGTGCATGAAATCATGCAAGAGCAAGCCGGGCAGACAGAATGAATCAGAGGGACCGGTGACAACATGGAGGAGGAAAGCCCTTCTGGCAGCCAGCCAGGATGAGGCAGTGCTCTTATTGCATACATTCCCGCAGCATCCTGCCCACCCAGCCTGACAAACCCTTTCAGTCAATAATGAATAACAGTGGGAAGCTGGCAACCAACGTCCTTCATCTGGTGGCTCAGCCGTCTCGTTTGGGGTAACTATTAAACACGCTATCTGAAAGTGAATTGCTTCTTAAATTCAGAGTTACCACGTTCTGGCTTGCACAGGACCTGTGATTCAAGTCTATCATATACAAATAGGAAGTATGCATGGTGATTAACCATGTATTAAGAGATGAGAAACACAAAGTTGCCACCTCCAGAAAAGCAAAGCACCTGGTTTCAGTTTGAAATGCCCTCAAGCATGCAGCTCCACTGCTATTCAGCGCTGAAGGCAGGAGCAGGTATGGCCCCTTCAGTGCTACCCCAGTGCACGAGCTGTTGCAGTCACCTTCTCCGGTAGCAGGCTAAATTCAGCTGCCTCTCCCTGCTGAGTTGGTTACGCTGTACATAGCCGCTGGCCTGGCTCTTAACCTTTGCACATCATGTTTACTGTAACTATGGGATGACAGATGTCCATAAACTGTTGTACTTGCATTACAATCGTCTCTACACCTTTTTGGGGGGGAGATGAACTTAATTTTTAACTCAAAATCAAGACAGAACTGATACAAACCATTAACCCCTTAATCCTGAATATATCACAGTCTTTTATGATATATATTGATAAGTATGCATAAGCCTTCTGGGGTGGGTTATGAAAGGAAAGGGCCTTTTCTGCTCTGCTCGTGCTATTTGAATGTAAGGCCTGGCCCTGTGGGCTGTAAGGCACTGCGGGTCTGTCCCTCCACAGCAGCAGTGACCGTAAAGGTTAAGCCTGCCACAGACAATTGTACCCAGCGGCACTGCTTGGCTGGTCTTTGCAGTCTGATTGCCACTGACCCCGTGACAATGAGGTAATGTCTCTGACTCCCGGGTCAGATAAATACCGCTCATTTTATAACCACCAGAAATGTTACTGAAAAACAGATAGGAAACAACCAAAAGTCCCATGATCGGTAGAATATAAACTTTACTACAGCTGTTACTCCCATCCTTCATTTAAATGCTTAGGGTTTCCTAATACCCACTTAGGAATCAGAGCCCTTGCCCAGCCTCCTGCTGGGAATGCTTCCCTGCCAGCCTTCGCCTCAGGTGGCCTCACTGAAACTAAGAGGTAAAGGTAGGAAAATGCGCAAGTGGAAGGATGCAATCAGTAAGAAACAACAAATGTTCAAACAGATTTCCTAAACCCCAGCCACCAGAACAACTGGAACAGGAATTTAAGCAAAGAGCTGTGCCAGGGACTGACAACCAAGAGCCCTCATACAAGTTCAAGGGAGCTGGCAAAGCATCTCTGAACACAAGTTCAACGCTGGCCTTAACAGGCTGTAGGTTGTAGTCCTGGTGGTGTGGCAACGGTTTCAGCCCAAAGTCCTCATTCCCACCTCCCTCCCTCTGCCCCATTTTAGCTCTGTAACAACCAAAGCCTTTGAAGATAAACGTCCGAGTGACGCCAGAGTGACAATGAGGACTTTGCACCCCTCCCAAGAGCAGGCGCAGCACCAGTGGGACACAGGCATCGATGACCATGGGTGCAAGACAGAGCTGCCACAGGGCAATGATAGCCCTCGTTCCAAATCCATCGCCCTACCACCAAACTCCTCTGAGCCAGCCTTGTCTTCCTCTTCCGGAAAAGAGGCCACGGTGCCCCCAGAGAGATGGGCAGGGAGAAATTCATGGAAAGCTAAAAAATTGTTATCCTGGACTAGCAAAGCAGCATTCCTCCCCATTGCCTCCAGAGCTCCAAACACCCTCCACCACCTTCTGCATCCTCAACACTGGAAAAACCAGGGTTAAGATAAACCCTGCTGCAGAGACATGCATTCTGTGTGTGGCTTTACAGTCTTAAACCTGAACCTCTGCGGAATAAACCCTGAAGTGTTTAGATGACTTCAATAGTCATGTCCTGTTCCTTGATACGTTCTTATTTTATACAAAATAAACCCAGTGCTGCTGGGTTTGCTACTATTCAGATTGGTTTTACCCATTTATTCTGCTGTACCTTTGATTTTAAGAAGTTGGGGAGGAAGTTTCTTTTTTAAGCTCTTGAAAGATGCTGAGGTGAAAAATAGTTTTGCTGTTCTTTCCCTATTTACAGTAATTCTGGCTTTTTAAGTGTTTAAGTGTTTATCGTATCCTGGTGTACTGTCCCCTAACTGTGCACATTCCATACGAAATTCAAAAGCTGCAGGATGATTTTTTCATTCCCTCATGTTAGTTTTCAGGTCACATTTTAAATTAACTTTTTTCCCCTCCCTCTGGCCATGACTCAGCAGTGTTAATTTGCATTGGTCTGACACTTTGCCTATAAGCCGCACAGGATAATATATCTATTCATATATAAATATGAAATGTTCATTTTTGTAGACCTTTTCTGACATTCTACTCCATTCCTGTACTACCGATTTCTTTCCCACAAATGTTTCAGTGGGAAGGGAGATTCCTGGCATGGGATGTTAAAGGCTTTGCTACCTCCCTGCACCGGTACTGTTAGTATTGGGATTTGCTGCCTCTTGCACTATCGGAAAAGTTTCCTGCTCAACACAAAAATGCACAACTGACCCACTTTTTGTGCAATTAGCAGATGTTAATAGTTCGTCTTCTATAGGTGCCAATAGCTCTAGAGAAGGAGTTTCAGTCTTGTACATCAACCCCAGTTTGTTCCAGCTGCCCGTGCCCAGCACTGTTCACTATTAGTCACTTTGCTGGCTGGAAGGCACCAGGTACCACAAAGAAGCGGTGCTGAGCTTCACGGTGAGTCTGAGCACAGCTGTGCCAGATCTGCCTTCCTTCTGAGTACGCCACTGTCACAAGAGCCACCAATTCTAGTCCCCAAAAATGCCTGTATTATAAAAAAGTGGCTATCAAAGAGAGGAACTGGTACAATTAAACATTCCAACTGTATTTGGAAGAATCACAGTTACTTACAGTAACCATTTGCTGAAACACTTTAAAAGAAAGCCTTAAAGTAAGCAGCCCCACATAGCACTAAACTTCCTTTGTCACATTACACATCTACTTTACAAGGCCTCTGCAAAAGTAGCTTTCTTAAGTGCAAATTTTAAACGCTACAGCTACAGGGAAAAGAATAAAACCAAACTCAGCTCCACCACCTCTATTTCCTTCTGCATTCATTTAAGAATGTGTCAGTTGGGGTTTATGTGCGGCCCAAAGCTGTGCAGCAAATTCAGGGACTAGACAGGCCCCCCAAAGGTCCTACTGCATGAGGGGGGCACGCAGCAGCTCCCTTCCAGACCCCCAGGGCTGCTCATGCGCCCTCCAAGCAAGGGACATCTACCCAGGCACAGCCATGCGCTGATCCACCAGCGGCTCTTGCGCATGGGAAAGGCAGTGCCAGTTCCTCCAAAACCCCTTAACAGCCCAGACATGTGAAAATAAGGCAGAACATCTCTTCCCTCTTGGCTTGGCACAACCTGTATGTTTGACTTAGAAAATGACTGTGCTGTGGGTTTTTTTTTTCATTTGATTCTTGTTAACGATCATCTCCTTTTCCCTTATTACTGGAACAAACATGCACGCATTTGAACTGCATTACATACTGTTTTAAAGAGAGATAATGTCAAACGCTTTTGCTGTGCACTCTCAGTGTTCAAGGAGGTTTACATAAGGCATCAGTTATACATTAAGCATATTTTATTTAAGCGGAGATGGAACTTTTTTCTTCTTTCTTTTTTTTCCCCAGGATTATATTGGGGAAATACAATACCTGCAGCAGATGAGGAGGCACTGAATTAAAACCCATGACAGGTTTCTTTCTTAAAAGGAAGCAAGGCACCGATTGAGCAATGGTGCTAAATTACCAATTTCTGCTGAAGCAAGCTAATGCATCAGCTGGGGCAAAAGCAGCATTTACAGCAAGCTGAGATTGCCACCACTGGACACCAGCACATCGGACGTGAAGCTGTAGCCATCCACCTCCCATGAGGTTCCAGCTGTATAAGCCCTACCACAATACAAGGACTCAGTTTGGAAAATCACATCATCTTTGCAAGCCCAACTCAAGCAGATCAGTTAGACTCCCAAGTAAATGCTGGTCTGCACTGACAGGTAATAAACTGACAGATGACAGCCTGAAAAACAGTCCTTTCAATGAGTAAGTTAAAAGCTTTTAAGTGGAATATTAAGTACAAAACGTCAAAAAGCAGGGATGCCAGTTGTGCAAAGCGAGGTTCTAACTGAACTTTTTTACTGTGATAAGTAGAACTTCATGTAATGACAGGGATAACATTTGAATATTATGCAAGTGCATGCTCGGGCCCCTTGGAAAGAACAAGGTCTCACATGTTCTTCTATTTTAAATGCCTGCTGCACCTCCCGAAATCTCTGGGGAATGTGCTTAGCAAAAGGTGAGCTCAACACTTCCAAAATAACACGCTCCGCACGACTGTACCCGGACCTCAAAGCCGGGCCCATGTTCAGCACAGCAGGCACGCTCCCAGGCCTGGGTACTGCGGGGCACGGGTCAGCCTGGCGGAGCCGCGCTGTGCCATTTCCTCCTCCGGGATGGGACCATCCCAGAGTCGGGGTAACCTGCGCAGCTCCGAGCGTGCTGGGTTTGTGTCGTATCCTAAAAGGAGCGCACGAAGCTCGGCAAAAAGCCCGCGGCGGGTGCAACAGCGGGGCGGTAAAGCGGGGCGGTAAGGCGGGGTGAAACCGCGGCTACCCGCCTGGGGGCTGCGTTCCGGCGTCCCCCGCCCCGCACTGTTCGCTGCAGGCCCCCCACACCTGCCGGCGATGCTTCGCCGCGCCGGCTGAACACATCCGGGCCCAGCAGCACCGTGCCACAAAAAGGCACGGCGCACTCCGGCCCGGCTGCTCTATGAGGGGGTTTCTCCCCGTTTGGCTCCCCTATGCAGAGCGCCGGCCGCCCCCGAAGCAGGGGAACGGGCTGGAAAACCCCGCGGCAGCGGCTGCCAGCCGCCACCGGGGGCGGGGAGCGGCAGGAAGGCAGGCGGACACGGGCAGACCGCGGCCCTGCCCGCGGGGGAGGCCCTGGCTGCCGGCCCGCCAGCGACACGCCTTGGCCGGGCGCCCGGCCCCGTGCGGCTCACCCCCGCGCCGGGACGGGGACGGGAGGCGGCGCTTCCCCCCCTTCCCTCCGCCCTTCCCGCTCCCCGCCGGGGTCGGCGGCCCCGGTCACGTTCCGCTCCGCATGGCCCGGCCGGGCCCGCCCGCCGCCCCGCCCCGCACGCGGCCCGGCACGCTGAGGGAGCCGGGCCCCGCCTTCGCCGTGTCACTCAGCGCCGGCCGCGGGCCTGGGGCGGGCTGCGGTGCCGCGGGGCCCCAGGCGCCGTGCACGGGCCCGGGTCCGCGCCCCTGCCGCGTCCCGCACGGATGCAGTTACCTCCTTGCCCTCGTCATGGTACAGAAACGGCGTGAACCGTGCACCTGGAGGGCCGGTGGATGTCCTGGGCCCGTCCTCGGCCGATGCCATGGCATCCTGCTCGGGAAGCTCCGGGAAAGGGTGTAAACCGGGTGCTGGCTCCTTCTTCGTATCTGCACGTGTGCGTAAGCTGCTCTCGTGTGCATCTGGGGAGCGTAATGATGCATGCACAGGGTCACTGCAGGCCTCCCCGAGCAGCATCGCAGTGTTTATAGCAAACCTCCCTGCCCTCACCAGCTCTACCTCCGTACTCTCCTTTTCCTCCCTGCGCAGGCGGCTCCTGGGTCATGTTATTTCCACCTATGTCCAACAGCTGGCCCAGGGAAGCCCCATATGATTTTAACACACAAACATGGAACAGTCCTAAGAAGGCTACTTCTATGGCTGCATAATCTAGGACTGGAAATGGAAGAGATGCTTTGTGAAATGAATTTGGATGATCTTTGGGCATGAATTTGAAGCGTTATTACATTAATCTGCTTTTTGTGCAGCGGCCCGGGCTCATTGGGTGAGCAGATGGTACTCACTTAATGGACCAAGTACTCTGTTCTGCTTTACCCTTGTTACTTGATGTGTGGCCCAAGGCCTTAAAAGCCCCACGAGCCTCAAACCCAGCACTGGGCACAGCCAGCCATGCTCTCCTGGTCTTTTGCATAGTGCGTGCGGGTGCTTCCAGCTCATCTGTCCCTGGGAGCTGACGGCAAGTGGTGATGGAGTGAAAGGGCAATACAGGTGCACCAGCGTGTCTGTCAGTGGAGGAAGGATGGCCAGCCAGGAGGTTTCGTGGACACTTGCAGATAGTGGAGGAGCAGTGGGAGCTGGAAACCCTAGGACCTGGTTCAAGCTCTGGAAGGGAACTGCCAGACATTGGGAATCTGTCCTTCAAACTGTTCCTCTGCCCTCCCCACTCAAGGCTGCTTCTGCTAACATCCTTGCCTGGCCCTTCCCGATCTCCTTTCCGACCCTACCACTCCCTACGGAAAAATGAGTTTGTGGAGGAACGAATGTCAGTTTCTTGAGCACAAGTCTAAATGTTGTTCTCCTGGTTCTCAAACAGGGCAGCTTCCATCCCCAAGGATCACTGAGAACACAAGGGAGTTAAATGTTCTATCTTCAGCCCAAGTGCTTGATCCAAGCCCGGACCATCTGCAATTGCAGAGGAGATCCTGCTGAGCCTCACATACATGAAATCCTTGGGGAACTTAGCTGGCAGCACCTGGCAAGCTTCTACTGAGATACTGTGCAAGCTGCAGTTTCTTGGAAACTTATCTGTTGTCCACAGGTTGATTGCTTCACCATCGAGATGGCAAAGCTCACCCTTCCCTCCACTGTCAGATTTTCGAGCTGCAGTCCCAAGGCATGGTGGCATTAGATCTTTCACAAAAAACGTTTTTAGAACTGTTTTAGCATGGATGAAAGATCCAGGCCCCCCAACCGCCTCCCCCTTCTCAGTTGAAAGAACCAATGAAGCTTTTCAAAGCTGTAAACAACTTAAAACAGTGATTTTATGGTGGAAAATGTTAGACAACCTTTGTGATAGGTGTATCGGTCCTGCCTGGCATATTCATGGAAGTAATAAGAGCAGGGCGGCATGCTAAAGATGTGCATGGGTTATTAAGATAAATGTCTGGAAGGAAAGTTCAATTGTGGTGATATCTGTGACCCAAGAAACCTTACTGACAGGCGCCATCCAAGAAACGGCACGGGGAGCGTGACAGCGAGCAGCGAGTTCAGAGTCCACTGGAGAACGCTTCTGCGAGGTAGGCAATACTGACGTGACCTCTGCCTGTGTCTCTGTGCTCACTGAGCCCCTCTGGGCTGGGACCGGGCACATTTTACAAAGCAAGGTGTGGAGCTGCATTTTGATGAAATAGGTAGCTGAAAAAGGAGCAGGAGATGCAGCTGTCCCAGCTAGGAGAGGAGTAGCAGTGTTATACTATTTGGGCATGAGCAGCAGTCTCCACGTTTGCAAGAAACAAGGTTCCCTTAGTCCCATGGTTCACCCACCTCCTTGTCAGGAAACAGAAAAAAAGTGTTTAATAAGAAACGTGGAGCGTTTGTTTAAAGCTGAGAGCTCATATTCTGCTGAAAATTGTCTTTGAGTTACCCCAGTGAAGTGAAAAATGGATTAATCTTGGGTCTAACTGAATGACAGCAGTAGGTTATGTGGAGTTGAACCTGTATAAAAGCCAAACTGTAGAATACAGGTGCAAATGTTAACTTAGCTGAGCCTAAAGGTTACTAGAGGTGTATAAGTAAGGGAGAATTCCAAGAGAGGCCTGTGCTGGGATGTGCAGTTGCAGGGTGCAGAGGCTGCCACAGAGCAGTGGTCCCGGCACATCCGGCTGTGCTAACAAGAGCAGGGCCGTGCCGATGGCAGAGTTTATTGGAGAGCACTGTGTGTTTGCTGAAGGGCTCTCTTCCAAAGCCATGGTAACAGCAGCCACGCTCCGTGTCTCCCTGGGAGATGAGGCACCCACAAAGGCCTGCAGAGCATCGCGGGAAGGAATGGATGCCCTTGGACTGTTGCCTGCCACGTCTTGTCCTCAGTGAAAGCAGTTGGTGTGCCAGGGGAAACTTCATACCGCAGTGCCCCCCATGTTAAGCCTTGGATTTGGTATTCCCAGCATTCTGCTACAACTGCTGCTTAAAGATGAGGTGGATGTTAAATCTGGGTTTCTGTCAGTGATTTATGTGCTTGTGTTGGCTGTCAGCTGCTGCTGTGCAGTGACTCCCTGCACCTGGGCAGGAACCTAAGAGATGCTGCTACGAGTCAGCCCTCAGTTGACCTGGAGGTCCATCAAGCAGGTTTGCAAATACATTAGAGTGTGGTGGAGGAGAGAAATCTTTATACAACCGTATGTTTTCATATAACAAGATACAGCCTGTGTCCAGCTATGATGAATGTTCTTGTTTGGGTAAAGTTGTGCCCTTCAAATGTCTGTCTAGCAGCAAGTATCACAAGTTTGATTAAAAATTGCATGCCCTTTCTTAGGAGCATGGCTTGCATAGCAAAATAAATGTGACAGACAATTGGCTTGCTAATAAGTGCAATTAAGCAATATGGGGGCTTAGTTTTAGCGGAGTTTATGGGTAAAACCACATAATATTTCATGAAGCTTGTTTTATGGTAATGAAATGATTGATAGTTTTGTAGAGGAATTGTATGGAAATCCTTTTGTTTCCTGGCTCAGAAGACACTATGCTGTTTTTCAGTGTGAAAGAATTCATTTGGCTCCTCTTTGTTATTTACAGTTTCTTACTTTATGAACCCTTCACCCCAGGGACCTATGTGTGGTGGTCCCACTTGAACTTCATCAATGGGTCAGGTAAAGTATATGTCAAAGCCAGTCAGAATACAGCTGTTTGTTAATGGTGCAGTGAGAAATCAGTCATGATCAAAGGAAAATTACCCGTCTTGCTTGTCCTATGCTGTCTGAAAATGCTGTAGCCCCATGCTTGCATTGTCTGCAGCACTGTGGGGAAGTTCTAGGAAGTGTCACAATTCCACAGAGGCATTTGCTTTGATTTCTGTATGTCTGGTGCTCTACTCATCAAGAACAGGGGGACTGAGACTTAACCTGAGCCCTGCCTGGCCATCTTCACAGCACTATGCATTGGTGAACTTCTAGGGTAGAACAGCAAGCTATTTTTAGGCCATGATTTCCATTAAAAGGAAATACTTGCTGGAAATACAATACCTGTCTATTAATTTGGAGATAATTTTTAAGAGACAGAGAACCTGTAAGGTGTTGTGCTGTTGCCTCTGCAGTTGAAAATGGGAGTAATTGGTGAAATAAAACATAGACTACCCCTCTAGTAAAATGTTCTGTGAAGTGAACTGTGGACTAATGGAATGAACGCAGGCAAGGGCAACAAGAAATAAGGACAGTTTGCAGGTCATGGATTCATCAGAGGACACAGCATGGAGACAGCCATTAGCATAAAACTGCTGCCGGAACAATTGGATCAATATTGATCTATGTGGAAAAAGTGAAAGAAGAGCAAGACAACCATCCAGTGAAAGCAAGCACAGGCACCAGGAGAGAGGAGCAGGCAGCTGGGGTGGGTCATCTGGTAGACTCATGAAAGGTTATATAGCAAAGAGTCAAAGACTGGAAGAGGTTTAGTAAACATTAATAGAGACAGACATGTATGCTTTCAAAGACTAGATTAAAGGCTGTCATGAGGTCCTGAAGGAAGTCAGTAAGAGCCTTTATAGCAATTTAAATGGCTTGAGGTCAGGTCTTCAGCCAGCGCTTTGCAGAGGGCTCCTGGCTGTGTGGTGACTGCAGGAGCAGTGGGAGCTGGGGTGCAGCACTCCTGCCTTAGTTAAGGGCTCATGCAGCAGCATCAGCCTGCTGCTCTGACACTAGGGCAGTGTCAGCAGTGTGTACATGATGCTGAAGACACTCTGCCCGCAGGACACTGGGAGATACTTCAGAGTGAATCTCCCTGCAAGGGGCAGTGTGGGAGCAAGAAGAGGCACGAGAACAGTTGGTGAGCTCAGGAACGGCTGCGACAGGGACCTGGGGCCAAGGGGCCCATTGGCAAAGGCCATCAAAAGCAGCTCCTGCTTCAGCCCACCTCTAGAAATGAAGGTTTTGTCAGTTCCAGTTTTGAACTCTGCCCTCTCTCCATAATTTAGCGTTTGCATGATAGCTGTTCTTGCCTGTCTTCACCTCAGCATTTATCTAGCAGCAGGCGACGATGATCTCAGGGCAGCTCTCTGCGCCTTTGACATCCCTTAATTAAACTATGACATTTACTAGGTATGGAAAAGAAAAATACCGGAGAAGAAAAAAACCTTCATTGCATTCTCATTAGACCGCTGTATTCAGGAGACTTTGGGTGCCACGTAGGAGAGCAGTACAAAGGGTATTTTTAATGAGCTTCAGTAAAGGTGCCCTTGATTTTAGTTTGTCCATAATTGTATGAGCTGTGATCTTGATTTCTTCAAGAGATATTTTACTGTGTGCTTAGATATCACTAACAGGCATGAACAGTTTTTCTTTGTCCAGTTTCTATGAGAAGAGAAAGTTTCCACTGGAATAGGGTTCCAGGGAAAGTTTCAGTGAGCAGCATCTTCAGGATCTGGCCCAATAATTGCCTACAAATAGGTTCTGCCTAAGGAAGAAAGCATGCCCAAGTGATACATAACGCATGCACTGGGGCCGATGAAGTCAAATGCTAAATTGATGGATGTGCTTCATGCTTAGCTATCATGTGCAGGGTGAGGAAAGCTTTAGAAACACATGAAAGCTGCCGAGGAATATTGCAGTGCTCTGTAGCTGCACAAACCCAGCTAATGGCTGGAGACTTCTTGGCCAGTTCCCTTTCCTCTGCATTACATCTCCGGTAAGACTGGAAGCCTTGTCAAAAGGTATTTCTGCTTTTATAAAGTGCCCTCATTCAGAGTTCGCACCAGGCCTGCCTTAGAGGACTGTTTTAATCTATTTTTCTAATATGAATCATTTAGTGTTTTTCCTATTAGTAAAGCAATCAAACAGATGCAAACTCAAGGTGATTTTAAAGCTGCTTTTAAATTAATCTTGGCATTTTGCTGCTTGACAAATCCAGAAGCAACAGTCTATGAAATCACTGCAAGGGCATGGCATGGTGGTAGCAAAATAAAGTTCTTATCCAGGAGAGATCAAGGCTGGAGGTTTTTCTGTTTCCAGCCATGGCTTTTCAGCTGAGGTTACCAGCAATGACGCTTACTAGAACCAGACTGAGCTCACCAAGTGAAGAGCCTTCACTGCAGAGGGAGCAAAGGCATTTACTTATAGCCTGCCTTAAGACTTCTTCATTCACCAGAGCCTTACATTTGAGTTTAAGGGGTAGCTAGCATCAAGACACTCTGGAGAATAATCTGTATTACAAGAACAGCCATACTTAGGCTACGAACCTTCCTCTTCCCAGTGAGAGAGAAACCTGCTGGGACATCCGTGGTACCCTGCCACGAGCTCCCTTCTCCAGTGCCTTTTCATTTTCCCTTCCATGAATATTAACAATAGTTCTTTCAATCTGAAGAGCTGCCATGCTAAAATACATCCAGCTATGTGCCTTCTCAAGTCTCAGCAGCCCTCACTGTGCCCTGCCGAGTTCAGTTCCTCAGTGAGGCTGCTCAGTCAGACCCAGTCTGTTGTTTTGCAATGAAGACATGCCTTCACTTAGCCCATCGACATATAGGACACTTGAGCAATCAAATACGCCAGTGACTTCTGCCATTATCGAACTAGGTTGCATTTAATGAACAGCCATGGAGAGTACAGCAGTTACAGAGCTGCACCCATCAGTGTCGGGTGTTTGGAGGTCACAGGCAGGAGGAAATGCCAGCCTGGGCTTCAGGTGTTCCCTGGTGAGAGGTTTACAAAAGGCAGGGGGGAAAAGCCCAATCCTGAAGCTTCAGATATTCCCTCGGATAAAGTTCCAGCACAGTGAAAGCTAGTTGCAGGCATGTGTCTGCAGTTCATTAATCATGACTCAGTGGAAAAACTCAGTTTTGCTGGTGTGAGTGCTAATAAGGGGCAGGTCTGCTGCTGAGGGTAACATCCTGCTAGCAAGGTACAGCTCTAACCTAACCTTTAGAGATGCTGTGAAAGCAGTTTTATTCCATTGTCTTCTGGATGTTTATTTGCTCCTTTTTTTTTTTTTTCTTTAGCTATCTGCAGATTACTCCAATTAAATTACTCAGGGAATAAATCACTACCGCGTGAAAAGCACCTAATCAAACAGATATGTCTTGCACTGCACCCTTGTCTCTCTCACTCCCACACATGACTTTGCATGTGAATCTTTAAGACCTGTATGCCCTATATTTTTTCACTCTAATGCTGCAATTAATCACATTACATAACCAGCCTACTGCTGTTTCTAATTAAATTTTTCGGGGGGGGGGGGGAGGGTGATGAAGAAAAAACTCTGCATTTAAATACCATGAAGGGTCTGTCTTGAAATGACAATGCCAGGAAGCGGCGAGGGAAGGCTCCCTCCATCCTCCTCGCACCCCCGTGCGCCGGGAGCTGCGGCACAGGCCCTGTCTTATGCAACATCCCACGCCGGCGTCTGACTCACGCGCACTTACCTCACCGGGGACAGGCTAAAAATAGGGTTTCATTCTTAACTCTGCACAGCCGGGCTCTGCCTTGCTTCCAAGAAGACCCTTGATGGGATTAAAATAGAGCGAGTTCTGCGCTTTGTTTCCTGCAGGAGATGTCTGCGCTGCGCCCGTACACTGTTTATCTGGTGGTTTGGTGCAGCAGAGGGCAGGGTGGGTGCTTTCGGAGGCAGAGAAAATGCGGTCCTTTGCTCGCATTATTTGCCAACTGATTCCAGACAGGGTGCCCCGAGGAGGAGCTGGGCAGCGTAGTGGCCGGATGTCATAGCTAAGATGTGGTAGTAGCTGCATTACAGCAGTTCCCGCAGCTTTGGGAAAGGATGCTGGGCTGAAAGGATGTGATATCAGCCCTGGGCTGGGTGGGAGGAGGTTGCAGGTCCCAGAGTAGGGATGCGCCAGTGACTGTGGGAGCAAGCTTCCCTCAAAACCCTCTCTGCAGCCACAGCACGGAACAGAGCACTGCCTCGTGTGCCCCTCTCTTCACTTGGGAGTGCAACCAGCCCTCTTTCCCCCAGCACCCTTGCATCTCTTGTTTGGAAATGTCTGTGTCTGCAGCAGATGGGACCAGAGCCAAGGCATCACGAGGCTCCTGGCTGGGGTGTGGTGGGGGCACAGGATGGCTTTTTGGTTTAAAACAAAGCGGCTTTCTAGCTGTCGTGGTGGCTGCAGAAGGATTTAAAGTGCAGAATGGTGTCTTGAAAGTCAGAGAGCAAGTAAACTTCCAGATGAATTTTAAGATAAATTTTTGAAAGATGAGCTTTAGATAAACCAAGCAATTGATACATCACTGTAATAAATTTCCTGATTGACCTGAAGAATGAGTTCTGAAGCTTTGGGTCAGTGTAATTGGTGCAGAGCTGATACCGCTGTGCTTTCTCAGCATGTTAACTTTTGGCCAAGAGTAATTTAGAGGGTCTGGAGATGTTTCTCCTTACAGTCTATCTTAAACAATGTGAGAGTGAAAAAGTAATACATAAAACCATGCTCGTTCTGCTTCCATCTGCCTTTTTGAAAACATCTGTTTCTAGGTTGACTTACCTGGAATTTCAGTTTCAGCCCATCTTTAAAACAGCAGTGGGGATGTATGAAAGAATCATTAACCCAGTAGGTCACGTTCTTTGTAGGTTTACCGTAACAGTAGAGTTTCTTAAACATAAAACATAAATCCTGTGCTTGAGGAGATGTGTGACCATTCATTTATTCCAGAACTAACTTAACAGCATATTTGTAAGGTATTTTAACTGAATTATAACAACCATGTCTACTTTCAAAAAGCCACAGAAAGACTTGTAGTCCTTAACTTTCTGCTCCTCCCTGAGTGCACAGGCAGTAGTGAGGCAAGGTACTTGTGGCCCAGTTATTTTACCTGGGGCATTTGATCGTCACAGCAGCCCTAAGCTCATCCCTCATCCTGTAGCTGTGCACAGATCCAGAGCATCAGCATCCTTCACTTTATTTTTTGCATCGCAAAAGCAGAAGCGCTGCCCTTCCTGTCCTGAAGAGATGCATGGTGTGATGTTGGTAATGTCATAATTGACAAGACACATTATCACTGGGAGCAGAGGAGAGTGTGGCTTTGGGAATGGCTTGGTGGCAGGGGATGATGGCAGCACTTCATACACCCCATCATAGAATGGTTTGGGTTGGAAAGGACCTTAAGATCATCTAGTTCCAAACCCACTGCCATGGGCAGGGGTACCTCACACTAGACCATCACTTTGTTGCAAGGTGAATCCAAGCTTCTGCTTTGCAGAACAAGAGTTCAGTGGGACTTTGTGAATGGAGGTGGCAGGCAGCTTTGATGCCATGAGGATGTCTGAGGTGTTTCCCTGGTTGCTGCTAAACTGAAATCAGCTGTTCTATGTGATTGAGAAAGAATGCAAATGGCCTTGCAGGAAACCTCAGGGAAGAGGAAGGAAACATTGGTTAACTGTGAGAAAAAGAACAAGAAAGATAACAAAAGAGAGTAAAGACTAAGAGAAAGAGAGAACTATATAAGGAAGCAGGAACCTGAAGGTAAAAGAAAAAACAGTGGGACCAGGAAAAGGGGCAGGGAGCAAACTCATAGGCAAGAGAACAGAGTGAAGGAGGAGGAAAATCAAAAGAGGAGCTGGTTTATGAAACAGATACAGAAATCCATCCTCCTGTAACCTGCATTTTAACAGCATGGCCATGGTACATGTCCTACATCTGTGTAGCAGTGCAGGAAAGGGTGTAGCTGAGGGATGCTACTTTGGAAGTGCTGGAGCCTAATTACTACCTCCTGTTATTTGGGACAAGTGTTTTAAATTTGCATTCTGCCCTGAGAATCATTACTCCCTCTAATATGCTCAAGTCTTGGTTTGGAGCTTGGAGAAGGGGATTGATGAATAGCATAAAAGTAAGTCATGAGCTGTGGAGATGGGAGAAGAAATTGTACTAGTGTGTTGGGAGCCAGGTGCTTGGGTTTGTTACTTCTTTAATGCTGTCTGGTGGCCAGATGACAGAACTCATGTTGGCTGTGCCTGCTTGGCCATCACCTGAGCATGGAGTAGGGAGGGTTGATGGATCCTCTCCTTCATGTCTAATTTTCATACTTATTCACTGTGAGCCTGATTCTGTGTTCTGTGTTGGTTGTGCTGCTCCATGTAATGTGATATGAAACTGAAATAGCCAGAGTTCTGCAGGAGAACTTTTGTCTCTATAAAGCTAAGAAAAATGTCCTTGATGCTTCCTACAGCATCTGAACACAGTTTGTTCTGATAGAAGGAATAGAAAGTGGAGGAGCAGGACTGTCAGCACTAGCAAAGCCTGTGAGCTTCATGTGATTAACTATGGACTGGTTTACAAAGTCTGTAGATATTTTCACAGCAATGAGAGAAATGGAGGAGGCAAAGCTTGCTCCTGAGCGCTGAGGCCCATTGCATGCTATGGAGAAACCAGTGAGCTACATGGCTGACCATGTCCTGAGGCTGGGTGTCTGTAGCTGAGCTCCATGTGTAGCTCTACTTGAAATGTTTGATATTTCTCACAGAGAAGGGGAAGTGATATTCTCTTTTTGTTGTGAATGGTGGGAAAGCAACACAGCCTGATACTGCACCGGGTTTAGGCTAGATTGCTCCCAGGTACTTTTGCCAGGTCGTGCTCTGATCTGTGCATATCCCACATGCAGATCCCACTCTCTGAGTTTCCTAACCGGGCCATTAAACAAACATGGCATAAATCCAGTGTGGGCAATAAACTTCTCAAGCTGGAGTGCCCAGAGAAATCATTGCATTGCTGGGAAGGTTTCTGTGCTGTAATTGCAGGTCAAGGGAGGGAGTCTGAAGTTAATGCAAGGAGGAAGAGAGAATAAAAAGCTGATGCAAGACTGAAAAGGAGGTGGGAGACAAAAGCAGGGAGATTCTTGCATTTCTTTATTACGTATTTGGCTCCTTAATGCAATTCATTCAAATTCCATAGGGCGCAACCCAAAGGGACGTAACCAGGTGGGGATGTGTCCATGGCACCTTTAGTGCTTGGTTTCTGCCAACATTTGCTTGTTTGCAGTTAGCCAGCATCACTGCCAGGGGGATGCCGGCAGCTGTGGGGTACAGGAGCACACTGCTCATTGTGGGAGCTGGCAGTGTGTCACCTCGAACAATGGACAAGCATGCAACTGGAGCTTTGCAGCCTCTCTGGACTCGGGACCTCAGCCACCAATGCTGATGCTGAAGCCCTCACGCAGGGTGAGGTGGTTATACACGCACACATGGGCAGCACATAGAGGTCTGTGTGGGCAAACCCCATCAGATAGGGAGGCACAGCAGTTGCCAAGTGGTTAATCTGCTGATGGGATTGGTGTTTGGCCCTCTCCGCATCCTACTCAGGTCTGTGCTGGAGGGTTGGGGGGATTGTCAGCTGATGGCTTTGTTGCCTGTAGTCTGGTTGTGCAATGTGCTCAGACATTCGCTCCTGGCTGGGTGAGTTTGTAGGCACTACCGTGAGTAGACATCTTGTTATAAGCACTAAGGGGAAAAAATATGCTACCCCCAAAAAATAGCAGCCAGTTCCCCCAAACTCTGTTCATGGCCTCAAGGGAACAAGGACGTCTTGGGAGTATAACACAAGCTTGAAGTTCATCTCTGGTGCCAGCGTGGTCTTGCTTGCTCTGCTCATGTTCGTTAGTGATCATGCATGAAGCTCCTGAGTTTTTTCTGCTACCAGCAGAATGAAGCAAATCACCCTGGAGCAGGTTTTACTCAAAACAGATATTCACGAGAGGTCTTCATTCCTTCCTGTAAGGCGAGGACTTGTGCTTGCTCTGATGACATTCTGGGAGGGTTGCTGCTCTTTCCTACAGAGCAGCCCATTTTTTTCCCTTTTACAGGAGCTGGATCACTGTTCACCTCTGTGAAGGTGCTTATCCACCCAGGAGCTGATGCCTGACCATGGTGACCATGACCTGCAGTAGTGTCACCTGGCAGAGGGAAAGCCTGTCCCATCCCAGTACTGAGTGTACTGCATAAAATCCCAAAGGCTGATTGATTGGCTTTTTTACTTGAGGATTCACATCTTGTTTGAGCTTGCAGACACAGCTCAAGTCATTTGGATGTGGTGGATGAGTACTGCCAATTGACACTGGTATGTCTAGGACTGGTGCTTGATTCTGAGAATACTGCTAGATGTAATTAGGAGAAGCACCCAAAAATGTTACTGCTAGCAATGAAATACTGGAATGTATGGCTGGGAGGGGTAAGGAGGGAAGTCTTTTGCTGAGACTTGAGATGTGGCAATAACAACTGCAAATCTTGGGAAATCTGAACCCCCCCATCAATCTGGGATGCTTTTTAATATTTATTTACTTCTTAGGGAAAACAATTTTACCTTTCTTATTTTGGACAACTGTGTTTGGAGGATATTGTGGTTTAACCCAGCAGGTAGCTCAACACCATGCAGCTGCTTGCTCGCTGCCCCCATGCCAGTGGGATGGGGGAGAGAAGTGGGGAAAAAAATGAAAGGGAAATTTATGGGTTGATATAAAGACAACTAAATAGGACAGAAAGGGAAGGGGGGATGAAAATAATAATAAAGGAATTAGAATATACAAAACAAGTGATGCATAATGCAATTGCTCACCCCTGTTGACTGATGCACACCCAATCCCCAGCCAGTTTTTCCCCCCAGTTTGTATGCTGACCATTATGTCATATGGCATGGAATATCCCTTGTGTCAGTTGAGGTCAGCTGTCCTGGCTGTGTCCACTCCTGGGTTCTCGTGCACCCCCTCAAGCCCCTTATTGGTGGGGTAGGGTGAGGAGCAGAAAAGGCTTTGACTTAATGCAAACACTGCTTAGCAACAACTGAAGCATTAGTGTGTTATCAACATTATCATCATTGTAAATCCCAAACACAGTACTGTACTAGCTACTAGGAAGAAAATTAACTCTATCCCAACCAAAACCAGGCCAGATAACTGGAAAGCTTCTTCAGGCAGCGTATTATGTTCATTTAATATCACACACAAAGCAGAGAAACCTGAATTGGATGCTCAGAGAAACCCTGCAGAAGTATTTCTCCATCTTTTCCTAATTCTCTGAAAGATGAATTGGAAGCTCTTGCTGAGGGAGGAGCATGCTTAGAGATTGTAAGTTAACTTATAGAGTCTCCTGATGAGCTCAGACTTCAGGCCACGTTTCCAAGTCTTCAGGACTTGAAGAGCAACTTCTCCTGCTTCCCTTTTGTCCCTAAAATGAGGTTTGTTCTGCATCAGGTGAGAGGGATGAGGCTTGGAGCATTTTTCTCCCACTTGCAAATACAATTATGGAGGGAGTTCCTCTCCTGGCCCTGCCATGGGACTGTCACTGGGTGGATTTGGCAGTGCAGGTGTTGGAGCCTTGAGCGTTCCTGCCTGGTTTCACCTGGTTCCCTGGGGCTCCCCAGGCACTGCTGGAATCGAGGACTGTCTGGCACTGGTTGCTTGCTCAGACGTTGTGATTCAACTGTTGATGCGGTAGTTAAACCATAAGTTTAATCTCATACTTAAGTGCTGTGCTTTGATTAAAGAGAAATTTATCTAAAGGAAATTTCTCTCCAAAGCAGCGCAGCAGTACACATTTAATTTGCAAAGGAAGAGCTTGCATGGTCCCAGCACCGTGGTCTCAGGAGCTTCCCTGCATGCATCAGCTGCCCAGGAGGGAGCCAGCATGCCATCAGGGTTCAGGCTTCTGCAGGAAAATTGGCGTTACTCTATCGGAAGTCATCTGGTGAGGGTGCAGAGCATGAATCAGTCTGGATTTCTCCGATGGTTTTCTAGCCAGAGTCTTGGAACAAATATGTACTTTTGCATCATAACAGCTGTTGCCCTTTCTGCCAGTTTCTAACACTTGTGGTTGCTGGCTTGGCTTTAATAGCATACTTCCACCCAGTGTAAACAAATCCCACCCATAGTATGTTTTTTAGATGAAAGCAAAGATCTGCGTGTGAAACGTTGAGCAGTGTATGGGAAACGCAGGATGTGTGTTGCTTACTAATGTGGTCAAGCGTAGTTACCGGGAAGTGCACGAGCTCCACACCACACCTTCCCTGGTCACAAACCCAAAGTCAGCCTTTAGCTGATGCATTACAAAAGGGAGACATTATTGTTGACGCAAAGTCATCCTTGTTTACAATAAGAATGCGAGATGGTTTTATGGCATAAATGTTAAGTAGCATAGCTATGGTTTTCCTGGGAAAAGGCATTCCTTGTCTTCATAGCTTGGGGTTTCAAAGAAGCTGGATTCTTAGATGTCTTCTGATGTCTTGCATTTGTGACTGACTGAGGGAGCACTAAGCAATTAGGTCTCTGAGTAATAAATGCTCCAGAGAGAGTGTCTGGAGTGCAAAGTATATGGCACTGACAGGCAAGATACCGAGCAATGACTCAGGACAGGTCAGGGTGGTGACGGAGCAGATGACAGAACACGTCTGCTCCTCATATCCAAAACCTGAGCCAAGGCGCTGCGGGGAGGAGGAACTCTGTAGTGATCACTAACAGCTTCTCCCTTCCCTAAGAGGAGTAGTAATGTAGGAGCTCTTTTTCCTAACTGCATTTGTATGAGGTACTTGTATTTTAATGGTGCTCAGTATTTGCGCATCTTTTTATCTCCAGTAATGCATTTTTCATGGTGTAAGGCCCTTAAGTGAGTTGAGGGGGAAAAAGTGAAGGTTTCCTAGATTTTGATTTCTGTGCATTGTGATTTCTGCATCTGCACTTGTAAAACTGGTACTACCAAAAGTTCAGTTAACCTTTGTATCCTGGACTGACTCGAAGCTGGCTGGAATCAGTACAGAGGTGCCAACTGACTTCAGTGGTGTTTGCAGCTGCCTGGGAGAGCATGAAGACATACATTTGAGGAATAGCAGTCAAAGCTTTCCTGTCACTGTCCCTCTCCCTTTATCTGAAGGGAATTCCCTACATTTGGAAAGATTGTTCAGTCTCGGGAACTGCAGCCAAGATACTGAGACACGCAGCAAAGGTCCCAATAGCTGTCATGGTAATGAAGGAGCAGTAGGGACGCTCTTTCCCTGGCAGCAATCCTGAAAGCATTGCCATATCAATTCCCTTAGGAAAATAAAAATAAAAAGGCTTTATACTGAAGAACAAATGGCCTTGAAAAGCAGCTAATGCTGGAGAATTGGCCAAGCAAAAGCTTGCTGTTGAGGTTGGTGATGCCACTGTCTAGTCCCAATCTCAGATGAGCAATACAAATCGGGAGCAAACCAAAGCAAGGGAAAGGTAGGGAAGAAAATATGAGACATAAGGAAACCCAAGACAGTTACATGTAGTGTTTTGCATAATCAAATGGGTTCTTTTTAACCCTTTTGCATTTTACTTGGGTTTTCATGCCTCTTGACTCTCCCTTGAGATTCACACCCGACGTATCTCCACAGCCCATTGCCATGAGGAAGTTTTAATAAAACTGTGGTTCATGCAAGAGCACAATCCGTTTGCCATGGGTCTGACCCATCCTGACTACCTAACCAGAGACATGTATCCCAGCTGAGGTGAGCCTCTAGGGACACATCTCAAGTTCATCTGAGATTTCCCAATGACTTGAAAACTTCTTCTCAGAGTTATCTGATAGACGAGTGCTGCCTGGTGACCATTAGTAGCATCTTGGAGTCATCTGCAGCTTTCTCCTTATGTTGCGTGCATGCATGTAGCACTTGAAGAAATGACTTGGAACAGAAAGTAAGAAGCTTTAAAAAGTACTTGGACTTCAGTTTTGTTGCGGTCCCTCTCATGGTTCAACAATAATTAGCCATAGCCAGCCGGTCTGCACCGTTAAATGTCAGGATGACTCAACTGGTGTTGGGATCTGCTGGGTCAGGAGGGGACAGGTTCATGCCTGGGGCAAGAGGCTGCTGGAGGCAATGTCCTGGGGAGATGATGATCAGAGCCGCTGAGCTCCCTTCTGTGCCGTGCCCACTTGGCAACTTCCGGACCCTGGAAGCTCATGGAAGGACATTGGAATAACCTGGGCATCCTGGCAGTGTGCTCACCCTCCTTAAAACTGGCTTTTGTACTCAAACACACGGATGAGGTTTGGCAAGTGGTGTAGCCATTGTTTCCCCCTGCTCTGTCACTGGCTGTATTTCATTTAACACCTGTTTAATTAATTTTTACTTAAACTCAACTCCCATAGCAGGTCCCCTAACACACTTTGCAGTCCCATGGATACCAGAGATACTGCGAGGGACACCAAGCTTTTCCTGAGTGAGGGTAAGGAGATTTAAAAGCAGCACTGCTGATTAAATGGATACAAATGAGCTTTTTTGGGGATTTTGTTTAGCTGGTCCTCGGGTGGGATAAAGTAGGTGGCCTGAGAACACCAGCATTCTGCCTGGTCCTGTTCCTGTTTGAAAAGGGTCTTCTGGATTCCTCACTGCTGGTGTTCTGACAGGAAACTGCATTGTCATTAATATTAGCAAAGAAACCTTTTCTTTCATGACATCTGCTTTAGAGGCCTGTCCTCCCAGCAAACCCAGCTCCCTTCCTCCAGCCCACTGGACACTTGCCACCAATTCCAGTTTGGGGTTTCTGACTCCCACTGGAAATAGTATCAGAGTCCCCCAGTGCTGGAGGGAAGCCTGGGGGTTTTGTGGATCTGCTCCCACAGCATGAACTCCACTGCTCAGAGACACACTTGCCTGCAGCAGCTTTATATCCCCTGGATCTCCGAGTCTCCCAGGAGGGTAAGGAGCCTTCAGCTCCACTTGGGTAGGCTGGATCTACTAGTTTTCCTTACAACAGTGCATATATGATAGATGATATAATGATAGATTGATGCAGTGTGTGCTTTTGCTTTCTGAGCAGCTTTGTGTTTCCGGATGAGGTCCCCCAGGTGCCAGGGCAGTGCTGGAGGCACCTCCTCACATTCTCAGAGATGCTTCATGAAGCACCAGGCACTGGAGGGCCCATGGAAAAGGAGGATCCCAGCCCCGGCATGCTGCAGCGTAAGCTGAAGCCATGCTGACGCCTTCCCACAGCCCATATTTGGCTGATCTTTCCGGGGCTGGCTTTCATTTGGGGTTGTCAGTTCACCTGTTAGAAAGTTAGACTCAAACACCTCATTAAATATTATTGGTTTTGTCTAAACATGCATTCTTCCCTGTACAGCTTCTTTTAAATTCTTTTTCCAAGCATTAAAAATAGATAAAATGAGAAAAAGTTTGCAGAGACGTTTCAATATTAAAACAGGGTAATTCCTACAGGCTTTCCCCCTGTTTTAATTTTATTTTGAGCTCCTGGGAACTGTTTGGAAAAGATAGCTGGAAAAGTTAATCTTTGAATAGCAAATGCCCCTGAAGGGAGAAGGAGGGAGGGGGGAGAAAAAAAAGAATGGTCCTTTCAAAGAATCATTGACCTAAATTGCACTTTAATGCACATACCATGCTGTCCACACCACCTACGTGTCTCCAGGAATACTGCTAAATAACAAGCACTAAATGTTTAGTCATTTCCTGCATCACGTTTGCAGGAGTCGGTGGCTTCTCGCTATTAGCATATGTAAGTGCAGCTGCAGTTCAAACAGTTGGTTTCCATATCAGCAGCTGCTGGGTTTAATCTCCTTTTGGGAAAGGAGCCACCGGGAGCATTGCAGCGAGCCGCAGGTTAATGTTCCAGCCAGCTTCCTAGCGAAGGGCCGCTGTGACACATTGCCGCCTTGCAAAGGCTCTGCCTTAGACCCGGCTTTCCCAAAGCATGGGAAAACCTGGATTAGAAATGGAGCAGGCAGCAGATCGGCTCTGCTGAAGGAGGTGGATTTTTCCCGTTCGGTATCGGGGCTCTTCAGGAGGTTTTATTTATGTACTTTATGAATCTTGTGAGTCTATGGGCTGGGTGGCAGTGAGCCTCGCCGGAGATAGCAGAGGCTGCTCTGACCTGTGCAGCTCTGGCTTGCTTGGTCCCGGCTGCCTGCCAGGGAATCCCAGTGTCTCCTGCCTGCTGGGGTATCACAGTCCCGCTCAGGAGGGCTCAGTGCTCTCTGCATCCATCCTGGCTTACTCGGGTCTGAAGGGTCAGGGTTTGTATAGGTTTTCCTCAGCCTTGCACTGGGAAAGTGCAATCTTACCCATAGAGGTTTGTAGTTTGTGTGTTGGCCTTTCAGACAGGCAGGGAAGCAGATTTCGGTCCAAGGAATCAAGGGCTAAATGCTCTTGCTTTTTTTAAGCGGCTGCCTTCAAAATGGTGGCTGCTTCTCACTTGAAGTTCACGGTAACAGATGGCTAGATCTCAAAGACATTACTTAGAAGCTATAGGGTGTTTTTCACCACATGTCTTGCTAGTTTCCCTCCTAAAAAAAACCTGTGTGAGAGCCCTCCCAACATGACAGGCCAAACCTGACCGTCTGTTAAGTTCACTTTATATAATCTCTGTATACCGTAAAGTGGCCTTTAAAAAGCCAGGCTCCTTGCTGGGTAATTCCCTGATCCTGGGGGCAGGCATCCTGCAGCCAGCCTGCCCGCTCCAGCGGCACTCGCTTCTCTGCTGCGTCGCCATGATCCAGAGCCAAGAAGCATCTTTTTGCAGATATTTGATTTTTGGGTCCAGAGAAGGATGGGAATCTGCCCAAAGCACCTTTCATATGGGCTGTGCGGGGGCCCAGGGACTCGTGTGTGTATTCGGGGCATAGTAAGGGCCCATGAAATAGTGTGCACCTTCTGTGCGGCCCACCAGCGTTTTCAGTCTCATTTAGCAGAGAGAACAAGCAGAAATCTCACAACTCGAGTAAGAGCATATGCTCTGGGAGACCTTGCTACATTGCATAAGCCTTCCCATTAAAGGAGCTGGCTTTGCGAGCGCAGCACATGAGTCAACAGCACAGCTAGACTTGTAACGTGGGAGTCACACCTACTCTTGGCTGCAGAATTATCCAGTGAAACAGAAGGTTAATAGGAACAAAATAAAGACGAAGGAACCCTTAAAGGTTAGTTACAGGATTTGATTCAATTGGCGAGAGGGGGAAAAAGGAAAGGAAATGGGTCAAGCCAAAGGAGAGTGAGTAGGGTAATGAAAAGCCTTGTTGTCTGTGTCCTAAGGAAACATAGTTCAGTTAAGATCAGTAAAAATGGAATCAATAAATTAATATGAGTTTTTTTCAAATTAGCTAGTCCTAGAGCGGGCACTACTGATTACAGGAACAAAAAGTCACTTGACTAATGAGAGAGAGTGGAGTGACCTCCAGGATGCTCGAGAAATATTAGCACTGCATGAAAGCAGTTCTGCAAGACAGGGAATGACTCCCCAAAGCATGTAAATACAGGCAAAGCAAACACCCGACCCAGAGTATCAGTAGCAACAACACATTCTTTGGCTTTGCTTCTGCATTTATAGATCCTTATTTTATGCTAGGACATTTTAGAAACTAAAACCAAACAAGGAGCACCTCTGTCTGTGATACCTGGAAAGCATGAGCATCTCTGGTCCGTGCAGAGCGGAGCTCATTCCTCTGGGCAGGCAGGGTGGCAGTGCCAGCAGTGGAGGGAGAGCTCAGCTCCCTAGCTGCACAGGCACCTAGTTCTTACCTAGTTTGACCCATGTTAAGTGTTAATACTCCTCAGGCCCCGGGCCTGGCTGGTCTGCTGGGGTTTGCAAAGAAGCCAGTTGATCCAAGTGTCTTTGCAGCCAGTGGAAAGGCTCCGAGTGGGTTTTGAGTCATGGTCAGGAAACACGGGATATCCTGAATAGATGAATCCATGGGGTTTTCAGTTTATAAAAATGTTCCATTGAGCAAAACTTACTGGATCCTTACTGCAGGCTGGAGCCAGTTTCCATGTAAATTTATCAGGGGCATTGCATTTGTACTTTTTCAAGAATGCAGTAGCCTCATTGGCCTCATAAGGAGAACAAGAGAGAACACAAAGTCATGCTTAGTTTCCAGGGTGTTATCTTGGGTTTTTTTCCCCTAACAAGGAAGACTTCACTGGCCAAATCTGGCATTGCTGATGGTACAGGCTTGCCTGCTTGAGGTTCACCTCAGTCCTAAATCTGTGCTGTAAGAACCAGGGATTACCTACATGAGAGTAAAAAACCTAGGTAGCTCAGAGCTTCTGATCAGAGTTTATAGAAGAGCCCCACACAAGGCTGCCCTGGAAGCGCTTTCATTAATACATTGGTTTCTTGGCTTTCCTCCATGTATACCAAGGCCTAAGTGGAACATGTCCATGGGGGAGGTGTTGGGTAACAGAAGTGATGTTTCATCCCTCACTCTCAGTGCTCTTGCAGAGGGAAAGATCATCTTGTGATCAAGGCACAAGACCAGGAGTCAGACAATCTGGGTTATTGCAAGGTTTGATTTGCCAATATTAGCTAACTGTTCTGACACCCTGAAAGCAGAGGTGCTCAGGGAATGTGCTGGTTGCCCTGTGCCACAATCACAGCGTATTTTGAGGTTCTTGTGCTGTTCTTGATGAATGCTTGATGGATTTAGCAAAATAATTTACCATTGATGAACTCCACTGCGATGGAGCCAAGGAACATTCAGTAGCCTTAGCCTGAGGTTTTTGAAAATGGCTTTCAGGGCTGATTTATAAGGGCTAATGGAGGGAGGAAGATGGAGCAGATCTGAACAGCCAGTCTCTGCGTGCATCCCAAGCAAGAGAGCACACGCGGTGCTTGTCTCACCATGAAACCCTGTGCTTGAGGTAATGAAAATTATATCCATCTTCTGAAGGTTAGCAGATCATCTTTCCTAATGCAGAAATCCCACTGCATGGCATCTGTCCTACTCTAGGTACACACAGGAGCCATGTTGCTATGCATGTGTGCCCGCATACGTGACACGTGCTTGGGCCACGCCATGCAGGAGAGACCACAGACATCTGCCTCCTGGTGAGGTGTGTTTGGGCACAAGGTGTTATCTCATCCCTTCGCATTCTGGGACTTTCCCTGACTCCAGCCACAGCAGTGAAGAGGGCAACACATCTGACCAAGCTTGTCTTTGGATGTCCATGGGGTGCAAGAAATGCTGCCTGAGGTCCCTATGTAGTCACCAGGGAGTAGTAGGACTTCTGTAGGCAGGGTCAAATGCTTCTCTTCCCCTTGCAGACCGGAGCGAAAGAATCCCAGCTTACATATTTAGGTGCAGGGCCTGAATGGCTGGGGGTCCTCTGGAGCACTGAGCCCAGCGCCTGTACGTGTGGCTGATCAGCGGACTCTTCTGCTGCATCGTCTGGCAACAAGCCGTAGCACAGTCTTCAAGTGCTTGAGCTAGATCCCTGCCTTGCCACCAGCATCTGCGATGGGTCCTGGCACAGGAGACTGCTCAGTTTTTCCTAAATCTGGCTGAACCGTCTCCTGGGAAATGGGAGTCAGCTTGCTTGCTATCCTGCTTGCATCAGTCACAGAGCGGCAGGTGGGAAGTCAAAGTCCCTCTTTAGCTGAAGGCATACAGAGGAGCTTTCACCCACAAAATGTACAGGGTTTGAAAATTTCATGGGGAAAAAGAGGATGTTTCCTTATAGGGGGAAACAAAGATCAAATTCAGTAAATCATACCAGCTCCTCTGCACCCTCTTTTCAGGTACAGGTTTGAAGAGCAGGGAAAGATAGAAAGGAGGGAGAAACCCCAGCTGGAAAGGTCCTGCATGGCGTTCCAAGGCAGGAAGAGCCCAAGTGGTGGTCCCTGTGTGGCAAAGGGCTGTGCTGTGCCACACGTGGTGCTCTGGCTGCGGGCACCTCCCTGCCCTGCCCCATCCAAACCACTGGTCTTGTGATTTCTTTATTTTTAATTCTTCTTATTTAAGTCCCATGATTTTATTTTCACTGTTCCTAATTCTTTGCCTTGGGGAATGGAGGCAGGGAACAGCACAGGGTCTGTACTGCAGTGGTTGTCTGGATGTCGTGGGCCATAATCTGACATTTAAGTGACGAGGCACTGCCATCCAGGCTGCAGAAATCAGATCCTGTAATAAGTGGTGTGTAGTGCAGTTCTAATGAAGCTGGGTTTTCAGCATAACTACTGGTTTCACTTCACTGTTTCACTTCTTGCCTTCTCTTTATCCAAGCAGTGAAAATCAATCAGTCACCAGCCTAACAGCAGAAATTGTGGCATTGTATTCACATTAGGGCAGTTGCTAAGACATCTTGGTGGAGTACAAGAATGTACTTGGCTAATGACAGGTAAAGATTAAATCCTGCATCATGCTGAGCTTCCAGAACTGAAGGGATTACAGTATTTCTGGGTAATTTTAATAGCACTGAGAGATAGTTTTAAACTTACATGGTGCTTTTCATATTAAAAAATCCCAGAGCACTTTGTTGGCAGAATTTGATACAGGTACTCTCCATAGAGATAAAATATGCCAATTGAGTGGTGGCACCAGCAATAAAAGTAAAGAAAACCCTTATGTTCTGAACACTGGGGGAGGGGGACAGACATAAGTATATATCCACCCACCCACATCGTATGCCCTCATGAGAGATGCAAGAATAAGCAGTCGTTTCTAAATGTGAAAGCAAGGTCAGAAACGCCTCTGTGTGCCCACTGACCCGCTGCTGTCCTCCTCCTGTGCCAGCTCGCTCAGCTTCCCCATCTCACTTCCCCCGTGGGACACGGGTGCTGGCAGTTCCTCTGCGGCCAGGCTGCCCTAGAAGTCTTCCCTCCTCTGAGTCACTGTTCTCCTCCTCAGCTGCCTTCTGTACACAGCTGCTATCAGGCTCTGGGGGTTTCCTGTGCCTTGCAATTGGAAAGAAGCAAGATAGGTCAGTGGTGGCAAGGGATGGTGGATCATGAGTGTCCCGTGGGTGATGTGGCTGTGCTCCTGCCTTATCTGATCCTGCCAGCCCTGGTGGCATTGCTACAGCTCTGTGGCAGGACCCAGTGCACCGGAGAAGTTGTGGATGAGCAAAAGGTGCCTCTCAAGCCAGTAAGAAAAGTACCACAAATGGTTGATTGTCCTGTGGTGGGGTGGGATGGAGGTCAGGCCTTCCTTTGGCAGCCTGTGACTTGTTTTCAGCTGGAGCCAGAGGCAGGAGTTGATTCCTGACTTGGGAATGCTGTGTGTTTGCCACCTGACCAAGGATGAGGCTATTGCTTCCACTGTGTGAGCTCAGCACTGCTCTGCGTGGATGTCTGTCTGGACGGAAGGCATGCATGTTGCACCCACCTCTTCACAAACTGCACAGTGTCTTCTCCTACCTTGAAGAGCATCATCATTCAGGCGATTTGGGGAACACCACTAGCATCAGTTAATCAGCAGCAGCCATCTCGAAGCAGTCTCCATCATTGCCCCAACTTTAACACACGTTGGGGTTACGTTTGAAGAGTTCAGGTAACTCCTGGGTGAGGCTGCAGTTCAAGCACGCCGCAGCTCATCTCCTGCAACTTTCTTCACCACGTTTCTCAAGAGCACGCAGAATGGAAATAGAAGCTCCTGCCAGGGAATTTCCACCCCACATCAGTAACATTTGAGTCGTGGGAATGAGATGCCAAAAGAGTAACGTTACTTCTTTGTCTGGAAAGTTGGCTGTGTAGATGTGTGATTTGGTGGTGGGTGTGGTGACCCCGGCACTGCACAAACTCATGCTGGTAAACGTTGCTAAGTGATTAGTAAAATGACAGCCAGGGCTGACCGTAGGAGAGGCAAGAGCACCGTCAAAGTGAGTGCAGAATGTGCTTCAAGATTGTTCAATGGTTAAAGGAGGTTTCAGAGTTTTCTTTGGAAGCAGAATTATTTGTGTTTGAAAAGTCCACAATAAAACTGAAGAGCTCCCACTACCTTTCTGAGGAAGTTACTTTCTGATGGATAGTTTGTTATCCAAAATACACAAGCCTTGGAGGAGGTCATGGCAGTCAGATGAACTGGTCCTGTTACTCAGCACTCTGACACTCTCAGAGGGGTTTCGCTGGAAATCTGGAGGAGGTTTCATGATGGAAGATGGGCTAAATAAAGGTCTTCCACCTCCATAATTCCGGCAGCTGAATTTCAGCACAGTATCTAGTCACAATGTGACATGGCTTCTCATATTGAAAGCTAACCTTAAACCTCTCTAATTTTGGTCATGCAGAGTTGCAGCCAAAATGATTAATAGAGCAATCTCTGCTAAGGTGGGCTGTTCCTGAGGCTTCCTGGCTGATATTTCCCCTGTACCTAGCTGTGAAGGTTATCTGAAATGAGTCCTGGGTTTGGTTAGCTGAGAGTGATAAAATTCATCTTTTAAAACACGTCTTCAGGAAGTGCCTTGTGATGTGCATTAGCACCCAGAGAGCTGATATCTGGATGGTCACAGCACCAGACTGTCCAGCCCAGCGCCATGATTTCCAGTGAAACTGGGGTTGTTCGAGGCATGGAGCCACTCATGTCATGCTCTGGGCATCCTGACAGCTCCTCATTGCTGGCTGGGAACAATACCACTGTTCCCAAGGGATGGCTAGCAAAAATCAGGGTATTTTAGTATTTCCGATGAGTTTTTAAAGAGTAGCCAAAATTGACGGGCTCCAGACAGCTGTTTATGTCGTGGGATGTTTTGTTACTATGTGCAGATCCTAATTCCCTGCTGCCTCAATGTAGTTATCAGTGGGAACAGGCCCAGATGCCTCTGGATGTCCCCCAAGCAGAGCTTGCCTGTTGCTCCCAATATCTGAGCTGTGCAGCCAAGAGCATCAATAGTGTAGGTGTTGAGAAGGGGTTAATGAGGGCAGGAGCTGGCAATAGGGCTAATGCCTGGAAGGGGATGCTGTTTGGGGGGAAGAGGAAAGCCTGTCTCTGGTGTAAGAGGGATGTGGAGGGTAGTTACTCTAATCAGAATAGATTAGGAGAGCAGGGCAGCAGGCGACATCCGATCTTCAGGATCAGGTCTTCAAAGGGAGTTGCTTTTAAGGAGGACTTCCTCTGGGAGGAAGAGAAAAAAGAGACATGGAAACAATCCAAACCCTCTGCTGAGAAAGAGTGTGAGGCCAGACAGGATTGATTTGGGACTTTATTTGGGTGTGCTTGGAATTGCCTAGGCCTGGGGAAGCACCGGGAGCCAGAGGATGCAGATAACCTGTGGGCAGAGGATACTGGCTGGAGCCAGGCCCCGGGCTGCCGACTGGAGAGTGAATCACACATCCACACCTGCAGAGAGCACCTTGATGGCTGGAGCCACAGCAATCTTTGCTGAACTGTGCTTTTTCTCTGATGTAAATAGGAAATGACTTCTGCAGCCGAGTCTTTGTGGGCACAGGGCTATAAAAGGCACTGCCATTTTACATACCGCATCTGAGCTTGACAGAGAGGAAGGAGGCTTTGCTATTGCAGTCACATAGTTAATAAGCAAATATATGTGGCTCCATAGGGCTTGAATAACTTTTGGAAGCAAAGTAGTTATGAGGGCTGACTCCCTTGCCTGCTCTAAGGGACTAAAAATAATTGGTTTTATTTCCCTTACAAACTCACAGAACCCAAATGTTTCCATATAACATACCTGACTCCAGCTCGTTGTCTTTGTAGCTTATGAAGAATGAACCTGATTCATCAGCTGCCCCTGGGCCTGGACAGCCCTGATTTTTCTTACAGGTGTGCTGCCTCTGGCTGGGGCAAGACATGGAAAGCCCTGAAACCTGGAGCCTCTTACTGTGGGAAGGAGCAATGAGGAAAAGATATTGCTGTAGTGCAATTGCAGTTACAGCTTGTACTATGCAGGGGCTGGGTGGGATGAACCTAAGGGGCTCTTCTGGCTTCAACAGCTGTGAAACCCAAGTGGTGGGCTGTCTGCGGTGACCACGAGTAAAAGCCAAGGGGGCCCCTTTCCATGACATCGTATCATAAGGGTGTGATTCAGTGGCTTTCTAGAAATGTGAGGATCTAAAAGAAGTAAAGAAGGAAGTTTTCCTTCTCCGTCTCATTCTACATTAAGAAATAAGGCAACTTGGGTTCTCCCTTTAGGGAAAAGGGAAATTTGGCACAAAAAAGCCCCTCCCTACCTCCGCACATCTCCGTACCACATGTCTCCGCTTCACTATTCACTTGTTTTGACATAAAGTACTTTCCCCAAAAAATATTAGTCACAATTTTGGCTTCAGCTAGCCACCTCTTAGTCTTCCTTAAAACGTTTTGAAATGGGTGATGTTAGAAACGTGTGATGGCATTGGATAGGGGTGGGCGGGTTTAGCATTTGTGGAAGATTCTGCACTGAAGTTTGGGAACCCAAAAGCTGCTGCCTTTCTGGGCTGGGGAAGAGAGTCCCATAGGACCTGCCAGCAGATCAGAGGGTCTTTGGTGGGTCCCTTGAATAAAACAAAACATGAGGATGGCAAACCAGAACATCTGGTAGTAGCTGTGGGGATGCGTATGTGAGTTTTGTCAATGGAGGCTGAAGAAGCCAGACTGATGACTGCAGCGTAAAGTTGACTAATCCGTGTTGATGGGCGTCAAATTTGAACTAGCTGCCTAAAACCCTGGGTTTGAGCATTAACTGCTTTATCAAGCAGTTCAGCACCAAGGGGAAGAAAAATCCCCAAGTGCCATGTTGGATCAGATACAGGTTCCCGAGAGTTCCTGGGAAGCAAGGAGCAAGGGTTGTTTGAGTTAGAGCTGTAAAATCATATTCCAGGCCTGTAGCATCTGCACACACAAGAAGCTTGCAGTCGCTGTGGGATCCAGAATGAAATGAGCCCTGCCATCCCCATGTGCTTCCTCAAGTAATTATTACATGTGTTCCACCCTAATGAGAACCTGCTCCATTTTCTTGTCCCTCCGCTCTGCTGCTTTCTCCTCACGGCTGCTTCTTCAGAGCTGCTTTTTGTGAAACCCATCTGGCAAAGGGCTTATATTTTATTTTTTAGAAAAGAAATCTTTGGAAATTGGTAGTTTCGCTGTGCATTATTATGCTCATAATCCTCTAATTTGGTAATAGGTCTCTAATCATAGCCATGCAGAATGACAAGCAGCGCCAGCCTGGAAAGGTGGCCCTCTGGGCTTCCCAGGCACAGCAGCCGCAGCATGCCCTGATGGACCATTCATTCCATGGCTGCTTCCCAGGAAAGGCAGGGAGGAGATGCACATTCTGGCATTACCAATAACGTAAAGCCATTCTTGGAACAGAATCAAACATATTTCATTGGTGAGAAACCCCTGAAACAAGGTGCTGCTGTGGGCTGCTCAAGGGTGGTTGCTGCAGGACAGTGCTGTGCCAGACAGCAGAGCAATGCAGGCCACAGATTTTAATGTGTCATCCTGGTTCAGATGTTTTCAGTGTAGCAGAGGAAGGAAGGCAGTCCGAGGGGCTCCTGGCCCAGCCTTAGATCAGTGGTAAGACCATGTTTTGCACATGTAAAGTATGTTTCAGCTGGCCAGCCCCTTCCATCAGCTGTAGCAGAAACAAACTGTATGGTATTAAGATTTTAAAAATGCTTGTAAGGATAAAATTCAAATAAAGGCCAGGTACATGCTGGGGCAGCAAACCCTGTTTCCAAACTCTGTGCCAGCCTGGGGACGGTTGGACGCCCAGAATGGGTGTTTGAGCTATGAGAAGCAGCGGGAACAGGAGCCCTGCAGGTCCCTGGCCACACAGTGCTCCAGGCAAGGTCTGGAGCAGCAGTGACACAGAGCCTGTGGCAGTTGTAAAGGAGCCTGTCAGCCCTGGGAAGAAGTGGTTTCCTACAGAGAAGGGACCATTGGCGATGCTCCCAGCATTGGGGATGCAGGGCAGCAGCTCTCAGCTGGACTCTGGGGGCGCAGAGGGGTCTCTGCAGCATGTCCCCATGGGAGGAGATGGCCCTGGTCTGCTTGGGAGTATGTGTGACAGTCTCTGTTCTGAGGTGTTCTGGCATAATGCAGGGCTCTATAACTGACTTCTCTTAGCCTAAGCTAAACCCTGCAATGTCTATGCTGCACAGAAAGAGGAGGGAAAAAGGAAAACCTTTCAAGAAATATGTCTATAAATAGCAATTTAGCTTGACAACCCAGTCCCTCGCATGAAAAAGTCAACAGAAAACAACAAATACCATCCCTTTCCTATGGATACTTTCTGCTCAGGAGTTTTGTCAAGGCTGTCTCTTGTGCAGATGAGCTATCAGGATGCAGAGGAAGGTGCAGCCTGCAAGTGAGGCCCTCCCAGCTCCTAATTACAACCTTCTGCTCTTGGGGCTTATGCCCAGACTGCTCCTCTAACAGGATTTTTCCCACTTCCAACAGTGGAAAGAGGCAAATCAGTGCAAATATGCAGCTTGCTGAGTGTAATGTGTGGTGCTGAGCCACACCTTAGGAAAAAAGAATCAGAAAGGCACTTCCAGATTATTAGATCTGAAAGATCACAGTAGCTGATTGGGTTCTGCATAGCCTGGCTTCCCTGGCAGGAAAGCTGCCCATCTGCCAGGGCTGGGGGCTGGTCAGGCAACTGGTAATTCCACCCCTATGAAAAGGTATGTGTCTTTACATCCTGCCACCCTGCCGGATTGCAAGGTCATGGCAAGAGATATCAGCTGAGCCGAGCCCTGGGTAAACCCCTGGTAAGCACTGTGGAAAGGAGACTGGAGTAGATCTGGCTTAGGTTAGAAATGGGTTATATCCTCAATAACACTGTAAACTCAGTCCCAGTGTAGGAGAGGTGGACAGGAGAGGTTCCCTGTTAAGGAAAGCTGAAACGCGAGCCCTGACGGCCAAGCTGGAATCGGGGATGTCTTTACTCAGCACCGCAGCTTGGCTCAGACATCCCAGGGAAAGCTCCAAGTGAGGGACTAGAAATGCAGAGTAGGGTAAGATGAAAATGAGACAAAGTCATCACTTCCCAAAACCTTCACAGTGAAGGAAACACCTCCCACTGTCTGGAGGATCCATGGGAATATTATAATATTTGTTCCAAAAACATGACTGGGTGGATACAGAATTACTGACGCAGACACAAGCAGCTAATTGAATTCATACGTAGAAACTCTGGACACCATATGGCCTCAATAAAACGTGGGTCCATAGCTGTTTCTTAGCAGATGGTTATTCATTTTCATAATCTTAAATCAAAAGATCATTTTTTTATCTGGAGATCAAAGGCATTTAATGTCTCCTTGGTCGAGGTTTATAAAATGAAACCTCTGTCCTCTTTTGACGTTATGTGTGAGGCAGACAGGGGTTTTCCCCTGAAACCTTTGCCGAGGTTCTGGGCAGCCACATCTGGGCAGCAGCTGCAGATGTTCGCAGCTCTTCAGGGCTGGGACTTTATTTTCATTAGGCGGACGTGCAGTTTATAAAAGGAGAAGGGACAGTTGCAATGAGCTTGTGTGGCCATTTATATTTCCCCAGACTATTGGGATACAGCCCATGCGAACGTTTTGTGATGAAATTATCCTTTCTTCCCTTAGAAAAAAACCCTGGGAGCACTGTCTGACCTCTCGCATCCCATACTCCACCCCGCAGAGCGGTTGTGTGAAGCCAACTCTGGCTTCCCTGTGGGAGACGAACTGCAGAGGCACAAGGCAAGTCTCGGAGTCCTCTCAGCTGTGTGCAAGAGGGTGGGCGAGCGCTCGCCTCCAAGGCTGCACGTCAGTGCTGCTCCGCCGGCAGCCAGTGCAGGGGAGGAGAAGGGGGTGAGATGCATTTATGTGGAAAGTACTTCCACACCCACCAAAAACCCTCTAGGATAGACGTGATCTTTGCCACCTAAGAATGAAAGGTGTGTGGTTACTCAGAGCACCATAGATACAGGTTGCAACAAATTGAGTCCTGTTAATAAACCTCATTTCTCCAGTGGCTACCTGCTGGCTGACGAGCAGTTCTCATCGGTGTGAAGGTGTAGCCGAAACGCACCTCCTCTGAGAACCCACACTGCTGGGGTGCGCTTTGCATTTCAAACACTGATGCATGCGGTTAATACTTGCGCCATGATCGGCAGGCATCTCTGAGATGAGAACACGCACTTCCCTGCTGGTGTGCAGGTATTGCCTGCCAGCCTCGCCGCCTCGGCTGCAGTATGGAAATGATCCTCCCCAGCAGACAGCAGAGTCCCACCTCGGTTCCCATTCACCTGGAGATGAAAGTGCTCTGGCTGCCAGTGTAGGCGGGGCAAAACTATTTAAAAACCTCATTAGAGAAAGTATTTGTGGAAGACAGCAACAGCCTCAGTTGTGGTTTGCTCCAGGACTTCTCAACCAGATCACTTCTGATACAGAGGGAAGGGCACTATGAGAGACATTCCTGTCAACTAATACTTCTTGTAGGGATGCCCTGGGTAGACTTTGCTGCCTTCTCTGTCCTGGTGGGCTTCATTTTCTATGTCAATATGGGCATGTTCCCCTCCAGGTGCTGTTTGGATGAGGAGCCTGACTGCAGCATGGCATCAGGGCTGCCGTGTGGTGCAGAGTGGTCCCATTTTGTGACGGAGAAATGCAGCCAGCAAACTGTGCAGGATGTATGTAATCTTGATTAGGCACAAATCCACCATGAATATTTCCTGTTCCATTTAATTCCCACTTGTGCTTAATTCAGCTGAATTTGCAGCAGGAGTAATGCCCAAGCCACATCTGGCTTGTAATGCACATGGGATCAGACTGGGAGTTTGGGAGGAGGTGGATCTGGATGCAGAGGTTTGGCTTCTTATTTAGAAAATGACTGGTTACATTCTCCCACGGCTGCTCCAGACGATCCCAGAGCTTAACGATGTTCACGTCCAAGGGTTTTTTAAGTCTGCGTGACTAGGAAACAATCTCATGTCTATGGTTTGTCTGGCTTGTTAGGAAGGAGCCTGTGCACCTGCATTTCCTCCACTGCCTGCATTTCCTTTGCATCTCATTTATTCAAAGGAGCCAAATGTTTGTTAATCCTAACAAGTTAGAGTGCAAATAACCCCTTTTCCTCTTCCACTGTAGTCGGCATTGGCACATCTTAAGCAGCCCCCGGTCAGTCAGGACAACTGCGGCTCTCAATCAGTCATACGGGCATGGACATCCTGCTCCCTCGCAAGCAGGTTCTTGATCCCGAACGACCACACAAGCCTACAGGGACCAGGCTGGGCTAAGCAAGTCCACACACAGTATATGGGCTTGTTCTCCCTCATCTCCAGCCAGGGGAGCTGACAGCACTCATGCATAAGTTCAGCCGGGTTTCTCTGTGTGCTTCCTCCCATGGCACTGTCTGAGCCACCTGCCCTGTTTTGTCCCAGCCAGCTTCCCAGGCCGAGCTGCTGAGCTCTTCACCTCTGCCACCAACCCTGACAAACAGCCTTTTCTCTGCTGCTTAATGATATTTACAGTCTGAACTGAGTCCCCCCGACCTGATCAACGGGCGCCTTATACGCCGTGAGCATGTAGATCGCACAGACCTTGTCCAAGAGGCTCGAGGTTCAGAGGACAAGGTTTAACTCGTCCATGTCCTGAGATGAACTGTAGGAGGAACATACTCCTGGTCTCTTCTTCTGCCTGTTCTGGCTTCATTTTAGGGGTTTTAGAGGGTGTGTAATTCTTTTAATCCAGTTGGCAAGTCCAGGATAGTTTTTATGTCACTGTTTACTCAGACGTAATGTAGTTTGGCCCTGTAGCTGTAGTTACCTGCATCTCCCAGAAGGAACAAAATCTCCCTAGACTGAACACCCCAGTGGTGCTGATTCCTGCAGGGGGATGTGGATGTTGTTAAAAGCTGTGGTATTTTCTAAGTCATAGACCTAAAGGCACCCTACTTTCTTTGCTTTGCATACTTGCAGAACACCGTCCTTTCTGCTTTTCAGATATGAAAGCCGAAGCAGAGAGACATCTGATGAGGCTTCATCGCTGACTCACTGTTTGATGTTAGGCAGAAGGAGGAATGTGATCAGATACCATTGTGCAAAGCATCCACCAGACAACTCTGTCACTCACAGGAGAAGCAGCTCGGAGCAGGATGGGCTGGCAGCCTGGCTGTCCTGCCCTTACCTGGCTCCGTGCCTCTCTCAGGCCACGGGCAACCCCTCGCCATCCCCACCTGAGTTCTGCAGAGACAGCAGGGAGACATCACCTTGGGGATGACTTATACCATGCGCAGACAGAGGCTGAGGGCTCTGCTCCTGCCGGCAGGGTCAGCCAGCGGTGCGGGAGAGGCTGCAGCCCGCAGGGGTGTGCACGGGTGTGCACGCCTGGAGTTCTTTCTCACGAGATGGTGCAACCAGCTGGCGGGGAACTGGTTAAACAGCGTGAGCTCCTTGGCTGCCTGGGCTTGGCTGGCGGCGCAAGGCAGGGCAGGATGTCACCGGGAAGCCAGCATGTTTTATTAAACAGAGTATCAAAGTGGGCTAAAGTCTCTTATTAATGTCCACAAATGCTGCCACTTCCAAACAGTTTCCACCTACATATTCCTCCCACTGCTGCGCTGGGTGCTGGCAAACGTCTCTGCTCAAAGAGGGGAATGGCTTTCATTTGAATAGTCCTCAGGCAAGTTTCACTGAGCGGTGCCAGCATCATACCCGCAGTTCTCACGTGCCCGGCAGCGATCCAGGGCAGTGCCGGAGGGAGGGCCCTTCGCTTGCCCAGGACTCCACGGAGACAACAGCTCTCGATAGGTTTTCCCAGTGTTTTATCCAAGCCGCATCCATGGCAGCCTAAACCAATGTAATTAAGCAGCGATGGGTGCACATACTTGCAATATTAGATCTCGACTTAATCTAGCTTGTGGACGACTCCTTTCATCGTGGCAGCAAGCGTGGCCAGCTGTGCTATTGAGATAGTGAGTCACACATGCAACTGAAACCACCAGTTTTCAGCTTCTTCACAATTTGAGCTTCTGCAACTACCTGCAGGCTCCCAGGAGGATGAGGCAGAGCCCTGGTGGGTGTCAGACTGCTGCTCCTATCCTGTTAAGTCCCACATTGCCCCTCTTGGGACCCTACCTTCAGCAGTGGGTGCAGGCTCTACTTCATATGCCTTAGACACTGTGGTTGGGAAGTGAGATGCGAGCTGCTCACCCTGGGCACTCCTGGCTTTATACATCCTGCACCGCCCAAGCTGCTGCAGTACCACAGACCTAGGGCTGCAGGAAGGTGGTGGGGGTTTGATGTGTGCCATCCCATGTAGCTGACAGCACCGTGCTGCCCACTGAGTGCTTTGACATCCATCCCAGAGACCACTGCCGGGCCTGGAGGTCTACCCATCTCAGAAGAAGAGCCACCTCGTTTGGTGCGCACCCCACTGTCCTAGGGACAGTTTGGCTCCTGCAGAAATTTTCCTTCTGCAAAAAGTAATGGGTATTAATTGCCGAGGCCTCAAGGCCACCTGTCTGATGCTGAGGGCTGACCGCATCCGTGCAGCACCTCCCGTATGGCCGAGCCTCAGCATCCAGCCCTGGCTGCTGGGCCAAGACATGGCTGTTCTTTCACCTCCGGTGCCAGTAACCTGACACAGGATTGCTGGAAATGAGAGAGAGGGAGAGTCAGCGATTTGATTACAGGCCACAGGCACATGCCCGGCCTTCATGGATATATTAAGTAAGAGACATTTTAAAACAAAACCACCCTCAGTAACCTTATCGTAAGCTTGAATCCGCAACCCATCTGTTAACTCCCGGCGCTGCCCACATAGGCTTCGATCAGATGTCGGTGCCAGGGATTTTTAGAGTGTTTCCCCCTCAGATTGCTGTGGTCAGAAGGGGACAGTCCCGGGGAAGGGGCAGGTCCTGGGGCTCGAGCCTCCTGCCACTTTCAGCACACCTTCAAAGAACCCAACCCCAAACCCTCGCCCCTGACTGCGCCTGTCAGTAACTGCAAATCCCACTTGGACAGGAGCTGCCGCTGTCCTGTGACTCTCAGCCATTCTAAGAGAAGCTCTCAGGAGACGTGCTGCTCCATGAATGGCTTTAGAAAATAAAGCCTTTTAAAACATTTTGCTACTGCCCCAATCGTGCATTGTAAAGGAACCCTCCACGTAGAAATAATTCAGCAAACACAGTCCAGAAGGCAAATTGATGATTGCATCAGCCCCAGCATATGAAAACTGATCCCCAGGAAAATGAAATCCAACTCTCCAGCAATCTAACTTGATACGCAAGAATGTAATAACTTCATTTGGATCCTCTTTTTAGGGGGACTCCTAAATCCTTGGCAACGTCCCTTAAGGTCATGAGCAAATCCTGATACGGAGAATTGTTTGGCAAGCATGGGAACAGTAAAAGGGCTAAATAATTGGGGATTACCTCTGACCCTGATCTGTAGCTCACCACCCACTGCAGGAATGCACCGAATATCTGAAGGAGCATGCAGGAGTCAGGCAATCCATGGGCATGAAGCTGTCCACGTACACTTGAAGTCTGAACTTAAAATGCAGAGCAGGTTGGCCCCGCACCTCATTTTTCATCAGCAGTCAGCTGCAGCAAACTCTAATTATTTCTGGTGCCTTGGACAGAGGGTCAGTGATGGGACAGGTTAAAAATTGTATGGGTTTTTTTCACCCTTTGTTTGGAAAGCAGCTTGGGCCTTCAGGGCAGAGAGAGACGGAACCATTCGATTCAGTCCCTGCTCCTAGCGCTGGTTACTGAACTGAAGGAAAAGGACAAACACATCACTTCCATTTTTCCTGACAGTTACTGCTGAGTTTGTCCAGCACCTGTATGAAAGACAATCTCTGCTTTGGGAAGTCCACAGCCCAGCACTGTGATCATTTGTACTCAGTGCTCCATGTCAGACTGTGAGCCCTCTCCTTGCGGCAAGCTGGCCCTGCAGCAGAGCCTCAGGGCCCATGAGCGGATCACGGCTGTAATCCCCAGGTTTGCAGGCTCAGACACAAATACCAAGGAGACCACATCCAGTGGGACAGCCGATCCGAAGGCTTTTTGGGAGCTCCGTGTCACTGCCATGTTGTTTATGCTGGAGAGCCAGCTGGGATCTTGTAAAGAGGTTTTTGGGGTTTATGAACCTTAAATTTGTGGCTAGTGCGTTTCTGCAAGGCAATGACTTTCCCGAGGATTCCTCCTGGTACTGACACGCACCTTTAGATAGCATCGAGCCTTAAAATGCCTGTCTCCATCGCGCGTGTAAAATCTCCCTGTGCTCTCACATAACACCTCCTGACCTCAGATTCCTCCGGGCGTGGAGCAGCCGTGGCTCCGCAGGCGATAGCAGAGGCTCTGTGCTGGAGCTCTGCTATTACCTTATCTTGGTAAACGCACCGTTTATCTGGTGAGCTTGCCTCTACTTGTTCAGCGTTCCTTCCGTGGGGAAGATGACCACAGCCCTTGCAGGGAGGGGGCTGCTTTGGCAGACACACGCTGTTGTAACCACCACAGCGCTCCACGTCTCGCAGCAGCCGGCACGCAGGAATCACAGATGCTTCGCAAAAGCACGGGAAGTCCTCAACTTCTCCGCGCGATGCTGCCGCTTGCCTATAACCATTTTTTTGAGCGACTCCCTGTTATTTCCCCCCATGTTTCCAAAGTTCGGGGGCTGCAGATGTAACTCGGGTCTGTGTTCATGGATTGGGGGGGTGTGGGGGGTGGTGGTGTTTAACAGGGAGCTCGCTAAAACCCAGCGACCGTGACCCCACCGCTGCGCCAGCGGGAGCGCCCCGCTCCGCGGCGCGCCCTCGGCTCACATTCAAGGCCGGTTTCCCTCCGCCCCCCCCCGGAAGGGCAGCGGGCCCACGGGGCTCGGCGGGGCGGGGATCCCGCCGGGATGCGCGAAGCGGGGGGATGCGCCAAGCGGGGGGATGCGCTGCCTTCGGGACCCCGCCGCTCCGCCCCCCCCCCCCCCCCCCCGCCCGGTCCCGGTGCGGTCCCGCCCCCCCGGCACGTTGCGCGGCGGTGGCGGCGCTGCCGACACGTGAGGCTCATGTGACGGGGGGCGGCGGGCCCGCCCCGGCGGCCGCCAGACGTGCCGGCAGTCACAGGGTAGCGCACGTCGCTCCCGTCCACCCACTCGCCCGCATTTAACCCGGCCCGCCGCCGCCCGCCGCTCCTCAGCCCGCGCGGCGCGGACGCGGCATGAGCAGCCCGGCCTGAGCACCGCCCGCCCGCCCCGCTCCGCGCACCGCGCTCCGCTCCGCGCTCCCCGCACCGCCGCTATGGAGCGGATCCCCAGCGCGCAGCCCCCGCCGGGCTGCCTGGGCAAGCTGCCCGCCCTGGAGAGCGGCGACATGCCGGGGTAAGCGGCGGCGGGAGCTGGGGGGGGGGAGGAGAAGGAGGAGCGGCGGCCCCGCCGCGGCCCCCCGGGGAACGGGGGTAATATGGGTGCTTTCGTTTCGCCCGTGCAGGCTGGACTTCGCGCACATGTACCAAGTTTACAAGCCCAGGAGGGGGTTAAAGAGGAGCGAGGACAACAAGGTATCTTGGGGGCTGCGCGCCGGCTCGCCCCGGGAGGGCTCGGGAGGGGCGGACAGCGGGGGGACCCCATCGAGGCGGGAGCCATGGGCGCGCTGACCCGCTCCCGCCGGCTTTGCAGGAGACCTACAAGCTGCCGCACCGGCTGATAGAGAAGAAGAGGCGCGACCGGATTAACGAGTGCATCGCCCAGCTGAAGGACCTGCTGCCGGAGCACCTCAAGCTGACGGTAGGCGGGAGCAGGGACAGGGCGCCCGCCGCCGCGGTTCTTCCGCGGCTGGGTCTTTGCCCAGGGTTTGGGGCTAACTCGCTTTCTTGTCCTCTTTTCCGTTGCCCGCTGTGTCGGGTGCCCCGCGGTGCCGCTCGCCCGCGCCAGGCTGTGAGCCCATCCCAAACTTTCCCGGGAGTGGAGCCCTCAAGTGGGTTCCTGTGGTGGCGGGTTCCTGCGGGGCTGGGCTCCCCGGCCCGGTCCCTCCACTGGGATCATGATGCCAACAGGGCAGCGGGACAGATAAATAAAAGACTTCCTTTGGAGCTATGTGGCCAGTCTGAAAATACCCATAGGATTCCATGACAGCCTTTTCTGGAGGCAGCTTTCTAACTTATTTTCATGGAATATCATCCTTCATAGTCCTGTAGCGTTCAGGATCAAGGCACTGCCCTTAAGCCCCAAAAAACCAACCTGCGTCTGCCCTCCCTCTGTCACTCAGGAGGCATTGGCAGCCCCATCAGGCTGCTGTGCTGACCAGCCCCACAGCACTCATTAACCTGTCCCTTTGCTTTCAGACTCTAGGTCATTTGGAGAAGGCTGTGGTTCTGGAGCTCACCTTGAAACATGTGAAAGCACTAACCAATCTCATCGAGCAGCAGCAGCAGAAAATAATTGCTTTGCAGAATGGTTTACAAGCGGGTGAGTATTCAAATTGTATCGTGTGAGATACTGCGGGTGCTTGATGGACTTTCTCCCGGAGTCTTTGAAATGCAGTTGTGACGCTTCGTTCCTCAGCAGGGAGGAGGCAGGAGAGGAGGCAGGAGTTCTTGCCTTTAATCGCCATCATTTTCTCTTCCTTTGCTTATGGGCTTTGGCAAAAAAAGGCGCATTTCTCAATGCGGTCAGTGTAGAGTGAGTGCCCTGTGGAGTTGTTTTGAAAATAAATTGGATTCTAAGTAGTTTTATTTAAAGCCCAGGTTTGCTGCGAGGTTCTCTCCAAAGCCATTCAGATCTTTCTGTTTGAGTTCACGAGCTTTGGGTCAAACCCGGTTTTGTTTGTTTTCTGAACATACGTATTGCTTTTTACACACACCTTTTTTAGGTGTCTGTCTTTATAAATGAGCTAGCCTGTGTTCGGCAGGCAAAGAGGGGACGCGGTGCATCAGCTTATCGTGCTTTAGATGCACTTCCTCCTGTTTTCACATGTGGCACTCACGTGAATCTGATAAAGTAAAATGTAGTTTTTCTGAAGGGCCTTCCACTGCTCCAGCGGCCACAGGGAGTGCAGTAGAGCTTTCAGCTGAAGCAAAATCACCCAAGGTTAGGGAGCTGCCGGTGGGTAGATGTGCCCCAGGAGCTCTGTGCCTGCAGGTGAAGGGCGAGGTACGCTCTGCCTTCCCCAGGGCGTTTCCCAGAGGAGACACCGGCTTGACTCACCCTTGTGCTCTGTGCTTCAGCACCTGTTGAGGGTGGCATAGATGGTAAATGCAGAGCTAAAAACTAAGTTTAACGTTATTGTGGAAAAGCAGACAGATGGATGCTCAAGTAAAAACGTAGAGGGAATCGGGGGAATGCAATGCAAAGTTCAGGCTGACCGTCAAGTTCGCCTCTCTAACCGTGCTGTAACTGAAGTTCAATACTGCCTCCAGCCCACCTTGAAGATGGTAATGGAACTATTTAGCACGTTGTTAATTTTTAATTTCTTTCTGTTAATGTTTCCTCAGGTGACCTGTCATCAAGAAACCTCGATTCCAGCCAGGAAATGTTTCGATCCGGTTTCCAGATGTGTGCCAAGGAAATGCTGCAATACCTGGCAAAGCACGAGAACGGCAAGGACCTGAAGTCGTCCCAGCTGGTCAGCCATCTGCACCGAATGGCCTCTGAGGTGCTCCAGGGCGGAGCTGGCCGCAAGTCCGGAGACATCCCTCCTAAAATGGTGGACTTGAAAGAGAAGCCCATCTCCTTGGCCACGGTGGCGGAGGGACACGGGAAAAACTGCGTGCCTGTGATCCAGAGGACATTCGCTCACTCCAGCGGGGAGCAGAGCGGCAGCGACACGGACACGGACAGCGGGTACGGGGGAGAGCTGGAGAAAAGTGACTCCAAATCCGAACAGCAGTATTTCAAAAAGGATACTGAACTCAAGTACGCTGTCCAGGAGAGAATAAGCTCTATTAAGCAAGAGACTGAGGACCCGCCGGCCAAAAGGAGCAGGCTGGAGTCACCGGAGGACGAGAGCCCTTTTGGCAGCGACATGATGGGCTCTTCCAGCAGCTTCCTGGGGCCTCATGCTCACCAGCCTCCCTTGTGCCTGCCTTTCTATTTGATCCCACCATCGGCAACAGCATATCTGCCCATGCTGGAGAAGTGCTGGTACCCGGCGTCCGTACCTGTCTTGTACCCCAGCCTCCCAGCCTCTGCCGCAGCACTTACGGGGTTCATGAACCCCGATAAAATCTCCCCACCTCTGCTGATGCCCCAGAGACTCCCTTCTCCCATACCAGCCCATTCCCCTATCGACTCCTCGGCTCTGCTTCAAGCTTTGAAGCAGATTCCTCCTTTGAACTTGGAAACCAAAGACTAAGCGCAGTGTGACGTTTTTGTTTAAGTTGGTTTTTTGTTTTGTTTTGTTTTAGTTTGAGACTTTCACTTTTATATATTGGCTGGACTGAGGTGTGGGGATGAGGTTCACTGCACGTAGGAAGCTAAATCCCCTTTTCTCTGGCTTGTCAGGTAGCTTGGAGGAAGATGAAGGATGCGCCCAGGTTAGCGATTCAGAACTACTTCCAGGAGAAATACAGAAAAAGAAGGGTGTTGTGCTTTACCCCCTACCTTCTTCCCTCTCCACATCTACAAAACAACAGTTGACTTGGTCAGCTGCGACTATTGCAAAGCTGTGAAGAAATATTCCATTAGGCAGACTTGGGTTTAGGGTCTGTGAATATAATAACACGGTACTTCTCATAAAAAGGCTTTTAAGGCAGCAGCCGCACTGCTGGTACTTTGAGCCGAACTGATTCAGTGCCCCATCAGCCACCAGCGCCCAAGTGACTGGCACGGTTGGTGCGGTGGTGGTGGCAATGCCATCAAAAGCACAGGAGCAGTGGACACTGCTTGGTCATGCACAGTCAGGTAGACTTAAGACGGGTTTTCTCCACACCTTTGGCTGATACATATATATATATTTTTTAAGAAATAAAAGGTAGATGCTGCTTGGAAGCTTTACATGGCGTACATCTAATAAATAAATTAACACGCGCCCCTTCCTGTAACTGGAGCTGCTAGTTTGGGCCGGGTAGGGGAGAAAATACCCCAAGGATCTCTTGGCTTGTTGCACCTGACTCCAGGCCTCTCTCGCTGCTGCTGTACGGTTCCACCGGGTCTGTGCTGGAAATCAGGATGGTTTAATGAGCCCTGTCAGCAGGGGCCCAGCCTGTGAGCAGCTGCTTCCCGACCGGGGCGAGTCAAGCGCTTCATGCAAGAGGGAGCAATTCAGCCGGGGTCGACAGCGCGATGCCCGCTGAACGTGCCCCTGTCAGTGCCTTTGGACAATGGAAAGGCTGGGATTTTCAAAGGAGTCTAATCCCGGTGGGGTTTGAGCATCTAAGTTCCTTAGTCTCCTTGGCAAACCCTGGCCCACGTTACTGTATTAAAGAAAGAGGGTGAGGGTGTTGACACTTGTCCCATTAAACTGCGAGGGTCTTTCTCCGCAGAGGAACATTATGTCCATTTTGGCTTCTTTTTTAATGAAAGAAAAAAAGAACTTCACTGCAAAATGCAGTGCTGGGGTTGGGTTTTGGTTTGGTTTTTTGGGTTTTTTTCTTACTGGTTTGGAGAACTTGTGTCCAGAAACCCTGTTGTATGGATTTTCATTTCGCCCTCCCATTGCACCAGCTGTTGAGATGCACTATGCTTGATTGCAGACTGTGTTCTGATGTTTATTTTGTCATTGGTTTTTTGGTTTTTTTTTTGGTATACAGTTGTTGCCTTTATTTGTAAAATCCTGTTATAAATATATATATTATATAAATATATTAAAAGGTAAAATGTTTCAGATGTCTATTATTTGTATAACTACTTGAGCATAAAGAAGTGATAAATATGAATGTATTCTTGTTCTGGGTTGTCTTTTTTCTGAAGAGAAGAGTTTGTTTTTCTCTAGGGAGAGGTACAGTGTTTATATATTGGAGCCGCCTTCAAGGTGGGCTATTGTACATATTTTTATCTCGAGTAAATGTTAAGTAGTTGTTTAAAAATACTTAATAAAATAATTCTTTTCCTGTGGAAGATAAGGGTTTGCCTCCTGTGCTTTTGAATGTTTGTGCAGAGTCATTCCCTGTGGTCTGGTTCAGCACTCGATGGTGATCTCCTCGCTCCCCTGACAGCTCCTGCAGGGTCCCATTACCCGTGTCCCCAGGGTTATTTATTTAACTCCCTTGGCGTCCTCAGGGATTTTTTGCCTTCCCAGTCCTGAGGGAGGTGCCAGGAGAGCCTGGATGGCTTCTCTGCTTTCTCCTTATTCCACTTTGCATTCCCTGGGCCTGGTCTTTTTGGCTCGTTCACCCCAAGCTCAGTGGCGAGTGGGGAGAAGGCAGCCCCTCACCATAGAGGCTGCGTCTTCCTTACAGGCTTTGCGCATTATCTGGAGGAAGGAAGGATGGATGAGCTTTCCATGAATAGTGGGTTTGCTTTGGCAGTGTCCCTCAGACCTGCAATGGAGCCTCACAAAGCCTCTGTGCAGCAGGATCGGGATGGTGCCCACCCTCCCTGAGGGGCACAGGGGATCCTGGTGCACGGCTGTCCTGGCTGGCAGGAACCGGGAGTACGCTGCTCTGCCTTCATTGTCTCAGTTGGGGAAAGCCCCAGTGGCTTCTGTGATGGCCCTGTTTGGCTGGGAGGGATGGCCACAGTGCTGCTGCTGAGCTGGATCCTGCCTCTGCCGGGAAGGAACTCATGCCACCTCCTGCGCGCCCTGGCACGCTGCTCCCATGTGCTCCTGTGGCTGTTTTGCTGGTGCTGCAGGCCGCGGTGAGATGCCTGGTGCCTCTTATGCTGCTGCAGAATAGGCACAGGGGACATGGTACAGATCTGACCACCGACAGGCTCCTGTCCAGACTCCAGCAGTGATGGATGATTTTTGGCTTCTGCACAAAGTGGTGATGACCCCAAACCTCTCCCCAGAGGCAAAGGATGGGCGCAGTGTGGCTCTGGCCCATGAGGGATGGGTGGGAGGACTCGCCTTCCCGGTGGTGCTGTGTATGCGTGGATGGGGCATGGGCGCTTCTGCAGGATATTTCAGGTTTTCACAATGCTGATGAATCACAAACTGTGGTGTGCAGTTAAATGCCAGGCTGGGACAGTGCTCCTCCGACCCGGGCTGCAGCGTCCCTGGGACACCACTGGAGGAGAAGCAGGCACCCAGGGGCTGCTGTTAGACTATAGTCAGCGTCAACTTATAGTAACATTAGCTTAACAAATGTTAGGAAAAAACACACGAGGCTGCTTGTATTAATTTGTTTGGGCCTCTATAACTCCTGACGTTTATGTTGTGTTTGTTTTAATTAGGGCTAAATATTGATCTCACTGAAGATGACTCCAAGTAACCCCATTTTGGGGACAGCATTTGGCGCTCAGCGCAGCAGTGCTTCCAGCCTCGTTAATGGCTGGATTTCTGGCTCATTTCCACAGCTCTTGCTCCCCTTTGGTCTCCATTTTCTGACCCACCTCGTTGTCTGGTGGGAGGACTCACAGAAGCTCCAGATCCTTAGTCACGGAGGAAGAAGAAAATCGTAAAAAGGGAGTGTAAGAGATAAGGCTTACACAGGAAGCGGTGGCTAATTACGGGCTGGGGATTTTCTCTGCCGCCCTGGCCCGGCTCCAGTGGGACAGATGAGCTCTGCGAGGCAGAGCAGGGTCCAGCAACCCTCTGTTATCCCTGGCTGGCAGCACAGAGCAGGGGATGCACTGGCAGCAGCGTGGCACGGGGGATGCCCTGCCCGCAGACCCCCCGTGCTGCCCGCGCCTCCAGCAGCCCCTGCCCTGCCTCTGCCTGCTGCGGGGCTGCCCCATCCCACCGCAGCATCACCGGTGGGGCAGAGCCCCCCCAGCTCCACCCCGGTGCCAAGAGGCGAGGGGCAATGCTGCGCGGAAGGCGCCCGCGGGGCCGACCCCCGGCGCGGCGCCGAGCCGTGGCAGCCCGTGCCGCGCCGCGCCGCGCCGCGCCGGCGGGGTGCGCTGAGTTCCCCGGACTTGTTTTCACGGTCTCACCCAGCTCTGACCTGCCTCAAATGTTGACACAATGTCACGTTTCCGACTGCAGTCTTTCATGTGCAGCCGGAGGCTAAATACGGCTGCTGGTTCCTGGAAAAAGACGTGCCTGGCACCCTTTCAGCAGAAACCCGATCCCCATGCAGGCTTGGCACAACAGCTGAATAACATGGCAATAACTCTTTCAGCAGCGTTTCAACCCATAAATAGGGCTTCCCGAGCGACTCCTTGAAGCGAGGCAAGGAGGATACAATGATTTTAGTGAAAAAAAGGCAAAAAAAAAAAAAAAAGGAGCGACAGTGCGTGAGAAGTGAGTACGAGGAGGCAGCCCTGTTCGGAGCAGATCAGAGGATGCCGTGGGGATGCTGAGCGTGGTTTGGTTATAACCCGAGTGCAGGATTGCCTCAAAAGGAAAGAAATGCTCTCGAATTTTTTGCCGTGTCGGTCCCGTTTGGAGCAGCCCCATGGAGGTAGGATAGGAGCCTTCCTGAGAGCCAGGGCCCTTCCTAACCCCGGCCAGGACACACAGACACATAATTGTGGCTTTTCACCACCTGTTTGGAAAGCTCCTGCAGCCCAGTGCTATGGGACTGGGTGGTTTTTACAGGCATGTACCCCGGGAGCTGCTTGTTTGCATTATGCATGGACCGGGGCCTAAAATAATCTGCAGTGACGCACATTTTTTTTTTGCTGTGATTTTTCTTCCCCCCTTCTTTTCCCGTGCTTTTCCAGGGCTCCATCTTCCTGAACGTGCCGTGCCTTTTGAGGACCATGCATGGCTAACCAGCCCCAGGGCTCCCGAGCCCCTGAATCAGCACGTCCGCCTGCAGACGCGGAGCCGAGGGGGAGCGCTCCCCCCCCAGGCCGTGACACGGCCACGGCGGGGAGAAGTGCCCTTGTGCTCTGCCTTGGCTTTCATCTGCAAAGCGTGTAGCTGCAAGTGCCGCGTGTTTACAAATGCAGGCATTGCAAGATCCCTTGAACTGTGTCCTAGTACAAAAGAGGCTTTGAAACAAGAAACACGTTGTCATGGCATGTTCCAGGCCAGCAGCACCAGACTGAACCAGATAATTGCTGTTTCTGCTTTAGCTGCTTCATTGTGGAAAAAGCAGCAGGTCTTGAGCAAGTCTTTTTTTTTTCCCCTTTTAGACGTTTCTGGTGAGATGCTGGGGATGGAAGGAGAAGGTCGGGAATGCCTGGGCGGAGGTGGGATGAGCCCGGCCTGTTCTTCAGGGCTGGGAAATCACTGTGCTGTGCTCAGGTCATGTAACCATAGCCTGTGGAGCTGGTGATGCTGACCCTCGCTATGCGACACGGGCTAGTCGTATGCTGTAACCCTGACTCGTGGCGTGCTGCTGGAGCCAGGAGATGCAGCTCTCACAGCTCCCCCCATGCTCCAGACTTTTCCCATTGCCCTTTTCCGGGTGCTTCATGGCACTTGAGAAATATCCAACACCTCTCAGTGCCAACCAGCCCACTAAAGGGACTGATTGTCCCCTACACTGAATAGGTCTGTTACCACCCTGGGCGTGATGACTGGGCAGCAGTACGTCTGCACCTCTAGAAATGATGGGCATGATGAAGGGGGTGCCTGCACTCTTGTGCCCACGTTCCCAAGGCACTGCACTGCCATGCTGGGGTTCTAAGAAACAGAGGGTAATATTTCTACTTGGCACTTTGAAATAATTTATTTCTTATACATTTCTCTTTCTCCTGGGTGTGTTTTTGCTCTGGGCGCATCACTCTGTGGAGTCAGTTATTGCCATTATGCCCAGTGCCTTCAGAAACAGTAAAGCTCTGGCTGGGAAGGGCTTTTCACTGCATGTGCCTTGTTGAAAACTGGGGCAGGCTGGGCAACACCACACAGCTGAGGGAAAACAGAAGAGTTTGGGGCTAGTTTGAAAGAAGCAGCACCAAGGAATGCCTGAGAATAACAAGGTAGATTCCCTGTCTCCTGTAGTGTGTGCTGCTGCCCTTGGGAAAATGGGACCTGGATGGGGTCTCTTCCAGACTGGATGCTCCTGGTCTCCCCGTACCTGACTTGTTACATCCACATGGAGTCACAATTCTGCCTGGGGCTTGGGATACCGACAGTCCTGTGGCACAGCTGGGTTAAGGCAAGTCTGTTAAGGCAGGTGAGTGTCTGCTGTGGGATGCTGGACCCTCAGTCAGCTCAGTGCTGCCCTATGCCCATGTGTGTCTGCCCTCCCCTGCGGCCGGGGAACCCTGCTCTGTGGGATGAGACCAGGGAAGAGCTGGGTCAGTCCTCTGCAGCCTCAGGCTTGTCCCCAGAGGTCCATTTTACCTGCTCTCCTGACCTCTGCTTTTATTCCATCACTGAGGATGGGACCCTGCTTTATTGTTTTCTGAACAACAGCTCAGGCTAAAGAATGGTGGCAGCACTGTGGTCACCAGAGCTGTCGCACAAGAAGGTGTAATTAGTTTTCTCTCTGCAATACAGCTTTATCTTTCCTTCAGCATGTGGTGCTGCTGGAAGTGTTGCAGTGTTCCCTTCTCCTGTGCGGGGCTCTCCTGGTCGCCTCGCTCTGTGCCTCCTTTTAGCAGCAGCTAGGAAAAAGGCAAAGATATATTCTGCTTTGAAAGTACTGATTAATATGCAAACAACTGGGCCTGAAATATTACTTGTCCTTGTCACAGGGCTCGTATTTGCACTTTTGCCTGAGGATGTGTACAACACGAATGTGGAGCTGAGCAGCTTACGGAAGATTTAACTCTTATTTCTATTCTTGATGCCGAATCATTAATAAGGTTATGCCCATGTTCAGGGCCTTTCCCAGAGCTCTGCTCCTGCTGCAGCAGGGGGTTGGAAACCTGCTGGCAGAGCTTTACTTCAGCTATCGATTGGTGTGCAGCAGGGGTAATATTTCACCCCAAATGGAAGCAGCCACTGATGATTATCGCATGGTATTAGCATGTGTCGTTGTGAAATTGGTGTGATTTGAGATGAAATGTGACCTATGGGCATACGCAACCACACTGTATTGTATTCTAGCTAACTGCATTACGGTGCACGGGGAATGCCAGGGCTTGGCGAGCTATTAGTGTTGCTGGTACCACACTGATTAAAAACCCCGGCTTGCTCTTGTTCCCATTGAAATCAGTGGGAGGTCTGTCATTGCCTGCAGTGAGTGTTGGACTGGATCCAGATTTCACTTCATAGTATGCATTATTCCATAGGATTAAAGAGGCACAGGGAGTGGGATTCCTCTCCCTCGCTGCTTAGATGTTTGCCTCGGAGCTGGCTGGGGCACGAGGCACCCGACCTGGTTTCAGTGTCTACCCCAGGGAGCAGATGAGCGGTGTTTTCGCTGCTGTGCCTGCAACAGCCGTGTGAGCAGCTGCAGCAGTGCCAAGACATAATGCTCCCAAAGGTCAGCCAAGGATGTGGTGCTGCTATGGGGGTGCAGGTTAAATGTGAGGTGCTGGGCAACCCCCCTTGCACAACCTGGTACGGGGACAAGGCAGGCAGGGATTCCTGTAAGCATTGCCTGCACAGTCAAAGCATTTGGCCCTGCCAGCACACCAGAGTGCCGGTTCACAAATGAGAAAGCCCAAGCACGCCCCGGGAGCCTCGGAGGAGGCCCTGGCTCTGGTCAGGAGTCGGTTGGGGAGGGGTTTTCTCTGGTTCTTGATTTCAAACAGGCATTTGACCTCAAAGCCATACCGGCTGCTCTGAGGCTGAATTCCCCTTGCGGTGTGGGAGGGCTCCCCAGGGCACCATGGCAGCTGCCAGCACAGATCCCACCACAGCCCTGCCTGTCCTCATCCCTGTCCCCACTGCGTGCCTGGCCCCAGTGGCCAAGTCTTTGGGTGGAGGATGAGTCAGGGCCCTGCGCAGGAAGGGCTGTGAAGGGAGGGGGTGGCAGTGACCCCCCCATTGCTGCTGGGGGACTGAAGCAATCTGTTTATCATGGAAAAATTGCTCTTTGCAGCAATTCAAATGGAAACTTCCCAGAATGAGTGCTGCAGAGCTTTCCTCTTGAATCACCGGCCCCAAAGAGCTGCTTTCTAAGATGATGCCCTCGGTAAAGCTGTCATCGGCCTTGGCCGGGCCGTGGTGGCTCCCTCCCAGCAGCGCAGCTGGTCATGGTCTCTCCTTGGGCCAGTTTCTAACAGAGCATCTCTGCTCGGTTTGGTTGGATGGCAGTGTCTGATGAGCTAAAGCAGGTCCAGGAGTGCAGGAGCCCCTGAGGGCCACAGGCTGGGGCGCAGCTTGGGGGCTGAGCCTGGCTTTTGGTCTGAAGACTACAGCACGGGCTTTCCCCAGGAGGGATAGGTGAGTGGGCACCAGCACTGAGGTGTCCCACAAGCCACACACTTGGTTTGGAAGGCTAAAAGGCCAGAGGGTGCTGGTTCATCTGTCACCCCACGCTGGGTGCTGGAAGGCTCTAGGGGTGACAGGTACCATGCTCGCCTCAACTTGGGGACCACTCCAGGGCGGAGGCTCTGACAGCAGCATCCACTGTCATCTCATGAAGGCCATATGCCTGTTTCCCCTGCCCGTTGGCTGCCCATCACCCTTTTCCATCGTTTAAATGAGTATCCAAAGGTCACGGAGAGCTCAACCTCTGCCCAGCGGCTCATGTAGCTGAATGAATAAGGCGTGAGTATGTGATGCTTGACTAATCCACTCCTGTGTGCAGACCCATCGGGTGCTTTGCATCCAATGCTCACATGGCCACTGCAAAACCTGTGCTGGTGAGAGCATGGAGCACATGCATTGCCCACCATGCTGTGCTTCGCATGAGCCCCTCACCTGGCACATGGGATGCTCCTGGGACAGCTGGGGTGTCCTGGCAGCGCAGTGGGCAGGGCAGTGGGCACACTGCCTCTGCCGCAAGGCATTTCCGGGCCAGCATAACCACAAGTGCATGTAAAGCTCTGAGTTGTCAGCCTTGCAGATTGGGAAAAGATAACGAAGGAGCTGGGTGTTGCAAGGGGCCGGTACCCATGGAGCTGGGCACCAGCAGGGAGGAAGCACAGGTTATGGTACCCCCCCTGACACCCTTGGAACAAAGCTGCCAGGGATTTTTCTGTGTTTATTCCTGTCGTCCTGCAGCGCTCATCCCCATAGTAACACTGCAGCACCTGGTGACATCCCTGGTCCCCAGGCAGGAACCGAGGATCTGTGAGGCCCATGCCATACCCCAACACCTCAGTGGGACACACAGCCACAAGGACAGCTCTCCTGTGCTTCCAAGCAGGGCAAGATTTCACTGTGTCTCTGCAGCCTTGGAAAAGAAAGAAAGAGCCAAAAGGGACGGCACAGGTGTGGGGCTGGCCAGGACTTGGTAGGAGCTTGCCTATGGAGAGGGATGGCTGGTGGTGGCAGATGCTTGTCCCCAGGACTGGTCCTTGGTGCCCACAGCAAGTGGTTGTGCCTTGGGGCACTCTGGTGCTAATGCAGTGCCAATAGCCAGCCAGGCACCTGCTCTGGCAAAGCCCAGTCAAGAGTGTGATGGGCACAAGCTCTGACTGCATTGCATTGGTGAGGCATGAGCCACAGAGGGGGTTTCCAGCTGCAGCCAGGCTCCAGCAAACACCTGGGCACTTGAGGTCAGGAGGCATTTGCAACAAAAGCTTTTTGAATCCAGGAACGAGGCAAAGGTGTTTTTAAAGAGAGTGGCAAGACTGAGATCTCCATGCAGATCCTGAGACACTTGGCAGATGAGTCAAAGGATTCCTGGAACAATTATAGCTGCAAGGTGCAGCAGCACCAACGCATCCCCCATCAGCAGCACGGCCAGGCACCCTCGGCCAGCTGCTCGTGCTTTCTGTTTAATAAGGCATATTAGGCAATTTCCCATTAGGAACGTTTATGGGAATATATAAATATTCACTTATACAGAGCTTGCCTGCCCCTTTGTGCACAGAGTGGTGGAGAGAGTGACTTGAATTATTATAAACCTATCAAGAAAGCTTGCGATGAAGCCTACTGCATGGCAAGGAGATGGATGTCCTGGAGCCCCAGTGGGGATCGAGGTCCTTCAGGCGCCAGGATGGGAGACCTTGCTCAGTGGGATGGTCTCCGAGCAGGACAAGGCCACCAGGGGATGTGCACTGCATCTCCTGGTGCGCAGCTGCAGGCAGCGTGGGCAGGGTTTTCCCTCGTGTGATTTCCCTGTGCTGGCCACAGGAAGAGCACGCACAGGCCCGATCTGGATTAAATCAAAGGAATTTTTTTTTCTTCATTTGCTGTCTTACGCACTGACCACCAAACCACATCCTTCGAGCCCGAGCCCGGTGCACTGAAACAAAAACTAGGCCACGGCTTCTTGCTCTTTCCTTTCTTTTCTTTCTTTTTCTGTCTTTCCCCTTAGTGCATCAGTTGGGTGCAAAGCTGGCACATGCCTCTCCTCCAGCCCCTCTGCTCCCCATGGAGCCCAGCGCACCCCCATGGGATGGCCCCTTCCTAGGGCAGCCTGGTGTTTACCCCACCCCCAACAGACCACTTTCAGCTCCATGTAAAACGTGGGAACTATCCAGATTATGTCCACAGAGCACTGAGTCAGTGGGGAGCAAATATAGAGGAATAATAAGAATTGATGTCCTGGCAGATTGTGTCGTCAGGACCTAATAAGTTGCAGTGCAGGGGTTGTGCTCGGCTCTTACCCAACTGCATTAAGCAGCCGAGTGTTTTACAGTCTGACACTGAGATCAGAGCAAACTGGAGGGGGCCCATCAGCAAAGAGCCCCCCGTAGCTAGCAGGAGCTGTGGCCGTGCTGTGAGGCCGGTCCCCAGGCAGCATGGCCAGAGCAGGGCTTGCATCAGTCGCGATCTGCCTGCACAGGGAAGTTCTCACGTTTGCAGAACAGAGAGCAGCTTTATTGTTTTATTTTGCAAACCAAAACCAGCCGGGAGTTTCTGAAGTGTCTGCCATCCCCGCAGAGAGCTGTTTAGTCATGCCTGGTGTGTATGCATGTGAGACACAGTGTAGGGGAGGGAGTCTCTAGGACTTTGCAAAGATTAAAGATTTATGCTGACCCTTGAATCTGATCCAAGGCTACTAATCTCTCCTGATCCTATCATCTGCTCAGGGTGGATCTATTTCACTTTCCTTTATGGTACTCCTGACTCACTCAACTCCCACTCCAGGCCAGTCAAGTGGGAATGGGAAGCACTACCACATATTTGTTTGGGTTTACATTTAAAGCTCTGGACCTGTAGTGGGTGCAGCTCATAAAGGAAACCAGTGTGGATAAGATATGGGTGAGCTGAATGCTTGGAAACCACTCCCAAACACAAGCTGAAGTGGTTTGAAATCAAGGTGGAGTGATGTACAGAAGGCACAATACTTGGCAGCTACGCCCAACGTGTGAGAAAGGCGTTTAAATCCAAGGTGGTAAGGTGGGCAGGGCATCCAGCATGCTTCTGAGGGAGGCAGCTTATTGTCTTTCAGGGTCTGTAACCTCTCCAGCAGAGAACTGGGTACTGACACCCTCCATCTGCCCACCCATGCTCTCCACTTTGCACCACGGAGCTGTGGGAAGCTGTGCTGGGGGTACTGCTTTCCCCCTGGCACTGCTCCACCTGGAAATAGCTTGCTTAATGCTCCATCACCCCACAGTGAAACGCTCCGAATGGCTGCTGGGGATTTAGACCGAAAACCAAAATACAGACCTGATTTTGTGGAAGAGTAATCTCCTCTGCCCTTGTGAAAAGAAGAAGTGTGGCAGAAAGAGAAATGGGAGCTTTCCATCGCCCCAGCCCCCAGCTCTCCTCTGCCTCAGCCACACGTGTCAGACTTGGTCTGGAGGAAGGCTAGGGATGCCAGAGCAGCTCGGCCCGCGTGCCAGCCGGGCTGGGATGGATAACACTCACCCAGGCACTGCCAGCAGCACCAGGGCCACGGGCAGACAAGCAAACAGTATCAGTCATACGGACCTGGCCAGCGGCTGAGCTGACCAGGAGAGGGAGAGTGCGGTGTATCCTATTTCAGATCCCCTGGGACATCCTGTTCTCCCGATAGCTGATGATATGTAAATATAGCAAACGCAAAGCAAGGCAGTTTCCTACCATGCCTTACTCAGGCTGCATATAGAAAGGGGCTGAAACCTAGCAGCGCAGTTGGGAACACCCATCTGCAACTGTGAAATAGGCATCACGCTTTATTTTTAGTTTAAAATGAAGTTCCTGTTTGTAAGGCCAGGAGGGTTACAGGAAAAAAAAAAGAATGATGAAGCGGGATCATTTACTGCTATTTTTCTTTACACGTGTCCTTCCTTCCTTCCTCTCTCCTGAGAAATAGGATGTAGCACATCGCTATTCCAGGCTCCAATATTCACTCACAGGAACGGTGCTTTCTGCTCCCTCCTAAGAGGCCCATTATGCCTTGTGCAACAAGACACCAGCCTCCCAACCACACCAATTACCCTTGATTTCTAGTCGCTACATGAAGGCGCTTATCTCATGTAAATGAAACGCTGTCTTCACACTGACTCGCACTTCCTTTCTCTTTCATCAGAGTTTTGGGCTGCCCTGCCAGGCAGGGGTGAAAGGCAGGTCACGCAGTGGGGCTGGGGAGCCCTCCCCATCTGATCAGCCCAATCCCCCTCCTCCAGGCAGCTGATCAGCCCCAGCAGCCATGGGGCACACCGAAACAACGGGAAGCATTCGGTCAGGTCAGCCAAATGAGCCTGTTTAACTAGCAAAGCCAAGCCCTAATTAGCCTGGTGTCTAGCTCCTTGACCCAGCTCCCAGGCCCTGCACTGCTCCTGCAGGCAGGGGTCACGCAGACGCCGTGGAAGGAGAGCCGCAGGGATGCATTTTGGCAGGCACCCACACGTTTTATTCCCTCCCGTGCCCCAGAAGGGAAAGGTAATTGTGAGCTGACAGATGGGAGCCTGTGAGCTGCTGATGGGAATTCCCAGCTGAGGGGTTTCAAGAGCGGTGGGAGCTTTGGCGTATGGATTAGGTTGCTTATATATACTATAGTGTGAAGGAAACAGGCGGGTTTGCTAATTCCCTTGCACTTTAATTTAATAAAGTAGGATTTGTCTGGTGGGAAAGTGTAACAGTGGGATTTAAGCTGTGTGAGTCTCATGACTGGTGCTTGCCTAGTGGGGTGGGAAGAAGGGATGCATCGTTTGCATTCTGTCTCTCCCGTGTTCCTGTGTTTTTAAATACTATTTCTGAGTGCCCACAGCTTTGGATGAGCTTTATTTGGGATTAAGTTTATTAAAAGAATCTGTATGCGGATACACTGAATTCTGCAGCCTAGTCTTTGAGAAATCAGTGTCCTGTGTCTAGGGAGAGCCAAGACGGCTTGGTTTGCAGGTGCCTTATGTCAAGACTCACATAAGCTGAAGAAAGATAAAGAGGGGGATGGATGATGCACACGGGAAGAAGGGGCAAATTAATATCTGATATAGCCTCTGTAGGGAAATGAGGTCCTTCTGGTTTTAATGAGAAAGTCCCCAATGGAAATTTTAAATCTGGATCTACATCAAATCCTCAAAGTTTAGGGAGCTTAGAATGAGGAGTTCGGTCCAGTCCATCACACATCAGAGCTATCTGCAGAATTGACATCCTAACATTTTTTTCCAGTCATGAATTCTGCCAAAGACGTGTGCTTGGATACGAGGTATTTTTCTTCTTTTTCATCCCTTTTACTAATTTAATTCCCAGACCTAAATCAAATGTTTCCATCTCAGCATTCCACAAGCTGGGATGCATTGTTTGCAATTACTAAACTGTTACAGCTTCCCTATGCCCTGTACTGCATGTTGAGCTATGGAGACGTTCACCTGGCTGCAACAGCAACAACCGAGTGAAGAGGAGTCCTCAAGGTTAGGCAGTGGGTTGGTTTATGGTCAAATGCAGATGGAGTTTTCCGATGTGCTAGTGAGTAGCTCATTACTATTGCTCCTGTCCTTATTTTCCTCATTATTAAAAGAGGATAAAGCCCAACCAATTATTGGGATATGCACAAATATGCCATTGATGAGGGTCCTGGCAGATTTCCTGAGGAGCCTTGAAGCAGCAAGGCTCAAAAGCCACATGCTGGGCTCTCCCTTATTTTGTATTCTTTGCTGTTTTCTTCAGTTGTAGGATAAGAGCTAATCAGAGTGATGCTCTCCAGCAGACATTTGTGTATGGCATTACAGTAAAATCCTAAATTTTCTTTCCTGCTCATGCATATGGAGCAGAAAGAACTAGGATGGCTGCAGACTATTTCTATTTTCAGGTGATTTGGCCAAGGTAAAAACATCTGGATGGCTGAAAGAATGAACATTTGATAGAAAATAACCTTGAAGCGCAGCTGTCCGACATGATGGCATAAGAGGTGCTCGGCTTCCTGGGATAACTGCGCTCCATGAAATGCCAACAAGGAATGTAACTTCCAAAGGATACAACAAAGGACAATAAAGACAACCAGAGCATGCAGACTCCGAAGCAAGAGAGACTGCAGAGCAGGCTGGGTGCTCCCTGATGCACTCCCCTGGGTGCATTTATGATCAAGAAATGGTTTCAGCATCAACATACATAAAGCGCCTTCCGTTCAGTTTAGGACTTCTAGGTGCAGAGGCAATAAGTCCGGTATATGGTTGGTGTAACTCAGTGCAGCTCAGCTGACTTGGTTCAAGTGGGGATGTTTGTACCTGTAGATGTGTTGCTTCTTCCTCCACCAAAGCAAAGATGCCATCTGGGACTGGGCAGCTTCTCCATGCTGATGCTGTAGGACTGCAGCAGAGAGTGATACCTGAGCAAACACTCACAGCTCCTTGGGCATCACTTCATAGTATCTGGTCTGTGCTTGCAAGTGAAACTACAGCTCCTAGCACCTAGGATGTGTGCTGACTGGCTGCCTGCTACCTTTGGGCACATCATTTCTCCCATCTCCACCTCATCTTCCCTGACTGTACAATGCCTTATGAAGTATGAAGGACTTTGAATTTCACTGATTAAAAAGCATTAAGTGAGACCATCTTGGCCTTCTAGCTTGATGTATGTTACCCAGTCACTGTGACTGGGAATAAATATTCCTCTGTTCTCCCATTTCAAAGTGGCACCCAGTTCCCAGGATTATCCTCCTCCCTTGTCCGTGACAACACCGGGAAAAAAACCTCAAGACATTCCCACTGTGGTGGCTGGGGCTGACACATGGACATTGCGTTGCTGTTTGTGCTAATTTGTCTCTTGTTAACAGTTTATGGCCGATTGAATCCCTTGCATTGTATTTATTACATGTAATAAAAGAGAAGATTTACTGGACTCCACAGTGCCCATGTGCCCGGGGAGCTCGGGGGTGTGGGTGCCGGCGTTGCCAGGCTGGGGGGAACATGCTGATCACGGCGCCAGCCCTTGGTGAGGTTGAGGATGCAGGTGAGAGCGAGGATGAAGGCTTTAGGCAAGAAGACAATTTTGGTGAGGTTGCATCCCCCTCTGCTGGAAAATCCAAGTAAAAAAAGAAGTGCACCCGCAGGCCAGGGAGAAAACTGGCTTGAGAAAAAGAGGAAATAAATGTGCGAAGAAAGGAAGCGAGCTCCGGTCTCTCCCGTCTCATTCGCGTCAGGCATAATCCCACTCCCCATCATGGGAATGGGCAAACGGGGCAGAGGTAGAGATGGAGAGAGAGGGGAGATGGATGGAGAGGACCTGGGCATTTGGTGTCCCCATAGGAGTGACCTGTGCAGGAGTTTGGGACACCACCCTGGGTGACACCATGGGTCAGGCAGGTCCTGACCATGTGGCAAGCTCAGAGAGCAGGCAGAAAATCCTAAGCATAGCTAAGCAGAATTGCATAGACAAAGTCAGCGCTTTGATGCTGGATTTGTAGCCCAGGTGGTAGTGAGGAGCCATGGCTGATGAGTGCTGAGATGCAAAACACCTTGGAGGGACTTAAATACATAAGGAAAGCTGAACTATAGGCACTTGAATTTGTCAGGAAGGGTGCTGCAGTCTACTATTTCTTGCCATGTCATGGTAGGGAGCCACACTTTGAACCCAAGGCTGCAGAGAATGCCTCGCTGGCTCGTCCGGATGGGTCACCTCTTATCCTCTGTGGCAGATACCAGTGGCTGTCAGGCAGTGTGTCAGAGGTGAAGGTGCTCTGGGGAAACAGGCAGCAGTGAGAGACATGCCAAGCAGCAGCAGGGAGCAGGGAGGGGGTTTCGTTTCTCGGCACAGATGTATGAAGGCACTTTGGCATACAGGCAGTTCCCTGGCACCCTCTCCTGCCAGGCTGTGAGGGCACACAGCTCCCTTACCCCAAGTACTGCTGCTGGAGCTCGTTCTTCCCCCTGCCAGCCCAGCAGGCTGGGACACAGGGTTCATGGTAGCCCAAGTGGGATGAGTGACTCTGGCAGCAGCAGGAGCTCACCACCATGGCCCCAAGGACCTCTAAGAAGTTGCTGCTACGGGCTTCCTCTTGATGCTGGCTTTCTCTGCATTTGGCAGTACACGTGTCTGCACAGAGCTGGAGGCTCAGGGCTCTACGCCCTTCTTTCAGAGAGGCTCACTTGGAGACTGTTTGGGATTAGACTTAGCACTGGAAGAATGGTTTTGTTTCTTTTTAGATTTAAAATCTAAATTACAGAAAAGGTGAACTGTGGTGACTGAGCTGGCAAAGGCCCTGACAGTGCAATAAATCTGCAAGCGTGGGCCTGGCTTTTGCACAGGGGGCTGTGCAAGTGCCAAGGTCTCTGCTAATAAATCTGACTGGAGGACCAGGAGGAAACTTTTTTTTAACTTACTGCTAACAGCAGGCTCTTTTTTAACCATCATTTTTTCCCTGCTCCCTTCTGCTGATTCATGCTCCTGCTGCTCCGCCACGGGTAGAAGCCAGCATTCCTGAAGGTCATCACTTGCATGCAGCAGCTCACACTGCAAAGTGTTTGCCAGCATCTACAAAATCAAAATGCTAAAATGACTGTGATCATTTATATTTGCACTGTCAGTGATGGAAAAATCTTACACCTTGCCAGCCTCATTGCTGCCACGTTTCCAGTCTGTTAGACTACTAGAAGGTAAAGCTGGGGCATGAAAGGTAATGCCTCCCTACAAACCTGACACCAGATCATTCCAGTGGCACAACAGCCTGAGGATTCTCCCCTGGGCTCACGTATAGGCAGTCCTCTTGGAGATTTGGAAAACCTAGGGTCCAAGCGTGCACCCCTCTGACATACACCCAATCCCTTCTATGATCCCGTGACACTGGGAAATGAGATACTTGTGCTCACGTCAGGTTTCACGCAGGAGTCATGCCTCTGCCTGCAGCCTGGGGAAGAAGAGCTGTGCTTCACTCACTGGCACCTCCCTCCCCTTCTGTGTCTTTCCTCCCCAGACCATACGCTGTCTTGGGCCACAGAAAAGAGGCAGGACTGAAAGGCATGCCAGCAGAATGCAAACATCTCTAGGAGAATAAGTTATGATTTAGTTTACGAGGCATGTCTCCCTCAATGGCAAAGGAATACTTCTGGTTTAGCTCCAGCAGTAACAGCACAATAGACAGGTTTCTTCTTCAGGAAAGCAGGCGAGAAGACACAGTGAAATCCTTCCTTCTCTTCTTCAGGTTCTTTAGTGAGTATTTATACTGTGGCAGTACCCATAAGTCTTGCAAAGCAGCAAGCCCTGAGTAAAACTACAGGAAGACACAGTGTTATAGGCTGTCTGGTGGATTTAGAAATCATCAGTTACTTTAATGTCCATCTTTTTAGAGGCAACCACTAATCTTACCCTTCCCTTTAAGCATCTGTAACAGAGGAATAACACATATCTCATATACACTATCATCTGCCTCTGTTTCTTTTGCCAGGATTTTAGATGGGACTTGAAAATGCAGAGCTGGAAGCAGACCCCACCTGCCGGTGCTGCGGGGCAAGGCACCTGGGCAGCTGCACACAAGGCTCCCTCCCTAGCTTTACCCAGCTCAGAGAGCTGCTTTCTCCCTTGCCAAGGGAGGATACCTGACCTGAAAGCACCCACAGTTTCTAAAGCATTTTACAAATGGCCATCTTAACCCCTCTGGGAAGAAAATGAGCTTCTAAACGAACTGTCAGCACTAACAGGGTGTGTGTATTTGCCTCCTTAAAGTACAAAACATGAATGAGCAGAAATGCAAAATCTCAGAGCAATATTAACATTATTATTTTGCTGTGGTTCCTTGCTCAGCTGCAGGGGAAAGTACCACACAGCAGGCTTCTGTAACTCATCAAATCAATTAGTGTCTTCGTCTGCACCAGCTAGTGGGAATAGTCTGTAGCCAAAGACAAATTAAAGAAACGTCCAGTAAGATATTCTATTTTGAGAGGAGCTGTCCTATTTTCTCGTGCTAATGACAGACTCAAAACTCTGTGCACAATTTAGCTCGTTATTCGAACTAATTGGTGCCAGGCATTCCATCCTCTTTGATACGGCTAGCCATGGGTATGAAATTTTCTGAGTTAATAAACCATAAAATGGATTGAGAACTTTCGAAGTGCAGTTCATATCACAGCTTAATTGGAAGGAGAATATTAGTTGGCTTTTTATGGATACGAAAGAAAGACACGTTTTGGGGTGTAAAAGCACATGCACAGCCGCCCTCCCTGACACCGGGGAGCTGGGTAATTTCTAATTGCAGTGCCACAGAGTGGTGGCATTTGATGGCAGGCACCTTCCGCAAACGCTCCTCAGCATGCTGTGTAGCCCATGAAGCTGAGGACAGGAAAAGGCTTTTTTCTCTGCGTGTAGTACTTATTCCTTTGTGAAGAGAGAACCAATTAGTACAGCCCTCTCAAGGTCAGGAGCTGCCAAGCAAAAAAAGAGCAGTCAGGGTGGTGTGGCTCCTCCTGATGTGGCCAGCATAGCTGATGCCAGCCTACCATGTGGTCCCAGTGATTTTATACCAATCTCATTCTGGTTGCTTCTTTGCACCTCTTTTCCACTGTTTGAAGAGTACAATTATATGTGTGTGTGTGTGTCCCTTTCCTTACTCATTGGCTCAGAAAAAGAATGCAGTGTGATTTAGAGAATCCCCTGGCAGCGGTACAGGAGAACCCTTTGCAGGTGTCCCAGGCACAGCACATAGCCTCGGGTGCACTGCACGCAGCGCTTGGCTGCCTGAAATCCATCACCTGCAGATGCTGCTACTCTCTCTTCATCAAGGAGCAGAAAGGCTACCTGCCAGCTGCATGCGTTATATCATGGCCTGCCTGTGTTTAAAAGCAGTTCCCATATGACTTTTGTTAGTGAGGGACTAAACTAACTAAGCTATAACATTTCTCTGAGGAAAAAAAAGGAAAAGGTCTGTTAGCTTCTGCTGGCATTGGGTTATACCTGGTGCTGTATTTGCTGCTCCTTACAAATATCAGCAATGCCAAACAACGCCAAAACTCCCAGATACTGATTGTATTGCTTCATTGTGTGCTTTTATGCACTGTCTGAGCTGCTTGGCCCCTGTCTCTTCATTAATTAACCTCCACAGAACTACTTAACCTGCTTCCCCTGCTCCCCTTGGAGCTGAGATTTCTGTAATCAGGTAGGTTCGGCCAGGGGCAACTGAGGAACAGAGACCAGCCTGTGCTGGTCCTTTCTCTCCCAGTGCGGTGCTGGGGTGGGGAGGAACAGCCTTTTGCCTGTGGTGGGTGAGCCCTTTGGGGTTATGGAGGTTGCATGGCTGGCAGTGGCATAGAGCGGGTGTCCCAAGAATGGGTGAGTGTCTGGAGGCTGAGGGTTTCCAGCTTTGCCCAGACTACTTTGCGCTTCAGTTCTCATTAAGGAGGAAGGTGGTCCTCAGCCTGACCCTGGTGCCCTGGAAAATGCTGCAGAATACTGAAGCACAGTAAGCTAACAAAGCACATCAGCTATGACTCTGCTCTTGCTCTTCACACAGCAGCTGAGGTCCTTACTATTTGTAACATATTTTGAGAACCATTGCAGGACAGTGAAAAACAGAAGCTGTTTTCCACCCTACTGACAACCAAACAATCCTGATTAATATCCATTAATATCTTTTCATTTCAGTCATGAAAGTTTTTCTGCAACATCATAAGAAATCCCAAAGAAAAAGATTGTATTTCAGGTGAATGGAAAACATTCCTTGTGCATCTCATAGGCTCAGCTCATGTCCCTCCTGCCTTGGCCTCACACTGAAAAAGTCACCATTGAGCGACCTGGAAAGCTGGAGCTACACAATTTGTCAATGACAGAAACACTGGGATCCTCATCAATGTCCCATTGGGGGCAGATGTTTGGAGAGGCGTGGTATTTATTATGTACATCAAGACGCTTAGAGCTTGTCAATCTGTATTGCCCAAATCACCTTTTGTTTTAAACCCACTGCAGATGTGTGCAGGTTTGCCTTCTCGTTCTGTGCTTTGAAGCTGGGGGATTTCTAATCCTCACCTGCTATTGACTTTACTCTACAGAACTAGGCTTAATATGTCCAAGGATTAAAATAACCAGTTACAGTGCCCTGAACAGCAGAGCAGTGAGGTTCCCAGTAAAACACCTGAAAAAGCCTGTGCAAAACGCATGGATTCCTGGCAAAGCTCCTGGAGAACATCTGGTTACACGAAAGTAAGATCATGTGCAGTGATGTTTGCATTAGTTCTGAGACCACAACGCTCTGCATGTATCATGTAGAAACATCATGGTTAATATTCCTTAACCCTTGGTGCTCTGTAAGCCCATGATGTGCCTGCAGGGCACTGCAGCTCCACGCCTCAGTGTTCAGCTCTCACAGACGCACCCGACAGAGCAACAAACGGGGGGATGCACCAAGAAGAGCCCCCACAACCGGTGTAATTTGTAACTGGAGCCTTAATCCTCCATGCAGCCCTGGCGCGGCCCTGCTCCCCGCCCTGCTGGGTGGCTGAGCGGACCGCGGGCCTCTGAGGGGTCCGCGGGCGGGCTGGGGCACCTCCGCGCGGCCAGACGGAGCAGGCGGCTGGGGGATGGCTCAGGGGCCGTGGGCGTGCTCCGGAGCACGGCACGGGCCTCCGGCACCGACCGACGGTCCCCGACGGCCCCGCGGGGCCGGACCCGCTCCCGCCCAAGATGGCGCGGCCCCGCCTCCGCCCCGCCCCCCCGCCGCCGGTCCTCCCCGGGCGCAGCGCGGGCGGCTGCCGGCAGGGGGCGCTGCAGCGAAGGGGCTGGGGGCGGCGCGGCCTCTCTTGGTTGCGTCGCGCGAGCCGCGCCGAAGCGTCATATGACCGCGGCGCGGGGGCGAGCCGGGCCGTGTGGGAGCGCGCGGGTGTCCCGAGAGCCGCTGCCGCCAGTCCCGGGCCGAGCCCGTCAGTGCCCCCGGCCCGCCCGCCTGCCGCAGCCATGCTGGCGCTGCTCTCCCGGCTGCTGGACTGGTTCCGCTCCCTCTTCTGGAAGGAGGAGATGGAGCTCACTCTGGTGGGGCTGCAGTACTCGGGCAAGACCACCTTCGTCAACGTCATCGCGGTGAGCGGGCCGCGCCGGGACTGGGGCGGGAGGTGGCGGGGCTGGCGGGTAGACCTGGCGGCCGCACGGTGTCCGGCACGCCGCGGCCGGTGCAGGCCCCGCGGTAGAGTCGTGCCGGGAGCGGCCTGGTGTCCGGCCTCGGTCCTCGCCGTCGCTTACCGGCGCGCCACAAGCCGGTCGTGTCTCGCATGCGGAGCCCGTCTGCGGCGTGCAGCCGCTCCGTGGGGCTGCCTGGGGTGGGAACGGGGCATGGCGGCCCTCGTGGGGTCGGCTCCTAGGCGATGACTGAGCCAGCCGTGCGCCGGGCCTCCATAAACCTTTGTGTGCTAATGGGACCCTGATGACACCGATAGCTGTATCAGAGCTCTGCCGCGTGCTCTGAAGGCTTGCTTCGTTCAGCGTATTAGTTTGGGCAGGCTTGCGTTAGCATAATGTGAAGATGGCGTAATGTGTCTTCAGTGGCTTTCCTCCATTTGACTTTTTCAGTGGCCATCAGTAAATGATAAAGTGTTTCTCTGTCGTGGTCCTCCCCTCAGGTTTTTGCCTATCCTGTTTGTTGAAACCTGCATTAAATAATCTACTTTCTCTAAAGGTATGCGCTAAGAAGTACAACTTCCAAGCCTAAGAGCAGTGCGCTTCTGAACTTGGGCCTACTTATCTGAGGATCTGCCTGGAGCAGATGAAGAAAGGGTGTGGGAATCCTCCTACATGAAACTTCCATTGTTGAACAAGATAAAGCATGGCTTGCTTAAATGCTGTATTTGGCTTCATCAGTGTCCTGTTCTGCAGATGCATGTGATGGAAGACAATTCAAAGGGATAAGCTGCAATTTGGAAGCCTTTGTAGGGAGACTGAAATGGGAAACCAGGGTACCTTCTAGTTTTGCAGGGAGCATGACTGACTTGAATTCAGTGCCTCTAGAGTAAGGAAGCTGGTGCCTTCAACCTTACAATCAGAGGAGCTTCAGCATGTTTTGGTTTGGTTTGTTGTTTTCCTTTTTTTTCTTTTTTGAGGCTGTCATCTTAATATTACTATTTTTATGAATGTATTTATTTGTCAGTTAAATGAGTTGCAGGATAGGAAAAAGACTGTCATTCTTGTGCAGTTATACAGAATCCTTACATTTAACTAGCTGTTGAAGTGTAACTAAGCTCTTGTGTAGCTGTGGATGCTAGCACTTGGTGGTCTTCATGATAATGACGTGAAATGGGTCTGCCCTCATAAAAGGAAACTCTTCCTCTGCCTTGTTATGTTAGGTGAAAGCTTGCTGGATCAAGAATGCTAGAAGCCTTTTCTTTAGCAGTATAAGAACTGCTGCTATGTCTGGGCTTGGATTTCTAAAAATGGAACTTTCAAATTGTTGAGCAACCTCAATCTGAGGCTGCTGAGCTGATGCGTTCTTAGAGTTTTGGGCACTGAGGTTACTTTGCAGGTGTTTTGTCTTCTGGAATCGTAGATGGTGTTGGGGCTTGACTTTGCTGTTTTGTCTGTGTAGTATCAGCAGCACATCTCTTTCAGGGAGTTACCTGTGGAACTCTTCTGCAGGTATGTGAAGTAGTACCAAATTGTTGTAGTAGCTGCACTTTGGTTTAGTCCATCTAAGTCATCTCAAATGGGAAAAATACACCTAAGTGAAGCTGACATCTGTATCCAGCTTGCTTTGCTAGTGGTTGAACCTTGCAAGGTTTCAGCCACACGTTAGGATCACACCCAGACATTTATCTGAGTAGGTGTCATTCAAACACTCTTGCAAAACTGAGTGAAATAAGGAAGTTGTTATGCATAATGGCGCAGCCTAGTTATATGGTTTAAGTTTGGAAGTAGCAAGTTGCATTTCTGAAGTTTTTAGTTAGGAAATCTAGTGACTCGTTTGAAAGAGAGTGAGGGGACTTGCTCAGGGTTTTATTACTGGTTTTAAAAAAATAATAGCCTAAGCTTCAGTTACGAGTGTAGTATTAGTTCGTGAAGTAGTAGTGCTGTCCATGGCATGAAGAGCTAACTTCTTGTTAGCTGCCTGCTTGACTGACTTTAATTCAGAGTATGCATTTGGAAAGAAGAGCCAAAAAAGAATAACTGCTCTCTGCAGGCCAGTTAATGGTTTGGATGGATGTAGCTGTCAAGCGTTGGGATTGCTTAAAACCAAAATGAAAGGAATGACACAGCAAGATGCTAGTCCTGTAGAATAGCTCTAAAAGCTGGATTGCATACCAGGAACTTGCTATGGCTTATAAGGTTGTGTTCTGTCTGACAGGAGGGCTGTTACCAGTCTCTTTACAACCGTGAGTTTAATCCAATATAAATCTCTAATGTAATTTATGCCGATCAAATCAGGCATATGCAATGAGAGGAAAAACTAAAGCAATTACACAGGAGACTTGATCCAAGGCTTGACTGCTGCTGGAATAGAAAGGGCATGACAGGCAGACAGTCCCATTCTAGAATAATCTTCTTCTAGGTAGGTAGCTGGTTTGACCATATTTATTCCTTCAGTGTAAACACACAGTTTGTAATCGGACCAAACTTACTTTGACTAGAAGGTTTAAAAACTGACCTTAGCAGTGAAATCTAGTTACAGCTGAATGCAACTAATGCAGCTTCTGCTTTGCTGAGGCTCTGTATTAGTCACTGTCTCTAATTAGATATTAAGCATAAGTTTTCCATGTGCATGAGCAAACTTGCTCACAAGGGAGGATATCATTTCTTCCTGGTCCTGATTTCCATAATGTAGATGGCTTGTGGCTCTTGTTTGTAGAAATTGCATGTTATCCCAGTATCACATCTTGAATTGTTAGCTTCTTATCTGAGGACTTGAAATGTCCATTAGTTAATGGAGTCTGTAGCATCTTCTGTCATTTGTATCTTTGCAGCTAGCGTCTATTAACAGGTTTTCATCAGACATGCTGTCAAAGCTGCGAGTCCCAGCCATGCTGTTGTGGAGAGGTACGGGAGGCAATGAGCTCCACAGCCACGTGACACATTGAAATGTGACTCAAGTAAACTGACTCTGTTTCCAGGCTGTGGGCCGCACATGCTGGTGAATAAAGGGACACTTGTGCAGCTTCAGAGTAGTGCTTCATAGAAGAGCAGTGCTTCCTGTTGTGAAGTCTTGCTTGAAACCTGGTAGATTTGTTCTTGATCCAGGAGTTTGGCTCTGGAACACTGAAGCCTGATAGCTTGATCCTCAGCAGGCAGGAGAGGAAAACAGCAGGGGTTGGAGATGGACTTCCCCAGTACTGTTGTCAGGTTTAAGAGCTAAACTCAATCTGTTTGGTTTGTAGTGATGGGGCAAATAAGATCCCTTTTCAAGATTTGTGTCAAAACCTAAATTAGCATGGTGTGGTTTTAACTTTGGAATATCTGACACGTCTTTGAATGAGGCCTTGGTTTCTGGTGAGAGGCAGTTTTAGAAATGCCTCAAGAAAGGATTCCCTTGGCCGGTTGGGAGCTGTGACTTCCTTCTGTCTTCATGACTATTATAAGTAACTTTGACTTGAAGAAGCCACACCAGATAAGTGTGGAAAATGATTGCTCTAAAGAGCTTTGCTGCTGCATTAGTGCCTTCTGAAACACCCAGGTAGGTCATAAATAATGTATGTTGTCACCTCATACATATGGTAGTTAAGCGAGAAAGTTGATGTATTTTTTTAAGTGAAGTGTTTCTTAATCAGAGAAGTCTCTTGAAATTGATTGCCTCACTTCATTAGGTAATAAAGCTAATATGAGGTGACTCATACTCTAGTTAATACTCATTCTTTGAGGTCCTGCTTGCTGTGTCCCACCTGGTCTGAAACAGGTGATTGAAATTGGAATCTAGTTTTTCCATTGTGGTCTTAAGTTCCCATATAGCACTCTTTAAGCAGTGGAAGAGCTTGAAGTGGTAGCACCTGGAGAAAGATGGTTTCATGAAAGGCATGCAATGTCTGTAAATCTTGCATGACAGACTTCTAGATAGAAGTGTGCCTTCTTAGGTCTTGTTTAACTGCTGTGTGGTAGTACATGATAAGCAGGCTGTGTCCTTATAAACATTCCATTGAAGTCAGGGTTGGGGAAATAAAACTTAATTTTCTTACCAGATGCCACTATTTTGATTTCTGCAGCAATCAGTCATAGAAGTGCTGTTGTAAAGCTTTTCAAGGAACTGCTTGATCACAAGGATTGAAGCTTCTAAACTAGACTAGAGTTCAAGCTCCTGAATGTGATCACAAGTAGCTGAAACACTGAAGTATTATCAAGAAGGCAGATAGACTACAGAAACTAGAGAATTGATTTGGCCATATATGACACCCTTTTTGGTTGAGGCTATGAATGTTGCAGAGGAGGCTTAGTGTAGGGGTAGCTTTATGTAATGCTAAAATTACCCTGCCTTTAAAGAAGAGATTTCTGAAAGATGCAGTTATTTTCTTAGTGTGGAAAGAAAGAAGTTTAGGGATGAGCAGCAGGGCTTGAGGTTTTATACTGGTTCAGGTGAGTTGGGAGTGTCCTGGCTGGGATCCATACTCACAAAGTTATTGTCTCCTTGTCAGCTAAGCTTGTTTGTGATCGCTTCTAGATGGATGAAAAGTATTATGAGTAAAGATAAGGAAATCCTTGGTGTGTAGTAACAAAGACTATATGAAGAAATTCATCCTGTAACAGTAATGAATCATGTTAGCTTTAGGGATGCAAGCTGAAGGCTGCCCTGACTTTTTCTGTTGTTACAAAGAATCTCCTCGTGCAGGGTGTGGGATCAAAATCTGGTGGCTGTGACTTGGTGGGTGAGGACCATGTCGATGGACCATTGTAGGCAACATGCTTTCTGCTGACAGCAGGAGAAAGCTTAGTGCTCTAGGTGGAAGGAAGAGGGAACACTGGTTCTGCTGCACTTTCAGTTCTGCTTTTAATGGCTCCTTTAATGTATTGAAATGAGCTTTTAAGGAAGGTAAAGGAAGCAGGAATTCCAGTGTTACACTCAGTTACTTGATCAAACTGCTTAGGGCCTGGTGTTGACAGTCTGGTAAGCATAACTCCCTAGAAGCTGGCAGTCTTCTGCCTGTAGTTTATGCGCTAAACTGGCTGTAGTTTAAGACTAAACTCTGCATCCTTTGTATGCTTCTGGAATGTTAGTGATGGAGAGTACAATTCATAAATGCTACAGTCCGTGCAAGAGCTGGTACTTTGACTAGATGCAAGGTGAGCTGAATGCAAACAGATTTGTTCAAGTGGGTGTTGGCCCTTTGCTGGAATATAATGCAGGGACCTATTTCAGCCTGGAAGCAGTTTTGCTCCTGTGAATAATCCCTATTTAGCATAAATTCTCAGGCAGGTACATGGGTTCATGTTGCGCTAAAATCACATGCTTGGGTTCTTGGGGAGCTTGGAGTATTGAAAAGGGTCTTAAACCAGGAGGCTTAATGACTAGTCCTGCAGGTTCTTTCTGCATGTGGTCTCTGAAATTTGGTCTGTTTAGTCTCCCCCTTTCTTATCAGGGACTAAAGTTAACTTTGTTTTGTGACCTTCAGCGAACAGTTTTAGGCTGTGTGACCTCAGAGCTAATGGCTTAATTCATTGTCACTTGTAGTACACAAGGCTGATCTTCCAAGAGGCCTGGATGAGGTACAGGGTCTGCCTACTGGAATATTCACAAGTGCTGAAATGGATGTTCGTGCTGGATTTGTAAGCAGCTACTCTTGAGTAGATTGAGCTATGAGTGTTTGAGTAGTTTGAGTGTTTGAGCAGTGCTACTGTGTATGACAACAGCTAAGCACTTTGAGATCAGGAATTGAAAATATTTCTGTGCTTATCAAACTTGTTTGAAAGCTGATGCCTGTTTTAGAAGGAGAAAGCATCGTATTGTGAACGCACACTGATAGGACTGAGTAATCTGCTCTAGGAGGGCTAGAAGGAAGTCTGATTCAAACAGAATTGCTTACTAATAAAAGCACATTCTTGTTCTGCTGAGCAAGTAGCTTTTGCATATGAATAAGATGCAGCTGAATCCCTGGCTTTTTTTCCCCGTAAGAGGTAGTAAACAAAAGCCGTCTAAACTCTGGGTTTAGAGAACTGCTTTCTGGGCTAAAATGGTTGGGTACAATAGCAGGAACCTATTGAAGGAGATCATTGCCTGCTAGCAAAATGTTGTGCCATCTTTTTATCATTTTTAAGCTGTCTTAAAATATAAGGTGGCTGAAAATATAAGGTTTCTTCATGTAAACTGTGAACAGTGTGTGAACACCCACACTGATATCAAAGTAAGGTCTTTCAAATGAAGAGAGGAGTTGATCAGTATGCTCAAACCCTGCAGTCAGGTGTGCCTCTCAAAGCTGTAAAGCTGCCCACCTCCCCTCAGAATCCACAGCCTCTTAGCTTTCTGTAGTGGGAATGGGTGTGCTTGTGTTTTGGAGGCAGCTCAGTGAAAGCTGTGCTACACTTCTCTTCTGTTTCTGACAGTTCAGAAAGTATGTCAGTGCTGGTTTGTCTTGCCTACAAAGCAAAGTACAGAAAGCTGGCACTCAAGTTTTAACTGAATGACTCTGTAGTCCAGTTCTTAAGCAAGTCAGAACAAGTTTTATGCCACCTGGGTGTGTCGTGTGGGTAGAGAGTACTTGTAAAGTAGTATATGGTACAGCAGCTTTTCTGAAGGTACTGTGATGCGCCAAAGGGAAGCTTTCCAGAAATTTCTTCAACATTACATTAAGCACGGGGCAGAAAAGGAGCTGCTCCATCTGAAGGAATCTGTATCCTAAAAGACTGGTAGAGCTATTTGTATACTAAAAGAAAGAGAGCATGAGCTATTGCTAGGAACAGCTCTTGAGTGAAGAGTCTGGAAGCATGAGTGGGATAGTTGACAGCATATGGGGTGGGTAATATGATTTAGCACAGAGATGGAGGTTCAAGGAGTGCATGGGAGATGTTTCATTAGAAGATGTGGGTGTAGGGTGTGACTGCAGAGGCAGGAATTCAGTGGTTCTTGAGCAACCATTGCAAGCTGACCATTCAAAGGCAAGATTAGCAGTGTGTGCTTTATGAGCTGAGCTGAACTGCATCAGATGTGGAAAGCAGGGTTAATCACCTGCTGCTGAGCTATACATAATCTGACTGGCTGAGATGGGCGACTTGTACACTGGGCTTTTAAGGCAGGAACCGGAAGCTCCTGAACGGGTGTGCAGGTTGTGTACCTACCTTGCTAAGTTAGCAGAAAGGTTAGGGTAGTTTCTGAAACCGTGCTGCATGAGACTGATACGTGTAGCTTAAAGAGCTGAAACATCTTGCAGATGAATGCAAAACACCTGCCTAATGAGGTTTAAGCTGTCCATTTTTCAGATCATTGCTTTTTACTGTTGCATTCCTTGGATTCAAGGACTTAGTTATTTTTTTGCTTCTTTTAAAACACAATTAGTCTGTGTAGCCATGCATCTGGAAAGCAGATACTAAATGTGAAAAAATCACCACCTGTTCAGGGGACTGCTGTCTTTTCAGGTCTAAGCTCTGGGTGTGTATCTGTTTTGGAGGTCAACAGCGAGATCAACATGCCATTTACTTGAAAGACTTGGCCAAGTAAGCCCAAATGACTGCCATTATCATCTGTATGTTTTCAGATGATTTCTAATATTTATTCAGCCTTATGCTGGAGTCTGTATTATGTGAACCTTGCAGCTCTGGTATGCTAGGGAAGATCATAGGGGGAGTTGGAGGTGTGGTAGTGAGAACAAGCTGAAGAAATGTGCAGGCTTCTAGGCATAGAAGTGAATGACAAAGCATTGGTATTACGAGGTGATCATCTGGTTGCAAACTCACTCTGTTGCAAAGCATAGAATTGTTTAGGTTGTAAAAGGCCTTTAAGATCAGTGAAGTCCAACTGTTAACCCAGCACTGCCAAGTTCACTACTAAACCATGTCCCTAAATGCTACATCTGTATGTCTTTAAATACCTTCAGGGATGGTGACTCCACCACTTTGCTGGGCAGCCTGTTCCAATGCTTGACAACCCTCTCAGTAAAGACATTTTTCTTAATATCCAATCTAAACCTCCCCTATCACCACTTGAGGCTATTTCCTCTTGTCCTATAGCTTGTTCCCAGGGAGAAGAGGCTGATCCCCACCTTGTTCCATCCTCTTTTCAGGTAGCTGTAAAGAGTGTTAAGGTCTCCTTTGTGCCTCTATTTCTCCATGCTGAACAGCCCCACTTTCCTCAGCTGTTCCTCTTCAGGCTTGTGCTCCAGACCCTTCACCAGCTCTGTTGCCCTTCTCTGGACCAGCTCCAGCACCTCATTCTTGCAGTGAGGAGCCTAAAACTGACACACTGGTGTGGCCTCACCAGTGCTGAGCACAGGGTCTGATCACTGCCCTGTTCCTGCTGCCACACTATTCCTGATACAAGCCTGTATGCTCTTGGCCTTCTTGGCATGTCCAGTCAGACTTAGTTACTACTTCCAGCTTGTGAGCAGTTGGACCCTAACTGTAGGGTGAGGTGGCATCTGCTTCAAGGATCCTAAAGGGCTTTTAACTCAGGCTAGCTTCTCTGTGCAGTGTCAGGGGAGAGAAGGAGACTTTCTGCTGCTATGATACCAGATCCTAATTAAACAACTGAGTGCATTTGAGTCGATCTTTTTTCCGAATCTGGTTGACTGTGTGGTTGTATCACACGTAATGGATGTAGTGTGATACATAATGACCGCTGTGGCTAAGATTCACCTTCTGCCAAATAGCTAAGGGAGCATGGGAGAAATCTGTACTGCTGTTGATAACGCTTGTTATGGCTCCTGGGTTAGCTGCAGGAGATAGCTGTGAACTTGGCTTTCAAGCTGTTACAGATAAAAGTGTAACAGACAGTAAAACATCTGCCATCAGAGAACCTCTCTAATACAGCACTGTTTTGTGGCAGTTATGTCAGAGTTTAAAGCGATGCTAAACTTCTGGTGGAAATGGACTGAAATACTCTCCAGTTGCATTCCAGTTGCCTCTTCCACTGTGAAACAGGTTGGACACTGTAGCCTCGCAGGAAGCAGACCTGTCAGGTCCTTCCACTTTCCAGCATTTAACACTCCTCAGGGAGTTGACCCATACCTGTGGGTTGGAGACTTACTCCATAGGAGTGATTTATTACTCTGACTGTTGTCCATAGAGTAGCTTGCATCAGAGGAAAAATCTAGCTTCCAGGTAACTAGGAGATCCTGATGTACAGAACTTGGCTCCAGCAGAAGTAGGTGAATGGCTCTTTTCCTCTGCTTGCCCTGCTTGCCCATCTGTTAAGCTGTGCAAAGCATTTTTCCACAGGTAACTGCTGCCCTGACTGCCTCAAGTCTTGGAAAAAAAATGTTTCCGTGCTTGTAAGAAATGACTACTGACTTAACACAAGCTTCAATACACTTGAATATAATAGCTACGACTCCTTGGCTATAAAGCCTTCAGTTGAAAGATGGATAGTTAGAAAAAGATGATATTTTATTATGTAAGCTAGTTGCATCAGATAAGCACTAAATTTATCTTTCCTTTTTTCAGTCAGGTCAATTCAGTGAAGATATGATTCCTACTGTGGGCTTCAACATGAGGAAAGTTACAAAGGGTAATGTTACAATAAAGGTATGTTGCTATTGTTTGTTTCTTTTTAAACCCATGCAAGGTGATTTTCAGCTTCTAGTTTAAAATTTGTATGTTTGCCCTGTTTTGCTTCCACCATTGGGACAAATACAGGAAACTGAAGCAGCTCAGCTGAATCTGTCAAATAGCTTAAGGATATGCATATGTTTGTTTATAGGATTTCTTAAATGAGAATCTGTGTGTGATTTCCAGACTCATGGACTAGTTAAAGCAATGTTGTGATAAAGCTGTCTGGCTCTAATCTGAGTTAATTTTCAGAGATTCTCCACTTCTGCTCATCAATGTTACTTAAGGGTAGGCTTATCGAAAAGCAGTTTTAAGTCAATACATCTTATCTTATTTTCTTGTATAGCACAGTGTGTAAACTTAGTACACAAGTGTATTCTTGCACCTGGTGTGAGATGCTCTAATTTGCAACTTATGCTGTTGGGCCTGCAATCTTTGAGCAGCTGTAGTAGGGATTATTTCTGCTCTGATATGTGAGAGGTCCTGCAGCTGGCCTAAGGAGAAACGAGAACACTATGTTTTGATTTCTTATTCTTTGCGTGACATGTTTTGATATATTGCATGGCTAAGTTGTCTTTCTCCCCTTGCCTTAAGATTTGGGATATAGGAGGGCAACCACGATTCCGAAGCATGTGGGAGCGATATTGCAGAGGAGTTAATGCTATTGTGTAAGTGTTGTCTTCCTTCAGCTAGTAGTTAACTTCAGATTTGCTCCTCTTCTGTGTGTACCCTTTTTAACAGTGCATGCCTGACTTGGTAGTACTTGTTTTAATTTTGCAACTGTACTGCAGCCATATTGACCTCTTTTACCCTTAAGTTCAGGGCTCAAGATGGGTTATTTTCTTACCAGTGTCTGATCTGGAGTACTAACTGCTTCCTGTCTGAACTGGATTGAAGTGCTAACTGAAAGAATCTTCCTTCTACTCTGATATTGGAGATTTTTTTTTTGAAAGAACCAAATTCTTTGCTCAGATGATCTAGCTTTGTTTAAAACCTTATTGAATGTGCTTAGAACAGTATAAAGGAAAGACTGCTGTTCCTGAAGTAGTTCAGTCTTACTCACCTAACTTTAAATTCTCTTTAAAGCTACATGGTAGATGCTGCAGATCGTGAAAAAATAGAAGCCTCTCGAAACGAGCTGCACAATCTTCTAGATAAGCCACAGTTACAAGGAATCCCTGTAAGTAATGTTGCCTTACATAGTATTAAACTTGCTTGAAGAATGCACATAACTTTAGCAACTCTGAAGTTTGGCTTGAACTGTTAAGCGTAAGAAAGACCTAACTTTATTGGTTAGTATAAGTATGAACAATATCTACCCGTTGTGTCTTAAATCAAATTGTTGACCTCAGTCAATCCTTCAGTGATCTTACTCTTGCTCAGTGCCAACAACAACAAAAAGGTTTAGAAAAGTAAAAAAATAAAAAAAAGGACAGTAGTTCCAATAATAGAATATTCCACAGCATGAGTTTGTGCTCTCTAGAGTCTGCTATAGTTGAGGTTAACCAAAGTGTAGTACAGAAGTGTAGAATAAGCTTAGGGAATCACAGGTAAAGTCTACCGGGATTGTTCTCAGTTTTGTCAGCTGATGTGTTCTCATGCTTGCTTTTTGCATGTAGCAGTTTATTTGTACTCCCACATTCCCTGTGACTAGGTCAGTCTTCCTTCATCTGGTTTAACAGTGACTTTCTCATTCTGTTTGATCTACTAGCCTAGTGCAGACTACTTGTCAGACTCTCGTGAAGTTTGCTGTGTGGTTTGGTGTGGGGCTTTTTTTCTGGTTTTGTTTTTAAAAAGCAAAGCTGCAACTGTTTCCTGTTGCTCTGGATTACAGGTTCTAGTACTTGGAAATAAGAGAGACCTTCCTAATGCTTTGGATGAGAAACAGCTAATTGAAAAGATGTAAGTCTAACCCTTCCCAAGGAAGGCTACTTTAACTCAAATGAATGCATGTACATAAGGTTGTTACATCAGTAAGCTTGTATTTGTAAATAGAAAACCCGGCAACAAGAGCTAGCTGAAACATTGTACAGAAACAAGTTATTTGAAGATGAACAGGTCAGGTTGTCAGTGTAAGAGTCTTTGTTATAAGTGTATGTTGAAATGTTCTCTCTCTTGTAGGAATCTCGCTGCTATTCAGGACAGAGAAATCTGCTGCTACTCAATTTCTTGCAAAGAGAAAGATAATATAGGTAATTATTAACCTAAAATGTTAAACATTATGAAGAGCTGTCAGGGAATGGATTTAGGGGACTAATTTTTTCAACACAAGCTTCCTGGCTTCAGGAAACTGGTAACAAATGAAGGAATAGTGTGTAAGTGCACTGGTTAAATTTTGAATAACTCCTGATGGCAGTGAGGAAGCTTGACTGGTATTAAAGTGAAATCTGCTGCTTGCCTTTAATTTGCAGCAAATACATGACTAGTCTCACTATTAGCTTGGCCTAAATGATTTTATACTTCTGTTGGGTGTTCTCAACTCTGCCACACTCCATGCGGCTAGCAAGTACTTGATGCAAGTTTTTCCTCAGTCATTACCTTGAAATTATCATCTTCCCTTGCTGTCTTATCAAAGTAGTTCCTGTTGTGGCCTATGCTAGTCACTGCTCCATGCAGCCAGACAGTAAATTTTTCTGGTGCTGACATCAATTGCTTTAGAATTTCTGAAGTTCAAAGGCAGAAACGGTGGTACTGTGTAATACCACGTGCTTGACATAAGTATTGTAAATAAACCAAGTAATCACAGCTGAATGAAAGCACAGTACTTATCAGGAAAAGGATGGCAAGTGTTGCCTTCTTGTGGCTGCCATAAGATTAACACTGGTTCACTGGCAGGCTAACACAAGTTTATTGATGAGGGAAACTTCAGGCTGGTGGTCACAGGAACAAGCTACAAAGGGTACCAGGACTGTTTTATGTTAAGGACTCAACTTCTTTCCAGAAAAATCAGCCTCTGGAACTCTTCTGACTTCTTAGTGATGAACCTTACTATCAGTTAAAGATGAAAATGTGGTGGACAGGAGCAGCAAATAGTCCTTTCCCTCATATCTCCCACACAAGGCTCACAGCACAGCTGAGCATAACTGATGCTATAGGGAAGGTGCTGCTATAGAAGCATTGGGCTGGTATGTTAGTGCATTTCACTTCCTTAGGAGAACCTATTTCAAGCATGGAGGAGCTTGAAGCCATATACTGTAGGGCTAAACTAACTTTGTTCTCGTCAGGTAAGGAGAGACAGACTGGCTAGATAGTGTTGATCTCAAACTAATTACATGAGACAATACCAAAGTGTCAGGTTAAAAGATGTCTTTTTTTTTTTTCTAGAGGTGTAGTTGACTAAGGAGCAAGGATGTCTGGGGCGGTTCCTTTAAATGCTCCTTAAGGGATGCTGGGCAGCTATAGGACCAAAGCACTGATAGCAGGCATTCCAAAAAATGGTTCTGTTGATCTGTCTTGGAACATCCCCTAGAGAAGGACTTGGATATTCCTGTCATGTCTGAGGACACTGGAATGCCAAAGAGATGCCATTTATACAAATACAGATAGACATTTGAATATGAAACTTCTCTTCTCCCTCCAGATATCACGCTTCAGTGGCTTATTCAGCATTCAAAATCAAGAAGAAGCTGAAGTCTTCCTGGAATCTCCAGTACCAGTTGGCCATAATCTCAATTGTCCACTTCCCTCCATAATAAGATAGTACCCCAAAATCCTGTATCAAGAATCTGCCTTTTCACGGTTCATTTCTCATGTGCACTGCTGAAGACTTGTATTCCTATTCTGTCACAAAACAACTAGAGTTGTCATGATAAAGTCAGCACAAATATTTATTTCACAACCATCTATGGTGGGAGGGTTGTTGGGGGGGGGCTTTTTAAGAAAAGATAACCTAATCTCTCTGCCATGTTAACTATGATGGTACACTCTGTTCTGGTTTTTCAGGGCCAGGTTTTTATATGATTTTCAGCAGGTGTTTTATTTCTAGTGTTTAGTGGCTTGAAGATGCTGATGCTTGACAGCATTAAGATTCTGTAAGATGCCACATACAGTAGTTAGAAAACATTTAAGCGTGAGTTGTGGGATGCTAATTAATCTCACAAATGCATGTGATGTGTGTATGTAAGCAGAGAAATGGAAGTTGTTTGCAGAGGGGAGCACAAGGCATAATAGATCAGCATCACTAATCTACAGCTGGGATCTTACCCTGTCACTTGAAAAAGAAAACTCTCATGATGAATTAGGAAAGGTTCAAACTGTTTAAAATCATTTTGTTGTTTCTGTTTAACATTTATGTGGGGAACGGGAATGGACTGTTCTGTCAAACTTCCAGAAAAATTGGAGTATTCCAGCATGAAAACAAATTGCTAGGAACATCAGACTTTGTTCAAATACATTTTTCTATCTGCAGATACTAGTGGTCTCTATCTGAAACCAGAACATACATTCTGAGCAGCTGCATGACACTTAAATTACTGATGTTTCTGTATAGAGTCAGTTGTTGACCTTTAGCACAATATGTATGTAATTGTCTAGTGTCTCTCCTGCTCATGAAATGGCTGGGCACAGTTTCACCTGGTGCTATGGAATATCTAGGCTATTGTGACAACTCTAGACCTGCCTGCTTTCTTGATGTAACCATGTGCAAAGTCTGTAAGTTGCAAAATGAAATGTTCTACTGTGTCAAAGCACAAGAGAGCCAATGAATTGATCCTGTTTCTTGAGTAGCTCCTAAGTATAGGGGAGTATGCATAAACTAAAGATTGTAATGTTTTTGTAGCTTTATTTTCTCAATGACTTCAGTATATTTAAAGGGACGGACTTGTTAAGACTGGTTTGTTCATACAGTAATGTCAGTGTAGCTTACTAGTGTATGCAAATACATGGTACACCTGCTTGTGTCGCCTCACACTGTGTGTGATTCTTCACCTAAATGTGGTTTGCGTTATGTTGGAGTCTTTGGTTGGAAACAGTTTAGTCCATATCAGTTATGACAAGCCAGTTTTAATTTAGACTGCCATGGCCTTACTGTTCTGTACCAACTATCGCACTGTTGCACAGACACTACATGCTGCCTGCATTCAGTCTGAATTTGCATTTTAACTTTTTGTCCCCTTTCAGTTCTCTGAAGCATGATTTCAATGAATTAATACTCTGGTGCTGTAGAGGAGAGGGTATATTAACTTGCTACTGTAGTCCCTAGTTCACCAGGAACTGCTACAGGTAACTTCTATTTAGCAAACTTGCTTGTGCCTAAAATAAGGAAACTAAACTAGAATGTGTGAATCTTTGTGGGGGACCAGGTCACTGTCTAGTTAACTGGCCTATAGCTAAACTTGATGTGTTTGGTGTTTATATACTTCACTGCTTTCAGCGTTTATGGCATCCAAACACTACCAGTTGTTAACCTGTGCATTACTCTCTGCATGTGAACAACTTATACAATTACTGAACTTTGTAAATACGTGAATTTTTTTATTTAGGTGGATGCATATGTTGGTTTACTGCTCTTCAGCTTTATTCAATAAACTTATGTTTTGAGGGTTGTATTGACACTTAACTGACTGACTTGAGTTGATGTGGCTTAACTCATGGAAATACGTTAAGGGATGTCTGTCTCCTCTCCCACAATATTAGAGTGGGAGCAGAAGGCTTGGTAAATACCTGAGTTTCTTTATGTTCTGTGGTTCAACTGTTCAAGTGTAATATTCATAAAACTACCTTTCAGGCCTTGGGGTCTCTCAGCTTACATGAGCAAGGTGAGATAGTCAATCTCAGCAGACTTCAGTGTATGAAAAGCACTGGTCAGCTGAAGGGTCTTATGTAGGGGCAGCCTTCTGGAGCTCTGTTTTCAGGAAAAGAAAGCACTTGTCTACAAGCTTGTTTCTTGTTGTCAAGTCTAGAGTAAAACCTTTGCTTTTCTAGCAGAAGTGTCAGATCTAGCAGTTCCTGATCATTCACTGCCGATTAAAGCATAAAGATTCTTATCCCATTGGGAAGTGAGGCTTCTCATTGACTAAGGTCTTGAACAAAATCTCTTTTGTGACTTTAATCTGAAGTTACAGTGATGGTTCTTTATGAACGCTTTGTTGCACTGATTTCTCATAGGTCACTGATTAAGTTGTAGGACCATATGTCAACATCTTCCAAGTAATGGTAACAAACTGGATGTCTTCTATTCAGGGCTTCCCTCCATGTAAGCTTTCACACTTCCTGAACTGTAACAGGTTAGTTTTTAGGCTTGAGTAGCGTTCAGTTAGCATCCTTCACATGTAGATTGTCTGGTGGGAAGGACTAATGAACTGTTGAGTAAAAGATTGAGTATTTCTTCAGTTGATGGGAGTTTCCTGCATTCAAAGCAAGCTACCTGGAGTGAAAATTCAAAGCAAAATGCCTCTAGACGCAAAATCTGAAACCATTATTACTGCTGCAAGATTTGTCACCCTGGTTGGTCTGATACCAGTACTAATCACTTAGATTAGCTGTGGTATGCATTTGGTTAACAGCTCTTTGCTTGACATGGTATTTCAGGAATAATTTCTACTAAATGTAAATAGTGCAGAGAGCTACAATGGCCATCTGTGATGTGTGTACTGTAGAAAGTACATTCGCATTACTTCACAAAGTGACTAGGTTTACAGAGCTGGTCCTGTATGGTTCTTCCAGATGCCCTTAGTTACTCACATGGCTTAAGTATAGACCTTCAAGTGACTACTTGAATCCAGTGCAGAGAATTACACTTTTTTGTTTCGGGGCTTGATTTGCTTGCCAACTACCTTAATTTTGAAACAGAAAAGTGTAGTAAGATTTTCCAGATGAGTGAGGCTGTTCTCACCACCTATTCAGCCTTGGACTGCTCACTCCTCTGGCACAGTTAAGTCCAGGGTTAAATCTTTTCTGTTCTAATGAAGGTGTGGAGCCTAAGGCAGGTATTTAGCAGTGTTGTCTGCTGACCTTGGATGCTATAGTTGTGTTCTGCTTCTGGAAATCTGTTGGGCCAGTCTAATCTCTCATGATGATTACTTGTCTCGGGCTCTGTAGTGAGCCTAGACAGCAAAGACAGATGTGATTTCCCATTCTCAACAAAAGTTGCTTTCGGGTATGCATTTTAGTAATATAAATTATTTTACTTAACATCAATAGCCATAGTCCTGAAACTCATTTCTGATATGTCTGCAGTAGGCCTTGACTGTTAGCATGTTAAGAAAACCAGGTCTTGTGAAACGGCAAATACTGAGCCAGAGAGAAGTCTTGGTCGTGAATATGCATGGAAGTTGGACATCAGTCATATGTTTATGATTTTGTGATGTGTTGCTGTTGTGTGGTGTCTCGATGATTTAAAATAGCTGTCATCTCTAAATAGTTGGTGTTGGTTTTGACCAATACAAGTGATGGCTCTTACTGATCATAGAGCAGCAAGTCTTCAGACTGGGAAGAGATGTTTGTGCATGCATCTGCAGCACTGGGCTGTGGGAGAGTTTTACTTGTGAAAAACTCCAATGTTAGTGTGGATGGTGGTTTCTTTAAGTGCAATTACAGTGCAGCATAATTCTCATCATCACCCTGACTATAGCTGAGTGTCTTAGCAGTTGCACAGAGCAGTTCTGTCCTACAACTTGGCAACATGAAAGATGCACACATGTGGAGCTGTTCTGTGATCTGTGGAACTAATAATTTAGTTTCTTACTGATTTGTGTTTTCTCTTTGCATCTTTATGGAAACAGGTTGGAAAGACAGTCCTTTTTGGATACTGACGTATAAAGCTCCATAATCTTTACTTTCTGGTAGAAGGAGGCCAAAGAAAATGCCTTAAACAGTCTCTGATTAAATTAATATAGGGATGTTGTGCAGGGATCGATAATAACTTGAAATATGGCTTAGCCGCATTATCAAGCTTTTAACTTTTCTAAGGTTTAATTTTATAGTTACTGTGGCTGTGCAGTGGCATGTCATGATTTGCTTCTTGCGTGTTTACTGGATGTGGAAGAGATGCGCTTTCTCCCAGTAGCATGCCCCAGCTCTGCTCCCTGCTGGCTTGCTTTTGCACTGACCCTGACTGGAGAGAGCTGTTCGAATTCTAAACAGGGGCTGTAAATCAGGTTATTTGAGCTTGTCTTGCTGAGAGCAGTGCATTGCCAATGACACAAGCAGCAAAGCAGTGAATTGTGTTAAAGGAGAAGTAATGTGTGACTGCCTGAGGCTGGTGTGTGCTTCAGGACTTTTATTCCCAAAATGTGAGTGTAGAATGATTTGTCTCACTAGACTGTAAACCCTCAATGAGTAGTCCATTGCTTTAAGACTACAGATGTCGAATGTCAAAGTATGCCTTGGTGAAACACTGGGGTTTTTCTTTTATGTGTCACTTAAATGACAAACACAGAATGGCACTCAGAGGGGGTATGCACATACTGTTTTAAAGGAAAAGTAAAATACTGGGTGTTTTTATTTCTGTCACAGTGGAACGTGGGTAAGTAGACCTTTGTGCCAGGATTAGTGCCTTTAAATTATGACATTACAGGCTTTATTCTGTTAAAGGCAACATCTATCATTGTGATCGTTTTGCAGTGCTTCAATAAAGTGTTGTTGAAAACAATCCTCCTGCATATTCATCTGTAGTAGTACAGCTGCTTTTATTGTTCTTAGACATGTATAAGAAGCCCTCATTACCAAATTGTGGGAAATGCCATTATACTCAAGTTAACCTAGAACTACCTATACTGACATGTAATTCTTTACATCATTTGTGAGAGGAGCAGACAGGTTCACTCCTTGAAGCAGTCCTCTAACAGTGAAGAGAGCAAGTGGTGTTGCTTCCATATAGGCAGATACATTCAAATAGTAAATTTCCTGGCCTGACTGGGGAACTTCATGTTTTAAGCATGTATTAGCAGAGCTGTTTCTCTAGAAACCAGTAGGAGTGTTGACCAAGTAACTTCATCTCAAAAGAGTGACCGTATGCCTTGTGCTCAGTGGGGGCAACTTCCTGAATAGTTGGTCTGTGAAGCACTCTCATTTCTGATTACAGCTTTGCTTTCGATGCTGAAGACATTTGTTGGTCTCATTTGTGTTTCTGAAAAGACCTATTGGGTAAAAATTCATAAACCATGTTACTCAACAAGCAAAGCAAATGCGTGGGTAGAGAAGGAAAAAGCTGTGGTGGTGTGTGAAATTGTAAGCTAAATTTGGCTCTCAGAAGAGCATCACAGTGAAGTAAACTGGGAAGCTGCTTCTGTATAATTGTGTTCACTTGGGATGTGGGAAGATATTTCAGTCTTTTCAACAATGTGGGATTTTCCTCCCTTTTTTTTTTGTTGTTGTTACTAGAGCCAGTAAGTTAATCTCCTTGGTGTGAATATTGTTTCTTGTGCTGAAGAGGGAAAAAAAAACCCATTAAAAAGATGGATGAATTCCACAGGTTTTGGGGGCTTTTTTTTTTTTTTTGTGGGTTCTGGTTTTGTTGTGTTTGGGTTTTGTGTGTGTTTGTTTTGGGGTGTGGGTGTTTTTTTTCTTTTTAGTTTTATCCGTTCTGTTTCTGTTGCAGTGAATGGAAAACAAAGAGCAAGATCTGGCTTTTGAAATAGTATAAAATACAGGCTGAAGACAAATCATTGATGCCCGGTTGTCTGTCAGTGCATAAGTCTTTAACTACTTTTTCCCTGTGTAGGAATTTTCCATATTGTCGCTATCAACTTGCTAACAGGTTGCAACACCAGAGCGGACACCAGCCTTAGTTCAAAGACAAATCAGTTGCGGTTAGAACCACAGTTAGTGGTGTTACTGTCAAGAGTTTCTAGGGTAGGCTGGAGATGTCTCCTCTTTACCTCCTGCAGCTGTAGTCTCTCTACTGCTGATTCCGTTCTTCTGACTGTCTTTGAGAGGTTTTGTTTTTACCAGTACTGCTGTGAGTCTATTTTCACTTTCATATCTACACTTTGCAAGTGGTCCTTGTCAGGTTTTCTATTTATACTGCTTTCTGACACCGCCAGCTGCCTTGGAGCTTGTTCTTTGCTCTCTTCCCAGCGCTGCACCGGACACAGCTTCACCATGGGAGCGGTGCTCCGCTGCTCCGTTCCCCATCTCGCTGTTAGAGCAGCTCAGCTGTCAGCTGGGTATCCATCTCCCCCACTTCCGTACCCCAGGCGCACGGCACGGCTTCCTCTGAGCTCCTCACCTTTCTCCCGCGGGCGAACGAAAGCTCGTACTGTCACATGGGGATCGCTCCCGGTGCGGCTTCGCTCACTGCTGGTCACGGCGAGGGTCCTGGGTGCCGTCTGTGGGGTAAGAGGGGCTGTGCTGCGCAGCAGCAGCAGGGCCGGGTTGCAAACGTTACTGCACTCGATGGCGCGTTGGAAAGAGCGTTCATTCCTTATTCCCCGCCGCGCTCCCGCCAGCAGAGGGGCGCCCGTTCTCCGCCTCCCCCGCGGGGGCTGTGCCGGGCCGGGCGGGGCCGCCCCGCCGCCAGACCGTGCCACGACAGCCCCGGGTGGCCCCGTGCCCCGCCCCGCCGCTTTAAGGCTCGCGGCGGTTCCGCCCTTGAGTGACGGCGCTGCTCTCCCTATGACCGACGGGCGGTCCCGGCTCGGCCAATGGGAGCTCTGCGCCCCGTGTTTCCCTTCCGCTGTTAAGGGCGGCGCGGCGCGGGGCAGCGCGGTGGGGTTTGCGGCGCGGGTGAGGGAGCGGGCGGCCCCTTTAAACGATGCTCGCGGCGCGCAGGTGACCATGCAATGGCGGTCGGTGCTGCTGGGGCTGCTGCTGCTGAGGCTGGCGCTGCAGGCGCTGCTGGCGCTGCTGCCCGCGCTGGCGCCCGGCCTCTGCCTGCGCCGCCGCTTCCCCTTCCCCTTCCCGCCGCCGCCCGGCGCCGCCGGCTCCTCGCACTGGGGCTCGCTGCTGTGGCGGGACGGCGATGGCGGCGCGGCGGCGGCGGGGGGTGACGAGTACGAGCGGCGGTACAGCGGAGCCTTCCCGCCGCAGCTGCGGGCCCGGCTGCGCGACGCCGCCCGCGGCATGTTCGTGTTCAGCTACGACAGCTACATGCAGCACGCCTTCCCTCGGGACGAGCTCGACCCGCTGCACTGCCGCGGCCGCGGACCCGACCGCCGGGACCCGTGAGTGGCTGGGACTGGGGGGGAACCGGGGCGCGGAGCGGCGGGGCCTGACGCCCGGTTCTATCCTTCCAGCTCCAACCTCAACATCAACGATGTCCTGGGGAACTACTCGCTGACGCTGATCGACGCGTTGGACACGCTGGCGGTGAGTCCGCGGCGGGGCCGGGCGGGGTAGGCGCAGCTCCTGCGGGGAACGCTTCCTTCTTTCCTTCCGTCTGTCTGCCTATCCATCCGCCGGCGCCCTGCTGTCTTGTACGAGAGGGCTCCGGGGTCGCCCTGTTAAATTTGTCCCCCAGCGAAGCTCGGGAGGTTCTGAACTTTGCCAACTGAACTTTGCTGATCAGTTCAAAGGTACATTAACGTAGCTGGGATGCGTTACCACAGAGTAATTCTTCTGCTAATTAAACTCTTAAAGCCGTGGCTTGGTAGGATTTGGATATTAACATCTGAAAAGCTCAAGTCGGTTGATGGGAGATTTTAGCCATCCCGGATGCTCCTGGGCATGTTGGAGTTTCACTCGCTTTGTTAATCCTCGAAACGGGTGCATGTTGCTCTCGTTTTTGCAGCCAGGGCAGATTCTTGGCCTTCCGGAGTGTCGCTGATGCACTGGATCTGGAGTGCATTTGTCTGTTGCAGAAGGGGGTGTGTGCAAGCAGTGTCTACGCGTTTAGTGTTAAGGAATACTTGCCATTGGTAGCATGAAGTCGCAGTTCCGTAGTGAGGAGGTCTCAGCTGTTTAACTGAACAGAACTGAAAGCAGGAAGTTGGTTTTTACTGGAACAGTGGGTAGGGATCCATGCTGCGTGGCTGGTTGTGTGTTGGCTAAACAGTTGCCTTCCTGTGCTTATTCACCAGGGTCTCATTGTCCTATCCATACCTTTTGGGACAGTACATAACTTCTTCAAATATAAAACTTCTGATTCCTAGAATCTCTTGTGTTTTGGAAGCTTCTGCGTGGAGAACACCCACTTAGATCTCCATCTGCTCAGATCAAGCATGCGAATGCTTTCCTGCTAGGTCTGGGTAGCAGAAAGAGCTGGCGGGCTGGCACATGGTTAAAGTGCTTGAGAGGTTTCCTGTGTACACCCAGCCTCACCGTGAACTATTGCAAGCAGGACCCCGTGTTTGTATTCCATATTCCTGTTTCCTTGAAGCTGGAGCTGAATTTATGTCTGTCTGTCCATATAGTGGAAATCAATTGCTAAGGTATACCTAGAGAAAACTGCCATGAGGGAACCTATTGGGCAGGGTGTGCAGTGTTGAGTAAAAAGCCCAAAAGGTTAGTCTTCACTGGTCAAATAAATGTCAAATCAGACTTCATTGTTCTACAAACTGTGTTACCGTTTAAGCTAAACTGAACTCTTAAACTGATAGTTCAAGCAGTTAAAACACTCATTGTGCTTGATCTTTAGAGTTTGTAGACTTTTGCTGTAAAAGATCACCCAAAAGGCCAATATTGGGAGTGGAAGAGCGTGTGAGTGCATAGGTTGGTAAAACAAACAAAAATATACCTATTGATTTCCCTGTTTTCACATACTTCTTAAAAATACACTTTTACATGTCAGTAGGATGAGTAACTTCCAGAAAGTCTTTTTAGCAGGAGCTTGCAGTACTCAGTTCTGTGTCTAGTTAATATGTTTATTGGTCTAAAATGTAAACTTGGCATTCTGTTTCCTAACCCTCTTCTGAAGCAATTAAAATAGCCTTGTTTTTATATCAAGGTAATGGGAAACTCCTCGGAATTCCAGAAAGCTGTGAAGTTGGTGATTGACACAGTTTCATTTGATAAAGACTCAACAGTCCAAGTTTTCGAGGCAACAATCAGGTATGTGGCTCTAAGTTTCTGTCTTTAAATCAATGGCAAGGTTAAAGTCTTGGTGTGCATATATGGCAGAAACCAAGGAAAAAATCATCAATAAAAATATCTTTGGTATGCTTTGCCCCATAATTGTTCCTTAAATAAGCTGGTTTTTAACCTTTCATGAAATGCAGATATTCTGTTTTTGTTTTCTTCTATGGAGCTGTTTGCTTTTGCTTTTGTTTTAAACAAAAAAAAAAAGGCCTGTCTGTCTTGGGGATGAGATTAAGATACTGTCTGATTTTGAATGGCTTCATTTTCTGAATGTCCGAAACACTCTTTGTTCAGTTGCTGCTTACCTTGGCTAAGCTTTCTTTTTTCTGAATACTGAGTTTGTATAACAGCTTTACTGCCATTTGCAGGGGCAAGGAAGTCTTTGCTCACAAATACACTTGGTATGTTGTAAGGAGCTACTGGGTTAGGTCAGTTTTGCAGAACCAGTTTTCAGGATTACTGTGGCTGATGAGCAGTGTGACTTCCAGATGTTTTCATTGCTGGTGGGGAAAAAAGCAGATCTCACTGTAGTACCTGTAACGTGCACAAAGTAGTACTTCAATTAAACACGATACTGGTAAGGGTTTAGCTGAACAGCTAGGTTCAGATCAGATTTAAAAACTGAAAATCCTTTCCTTTTTCTGTAGGGTTTTGGGAAGCCTGCTTTCTGCCCACATAATAATCACAGATACCAAACAGCCTTTTGGTGATATGACCATTAAGGATTATGACAATGAACTGTTGCATATGGCTCATGACCTAGCAGTCAGATTACTTCCGGCCTTTGAGAACACCAAAACTGGAATTCCATATCCTCGGGTGAGTGAGCACATGAACACAGTGGGGAAATAATCTGAACATAGTAATTCACGTGTCTGGCAACTCAAATTCTGTGCCCTTTGCGTGCCTGTATGTGTGTGCTGGGGTACTGAACCTGCTTGAAGTGACATTAAAAAGGTGTTGGGGGTACCTGTGCTAAGTTATAGTGACATGGACCACATAAGTGGTTCCTTATGCCTAGTAAATGTTTTCTTTAGGCTGTTCTTTCACTCTGTCTGTATTGTTCCGTATGGGACAGTAGTCATTTGTTTCTGTGCTGTTTGGTTGGAATGTGCCCTTGCCCCATGCTTTCTTCCTATACATCATGCAGTGACAAACAATGCTGTCAGTAAGAAGGTTAATAAAAAATACTTTGAAGGTAAATAGCCTGGGAAAGTAACTTTATTGAGAGTGACTTGTACTAAGATAATTGTGGTAAAATAAAACTAATCTAAAGTATTTGTTATACTGGACTTGGAATTTGTAATTTGCTCAGGGAGTACTCAAGAATCATAGAGCAGTTTGGTTTGGAAAGGACCTTAAGATCATCTAGTTCCAACCCCCTTGCCATGGGCAGGGACACCTCACACTAAACCATGCCACCCAAGGCTCTGTCCAGCCTGGCCTTGAACACCGCCAGCAATGGAGCATTCACAACTTCCCCGGGCAACCCATTCCAGTGCCTCAACACCCGAACAGTAAAGAACTTCTTCTTTACATCCAATCTAAACTTCCCCTGTTTAAGCTTTAACATGTTCCCTCTTGTCCTATCACGACAGTCCCTCATGAAGAGTCCCTCCCCAGCATCCTTATAGACCGCCTTCAGGTATTGGAAGGCTGCTCTGAGGTCTCCATGCAGCCTTCTCTTCTCCAGGATGAGCAGCCCCAACTTTCTCAGCCTGTCTTCATACAGGAGGTGCTCCAGTCCCCTCATCATCCTTGTGGCCCTCCTCTGCACTTGTTCCAACAGTTCCATGTCCTTCTGATGTTAAGGACACCAGAACTGTACACTGCTCCAAGTGAGGTCTCAGGAGAGCAGAGTAGAGGGGCAGGATCACCTCCCTCAACCTGCTGGTCACGCTCCTTTTGATGTAGCCCAGGATACGGTTGGCTTTCTGGGCTGCGAGCACACACTGAAGCAGGCTCATGTTCATTTTCTCATCAACCAACACCCCCAAGTCCTTCTCCACAGGGCTGCTCTCAGTCTCTTCCCTGCCCAACCTGTATGTGTGCCTGGGATTGCTCCGACCCAGGTGTAGGACGTTGCAGTTGTCATGGTTAAACTTCATCAGGTTGGCATCAGCCCACCTCACAAGCGTGTCAAGGTCCCTCTGGATGGCATTCCTTCCCTCCAGTGTATCAACTGAACCACACAGCTTGGTGTCATCGGCAAACTTGCTGAGGGTGCACTCCATCCCGCTGTCAAATATTGCTGTCTTCTCGAATACTATGTCCTTCTCCTTGAACACAGTTCACAAGGAGAAGAATGTCAGCTGTAGCGGAACAGCGCTAAACTAATTAGCACTTACCTGGCTACTTTTTTGAGCACAGCAGCAGTGATTTTCTTCCAGACCTGTCAGCCTGTGGAAACATGAACTTTCATTTCTGTTCGAAGTCTCGTAAATCAGTTGAGGTGGTGTAATTTCTCTTCAACATTTTGTTGCATGGGGAAGTTCAGGAGTGTTCAGTGAGGAAACTCTTGGTTTCAAGAGCACTAAAAAATGGGGAGCAGCACTGCCATCACCCTTGGAAGAACTTGAATGTTTAGTAGAAACAATGAAAAGTGATCTGATATTTGGGATGATTAACAAGTAAGAAAGGATTAAAATTAGGAATGCCCCCATTAAGCGTGATGTTAAAAGCTGTAAGGTGAATTTCAGGAATTCTTCAGGAAAGCTTTTTAGCTAAGCAGTTATGCTCTGGCTTTCTAAATGTATACTCATTGTATGCTACATATTGCAAAACTTAATGAAAAGGCTTTGTAATAAATATGAGACTGCAGATGAGAGCACAACTGTACAAGGTGCAGCCTGCCTTATCACTGTTTGCATTCTCTTTACCCTCTTCACAGGTCAATCTGAAGAAGGGGGTACCTCCAGACAGCAATAATGAAACCTGTACTGCAGGAGCTGGTTCCTTGCTGGTGGAATTTGGTATCCTTAGCAGGTTGCTTGGTGATTCCACGTTTGAATGGGTGGCAAGGAGAGCCGTCAAAGCACTCTGGAGTCTCAGGAGCAATAACACTGGGCTGCTAGGTAATCTCCTCTGATGAGATACTGTGATGACTGGCTCCATGTTTTAACCTACCACAGTTTCCTGTAGCAGAATGCCATCATACTATGAGTTTCTTTGACGTATCATAAACCTTGTCAGTCTTCTTCCTCTGTAGCCCTTAAGTCATGCTCTCCTTTGTGTACTTGTGGTCTGTGTTGATCAAATGGCACTGTGTAATTTTGTAAGAAAAATGGAGTATCTGATGAGTTCTTAGGACACAGGTCTCCAAAGACACTTTTTTTTGTGAAACTGCGAAATGCAACTGAGGTTCTTGCGTTTGTATCCCCATTACTATAATTTAGATTGTCAGATGACTAAAAGTACTTAAGCCAACTGCTTGTGTGTGCTAGTTACTTGAATGAATGCAGTGTAACACTTCATTTTGATAGTAGTCTTTGATCATTCCTCAAGACTTTTTGAAGATAATATTTCTGAGTGCTGGTTCTTGATTACTTTTCTGTGCTGTACTTGTCAACTTTAGTATTGACTTTTTTGTCTGTTCTGGAAGGAAATGTTGTGAATATTCAAACTGGTCATTGGGTTGGAAAGCAAAGTGGATTGGGAGCAGGGTCAGATTCATTCTATGAATACCTTCTGAAGTCTTACATCCTCTTTGGAGAAAAGGAAGACTTGGAGATGTTCAATGATGCTTATCGAAACATTCAGAACCACTTAAGAAGAGGGTATGTTATTTCATATGAGTATCAATTCCTTAAGCTATGACCCACAGTGAGATATGGTTGTATAGTGTTTTGTGGCATGCTCTAGAAATCACTTTCTTTTTTTCTTTAAAAAAACAGTATCTTATTTCCATGGTAGTCACTGTGGAAATAAATTTTAATGCTCCTTTCACTCCATAGTCATTGGAGCGAAGAAGCTAAACTGGTTACCACCCAAGTTAATAAATGCGAAGCTAAGAGAAGGTTGTAGAACTGGAAAGGAAATATATTAAATTGTTGGTTTAGTAATTCTTAAGACCTAATCTTGCCTATCATGACTTTTTTGGTGGAGATTCTGCTGACATAACTTTACGCTATGATGTCCATACCTTTATGAATTAATTTTTCTGTGAGCATGACTGACCTTTTTGTTCTTTTCAAAATGGGTTTGAACCTAGCATGACAAATGTGTGGCTTATTCTCTTTGCTGGTGGCAGTGCTGTGAAATGAAACGTGTACCATGATCTTCTAAAATAGTGAATATTTACATTTGCTTATTGTTACTTGGCAGCCGAGAAGCTTGCAATGAAGGTGAAGGTGACCCTCCTTTGTATGTTAATGTAAACATGTTCACAGGACAGCTGATGAACACGTGGATTGACTCTTTGCAAGCATTTTTTCCTGGACTACAGGTAAACTTCCATTCTGTTCAGGACAGCTCAACACAATAGAGAGGTGTCAGAAAGGCACATTCTAATCTTAGGCTGGGAATGAATCTAAGCATCTCTTGAGATGAGCTTCAACCTGCAGGTTTACATCTGGCTGTTCTGATAAGGCAGTTTTAGAGCAGTTCAGCTTCTGCATCAGCATAACAATGTTGGAAAGCCTGGCCTGCTGCCTACTAGATTTGAGATACTTTTATCTTTTTTCATTTAACCTTTGCATTTGCATACCATGCTGTGAGGCTGAGCTCTGCTAGAGCTTTTAATGCAGTGGAACTAATGTATTAGCTTTCTTTTGTGGGGAGGAAGAGGGTTGGTTATTTTTTGTCTTGCCTTAGGAGGGGAGTGTTTTATTATATGGCATGTTCTTATACAGAGTGAAAAGTAATTTGCTGGCTTGCAGTATTAAGCCTGCATGTTTATGGCTATTGTTGTGCCTAGGTATTGATAGGAGATGTGGAAGATGCTATTTGTCTCCATGCTTTTTATTATGCCATATGGAAACGATACGGAGCTCTCCCAGAAAGATACAACTGGCAGTTGCAAGCGCCGGATGTTCCCTTTTATCCACTAAGACCAGAGTTAGTGGAATCCACATATCTTCTTTATCAGGTACTTGACTTTTCTGTGCTTATAGCTCATGTTTTGGCAAAAATGGCTTTGTTCAGAAAGTCACTTGTTTTACAACTAGCCTCTGCCCTGCTAAAATCTGGTGCCTTTGGGCCTGCCTGTTCTTATATGGAGGTCTCTGTTTAGGCGCTAGATTGTTGTGCAGTGTAGTTGCTGTGTTCTTCGCTTTAAAAATAACATTTTTATATAGGACAGACAAAAAGGAGGTTAAATGACCTTTTAAGGAAACTGCTGGCAGATTTTTACAAGGTGGAGACTTGTGACTTCTTAATAGAAATAGTTGAAGTAAATGTAATGGCTTTCCTTGCTATATAGTTTAGGCAGAGTCTCCAGCTGGCAGGCGATACAGTAAACTAAAATAACTGTGGCAACAAGAAAGCTATCCAAAGAGTCTGAATTTACTACATATTGTATTGGTATTTGCACTAAAGCAAATGTGAGAAGCTTGCAGAGAGTAATCTAAGTCATGTTTCTATAAGGATAAGTTTACTATAATATATGAGAATTTGATAGTACTAGGCCTTTGTTGAAATTGCTGATCAACTCTTGTCTGTCTTCATTATTTAGGCCACGAAGAACCCATTTTACCTTCATGTGGGGATGGATATTCTGCAGAGTTTGGAAAAGTATACAAAAGCAAAGTCAGTTTTCAATATTCTTTTGTCTTTTCTCACTGCTATGCACATGTATTTTATTATATAAATATTCTATAGAATCTGATCTGCCAAATGTATGTAAACTGGAAAACCCATGAAAGCCGCAAGTGATGATTTATTTATTAATGATTTCTATGTCTTACCTGAAAATGAAACTACAGTCCAGTGACAACTTTGTGGCTTAAGAATTTTGCAATTACTTTGCAAAATGCACTGTTGATCAGTTGCTGAAAACTGGTAAATTAGTGTGTGGGTTTTTTTCTATGGATCCTGCAAGAATATTTCTTACATCATGGGCCCATGATATGTAACTAAAGTGGTAGGATGGCCTTTAAGGCAGATGCTGTTGCATATCAGCTTTAGTTTCAAGACAGTAGCAGTGAATCCTGATTGTAATACTGAGAGACTCACATGGAAGATAGCGAATTTTTATTCAACTATTGGTATTTACTGATTTTGTAGACAAGTCTGTATTAACCATAGGAGAGTGTAAACCAGTTTCAGTCTGCAGTTAAGTGGCATTCAGAAGCTGTGTAGGGGGTTGACTGAAAGAACTACAAGCTTCATCATACGTTAAGTTGGAGGGGAAGGGGTTTAAGAGTGGGTAGTTTGGGAAGAAACGTTTACATGAGACCAGTGTTCCAGACCTGGGTTTCTCATGTGCTCAGAATGGGGAAATTCCCTGTTTTGTTCTGGGTGCTGTGAAAAGTATCTTGCTCCTTTGAGAGACTCTTCAAAAATCTGCACAATGGATTAGCTGAACCACGGAGTCAATGACTGCAGTCTCATCAGAACACCAGGAAACAATAATCAGTGCTTACTAGTAAAAAAGACTTGTTTCATTTTAACGTCACCCCTAGTGACAGAGTGGTCTGAAGTTTAGGAATATTTAGGGAGCGCTTCAACATCAGAATACGTAGGAACTGAACTCAAACCAATCTTAAATCTTGCAGGTGTGGCTATGCCACGTTACACCACGTCATCGAGAAGACAAAGGAAGATCGAATGGAGAGCTTCTTTCTCAGTGAAACATGTAAATACTTATACCTGGTAGGTGTATGTTCATTTCAAGGATACTCTTGCGTCTACTGCTTAGCTTTGAGCTAAATTGTTACTTGTAGCCATTTTGCTTGCCTCACAGCAGCCTCCCATTCCTCCCCATCAAGATTTGGTACTCAATCTCCTTTAGTGCGGAAAAGCAAATAAATCTGTGACTGGATAGAAACAGCGAATGCCAGCCCAGCAATGCCTGTATAGTGCAGCGTAGAAAAATTAGGGCGGTTTAAGTTGTGTGAGAAGTCTTTCTTTTACCTCTCCCCTTTTAACTGCTACAATAAATCACTTGCATTAAAACTATCTATTTCTATTTGCTCTAACAGTAGTTGCCCATTTAGCACTAAGAGGTATGCTTTTTGCTTGATCCTTTAAATGCATGAGTGCATGCTTTGTAACTTAATGCTGATGGGATGTGAAGAATGTTGCACACATACTGTAGCTGTCTCTCCTATCTCTTGTTTAGTTGTTTGATGAAGAAAATCCAGTGCATAAATCTGGAAATAAGTATATGTTTACTACTGAGGGGCATATCGTGTCTGTGGATGAACGCTTCCGTAACTCACTGTGGCAAGACATCCTCCCTGGAGAAGAGGACGGCGCAGAAAAAATTAAACCTAATGAGTTAAAGGCAGTCAACTTCAGCTCTAATGTAAGGAATGCACAGATCGTTTCTGGTTGTGTGTTTGGAGGAGGGATGTATGGAACTGGGTTAGGCAGTAGAAAAAGAGCTGTTTGGAAGTGTTACTTTAAAGCTCAGCAGTGTTTGTCTTACAAATGTCAAATATCTGAGAAGGTCCCTTGTGAGAAACACTTTAAGTAGCAGAAAGAATGGATTAGGATAATGTGAGAGTGATTATGTTGAAGGTGAAACCTGTCCCCTTTTAAGCATTTTGCAGCAATTAGTTTGTGCTTTATTATTAATTTCCCATTATTTTTCCCTTCACCTGTTTTTTGCACTTCAAATTTTCCAGTGTTGCTGTGATAGGGAAAGAGAAAAGCAGAGGGTATTTAAACAAAACCATTCTTTGCTCAGTGGATTTGAGGCATATAAAGGTGACCTTTCTTAGCTAAGCATCAACCGAGTGCAGAGCTATGGATCCAGTGCCTGTCACCAACCAAAATAGGTACACTTTTAATACACAACAGTATTTTTCAGTCTCTGCTAGTAGGTTCTAGCATGGTTCCCTTCCTCCTCCCCCCCAGTCCTGCAGAAAAAAGAGCATTATTTTAGATGTTCACAGTTGTCATAGTGAAGGAAGTCTCAGTTGAATAACAAGCTGCAGTAGTTTGGCATGTATTTAGGAGCTTGCAGCCTGCGCTGGGGAAACACTTGCTGCTCATTTATGTGGTCTGTGCTGGTAAGTTTGCAAAGAGCGAGAGAAAGGGAGGAACAAAAGCTCTGTTGGGTACAGTTTTCTGTACTGGGAGGAAATGTATGGTTACTGATGCTGAAATGGTTATGGAGGGTATGGGAGTGCCTGTTTTCATGTATTCTGATTTTGTTAACAGTGTAACAGAGTTCCTGATGAGAGGAGATACTTGCTGCCATTGAAGAGTAACTACATGAGACAGATTGATCGAATGGTGGGCTTGATCTGAATGGTTCTTCAGAGTAACTTTTACTGTATGTCAGGAGGAGCATGGGATTTGACTGTAGACATTCCTCTCCTCTTCAGCTACACACCTGCATATGCTGAGTCACTTGAGTTTTCCCCGTGCTTGTTAGTTTTCAATTATGGATGTGAAGGGAGATCAAGTTCTCTTACGAGTTCAGTCTTCTGAACTGCGGTAACTTCACATGCCACCTGAATAGACATTTTGTGAAGCCTTCCTTTGAAAAACGTTGGAAATGAAGGGTGAATATGCTTAAAAAAAATTGGCATGTGCCACTTAGCTACCTCTTTGTAGCTGTGTTACGAATGTCCCTTTAGAAAAGGGTCTGGTATTTAATTTGAAATTATTTTGGGATTGGGGAACGAATGGGAAAGTGCAATTTCTTACACCAAGTTTTAACTATTGAATTATTCTGACTAGCAATACACAACCTTAAGTACTACTCAGGTAGGAACCCACTGGTAATGGGTTTTGCTGAAGCAAAAAATCACTCTATCTGGAATAGTATCTTGAGAAGGTAACTCCTGATCATGTAAAAAGCTATCAGTATAGTCATGATATCCCTCAGTTGTATGGAACTGCACGGTCGCAACAGCCTGTAGCTATAGAAACCAGTAATAAAACAAATCAGGTGCCTTTTTTTGTAGGGGAATGGGTTGGGAGGGAAGGGGAAATTGCCACTCAACTTTCCAAGCAGCTAACTTGATACCGCTTAGCTGAGCAGAAGTTCCAAAAGTTGCGTTGTCTGCCATGTTTTTAGTGCCTTTTCCAGAGAGATGCTGCTAAGAACTGGTATAACAGTACATGAAGAACAAACTATTACACATTCCTGTCAGCATTAATATATTAGTGCCTTAAGTTTTGTTCTCTAGCAGGAAAAATTGAGCTTGTTTGGGAAGGTGGATAAAGTATTTCTGATCAGCTGGTTACAAAATACAGTGGATCCCAAAGTAACTTACATATGAGGTGGCTTCTCTTTTTTTAAGATACTGAAAGAATGTCAACCTCTGTGCCAATCCCAGAGTATTTCTGAGTTTTATTAATCTGGGCTGAGTTTATTCTCTGTGTCAGTGCAGTTAGTAAAGGGACTGCATCTGTATCGTCCTGGAGATGGAGGTAGAGGTCAGAGCCTGCATTGTGCCAACTTCCCTGTGCCACAAGACAGTTTAGTGTATGCCACTGTAATGGGTTTGTGGCTGCAGCAGCTGCCAGTGCTGACTGCTGTGCTACCTGTGCAGTGTACCTGTGACCTGTGCCTTCTGGTTCCAGTGAGGAATGGTGAGAACCTGCTGTTGCTGCATCCCACCTTCTTGAACTGCAGCTCAGTTATGTTTGAGGAATAACTATAGACTTTCAGGAAGAGAGCAATTAAATTCAAGCAGGGTTGTTGAGGATTGAAAACTAAGTGAGGCCAAACCAACTTATTCTAAGTATAGCAGTTGTTTGGGTTTTTATTGGGTTTGGTGGTGTTGTTTTTTTTTTTCTCCAGTGACTCCGTGTTGCTTACGTGCTTTTTAATTTTGACTACAGTTGAAGTAGCTGAATGTTACTGTTGGGTTAATTATTTTTAAATGAAGGCTTAAACATAAGGGCAAACTTGGTCTGCTGTATTTTCACGTTCTTATAACAACATCAGTTTTCATCAATCAGATGTTGCAACTCAAAGCATTTCTAATAAATATGGTGTGATGAAGAGATTATTGTTTGAATCTTTTAGTATACAGATGCATCTCAGGGACTTCGTTGTAGATTCTTCTATTCCATTATAGTTGGATCTTGTATTCAGGCAAAAAAATAACAGTCGTGTTTTGTTGGTCTTACTGTGCATGTTTGAATGGGAGGGAAGGCTGGAGTGGGGAGAGGGAAACAGATTTCACAGAACATTGCACTAGTCAGTCACTTTGATGTTTGAGGCAGCTGCAACTCCTATAGAATTGGCTTTGCAGACCCGTTACTGGAATGTCTTAGTTGCCTATTTAAAAGCAAAACCTAAATTCAAGGTGTTGCGATCCAAAGAGGTATTGGAGAGGTTCAAGGTTGAGCTTCTTAACTGGTAAACAGTGCCTGGGCATGCAGGTACACTTCAGTCTGTAATCATGTAAAGAAGTGCAGGAGGCTGCATGAGGGGAAGTACTTTCTGCTGACTGAGGGAGGCAAAACTATCTGTGCTTTCTGAAATGCTGCTACCGGGTCAGATCTTCTAATTGTAGCTCTAAAATGACAAGTACTTAGTAGCCTGGAAGCTGAATGCAGTGTTCCACAGCTGGCCATTTAAAGTCATGGTGTGACAGATGCTGCCCTAGGAGTGCTGGTGGCTGCTTCTGGTCATGATTTTTCCCTGCCTTGCAGTTAAGCTCTCTGAACGTGCATTTCATTTGCACTTGTAACTGCCTCTCAGTGTTTTGTGCCTTCTGCAGCACCTGAGCCCTGGTGAGGGTTCCAGCTGAGTGTTATGTACAGAAATCTGCTTCAGAGTTCTCCTCAGCGAATTACATGGCTGTAATGAAGTTGCACAACTGTTCTGCCACCACGATTTTCCCTTCTTATATATCACCAGAAATAGAGTGATAGGTAGTGATAGAATAGGAACAGTATTGGCAGGTGTCACAGCCTTGCAGCCCTTAGTGACTTGGACCATTAGTTACAGTGCCAAATAGTATAGGGTCAGCTTCAGCCAAATAGCGTATGGTGAGAAACTGCATTGGAATTTGTGTCGTGAAGGTGATCAGTCATCTTTCATCGGAACAGGTTTTGTCTACAAGGAAACTGGTGCTGACTCCAGTGGTAAAAGACTTTGGATTCTTTACAGAGCCAACTTTTCTCTCTCTGTTTTAAAAATGCTTTGCTACTGTTTTTACTCTGTAAGGACAGAGCACATGCTATGCACTAAAATTGAACCTTTTGTGTAAGTCGATATCAAAATGAAGTTGGTAACACTGCTGAAACAGACTTTTGTATTTTGGTATAATGTGCAATATCAACTTTTCCTAATTAAAAATGCAATGTATGCTTAATTGTTGTTTTTCCATGAAGTATTTAATTGTGGATGGGAAATCTTTAAGGGGACCAAATGCTCTTCCTGAAATGTCCTGAGTTTTCAACACTGAGCTTAAATGTTATGAATCTGCATTAAAAAAAATAGTGTATTTGTCCACTTTTGTGTGTGTTTTTCTTATAGGATAGTTCTTGTAAGGTCATCGTGAAGCTTGCAGGTGATTTCCCAAACACAGGGAGTGTGTATACCTGATCTTTGCCCTTCACCAGTCAGGAAAACAGCAGTTGAGTAGAACTGGGAGTGGGGGTGGGTAAAGGAAAACATAACCTGAAGCCTGTGTGCAAGCAGATTTGTGGCTCTCGTTTAAGTCCTCTGTGATTTGGTCAATCTGAAGAGCTCAAGACCCTGACTTCTCTGAAATAACAAAAAGTCCCTGCTGAATTCTCTGGTGCTGTTGTAGGTGTCTGTGGCAGTCCTGCGGTGTGGGAAGAACGGAAGTTCTGACTGTGCTGCAGAGAGGGTTGGGTGCCTGGGAATCAACTTGTTCTGTGAGCCAGCCTTAGTGATGAACTGTCGCTGCTAAGTGTTGCTGTCTGTTACAGCAAATACCATTACTTTACTTGTAATGATTTGTACTTCAGTTGTCAGAGGTTAGGCATACTGCTGGGTATTCTGGGGAGGAAGAAAGAGACTGTCTCAACCAGAACTTGACAATTCTTTGTCTCCAAGGATAGTTTGGCTATGTCTTCACCTTAAACCTGGTTAGCTCAGGAAAACATTATTAAGGTGTGCAAGAAATAGCTTTTATCTTCCCTAAGAGAAATTACACTTCTCAGCCATGTCCTTGCAATAACACAGAAAATATGTTAATGGTTTGCAGAAGTGCTTACTCTCTGGGGTGGGCTTTCTTGCCAGCTTCATCTGCCTTGGTTGCTAGACATGAGATGCCTTCTTATGTATGCTGTGTTTTCATCTGGTTAGAATAAGGGATGGCTCCTTACTTCAGGAAAACTAGAGAAGAACTTCCCCAAACAAAAAGCCTGCCCCCTCAACTCCATTTTCCCTGCATAATGAATGGCTGGAGGGCTATTTCGGCCTATGCCGAAAGCAGTGATTTGATGTGGAAAGAAGAAATGAAGCGTGACAGCATCAAACTGTTGGCCTTGTGAGCAGGTAGCTGAGTCTGGGTAAATACTGACCTACCTGCTGGTGTTTCCTGATACAGCTTTCTTAAGCTGGTCTGTGAAGAACCTAGTGCAGGTGGGAATTCTGCACTGTGAACCTCTTCCTGGTCTATGGATAACTGTATTTTTGGAAACAGCACAGTGATATTTTTTTTATTTCTCCTGGATTTTCTTTTTTCCTCTTTGATTGGCATTCTATCTTCTGCTGTTTTCTGGTTTGTTGTCTTGATTCAAAGGCTGTGGAAGCTGACAGGGCGTTTTCTGTTGTCTGTCTTGATCAAACTCAAAGTTACAAGGAAATGTCTATTGAACATCAGTGATTGGATCTTTGCAATATTTGAAGTTCCTCCGAAGTTTTAGATGAGGATGATGTGTTTTGCAGATCTCCTGCTACTTTTGCTGGGTTTAGACTTCCAAGTGTCAATTCTGAAGTAAGTGTAAATGGGCTGAAATCTAATTCTGGGGAGAGAACCTGAGCTTTAATGTTTTCCACTGTAGGTTGTATGTTTACTAGTGGTGTCACTGCCCTCAGCTACTATTTGCTGTCTGTTCATATCTTGCCTTGCTTCTTAATCTGCTGTTGGTCAGTTGGTTGGTCAGCATGTTACAGCTCTGAAGTCAAGACTGAGTGTTTTGACTGCAGTTTCTTCTAATTCACATGTAAGAAAGTGCCTCAGAAAAGACACTCTTCCCATCCTGGGTTTTCTGGCAGACTTGAGTACAGTAGCATTGTACGTGAGAAAATATCTCAAGTCCAGAAGTGTGCGTGTGAACTCGGTTTCTGGGGGTAGAATGCATCAGGCTAACCTAGGATTAGGGCTAAAAAGTGACTGCCGGTGGCTGTAGCCAAAGACCTTTGGTTTGGGCTTCCTGCGTGTTTGGTGGCAACGCTGCAGATCTGATCTGCTTCCACCAGAGACCACTCTTGTGCCACTGATAGGACATTTCTGTCGTACAGCAGCAAAACAGCAGTAACATCTTTGAAGTGGGGTGTCGGCAAATGGAGTTTTATAGCTTTGTGGAGCGCCGCTTGTCCTTCCAGGGGAGCTGCGAAGCTTTAGGGAAAGATGAGTGTGAAAGGCAGGGATGTGTCCTGCAGCCAGCCCATGCAGCTGCACTGCTTCCTCGCTGTGCTTCTACCCACTGTGTGGAAAAATTACCTCTTCCAGCTCCTGGAGACACTTAACTTTTGTTATTGCTTGACACTTCTTTTAGAGAGAAATTTCATTTTGCCAATCACCACTCACATCATTTATTCACCTAACAGAGACCAGCAAGTGTTTGCTTAAAGCTGCTTTGTACCACTTTTGCCTTATTTGTCCCCACTTGACTTACACTGATGAGAAAGCCATTTGATTGGAAAGATTATATTGAAAACCACCTTTATTTTCCATAAGATAATGCAATTTTTGTTGCCTTAAATTTTGCATGGCCATAGAAGATAGAAGCTCCAGCACAACTTGGTGTTCCGATGAAGAGAGTTGGTTTGCTCCCGTTTTCCAGGAGACAGCAGGTTTGATTCTTAGAATAGTAACTCTATGAAGTTCTGTAAAGTCATTTTTTATTTAGGCAGTGCTAATAGGCATGAAAAAGGTACGTGCTGGCCATAGCTGGTGAAGATGCTCTGACCTCGTGAGGGCTGCACAAACCGTGCCAATGGCTTTGGAGACAGGGTGGGAGCTGCAACAGTGGCTGGGTTGACTGGGAGAGCTGGGACCAGCCACAGTCTGTGCTTTTTGATCACATGTGGATTTATAAGGTCTGGGAAGGAGCACAGTCTTCCAGTCTCCATTGCACAGCTGAGAGCGCGGCAGCGACCTCACCTGCCCTTGGGGAGAGCAGAGATCACCCTGCCCGCTCCCTTGGCAGAGCTCTCCTCGGTGGGTATTGCTGTACATTGTTAGAGGCAGATAATAAAGGGCAGGACCACTTGAGCAGGTGCTCTAAAACAGTGGAAAAAATAGTTTAGAGAAAAAGGATAAGGGAAAAACAGGGAGGGGAATTAAGGAAAAAAAATTGCTTTATTAATATTTTGGAATAATTGGAATTCCTTACCGTTTTAAGGCCCAGGGGCTTTTGCAATAATGGCAATCTGCACACTATTAATTTTTTATAACGTTCATTTGGTGGAATAAATAATTCTTAACATTAATAGCTCTTGAAAAGTACTGCGAATCATTATCTTCATCATGTAAGAGTACTGCCAGCAATCGGGCACTATATGGTTTATGTCAAGGAGCTGCATTTCGTTAACTTTAGATGAAATAGAAAACTCTGTTTTGAAAATATATTGCTTTTTCCTCCTCTTTTGCTGAGATTGTTTTTTAAAGCAGCCTTCAGGAGAAAAAATGAACTCTGAAAGGAGTTTTTAAATAAGCATTTTTAATAGAACAAATATCCCCTTGCTTAATGAAAAAACAAATTATGCTGTAGCTACAGATTTTTATATTTTCTTTGCAAATGATTACTTCTCCTTTCCTTTTCCTTCCATACCCGCAGCTGTGTGTAGCACTGATACACCACAGCAGAGCCTGGATCTGCTTTTTATGCACATTAACAGGCTTTTTGCCATCTTAATGTGCTGTCATTAAGCAGTATGGTGCTTTGTGGGGTGTAATAAGAATAATTAATCCCTAATCCTGTGAAAGAAAAATCAAATCCAAGTTGAGATTGGTTGTTTTTTCCCTACCTCCCCCCCCCCCCCAATATAAACCCCAGCCAGTGCATTTTGCACCTGACTGCACAATGACTGGAGACCGACAGGCTGAAGTCCTTTGCTGCCCACTGGGACAGAGCAGGTCCCATGTTACAATGCAAAGCTGCATGAACATTGGCACTTTGATGGCAGTTTTACACTGATGTGGGGTGGCTGCTCTCTGAGATAGCGAGCGGTGGAGATGCTGGCTGGAAGTGAGGGGCTTTGGCGCTGCTGCCTGCTGAGCCCATCCTGTGTCTCAGCTGGGAAAGCTCTGGGTGTTTCTCTGGCTGTGTGTGAGTGATGTGCTGATCACTCCTTGCTGCTGCAGTCACCAGCCAGATCTGGTGGGCACTGGCCTGTAAAAAACCCACAGAAAAGTTCCATGAGGATACTGGAATTGATGCTTTTCATTTAAAACAGGTGAAATGCCTGAAAATAGCTAAATTATGGCATGGATGCAGTTGTGCCTTGGAGGAGGTGGAAGAGTCTTGTTGCTGCTTCTGTTACAGCTTGGCTTTCAGCTTCATCACTGTGGGGCAGCTGAAAGGGCAGCTTTCCCAAAGCCTCAGGTTTTGACAGCTGCTAAACCATGAGAAGCTCAGACAATAGCAGCATCACAGTCTTCAGCTAAGAACCTTGAATAATACCTGTCGTCACCCCTAGCAGTCAGTGGGAGCAGGACATGGGACACTTGGCTCAAACGCTGGCAGCCTCAGGTCTGGAAGCGCTCTTTGTGCTCAACCTGTCACTGTGGAAAACTCCTGTTCATTAGGAAATGCAGGTGAACGCACGGCCCATTTCCTTGTTCCATGTTTCTGAGAGGATATTGCAAATGTTTGAAATCCAGCTGGGAGGTTCCATGGGGTTGTGTTTCCTGGTGGAAACTCATAGTATGAGCTAGGTCCGTTCTCTGCATGGGTGGGCCTGCTTGAGGAGGGGGTTGGCCCAAATGACCTTAGAGGTGCCTCCATCCTCACCCAGCCAAGATGTTCATGGTGATCGTGGAGGCTGCAGGAAGTGGTGATGTCTGTACAGAAGGGACTGGATTTGGACCTGATGTTCTTCTGGGTCTTGGGGCAGCCCCAGGCACTGCAGCAGGACTGAGCTCTCCCAATCCTGCAAACTCCCCTTTAATTGCAAACATCGGCATAATGGGTGTTGTGGCTCTTTGGCAGCTGCAAAGTAGCTCCTAATGGGGAATGCTTTAATAAGGTTAATGTCTCCTCAGCTCCTCAGCTGGCTCTTCTTAAAACATCCTGAAATCTCAGCATCTGGCTGACTGAAAATGTGCAATAAGGTGATAGAAAGCAGGTCTGATGTTAGTTTTGAGATTCATTGAAGTTCAGGCAGTTCGTGTATTAATGGAGACCACAGTGATGTTAAAAAAGATATAGGGTCCCCTGTGTTTTGGTATGGTCTTTGTTTATCCATGGCTGCCTACATCCTGGGACACTGAGACACAACACACGGGAAGAGCGAGGAGGGGACTGTGAAAAGGGGTTTAAGATGATACATTTCAAAATTTCATAAATGAAAATGCCATTAAAAAGGTATTATTCAGAACATGAAAAATGTAGCTTTTCACTTCTGTTGACACACAATTATTAGGTTTGGAGGATTACTGCACCTGAATTTGTTTTGCTACTGACACATCACAAATGAGCACCAGAACTTGTTGAACCAGGGAAAGGATTTAGTAATCAGCATGATGCTAAAAGAAAAACAAACAGACCTTGTCTGTAAGCATGCACTAGCCCTAAAAACATTCAGGAGTGATTTCCTGGGGGACCTGTGATGCAGTGTGATCCTGAACCGAGGGCGTATTTACATTTTGGGTACCTGCTTGTTAGCAGAGCAAGTGCATGGCTTTTGCTGGGTTAATCTGTTGGGATGCAAAGGGACCTGGATGAGGCGTGAGGGTGCTCTGCAGCATCCATCACACAATTTTACATGCCTGTTTGTTTGCCTGGAGGCTCATGTTTCCTGGCTGATAAAAGCCCTGGGGACTCTAAAACAGTAAAACTCAAACCTTGGGGTTTGCCAGTGTGTTCATCCATTGCTGGTGAGGCCAGGCCTGTGTGCAATGCACAGGGGGGTGATATTTTATGCACGTTACAACCCACATCACGCATGTCCTGCTCAATGGCAGAGGTGCAGCTTTGCCTTCACCTCCCAGCTTCCCTCAAGCCCCATTCTGGGGACATAAAACCTGCTCAGCCCATCCTTTCCCTTTTTTCAGTGTTTTTTTCTACCTTAACACCAGAAAGATTTGTCTTCAGTGGGTGAGGAATGTTCCAGTTTGGTGATTAATTAGAATTGCTGTTAATACAAGATGCAAGCCCCTTAGATTCATCTATCTTATTGGTCAGGCTTTAATTAATTAGGTAATAAAAGCAACCCTAAAAAAAAGTCTTGAGTGCTGGTTAACGAAACCCATGGATCTACTTATTAAGAATTTAAACCTCTCTGCCTTTGATATTTTTCTGTGTTATTAAACCCTGCCTGGTTTCTGTATGGTTTGTCCCATCAGTAATGAGAGTCTTATTTCTGAATTGTTTTGTGTGAGCCAAGAGAATCTAATATCATCTAATTAGGGGCAACTCTGCCTGAATAATAAAAGCGGGAGCAGCAAAATCAATTTGTTACAGGCATTTTGTATTGCCACTAAAAACCATCCAGTCTGATAGATTGTATACCAGTTTTCATAGGAAAAAACCCAAAGAATTCTTCTCTGTAGATGAAGAGCTGGTCCTGTCCCTGGGGCCAGGCTCCTGGGGCAGCTTGGCTTTGGGGCACCCTCCCTGTAGCCTCCAGTGAGGACATGACCTGCTCCATCTCAAAGGACACTGCACAGAAAAGATATAGTTCTGAAGAACTGGCACAGCCCGGATGCATCCCTCCTTTCTCTGCCCCGTTATTTTCTGGCGCATTAGTATTCTGGTCCCAACAGGTTTTGAACAGGTTAGTGCTGGATGGAGCGGTGCTGCCTCCCGTGTTATGGGTAGGGATGTGGTAAAACAAATCTCTAGTTTATTTTCCAGTGTGTTGCCTTATTCTTTTCCTCCTCCTGCCTGGGGCCAGGGATTTCACTGGGGTTTGCTGGGACCAAAGTTCAGTGAATTCCCTGCAGGAGCAAAACCTCAAGTTTTGAAGCTTTAATACTGAAAGAATCCATCAGATCTATTTTTATGTATTTCACCCTCTCATGTCAAAACACTTCTGGTTGTAGCTTGAAAGTGTAGATGGATTTGGGAGACAATCTCAGGCATCTGCCAGCGCAGCCGGCACACAGAGAGGGCACTGCTGCTGCCTGAGCTGGTCTGGGACCAACTGCTGCACTTCAGCTCCTGGCTGGGACCAGGAGCTTGTTTTCCCTGGGGACAGAAGAGGACGCAGGTAACAGGGCAGGTGAGTGCTGTAGGAGAGTCCTTGGGTTAAGCCTGTGGTTTAGCTGACTTCTGGTGCAACAACTTGTGGCTGAATCAGTTTAGAGGGAAGGAGGAGACTCTTATCTCTGTTTAAAAGATAATTAAAATGATACAAGTGGATGCAACATGGAGGACTGGTAAATGCAAACAATATCTGGTTCTATGTAAGTAGTGTTCCAGGCCATGAGAGGACAAAACTTAATGGCCATCCATAGCAGAACAATGACTGTTAATCATCACGTAGATGATGCAGAATCCCTGCTCACCCCATCTGCTGATGGCCACCACTAAGGGACAGCAGGGTTGGTGCAAACCAAGAGTGGTGCAGCCGTAGACAGATATTTCACGCCTTGGAGCAAAGGTAAGGATGCTTTGAGAGGGGAAGTACCATGTGATTTATCGCTGCTTCTGCAAGAGAGAGATTGTTTTTCTGAGCAATAACAAGAATAGATTTGTTTTCATTTGGTGCTACAGTTTGCCATATGGTGGTCTGAGGAAAACAGTCTTGGTGACACTGTGCACCAAGACTTACAAACTACAGCCCTCTTGCTGTCAGTGAGTGACTGCCATTGACTTCACTGGGTCCTGGGCTTGGCTGCGTAAAGAGAAAATACTGTAGGAAATAATAACCAAGTCACTAGGCAGCTTGGTGTTTCTTTCTGAGTGATTATCTTTGGCGATAGCCTTAGTTTTAAAATAAAGGTAGATGACAGTAAAATAAATAACAATTAAACCCTTCTTCATCACATAATTTACAGTAATTGTGTCACCAGTTATCACAGGACCTCCAAACAAAGGATGCTATTGCTGGGTAAGCTGCTCTATAGTGCAAGAAATGCCATAGTGATGCTGGAATGCTACAGCTCCTCAATCATCACCATCACAGAATGAAAATTTTGGTTAAGAAACCTTGATTCATTAAGTGAATTAAAAAGACATTTAAATAACAAATGCACATATAATGCTTCTGAAAACTGTAGTTTGCCCAGTGGTTGCACTACAGGAATGGTTCTTATACCAGTTAATCTTCTCTAATACCACTTATTCCAGACTGGGCACTTGCTGCTCACCATCACTGCTGGAGGGAATGAAGTATTGGTGCCTTCACCGCAAGGGTGTCCTTAAATATAAAGAATTTCTAATATGTTGACACCAGATGCTGTTTCTGTTCTTGAGGACATCACTGCAGTGGTGTCAACTGCTGAACATCACTTGTGACTCACATGTGATGGTTGTTAAAGCTTAAAGCACATGAAAATGCTCCCAAGCCTCTTGATCTGGTGTGTACCCGCAGTAAGCCCCTGAGGGCAGAGCATAAGTTTGGGCTGAGGTTGGTCAGAAAGGCAGGACCACAGTGCTTTCCTATGACCCTTTACATTTAGCAGCTTTTCAGGCAAGTTGGGAAGGCAGTGAGAGCGCAAAGCAGCGTAAATGCAGAATTGCACTGCAGGGACAGCAAAACTTGTGTTTTGTCACTTGGGAATGGGGGAATGAATTGAGCTGAAACCTGGAAGAAAAATGTCACGCCTATAGAGATATTGCATTACTTTTTGTAATGTAGCAGTAACAGGCACAATAAATTAGCAGTACCCTGAAATTAAAATTTCCTATTCAGGAAGTTTGAGGCTTGTGCTGCTGCAAAACTGATCATGAAGCAATTACCTGGTGATAAAGCTGTGTGGTTTTAATCAATACTGGAGGTTGTGTATACTTGCCTTTTTAATTTGGAGGTTATGATTTTAAAATGCTATTCTAAACCTTACTATTACCTTAAGGACTTCTCTGAGGTCTGCGCCATGAGGTGGTCTTATTGATATTTGGTCAAAAAGAAAAGGTTGTTTTATACTTCCAGCTGCAATCATTGAGCAGAAGGAAGAACTGAGAGCCCCTGAGGAAACCCAGGTCCCTCCAGGCTGAGTGGTCTCCTGCTGCTCTGGCTGCTTGGGCAGCTCTAGGTCCCTGGAAGGAGATTTAATTCCCAGCTCTGCAGCCACTTTTCCCTCTTGAATAGCAGCAGTTGTTACACATTTACCTTTGATTCTTGTGCCGTTTATCATTTGCATTCTATATATCAACTACAGCTTTAAAGCAGGAGTGGTTTATTTTCTAGGGAGGAAAGTGAAGAGGCTTTAGGGATGAGCTTATGCCTCTTTTCGCACAAAAGTGCTTCTACTGCTTTCATGCTCCTGGTGCTGATGGAGCAGTTCTGATTCCAGAGGTCTGCTGGTCCCGGTGCTAGCGGGCACGCCACAGCCAAGGGAACGTTGAGAAAATGTCAGTGTGACCCATTACATTTCACTCAAACCTTGAAAAAAGAGCATAAACCCAGCACTGAACGCTGCTGTATGCAGACAGATGAGAATGGCCTTTGGAGTAAATACTCAACAGCAATTTAATTTTGGATCTGTTCATGTGAAATCCTTTCTGAACAGAGAGGCAAACTGTAATCCTCCATAGCGCAATGCTCTGACTCCTGGTGAACCACAGTTGTGTTGCTATTTCTGTTTTCCTGATAGCGAGGCTTTAGGGTCTGATCTTATTTCTTTGGCTACCAGCAGCACTAACCTGTATCTGTTTTATAGCTTCCCTGTTGCAACTTCCAGGCTATTGTAGCAGTGAGCTTGCCACTATAATTACAAAGTGTGATTTATCTTTGGTTCTCAGTTTCTCCAGCATTATTTCCTGGAGGGATAACTCAAATGATAATGAATGCATGGTTATGAAAGCTGCATTGCCTTATAATAACAGCAAAAATGAAAGGTAAATTAAACAAAAGCATACTAAGGCACGTTACACTGAAGCAGAGCATTACTCACCCTCGCTTTGGTTGTGTTTTGGGATGTGCTCCTGGTGTGGAAACACACACACACTCTGGTTTGCTGGAGCAGTCTGGTCAGTGAAGGAAATGCCTCTGAAAACCCTGGCTCCTGCGTCTGTGGGTCTCAATAACTGACCTGGAAACTGGGATAGCTGTTGGGACCTGAGGAAGGCAGGAGGTAATCCTGGGGTTGGAACTTGAGATGGATGGTGTCGGCGGGATAAATTTGTATGAAATAATGTCTTATCAATAAGGCAGCAATCGATTAGGCTACTCTACCCCTGGGTTCTTGCAGTTTGTGCGAATCCCGGTTTGTAAGAACCGTATGGTTGAGCTGAATGAACACAATCCTATTAGCTGTGCTGTGAGCCCTGAGTGGGCTCGGTAAAGACCTTCTGAACCCAGATTCATGGAAGCTTTGAAAAATGAAAATGGATCAAAAGAAAAGAGAAAAAAAGAAGGAAAGATGCAAGAGGGAGAGAAGGGTGAAACGGAGCTCCAGTGGTTTTCCTGCAGAGGTTGCAGCTACAACAGGGTTGCTGCTGGCTGTACCAGTGTAGTACTGTGCCGTCACCCACCGGCCCATGCCTAGTGTGTCTGCAGAGTACAGACATGACATGTGGGCATGGGCTGCAGCTCAAACCCATCACCTGGGAGGCTCTGTTTCTTGGAGGAGTGAGGTATGCTGCTGCTTGCTCTAAATGATGTACACAGCCGTTTTTATAAGCCGTTTGGGTAATGCGGTGCCAGTGTAAGCTGTAAGTGTACTTATAGGGAGCAGCTTTCTCTGCTGCATGCAGAGCATCCTCATCACCCTGTGCAGCCTGGTCCCTGGAGGGGAAGGGCGCTGAACTAGGTGTGATTTCAAAGCAAATAACTTTTGCTTTACAAGTAATGGAAGACATGAGTCTTGCTGGTGTGCTGTGTACAGGGCGTGATGCGGTGTTGCATCCCACTCAAAGATGTGAACTTGGTTTCTTGCTGCTGTTGCTTGGGGTGGTGTGGGATATGTGTGGTGCTCATGGGGTCGTAGCAGCAGCCCTGCAGCCCAGTGTGCTGCAAACCCCAGCTGTGAGATGACACAAAGGGTCTGATGATATCTCAGAATATACAGATATTTTCCTTTTGACTAAAAGAGCAGTGAACTTTGCATAACACTGGCTTTAAAAGCTTTTTTTTTTTTAAATTGGATGTAAATAAATATCTAGTGGGTTTTTTTTTGTTTGTTTTATTATTCTGTTTTTATCCTGTGTAAAAACTCAAACCAGGGTTGAGACTATAATGACCCATATACCCTAATGTTCTCTGCCTTTAGAGACTATGAAGAAATGGTGATTCACATGAAAGAGAGGATTTCTGCCCTGCTATTCTGTTATCTCTATGGATAGATTTAATTCCTGAATCTGGAAAGAAGAACTCCTGAACTGTCAAGTGCTGTTACCTGCAAGTTAAAGGTATTAAGAAATGCTGGGATTACAGGTCAGCACAAAACTGGACTTGTGCTGTGAGGTGTCTCCATGTGAATGGCAGTGAAATGAAGCAGCTCCCATCAGGGCCTTGGCAATATTTCCTGGTAGAGATTTGTGCAATTAACTTCTACACCACCGTAACTTCACTTCTGAGAGATAAGATCTACAGGGCTGTAAATCACAGTGGAAATTTCATGCTGTGCTTCCTAAGCAGAGCATGTGCAGTATATAGCTGTCATTTCCTCATTTAACTGTCATTAAAATGAAGTGTTGGCTGGAATCAGTGGTATGTGAAGGGAGACCTTGTCAGTTAAGAGTGAACTGGAACCTCAGTGCATTATACAAATTAATTGAGCTGAGAGCCCTCAAAGGAAACAAAGACATAATTAACAACTTCTGTATCAGTTCTAATTGCTTGAAAAGAAAACTAAGATGTGATGCTTTTTAAACACAAGAGAGATCTGCACTGCAAAGTTTCCTCCCTGTCCTTGCTCTTCTTTTGCTGTCTGCCTCACCGGGCACAGTCAAGGCTCAGTGCTGACAGGCTACTGCTGGGTTAAAAGGAAAGCAGTTGGTTTTCAGCTGCTGTCCTGTAATGTAATGCAAGGGTCATGCTTCAGACTACAAAAGTAGGCCCTGTGGTTTTGGTAGGCATTGCATCCACAAGGTCATGTCCCTGGTGCTGGTAGTGTTTGAAGGTGGAGAGCTGTCTGCCCTGCACAGGGAGCTCTGCACTCTGCTCAGCCTCAAGCTTGTTACAGGGTCTTAATTAATTTTAGTGTGTTTAATTTCCCTAACTCCTGATAACATCAATGGGTTTAACAACTTTTCCCACCACGTGGTCCTGGGTGGAGATCAGAGACACAGGAGGTTGGAAGTCATCTTCTGAGAGCAGCTGTGCTCTGCCTTGCTTCTGCAGCATCAGTGGACAATCAGCAAGGGCTGTGTTTTAAGGCTGCATCAATTGAAAGGTGTCTTTGTGGCAAATCTGTTTCTCTTGATGATTTCCATGGGAAAAAAACAACCTTGCCTTCGATATGTTCAACTTGCTTTTGAAGAAGGGGAGTATTTCTGACTGTGTCCTGGCCCTGCTGAGTTATGCTGGTGTTAATCACGTCAGCTCTCTAAGCCTGGCTCTTCATTGCTTTTCTAGTTTATTTAGTCTGTAAACCCATACTTGTTTTTGCTAGGCAGGCAGCGTTAAAACTTTGTTTTGCCTGTTAGAACAGATGGCAACAGAAGGTGCAGGAAAGCTTTTTTAAGAAATAACAAATTTGGCGAAAGCCAAAGAGGTACAAAATTATTCTCAAGATCTAATTATTCCAGAGAATGAAAAAATAGGCTTCTTGAACTTGCCTTCTTGGGTTATATTAATATGAAGCATTTAATCATTAGGGAGATGAAATTATTTTACCTAGATTGATCTCTAAGCTGAACTGGAAAGTTGGACAATAAAATAATTTCATAAACTTCCCTAGAATAATAATTTTCCTGAACCATTACGCTGAAGGACATCAGCTAGTAACCTTGTGGGGCTCTGATCCCACCTTATGTTGTATCTGAGAGGAAAGACGAAGAAGCAGAGCTGTTGTATTTCAGAAACAAGAGTGGGAATGTTTTGTCCCAGTGCAGATGTGCACAGCTGTGGATGCTGAGGTGGGACTCGGACCTCATGCGAAGGTCTTCAAGATCTCCAGTGTTTCTGCCTTTTTGGTTTTTTACTTTAAGGGAAAGGTTTCATTCATGGCTATTTCAGGAAAGTGACTTTCTCCTCAGAGGTTTTAATTTCTGTGAAGTAACTGTGATTTTAGCAGCTCCTCTTCCGTTCTCAGTCCTGGATGCAGGCAGGTATAACTGTCAGAAGGGTGGAGAAAAACAGAATAAACAGAAGAGAAACGGTGTAAGTTGGTATGAGGATGTCACAAGAATCAGGAGGAATGCAGTCGCCAACTGCTCATCAAAAGGTCTTTGCGGGTGGTCAGGACCTACACTTCTAACTTCTCTTATCTTCAAGGGACTTGGCTGTTGGCAAAACATTGGGGAAATGGTCCTCTGCAGGTAAGGGTTTGAGACTGCAGGTGAAACATGCTCTGGTTTACACTCAGGGTGTTGCACTAGTTTAAATTAAAGGTTTGAACTGGGAGCCAACCAGCTTGACAATTGTCCCTTAAGAGCACAGCCTGCTGGTTACCTGGCTGGTTTTCACGCTTCTCAATGGGGAGAAGTCTTTGTTTGTCATGAAAGTTTAGTATAAGAAAAAAACATTTATAATCTAAAAAATTACTTAAAGTTTTAAAAAAGTCAATGTAGGAGAATCCAAACCGGTGTCTGAAATTGCATGAGGCTGTTGACACCTGTACATGCCTTCAGGAGAGAAGATCAGCTGTGTAATCTGGAGCACCAGTGTAAAAATGTACCACAAGTGATAATCTGAAGTAGTTGTATTGCCAGAATTAGCAAGGGACCAGGAAATACTGTGTGTTTCACAGTCTAAATGCCTGCAGAAGGGTCTAGGCACTGGCGTCTGGAGGAGGCAGCCCCAGAGAATGTTCTGAGGGGATGTGCTTGTACTGCTTTCTGGAGGAAACAAAACCTGTCTGTAGCTGGCTATTGCCAGATGACTCAGAATAATGACAGTGGTAGCAGTAAACAGTTTTAATTTATACAGGTGACATTTAAAATGCAAATCAGACCTTAAGATAATTGCTGGAAATAAGGAAGCCTCTGTTGGTTTAGGGAATATTTCCAGTTTCTATGGAAATCATTTATAATGCAGTGAGATCAATGAAGAGGCTCATGTCTTAGAAGACCTGGCTGGAGTTGCTCCTCAGTGTAGTCAGAAGATTGTTATTCATGGGGACAGGAGATTGTAGTGGAGGTGGAAAAAAGTACTCATATCTGTTGAAAGATAATTTTTCTCTTGACATTGCAAATGCAGGTTGACCAAAATTAGATGATGTTACCATAGATGTGTGTGCCTACCTCTGCTCACTGAATGAACTTGAAGATGTACATTTACTTTCAAATTTAGGGATTATTTTTGATTATTTTTTCATGTCTTTTACATGTGCTATTATAGGAGAGAGGATTTAATGCTGAAATTGCATTTTGTTGACCAGTACTGGAGGTTATGGTGTGGTGAACAACTTAGCATGTCCGCTGCTTGCTTCTGCCAGGTCCAGTGAAATGCAGCATGAAGAAAATGCTTGTTAGGGCATTGCATTGCAGCTGATAAGAAACACTGCCGTGGGATGACTGTGGGGCTCCACTACACAGACCCAGGTCCTGATAGCAGTTCTCCAGCACTGACATGACACTGACGGTGGTAAAACTGCATGCTGGGGTGGATATTTCCAGGGAGGGCACTGGGCTCGGTGTCTCCCCTTGCTCACATTGGCAGGAGGGGGCTGTTTGCTCTGGTGACCTTCTGTTTCATGTCCTGCAGCAACCTGTGTCTTCCCTCTTCTGAAGCCTGGGTGTGCAAAGTGAAATCTGGACTCACCTGGGCTGATGGTGCTTCACATTTTAATGTGGTTTATAATGTTTAATGGGCTTTGAGTGCTCTGAATTGACCTCCTCCAAAGCAATTGTTTCTTCCTTGCAGTAGGTAAGTGCTGCCAGAGAATGTCCTCTTGGGGACCTCAGCATCTTTATCTGATTTATAACATATTTCTCCACTCTTTACAACCACCAATCTTGTTCTCAGCTTCGATTTCATCTTCGTTGACTGAAGCTAGATTTCTACATAGAGGCTTTGGAGATTTTTTGTGGTAGTTATCAGAGTGGTTCTTTTCCAATCAGCTACCCACAAACCCTTTATTTTATATTAATCCCTCATCTTGTACCTTGCTTCCAGGTTTATTGTTTCAGGATTCAGCACACTATGCCATTTACCCTGTTAGGTATAAGATACAATCTCATCATTTCGATTCTGGGAAAATTCCAGGAACAAACTTGCCAACGAAGTTTTAAGTTAACAAGCAGGTACTCTTTATTGCGGCGCTGGGAGACACGGGGGATAGCTCCTCCTAACGTGTGTTCCAGTATTGTTACACAAGCCGTCCTTATATAGCCGCTGGGCATACATACATATTCATGAGGCTACGTGTGAATTACATCATTTTCCAGAAAGTTCCCCGCATGCGTACAAAAATGTAGTGATGGTCTCCAAGGGTCGTTTACTTCTCCCAGCAGCCTTCATCACTGCTGGCAGCCTTCGAAGCACCCACAGTAGATGCTTATACCAGCTTAATTGGTTCGTTTACACCATAGACATAACAATCATCCTGTCCTTCTATTTATCAGTTAGTTTAACTGCAGCCCGTCCTGGCCCCCTGCCATTCCCAGATACTCCTTATCCTTATATCCTGTTCTTCTAGCCTGTTTTTCTTGCACTTATTTTGCACTAAGGTCATAGGGCCTAAAACTGCGTCAACTACAATGGTTTGTCTTGTACAAGAATTCTCAGTATGTTCTCTAGCTGTACTCTATTTTTTCTGTGTATCATGCACTTCAGTAATTTTCCATTACTACTGTTACAAAGCCATCAAACTTAACATTACTTAAAACTGATTCTAAAGGCTTATGTATTTCATTTTGTGATTTTGTGCTCCCCTTGTCTCAGTTTCCATCTGAAAGGTTTCTCTTTAGTTCGTGTGGGAACGTGTAACATGCACATCTGTGTGTGCTCCCACTACTGTGTGCCTAAAAATGTGGTTTTGGCTAGAGAGAATGAATAAAAATGGAATTCTCAGTTGAAAAAGGACAGCTTACGTAATTTGTGCTTGCAGTTTGCATGTGTGTTCAATGCATTTGTGAAGTGTAAGGTGTGACTGGCAGCTGTGAGTGTGCATGATGCAGACAGAGCAGTTACATGGTACATTTAGAGGGCTGAGTATTAAGCAGGTGACCGGAATTAGCTCTGTTGGCTTATACAAAGTGGTGCTGAATGATGCTGGCCTTAAGTCTTTCTTCTGTTAAACCCATGCTCCCAGATGGTTGCTCCTGTGTTGCTGGTTTCACTACTCTGCGGGGTAGCAATGCCATGGAAACAAAGATGATGCGAAGCCATAGCTGCTTCCTGAGGGTGTTGTGCTGGGTGGGCCCAGAGGAGGGAGGAGTGGAAACACTGTCACCCCCATGGCTGTCACCCCACTGTAGCTCTTCCTGCCAGAAAGATTCATTTCATCTCCCACCTGGGGCTCTGCCTGACCTTATAACTTCCCTCACAGCTCATTTATCTACCCCAGCACTCCTATTGCCCTGAGAAGAGGAGTATGAAGTTATTTGCATCTGTCTGGGGCCAAACCCCTTGCAAAGGTGTAAATTGTTGCAATCCAGTTGATTTAATTTGGCTGCCTACCAGTGAGAGCTTGGAATATGGCATATGCAAGAGGTTGCTAATATGTTTTAATGTTATCTTTTAATTCTTCTTTGAATCACTTATACCAAAAATACAGTGGCATGCTGTTATGTCTTCTCTATCTTTAGTTACACATCCTTATAAGGTTTAAATACATTTTCATATTCAAGTTTATAACTTGAAGTTGCACTTCACATTAATGTTTTTATTTAGTGATCAATTGTTTTTACAGGTTAGAGAACTCAGAAAATCCATAAGCTAGAATAAAATCCATAACAACCTGATAGCTATAACAAACTAGTTAAAATTAATGCTATTCATGTTTGCTGATGTTTATAACAGTTCTAAATTCCTAGCCACTTATAAATAATGTATGAAAAGCAGTGTAATAAGCTTCTCAATGTCTTTATCCATTTTTCACAACAACCTGTGTTGAGGGCTCTGGGCAAAGGTGAATCTGACCGTGAGAAATGCTCTCCTGCCCTTCGTTACCAGTGACGGTGGTGGCTGGTGATGTGGAATGATGCAGTGACTGCAGACACTGCTTAGCAGCCTCAGGATTAGTGCAACACACTCATCTTGTCTTTGCTTCAATGCTGAGGGCAAGGTAACAGCAGCAAGAAGACTTGGCAGCAATGCTGAGTGTTTCCCTGCAGGTAGGGTGTTTCTGTCCCAGAATTAAAAAGGATCTTTCTGCAAATAAATTGCTTCAGGACTGACATCTCCTTTGGGTCTCGGAGGAGTCATCACCAGGTACCTAGGAAGGATACTGTTTTGTACTCTGTAACTAAAAGAAGCTCTTAACAGACTCAACTGTGACAAGGTCCAAAAGGTTTCCACATCATTCAAAGCTCTGCAATAACTCTCGGGTCAGTTTGGATGCAGGCAGAGCAGAAACCGTAGGTCTCTGGGGTGGGTGTTTAGCTCAGGGCACATTTGGTCAATGAAAACCAGGTTTCTAGAAGGAGAGTAATTAATATCACCAGTGATTTATGACATGTCTCTGGAGAATGCATGAGCTGAAAGAAGTGCTGCTGGGGTGAGTGTTATCCTGTGCACCCTTGACAGGAGAGATTATTTCTTCCAGGGTGACCAGTTCCTTGCTGTGTATCTGCTCTTGTGCAAATGAGCAGTAGGAATAACAGATTAAAAACAATGACTTTCCTGCAGCTACTTCACTCTTCAGGAAGGATAGCAGTGGGTTATTTTTAAGGGTTATTCAAACCCCAGCTTTATTACTGTAAAGCTGTTGTGAGCTTTCAGGTACAGAACCATAATCTTCACCACTTATTGTTGTACTTACAAATTCAATATGAATTGCATGAACTAAAGCACATTGATTAGAGGGTTGACTTCCATATGAAACTAAATCATCTAATTTTTACACTACTGGCTCAACAACTATTAGCTAATCATCTAGTATGAATGGTTTCGAAATACCTCTTTGCTATTGCCAGCTGGCAGATGGCCACTGATAGATTATTTATGGATGAAAAACCACCAGGCTATTTCTTATGCCACAGTGACACTTACAGTCCCAAGTGGGACTGGGACCTCAGTGTGCTGGGTGCTGTACCTGTGCATGAGATACCTGTCCTGCAAACAACTGGGGATGTACAGAAGGGCAAATGAGGAAGCAGAATGATTAAACAAGGAAAGGAAAAGAGACAGAGAATTTGGTGTCGTACGTAGGGTGGATTTCTGTCATAGAGCCTGTATTTAAATGATGGCATGCAAATGCAAGCAGCTTTTGGTGAGATGCTTGTGTCTTGTAAGAAATGGTTGTAGTGATAAAACTTGGTTTTAGGCAGAGCTTCAATCTAAATTAATTTTTCCCCCTGTACAAGAAGACTTCTTCTGGCAGTGCAGTGGGGTTTATATGTTTAAATAAGTCAACATGCCAAGAGATGCCTAGGATAATGACAGTGGGAAATCAAACTTCATAGCTGGGGCTGGGGGAGAATTATGCTGCCAAGTTCACAGTACGACTCTGCCTGTCACTGAGGAAGTAGCAATGCAGTCAATCTTCCTGCTGGAGCCATTTTTTGTGGATCAAGTAAGCAGGTCTAACCGAAGTTAACCTTACTGCGTGAGGTGATCAGTGAGAATGCGGCACCAAACCCAAAAAAACAGTTTGGCAGCAGACTGGGCTGAAAAGCAGCTGAAACTACATGAACACAGCAGAAAGTCTGACTACAAATCAATCACTTAATACTATAAATACCTGCAGCTATCAGGGTCTGTTCAGCTATCCCTCCGTAGCAGCTGGCTGCCCAGTGGGGATCTCCCCTTGCGTGGGGATGCAACCCCTAGAGGATAAGAAATGCCTTACCTGACACCAGGCAGTGATGGCTCAGTAAGTGATATTTTTTGCACCCATGGACCATTTAAGATACATATGATAAGCTTACATGATAATCTTTGTATCCCATGCTAACTTAAAATGTTGTAAATAGTAGAGTACCGACCACCAATCCATTTATACTTACTAAATATTTTACATGCCTAAAATTTTGGAGTAGAACTCAATAAGCCAACTACTAGATCAGATCTGACTGAGTGACCTCTGACTCTTCTTCTGTAACTCCATTATCGAGGCTCTCTCTGGTGCTAGTGTCTTCAAGCATCATCAGCTGGGATGGACTCAGTGATGCTTTCAGGAGCACAGTGATGTTGCTAGTGCTGTCTCTTGGTTTTGAAAGGAAATCAGAGGCCTCAGTGATAATACCATAAAATGCCTGTGACTCCAATATGATGCAATTTGGGAGCAGTGAGGTGAGACCTCCCTGTGCTTGTGTGCTATTAACACTGCTCAGCGTTTAACAAACACGTCTAATGAATAGCAACATCTTCTTTTTGTATCTGCTTCTGGCAATCAGGGACTCTTCAGGGGTCTCAAGTCAATATTTCCTGATATGTTTTGAAATTTTAACCTGTATTTCCAAAGCAAATGATTGCCAGGATTGCCATCTGTGGTTAGCCAGGGGCTTATACTTGCAATTCTGTGTAATAATTGCAGGGTTTTACTACAGTTTGGAAAGAGGATATCTGCAAAAGATCAAGATGCAGCTTTTGAATGATGCAGAGCATTGATCATGATCCCTGGAACTGGAGCCCCTTTTCCAGGAAAGGATGCTTCAGCCAACATGACTTGTTTATGCTCGATGAGTAAATAGCTCCCTATTTGTATATTAAACTCTCACTGGGCAAACAGAGTTGCAAAATGTAAGCGTACGTGCTTAACAAACGGTCCATATGTATTATAAATACATTACCAAGTGTGCTAGCAACTGCACAGGGACATGAGGGCACCAGCGGGATGCCTGCTTACCTAGTAGCATCATTTACAAGCATCCAGACAGCTTATAACTACTGATTTTCCACTTATTAAAACCTTAGACAATAATATATCAAGTCTTCGTAAAGTAAACCTCTTCTGTTAAGCCTGCTATCTTTGGTTTTACATCAAGTAAGCACCTGTCCCTCTGCCTGTGGGCGCTAATTCATAGGTTTCTCTGGGAGCTATCTGTACCACTGAACAAAACTTTCCCTACAAGCAGTGTGGCTCATTTTTCCTGATGCATAACAGTTAGCTTTCCTTAACAAAAATGTTTGTTTTCTCAGGAAAATGAATGACTTCAGATGTCACTATTAGATTAAAAATGTCCTTCTATAGGCTAAGGTGGGTGGTGGGTGTAGCTTCTAGTCCTTCATCTAAACACCGCTCACTGCAGGCATCTGGGATTTATTTTCTCACCTGAGTAAAGCTGGATTAAATTTAATTACTAGCAACGGAGTGTGAAAAGCAGCTGTCCCTGCCTGGGAGTTGGTGGCTCTGGCGCAAGTGACTGCACTGGTGAGCTGCTGTTGGGAGCAGAAAGTGAGGACAGTGGTGTGTGTTTGCAAGCAAGGAGCAGGGACACGCAGGGATGTAACTGCCTGAACAGCAGCCAAGAGGTGAACTCCTCTACTCCTGCAGGAGCTGGCTGTGGAGCATTAATGACCATGGGCTGCTGAGACCTCTATTTTGCATATCATCTGAGTATACAGAGTGCAAAAGTAATTAAATTCAGGCATTGCAATTAAGGAAACAATTCTCTCCCATGTCTTGTGCTGATCTCCAGGTCATCTTAGCATTATCCTTTTTGATCTCATTATGAATTTAAAATATGCAATCAATTGGCTCTTAATTCTGTAGAAAAGGTCAAGCTTGCTTTCTGCAGGAGACAGGGGTGTATTTAATGGAAAGATCTCAAGGACAAGAGAAGCATTTGTTAGTGACTAAGGGAATGTGTTCCATCTTGCCTCCTGGGAAGCTCTGTGCAGGGCTTCTGCACATGCACAACCTTTCCATGGGCAAAACCTGCCTGAAGGCGCTTTCCCAAGAGGTAATTCTGATCAAGGTAGCAATTAACTGTTGGTTATTCTTGGGTGATCCAGCAATGGGGGAAGCCTCATTGTGTCAAAGGAACATAGGGGTGACTTGAGACTCGGGGAGCTTCAGCGCTTCATTCTCTCAGAGACTTTAGACAACCTACTTGAGAAAGCAGGTTAACAGGTCATTTTGTGGTCAACAAAAGCCTTGGCAGGCAGAGTAAGATTAATTGCACTAAACTGAGCTATTTTGGCTTATCCCTGTTAAGTTCTAGTTTATGTAGCTTTTGCTCTTTCTTTTTCAATAAGAATTGTTTGATGTTTGTACCATCATGTTAAAATAAAATCATCCATTCAAAGAAAGCTTAACATAAGCAAGAAGCAATTATCTAGCTTTGGTTTCTTTTCTCAAATATGTAATCACAGCAGAATAGTACAGCGCTAACTATGCTGGGCATGAACACTGAATGCTGTGTCACCACAGGTGACATTTGCAAACCTGGCCTAGCAGCAGGACCTCTGTGCATACACCATGTAAGATGAATTTGCTTCCCCACATTGGGGGACACAGAGCATGAGCACAGTCTGTATGAATGTGTCTTCAAAGGTTCTCAAATGTGCATTCACAAGGACTTGCAAGCCTGGAGTGGTTTGCCCCTGTCTTCTGACTGACACCTCCATACTGACACAGGTGGATAAACTCTTTACACTGTAGTACATTTAAGCACATTTTCTTTCAGTGTCACTTTTAAAATGTTACTTATTTTTCAAAGGATTAGGATATTCCTGTTGATCTTCTGTGAGAAAAAGAGACAGGCCTTTTTGGATGCTGTTTCTGTGAAGCTGTGGTGTGGCTATCAGCGCATTGTGTGTAAGCTCTGGTTATTCCATGTGAATTCTAAAGCCCAAACTGCTGCCCAAGCTGGATGTGATTCCCCACTGAGTTAGCCAAGTTGAATGCTGAAAGCATAGTGGACATTGCATGCTTGTTAAGTTCAGCAGTTGTGTTTCTTGGGGCAGGATGTGGGGAAGAGCGTGTTGCAAATCCATGCTCAAAGCTCTGTGAGTTTGATAAAACGAACTGTAGGGCTTGGTGACTGATGGTTTCCCTTCCTTTGCCTGCCAAATGGGAAACATATTGTAAAGAAAAATGTGCTAAAATGAAGACTGCTGTATCTCTGGCTTGTTCTTGCAAATGGAATTAGTTAAATAATAAAACCACTGATCAAGGTTTTAATACAACCATAGAAATCCTTTGAAGTGTAAAAGGTGCTGCTAAAATGCTACTTTTGTGTAACCTAGGTAAACTTCAATTTAAAAGAAAGAAGATGAGAATTTTTATCTTTCATTGGTTATTCTATTCACTTCTATTTTTTTACATTTTCCAGAAGACAAAAAAATAAATCAAAACCGGACTTACTGCGGTACCCTCTATTCATACATTTTAATATGCGTTGCCTGGCAGTGCAAAGGACAGATAATTATGCAGGCCTATCTTTTCTGAAGAAACTGATTATTTGAGTCCATTTTTCCGAAAGCACCAAGCATACAAAGTCTTTGCTGTGGTGTGAGGAGCTGGAAACCTTCATCCCCTCCTGGTGTGGCTCCTGGTCTTGATACTGCTGTCCCCTGCTCTCCATGGCAGCAGTTCAGAACAGAGCTCACTAATGATGGTGCCAAACAGCAGACTTTGGTAAAACTGACTGAGTAGTTGTTGGTGGCATGGGTAATGCACTCACGGTCTGATCCATAGCTGGTGGGACACAAGCTTCCCTCTCGCCAGGGAAGGGATCTGCCCTTCTCTGTTGTACAATTTTGCCAAAATATATCAGTTAAAGCTTCAATAATATTCACAACTGTGGTGCCTAAGTAACTTTGAGAACATGGCTGATGTACTAATGTCAGTTGTAGACAGTTAAACTTGCCTAAACAAAAGCACTTCTGAAAGAGGTTTGGCCATGTGCCTCATCATAGGACCATACCCTTTTTCCTGCAGCCTTTGCACTGTGAGCAATTTAGTGTTTACTGATTTTTGTTTTCCTTTTGTGCCGTGTTTTTGTCTAGCTTTGCATATAAAATGACAGCTGGTCACAGAAGTGAAGAGAAGGCTGCTTGGAGACCTCATAGCAGCCTTTCAGTATCTGAAGGGGGCCTATAAGGATGCTGGGGAGAGACTCTTCATTAGGGACTGTAAGTGATAGGACAAGGGGTAACAGGTTCAAACTTAAACAGAGGAAGTTTAGATTGGATATAAGGAAGAAATTCTTTACTATGAGGGTGGTGAGGCACTGGAATGGGTTGCCCAGGGAAGTTGTAAATGATCCATCCCTGGTGGTGTTCAAGTCCAGGTTGGACAGAACTTTGGGTGGCATGGTTTAGTGGGAGGTGTCCCTGCCCATGGCAGAGGGGTTGGAACTAGATGATCTTAAGGTCCTTTCCAACCCTAACTATTCTATGATTCTATGAAATGCAGACTTTCATCGGGTGAATCTTGTCCTTTGATTCCCTAGGAAGGTAAGAAGAGAGAGGAGATTGAAACCGTTAGACATATGCTCTTCATCCACTGCTAATATGAAAAGTGAAGTGACGTGGGCTGCTGCAGTGATGGATGATGGCTTTGGGACAGGCGGGTTTAAATGCCTTTGCTGGAAACTTAGAGAGGGCAAGTCTGAGGATGCTGCTTGGATGTACAACTTGCTCGGATTCCTTTGAAAATCATACCTTCACTGCTGTGCTCAGAGCTCTGTGGTGTGGCTCCACACAAATTAGTGAGCTCCCAGGCAAAGCATCTGCCTGATTTACAGCTGTTTGACCTTTGGAGGTACGTGGTTGGGCTCCCTTGGGGAGCCTATGCAGATTCTGTGCCCAGCCATGCTTGAAGAGATGGATAGGTATGTAAAAAGCATGTAGAAATTAATCATTAATTCATTGTTGTATCATTAATGTATATCTTACAAACAAAACTTGAGTTTTCCTTGCCGTATTAGAGATGAACTGAATCAATCATTTATAAGGCTGAGAAAAAAAATACCCTAGACAATCTGCTTGACCTATTGGGTTCTGAGATTACAAAGCTGCTTCTACGTGGGACCAAGCACTTGTCTAGCATTTGCACTGCAATTTTAGGAAGGCAAGTACAACTAAAGAGTTGAGGAAACCTGCTTTCCATGGGTCCTGTGAGTTTTCTATCCCCAATGTAAGGTTAATGCCACAGGAATAATTTCCTGTAAAGCAAAATGGATATGAATACCCATTACTTCTGTGCCCTCCATGTCTAAATAACACTTTGTGAAAATAAAATGCTTTAAAGTAGTTTAAAAATACACCACAACTTTTTTTAAGAGGTTCCCTTCTCGCTGTCTTTTACAAAAAGCACTTGATGCATTTGTCAGGAGGTCAGGATAAGCAATCAGCTCTTGTCCTTTACTTGGTGAAAGCAGGTTGCATCACTAGCACAGCTGTTTGCTTGACAGGTCTGAAAGCAAATCACTTCAGGAGTAAAAACCATAGCGGTCCAAACTGTTACTAACTGTAATACATAGGAAGGATATGTGTTATTCTCTGCCAGAATAAAAACCAGCCAGCCAATCTTCCTTTCCACTGAGACTGCTCAAGAGGAGGTTTAAAGCTGAGGTAAGGCTTAAATGTAATGGTGCCTATGTATTATCAGGACATGGAATGTTTTCCCTTCACAACTGCCTTTCTGTAAGATTATGTAGCTCATGCATTTTCTAGACATGACAGCTGAGGAAGAGCAGGTAGGTTTTCTGCCTGCTCCTTGTGGCTCTCGGTTACCAGTTGGTGTGGAGGGTCTCTGCTGAAGCTACAGCCCCTTCCACAGAGGGTAGCAAATAGGACAGGTCCAGGTGATTTCTGTGCTCTTCTTAAAATGCTCTGTGGCATGATTAAGCGAGATCCCACTTGATATTTTAAAAGACAAATGTAAAGAATTCCTGCAAAGGCTTTTTCTGTTGAGTCCAAGCCACTCTGTTTGCCAGGGTTGGCGTTGGCTGTGCTTAGTCACTTGGGGGATGGCACCACTTCCCACACTGTTCCCCTCCCACAGTTCCCATTCCTCTGAGCTGCAGCTCTCCCCTTGTCTCCTTCAGATTTGCTCTGGGGGTGTTTGTGGAGGGTTATCCCAGCCATTTCCATCTGGAATTGGGCGACAAACCAGTGAAGCTCTCTTCTTGTCTCCAGTATCAATACAATTCTTAATGCCTAAAACTGAGCTCTTCTTCACTACATACCCCATGTGTAGCATGACCTGCCCTGCTAGGCACTAATTAAGACTACCTGTGTAGCAATTTGGCAATGTACCACTGATGGATATCTATTTAGCAAAGACTTCACCTTCTTTATTAATATTAATGAATGATGGTAGAGGGTTTTTGCCCTTTCACAAAGGTCATGCAGCAATCATCACATTATCAGACTTAATTACAACAAGTTAATTTGTTGCTTGCCTGCCTCACAGATGTTTAGGAAAACACATTTTGTACTTGGTATATCATGCATCTACGGTATCGTGCTATAGTAGTGTAGTCATTATAGGTGGCCAAGGGTGATGGAGACAGGGTTTGTTGATGAATACTTTTTCAGTGCCTTGCCAGGCAAATCCACTAATGAGGTTGGTTTACTTAGTACAATGTCATTCTTGTCCCCAGCTCTATGTCATGTCTATATTTGCTTCTAGAAAAAGACTAATAATAATAATAAATAATAATGGATTACACCACAACACAGGGTGTGCTGCTTACCAGTTCTTTTGGTGTTTCCTGCCACTACAGAAAGGTCTCTTTGCCATTTCTTAGTCCTGGCCAGCTAAATCACTCCCCATTTCTGTTCTGCTGTATGAGATGACTGTACAGCATCCTGCACTTTTTCCATGTTTTCTTGTCCCTTCTGGGTCCTTGGCTAAAAGCAGGTGGCACACCATCGAAGAGCTCAAGTCCAATTCATCTTGGGAGGAGCAGAGCCCACTGAAACATTTCTTCATACAGCTTGAGTGATTGTTTCAAAAAACCAATTTCCTCCCAAAGCAGCAGTGCCTGGGTGGGAGCAAAGCTCTCATGAAATCACATCCCTGCAGGGGATAGCACTGTTTTAGTGCCTCCAGAGCCCCATTCCTGCAGCATAGCCACCCACCCAGGAGGATTTTTAGAGTCTGTTTAATCACTGTGGTGCGAGTAAGATGTGCATTTCTTCTTAATTGGAGAGATACTGCAGCAGTGGGCTTGCAAGTGCGCTGAGCCCTGTGGCTGGTGGCCACTGGCTGGCTCCAAGCCTCCCTGATGAGGGGATGGAGGCAATCCCATCTCTGGAGCTGGCAGATGGAGCAACTATCTCAGGCAAAGCTGAACAGAAATCCAGTTCTGCCTTGAAAAGGAGCAGGCAAAGCACAGTGGGGCAAAATGAATGCATACCCTCCCCAACCTGCACTCTGATCTGCCCATCATCCCATCTGTCAGAGGATGGACTTGTAGATACAGCGAGCACAGGCTTATAAAAGGCTAATAATTCACATTTATAGCCACTTTACATTCAGTATTTACAAGCCTAAAAGGATCTTTACAGTAAATTAATTGGTAATAAATGGCAGATGTGTTGCTGCAGGGCACACTGCTGTGACTTGGATGGCTTGGAGTGGCTTTTCTCTCTGCTGTAGGGGATGTAGGCAGTAGGCAAGTGTATGGAGAGGCAGCTGAGCAATGTCGACTGGCTCCTTTTTACTTCTTTACCTTGTTTTGGTAAGAGATCTCCTACTTTTCATAAGCATTCTCAGGAGACAGGATGAGTGCTGCCGTATCTGCTGCAATATGGATTTCAGAAGAGAGTGGGGCAATGAGCAATTTGCTGTGTATGGGCTGCGTTTTGCAGCTGAGACTGGTATTGATTTCCCCTGAGTGACAGAGCAAAGAAACTCTTACGTCTGGAGCTGTAGGATTTCTTTCTTCATCATGCTCATTTCCACTTCTCCGGCAAGAGGCAGTTGAGACCCAGCAATCCTCTCCCATCCTTTCCAAAGATCAGCCTTCGAATGCATAAACAGAGATTTTTTGTATTAAAAAGGAGAATTGTCATGGTTTAAGGCTCTAAGCCACGCAGTTTTTCTCACTCACTCTCCTCTCTTTCTTCCCCCAGTCCTGGGGGGATGAGGAGGAGAATCGAAAGAATGCAACTCCCACAGCTTGAGATAAGAACAGTTTAGTAACTAAGGTATAACACAAATCACTGCTGCTACCGCCAGTAATAATAATGACAAGGCAAAAACAAAGAAAGAGAATACAACTGCTCACCAAGCCCGACCCAGCCAGTGCACCCCCCAGCAGTGAACCCCCGAGTGCACCCCCACCCTTCCAGGTCTCTGCTCTCCGTTTTCACATCCTGGACATGGCGTGCTATGGTATGGAATACCTCTTTGGTCAGTTTGGGTCAGGTGTCCTGTCTCTGCTTCCTCCCGGCTTCTCCTCCTCCCTGGCAGAGCATGAGACTTGGAAAGTCCTTGGTCAGACCAAAACACTACCAAGCAGTAACTGAAAACACTGCTGTTATCAGCGCAGCTCCCAGGCCCAAAATCAACAATGCAGCACTGCACCAGCTACCAAGAAGGAGAAAAATGACTGCTGCTGCTGAACCCATGACAAGAATATAAGAAGCAACAGGTTTATGTTAATATCTGATTCCCTAGATTGCTTGCAGAATGCAGCTTGCTGTGAGATGCACTTGCATCCTCTGTGCTCCCTGTAGCCACATCCTTCTGCCTGACACTGGCAAGAAATATCTCATAAAAATGAGTGGCATATTTTTTATGGTAGAAATTGTACACAACAGTGTATTGGGTTCTGCACAGGCTGTACTGCTAACTCCAGGAGTTCTGGACACTGTTTTCCTACTACATTCATTTCTTGCATTGTTAGGCAACAGGATGTCCTATGATTCTTTTGGCAGAAATAAGGTAATATCAATTTTGGCAGCATCAATTTTTCAGTACAAATGGAAAGAGTTCTCTATGCAGGGTTCATGATGAGGTTGGTTCCATTTAAATTTGGTGAAGATGGATACAAACTGAAAAATCTCCTGGAACATTTTTTGAGTTAAATAAATACATCAAGTTTTTATTATAAATGCAATAGACACAAATCCAGTTAACACACTGTATGCACTGAGATATATGGTCTCTGTAAAGTGACTCCCTCTGATGTCCAAGAAGTGTAGTCAGCTACTCAATTAATGCAAATACTTGCATAAAGTGGTGCAGCCCAGCTCTGGGAGGAGGATTATTACAAGGGGGGCTTGGTTTATTTGGTTGCTGGATTATCCCAGGGTTATTGCAGTCCTTGGCTATTAGTGAGCAAAGTGTTAATCACTTTCTCCTGTATTTAGGAATGTCTGTTGTTCTTGTGTCGCAGGAGGATGGTATGCAGGACAAAAGTCAATATTATTAACCAGCAGATTAAGACAATAATATTTACAAAACTAATTTTATTTGTTCCCTGTTCATAGGATATTTCAGTACCTGTTTAGTGTTATTCATGGGTGTGTTTGCAGAGCACTTCTCTCCAGACATGACCAGGTCTGAGTTAGGGTTGCTTTTTCACTGACATGCTTGGCAGTGGCAGCTCTGCTCGCATTGTCCAGGGGCAGGGACCTGGTGGGGTCTGAGTTTGCCCCAAGGCCATGCAGCTAGAAATGCAAGTCCCTGCTGGGCTTTCCCACAAAAATGCAGTTAGGAGTAAAGGCCTACAAGTCCTAAAGTTCAGAGAAGTGAGTGGGAAAAGCCCTGTGGATGTTCCTGAGCAAGATACCTAATACACACAAGGGGAAAAGTAGTGCTAACATCCTGATCACAGCAGCACTGTGAATTCTTTGGGATGGAGACATAGAAGGAATTCTGATACTAGGGGGTGGAATGTTGGCAGGATTCATGCCCCAGCCCTGGGAGGGCTACTGGAGGGTGAGGGAGGGTGCTGTGCCTCTGTTCTTCTGTTCCCAAGAGCTTGGGCTGGGAAACACAGTGTGGGAATGGAGTGGATTGAGACATTGCAAGATGAAATCCTGAGGATTTGAGCAAAGCCGACGTGAACATGGGACGAAGTACCCAGTTACAAAAACACTGGTAGTGGTCTTGTATTTTGCATTCTGCAGCTTTGCAGCCTGAGCTGGAGCTCAGCATGACACCTCTCATGCTCCATGTGATGATTTTCATCAGAGGCGTTTGGCAGGCTGTCCACATCGTTACCCACAACAGAAACGAAGAGCGCTCGCAGCCATGGTGCAGACTGTCCAGCTGATAGTGCTGTCTACCTTAAGCCCACATCAATTAACTTTTGCTTGGAGCAAGGTTTGATGAAACAGCAACCAGCAGCAATTAGAGCTCCTGGGCTGCGTGGGAAGGGAGCCATGGGCTGTGTGTGGAGGCAGAAAATGGTTTACCTCTGCGTTGCCAGTCACTGTGCTCCACTTTGGCCTTCAAAGCTGTCGTTTGAACTCGGAGGAGAGTCTGCAGAATGTAACTCCCAGGGGTTGAGATAAGAACAGTCCAGTAACTGAGGTATAACAGAAACCAGTGCTGCTACTACCAATAATAATAATGATAAGGGAAATAACAGGGGAAGAGACTACAACCGCGCACCACCCGCCAACCAATACCCAGCCTGACTTGAGCAGTGAACTAACCCTTCTGGGTAACTGTCCCCATTTTATATAGTGGGCATGATGTGCCTGTGGTATGGAATACCTCTTTGGTCAGTTTGGGTCAGGTGTCCTGTCTCTCCTTCTTCCCGGCTTCCTGTCCTCCCTGGCAGAGCATGAGGCTCAGAAAGTCCTTTGTCAGAGTAAACATTACTGAGCAGCAGCTAATTTTGCAAAATGTTCTTTCTGGGTACTCCCTCCAGGCAGCTGGTGTGGCAGCATCCCTGCCTCTGCTCTTGGGCCCGGGCTGCCTGGCTGTCCCAACAGCCATGCTGGAGCATGCCTTCTGTGCCTGCCGTGCCCACAGCTGTCCTTTAGCATGAGGGAATTAGATGGGATTCATGAGTGGTCAGTTGGGGTTTGTGAGGGCCCAGGGAAAAACTGTGCTCTGTGTGTAGTTATCTCCTGCTGGTCCTTCGGTAATAAAAGGTTCACGCAGAGAAGGAAAAGGCACGGAATACAGTTTTGGGCAGTTAAGATGACTTTAAAAAAATAAATCATTGAGATCACAACATTTTTGCTCAGTAATTAGGGATTTAATTTTTCCTGTAGCTAATGACGTTTGCAATGCAGTGCAGTGCTGGCTAATTTTTGATTAGAATCTAGGACGTGGATTCAAGTTCCAAAACTATCCTATGTTTATGTCCATCCATTTTCTTGAGTTTTTCTGTAGATAATGAGTCCTGCCTCCCTTCCTCAGTGTCAGTTTCAAGTTTAACCTTTATTGCTTGTAAATAGATTAGAAAAACTAAGCCCTGGCTGTAATAGGGTTTTTCATTACACTATAGGGAAGATTATTTTTGCTTTCAAAGCTTGTTCCAACCTAATAGGTGTGAAAGGAAGGAAGGCTTGAGCTCTCTACTGCGGACAAGAATATTCTGAAAATTAAGTGACAGTGGGCTCATTTTGCTGACACTATTTAAGATAACTATCAGTGCTACAAGCATGAACTGGAAGATACATCTTTGAAGATAAGGAAAGTGGGTTTTACACTGGCACATCTCAAGCGCAATTGCAGTGGCACACAATTGTGCATGGGAAAAAAGTGGAGAATTAGGAGAGGAGTTTCCTTCCCAGCCAGTTTCTGGCAGCTCATACAAACCAGCTGGGCTGTGCTCATTTACAATGATTCCTTGGTTTCCCAGGCTATTTGAAGGGGTTAAAGGAGCTTTCTAGTCTCAGCTGATCAGAGGTGACTAAAGCTGCATGTGAAAGATGAGATGCTGTTCCACCCTTCTGATGGAAACCAAGGTTGCAATGCAAACCAGAGCTATGTGACGAGGAAAGCAGGCATGCAGCCTGAATGGCGGCGTGGCTCATTGCTGCAACAAACCTGGTGAGATCTCCATTTTTTGAAGTCTTCAAGAAAAGGCTGTGGCTAGCTTATGAAGGGAGAGGCAATAGCAGGAGGAATGGAGGGATTGGCAGGGATCTGCCAGGCACCAAGGCCAATGTTTCTGCCCAGGGGTGCTTCAGCTGTGTGCCTTGACATGCGGGTCCTGTGCAGGGGCTTTGTGTCCTCTGTAGCTGCCCCTGCCTCTCCCAGCTATTGGGCTCTGCACAAGTGCTATGAGAGTTGATTTGGAGAAATGTCCAGGAACTCGTCAACAAAGTTTAAGTTGTCAAGCAGGTATTTTTTATTGTGGCACTGGGAGACACAGGGGATAGCTCCTGCTAGCACGTCTCCTCGGGGCATCAACCAGGCTGTGATTATATTGTCCTTGAACATGCATATTTGTTAGACTATATACACATTCGTTGAGTTGCTTATACATTCCATCATACTTCTAGAGAATCCCTCCTTTATGCACACTAGAATGTGGTAGTGGGCTTTGGGACCCCTTGTGGTTATTTGTTCATCATCTTCCTCTTCATTATTGTTGTCATGTCGGTAATCACCAGGCCAGCTCTGGCCAGTTCTTGGGCAATGTTTTTCTTAGCCATTTCCTTATCTCTGTAGTCGCTAACAAAGCCTAAAGTCCTTGAAGTTACCTATTTACAACCCTATTCTTCAATCAATCTAATTCTTCAGAGACCATATTAATAAACTCCTTTATAAAGGAATGATCTCACAGACAGCTTCACCTATTGCTATTAGAATTAAGAGGTACTGATGCTCAGGTGAAGAATACTGATATGAATTTCTTTTCCCCTGCATCATCTGGGTATTTGCTTTAATAATGTCCAAATCCCTGCAAGCGGAAGGAAAAATACAGCTTCATTTTCTAGCTTTGTTTGTGTTCAGTTGCACTGTAATCTGTGAGCAGCTCCTCAGCAAGCCTGTTGTACCTGGGTCTTTGGGTAGGGTGAAGATTTTGGAAACCCATACAAGAGGCAAGAATAGCCCAGCCAGAAGTCATAGAGTGAAAAATGCTTTTTGTGTGCGTATGCGGAAAAGGGAGGGTAAATCTTTTTGAGAGGACACTGTGCACTGAGTGTGGAGCACCAGCCTTTTGTCTCTGGACTCTTCAATTCAAGTCTGGCTTCAGAAACAAAATGAACTGGTGGTCTCACCTCTGCAAAAGCAGAGTCGATAACCCCAGTTCCAGCCTCAGGGTAGGGTGAAGCAGGACTGAGATGAGCTGAAGAATTAATGACAGCTGTAAACAATGTACCCAAAACCTGGCTGACTCTTGCTTATTTTGAGCATTGCAACCTCCATCTGCACTTTTTGTTTCCTTCATAATAGTTCATTAAAAAAAGATAATTGTTCCAAACTGCCTCATAGAAAGAGAATGGAAAGGCTCCTTTAACATAAATGTCATCTAAATCATCTTGGGGTAAAACCCTATTCTCAATTAAAGCCGTCTGTGGCCAGTGGCTACCTAAATCACCCATTTAACACATTTTGATGTGATATACCTGGTGAAGGCTGCAAAATGTCCTTAAAAAAGGCTAAGTCTGGGTTGCCTCTGATTGCTCAGGTGTTTTAAATTAGTAGAAAGCTGCACCTCTCAGAACTGCTGCTTTTGTCATTAGCTTTGTGTACTTTGTTATGGCTTAATAAAGTGTCTGAGTACCTAGGGAGAGGCAAAAAAACCAAGCTCTGCTTTACCTGGGATAAGAAAGGCATTTTCTTTTTCAGCTTAGTTGTTTAGGAGTTGCTTTAATTATAATCAGTAAACTGATGGTGCTTATATTAAATAATAGATGTTACCAAATGGAATATATAGTTATGAAACAGTAATAAAAAGTAACTTATAATAACCATTAAATGACTTGCTGGCGTCTCACAGGCATTCTGAATAGCTGAGACATACATATGCAGTCCTCAGAAAGAAATAAAACTGGTGCAAGTTAATGTTTCCAGATAAACTTTTTGGTTCGTGACTGTGTTTGGGTTATGACCCAGGGGATGACCCAGGGAACTACAGACCAGTCAGTCTCACCTCTGTGCCTGGCAAAATCTTGGAGTGGATTCTCCTGGAAGGCATGCTGAGGCACATGAGAAACAACAAGGTGGCTGGTGACAGCCAGCATGGCTTCACTAAGGGGAAATCCTGCCTGACCAAGTTGGTGGCCTTCTAGGATGGGGCTATGAAACTGATGGACAGGGGTAGAGCAGTTGATGTCATCTACCTGGACTTGTGCAAAGCGTTTGACACTGTCCCACATGACATCCCTGTCTCTAAGTTGGAGAGACATCAATTTGATAGGTGGACCACTTGGTAGGTAAAGAACTGGATGGATGGCCGCACACAAAGAGTAGCGCGCATTAGCTCAATGTCCAGCTGGAGACCGGTAACGAGTGGTGTCCCTCGGGGATGGGTGTTGGGACCGGTCTGGTTCAACATCCTTGTCAGTGAGATGGAGAGTGGGATTAAGTGCGCCCGCCCTCGGCAAGTTTGCCGATGACACCAAGCTGTGTGGTTCAGTTGATACACTACTGGAAGGAAGGAATGCCATCCAGAGGGACCTGGACATGCTTGTGAGGTGGGCTGATGCCAACCTGATGAAGTTTAACCATGACAAGTGCAACGTCCTATACCTGGGTGGGAGCAATCCCAGGTTGGGCAGGGAAGAGATTGAGAGCAGCCCTGAGGAGAAGGACTTGGGGGTGTTGGTTGATGAGAAAATGAACATGAGACGGCTGCAGTGTGAGCTCGCAGTCCAGAAAGCCAACCGTATCCCAGGCTGCATCAAAAGAAGCGTGACCAGCAGGTCGAGGGAGGTGATCCTGCCCCTCTACTCTGCTCTCCTGAGACCTCACTTGGAGTATTGTGAACAGTTCTGGTGTCCTCAGCATCAGAAGGACATGGAACTGTTGGAACAAGTGCAGAGGAGGGCCACGAGGATGATGAGGGGACTGGAGCACCTCCCGTATGAAGATAGGCTGAGAAAGTTGGGGTTGTTTAGCCTGGAGAAGAGAAGGCTGCGTGGAGACCTCCTAGCAGCCTTCCAGTATCTGAAGGGGGTCTATGGGGATGCTGGGGAGGGACTCTTCATTAGGGACTGTAATGATAGGACAAGGGGTAACGGGTTAAAACTTAAACAGGGGAAGTTTAGATCGAATATGAGGAAGAAATTCTTTACTGTTTGGGTGATGAGGCACTGGAATGGGTTGCCTGGGGAAGTTGTGAATGCTCCATTGCTGGCGGTGTTCAAGGCCAGGTTGGACAGAGCCTTGGGTGACATGGTTTAGTGTGAGGTGTCCCTGGGCATGGCAAGGGGGGGTTGGAACTAGATGATCTTGAGGTCCTTTTCAACCCTAACTGCTCTATGATTCTACTGTTATCTTTACTACCCTTCTAGCTATGGAAAATGAGGCAGAATTATTCTTCCTGGCCCCAGGACTGATTGAGCCGAGACTTGAGCTCACCTGAGCTTGACCCAGGCACTTGTCTATTCTATGGGAACTGCTCCATGTTGCAGCTCAGCAGTGGGGTTATATTTATACCCAGATAACTTGCTTTACATTGCAAAAATTTCTTTCCTGGCAGCATATGCATCTATCCTTAAATCAAAATCTTTCTGGAAACAGAACAGGGACTCAAACTTCAAAGCCTGCCACTCTTTTCCATGGAGCTCTTGTTGCTGGTTGCCTGGGAGGCTTATTTGAAATTATGCATGGAGACAGGCAGAGAGGAATGATTGCTGAAGAAGTCGTCATAATTATGTCCCTGGGTGGGCGAGACTTGGAAACCGCTCAGGGCGCAGGAGGCGTTGGGGATGAGCAGCAGCTCTGAGCTCCAGCACATCCAGCACCCTCTACCCAGAGAAAACCCTCTGGGACCAAAACCCCCAGGGGTGGCCCAAATACTCTGAGGCCTCTTTCCACCTCCTCCACCTACAGACCATATAGCAAGGCCTTGTTTTATATCTGCTTTCCATATCATCTGCTCTCTCTGATTTTAGAAGGCGGATGAGTACAAGGCAACAAAATGCTGGCTGACAGCGTGTCCTTAACAGCCCTCTGCTGAAAGAGGAGCCTTGCTTTCTTATGACAGCCTGGAATCTCAGCCATGCTGCATTTAAAAGTATCACTAAAGGGCCCTTTTTCTTTAAAATATTGTCCCTTTTTAAAGCCTTACATAGCTAGGTCTGTGCAGGGGTTTGTTTTTTTTTTCATATAATCATGGTGCATTGAAATAGAAGATAATTAAGTCCCAGACAGAGTTTTCCAGTGTCTGAGAGAATTCAGTGCCTCAGTACACACAGACAGAAATATCCATCTGTGGGTTTTGGGTCAGAATTGTTGATTCTGAACAACCTTTAAATAGTGACAAGTGTCTGCCGTGTGTTACAAAGCAGCAAAGAGAAAGCATTGCTCTCCATGTTGGTGAGGAGGATCAGCTGCAAGGAGCTGGGTCATCATGTGCAAATCACTGTATTTCTGATGCGATAATGCTCCTAACTCGTGGGATTTGTTGGTGAAGCATTTTAGTTCAATGAGTACGAATGAGAGCCTTCATGTGGTTTGATGGCAACCCAGAGATTAACGTTTGGTTAAATGTACAAGTTGATTCCTCTCCCCTGTTGCATGGATCTCCTCCATAGCCTTGGAAGCTCTACACAAAAATAGCTCCAGGTTTTGTTGTTGGGGAATTTATCTTCAGCTCCCTTGTGTGGGGATGGCTGTATCAGGAGACATTGGCAGCAGAAGTGCTTTGGATGTTTTCTTTTGTCCTTTTCAATTTACTGTAATAGCAGTCAAATGTGATAGAAGATGTGCAGGATTGGGTACTTTCAAGATTGCTCCATTTTTTAAAAGAATCATTATTGCTGCACAGAACAGCACTGCATTTGGGGACCATGACACTGTACCTGCCTCTGAATAATTACCCAATATCTCCCAGAGTAAAAAAAGCATCACAGATCAGTCCTTTCCCATGTTTTTAGTCCAGCCTCAGCCTCTGCAATCTCCCTGTGGAAGGGAAATGTTGTGAAAGATGCACTTAGGTCAGCAAAAGGATTGTAACTTGCTAATGCAATACAAGCCTTTTCTGTACCTATATTTTACAGTTCAAAATACATACTGTGCTGGCACAGAGCTTTGTGGTTTGTATGTGTCATAACACAAGGCACTTGTGGCCCATACTGCCTTCCCTGCCTCTGCTCTGTTATGTCTCTTCCTGTGATCTGCTTTCTCTTCTTTTGGTGAGTAAAGCTAGGGGACTGTTAATAGGTGCTGTGTACTCATTAATTCAATAAGTGACTTATAAGGTATTCTTTAACTTATACAAACTTTTATGTGTAGTGGATTATTTGAATGTCTGGTATAACTGTGTCTGTATTTAATTTGGTTTCCATAGAAGTCAGTGGGAACAATTCTATGATTTTGCTGCGAATCTGTGTACGTGATAAACTTTGGGACACAGGTTTCATGCAGTACCATATTTTAGAGACTATTGCACAGTCAGACACTAATTAATGTCTACTTGCAGCACAGGTTCATGCCCACCACTGCTCTCCATAGTCAGGGATAAAAAATGGCTGGCTCCTTCAAATGATCCCTGCTGATTCGTGAATCAATTCTCAGTTAATACCAAAGTTATAAGACATTTATTCACTCCTGGCTACTTGAGCTGTCCCAGAAGAAGTCCACGCTGGGAATTAGGCTTTCACTAAAGGTTTTGATAAAAAATTGAAATGCCATTTTGTTGTCTTGCAAGTCATTATGTTCACAGGACAGAAATGATTTTATACTCAACTCCACCTATTAATCAGAAAGGTCAGTACAAGAAATATTTTTTATCTTTTCTGCCAGAAACCTCATCTCCCCATGGTCTTAGAAGCTGGTAAGAGAAATGTAGACAAAAGAATAGGATCTCAAAGACTGGTTTGATCAATGCGACACAGAGACATGAATTATTGTTGAGAACTTAGGAGGGGATAAATAGAGCACTTTGATGCCAGAGAGAAGTAAGATTGCCTGTATTTTCAACCTCCAGGCATCAAAGCTGAATGAAGGAGCTTCATTCATCTTAATAAATTTATGTCCAGCATCTGGTTTAGAGTGAGACTGATTTTCCTTTTCTGGAGATATATATGAGTATGAGTATGTATATGCATATTCCCCATAGCATTTCTTTAATAAGCCTGACCATGAAGCTGCAATGTATCTGGTTGAAAACTTAGGGTCAAGATGGAGTTTCTGCTCCTGGGTTTTACATTTACTACTCTTTTCACTGATGACTGCCTGAACTCATCATCCCGGCTCAGAGCTGGAGGTGCTGCCAGGGTTGCTGATTTTACAGCGAGGTTTTGCAGTGATGAGTTACCAGGGCATCTGACTCATGTGGTACCATGGAGTTGGCTTCCCCTGGGAATCTGCAGGTCCTAGGCTTTGTCCTTTGCTTCATTAATATTGTGCTTATCTGGGGTGACCGCCGCACCTCCATTCCTCCTGAATTCCTGGGAGGAATATCTAGCTGCTTCTCCTGCCCTAGCGGGACATTTGATCTGGAGGAAGAACATGAGTTACTGTAAATACCATGAGATACAAAAAAAAAAAAGGCACAAGTGGCATTTACCTTTCTGATCATTCCTTCTCATCACCACTGCTGTGTGTATGTTTCCATTACTGTGCGTGACAAAGAGTAGCTAGATTTGCACTATGTATTAATCTGTAAATATACTCATGTCCTCACAGAGCCTTTCCAGGAGTGGTTACACTCTCCTGACGCATCATGGTCTGTTACCACTCCAGTGCTTGGAAATACAAGCACCACCTGTAGTTTCTCTTCTCTTTCCAAATACCTTTTTAACTATCACTTCTCTTCGCCCTGAGTCTTAAGGTGCATCAGTAAGAATCAGGCCACTCACATTATCTGAAGTAGGTCATCTGATTGTCTTTCCCATCACACCTCTAACAGGGTAACAAATCCAGTGCTGGTGGACAGGGTTAGCCCTCAACATGTAGTAACTTAGGCATATAGAAATGAGGATATATACAGGTGTCTCAATGGATACAGCGCTGCTGTGGCTGTACTCTCAATGTCTGAAAATAACTGCCTGCTATGAATGCTAAATTACCAGCTTGCAATGTGTGTTAAGGGAACAGATGGATATTTTGCCATGTGATATAGCCTAGAAAACAGCTTTGATTTAGTGTACCATGCTTGTCTGACTTTTAAACTTGTATTAAACAGAATTTCATAGCACCAAACTCCACATACAAATCTCAAAATAACAGGGCACTGGGCTGGAGGTTACTAAGCTATGAAAATTACTGAATCATTCTTCTTTCAATTCAAATGTGCAGATGTGTATGAATATTTATTTATTTGCAGGCTTTTTTTTAAAGGGGAAAAAGGCCTTCAGTAGGTGTTTTGATTTCAGAACACAATCAAGGAAACCAGTACTACATATGAAACAGTAGTTAATGCTGTTATATTTCTGAACCCATACCGACACAGAAGAGCTTCCCCCACCACATAAAGCTGCTTCTTTTTCTTGCAATACTTCTGACATCCATCCCTCGAGGTTATTGTGTAGTGCTAGTTCATCACCTCTTCAAAATGAATTTGGGAGGTTTAACCACTTAGTGAACAACTGTCGCCAGATACTCTGGCATTATCAGCACCTTAGGTAAAGGCTTCATGCTTTCAATTTATTGGCTAACTCTTACGAGCTATGTCAAGGCATGCCAAAATAATGGCCAAACTACAGACGTTTTATGTGGTGAGGCCAGTAGATTTTTGCGTCAGTGGCTGATCCAGGTGTGCTGAGGTAAATGGCAAGATTATGTCCGCCTTTTCCTATCAGGTCTTATGGGAGGGTATTCCTACTTGCAGACATGGCATGAGAAGTTCATGAGCACAGCTAACTCTGAAAGGGCTTCAGACCCTGCTGCCAGAGGTCTGGGAGTACCCAGCACCTCTGGGTGTGCAGAAGTCCCCTCTGATAACACTGCTCAATGTAGGAAGTGCTAAGGAGGGTGGAGGGTTTGGAAAAATCCCTCACGTGCCTGTGGTTTGCCTCCCTGATGCTTTGTATCCTAGAGGCTGAGCAAAGCTGTTGTATGGTGTTCCCAGCTCAAGGAAGACAGTTTTATTTGCCTTTCACGTATGTGTGGTTGGTGGGCCAGTGGCTCTGCAGAGGGTTGGGTGCAGCAGACGACCAGGCCCATTGGGTCCCCTGAGAGGGTGCAGGTGTGCATCCAGTGGCTCTGACAGTTGAACATACCCCTTACTAAGACAAGGACAACTATACAAAAGTGTAAGATGTTTCCTGAGCAGAACTCATCACCAATTCTCCAGAAGTGCTGGAGACACTCTGAATCTATTTTGGACATTATAGTGTTATTGAGGGTATGTGCAAAAGTCAGACATTGAGTGCAAAGCAACAGGACAAAACCCTCCAGCAACCTCAGTGAAACAGGGCTGGATCCTGTGCAGCAGGATTAAGCCTCAGAAGGCAGCAACCCTGTGCAGAGCACCTTTCCTGAAGATCAGGAAAATTGTGTTAGTCAAAGGCAGTTCGAGAGAATAGTTTTGAATGAGCATAGGAAATATAGCTTTCAGAGTATCAAATACTCCAAAAGAGTGCTCTGGTCAAGTTTACTGTGGATAGTTTAGACATCATTGTGTTTTGCAAAGCAAGATAAATTTTAGTTATTTATTATATTACATTTACTCATATAATATATAATTATTTTAAAATGGCATGTAACAATGTATTAGTAAATTGTAAATATTTAGCAACACCTCATGTATTATATATTTGTTATATATTTATTATATTTCTTATTTAGATGGCTTTCTAGTAATAATAATAATAATGTTGGCATTTGGAAACAGGCAAAATAGAGAATTATCGCTGCAACAAAAGAGAGAGTTAAGATTAGGTCCTTATTTATTTGTTTATTTTGTTTGGACGGTATCACTTGGGAGATGCACCATATGTGCTTTTGAAAGTTGGAATGACGTAGGAGAGAAGAAGAAGAATAGATTGATGTAAATTTGGAAAATCACAGTGTACCAGCATGACCTGCTTTCATGGATGAGAACCTTCAGTCTACGAAAGTTCTTGTTAAAAGACTTTATCTCACTGACCAGATGGTGTGTCATGGTGCGATTTGTCTGGCATTGACATTTGGGAATTTCTGCTGAATTTTGCATAAGGACAACTGTTTCAATCACCCAGCGTCTTGCTGTGTTTATCTTCTTAGTCTGCAATGACGAACTCTGCTCTTATTGACTGTGATCATGCAACTGTATTGTGAGCACTTGTATACAACCTTTTTCTCATCCCTACTTTTTTATTGTCTACCTCTTGGGTATTTCTCTGGGTTGGGCTCCTGTTGAAGTGGAAAGATGTCCTATGGAAAATAAACCAGATGTGTATAAGCCTGGGATATTTTAAACCCCTCTCCAAAGTTAATCCTTCTATCAGAATAAATATGAGATTCTCTTAGAGATGGAAGTTGTATATAAGATTAGGGCAAAGAATAAGCTGTAAAGCTGAGTTTCACAGTTGCAGTGCTGTGCTGTCCCCTGTTGATGCATCTTGGTTTGGATCATTCGTTACAGTTTAATTTAGGAAATTCAGGATCAGGTTTGCGCATTCAGAGGAAGATCTCATTACAGTTTAATTGTTTGTGTTGCCTATAGCAATACATCTGCATTGATACAGAGCAGCACAGAAATGTGCTATCCATTACAGCAAACCCATTAGTCTTCCATTATAATGGAAAGGTTTATTATTTAATATTTACAGTTATTTGTAGTCATGCAAGGCAGGGCAGCCTCCAGCTCCCAGCAGTAGCTCATGCAGCCACCTGCCAAGGCAGCTCTGTGCACACCATGGGCAGTGCCCTAACAGGGACTTACGTAGCATATGTGAAGGACATAAACACGGGCTGTCCTTATGCAGAGAGGTGCTGGGGATATAAAAGCACACCAATGTCCTGTTGCTGCTGGGGCTCCTCTAAACAAGCCTGTGCCTGCTGCGGCCTCCCTGCCTGGCCTCTCTCACTGCCCTGGCTTGGCTGCAGTCCCTGGGAGGACGTGGTCCCCCTGCATGTAACCCTGCCATGCCAGAGGGTTGGCACCTCCCCTTGTCATGCCTGGTTATGACATATAATGTGAATTTGAACTTTTTAGCACCCGTCCCCAAGCTCAGCATGCCTACCACAGCTCCATCGGTGTGCCATAAAAGCTGCAGAAATGCCTCCCTCTCTCTTGGAAGTCACCAGTCCTTGACAGACACATGGCACACAGCTGTGAGTAGCCCTAACTCTTCCTCTTGCAAATTTGTCAATGTTTTTTGCTGTCACTGTTGCTGCTTTCGAACACTGGGGGTCTCAGGTCACAGCCTTTGTCTCCAACTCAGATTTGCCTGCAGAGATTAGTTTAATCAGTTAGGTTGGCAACTCGCTGCCATGTGGTGGATACTGAATTTTGTAACTATGGATGTGTTTAATGTGCTGTTACCACCGGAAACTGTGGTGGATTATGTGCAACACCGATAGTACGCAACTGAAAAACCAGGTAGTTAATTGCTGCACCTATAATGTTTTATGAAAAGGAACTGCATTCGTGGTCATTCACTATAACTGACAAATTTCCCATGTTTTATTTCTGGTCATCTGCGCCACTCGTATGACAGATGTCCAGAGTCCCATACAGAGAGAAAACCCTCCTCTTTCCTTCCCTGCATGGAGGAGACAGTGTTGTTAATGTGGCAGTGTCTAATTGCTCTGTTCAGCATTTATATGTGTTTGTACGTATTACAGCTGACTATTCTGTTACACATTGTGTGGCTAGCTTTTGTAGATAAATTCATAGCTGGCTCTCTAAGACCAGTCTAATACATATAAGTGCTGGTCTTCAATCTGCGGGGAGACTAGGGAATGACATGTTTTGGCAAACTGTGTAAAGCAAGTGAAATGACAGGAATTGGTAAGCGGGAGTACTGCTTGGTACAAGATCCTTGACTCTTGCTGAGTGATAAATTTTCCAGTACTAAATAGCTGGCACATTATGTTACATGAGGTTGATGGGTGCAAATTATTGGCTTGGTTGTTTCTAGACAGAATGCTATTAGCTGCAGGGAAGTATGGCAAAAAGCCAGGAGCAGAGTGTGAACTTCTGTGTAAATTGTCTGGAATTGCAAATGCAATTGTGTGTGCTTACTTGAATAAGCAATACGAAAGTCACTACCAAAGCTATATTTAAAGTGAAGAGATTGAGCTTTTTCCAATATGGACCTGAGACTGCGATCACATAGAAAATACCAGAATATCATGTTAATTAGAAGCAGCCTGAAATCAAAGAGCTGAATTTCCTACCATTCCAAGATCCTAATATGCAGGGCTCAATTATATGTCATGAGAAACTAGAGAAATAAAGATTTCAGAGAGGTTATTGAGCTCCATACTTCAACTAGTCTGTAAAAAATGAAGGTGAGACCTCTTAAATGGTTGGATAACCCCTTGCTCTCCTCATCTGCTGTGAGATTCTCACACCTCCTTTCCACATGCTGGATGCCTTCCATAAGCAGAGGCTGATGCTGGACCAATGCCTTGCCCGGGCTTGGTGCTTGTGTTTTCCTTTACCTGCAGTGGCCTCCAAAATGTGCAAGCTACATCAGCTCATACCTACACAGCATCCCATTTTCACAGTAATTCACAGGCAGTGTGCCAAAATTCTGAAACCAAATGTTTAGCACAAAAATGCTTGTAATGTGAATATTCAGCAATGGAAAGTATTCCCTTGTCTCCTCCAAGTTTAGGAATGTTGGAAGTCACTGACTTTTTTCAGTCCTGAATACCACTCAAGTTCTTCTGTCCTCATTTCTGAAGGTCTGCACCTATAGCTTCAAGCAGATTATTATCCCAGGATGTTTTACTCATTGCAATGCTTCCAAAAGGAAACATCTTTTTTTCATGTTAATGAGTAGTAATTTGAGCATTTGGAAAAATTCTAACCTATGTAGAAGCAAAAAAGTATAAGCAAGAAAAGTAATATGTGCCCCAAACGAAGAAGTCCCTGTACCATGACTGACAGGTTATCCAGTGATGGAGATCACAGGGATAAAGAATAGATCACTCAGCCCTCCCATCACGTGAGGATGCTCTGTGGGTGTGCCCACAGCCCCGCTTGTGCCATGATGACCAGGAAAGAGGCTGTAAAAGTGACTGGCACTACTTCTACAGACTGTCCTGGACATGTTGTGCCAAAGGTATTGAAAATGCACTTCAGGATTAATGCCGATGCTATCTCATAAGTGTAAGAAGTTAATAATTTATTAGTCTGCAGTCACTCCATGCTCAAAAGGTGACTGGAGAGTGATATGTCCGTTGGCACAGAATTGCACAAAGTGAGCTGTGCTCTTCCTCCTGCCCAAGGGGGCTTTGCTCTCTTGTTTATCCCCCTTTGCAAGACCAGCACCGATGCTCCTGTATGCAGGTTTTCTGCTTCCCAGATAGTGCTGGCTAAGCCTTAGACAAATTATTAACTACAGAGCACAATGGCCATTGTTAAACTGGGTAGTCTTCTTCCCAGGACGAATCAGGGCAACTAAGTCCTTAGGCTGCTTCCCTGCAGAGGTCTCTGGATCCGGAAATGCTGTTGAGAATGGTGTCTCTGCTGCTGGACCTGTCACTTTTCTGAGCCATATCTGCTGCAGTCATTTATACCTTAAATAAAAACTAGAAATGTATCATATGTTCCATGACTAAAGCTATGGTTTGCCAGAGAGCTTGTGGAAATCATGATTTTCCATTGGTTAAGAAATGGGTGTGGAAGAGTTCTTGGTGCCAGATGGAGCCAACAGGTCGCTTGCTCATGAATTTACTGATGACCAGCTGAAGCCCAGGGAGCAGTGACTGGGTATGTGGCACATTCGGACCACAAATGGGGCAAGGAAATGCAGAAATGCTGTTGAGATGAAAATGATGCCTCAAGGTGGCAATGGAAGATTCAGATGAAACAGGGCATGTGCTCTCAACAGAGGTGGTGGTGTAATATTCTCTGTGGGGTGGGTACACAGTGAGTGTCAGCTGAAGAGGAAGATGAAGTAAATCTCCTGAGAGTGCTTTCTGTCAGTGGAAACTGCGAGCAGAACAAAACCTATTGTATAGAATGCATGCAAGTGATTCTCTGTGAAGACAGAGGGGCAAAGGTTGTGGTGAACAGAAGAGCTGACTCGGCAGACTTTTGGCACTACAAGTCTCCCCATTCCAGACAGCTTGACTGCAGAAGGCTTTTTCTTGAAATCTCTTTGAAAAACATCAGTGTCCTGGCCTGTTCAGATCAAGTATGGAAAATGTTCTCACCAAAGCATTCTGAAATTCATGTAAATGAGCTGAAATGAGAGCTGAGAGGACTATCTCTGGTGTCAGGTGATATGAGAGCTGCTCAAGACCCTCTCCTGCAGCATGGATGGTGCACCAGGTTAGTTCAGCTGCTTCTTGAGGACTGAGAAACAGGGGTTTGAATTTAACTTCTTTTTGCTGGTGGTCAGTGGTTGTTTAGAAACACTGAGCTTTGAAATAACAAGAATGTGTGGAAAGGGTTCAGAACTACTGAGTTTCTTTGTGCATCAGTGATCGAATGTTGAACACACAAGAAAACTTTGATGTAAAGTTTTGAATGCAGCATGTACAGCTTCATTAGCAATTGCAAATATTTCATCCATACATTGCCACTAAATAGGTTGTTATTACAGATAAGTGGGTTTGTGCCACCTGCCTTTTCATCAAGGAATGTTTAAACAGCATTTCCTGACAGAGGTACAGCTGTCATTTGTCACTGGTTGGAAGCTGTGTCTCTCCTGGCAGCCACCTCTGCTGCTTCTAAGGGCATCATCATCAGAGCTGTAGTTTATCAGCTGCTGATGAGAACTTCTCCTGTGGTTCCCCAGAAAAACAGGCATGTATTCATCAGTAGGAGTGTTTGCTTGAAGAATAATGTCAAGTGAATGAGTGGTGTGATCCTGCCAGCTGGGCTGGATGGTGCAGCCAAACAACTCACAAACACGTTCGTTGAGAAATCCCTTTCCGAAAGAAGCAGAAAATCTCCTCACACAAGTAGCATGGTTCTGCCAAGCTGCAGCCAGCTTGTTTTCAGGACATGCCGAATATTTGTTTGCACTCAAAGCAAACACACCGATCTGGTGTCAATAAACATCTTGATTCAATTCAGCGTCTGAAAACAGTGCATTGGCCACAGCCAGATTTGTTAGTGTCATGAGTGCTGGTTCTTACACAAACTGCACAAACTGTGCTTTTGTTTTGACATAACATATGAGAACATTTTTCATCACTACCAGTAACTGCTTTGAGAAGTCTCTGGAGTTGATAGTCACATGGACTTACTGCATTAACACTGTACTTTATAAGAAATGGTACTGGGTTTTTTTTTCCTACATCGATGTCTGGTGCAGCTTGGTGGGTAATGGGTCTGTGAAAAAGATAGAATCTTAGAATCATAGAATAGTTAGGGTTGGAAAGGACCTCAAGATCATCTAGTTCCAACCCCCCCCTGCCATGCCCAGGGACACCTCACACTAAACCATGCCACCCAAGGCTCTGTCCAACCTGGCCTTGAACACCGCCAGCAATGGAGCATTCACAACTTCCTTGGGCAACCCATTCCAGTGCCTCATCACCCAAACAGTAAAGAATTTCTTCCTCATATTAGATCTAAACTTCCCCTGTTTAAGTTTTAACCCGTTACCCCTTGTCCTATCATTACAGTCCCTAATGAAGAGTCCCTCCCCAGCATCCCTATAGGCCCCCTTCAGATACTGGAAGGCTGCTAGGAGGTCTCCACGCAGCCTTCTCTTCTCCAGGATGAACAACCCCAACTTTCTCAGCCTATCTTCATACGGGAGGTGCTCCAGTCCCCTCATCATCCTCGTGGCCCTCCTCTGCACTTGTTCCAACAGTTCCATGTCCTTCTGATGTTGAGGACACCAGAACTGCACACAATACTCCAAGTGAGGTCTCACGAGAGCAGAGTAGAGGGGCAGGATCACCTCCCTCGACCTGCTGGTCACGCTTCTTTTGATGCAGCCCAGGATACGGTTGGCTTTCTGGACTGCGAGCTCACACTGCAGCCGGCTCATGTTCATTTTCTCATCAACCAACACCCCCAAGTCCTTTTCCTCAGGGCTGCTCTCAATCTCTTCTCTGACCAACCTGGGATTGCTCCCACCCAGGTATAGGACGTTGCAGTTGTCATGGTTAAACTTCATCAGGTTGGCATCAGCCCACCTCACAAGCATGTCCAGGTCCCTCTGGATGGCGTTCCTTCCCTCCAGTAGTGTATCAACTGAACCACACAGCTTGATGTCATCACAAACTTGCTGAGGGCGGGCGCACTCAATCCCACTCTCCATCTCACTGACAAGGATGTTGAACCAGACCGGTCCCAACACCCATCCCTGAGGGACACCACTCGTTACCGGTCTCCAGCTGGACATTGAGCTAATGTGCACTACTCTTTGCGTGCGGCCATCCATCCAGTTCTTTATCCTACCAAGTGGTCCACCTATCAAATTGATGTCTCTCCAACTTAGAGACAAGGATGCTGTGTGGAACAGTGTCAAACGCTTTGCACAAGTCCAGGTAGATGACATCAACTGCTCTACCCCTTCCATCAGTTTCATAGCCCCATCCTAGAAGGCCACCAACTTGGTCAGGCAGGATTTCCCCTTAGTGAAGCCATGCTGGCTGTCACCAACCGCCTTGTTGTTTTTCATGTGCCTCAGCATGCCTTCCAGGAGAATCCACTCCAAGATTTTGCCAGGCACAGAGGTGAGGCTGACCGGTGTGTCGTTCCCCAGCTCATCCATTTTCCCCTTCTTGAAAATGGGGGTTATATTTCCCTTTTTCCAGTCATCGGGAACTTCACCTGACTGCCATGATTTTTAAAATATGATGGACAGTGGCTTAGCAACTTCATTTGCCAGCTCCTTCAGGACCCGTGGATGGATTTCATCAGGTCCCATAGACTTGTATATGTTCAGGTTCCTAAGATGGTCTCGAACCAGATCCTCTTCTACAGTGGGCCCAGGGTTTGCATTCTCACTGTCCCTGCATCTGCCTTCCAAGACTTGGGTGGTGTGGTCAGAGCATTTACCAGTGAGGACCGAGGCAAAAGAAGTCATTGAGAACCTCAGCCTTCTCCAAATCCAGGGTAGCCAGCTCTCCTGATGGCTTCCAGAGGGGGCCCATGTTGTCCCTAGTCTGTCTTTTATTCACTACGTACCTATAGAATCCGTTCCTGTTATGCTTAACATCCCTAGCCAAGTTTAATTCTAAGTGGGCCTTAGCTTTCCTAACCTGGTCCCTAGCTTCCTGGACAACATCCCTGTATTCTTTCCAGGGCACCTGTCCTTGCTTCCACCTTTTATAGGCCTCTTTCCTCCTAATTTTTCCTCAGCAGCTCCTTATCCATCCGAGGAGGTCTTTTGGCCCTCCTGCAGCACTTCCTTCTAGTTGGGATGCAACACTCCTGAGCTTGTAGTAGGAGATCCTTGAATACCAACCAACAGTCTTGGGCCCCCCTGCCCTCTCGGGCTACATCCCATTAACCTTACTGAGCAGGTTCCTGAAGAGGCCAAAGTCTGCTCTCTTGAAGTCCAGGGCAGTGAGCTTGCTGCACGCTCTTTTCACTGTCCTGAGCATCTCAAACTCAACCAAATCATGATTGCTGCAACCAAGGCTGCCCTGGAGCGACCCATTTCCAACCAGCCCTTCCTTGTTGGTGAGGACGAGGTCCAGCATGGCACCTCTCCTTGTCGGCTCCCCTATTACTTGCACAAGCAAGTTTTATTCCACACAATCGAGGAACCTCCTGAATTGCTTGTGCCGGGTTGTACCGTCCCTCCAACAGATATCAGGGTGGTTGAAGTCCCCCATGAGAACAGGGGCCTGTGAGCGTGAGGCTGTTCCTACCTGCCTATAAAGTGCTTCATCCACCGAGTCCTCTTCATCAGGCGGTCTGTAACAGAACCCCACAGTAATGTCTCCCATCACTGTTCTCCCTTTAACCCTGACCCACAAACTCTCTGTCAACTGCTCGCCTGTCCTCAGGCAGATTTCTATACTCTCCAGCCTACTCCTAACATAAATAACAACTCCCCCTCCCCGCCTACCGGGCCTGTCTTTCCTAAAGAGCCTGTAACCTTCCATTCCAACACACCAGTCATAGGAGCCATCCCACCATGTTTCTGTGATGCTTATGATATCATACCCCCACAGACATGCACACATCTCTAATTCTTATTTGTTCCCCATGCTATGAGCATTTGTTTAGAAACATCTGAGCCGAGCTCCAATTGAAGCCGGCTCATTGGCTGGAGCAGCTGGAATATCTCTACATTGCTCTGAATGTTTACTATAGGTGCTGGCAAGTGACTGGGTGTGTTGGGATGGAATGATGTCCCCCTCCCCCAACACACCTAGTTTAAAGCATCCTTGACCAGTCTGGCAAGCCTACCGAAATCTACTCTTCCCTTTCTTTGTCAGGCCAGCTCCACCAGCACCCAGTAGACCTGGCCTACTAAATTGAGTCCCTTGTTCTAGATAGCAAAACCCCTGACTGTAGCACCACTCTTCTAACCATTTATTAACCTGGCCAATCCTCCTAGCCTTTTTAAGGTCCTCCCCTGTATCTTGGAGAATTGACAAAAAGACAATCTGAGCTCCAGAGCCCCTAACCACCTCTCCTAGAGCTCTGTAGTCCTTCTTCATGTTCTCCAGGCTACTGCTATCTATATCAGCAGCACCCACATGGATCACTACAAGTGAGTAATAGTCAGTGGGACCAACTAGAGCAGGCAGCTTCTCTGAAACATCCCTGATCCGAGCCCCTGGGAGGCAACACACCTCCCTTGAGCCTGGGTCAGGCCGACAGATGGGTGCCTCTGTTCATTTCAAAGTAGAGTCCCCTACTACTACAGCCCGCCGCTTTTTCCTGGCAGCACCAGGAGTGATCTTCTTTACCAGTGCATCAGCCGGTTGTTCCTGGTGGGAGTGTGGTCCCTCATCAGCCCCCTGCAGGACAGCAAAGCAGTTCTGGGTGGGGACCACAGATTTAGGAGGAAGCCCCTTGCTTTTAATTGTCCTCTTCCTCCTTTTTTTGTTGTTTTTTTTTTTTTTTTCTGTCACTGTTTCCCAGCTTCCTGGGTTAGCGGCCTCCTTTCCTGCATGAGTGACATTGGACGCTTGAGGCCCCTGCACGGTCTGGTCCTGGATCAAGCACTGCTGCTTCCTCTCAGCATCCCTGACACCTTCCAGCCTTGTAACAGCGTCCCGCAGCTCAGCCCCTGCTGCAGGAGCTCCTCCACCAGGGAGCACCGAGTGCAGCCCTGCCCATTGCGCACCCTCCTCTCAGGAGAGCAGTCCAGGCACTCCCTACACCCCGAGCTCTGCGCTGCAGCCTCCCTTCCCATCGGCTCTGCCTGGGTGCCTACCCTGGCCACTGCCGGGGCAGCCAGAGCAGAGCTCCCAGACGGAGCCCTGGTCACACGGCGAGTGCTCACCATTCCGCTCACCTGCCCGCGCGAGCTGCCGCGCAAACTGCCTCGAACCCGCCCTGCTCACCGCGCTCCCCGGGCAGGTTTTCACCCAGTGACGGTGGTGCCGCTCCTCCTGGCACCGCCCCCTCTGAGTCAGCTCCTCGTGTCCGCTGAGCCAACAGCTCCTGGGCAGGCCCTGTCGAGGACTTGAGGCTCCCTCGGTGGCTCTCGCCACTCTGAGTTGAGGCTCCTTGATGCTGAGCTTCCCCCCGCTCAGGTGTTGAAGGCTCCTCTCTCGAGCTGCTCACCTCAGCAACTGACAAACTTGGAGCTTAGTTTTAGTAATTTTTTATTAGCTGTCTCTCCAGACCTCTCATGTTGGCTGCAGAACCTTCAAACACTCTTCTTACCGGACAAGTACCAAAGAAATACATGAGTTTCAATTAATTGAATGTTGTCATGGGATCCTCCAGAAAAATCACTTTTACTGTGTGTTGTAGGCTCCTGCATCTGAGAGCAAGTCAGTGAACATACAAATTCTCATGTCCACATTTTTTAAGGCTTCTGTCAATTCTTATCATTGTAATGCAAATAAAAGCTTTCTCTAGTAATTCAGCCATTTCTCCTTAAGTGTTTATTCACTGATGCCTCTCATCTGCCTTCATGGCATTATCAATTTCCATATAGGAGAGCGGTACATCTCTGCAGAAAACTCCAGAGCTGTTCTTGGGGGAAACACACAGTCTTTGTACAAACCTTCATGGAGTTGTCCTTACAGAAAATGCCCATTTAGAAATTCAGGAATCCACAAAATTGTAATTGAGTAAAACAGAAAACAAAGTGAACTAAATCTTTCTTCTCCTGAACAGCCAGATCCACATGCAAACCTTCCCTGCAAAACTACTGCTCTTGTTCCTGAAAGCCAGCAGTGCCAAGTGCTGAGCAGGTTTCTGGGCAGCATCAGAAGGACCTGAAGGTGCAGCAGGACCTGGAAATATTCAATACCTCATTAAGACTCTAAAGAGTGAGGCAGTTAAACACACAACAACCACAAACACAGTACACGCTGCTTTGTCAGCAAAACAGAAATCAACTCACCGAAAACATTGGCACTGCAACCTCCATACAGATGGAGAAAGAAACCCTCAGAGAGTTAGATGTAATCTGCCAAAAATTACCCAGCAAGGTTGTGGGAAAGCAGCAAAATCCCAGACTCTGGTCTGATGCTCTAACTTATTGCTAAATTCTCATGTCCTGGGTTAAGCAATAGCAGTCATTTTTTTCCTTCTTAGTAGCTGATGCAGTGCTGTGGTTTTGACTTTCAGCCTGGGAACAGCACTGATAACACCAGTGTTTTTAATTACTGTTCAGTAATGTTTACTCTGACCAAGGACTTTCTGAGCCTCATACTCTGCCAGGGAGGAGGGGAAGCCGGGAGGAAGTAGAGGCAGGACATCTGACCCAAGCTGACCAAAGAGGTATTCCATACCACAACACATCATGCCAACTATATAAACTGGGGGCAGTTACCCAGAAGGGCGAGATCACTGCTCAGGTTGGGCTGGGTGTCAGTCAGCGGGTGGTGAGCAGGTTGTATTCTCTTCCCTTGTTATTTCCCTTATCATTATTATTATTGGTGGCAGCAGCAGTGGTTTGTGTTAAACCTTAGTTACTGGACTGTTCTTGTCTCAACCTGTGAATGTAATTCAAAAGAATTGCATTGTTTTGATTCTCCTCCCCATCCCTCTGGGAGCAGGGGCAGGGGGAAGGAGGGGGGGAGTGAGCGAGCAACTGTGTGGCTGATTTGCCAACTGGGCTTAAACTACGACAGTTCTTTTTGGCACCCAATGTGGGGCATGAAAGGTTGAGATAATGACAGATCCGACCAGAGTGTGTCAAATCGTATTTGTGATAAGCATTCATTGCTTCGGGTTAATAGTCACAATGCTGATTTATTGGCTCTCAGAGTTGTTGTTCTTGATCTCACAATTTCAGCATGTTGTACCTTACTTACAGCTGGTATTTGCTGTGTTAGTGTTTATCGGTTGAAGGCCTTGGGCTAAGGGTCTTGTTTCACTGTACTTTATGGTAATGACTTCTAATACAATAGAATCATTTATCTTGAAACTGATCTGGCTTGCGTTCCCAGTGTGGTCACCACCTCTATACTTTGGGAGGTATACAATACAAGTGTTTAGCAATTGCACATCTTTTTTCCCCTCCTTGGGTGGTCAGCCCATGAAGGAGGCATTCCCTTACATTCTCATCTCCCCCACCAGACCATTTACAGCATCATTTGAGAGTTCTGAAGGATTTGAATGGCCTTTAGGTACTCTTGAAACCTGTCTGCTGGTTGTGATGGGAATCACCATGTTGACACGCATACAGAGTGTGTTTTACCCATGACCATTTAATCTGATCTCGAGAGTTATGCAGAGTCAGGTTTGGGCCTTGTCTAGTGTTAGATGACGATATATGAGGACCAAAAGATTTTCTCCGAGGTTGAACAGTGATGAGTGGCAGGGTGTGTGGGGTAGTATGGGCAAGTATCTAGGCCAGTGGGCCCCTCCAGTGCTTTGGAATTTCACCACTGAACAAGTGCAAAATCCAGAAAAATTAGGAAAACACTTAAATGAGGTGTGTTGTCATTCTGGTCATACCAGAGAGGGACAAATCATGGCAACGTACTGGGGCTTGGCCTATGCTTACACAGTCCTGTTCAACACTGTCCAGCACCTTCAAAAGGAAAAAATACCCCTGGACCTGATGGGAAACAGAGAGCACAGCTACTCCAGCTCCAAGCACAGCAGCCACATCAGCCCCAGCAATAAGTACAGGAGCTACTCAAACTCCAACCACAACAGATAGTGCAGCTACTCTAGCTCCAAGCACAGCAGCTACACTAGTCCCAGCAACAAGTACAGTCGCTACTCAAACTTCGACTGCAACAGACAGCACAGCTAATCCAACTCCAAGTACAGCAGCTACACCAGAGGACCAATTCGTGTCAATATCAGTTACCCCTGTACACAAGGGGAAAAGCAAAAAAGAGGCAAGAAAGATGAAGCAAGATGAAGAAACAACGTACTCAACACCCAGGACAGCACCTGACCAGGAGTTCTTAGAACGTGAATCAGAGGAAGAAGAGGAAGAAGTGGTGGCATCTCGACCCCAGACCTCAACTGAGCTACAGAATATACAAAAAGATTTTACCTGTCAGCCAGGGGAGCACATCATCACCTGGTTCCTCAATGATGGGACAATGGGGCCAACGATCACAAACTAGAAGGTAGGGAAGCCAAGCAACTGGGATCACTTGCTAGGGAAGGGGGAATTTAAAAAGCCATTGCAAGAGAGAAAAAGTCCCTCAGCCTTTGGACGTGGCTCTTGGCAGTTGTGAAAGAAAGGTTTCCATACAAGGATGATGTTATGAGTCGTTCGGCCAAGTAGACTACTCTAGAGAAAGGCATCCAGTCTCTGAGGGAATCAGCCATTGTAGAGGTGATCTATCACATCAAGCCGAATGCTGCAGATGTACCCATGGATCCAGATGAAGTCAAATGTACATGACCCATGTGGCAGAAGTTTACATGGAATGTATCTTCATCATATGCCCATTCGTTGGCAACAATAACCTGGAATGACATAGTACCACTAAGAGTGGATGAAATGATTCATAAACTCTGAGAGTTCAAAGGCCATCTCACCCTTTCCATCATTTCAGCTGTTGAAAAACTGTCCCAGGAGCTCAAGCAATTGAGAGACGGTCTATCAGATCTATCCAGCTCCTTGCATGTACTAACACACATCTCAGCTATTAACAATAGGCATCCTACTGTTCGAGAGAGAAGATATAGAAGGTACATGCCATGGGACACCCTATGTTTTTACATGCAGGATCACAGAGAAGACATGATGAAGTGAGATGGAAAACCTACCTCAGTTTTGGAGGAACAGGTGCGTGAATTGAAGAGGAGAACGATGGGGCTATGGAACTGATAGACAGGGGTAGAGCAGTTGATGTCATCTACCTGGACTTGTGCAAAGCGTTTGACACTGTCCCACACAGCATCCTTGTCTCTAAGTTGGAGAGACATCAATTTGATAGGTGGACCACTTGGTAGGTAAAGAACTGGATGGATGGCAGCACGCAAAGAGTAGTGCACATTAGCTCAATGTTCAGCTGGAGACCGGTAACGAGTGGTGTCTCTCAGGGATGGGTGTTGGGACCGGTCTGGTTCAACATCTTTGTCAGTGAGATGGAGAGTGGGATTGAGTGCGCCCGCCCTCAGCAAGTTTGTGATGACACCAAGCTGTGTGGTTCAGTTGATACACTACTGGAGGGAAGGAATGCCATCCAGAGGGACCTGGACATGCTTGTGAGGTGGGCTGATGCCAACCTGATGAAGTTTAACCATGACAAGTGCAATGTCCTATACCCGGGTGGGAGCAATCCCAGGCATAGCTCCAGGTTGGTCAGAGAAGAGATTGAGAGCAGCCCTGCGGAGAAGGACTTGGGGGTGTTGGTTGATGAGAAAATGAACATGAGCCTTCTTCAGTGTGTGCTCACAGTCCAGAAAGTCAACCGTATCCTGGGCTGCGTCAAAAGGAGCATGACCAGCAGGTCAAGGGAGGTGATCCTGCCCCTCTACTCTGCTCTCGTGAGACCTCACTTGGAGTATTGTGTACAGTTCTGGTGTCCTCAGCATCAAAAGGACATGGAACTGTTGGAACAAGTGCAGAGGAGGGCCACGAGGATGATGAGGGGACTGGAGCACCTCCCGTATGAAGATAGGCTGAGAAAGTTGGGGCTGTTTAGCCTGGAGAAGAGAAGGCTGTGTGGAGACCTCCTAGCAGCCTTCCAGTATCTGAAGGGGGCCTACAGGGATGCTGGGGAGGGACTCTTCATTAGGGACTGTAATGATAGGACAAGGGGTAACGGGTTAAAACTTAAACATGGGAAGTTTAGATCGAATATGAGGAAGAAATTCTTTACTGTTTGGGTGATGAGGCACTGGAATGGGTTGCCCAGGGAAGTTGTGAATGCTCCATTGCTGGCGGTGTTCAAGGCCAGGTTGGACAGAGCCTTGGGTGGCATGGTTTAGCGTGAGGTGTCCCTGGGCATGGCAGGGGGGGTTGGAACTCGATGATCTTAAGGTCCTTTCCAACCCTAACTTTTCTATGATTCCATGATTCTATGATCATCCCATGAAGGCTGCGGCTTCAGGCTCTGGTGAGCAGTTTTCCAGGTGGAGTGGAAGGGCTGATTTTACTCCAGCTCCTGTGACAAAGAAGAATAATCCCTTTCTACAAGACTTAAATGTCCAACCTTGTGATGACTATTAGAGGGGCTGTTCCTCCAGCCAAGTGGAGGTAGGGGACAATCGTATTTACTGGACTGTGTGGATCAGATGGCCTGGCACACCAGTCCAACAGAAGTATAAGGCTCTAGTAGATACCGGTGCACAGTGTACTCTGATGCCATCAAGCTGTCAAGGGGTGGAACCTATTTCTATTTCTGGAGTGACAGGAGGATCCCAAGAGGTGACTGTACTGGAGGCTGAAATCAGCCTGACTGGGAGGGAATGGCAAAAGCACCACATTGTGACTGGTCCAGAGGCTCCATGCATCCTTGGCATAGACTACCTCAGGAGAGGGTACTTCAAAGATCCAAAAGGGTACTGATGGTATTTTGGTATCCTCCTCATCCCTCCAGGAGTAGGGGGAGAAGAAGGTGGGAGGAGTGAGTGAGAGACAGTGTGGCTTATTTGCCTACTGGGTTTAAACCACGACACTCAAAAGCCCTGAAATCTCACTTTGAGAGAGCTAGTAAGGTAAATCCAAGGCTCACATTTGCTTATGACAATTTTGAGAATATTACACTTGAAGAAACACCAGAAAAAGCCCATACTTATTCTTCACCAAATAAATGTAAGAGAAAAAGCTTATTGTAAGGACTACATAGGCACCTCTAGTAGTGAAAGAGCTGAAAAACTGCAGAAAGAAAAAGCTATGCAGGAGGTACACAGTACTGTCCTTGATAATACCCTTTCCTGCTCCTGATAATCCAAAGAACACAACACAAATGCCAAGAGGTCCAACACAGTGCTGGTTGTCAGTAAAGCATTAAAGGCCATCAACATCCATCTATTAAAAGAAAGCCTTATCTTCCTACTCCTTAAGAAAGGAAAGAAATGATTGAGAGAATGACTGGGGATCTCTCACAAGGAAAACAAAACCTGGCTTTTCTGTACAAAGTCCCCAGAACTCAAAAGGAACATCTACTTTGGATGTAACATCATTTTTTATAAATTATTAGTATTTTCGTTTGAAAAAATTCAAAATCAAGTAAAAGCTTCAAGGTCAGCAATCTTTTTATAGTAGCAAAAGCCCATGAGAGGAATTTAAGCAATCATTCTTAGCCAAAGGAGCAGTCAGTTCAAATAAAGGTATCAAAGCCCTCAAATTATCAGCAATAAAATCTTATGTCATCTAATAATGACAATGATGACAATAATTACTAGGGCAATGATTTAAAGCTCAGCATTTTTACACTGCCTAATTTAACAAAGTGCAGGTTCCTTATTTATGCCTTTCCAGACTGAAAAAGCACTTGTCTGGGTTTGTTTATTTTCTAAGATTAGAATTCTAGGAGATAAAGAATTGCTTCTAAAAATTACCACACAAAGTTCCTGCAGAAGAGGTGCTGTATGGATGGAAGGCAGAAGTTTCTGGGTGATAGTCTCTGTTCACAGAGATAATGGAAGAAATAAGAGCAGAGGAGTAGCAGACTTGTGAAAAGCAAAGTCAGAGCTTAGAAACCAGCTTTGTTTTCAGATCAACAGCCTTCCAAGTGGATTTCTCATCTAGAAATCATTCAAATATTCTCTCTGTGTCTCTCAGGCAGCAAAATCTCAGCCTTGGAGGCAAGAACAGGGAAGCCTATTTACATGTAATACTAATAAATATCTCTTGCATCAAAAGAAATTCAGTGCTACAGCCTTTTGTGGCTCTGAATGCACAAGTAAAATTCCTTAGGGGAAACAGAGGAGGAACCATTGCTTCAAACACAGCTCATGTCTCTTTGGCTGTGGCTTTACCAGAGGACAGGATGTTTCATTGGGTAATTTCAGCATCTGAGACATCAGTGCAGAGGAGAGAAACACAATCCCAACTGCCTGTGGCACCTGGACAGACCTGCAGTGCCCAGCCAGCTTGGGCAGGAGTGCCTTGGTACAACTGGTTTATAGCTATGCAGTCACTGAAGACAACACCAACAAAAGGCAACATCCCTCATTCATTTGCTGGATCTGAACTGCAGCTTCAGAGGAACACACAGATCCCTGATTTTGGCCCCGGTTCCCACGTGGCACAGGAGTGTAAGCAGCAGGCATGGGGCTGTCACTGGTGCAGCAATCACTCTTTCTAATAGGTCATCTGCCAATACCCTAGCCCCATTATTAAGTTTCACTCCCAATACAGATAAGAAGTCTTTGAGATGTGGTCTTAGGCAGCAAGTTCTTGCCTTGATGGCAGCAGGCATTGCAAAAAGCCTGCAAAAGCATGCCCAGGAAGTTGTTTCCTCTGTTTTAATCTCAGCCACTTATTAAATGAACCTCACTCCACAAACATGGAGCTGAAAGGACTTTTCCAAACCAGACCTTTTTGGTTTTTGGGTGTTTGGTTTTTTTTCAAGCATGAGAAATAAACCACATTAAAAGCTGCAAAAATCACCTCTTATTGTAGACAGGTAGAGATCAAAGGCAGATTATTACTTTAGACAGATGCCAAAAGGTCAGCTTTTGAAAGATCTGGAAAACACCATGTCCTCTGCACTGATTTGTAACCAGCCAAAGCTTCTGGCACAAACCGATGTTGTGTTACCCATTAGTCTATCTCAAGTAAATTTTTCCACCAACCTTTTGCAGTCAAATGATGAATTAAGCAACTGTTAACTTCACTTGTCTTATCCACAGAAGAGACACAATAGGGGAGCCTGTGCTCAATTTTCCTCCAACTGTTCAGGGAAGGGAAAGGATGTAGGCAGCTCTTATGCGAGGTCCTAAAATATAGAACAAAATTGCTTTAGATTAATGAAGTCATCACATTCACTTTGTTAAGTTCTAGAGGACACAGCTTTTTCCCCTGTGAAATGTGAAATAGCAAAAGGAATGAATGATACTGCATTTGTTGTTTCTTTAAAGTTTGTGCACAGTGAGTCATGCCAAAGCTGCTGAAATCTAGCTCTGATGTCATTTAATTATGATGATTTTCAAATTGTCTGCTTCACCCATTTATAAGTGGGCTTATTAAAGCAAAATGTAACTGCACACACTCCTCCCTACCCCACCTTGGTCTCACAACTTGTGAAACAAAAATACGAGGATCAATAACAGGACCTGGTGAAAGTCTCTGTGATCAGCAGGAAGTCTTATGGGAGCTTAGCCCCGTGCGCTGCCATTGCCAGCATGTTACATCACTGAGAGAAGAACTCACTTCTCCATGTACACAAGTGCACTGTGATTTCCTGATGAGGACCAGATTCTGCGTATTGCCATTTGCCTGCTCTATAAAGTACAGCAATTATATGTTTATACTGATCATTTATTTTCCATAGAACACAAAGTTCAAGATGCGCTTCCTGATGTTTCATCTGAACTGCAGGCTCCTGTCATCCTAAGGAGTTCATAACAACATGGGCATCCCGTTCATGCCAGAGATACTTGTTTCTACAAATAATATTCACATCATAACAATTTGAAGGACAAGACCTAACCCAGCCAATATTTCAAAATACTAAGACTTGAAAATGGAGCACAGCTCTACCAGGAGATGTGAGTTCCCTTGTCTAAACCAGAACTGGATTCAAACTGTACTGATGTAGGATGGCATCCCATTTTATGATTTACTAAACTAAAGGTTTACTTCTCCCAGTAAAGCTGGAGTACTGTATAAGCTACAGTACACATAGAGATAGCCTTCTCTAACAAATCCTGTATAAATACTTGATACAATTTTTATATAAATACATGGCACGTATCTGCAGGAAAGAACAGATCACCACACTGTAGTACAGCCTGGGCATTTTCAAAGCCTCAGGTTGGTACCTGGATGTATATATTCACTATGATAGCAGGACAACTACAGTTGTTTTTTAACCAAGGAACTTAATAATCTTAAATTCTTGTATAGGTACCAAAATAAAGTGCTGGACAAAAGTTAACAGTGTTATTAATAAAAAGGTTTAAGAAAAAATACAGCAGAAACTGGTTATGAGTTTCTGTAACAGTAAAAAAGGATTTTACAGCCATGGGACTTGATGAAATCCATACGCGGATCCTGAAGGAGCTGGCAAACGACATTGCTAAGCCACTGTCCATCATATTTGAAAAACCATGGTAGTCAGGTGAAGTTCCCGACAACTGGAAAAAGGGAAACATAACCCCCATTTTCAAGAAGGGGAAATGGATGAGCCTGGGAACTACAGACCAGTCAGCCTCACCTCTGTGCCTGGCAAAATCTTGGAACAAATTCTCCTGGAAGGCATGCTAAGGCACATGAAAAAAACAAGGTGCTTGGTGACAGCCAGCATGGTTGATGGGTGTTGGTTGATGAGAAAATGAACATGAGCCTGCTTCAGTGTGTGCTTGCAGCCCAGAAAGCCAACCGTATCCTGGGCTGCATCAAAAGGAGCGTGACCAGCAGGTCAAGGGAGGTGATCCTGCCCCTCTACTCTGCTCTCGTGAGACCTCACTTGGAGTATTGTGTGCAGTTCTGGTGTCCTCAACATCAGAAGGAGATGGAACTGTTGGAACAAGTGCAGAGGAGGGCCACGAGGATGATGAGGGGACTGGAGCACCTCCCGTATGAAGACAGGCTGAGAAAGTTGGGGCTGTTCATCCTGGAGAAGAGAAGGCTGCATGGAGACCTCATAGCAGCCTTCCACAGTATCTGAAGGGGGCCTATAGGGATGCTGAGGAGGGACTCTTCATTAGGGACTGTAATGATAGGACAAGGGGTAACGGGTTCAAACTTAAAGAGTGGAAGTTTAGGTTGGGTATAAGGAAGAAATTCTTTACTGTTTGGGTGTTGAGGCACTGGAATGGGTTGCCCAGGGAAGTTGTGAATGTTCCATCACTGACAGCGTTCAAGGCCAGGTTGGACAGAGCCTTGGGTGGCATAGTTTAGTGTGAGGTGTCCCTGGGCATGGCAGGGGGGTTGGAACTCGATGATCATAAGGTGCTTTCCAACCCTAACTATCTATGATTCCATGATTCTATGAAATTATGTAATTGTTAATGTGCCAGTTTGTGCATACCCCTCTAAGATGAAAGGATGTGAACTGTGTCTGTGTGCTTATGTATTTGTGCTGGTCAGTTTCTAGCTATGATTTATTCAAGGTGCTTTGTTATTTCTGGAAGAACACTTTTATTTCCCCTCCTGTAGCTGCTGTTGGAAAAAGGGGATGGCCAGGAGTCCTATGCAACCAGGCCATTTCGCTGTTCGCATCCAAACTTCGTGTTGCATGAAGTAGTATACATTTAGATGGTGTACCTATCCAGCTGTGGTAATAACAAAGAATGATTTAGGAAATAAATTAAGAAGAAAAAAAGAGCTGGATAACCACACATAATAGTGCCAGACAGTCTGAAGGACTCTGGAGAGCTCTGAAATGTCATGGTTTCATGCAGTGTGCAAATAAGGATGAAATTGAAAATAAGCTATTTTAGGAAAGGTAACTCTTAATTTGCATGAAATAATAATCAAATAATTATCAGGCCACCTTAAATAGAAATATTGAAGGTCACTTAACTGCACAGACTGGCATGGTACAATAAGGTTTACCTGGCATAAATTTTAAAATATAATTACCAATGGGATTCATTAGCTTTTATTTTGAATAATCAAGTCTGTTTTCATATAATAACTGACTTCAGTTTGCAAACCTCTAAAAATGTTTGCCTCTTAGCTGATTCTGTAGTGTTGAGCTCCAAGTCTTAGGCTGAAACTGTTAGAAACTGAGGCACAAAGATTTTCAGAAGCTTTTGATCAAGAAAGTAAAGATTAACGAGTCCAATGACAAAAAGACTTCTTGTGAAGGTTTGTGGGCTCTGGTGGAGCCACGAGTGCCAAAGTCCTCTCATGTATAATTGTAAAATACTCCTTTGTTTATGGAAAAGAGAGAAGGACACCTTTGTTGCAGTGAGCTATGAAAGTGTATTTTGTGAATTGCAAACCTTAGCAGATTGCTTCTAAAGGTCCATTATTACAATATGTCACCAGTGATCACTGGCTTCTTTGACATTCTCTGCCTATCTTCTGCTTTCCTGCCTGTGAAAAGGTTTTAATCTCAGCAGCATATTAAAAAAGTATGTCTGGTCAAGTGAGATGCAAATGAGATGAACTTAATGGTCAAAAAGTAGAAGGCCGCCTGTTTTAGATGGTTCTTAGTGGTGGCACTAGCATGTCAAACTTCTCAACTCTAGAATCATAACTGAAATAACCAATAAAGCAGCTTTGTCTGTTTATGTTAAATGATTTAAACAATGTACCCTATATTAGGCTCAGACAGAAGCTAGAGTGTTCTACCATTAATGTGGTCTCTAAGCAATACATTTTTCTCATTATTATTCTTCACATCCAGGCCTCATATGGTGTCTTTTATTGGAGTTAATGGCAAACACTCTTAGCAGGGGTGCAAGTTAATTATTCAGTAACTACTGCTAAAAAAAGCAGTGTTTCCACTCTTGGTACAAAAAGGCTTAATTTTCCATCGTGTCATTAGACATCTTCATTTAAGAGTCCTGAGAATGAATCATTGCTTATGATTTAGGATCATGAAAAAGCACATAGTTTCTGCCTTTATTTAATTGACTTGTGATTTAATGTTAATGAAATCCATGTATCTCTGCTCTTTTATTTTAAAATGGAACTTGTCTGGGTTATGACAGAGCCTCTGGACTGTGGTTGTAGTACACTGATCATGTGTCTCTGATGATGGTGGTGTCCCACGCAGATCCCAGTATGATTAACTCTACTGAGAGCTGCACATTGTGGTCTTGCCACCACAGGTTGCAAGATAAGATCTGTCCATGTGCAGACATTCATCTGAATACCCTGCACCACCTCAGCTGTCAATGTTTAAAACCTATACTGGGTTTAGATAATCAACTAAAGGAAGAGCCACTGTGTTATGTTGTTAGAAATGTGATTTTCCATGTTGAACAACCCTCTGCTGCATGTATGTGTCTGGATGGATAAACCTTTCAAATGGTACCTTGCTCTGCATGTCCATACAGGGGTTATGTGGGGGTCCTCATGATGTTGGGGCAGCCAGATGGTGAGCCATGAGAAGTCTTCTGCCGCAGAGAGGCAATGGAGAATTCAGCATGAACCTTCAGACAACAGAATTTTGAAATCCAGAAGGAAGAAAAAATGAAGTAGTAAACAATGTAATACAACTTAATAGCAAGGTGTCTATTTGCCCATCTCTCATATATGAACTGTTGCCCACAGCCCCACCACAGAGCTTCTCCTGCTGATCCCACAGCTGTCTTTGGGGGCAGGAGAGGCTGTCCTCTGCCTTCCTCTTCCCTTTTTTCCCCCTTGAATCTGTATGAAATTGAGAGTGACCACAGGCTGCAGGAATACAACTGTAGTTCTTTTCCTTGAGGGCCAGGCATCTGTAGCAATGTTTAATTCATAATAATAATGATGACAATAATAATAATATTAATAAATTCTCTTGACCTGCCCGTCTCCTACAGTTTAGGTGAGCATCACCACAGGGACAAAACCAGGGGCACTGGGGTTAATTAACTTGCTCCAGGCTGGTAGTTGGGCCAGATGGGAGCTTCAGTTAAGAAAACACCACAGGCAAATGTAAGCAAATTAGAAGTGTTGCAATCTCTGTGGAGGCTATATAGGCAGCCACAAGGTCACACAAGGTACAGAAACAGTAAAATGAGGAATGCATGTACAAAGCACAAACAAATGAAGGGAAAAAGAGGAAGAAAAGGTCTAGGGAGGAAGACAGGGCTGTATTGAAGGATTTAACTGAAAACAAGCAATTTTTTGCTTCTTGTCTCCCTTCCTTCCATAAATAAGGCCAGATTTTCAGGATGCTGTGGGACTCCTGGGCACAGACCACCTCCTCCTGCCTCTGGCCTGATTGCAGGTAAGCAGCCTGTGTCTATGATAGGTCTGTGTATTTAGTGTAACCAGCCTGTAGGCTGTAGATCAACAGCATTTTCAGCTTTGTGTAGCTTCTTGAATGAGTCATGCTTTCCTCTTCATTTGGGTGTGCGTATCCTCTAAGCGAGTTGATAAATCGCTCTTTCCTAACTCAATTAAATGTGGTTGTGATTTGCTGTAGCGTTACAGTTTAATTCACAGCATTGCAGTGAATGTACTGTAACGATGCTTCTTGTAAGTTATTTGTACATGGTGCAGTTTTGTCTAAAAGAGCTACTGCTGTAAAGTGAAATATGGAATTCTACAGAGGAACAAAGGCTTCTCTAGCTGCACCTTTCATAATAACTCTGAGATCAGGGCATGGAGGATCCTCAATGTCAGCAGACCTCTGAGCTATGCCCATTTACACTGATGTACCTGGGTGCTGTGGAGGTTAGGCAATGAGTTGCTCATGATTCAGGTTGGAACCTTTGCTGACACAAATTGTCACGATTCATTACAGTCATGGGGAGTGGTGGCAGATGGCACTGTGTGTAGCTCAGTCCTGTTCAATAAACAGCTCCAAACCTCCATCACTGTGTCTTGAAAGGATTACATTACATCAGATGATGATCTTCATTTTCTCATCTGATATTGCAGTCTCTTTCCTACAACAAGTTATTATCAAAGTGTAAACCTGGTTCAAATTAACATTTGAAACCCTCTTCCATTTTGGGGGGCTTTGAAAGCTTGGGTGATGTATCAATGACCAAATGTAATTGCTTTTTCTAAAATATGCCTTTCTAAAAGGAAATCTGACTTGGATGTATGTAGTGAATGATTTAATTTATGTAGAAGCAATGGGTCTGGAAAAGGAGGAGGAGGAGGAAAGTTGTGACATAGAGGCTGAATTCATCTTAAGTTATGAATAATAGATGACTCACTTGGGAATATTTTTTGCTAGACTTAAATTAAATCTCATCAAACACATGATAATTGGTTATATTTATAAACCTGCGAAGCCTACTCAAAGGGATTTTAGTAATATTATCAATACTACAGGTTAACTGTAAAACTAGTCAGTAGCTGGCTGTAATGATAATTCATTATAGTAGTCCCTGGAAATTGAAGTTTTAACGCTCTGTCTTTCTCATTCTGGATTTGGCTTCTTAATTGTCACCTAGAAATCAGGAAGGGCTTCTTAGCTCAATAAAATAAGGGCTTCTCAACAGTTTAAAGTACTTTATTAGGAGGTTTAGTCAAAATAGTGGTGTGGTTTGACAGGCACTCCATAACAGCCAAGTTGTTAATGACTCATGAAGCCAAGTTCCTAGGGACTGCTATGTCCCAGCTAGGTCTTCTGAGGGCCGAGTGATTTGGTATTTTTCATGTAATCAGGACTGTCATATACATAATGGTGATCCTATGTGATCTTGTTCGTGCTTTACGTTGGCTCTGCAAGTGAGGACTCTGTCCTTCAGCTGGCCAAGTATTTCTCATGGCACCTGCAGGAGCTCTGAGGATTCCAGTGATGGGAAATTTGATGGAGTTGACCAACAAATTCCAATTTTCTCATAATTGCTCTCCTGGTCAGAGAAAACCATTGATCTGAAAGCTTTTCAGTCTTCTGCTCTTGGCACGCATAAGGCTTTTGCAAGATAAGAGAGAACAAAAGAGTCACCTTGGCTTGCAACCTCAAGTACTCATCTTTTTCTCCTGATATTTTGTGTCAGGTTATTTTGAACTTCTTCTCCAGTAAGTGGTACAAGATACCTCACCCTCAGCCCCTTTGTTGTCCTTTACAAGACAATGGAATTATGGTTATTTCAACATGGTCTACAACCCTCTGTTGATTTAACCCGGCCTCTCTAGGTCATGTTGGCCTCATTTGCATGCAGTAAGGCACTTCTCTATTGCTTTAAGGACTGTAGCATTGTCTACTGATAAAAATAGATTTTTTTTCCCTCCTACAAATTATAAGGTCATTTTAAAAAATGAGCTCATTTTAATCTAATTCTGCAAGTGCAACTGTCTGGAGAATCGTTTTCAGCTCCAGTAGCTGCAGTTTGCAATTATTACGCTTCTTTTAAGAAAAGAAGAATAACAACTCTATAATTTATGTGAATTACTGATCTTTCAGAAGAACTTGTGTTTAGGATAAGCAATAGAAAAAATAAGAGGCCAAATGTATAGTAATGTGGACTTAAAAAGGCCAAGAAGAAGTAAGAATATATGTAAGATTACTAAAATAGTAACACTTGACCACTTAGGCATGAATATTTCAATTAAAAACCATGTACTTCTTATTGAAGTGAAATTGACAGTACCTAACTAACCATGGTTTCTGATTGTAAAAAGGCAACATTCTTATTTCATTTAATTAATTGCTGTGATTTATGTGTGCATTCAGACATGTCTGCAACCCATCTCCTACATTTTATATAGATCATGGATTTGAAGTGGGGTGTCAAGAAGTGCCTTAAGTAGCTTAATTCATTTCCAGCAGGAGTGTTGAGATAGGGGTGTGGTGTTTTCCTCTGTATTTGCACCCATGTTTTGAGTAGTTTTTGAGTGCAAAATGCCAATTTGTGTGTCTTGTCCAAGTGCTGCTAGTACAGATGTGACTGGAGGTCATGTCCCAATTTCAGGATGCTTCTAAATGTGATGCTTATTCTGTGCATTTCTGTGGAACTTGAAACCAATTTGTACACTTCAAATTCAGCAGCATTTTGTCAGTTTATTTTCTGGAAAAAAGCTGGTGACTACAATATGTATGTGCTTAAGGCTGTCTCAGATTTCATGTTAAGTTTTAGTTAAAGGTATAAATCAACTTTTCTGTTCCTTGTATGAAAATATTCCACCAGTAATTTTTTGCATCAGAGTTTTAATGAGAGACACGATTGATATTAAAAGCTTTGCTTGGACCATGGAGCCAGGAATGCTGCAGGGAACCTTGCTGGGGATGTGCGTAGGACTGGTGGGTGCCCGATACATGTGTAGAGAATCTCATGTGAGGAGGGATGGACTTGACACTGATGGCTCAGTGATGCTCGACTCTTAAAAAGGGAGTTTAATCATGAATCTGCTTCCCAAACTGTGTTGGCATGAAGCTTTCACCATTTCTAGTTATCCTCTGCTCCCCTGTCTAGGGGGCTGCTGTTGCAAGAGCAGTGGTGTGTATGTGCTTCTCAGTTGTTATCTATTCTAATAAAGCTCTTCCTGCAGACATTCCCAGTTACATATAAGTATTACCAAGAATGTCAGATCCTAGTTTTGCAGATAGCTTAAGCAAACGGGCAGACAAGTTCCCCTGCAAGCTGTATGATAGAGAGACATCATCCACAGAGCAGCAGTGAATCTCTGTCCAGGAGCTCCCCAGCTGGGTAGATTCACCACCTCCAAAAGCTGAATAATGCTCCTCCAAATGACCCACACTGTGTTAATGTTGCAGAGAAACCTCTGGAGCTTTTGGCCTAAGCTGTTGTAACATTCTCTTGCAAAAACAGCTGCTGCATTGCTTTTCTTTCCTCCCTCTGGCGTTCAGAACAGGGAGAGAGAGCAGCTCAAATGCAAGGAGTTACGATGCTTGGAAAGGAGGAGAATGAAACTGAAAAGGCTTGAGAGATTTGAGACTGCCACTGGAGGAACTGAGTGCTGAAACTAGGGGCAGTAAATACTTCTGGTCTTTTTGATGTGATTTAAGATTTACTGAAGAGGATTTTAAAAATGTTTTTTGGGTTATTAAGACGAAGATTATTGATACAGAAGAGGTACTTGCAGACATTTAATACAGATTGTCAACAGTCTGCCTAGTGTTTAACAATGGGAGCAGGTTAATCCAGTCAGTGCAAGAAAGGAATACATGATAAAAAGCATCAGTACTGGAGGGAACAATGCAATGCAGCTATGGGGGAGCAGAAGAAGCAGTGAAAGGTTTTTCTATAGCTTGTCATGGGGATTTCTGGATTTGCTGAACCCAGTTAAAGCATGTGCCTATAGCCCTGTCCATCTCTCCATCACCCGGTTTGAATTCGTGTTGCTGAACTTGATTCTTGTTCACACATTCTGCTGTAAATCAGGAGGGACATTGGGCATATCAGAATTCACTGTAAGTTGTGAGCAGGGTCCAGGGTGGTGCTTGTTTTGGATCACCAGGTTACTGCCTGCAGACAGTCCAAACCCTGCGGGTATGTGTGTGCAAACAGAAAAGAAAACTTTTCCCTTCTCCCTGTGCTTGGGGCTGCAGGGCCGTGTAGTGCAGGGGCCTGGCTGCTTCATGGCCATCAAGCAGGGATGCAGTGACTGCACCATGGGCATGGTTTTGGGTACCATTCAGCTATGATGCCCAGTTCACCTCCCAGAGCCTGACAGCACATGGGTCTGTGCTCTGAAGAGTGCCTTATTTTCACTTCAGCATCTGCAGTCTGTGCATTCAATATTCACCTGGGTTAGCAATGATTAAGTTTATTTTTCCTGTACTTAATCCTTGTTGTGAGAGATGGGCCTTGTGAGGGGTAGGTCAGAGCAACAGGACCTGATAGTAGTCTGGATTGGCATCCTAAAAGTGCGTCACTAAATGACAGGACATGCTTTGGGCATGATCACAAATGGTACCATGTATTTTAGATCTCTTAATATCTAAGTATTAGTACAAATGAGATTTGGAGAGAATGGTTTCTTAATTTCATTTTAGCATTCTGTTTTTAATTAAGATATTGAAATGTTTCAGGATGTTTTCCCACATCAGCATCCTTTTCTCCCCTCACTGTTCCCTGGGGAGCAGCAAACAGCAGAGGATACAGTGCAAGTAAATCTTTATAACTGCCACACGTCATTTCACCATTTGAGTAAAAGAAAGCAATGACAGAATATTTGTTATTTACAAAATAGGAAGCAACTGTACATCTTTCTCAACAAATGAATAACAAAGTTTAAATAACCTTGCCAAAATATTTCTTTGAATAATTTCTGATTTGGTTGCCTTATCATTGCAATTTGGTGTAACTTCCTTCTGAGAAGCTGTATTATTTGGGAGACCATACAAGATCCCAAAGGCATGACCTGATTTCTTCAAATGTGGAAGTTTTCTTACATAGGAGGTCTAGGAGGTTTATTGTCACCAGCCAAGAGCTCATCCTGAAACCTCTTACCTCAGTGAAATCTGGTCCCTACTGGTCATGCCGGTGAGCATGTATTGTAGAAAAAAACAGTTCTGGCTTGATTTACAAATGCATCACTTCGCTGGTAAACATAACTGAGCTATCTTCAGGGTGGGAAGACTCCATTTCAGGTGCTGCCTGCCAGACTGGGTGGCTGATGTGGACCTTGCCCAGCACTGTGGGAGGGAGGCAGGGTTATGGAGAAGCCTGAATTTTTAACCATGTCAGGGCCAAGTTTTGTCTTTGCATCATGGTTGAAAAGGGCCAGTATGTATCACACTTAGAATGGTCTCCATGGCCAATGAAGTCCAGAATCATGGGCAGTGGTGTGACAGAGCATCACAGTTGGGTTTTGTGCTTACACCTAAAGGACTCTGCTAGCTTACTCTGCTTTTCCCCCTCCTCTTCCATACTGTTTGTCCTGTGGTTTGGGTTAAAAGCTCATTAAAACTTCAGATGCTATTCTCTGAGACTTCAGTGGTGCAGGATTTAGGAGCTTTCAGAGTAAGGATTGTCCTGGAATCACAAATGCAGGGGAATTAGAAAGCTTCAGTCCAGCCAGTCCAGTACTATGATAGAGTGAAAGGTGTTCAGATCTGAGTTTCTGAGTTCTGCTGACCTGCAATTTTTAAGGAACATTTATTTTAAATTAATTTTACACACACCACCCCCCCCACCCCCCCCATCTTACAGCAGCAGGAAAACCCCAACTCGCATAGCCAGCTGTGGTCCAGGATGATAATGTACAAGGAATAAGCAATTTGTGGAATCCTAAATGGAGAACTTTTGTGGAGGGGCAAGAAGACAAGCAAAAAGTAAGAGTCCTTTAGGCAAAGCAGACAATTGAACTGCGATGGATATGTGACTTCTTATGTATCCAGGCAACTATTTTCTTTAGATATAATGACTGTTATAAATCACAGAATGAAGTTTCGAACCCCAACACATGCCTGGAACAGAACTGTTGATGCCATCCAGCTAATAAAGCATATTTCTTGAAGCAGCAACAAGTTACCTATCATTGTGTCATTCACTCTGGTGACATGATTGCAGCTTATGCAGAGTATCATTTAAGACAGCGTTAATGAGCAGCTATAGTCCTGTGCCTATGAGCAACAAAAAGCAAGAAGGAACCGTATGACATCTTACAAACAAATTATGTCATCTAACCTGTGAATTTCTGAATGGCACACTCATATTTGCAGTACAATGATCTGAGTTGGCTATTCTCTCTCCCACTGTTTTGGTTTGGGCTACAATTCCTCCCAAGAGGGCAAGAGACCCAGGGTCAGTGCCTGGTCCAGATGGAGATGAGGCAGGTCAGTGCCTGCATCCCTGAGAGAGGGATGCAGGCATGCGAGACCTGACGTGAACATTTTGGGAGAAAATTTCCCACTTCCAGAGTTGTGTAATCTATACCATTACTTAGCCCTAACTTTCAGATCTGGATTACTTTTTGCTTTACTGGATTGCTGTTTGGCTTTGTGGAAACTATAATTTTTGATAGGGTTGTCTGAGTTTGAGGACTTCAAAGTTTGGCATTTGGCAATACACACTCTGCTTGAATTTAAGACAATAGCAAGTACTGTGACTGTTTGAAAAAAAAATAATGCTGTTTCTTTTCTGTTGTGTGTGAAAAATGAGCTGCCCATTGACAGAAGAGCCCGTTCCACACCGCTACATGTATTTCATGCATATTCACAAAGCAGCAGTTTTGGAAAAGACACTGCTGTGCTTTTGCTTCTGGAGGTAGAGGAGAATATTAAAAATCCCATTTTTCCTAGTGCTTCACTTCTGTTGTTGTGTAAACACCAAATGTTTGCTGTCCTGTCAGGATTAGCTGATGTTTGTTCCAGGTGGGAGAGGTGTTTTTAGAAAAGAGATGTTTTTGGACTGCTTGTTTCCCCCCAGGAACTGGTGAAATGGAAGCTGATTTAGAATTGTTCTCTGTAATTTTTACTATTGGCTCTAATGAAAAATACCCCAATGCTGAGAGTCTGTGCCACAGGTACTGATTTACCTTGGTCATCTCCACCATGTGACAGCATCAGTTAAAAACCTGCGTGTCTCACCCTGCTTGTGCTGTAGTATAAAACAATAAATACTCTGGAAAATCCTATGCTAAGATCTTAGGCTCATCACCCAACTTTAGAGGGTATTTTTGATTTTTCATTCTGGGTTTTGGTGGGGATACTACTACCTTACCATGCAGAGTAGTTGTGCAGATTAATGCAGTGAAGGTGTATGAAACACATCATGATCAGTGCCATAGAAAAAAGTCCACAAGGAAGCTGCTAATTCAGAGCATGGATAGAACAACATGTACCATAAAGAAAGCTCTGGATCAGGAGCTGAGCTGTGAGGATTGAGCAGGACTTTGTATATCTGCTTATTCTGCTGCACTTGACTGATTTTTCAGTCTCAAGGTGAGCTGATTACTACAGACATAAATAGTAACAGGATTTTCCAGGCTGCAGTCAGTGAGTAAAGAGCACGTTTTGAATTTTAGTGCCCAAAACCTTAGCATTTGACTCACCATATCGCTCAGAGGAAAAGCTTTGGAGCCCTGTCACTGGTGGGCATCCAGCTGCCCGTTGAAGCCGTTAGGTGCTTCTTGCAGTTATCAAGAGGTAAGTAGACATATCAGATTAAGAAAAAAAGGTCCTTTGTTAACACTTTGAGTATTGAAAATAGCCAGGGTTTAAGGAAACAGAAATTCTTAGCACCTAACTTCCAATAGCCTAGTAGGGGGAAAACCCCCATTTACTATTTTAGTTATCAAGACACATGGATGGTGATGTCTGTGTTGCTTTCTTCTGATGTAAAGAGCCCACAAATCTCCACCCTTTCAATTTCCAGTAAAAATAATGAAGATAGAAAAGAAAGAAAATGCCAGGCTTCAGAAGGGAATGTGCCAAGTGCCTCCTCCACTGTACTTTAGCTCAGCTCTGTCATCCCAAATGGCACTTCCTCCTGCAGAGAGGATTTGAGAAATGCTAAACACATATCAATACTGGGGGGTGGGGAAGCAAAGAAATAGTTAACATAATGAAAGCCAGTCACACCTGAGAGGAAAGTAGAGAAAACTATGTAACTTCTTCCAGCTTTCAGAAATGTCTTACTGTTAGATTTGGAAAAAAAAGATCTTCTTGGAGGCTGATGGGGTTTGGTTTGTCCTTGGGGATCTATCTGATGTATGATCTGACCGGGAGTAGTCAGGTAGAGAGAAATGCTTTAGATTTTGAGCGCAGTGGACCATAGCCAAATAATTCAGAGAAGATTAACTATAACGGGAGCTGGGAAGTTGCAGGAGCAGGATGTGGTGGGAATTCTGTGGGTCTTGCATGTTGTTTCCAAAACATGAAGCGTCCCTATGCTGCCCATCAGACCACCATTACCTCTGCTACTGGAAGAGGTCTGTGGTCTGCAGGATACCCTTCTCACCTTTCTCCTTGTGGCTTGGCTACCTCCTGAGACTGGTTACACTTGGCCAGCATTTCATGGTCAACCTTTGGTGACACTGCACGAGTCACTTTCTGTGGCTGTGCCCGTGCTGCATGGGTTGGTGAGCTCCTGCCAACAACAAGAGGAGGCAGAAACTCTGTGTTACTTGATGTACTGTAGCTTGGCAGATTCAATATCAATTATCGGGACTTGTAATGCAGTATCCCTTTTGTTTTCCCTACTTTTCCTGAAAGCTACGCATGGGCCATGAAGATTTGCTGCCATATCATAGGTTGAAAAATTGACTACCTAAATAAACCAAGCTGAACAGGTGGAGTTTATCGCCATACTTGGCCACAAAGACTTGAGGGGTATCATACTGTTAGATGAAGCTGGCAGACAGCTGGGATAAGGTCCCCAGAACACCCCAAAACCCACCGGGACCAACAGGAGGGGATGCAAACCCTGCAGTGACCCATGGCCATCTCCCTTCCTGCAGAAGAAAGGCATAGCTCACTTCTGTAGTTTTCTGTGCTAGTGTAACAAGTCAGTTTAGCTTGGTATTGCCCTTAGGCTTATTCCTAAAAATTTGTAAGAAAACTTCTTGAATCATGGTTAATATGTGAAAATTTGCATGTGCATGTGTCGTGGTTTAAGCCCAGCCGTAAATCAGCCACACAGTTTGTTGGCCCACCCCCTCACTCCCGCTCCTGGAGGGATGGGGAGGAAAATCAAAAGAATGTAACTCCCACGGGTTGAGATAAGAACAGTCCAGTAACTAAGGTATAACACAAATCACTGCTGCTGCCACCAATAATAATAATGATAAGGGAAATAACAAGGGAAGAGAATACAGCCTCTCACCACCCACCAACCAGTACCCAGCCTGACCGAGCAATGAACCAACTCTTCCAGGTCTGTGTTCCCAGTTTTGACATCCTGGGCATGATGTGCTGTGGTATGGAATACCTCTTTGGTCAGTTTGGGTCAGGTGTCCTGTCTCTGCTTCCTCCCAGCTTCCCCGTCTCCCTGGCAGAGCATGAGGCTCAGAAAGGCCTTGGTCAGAGTAAACATTACTGAGCAATAGCTGAAAACATCGGTGTTATCAGCGCTGTTTCCAGGCTGAAATTCAAAACCACAGCACTGCACCAGCTACTAAGAAGGAGAAAAATGACTGCTACTGCTGAACCCAGGACAGAATGCAGAAGTATTATCACCCATAAACAATTAGGAAGCTAAGTGTTTACATGATTAGCTGATTTGTGGATGCTATCTGAGAACAAAGTGCTGTTATTAGCTCTAGCACATTTCAACACAGTTCTATTTCAGTTGCAGGGAAGTTAATAATAGATTGTCACATCTGTCTAAACTACAAGGTCTTTGAGGCATGGATGTACTTATGCTACATATATTCCCTTGTAGCACAGGAAAAAAGTCTTGACTTGAGAATTCAGTTTAAGAGATATAGCTTAAAACCAGATTTGGGGAAAATATTTTTGCAGAATTATAGAGCAAGAAGTTAAAGGTTTTTGAATTGCTTACATTTCTTTTTTAAGTGAGATTGCTAAGAAAATGGCACAAAAGAGCACAAATGCTCCATTATGAAGAAAAGTACAATGAGTATATTCAGGTTATTCAGACTTTCTGCTACTATGAGTGTTACACTGAAGTGCTAGTCATCTGGCCTTTTAGTATTATATGTGATTGCATTAAAGCTATTGAGAAGTTTGGAGTATTTATATTTCCATGAATATATTTTTAGGAACTTTTTCCTGAGTACTGTGTTTAGGCAGTAAATGCTTCATTTCTGTTTTAGTTCCTAGTCTTTTTAATTGCATTACCTTGGCAGTAGGTAGGTTGAATCCAACAGTGACACCATATAATGCAGCTGATGTCACTCTGCAAGAGGAGCACGGGCTGTGTGTCCTGGGGAAGCCCAGCTCTTAATCTCTGGAGCTTCTTGCCAGTTGACATGAACCAAGTAAGACCATCATGGGCAGGATGGCCTCTTCAGACCATTTTCAGACCTGTTTTTCTATCTTGTTTTCCTAGCACAGGACTGAACATTATTTTCTCTTTCATGATGTTAATTGTGATCTATTTTCTTGGCTCTGACATCGAAATACTGAACAGTTAGGACACTCTCAGTGTACAGGCAGCAGGGTCCTCAACATCTGGATTGTGTGGTGCAGATGACAGGCTCACTGCACCATTTGCTGCCTCAGGGCTGTTACTGAATGTGTTAGCACTGAACAGATGTGCTCTGAAAGTCCTCTTCTCCTGCACTTTATCAGGTCTCAGAAAACCTCCTGTGGCATGTGTCGTATTGTGAAGATCTCTTACTCTGAAACATGGTTAAGTCTAATACCAACATACTTCCCTTAGTCACACCCACATAAACAAGACTGAATCTTTTTCTGCATAATTCATAATCTCCATTATATGTTTTGCACTCAGAAAATGCAAGCCCTTCTCACAGTCTCCGTCCCCTGTCTGTGCTTACTTCATGTGAACTACTGCAGTTTCAGGGTCAGGAGCTGTCATCTGGCCACTGAAACGGTGTCAGAAAAAATAGCCTAACTCAGGTGGGGGAAAAGAGAGTGCAAGTCTCAGACAGAAATAGCTGGTGAATGAAAAGATGTCCTATAATAACCCCTAAAACAAACTCGGACTGGAACTGGCAGTAGGTAAAACAAATTTGTGGTGACAGAGCTGAGCAGACGAATTTTGAAGATTGCTTTGTTTACCATGTTTGCGCCCTGTCATCTTGTTGTCTGTGCTGTAGGTGTTGCATGATGCCTGTTTTAAGCAGCAGGTTTCTGCCCTTGTGATCCTCCATGCTGTCCTACAGCAGAGTCCTCAAAGAGTGGACCTCTGCAGAAAGATGATGTCTGTTATGAAATCATTGTCCCTCTGTTTGACTCAAGTGCAGTATATTAGGCAGATATAATTGTGTTCTTCTGATATAGACATGAAATGGCAATGCTGCCACCACACTGCTAAAATGATTTTTTTTTTAATTTAAATGAAAGAACTAAAACTTTTCCCCCAAATTTTATTTCTCTAAGCCAGCAATAATTACAAGTATATTCCAATATTCAGCTAGGTTTATCTTACTTATCTCCCATTTCAGTAGATCAAGGGACTACAAAGCTCACAGAAACACGCTTTAGTTGATCACAAAGATGGTGCATGACAGTAATTACATTTTTACTCTCAACTTATTTAATTTTCTAGCAAAATTGGAAGAAGGGCTTTATTGCTAATGGGAAGAGGCTGCTTCTTACACCTGACTACTTGTACTTGACTAACTGCTTCACTAGAACATAGGCAAGTCTGGTGACAGATCATTAGTTTTCACGGATGTAATTTGAGAAGCCAAGTATTAGTAGAAGGCTGGTCTGCCAAAACCAGCATAAAGGTATTAATGCATATTAAAACTAAGCTGTACATCTGTTTTCATGCTGCCTCTGTCAAGTTATGGATTAATTGCTTAAATGCATTAAGACAGCAAATAGCATTAAGGCAGCAAATACAAAGAGAAGAAATTACTTTGTGTTATATCAAAGAGCAGAAAAGGATGAGACTTTCCACGTAAAGACCAATTACCCTGGAACAGGTAATGTCGTTTAGAAAATGGGACCACTGATGAAGGTAGATGTTATGTCTAAGCAAAAGCAATTACATGCTGCATCATTTGGCCTTTGTTAATCAAGGTTTGCTCATGCCATTGTAATTCAAGTTTATTTCAGTTGATGCCAACTTGAACTTCTGCTGGACAGGTGATAGCTTACTGATATATCAGAAGCAGCAACTTATTTAAGAATGTATTTTCATTCTATTTTCATCGGCTCTTGTATCGTTAGTGCCCTTGCTTGTTTGTTTTATTGCAAAACTATCATTGCAAGCTGTGGAAATCTGTGCCCCCACAGTTGCTCAGTACAACCATTTCCTGCAGTGAATGGCATCCTTCCCCTTGTTACCTTTGATAATAACCTTTTTATTTCAGTTTATAACTATATTTTCTTTGCCTTTATTTCTTCATCTATAAGAATACACTTCAATTGCCAATAAACCCCACAGTCAGTAGTGCTGGAAATGTTATTTTCACAGAAGAAAATATTTTGCTTAAACTTGTAAAATTAAGACAGATACTTTGTCTTTTGAAATACACGGACATGAAATTTGATGGTAGCGCTTGAAGATTCATTCATTTCTTTCCAGGGTCTGATAAAAGTGGCTTAATGGAAGATGTTTTCAAAGGAGAAATTTTGTTACTTGTTTCAGTGGGGACAGTATTAGAGCATGGTATGACGAGGAAAATAAGAAAGAAAATAACACTCTTTTGTTCTCTGTACATGGCAACTGATGTGACTGAATGAGACTGTTTAATGGGATTGAGATGAGAAATATCGAGTGTTTTTCAGTATTTTTTGCATTTCTTTGAATATCCTGTCAAATCACTGGCTTTGTACGCACCTTGCCACGTACTCCCACATACAAAGCTTACATTTTTTTAAAGTTCTTTGCTATTGCCACAGATACAAAGAACAGTAGAGGAAAGTGTAAATCACTGGGTGCTCAGACACATTGCATCATTTGAGAAGTCTTGCAAACCAAAAGCTCACAGTAGAAGCTAAGAGGTTTCTAGGGTTCTTACCAAAGTAAGAGTGGTTTAAGCACTTCACAAGATTGGTCTCAGAATTATTATAAGATTATATATGATATAAGCAAATCTGCCTCCCCCAAAGACTGAAAAAGAAGACAGGCAGTAGTAACTATAATCATGTTTACTGTTCTGGGGTTTCACAAAAGAATTTGTTGATTTGCAGAGTGGTTAAATTGATTTTTATACCTTTCTGAGCACACAAAATAGCAATTAGTCAGTGCTGTATATTGGATTTTTGACAGGTATAAAATTATAGCGCCAATTATTTTATGTAAGTCAATGAACAATAGACATTTCAAACAGGAGAGGATTCTGAACAATTTTTAGGACAGCGCTGACAGTAGAAATACACCAGTTCACTAGATGTTTTAAAGGTATGACTGTAATTTGCAATAAAATTGAATACAATGTTTGTTATGTGTGTGTGCCACATACCTGGTATTTTTTTTTATAATGGTGGCTACTTCTTTACTGATACATAGTAAGATTTGTTAACCACTTAAGAGTAATGTAGTGGCAACTGAGACTTCTTTGATCTTCACGCTTCACAGAGGCGTAATGGAAAGAGTACTGATTTTTCTCATTAAAAGAAATAAATTTATATCACCTGACCACAGAAAATCTCTATTTGTCATATGTATTTGGTCTTTCAGGTAGGTGAAACAACATTTTACTCCAAGGCAAGTGGAATTTCGCATCTCCAAAAAGTTGATGACTGCAAAAAGATTTGGTTTAGTTTTTATTAAATTTGAATTATTCCATCTATTTACTTGTCATATGAAAAAATGACAAGTTTAGCAAGCTCTGCAGCTTGGCCCTGACACTCGCTTGACTTGGGTTGTTGCGGAGAGGTTATTAGCTATGTTCTATTATTCAGGAGAAGATATAATTTTAAACCCAGAATGCACTATCGGAAGCTTCTGAACTTACATACCTCTCAATATAACAGTTACATCAATTACAGTAATTTTGTAAATTATATATTTCAATGATTGCCTTTAAAGTTTGCTGCTCTGAAAGCAGGACTTTAAAGGAACACTGTGTTCTTCATCGGTGATAATCTTGTTCTAATAAAAGCATGCAAATAATAGGAGCTTGTTATAAACATGATTCCTACATAATTTGGAAGCCTGACTGAAGCGAATTGCTTGTATTACTCACGGGAAATGACATACAATTGGTTGTGATGAGTGCAGCAGGAGATGATTTCAGAAAAAGCACTGGAGAAAGCTCTCAAGAGCTTTGTGAAGTGAAGTTGGCTGAGTAAATGTGAATGAAAATCCCCCATGCTTATGTAACTCCAAAGTGGGAAGGAAAATCCTATCATATTCATGGGATGTCTTTGTTATACCTAGAGAAGGAAAACCATAAGAGGTATTTCAGTGTTCTTTAAAGATTCTATTGCTTGGAACCTTTATTTGTGTCACCTGAACTACATTTTGTGGCAGTCAGCCCTTTTATTGCCTCTGACATTCTGGTTTGCACGGGTAGGTGTCTTCAGCAGAAGGCGGATCTGGCTCTCCTGTTTTCATGGTTTAGCATTAGGCTGGTGCAATTTTCTCTTTAGTGGTTTAGGAGGGGGATGGGGCATGTTGTTGCCCTTTTTCTTCCTCAGACAAATGCCAAAAGCACATGTATACATGTTGTCTGGCAAAATGGGAACCACGGGAGGAACAAGGGACTTGAGAAGACTCCATCACTGTGCATCGGGCACCCTCTACCACAGGGAATGATTCTGGGTGCAGGTCCTGGCTCCCAAGCAAGACCAGCTCAGCTGAGAAATGGCAGAGAGAAGGGAGTCCTCCATCCCCCTGAGATACTGCTTACTGCTGGGACTCCTTTTTGGCTTAATACCAAAGGTCAATCTGGTACCACCACAAGCTATATTTGCTTTTGTTTTGGTTTATTTTGTTTTCCTCTCTGAATATACTCTTTTGGCTGTCACTGGTGTTAGAAATTAGCAATCATCTGACGTAATACATATGTTCCTAACTGAAATATTTTATAAACCTAATATTATAAAATCACATATCATATAAACACATAATTAACTATGCTACCCTCAATAATCCATGAGGGTTTTATTCCTAATATTAAATACATTTTCAATTATGCTCTCTAATTTGATTTTAAACATTTTAAGTGAGAAAGTTATTGTCTCTTCTTTGACTGTGAACATGTCTCTATCATTGTTTTATTATTTATTCTCATATTTTTCCAGGTAAAATATTCAATTAATACATGTCTCCCAACATCTCCCTCAGTAGCACTTTAGAAATCACTGTTTGTCCTTTACAAACCTTCCTTCATTTCCACTGATTCTCAGCCACACTTTGCAGTGTTTCTCACATTTCTGTTTTTCAGCTCTGCTATGGAGCAGCATTTTTGGCAGAGGCTCCTGGTGATATATATACTGTGGCTATTTCTATCTGCATGATATGTGATGTGTGCACAAGGTTCACAGGGAAAGCATGCTGGGGGACAGTGCCTGAGAACATTATAGTGCTCTCTCTGCTCCAGCCAGGATTGATGCAATGATAGTTTTTCTTCATGCTTATCTCTTTCTATTCTGATTCCACCTGAAATTGAAAAGCGTCATGTCACCAGCATAAGTTGTTCAAGCAAACCATGAGCCAGCTGTATATACACTTGAGGATACGTATACTAGTTACTGGTGCATACACCAGTTTTAATTTGAAAGCAGGTCGTCCCTTCCTAATATAGCTTTAATTAAATAATCTACTTCTTAGCTTTGTGACATAGGGATTAAAGGTTGGAGAAACGATTTGGCAAATATCTGTGGAAAAATACAGAACATCATTTGTTTTTGTTGTTTCTCTCCTAAGGTTAAGCTCAGTTTTAACAGCGTAACTGTTAAAAAGTAGCAAATTTTATTGCCTTTAAAAGTTTCAGATTTTGTTACCCATGCCTTGACTGCTCAGGATTAAACTACCCAATTAATGGCATAATTTCTTTTTTGCAGACAAATGAGGACATTAGAGGCATGATTTATCGTTACTCCAGAGAGTTTTCCTAGTTGGTATTTCTAGCCACATTGCTTGATTTTTATAAACTTCATTTGGTTATAATCAACGCACGTGTGAGGCTGAGGGAGAAGAGATGTACAATTTCTTATTCCTAGCTGTCATAGAAAGCGTTTATTGAGGCAAACTTTTCCTGGGATGACATTATGAGACAGAAATACGAGAAACAGGAGGCATCCCACAGGGCAGGGCTTGGTAATCAAGATTGCATTAATGTTAATGACAGTGGCTGCACAGCTTATTTCCTGTGAGGTAAAGTTATCTGCACCAACAGCTTTAGTGATGGAGGTAAAAACTGGGAAAATTTTGACTGTTTCAGGCTCCTGCATGGCTTCTGATATATCACATGGGAAACAAGTCCACTTGGAAAGATGTGCACTGCTTGCGACAGCCTGAAGGCTGCAGGAGTCAGCAGATGTGTGAGCAGCTCTTTGGGCTCGCTCTGGAAAGCATGGGGGCACTGTACCTGTGAGCCCCAGATTTTGCACTTTTGCACTTGTTTTGCTTGAATTATATTCTTTTGGGTGCTGAGTCTTCCCCCCCCCCCCCCCCCCCCCCCCGACTGCTTTTCAAGGTTTGGCAAGGTCATTTCAAATTCTGGTCTTGTTTTCCCATGTGTTTGTTGTTACTCTGAGCTTGCCAGCATTAGGACATTTAGTCAGCACACTCTCTAGTCCATCACACAAATCATTAGTGAAGATTTTGAGTTGTACTGGATGCTGGGTAAATCCCTGTGGGCTCCCCTTGATAGTGAGCATCTGTAATTGCTCCTTGTGTTTCCCAGTGGGTTACACAAGCAGTTCAGTGTCCTGAAGAGAGGGGGTTCTACTAGTAGCTTGTGACAGCATCATGTGGGACATGGTCAAGATCCTTCTTGTACCTAAGGCTGCTCTATCAACTCATCCTATTACCTTGCTGCAGAAGGAAGCTAGATGGGCTAGATGTGATTTGCTCTGACAAAACTATGTCAGCTGTTACGCATTGCCCTGTTTTTGCTCACTAGCTGATTGTTCCCAAGTGTTTCCAGGGCTGGAGGTAGAGCTGACTAGCATATAGCTTCCTGTCTCCTGCTGTTATCTTCCTTTCTGGACTGTTTGCTATTTCTCTCTAACCAAGGAACTTGACCAGTCTTCACAAGGTTCAAAGGTAATTGCTGAGAGCTCAGATTGCATCCACCCATTCCCCGAGTGCCAGAGATGAATTTTATCTGACCCAAAATGAATGACAGCCTTTAACTTAGCTAATCTTTGAGTCTTCCTTTCTTTATTACTTTTTAAGGATTAAATGCTTTGCTAACAATTGTATGGTTGTAGCTCACTCTTCAGTGAAGAGGAAGCAAAAGAGGTCCTAAACTTTTCTTTTTTTTTTTAAGTTATCTACTTAAGAGGGTTTTAATAATTTGATAAAAAATTTGTTAGGTAGGAATCTGTGCTGAAGACACAGATGTCACCCAAGTTAAAGCTCTACTAGTGAATACAAGGGGAAAATTAAAATCCTTCATCCAGCTATTGTCTATTTTGCTAAGGGGAAAGGTTTTGCTTGTGCAAGAAAAGTCAATGTCTTTTCATTCCTTTCACCTTTACTTAATTTAGGGACTGCATTTAGTAGCTTGCTGAGCCTGTTGAGTTGTCTTGAAATCTGTCATCATTATTTTATTGCTCTTTTTCTTTGTTAAGAGTTAGAAGGTTTGGGAAGATAACTTTGTGCTTTTGGACTAAAACGGGTGAACCTGGACTAGTGGGTGAATGAGGAAATGTAGTTGTGAGATTTATGGTTGCTTTTAAGATGTGCTAAATTTGAACTGAGTTCTACATTTGTAGCTGATGATCCCGGACATAAGGATACTCCATATGCTCTGCAGGGAGAGATGGGATGTCCCTTTTCCAGACAGCTTTTCTGCTGAGCATGTCCCAAGTTCAGCAGTGTGTCTGCTGGAGTCTTGCTGCCATTGCGTTGGGCTCCTGAGAGTGGAATTTTAGATCAAATGTAAAACCAGGGAAAGATATGTAAAAGATCTGAAAAATCAATTGATATGAAGGAGGTGATAATTTAGAAATAAATGACATTCTGACTTTTGCTGTCATTTGGCTGTTTCATTGAGGAGTGATGCTTGATCCAATATTAGCTGTAACATCTATTGTTCTTAATATCAACTTTTGGTTTTAATGAAGTGCATTGAATGACTGGGAATTAGTTATCATGCTAAAAAGAAGAAAAGGCTTGAAATAATTCAGTTGATTCGATGGGTCAGGACAAGTATTTCACCAATTAGCAGCACATGTAACTTTAACAAGATGAGTCAAATTTCTCTGTGTAATGCTATCAGCAGTGCACCAGCACGCACTTGGTGGAATAAGTTGGCTGAAACTAAGCGGTCTTAAGTTCTTTCAGAAACATAATAGGATATAAAACCCAGGTGCAGGAGTAGATTTTACTGAATTAAAAATTATCCTGATCAATCTGGGAGATCTTAACACATCTGGTTTTGAAATGGCTTGGAGAGGCAGCTGAGCTTGGTGAGTGCAAACAGACTTTGATTCCTTTTCTTTTGTGGTACCTGGGACAGTAATGAAGGAATTTGGGTTTTGGTATAAGGTTCTTTGTTAACATGAACAATTTTCAAGTGCAGCAACCAGGGACTTTGTATGGCTCCTGTGTGAATCCTTATTGGTTAATTCTTTTTCTACATTACCTGTGAAGAAGTTAGTCACTTTAACTTTGTTCTTACTAAGTCTTTTGCCAGAACAAAACAAAATATTTCTAGGGAACCACTGAACAGTTTGTTGTACTTCTTAAAATATTTGTTTGGTGTGTGTATATAACAGCCCATGACAATACCCATCCTTCGTCTAGCAGCCATGAAAGGAAAGAATAAAATAGATACCTGTTCTCTACCCACCGTGGGTGAAATGCTTTGAAACCTGATGGGTTGGACCATGCAGTGGTTCTTCGAGGTCATTAATGCTCTGGGAGTGTTTTTTGTCTGTTGCGACTTGTCTTGTAAAGGCACTATGAGTAGCATCTCTGTTGCTTCTTCCTGAGCAGGTAGTGGTCAGGGTCTTACCTGTCAACGTTGCACACTTTGCCCACTGCTCTTTTCAGCTGTGAGGTTTATCTAGGTTATTGACATTCTTCAGGCCCTTTAGCTGTATAAAGGTATTCCCTTCTGGGAAGCACTACTTTCTTGATGAAAAAGCATTTTTCATTTAGGTGGCCAGAAATTTCTTAAATGTTATAGTTATCCTCTGTAAGGAGTCCAGAGTCTGGGTGTGTGAATTAAATTATTAGGGTTGATGTTAAGAGAAATATGACCAGCCAAAGGCAAGTGGGTTGCTGCCTCCAGCACATTCCCATGGAGGAGTTCCGTGAGTGCTCTGTTCCCTCTGGAGTGGGGGGAAGTCTAGGGGAGTGATCTGTGGTGTTGATGATGGGTCACTTCCATCTCTGGACACTCCCATGGTGTCCCTGTCCATGGCAGTGGGTTGCAACCAGGTGATTTTTAAGGTCCCTTCCAACCCTAACCATTTCTATGACATGAGTCTGATGTGTTTTTGCCGGCTTTCATCAGAACTATCTGATAAAGCAGGAATTTCTTTCCATTTATTTTCTATGTCCCAGCAGCTAAATGTTGTTTTCTTAACAAAAGCAATCTGAGGCCCTTCCCAGTAGTTAGATGTTGTGAATAATTAAAGAAATTTTGTTATTTTCAGACAGCAGTGACAGTACGAAATGATGAGACAAAACACTTTAACCTAATTAAGAAACAATTCAGTGAAGAAGAAAACCTTGATACTTATTTATAGTATTTGATTCCATGCAATATGAATTTAAATTTGTGCTTTGGAGGAGAATGCTTCTATCAAAGACTGAAAGCCTGTGTTGTATGCTTAGTGTTTTACAAATGGATTATCTGAGATGTGGGTTTATAGTTATTGCCTGTGGGCAGAATTCTGCCTTAGCACTTAGAGTACAGACAGTAATATAGCTGTACATAACATTTTTCTGCTCCATGTATTGTTGATAGAATTGTGTGGTTAAATAAAAAACTCTACTATTTTTTCCTGTGGTAGAACTAGCAATCAGTAGTTTAAACCATGCCACTGGCTTTCTTTGGGTTAACTGTCTCCATGAAACCTAATTTTTGAAAGGAGGATAATACCTACACCTTTAAGAATCGCAAGGGCTGGAAAATCCTGGTCACACACAAAATGAGCATAAAAACTTCGACTTCTATGCTCCCAGATTCATATGTCCAGTTACACTGGCACTTGGAATATCAAGACCATGGGGGTGTTCTGTGGATTCATAGCAGCTTTTTTGAAAATGAGCTTTAGTTCTTCATGCTTTCTTCCTTTTTTAGGAAGTGCTTCAAGTCTCGGTTGCACTTGCAGGTTTCTCTTTATGAGCTAGTGGATATTGAACAAAGGCATGCATGGAGCTAAACTGGTTTACAACTGTTTTACAGTATAGGAATTGTCTTACAGCGTCCTGCAAATGGTCATTTGCACCATCTTATTTTTAACACGTATTTGCTATGGCTTGTATTAATGTGTAAGATTTTTTCCTTAAGAAACCTTTATCTTGGTGTTTAGCAATTTCTTTCTTCAGCCTTGAGTTTATACTCTGTTAATATTTTTAAAGTATATTCTCTACATCCAGAAAATACATTCAGAGGTGGAGGGCAGTTGTGTGAAACAGCCCTGCATCTTAGGTGTCAAAGACAGATAAAATATATACCAGTTACTGACAAGTGTTGGATTTTGTCACTGTGTTAATGCTGGTTACATATCACTTAGGAGAAACACTTGCTCCTTGATTTATGCTCACTGACAATGAAGTGTCCAGGATGATTAATTACAGCCCTAAATGACAGTGCCCTTATTCATATCTCCCTGGCCTGAATGACTGAAATGAATAAATATATATGTAGCACTGTGGAATTTGCCATTAGCTGTTGAAATATTTGTGGACTTGATATGTTGTGAAGGGATTTCGTTGAGGTGTATTCTTGTAATCAGTAACTTGCTACTTTTTAACAGCAGTTTGTAGAGAGGGAAAGAAATAGGGGATTCTGGAACTGATTAGAAGGAAATGGATAACAAGGTGAAAATGCTTTCAGACAAATTGTTATGACATTTCTTTGGCAATTTGAGTCCTTAAACCATCCCTTTCTGCAAGTATTTTAAGGATTCTGCTGTTATATCGTCATTTATTTTTGAAAATTTTGGTTTTTCAAGTCTATAAACTACCTTGGGAACCTGTATTTTCCGACGATAAGACCCAGGCATGTACTAGGACAATGTCAAGTAGCTCTGTCTTATCAAAAGGAGTTTGCAGTTATCGGAGCAAGCAGAAGTATCTCTGTCATTGTATAAACACAGACACCTACATTTGCCTCTCATTTGTGACCTTGATTAGATGTATTTGTTTCAATGATTTTTTTATGTGAGTTAACACTCACTGCATAAAGAACAGAATCAGATTTGGTAACAGAATTGGATAATTTGTAATAATAATCAGTGGCTGTTCACAGCTGAAAAAAATGCAGACAACCTCCCCCTTGCCCCCAGTAGTCATATTTGGCTTGATTTTTCTGAGGCTTTAAAGGTAATTCTCTTAGTAGTTCCTGCCTATGTCAGCTGAGGATTCAGGCTTCTAAGAGTTTGCAATTTGTACGTAAAATTAGTTTTATTTTGCCAACAGTATTGGGTTCTGTCACAGATCTGTCAGATGATAAATCTGTCATCCATTCAGTTGCCTGGGGCTGCGAAGGTTTAATCGGACTTTTTAGTCTGGCAATGAAAAATATTGGGAAACTAAACAGCAGAGTGAAGGAAGAGTGGAAATCCTGGCAAAAGCATCGGCGCTCTGAAATGGAGCTGTTTGCACTGTTCCAGAGGCACATACAGAAACATGTATGCTAAATCAATTCTTTAGTTATCTGAATTAGAGAGTGAAGCTGGCTTCTGTATCAACACTGATGTTTAGAAACCTTTGCTTTATATCCCCCAAAGCTGCTTTTGGGCTAGTTTGCTTCAAATCCCTTTAATAGGTCTGTGCAGTAAAGACCTTCATAGAACATCCAATGTGAGCAGCTTTTTTTAGCTGCAGGTGAACCAACAAAACTTACGAATTCATAACTTTCAAAGATTTTAGGCTGGAACTGCCTGAAACATTCAAAGACATTTGCTAAATGGAAATGCCATTTTCTGTTGTCAGATTGAAATAACTGGGATTTTTCTCTGCCCTTCATTCACCCAAAACCTGTGGCTCTTCTTCAGGTCTTCATTAAATGCGTTCACTTAAAGGCAGTGCTCTCTTTTTTGTAGTTTGTGTTTCAACTACAGTATTTTTTGTGAAGTTTATGGCTACTTTTATTTTAGAATTTAACTTTTTTGTGCCTCAGTACCCCACGTGTAAAATGGAGATAATACTGCTGCCTTACCTTGTCAGTTTAATTAATGTTGTGAAGAATTCAGATAGTGACAAACAGCAGAGAAAAGCCAAAGGAAATGAAAAATTCTTTATTCCAGAGCAGTGTTTGGACAGTAGGCAAGAGATAAAGCCTCAGACACACAGTGAAAAATGAGGCAAACAGAAATATTAAATACATGCTCATTAAGTAAAAAAGATTCATCCTATGTGTTCAGGGAAGCAGAAGCACTTGGGGAAATGCTGATGATGCAATTAAAGACATGTAAATAAAGATAATGAACACGATGGTGGAGCTGTGATAGCAAAGGCAATGTTATGTCATGCATTTCTGTAATCTGTGTTCCTTAAACCAGGTATTCATTATGTTTTTTTCTGTATGTGTATTAAATTGACTTTGAAACATTGGCTGATTCAATTAGGAAAATATTTCCCTGTGAAAATCAATATATTTTCTTACTACTTCTGAGTAACTTCTGATAGGAAAATATGGTATGGATTACAGGGCCAGATATACCATGAAAAAAGTAAGTAGTTTCTTCTAGATTTAACCTTTAAAGAAAAAATAAATGTAGACAGGCATTAAAGCTGGGGGTTTGAAGTGTTGTTTTTTTATTAGTACAGGAAGGTTTCCCTGACATGCCTGAAAGGCTTCATGCTTCAGGATGAATTAGTTTTGCTTTGCATACACTTATGTGTCAGTGACATCAGGGGAAAGATACTTGATGCTCTGGGGCTTCCAGAAGGATTTCAGCAGCTGGGAGGTGATGGGATGAGTGGCTACCTTATGTATTAATTCATTACTTTATAGGCTGCTAGAGCATCTACAAGCAGATAACTTCATTTAGGTTTTACTGTGAGAAATCTCGTCTATTGGCTTGCTGAGACTGAAAGGAAGCTTGAAGTAAATGAAGCTCATTTAAGGAAATGTACCAAGTGCATGTCTGAGTAGTTCTGTGTTTTAGAGGAAGTGTTTTGGGTCAGGTTTCAGCAATGTTCTTCTCACAGAAATTCTGCAGCTATCTGTTTACTCATTTGGCTGTGTTAACCCAATCCAACTGCATGCTTCATGAGAGCAGAGAGTTCATGAATGGGTGATTTCTTAAGCAATAAACTGGAGTGAATTGGATTAGAAAGTTCCCTATTGGTAGTCAAGGTAATACTACATTGCTATATAGTCCAAAGGCAGCCAAAATGTCAGTTTAGTGAAATCCACAACATTTCAAGAGACTACAGAATGCAGTTGTGTATATGGAAAGCTTCTGAATAGAAATTTGCCAGGCTGAAACACTCTGTTTCTCCTTTGGAGAGTTGCTGTGGTGTTTGGTGGATTTCCTTAGGCAGCTCTCAAGCCGAGAAGCTGAGCATGAAGGTACCACCATTGCTTTGACATGTCTGCTTCATTTCCACAAATTCTTTTCAAGTATCTTTTTTTTTTTACCCACACCACTTTCTACTAGAAAGTTCTCATACATGTTTAAGGTTCCTTACTGAGACGTGTTCGTGCCCTTCATGATGTTATACCCTCTGCTGAGGGAGATGCTGAGATTTTTGTTACAATTCAAAAAGACCGTATTCGTCCTTTGCTGACTTTGGATGTATAACCCCCTTTGACCTCTGCACTGCTGTCATAGCAAGATAATCTTCCCTTCACTGTGGAGATCTTAAAGATGTGGGATGAATCAAAATATGACCGAGATACTTCAGTTTTAATGTAAAGTAGTAATAGCATCATCATATACAGCATCTATGTTCCCTGTGCCTTGTCAGGATTGTTCAACACTGTCATTTTTTTGGTCTGAAATCATACCTGTTCTCTGAGATCTATTGATAACTCAGGCTTCTGTAGGAGTTCTGGGCTAAGATCAGCTTTGTCCAAGAATTTCTACAATGCTGAGTGGGCCAAGCACCCAGTGCTTGGAGGCACTGCTCCTGCAGTGTGAAGAGGAGAATAGTAATAGTAGCAATAATAAATGAAAAACAAAACACACTAACAAAAGCCCCCCAAAGAAACCAAGCTAAACAAGAACTCCCCCCCCAAACACCAAAACCACTGCCCTGTTCCCCCACCTCTCCCCCAAAAAAACCCCAAAGCACCCAACTGAAGAACAAGGCATGGGGGGAAATTGCAGCATGATTTGATACATGTCATAGGATCCATATGAGGTAAAATTTAACTTCTGAAGTCATGGAACCCACCTAAGGTGAGGCAAAATTCATGTCATGCACTGGGTTGCAGTGAAGTGAAGCACCCACTGACAGACCCCAAGTCTGCCTGCTCCCAAAGAGCAGAGTTCAATCTCTATTCGATCACTGTGAGACTAATGATACACAAGGTAGTTGCTGTCCTTCATCTGTCTGGTGAAGGCCCCTGATATACATGGGGCCCCTCCTTGCAATGTTAGATTTATTGAGGTTAATTGCAGTTTAATTGATATTTTTCCCAAAATGATTTTTAATTTTCTTTGAATGACAAGCAATTATGGAATTTTTTCAGGGTCTGCATCAGGAAACAAAATTCTTTCTGCATTCTTTCATGTATGTAGTCAAATATGTTCAGAATTGTGGGCTACAGTAATAAGTATAAAGTCTAATTGTGAATAAAGAATGAAATGAAAGATTCTGTTAAGCATCAGAGCTATTGTTGAATTATGCATGTTTAAATAATGCATGGTACTTTCAAGAACTTTGAAAAGAAATAATATGGGATAATCTGTAAACTATGGAGGAATGGAATTGATTTTTCTGGAGTGATTTACATTTGTCTAGTGATTCCCAGAAAAGACAAAACGCTTTTGCTTGTACATGCATAAAGAACTTTGAATAAAATTTCTCACTGCAAATTTCCTGTGTTCTGAGCTAATGAAATCTTTTTCAGTTGCTTAAAAAACAATAGAAGCTTTCTTCATACGGACAGTCATCTCTTTGTTATTGCCTAAATTGAGAACTGTGACTTTCCTGAAATGTCCATATGCTTTGTACTTGCCCATGAATCTTCTCACATTTCTTCAGAGTATCCTTTCTAGGAAGCTTCCTGGTACTCTTGCCTGGCATAATCTTTTATTCTGAGTGTGGGCTGGTTTGACATTCTATGTGGTACAATGCAAAACAATCTGATATCCCCTATGATCTCCAGGATTTGGGGGTGGAGGGCCCCGCAGCAATAAAATAAGCCTTTTTTGAGAGTAGCAAATGCTTGTGAAGGCTCCGTTATTCTTTTGACTTTTTTTCTGATTTGCATCAAGGGATGTGGAAAATGATAAATGCCAAGAGTAAAATGTGGTATTGCTGTCACAGGAGAAGGAAAACTCTGTTTAGAGAATAGATCTGAAATGTTAAGCAGAAAGTCCATATAAATCTATACCTGTTGAAAATGTGCCATCATAAAGTCATTGCCACAGATGGTGGGAAGAATAATTTAAAAACTGTATATATGCATACGAGTGTGCTCATTTGCATAGTTTTTTTCAAGTAATAAATTCTTACTGTGTTTCTAATTTCACTGGCTTTCTAGATTCACAAGTAGATCAAAATAAACTAATATACTATCCTCTGGATTGACTTTGAGGGAAAAATGACAGCTTTTATTGAGATGATGAGAAAATCATTTAGGAGGGACTAACAAAAGAGTAATTGTGGCTCTATCTTACGTGGTGTGAAATGTCTTTGGTAAATTATGAATGTTTCTAATGTGCATTGAATGAATTTTCTTCAGCTCTTTAGATCTTGTGATCAGTAAGATCTGCTATTCAAATATGATTTTTTGAACATGGTCTAAGTGTGAGCCGGTGAGTGCATTCTCCTTTGGTAGACATATGACCCCTAGAAATCACTTAGTGTTGAGTTATGCATCCTTCTACATACGGCAGTAATGGAGAGAACTGGTTTCCTAGATAACTGTACGGATTTCATACAGTCTGTTCTCTTGGTTGTCTAATGTTGGCATCACCGTTCCTGCAAACCCATGCACAAATAAGTGAGCCTGACAAGATGGCATGCAAACCTCTCAAGACAAGAAGGACCTGCACACCCGGCTGCTCTGGCACTTGTGATGTTCTACTCAGAAATGCTGTCACAGAAACAAGTCACTTTAAAGGTTACCTGCCTATGATTAAGCCCAATGTACAGATATGACCTGAAGACATGGTTTATCTGGTTTAAATACTCATTACAGTCAGCCTCGCTGTTTGTTTTTACCCTCTCAGGGTAATTAATCTGTGAAAAGAGAGTAAAATAGTATATAGCAGTCTTACAGGGGTGTTAAGAGCTACAGCTAACTCCTGTCTGTGAGATGGCACCACTTCAAGGCTCTTGGCTGAATAATTCCCTCTGAATACAGAGTATTATTAAGCAAGACCTTGCAATGAATCTGAAAACAGCAGATACATTAGCAGTGCATGGCTCTGAAAGCATTAACTCCCTTGGTCCTTCCTGTACCAGCCTGTCAGCATGTGGGTTTCCCGTTTTGGTGGCCTTTTGGAGTGACTATCATGGGGAATTGTCTTGAAGTAAGAGTTTATGTCAGGGCTGGCACAAGTCAATCCTTGCTTCTTTGAACTCTCTGCTTTTATTTATAAGCTTGCTGTAGACTTTGAAAGATTGTCCAAGGAATTAAAAATAGAGATGGAAATAAAGCAGTTATGTGCTCTGGAGAAGGTGTAGCTTGTGCAACTTCCTGGAGATCGGAATAATTTGCTTCTCATGTGGAAAATACATTGAAAGAGGGATAGGAGGAGCTGTTTTTCTAAATTTCCACTCAATGGAATATTGCAGATTGCTAGTTAGGAAAGGAATTTAAACTTCTCATGTTCACAAATCTTTTCGGCTTTCCATATCCTCCAGTAAAACATCACTTGTTGCTCTGCATCTGTAGTACTAGACTGGGAAAAGCAATGTTTAGTTCCCAGCTGTGTGTCAGTCTTTCCTTGTGAACTGCTCAGAGTGATTAAGGTGAAACCCAGTAAACTGTGTACTTAGACCTTAATCTTCCTGTACTTTTTCCTCCCATTCAATTCTTTGTGAAATTGATACTGCTATCTTATTTGTACATTTAGCTTGTAAAGTCTTTGAAATAGAGCTTTTTCCCTGTAATACGAATGCATAGATACCTATTAAGTCTCCAACAATGGATCTTTGATTTTAATTGTGGTCTCTTAGTGCTGATGCAATATGGATGACAATAACACCACATGTGGATATACCCCCTATTACTTCATGGAAGCTGATTACAGAGGCTACACAGCCCCGCATGCTGTGAGGCTCTTACTTGTGCAGGGTCTTTTGCCTTGTAATTTTTGTGACATCAAGAAATTTGGTAAGTGAATTCCTGCACAGGTTGTGGTAAAAGCAAAGGATAAATCTTCCAAAATGTCTAAAGCATACAGTCAGCTTATGAGGTATGTTTTTACTTTCTGCCACAGCTGGCTTTTTTTTGTGTGTGTTTCCTAGTTTCATGCAAATCCATGTTGTAGGTTTCAACTGGGAACTTGGAGGAAAAACCATGGGTGTCAGGTGCTGCCCATATTCTGTGCTGGTTTAATCCAAGAATTCTGGTTTAAGTCTGGTGTTAAAAGGGTAGGGATGTGTTTTCTGTAACTTCTGTTGCAAGATGAAGTGTGCTACGTAGTGCTTTGAATTGCTGTGCATGTACAGGATTTCTTGTTTGACCTGCCATCACATTGATGGGCTTGACAAGCAGCTCAGCCCCCTAATTCTGATTTTTACAGTTCATTGCTGTTTCATATAGACAGCATCTCCTTCTCACCCTGTGTATATACTAGCCCTTGTATTGATTTATTGTGGTAGTTCTTTAAATCTGTTGCGAAAGAACAGATTCTCTTGGCATTTGACATACCTTTTAACTGTAAATAAGTTAAAGAATGGAAAATCTTGGAAAAGTAAAAAAGAAAATTAACTAATTATATCTCTTACAAGAGGTTTTATTTGAAAAGTAATAGAAATGAGAGGGAAGATCCTATAGCTATCATAAAGGAGCTTTCTTTTTAATTCTCCTCTGTACCTGATGAGATGTGTCAGTGAAACTGAATTTGTCATCTTTATGGATATCCTATATTAGATTGTTTGAGACACGTCTATAAAATTTGTGGCGTGTTGTATAAGCTTAAAGAACATAACTCATGTTGTTTTGGAACTTTTTTTTCTCTAGTTCCTTTGCTATAAACCAGTGCCACCTGTGGTTTCTTGTTTCTGTGCATGCACATGCCTTTTGATGGAGACAGGAATGTGTAGTCAAGTTCTTGCAAGGACAAAACTGAGCCAAAGATGTACTTGAAATAGGTGAGTACTTGATATCTAGAAGACTGAGCTGTTGCGTTGCACAAAAATAATGTTAACAATCCAGGTTGGTGAGGCACTGGAATGGGTTGCCCCGGGAAGTTGTGAATTCTCCATCCCTGGTGGTGTTCAAGGCCAGGTTGGACAGAGCCTTGGGAGAGGTGTGAGATGTCCCTGCCCATGGCAGAGGGGTTGGAACTAGATGATCTTAAGGTCCTTCCTAGCCCAAACTATCCTATGATTCTATAACAATACTTGTGTTATTTAGTCTTGAACCGATATGCAGGCACTCGTGCATACTGCTGACAGCTAAGTGCAATTATGAATTCTGCTTGTTCATAGTTACAGAACACTGTTCAATGCTACTCACATTACTTCAAACTAGCTGTGCTGCAGGATATATGAGGCTGATGCCTTTTAATTGTACTCTTAGAAACAAATTTTCTCATTGTTATTCACCAAGACTCACAGTTATCCTATGCAAATTAGTGAATGGATGTGAATTCTCCTGGCTTGGTATGGTATCTGTTGTTAGATTAGTGCCTGGTCTTTCTTCAGGGAAATAATAGAAATTGTATCTCTTGTGATTTGATATGAAATACACTTTCCTGAAAAATCTGCACAGTAAGAGGAAAGGACCCCCGCTAGAACTGGTTAAAATGCCTCATATTTTATGAGACGCCTCATAAAATAATTTCCAGAACCTCTTTCTTTGTCAGGGAATTATTTTCAAGGAAGTTATCAGTAAGTTAAACTACTCTGCTTGTGTCGTGATTTGAACCCAGCCATAACTCAGAACAATGCAGCCTCTATCTCACTGCCCTCCCTCCTTCCTCCCCCCACCGCTCTCGGAGGGGTGGGGATGAGAATGAAAGAATGTAACTCCCGTGGGTTGAGATAAGAACAGTCCAGTAACTAAGGTATAACACAAACCACTGCTGCTACCACCAATAATAATAATGATAAGGGAAATAACAAAGGAAGAGAATACAACTGCTCACCACCCGCTGACCAATACCCAGCCTGACCCGAGCAGTGATATCGTCCTTCCAGGTAACTGCCCCCAGTTTATATAGTGGCCATGACGTGCTATTGTACGGAATACCTCTTTGGTCAGTTTGGGTCAGGTGTCCTGTCTCTGCTTCCTCGCGGCTTCCCCTTCTCCCTGGCAGAGCATGAGGCTCAGAAAAATCCTTGGTCAGACTAAACATTACTGAGCTGCAGCTAAAAACATTGGTGTTACCAGCTGTCCTGGGTTCAGCAGTAGCAGTCTTTTTTCTCCTTCTTGGTAGCTGGTGCAGCACTGTGTTTTTGATTTTGGGCCTGGGAGCAGTGCTGATAACACCAGTGTTTTCAGTTACTGCTTGGTAATGTTTTGGTCTGACCAAGGACAGATAGATTGCTGTCTCCTGGCAGGGGATGCAATAGCAGATGTGTGCATGGACGAGAGGGACGTGTGTGTAGAATGGATGTGTAGGGGCGTCCATCCAGGAATTTCAGATGTGCTCCTTCACCAGGTCCTTTGTGCGGGTATTAAAGCTTGCCCTGTTTGAGTGCTGCAAGCACTTATATGATAAATATGACACAGAAGAATGCTGAGATGCTGAATTTCCTATCCTGGACCAAGCTGACATTTGGAAAACCAATTCAAAAGCATGTAAGTCAGAATGACCAGTCCCCTGGCGCTATAGGATAAGATCTTGGCTTTGGTATCCTTGTGGTGGGCTACAGCAAGAGCTCTCTATGAAGGCAGTAATGGTTTTATGGAAGATAGAGGCTTCAGCCCCCTACTTTCCCCTTGGAATGGGGCAGCAGGCAGTTTCAGGGTGGTTTCCACCTACAAGAGGAGGTTTGGGGCTGTATACCTGACTGGTGTTCATCAGTGTACAAAGCTCAGTGCCCCTCTGTGTAAAGTTTTTCCTCAACAAAACATAGACTAAACCAGCCTTTATCACCAATGATCTTATTTGAAGAGAAAGATAAACCAGGAAAGATGTGCGAGGTTTGTGTTTGTACTAAGAACCTCAGTGTGTGCCAGATCAGACACTGCTGAATTAGCTGCTTTTTAAGCAAAAGAACAAAAAAACCAACAGAAAACACACACATGTACACCCCACCCCACCCCCCCCCCCCAACCATCCAGCATCACCAACTGTGCTTTCTACCTCTCTGGTGAAAAGACATGATCCCCATAAACAATCTCACTGAAATCTGTTTGGGAACTCCTAGTCATTCATGTTACCTTTATTAGAATTTTCTGCTGATTTTCAGACTTTGTTCAGGAAAGGTAAAGGAAAGGCTTCACAAAGCTGTCATACGATTACAGGGGGGAAAAGAAGGAAGTGAAAAAGTCAAAGCTGTTTTTGACCAATGTATGTAGCCAGCAGCGATGGTATCTGCGCCTCAGTTGTTTTCATTTCACTGTTTACAGAAATTGAGATCTACAGTCAGTGGTTTCTGCACAGGTAAAATACAGAAATCATTTGTACAAAACCTTGCACAGATGTCTTGTCTCTGTTTATGATTGTGCACTTTGTTAGATGTGATTTTCTCCAAACAGTTCCTGCTTCCTAGGCTGCAGGTTGGAGGCAATTTGAGAATTTTCAATTTGGGCTGTTTTGTTGCCTTTTATGGGTTTCTCTTGTAAACAGCAAGTTTTAATTCCAGGTTTGCAGGGGCATATACTATGTAAGCAACTTAGTAGTAAATCTCAAAGTTCAGACTGCTGTCTGTATGGACAACTTAAATCTTGAATCATGAAGCTTTTGGATCCCTCCTGTGCCTCAGTTTCCTCTAAAACAGACTTGCCTACCTATATATGATATATACTACCTATATAGTTGAGAGGTTAAGGAAAGCAGTGTTTTCACATAGTTTGAGATTCATTTACTGAGATAAATGAGTTACTATAAAAACAACACTGGTAAAATGAATTACACCTGGGAGGACCACAAAAATCTTTATAGACATACAAGGTAATTAATTAAAAATATTCCATTACTTGGTAATCATTTAAAAAGTGAATTCTAAATCTATTATTAAATTTCTTAGAGGTTTTTTTTCCCAGTTCTTCCCTATCTTTATAATATTTAATACATATTTATTATTATGTATTATATTAATATTCAAGCTATGGAATACCTATATGTGAACAAATAAGATTTTTTCCCTCTGGAATGCTCTGAGCTTTAATCTTTCTTGCATCAAGTCTCCTTAAATATTAAAATGTAATAAGAAGTGATGGTATGTGGATTCTCTGAAGTCTTTCTAAACTTGCAAAAGACAAAGCTTGAATCTCAAACAAAAAGGGATGCTTTTCTGAAACCTAACTACAGTATATAAGGAGGGATCCCATAAGGTTTCAGTCTGTGTTGGTCTAAAGGGAATGTAACTTGGTATCTTTTTCTCATATTTTTTTTAAGTTTATCTCCTTTGTAGTTAAAACAATGTATGATTAACATGACCCCATTTCATTAATTATCTCTGCCTTGGATTGTTACTAGGGAAAAACATCAAAGTGACCTGGCTGTTAATTAATTTTAAGTAACTTTTGGCATGATGAAACATGGCAGAGAGCATGCAACAAATACTTTTCAATTTAACCCTGCACCAAAGCACACAGTGAGAGGAATTTCCCCTACAAATGTCTCATGCTTCATTTCAGATGACAGCCTCCTGCAGTTCAGAATCTGACAAAAAAAACTCATGAAGTCTTTATCCTGCAAGGGCTTATTGCCTGGAAGTCAAGGTTTATGTATGCATGGTTAAGAGCAGGATCCAGTAGGATGCCAACACTCTTGAGATAGGCTTTTGGGAGAATATAAGCACTTCTGATGCTTTGCATTTGTACCATTGCTGTCTTCTCTGCCAGTTTCTGCCGAACTGGATAAATACTGCTCACGTATTTCAGAGGAGAACGTGCTTGTCCACTTCAAAGTAATTTCTATCTGTGGATGCAGAGCAGATGGACGCATCTCCTTGTATCTGCAGTGAGTGTTCAACATTTGGAGTGTGGTATCAGGCCTTATGCTATTGGGTGCTCCTATACTTTTTTGGTGTGAGCTGGGGTGCATTCTCTGCCAAACCCCCCAGTATTAAGTCTGTTATATGCTTAGCAATAACATATCTAGGGGGACAGTACAAAGTAAATACTGAGAACTTATTTACAGCTAAACGTGCTTCATTTTGCTGTTTGCAGTCACACATCAGTTCCTATTAGAATCTACATTTTAAATTTTTGAAGAGTTGCAAATTGCTGAAGTCACTGCTCTCGGACATTCTTTCTTTTCTGTGAAAAGCATCTGAGCTTATCTCTTTACATTTACCTTTTGCTGTAAGGTCATCCTCTTTAGCTGGTCTGTTTCTGAAGACATCCCAACTGTTGCGGTTTATGGTTGCATTTGTGGGCATCCACTGATCATGCAGTTGAATCACTGGACTTCGCTGCTTTTGATGTATATATTTATTGCTTTTTGTATTTGCTCCTATTTATTCCTCTGTCCTTTTTCCCAAGTGAAAAGCAGAGATATAGCCTGTTTCTCAGAAGCAATCTGTAAGCATAAAGCCTTCCATGTTTCTGAAATGGTTAGGTGTTAATGCTTTGTGGTTATAATAATTGATAAATAGAAAAATACCTAAATTTGGTCGAGGCTTAAAAGTTCTCCCAGTGTAAAGTGCTGGGAATTAAGAAGCATCTATCTATTTATGGTAACAAGTGGCAGTGTAAGGGTAACAAACGATGCTGGTACTCTTCATTTGAGTTAATGTAACTTATGCCAGCAAAATAATTGGGATTTAACAGAGTGTCCAATATATATGACAAACTATCACTCCATAAAACTTACGTAGTTCTTGCTCTATGTTCTCTCGGCACATGGCTTAGAGTGCTCCTGCTCCATGACTGACTTGATGTCGTGGTGTGAATAACAAAACCAACCTTGAGATGTTTCAAGCTGAGTAATACACACGGTGATTATGTTAGAGCTAGAAACTGTGTTCAGCTAATTTATTTCTGGAAGATATTTTAGTTATAGAGGTACAGCAACATTAAACTTTTCTATATGTTCACTTTCTGATCTCAAGAAGCAATGAGTATGGTAATTAGCTTTCACAAAATTTAGGTATTCAAAGGAAGCTTAATTGCATAGAGTCAAGTGCATATATAAGCTGATAATTTGCTTACACAAGGCCTAAGGCAGGGCAAATATTTGAATAATTGCATTTGGCCAGAAGTCTGTGATTTCATGAAGGAGACAGTTAGTGGCTCAGCCGTGTGTGGTTCTTCCATTCAAGTAATGATGTTTGTGTAAAGCGTTCATGGAGATGCTTAGACAGCGCTGTGGATAAACAATAGATTTATTCCCTGTCAGGGATTTGGAGTCATAGCTCATTAAATTTGTTGGCATAGAGCAAGTTATTCTTTTATTGTGTGAGGCACAGGTAGTGTACTGTTTTGGGTTGATTCATGTGACACGCATAGATTATCTGGAGGTGACTGATTGAAAATACCTCATCAAAACAGCAAGGTGTGCTAACAGTGTTTTTTAAGTTATTACGTAACATCAGAGCTCAATGATTTATTCTATTTTTTTTTTCTTCATATTGTGAATTATTGCCATCAAATGGGCTGATGTTTTTCTGGTAAGGCTGAGATGTATAGTTGGATAAGATTTAATTATAAGTTTTAAATGCAGTTATTGTGTTCTGGCTTTTATTACAAGCCACCAGATATCTGACTTCTTCCCAAACTACTATTCTTCCCTGGAGAGGTCTTACATGCTGATACTTTTACTATATTTTTACTGTGTGCGTTGTATTTCCTGATAGAACACTTGAAAAAAAACAAACCAAAATTCCTACACAATTTCCACAATGACTTCACAGGATGTGATCTTGTTCTGCTGGTGTCATGGTTCAGGCTGTAAATTTCACTTCTCCCTCTCTTCCCCCACCCCCCTCCCCCCCCGATGGGGGGGGAAATGGGGAGAAGAACCCAAAGAATGTAACTCCCACGGGCTGAGATAAGAACAGTCCAGTAACTGAGATATAATACAAATCACTGCTGCTACCACCAATAACAACAATGACAAGGTAAATACAAGGGAAGAGGATACAACTGCTCACCACCCGACCGAGCCGAGAGAGAGAGAGAGACTTCCGGGTTCCTACCCCCCAGTATTTTACATCCTGGGCATGACGTGCTGTGGCATAGAATAGCTCTTTGGTCAGTTTGAGTCAGGTGCCCTGTCCCTGCTTCCTCCCGGCCCCCCTCCTCCCCGGCAGAGCATGAGGCTCAGAAAGTCCTTGGTCAGACCAAAACATTACCAAGCAGTAACTGAAAACACTGGTGTTATCAGCGCAGCTCCAGCTACCGAGGAGAAAAAATAACTGCTGCTGCTAAACCCAGGACAGCTGGCTTTGCAGGTTATCAGCATGGTAAGAGTGCCTGTGATCTCAGTCATGGTCTGTGAACTCGTTAAATTAGCATTTGCAAAGGGCATCTCTGTATCTGAAATTCTATATGAGATCCACTACATGAGTGTTTACTTAATATTTCCATTGGAGATGAACAGTTTATTGCTAATGAAAACCCTAACTCTCAGAAATGCCTGTGATGTTAAATGTCACATGATAATATCAAAATTTTGGTGCATTCTGCACCACCATTCATGCCTTGGCCTGAGGGTGTATAAAGAGGGTTGCAATGGGCTGTGTTTGGGCCTGAAACTGTAGCAGTTAGAATAAAAGATTTGATTTTTTTGTCCCAGATTAGTGATGATGATGTGCCAAACCAATGAATGTCGCAGCTAAGAAATTAGAAGGTCTGTGGATGGGTAATAATTTGCATGTGCTTTGCAAGTGTGAAAATTTCTTTAAGGGCCACATTCAAAGACCAGGACCTAGCTTAGAATTCTTAGTGGCACAGAAGAGGGCTGACTAGAATGTTACCGCATTAATTTGTTTTCTCAGGGAATTTAACGGACAAGAATGATACAGGCAGAGACGCTTAGGACAAACCCACTGCCTCCAGTGAAATCATTTGAAGAAGTAAGTCTGTCAGTATAGAAACCTCTAAAATAGGGGATGCTTGTTCCAGTTTTGGTTGCATTTGTATAATGGTGCACAACAGCCTCTGGAAAGCATTTCTGGTAAAGCATTCACTGTTCATTGCTGGTGCTACTGAGATTGTAAGGTAATGAGAAACATTTTATTTTATTCTGCTGTTACATTCTACTATTGTTTTTCAGCACAGGAGGGAACAGTCCCAGTATGTTCTTAATTTTATATCAATAGTTTGTTTGAACTGCAAGCATTTTGATAGAGATCATAAACTTTGCTAGGTTTTTGTGAGTGACTTACCCGGATATGTTCTGCTGCACAGCTCTTTTCAGTGGTCAGGGAATACAGGGATTGAGCAGTTATGGCCATCACAACACGTGCCTGATATGAAGGAGAAGCTGGCGGAATTTTGTGAATCAGGACCTGAGAGATGGAAGAACTTGAGAACTGGCTCAGACCGAAGGTTCTTTAACTCTAGTGGTAATGGTGGATGGCTAAGTGTAAGTGTGCTGCAATCACACATTGGTACTTCCTTGGTATTTCTCCCATTTTTTTCCAGCAATTCATTGCTGGGGGATGTTCTGAGCTAGAAATGACAACTTTGTTTTTAATACCCTTCATTAAGTTCTCTTCTGCTAGTTTCTCCGAGTACTTTTTTGAATGATGTCAGATTATTATCCATAGCAATGAGTTGGGTAGACTGAAAAAACTGTGCATTTTTGGAAATACCTCAATCATTTTAATTTTCTCTGTTTCAAACTCGAGAAAAATACATTTCCGCCTATATACATGCAAACAGCAACTCTGAATTACTGTCATAATTCTAACCATCAACTGTGTGGAGTGTACATCTGAGAAGTTATTTGCTTCAGAGGAAAAAAATCCCTAATTAAACTACTGGGAATAGTCTTTGTAGAGATTATGACTTTATAGAAAGGCCTGTTCCTTGACCTGATCTATGAAAGTCACTGGAAATTATCATGTTCATACAATTTTACTGTCATTTTGCAATCTATAAAGCCTGCTAGCTTTTTGTCATGCTGCCTGTGTGTATTGTGCAGGCATAATTTTTAAAAAGAAAATAATCAAAGGGTGAAAAACAATAAAAAAAAAAGTCAGGATTTAATTTTTTTAGGTGAACACAGTACCCAGTTCTACAAGGTCTGAAGTAGAAAATATTTAATGCAAGAGCGTGGCTTTTTCTAGGCAGTCACTGCTTGAACAGACTCTGATAGGAAGTTATTGTTGAAAGAAAGAACTGTCCTAACAGTTGTCCTCTTGCGTGAGATGAAATGGGAGAAGTTCTGATAGCCATAGATGCACACACACATACGTATTTATACTGTTAAATGAGCACAAAAAGAGGGGAGGGTACTAGTAGTTTTGTTGTAATTTCACGTGGTGATAGAAATACAGTTATGCAGTATTTGCTGGTGCAAATTATCACAAAAGAGGGCCATTTCAAATGAAGGGACTAAGGAATTGTATTTAAAAGGAAGAAAACTGGTGTTGCTTCAGGCATTTTATAACTTATTCAAATCTCACTGGACTTAATGCTGTTATTAGAAGTGTCTATGCTGAGGATCTCTTTTGTGCCCTAGGGATGTGTTGTCCTTGGTGAATTGCTATCTAGATGTGCCTCACGTGACTTTGTTTTATTATATGAAATAATCCATCACTCCTCTTCCTCTCTATCATTTCTGCTATTTTAAAATTTCACCAGATCATTATTTGTATACTCACCAATGGGATGCTTCAGATACCCATACTCCTGTGACAGCCGCAACTCTAAACTCTGTCACTGTAGCTTCTTTGTGTTTAAATCTAAGGTGCTTTTTTTTGGTGAGTCTTTATTGGCAGGTCAGTATGATGCACCTTGATGCCAAAATGCCAAAACCTCTCCAATCCTTACTAGCAGAGTTTATAGAGAAGAGTTTATATGTAACTGTTATTGGTAGATCTAGTATTAGACCACTTTTTAATTCAGATCACAGAATCATAGAATAGTTAGGGTTGGAAAGGACCTTAAGATCATCGAGTTCCAACCCCCCCCTGCCATGCCCAGGGACACCTCACACTAAACCATGCCACCCAAGGCTCTGTCCAACCTGGCTTTGAACACTGCCAGTGATGGAGCATTCACAACTTCCCTGGGCAACCCATTCCAGTGCCTCACCCCCCGAAACGGTAAAGAATTTCTTCCTTATATCCAATCTAAACTTCCCCTGTTCAAGTTTGAACCCGTTACCCCTTGTCCTATCATTACAGTCCCTCATGAAGAGTCCCTTGCCCAGCATCCCTTTAGGCCCCCTTCAGATACTGGAAGGCTGCTCTGAGGTCTCCACGCAGCCTTCTCTTCTCCAGGCTGAACAGCCCCAACTTTCTCAGCCTATCTTCATACGGGAGGTGCTCCAGTCCCCTCATCATCCTCGTGGCCCTCCTCTGCACTTGTTCCAACAGTTCCATGTCCTTTTTATGTTGAGGACACCAGAACTGCACACAATACTCCAAGTGAGGTCTCACGAGAGCAGAGTAGAGGGGCAGGATCACCTCCCTTGACCTGCTGGTCACTCTCCTTTTGGTGCAGCCCAGGATACGATTGGCTTTCTGGGCTGCAAGCACACACTGAAGCAGGCTCATGTTCATTTTCTCATCAACCAACACCCCCAAGTCCTTCTCCTCAGGGCTGCTCTCAATCTCTTCCCTGCCCAACCTGGGATTGCTCCCACCCAGGTATAGGACGTTGCACTTGTCATGGTTAAACTTCATCAGGTTGGCATCAGCCCACCTCACAAGCATGTCCAGGTCCCTCTGGATGGCATTCCTTCCTTCCAGTAGTGTATCAACTGAACCACACAGCTTGGTGTCATCGGCAAACTTGCTGAGGGCACACCCAATCCCACTGTCCATCTCACTGACAAGGGTGTTGAACCAGAGTGGTCCCAACACCCATCCCTGAGAGACACCACTCATTACTGGTCTCCAGCTGGACATTGAGCCATTGAGCACAACTCTTTGTGTGCGGCCAGCCAACCAGTTCTTTATCCACTGAGGGGTCCACCTATCAAATTGATGTCTCTCCAACTTAGAGACAAGGATGTTGTGTGGGACAGTGTCGAACACTTTGCACAAGTCCAGGTAGATGACATCAACTGCTCTACCCCTGTCCATCAGTTCCGTAGCCCAATCCTAGAAGGCCACCAGATTGGTCAAGCAGATTTCCCCTTAGTGAAGCCATGCTGGCTGTCACCAAGCACCTTGTTGTTTTTCATGTGCCTCAGCATGCCTTCCAGGAGAATCCACTCCAAGATTTTGCCAGGCACAGAGGTGAGGCTGACTGGTCTGTAGTTCCCCGGCTCATCCTTTTTCCCCTTCTTGAAAATGGGGGTTATATTTCCCTTTCTCCAGTTGTTGGGAACTTCACCTGACTGCCATGATTTTTCACATGTGATGGACAGTGGCTTAGCAACTTCATTTGCCAGCTCCTTCAGGACCTGCGGCTGGATTTCATCAGGTCCCATGGACTTGTATACGTTCAGGTTCCTAAGACGGTCTTGAACCAGATCCCCTCCTACAGTGAGCCCAGGGTCTTCATTCTCACTCTCCCTGCATCTGCCTTCCAAGACTTGGGTGGTGTGGTCAGAGCTGTTTTATTTAATGTAAGAAAATATCAAAAGTTAAATCTAAAATTATAGAAAACAACAGTAAATCCACAGGCCAAATAATTCATCATGAATTCTATTTCGAGGAGAAGATTGAAACATTTGGAGGTAGGCAGAGTTCTATACGTATATCTAGACAACTGCTTTTGTTCTGATTTTGGAAGCCAGTTTCTGATTATTTCAGGATGTCACTATATCTATCTGTTAAATGATTATTTAACTGACAGAAAATTGTCTGTCTTCCTCTTTTCCTGATTTTTAACTGCTTGGGTGAAACTGATTCAAACTCTTTTATCAAGGCTTTTTCGTCAGAGTTAATGAGAGAGACTAAACCTCATACCTTGCTTTGAACCAGCAGCTTTATTCTAAATTACAGTTCTAGATGTAGATAACAGTAACAGTAGCAGTCTACTGAAGAGGCAAATACAAGATCCAGCATTACTTTTGCATCCTGGATTTATATTATGCTGTACATAATTTAGAGTGTATGTCATCGTTTGAGCTGCAGAACACACGTGAGCTTCTTAACACTTGACTGGTTTTTGAGATAAATTGAAAGAATGACATAGAACAAATAATTGCTTTTTGGGTCAAAAGAGTGGCAGGATGAAGCCGACTGTGCTGCTCAAGGATATAGCAACTTCAGCATCAATAATACATAACATGCAACTATATGAATAAATCTTTTTGGTATTCAATTCAGCGGCTCCTCATCCTTAGGAGATTAGTTTTGTAAACGCATTCTGCAGTGGTGTGGAAATTATTACCTTTAGAGAAGTACATTTACTGGATAACTACTTGGAAGGTTCAACAGTGTGGTCTTCAGTAATATATGAGAAGCTCTGATCTTGGATAAATGCACCAGGGCCAGTTATCATGACTGCCATATAGTGTGGTAAAATGAGTACAGATTGCGAAGAAGTCCATTACTGTAATAGAACTAGTTCATGGATCCTGACAAATTGTGCAATAACTGGACAAAGTACCTTATTTCTTGTTCTGGTTCATGTTCATCTGAATAATAAAAACATGAGGGTGAATTTACACTTATTGCTGTAATAGTGACATCAGCTGCTAAAACATTTTCTTTGTGTTTTATTAAAGTATTCAAAGCATGTTTTCTGAAATTTTTGTGTGAAAGGATCTCTTAATGAATCACTTCTGAAGATATAATCAATCATTTCTGAAAAATCAGTGTGTATATACAGTGGTCATATAACACTGTGTGGATGGAACTGTAATTTCTCCCAGGCACAAATAAATCACTATCAGTACTCTTAATAAAACTGGATTGTACTTGCCAATGTCTCCTAAGATAGGGGCCTCAATTACTCTTACTGCTTAATATTGGTATTTTGCAGTAGCTATGATGGTCTAATGGTAAATGAGGCAAGGCTATAGCAACAGGTAATAAATGGAAGAATGGCTTTGTCACTTGTTGAAATCATGGAGGTGCCTGGACTGGGTCAGAGCAAGGCTGGTTCTGTCCCATGGCTTGGTTGTGGCAGTAGCCAGCAGTGAAAGTTTAGAGAGCCAGTGAAGAAGAAATTTCCTCCTCCTGTACTCTCTGCTGCTAACTTTCAACTCAAGGACTTCCAAAGCTGGATGTGGATTCAATAATTCAGTGAAGCTGTTAGCAAAGAAATTAACCTCCCCATAAACTTAACCACTCTGTCATCTGCAGCTGCAGTGGATGCTGAACCTGTATGTTAACCACTGAAGTTCAAGTGACTTAAAGCTAGGGATGGGTGAAATTGTTTGTCAAACATTTGTTCTGGTTGGATTTGCCATCATCAAAATGAGGGCATTGCTGTATATTGCCTTTGATTGAATTGTTATTTGGCGGCTCAGGTGGGAGGATGGAGTTAGCCTGAGCTCCAGCCCTTTGGTGTCCTAATGTTTGGAGCTTCCAGAACTGCCTGGATCTGAGTCTTAGAAATCCTCCTGTTATTTCTAAACTCCCTGGCGCTGGACAGCTGGGACATCCAGGGCTCTTTTCAGAAGTTGCTGGAGATGTGGAAAGGTACTGTTTTCTAAACTTGTTTAGAAACTGGGCTTTATTTCTTTTCTTTGAAATGCTGTCTTGTCAGCATTGTTTCAGTTCTTATTTGCAAGCCACAGCAATTCCAGAAGGGAAATGTTTTATTGGTTAAGCTTTAGAAAAACTGTCTTGCATGGGGATGTAAAAGTAGTCATTGGGACTTAGGCTTCAAGTCAACTAGTATGTTGCAGTACAGTAGCTGCTTGCACTACCATGGTCCTTCAGAGACTGAGTCTTCTGTCTATTGTGACATCAATATTTTCTCTTTGAGCGCTTAATGCTGAAAGTCTCAGCTCTTCTGTCCCAGAATTCAGGACACACCTTTTCTCATGCTGCTTGTCTGGGGGCTGTCATTCCTACTATTAATGTATTATTGATATGATACATTTTTTGGGAAGGTTATAGAACATTCATAGTATACCAGTGCAATATATTGGTGGAAAATACAGGCTAAATTGACAAACATCCTTAAGAATACATACCTTTGAACACAATATGATAAAGAATTCCTACTATGCTGTTCTATGCAACCTGATGATGCTAGGAGCCCTGAAAGACACTTCTGGAAGGGTTAGTCAGGGTAGATCCAAAGTACATGAAAGTATTTTGAAGTAGTATTGCAAAACACAATAATCTGATTTATGAATGAGGAAATGAAAGTGATATACCATACCAAATTATTTCTGGTTTTGACTTAGAAATATCATAACTGTCATAAAACAAAATTGTCTTTTGATTGTAGCAATATGCATTGAAATAACTCACAGGAAAGTTAATCTTCTGAAGCTTATGAAATATTTCTTTGTACTGAGGATGCAGTTATAAAAGTTTTGTGGGTTTTCTTTTTTTTTTTTTTTTCTCTCTAAAATATTTGAGAGTAAAATGAAATGGCAGATCATAGGATCACACGGATGGTCTGGGGAGGTGTTCCTCCATAGGAGGAACTGGAGGGCAGGCAGTCTGGCTAATGGCCCACCTACACATTCATTGCAACTATTTGTAGCTGGAAACGCCTTGATGTTCCGCTACTTTTGCACTGGGGAATAAGCAGTGGAAAAGATGAGGTAGTCTCTTGTTGAAGAGACTGATCTTTGCACTGCTTTTACTGTAGGTTTCCTCCATGACCATGAGCAAGTCACTTCTGCCTGTTGCCTTTGCAATGTGCTGGTGTGAGAAAGTTTCATAGCAGCTTTTTATCAAGACTTTTGTTCTTTTGAGGATGAGACAGAACATCCCAAGGAAAGAGGAGCAGGAGATGCTACAGCTTATTAGATATTGAAAAACAAGGCTCATCCTCCTTGACAGCCTGACACCTGGCTGCCTGACACATGGCCTTGACACCAGAGGTGAAGCTTTAAATATTCTATTTTGTGCATCATTGGCCAAATCAGAACTGACTGATTTATATTCAACATGAAAATTGGATTTCAAAGTACCTTTAGGAGTGTTGCAAGAAGGCAGCTGGCCTAACAAGAAGATTCTTCTGTGGTGTCAATGCGTAATGTAGCTAATGAATTAAATCTAACCACCTAACGTTAAATCTTCATAATGTATAAAAATGCACATGAAAATGAGGGGGTTTAATTAAAAAAAATCGCAACTCTGATAATTTTTTTACTTCAGTCAGAACATACGTTTGTAATGTACAGTTGTGAGGTTATTGCTATTACACCGCACATTTAATCTAAATACCAAAAGAAAATTTATTTTTACATTTCTGTCATTAACAGGGTGGCTTTTAATAGTGTATCTGTGTCAAATCATATGAACAATAGTACCTTATATGTTGCTCATCTGTTTAGGAAAGTGGGGGATTATGTCATATCAATTTAAAATATTTTTGATCTTAGTGTTTTCTCATGTTTGTTACTTAAATGGAAAAAATAATTTTCTTAGGTTGACGTATGCACAAGAAGTTTAATTCTAGAAGAATTTGTAAGTTTGTTTTAATGATTCATTAGAATGTTGGTTTGTTTATGGCTTGTCTTCACTTAAGGCAATATTGGAGAATTTTTATTTATAGCAGTGAAGTATAATAACGTAAACTAATCTCTTTCAGTCTGAATACTCTATGGAGAAGGTAGGATGATTGGTAAGTCACTGAGCTGTTAACAATATTTGAACATGCACTAGCACTTTTCAATAAACATTTCCTGAAGCTTTCTTTAGTTGATTTATTTTTTAAATAAAAATATTGAAGGCTTAAGTGGGGCAGTGGGATTGAAGCGATAGATGGTGGAATAAATCCTTCTGGGCTATCGCATAAGTGATCTTTATATTAAAATGGATTTATTCATTGAACCTTAACAGCTTCTTCCAAAAGCCTTTCCAACCTACCACATTAATAAAGTTGTGTCATTTTAACAGTGCCAATATATTATATGCATGTAACAAAAGGTTGGGAAGAATCAGGCTTTTGGGACATACATAGATTTTTGTTGTAATGAACCACAGCTTCTTCATGACTTTTAAGCTTGTTCATGTGTGATCACCTTTGCGTTGCACCTAGTTCAGAGAATCCTGCGGAGCCCATCACAGCCATATCTAAGCTGTATCTCAGTAAATAGCATGCCCATACTCCTGCCTTTTTACCCTTAGCAGGCACCACAGCTGTATTTATAATACTGTATGTACAATAATCAAACATTTATATGTGAATGTTGATCATAAAGGGCACATCAGGTAAAATCAGCAACTGATTTCTCATCTGCCTGTATTTTGAACATTGAGTAACTAAATTATGGACCAGATTAAATTGGTGGTAAGGTCATTCACTTTTTTTTTTTTTTCCCAAGCTGTACTGAGGTTTGAGGGCTTATTCTGATCTCATGACTCAAGCTGAAACTTGAGCTCATATTCCTGGATGTTATAATATCTTTAAACAGGAGTTTGAGAACCTCCCTCTGCAGTGCAGCACTTCTTCTGTCTTGTTATTAGAGCTGTAAATTTAAATAAGCTAAAATATTAAAGTTGTGGGTGTGTCATGAGGTTGTTTTTGTCTTTAGTGCTGCACTCACCAGTTTGGATGTTGACATCTCTACCTCAAGTCAGATATTTATACTTTTATTCATGTCTATGTCTATGATTAAGGGGGATAGAATTAGGGGAATACTGTTTTAGTCTATCAGCTTCTGGAATCTTTACCTGGCATATGTCTCATGTGTCCAATGGTGAAGGCTTCTGGAAATGATGGTATATCAAATAGCAAAAAGTCCAAAGGGAAGCTGAATGGTGGCAGCCAGCACCAGCTTTTGGCTCTGCTGCAACCCATATCTGTAGGCTTGGCTCACAGTCAACCTTCATTTCAGGTACCATCTCTCATCTTTAGACAGTGATGGACCATTGAGTACCACGTTCTCTTTCATCCGTATTCTCTGAGTGTCGAAATGCAAGGGGATAATGGCAGTGTGTCATTAAGCCTCTCCCTTTCTGGCTGTGTTTCAGAAGTGGTAAATTAAATATATTGAAAGCAATTCAGGCCATTGTGTCTTCCTGGTGAGCCATGATAACCGTCACAGAGGCAGGAATTAGGCTTGTCTGGGTATAGAAGAACTGAAATGTTTATATATTTCAATGAGAGGTGACATAGAATGCATACATATAGGGTGAAGATAAAGCTTGCTAACAGGGTTAGCTGTAATAAGATTATATGTCTAATATCCACTAAAACTTATATTCCTATTGCTAAAATATACATAGAGAATGAAGACAATTATACTGCCATCACAGTGGGCCTATGGACACATTACAAACTGTACCCAGGAATCAGACATGTATTTTATATGTTAGCTTCTGTACTTGAGTACATATCAGGGGCATTTCTCCTGAAATCAGCAGAATTAAAGGAATTGAAACGTGAAAGAAAAGCATTCCCTCTTCTTGGAAGAGGCAATGCAGGATGAAATCTTTCATTTCCAAACAATCAGCACTTGCTAAAACTTAATTTGCTTACAAAGTGCTTTGCTCAACTAAGCACTGTCACATGGATTCTTGTTTTTATAGCAGGTATGTAATCTTACTTCCTATGTGATGTATGTAAATCCATATGCAAGCATGTGTACCCACTCAGACTGAGATCAGTTTGGGTAGGGATATGCTGGACCTCTCCCAGAGGTGCTGTGCAGTTCAACCTGATATTTTCTGATGCTTTCCCTTCTTTTGGCCATCATCTCTGGGTTCTTATTTTATGCTTTTTAGGGCAGGAATATATTCTAATTCTGTGGTTGTGAAGTGTATAGCACAGTGAAGTGATGGTGCGTGACTTGAGATGCAGATAACTTAAGAATTAGATAACTTAAGAATTAATGACTGCTTGACAGCTAGGTCTATCCAGTTACGCAGTTAAATAAGAGGATTTGTGCATACAGAAGAAACTGCTTTCCTGGAGGATATCCTGGAGTTCAATATCCTTGGAAGAATATTGGGCTATGAGGTCAGAATATTCATCAATTGTCATCAATTACTTTTATATATAGTTGTCATGGGTTCAGCAGTAGCAGTCATTTTTCTCCTTCTTGGTAGCTGTTGCAGCACTGTGTTTTTGATTTTTGGGCCTTGGAGCTGTGCTGATAGCACCAGTGTTTTGGTCTGGCCAAGGACTTTCTGAGTCTCATGCTATGCCAGGGTGGAGGGGGAGCTGGGAGGAAGCAGAGACAGGACACCTGACCCAAACTGACCAAAGAGGTTATTCCATACCACAGCATGTCATGTCCAGGATGTGAAAATGGAGAGCAGAGACCCGGAAGGGTGTGGTGGTGGACTGGGGGTGCACGGCATGGTCAGGTTTTTGGTGCAGTGGGGGGTTCACTGCTGGGGGGTGCACTGGCTGGGTCGGGCTTGGTGAGCAGTTGTATTCTCTTTCTTTGTACTTCTCCTGTCATTATTACCACTGGTGGTAGCAGCAGTGATTTGTGTTATACCTTAGTTACTAAACTGCTCTTATCTCAACCTGTGTAAGTTGCATTCTTTTGATTCTCCTCCCCATACCCCCCAGGACTGGGGATAGAAAGAGAGGGAGTGAGTGAGTGAGAGAGAAAACTGCAGGGGGGGTGGGGTGGGTTAGAGGCTTAAACCACAACACACGACCCTGACATTAAGAGTCTCATGCTCTACCGACTGAACTAGCTGGGCAGCGCAGGGCTCACCCTGCACCTTTGTGATTGCTTGGGGCAGCAGCCTGGATGTGGAGAGCGCAACCTGCCTGCCCCAGCTAAGGACCAGGAGGTGTCAGCATCTCCCCTTAGGGCCCCAGACCAAATCCAGAAGGAGCCTCAGCCACTGCTGTTGTGCAATAGTTGGGCCCCAGGTTTTCCACAGCCACTTAATGCTATGGGATGCACGCTTCCCTGTGTTACCCTCTTGCAAGCAGAGCAGTGGTGTCTGCTTGCTGTGCGTAGAGGACTCCACTGAAGCACCCCTTGGTTTCCCCATGGCTCCCATCTGTGTGCACTCAGACCTGCTCACCTAGGGGTTGCTGCTTCTGCTGCCCCCATGAATGTGAACCTCAGGCACTTTCCTGGCTCTGCTCATTGCGTGGTGACACTGAGAAGCAGTAACTGCAGGGCGAAAGCCTCTTGCTGGCCTTGGGGCAGCAGGCAGGCAGCTTCCTACTGACCCTATATTCAGCTGCTTTATGAGAAGTTGCTCTGCACAGTAACCTGTTCGTATGTCTGAACTCCTGGAAGATTTAGTCTTGAGGGCTGACTTTTCAAATGAACCTTGAAAAGTCTCATTGTCAGGCAGGAAATCCTGGCATCTGTCCTCCTGTTAACAGCATAGACTGTTGGTCTGGAGAAAAAATTTGCATGAAAAAGGAATTCTCTATTTCTGCTGTTTTAAAATAATGAAGGATATGCTCAGGGATGATGATAATTGGCTGTAAGTAGGGAATGTTTGTTAACTGTCTAAGTGTGGTGTATGGAACTTATGGAACCCAGACTGGGTATCACCTGCCTTACAAGTTTCCCTGGCCTGCTCTCCCTGCTCTGTGGCTGGGGGAGATGCTGCTGCTGCAGAATGCAGCACTCCAGCTGTAGGAGCTGTACTGTATTCCAGCCATCACTCCTCAGTCACATTCAACTCTGGGCTCACCCTGCTCAGACCCAGAGAATGGAATCTGGAGCTGCAGCTGCGTGGTCTAAAGCATCTGTTTAGTCCCTTCCAGGTAGATTAATAAATCTGCTAGCATATATTTCTATTTCAAAGAACATTTTTGAACTAGTTCAGGAGCTGGAATGTTTGAAAGGCCCTGGAGGAGCTAAAGGGCCGTATTCAGGTATAATTCAGTGGCAATCAAATTGCAGCTGAAAAGTCTAACTTTTTGGCTTCTTTAATTGACATTTGGAATGGGATTTTCAGCTGTCTAGACAGATAGAGTTCCACTGAAAATCAATGGGACTTTTACACCTCTAACGACTGTAACACCTTCAGAAATCCCATCTTTAGGACTCTAAATTACTGTCTCATTTTCAGAAGTACTCTGAAGCTTTGACTGGGTTTTACTGCTGCTACCTACCACTTGAGCCTTTCTAAATCTCCTCCTTTAATAGTGATGAGAGTTTTGTGGGAGCTGTGCTTAGGACACCTGGAACTAGGACACATATTTGTGGCTTTTTGAATTAAATCTTTTAAACACTTTCTGGAAAACTATAGCATAGATAGGAAGATTTGTATTACTCCTACACCCCTCTTTCTCAAGTTGTAAATGCTCTGATCTACAGGATCTAAGTATATCAGCGTCTTTACCTGTCTTACCCAATGTCTAATAAAATATGAAGACTAGAGATGCGTTCAAACTGAAAAAAAAATGCTTCATATATTTTTATTGAGATCTGGTTTTCTAATGAAATTATTTATTACTTTTAAATTGGAAACAGTGAAAGTTAGTGTTTGTACTAGTGATTGCTACAAACTGCTTATATTTGTATCTCATGTTTTTTATACTAACACCTTTATTTTGTGGAAATCAGCTCTGAGATGATGATGTTTCACTTCTAAGACATTTTTTTTCTCCTTTGATGACTATACCTTTTTAATGGAGTGCAATGCCTAAGCTAGAAGCTGAGCTTTGATCTATCACATTTCTAGTTCCAGTAGCTGAACTCCATCTGAAGCTTGAAATGCCATACTAAAAGTAACATTTGGGGTTGCTACAGCTGTTTTCTTGCCTATAATTTCAATTTTTGACTGAATTCCATATACCTGCTTTAACATTAGTATCTAGTTTGATATCTTTCCTTTCAGGAAATTTTTTTAATTGCTCCTTACATTTAGAAAGTGTGTAGAAGCCATAAATGGGATTCTTCCCTCCAGAAAGCTGATGAGATGAATATGGTGAAATGAAATTTGTGCACAAATGACTATCTGTTGTCATGGCAATGAGATCACTTAGTGATCCAATGAGCAAGTTCTCCTGTATGTTAAGAAAGAATGATGATAAGGGAAATGACATATTATGACAGTTGGGAAATACAAGGGTGTGTAACTGAGAAGGTGGTATAGGGAATAATGACTTTTAGTTGGTAAACAAATACATGTGCAGAGGGTTTATGCTATGTATCCAGCACAATCAAGCAGGGAGGCACAACTCTGCCACATTTCACAGTGATATATCAAGAAGATCTTGAAGAAATAAAAGTACATACAAACATTGATTGGAACAAACCTCTTTTGCTGCTTACCTGGAATGCAGACCCCAGGAGAGATGAGTGCGAGTACAGTGTCTGGGACAGGGAGCTTTATTTCCTGGAGATAAGTCAGAATTGCAGAAGAGGAAGACACGGTGTGTTGTGTTAGCAGGCAGAGTCCCAGATTATAATGCTTAATCTGAGTTTGGTTTTTTTTATTTCCCCAGACTGAGACCTTGCATGAACTACAAACTAGAATTAGGAAACACTTTGCAGTCAGTTTTGTCTTGACTTATATGTGTTATTTGTAATATTGAATAGATAGTTGACAAATGAAATTAAGAAAAAGACATTGCTCATTTAATTAAGAGCCATATAAATAGTGGTATATATTAGTGAAAAAAAAAAAAACCAAAACAAATCTGCATCTTTGCTTTAGGGTTCCCATAATCTGGCATAAATATAACGTGTAATATAAATGTGTTTATACCCTAGTATATCTTGTTAAACCATTTAAAGTTAACTAATGTTTGACTGTTTCAAAACTTTAATTAGCATTTAACAAGAAAGCAACTGTAGGGCCAATTAGAGATCTAAGCAATAACACACACTTACTTCCATTTTCTAGCAATTAATTGATAACTAGTTTACCGTGGGCTAATAATTAAATGAGAAAACATTCCAAGCAAATTGAAAGCACTGATGCAAATGAGTTCTGCATTTATTCTTTTCAAATTCACTGACCACATTATCTAATCTGTCAGGAACAGAGAAATGCTGAATTATACTCCATGTATACTCAGGCTGAGTAACCAACACTTAAAGCAACTTTAGTCCCCTTCTGGAAGCTTTAATTGCTTTGCTGAAGGAAAGTCTTAAAGCAGTGCTGAAGCTGGCTGGTGTGATGCCCCAGGATTGCTGATATGCTTATAGCTGATGCTCTGTGGCCCCGCTGATCCCTGCCTGGTTGTCAGATTGGTTTCTCTTTTTCTTCTTTCTTGCACTTGAGATAGCAACACCGAACAGACACAGTGGGGATGCGTGGTGAGATTGTGCAGTCAGTTATCACATCCATGTCTTTCCCAAGAAGAAAAATCTCAACCATGTCTGAAAACAAAAGGGCCACCATTTCAGTTACACTGATGTTGGCAGCAGGCATGACTCTTGTGCCTTCTGCCAACTGCAAGATAAATGTCTGACAAAGAAGAGTATGAGTTGGCAAAACCACTTCGTATATTCTCTGTGTGAAAATTGAAGACATTTTTCTACTGAATGTAGCAGTGATCATTCGGAATAGCTCCTTACAAACAGGAAATATCCCTATCACCCACACCTGAAGTACAGCAATCTCATTGCATGTAGGAGAAAGTCTCATTTCATCTTGAAGTTCATCTATTTATGATATCTTCCTCATCTGGATGGGGAGTAAGGTGAAATTGCCTGAGCTCTGTTAAGCTTTAAACACGAGCCATCCATTCCAACAAAACATTCCCCAAAAGATATTGTTTCTCAATACCACTCATAGCCCTGACTACTGCAAAACTGCTTTGCTGTTACGCAGAGAAAAAGACAAACCATTTCAGGTCCTTTTCCAATATAATGGAATTGTAAAACAACAAGACAATACAGGGTGGTTTTAAAAGACACTCCCCCTCAATTCTCATTTGTTTATCTTATCTAAATTATGAGTTTCTTCTTTACTAATGTGAAATCATGATACAGGACCTTCATGAGAGTATTTGAACAAGTACTGCCTAAAATAAGAATTTGTGTTCAAATTTGAATGTATTGTGTTTTCACTTGCTAGTGCAGATTAGGCGACAATGGAGAATTAAGAATGTAAACTAGATCTAGTTCCTTGTTAGACTTCTACCCTTCTCATTTCCAAACATAGCCTTAGGAAAAGAGCAGGTGGGTGATGCTGAGGAATAAGCTCATCAGAGAGATGCTGGTCTGTGACATCTGTGAATGAGGATTGCCTCATTTCCTCTACCAGCTACCCTCACCTTGGGGTGAACACACCCTTTCTTGGCTGCTTTATTCCCAGAAACCCCATCCTCTGTTTGTTTCATGAGCTCTCTTGATTACTGTAAATATAATTTCTCTGGAGTTTTGGGGTTTTTGTCATTTCTAGACAAGATGAGTGATGGCATGTCAGTTCCTTTTTTACTTAGCAAGTAATATTTACTGCTATCCCCTGTAAGAATTTTTGATTTGAAGCAATTTCTCTGAATTTCTTTCTGAGCTGAAAAACAGCTAATGCTGGAAGTAACAGACATTTTGGGTTATTTCATGTCAAAGAAATATGGTAGAACTACAGAATAAGTGTTGATTCACATTTATCACTGTTTCATAATATTTTTTTTATTAAACTTTATTTAATCTTTGCTTTTTAACTCATTACTTCGGTTGTGACAGACTTTTATGATTTATTATGTTCTCTTAATAGATATACATTTTGAGTTACAGAGTAGTATAGTCATATTAGTTCTTTAAATTTTTTTCTAGTGCCAATAGAGGATTACTTTGGGAAATACTTGCTTAAAAAGGCTTCCTAAAGTTTATTTCTAGCAATGGGGTTTGTAGCTACTTGGTCCATCGCTTAAAAATTTTACTGTATGGGAGTCTAGATACTGGAGATTTATAGTATTTGCTCTTCATTTGGAATTTCATATGTCTTAGTATTGGGGGTTACAAAGGTGTTATGCTTAAAAGGAAGGGCCAAGCAGACCCTCTTCTTACAAGTTCTCACTCATTCCAAGTGTTGTGAGCACAAATATTATCTTACTATATATGCACAGCCATAATTTGAAATGATAAATTGTACCTAATTTACTGATATTTACTACAAAGACATAAATAGAGCTAAAATTAACTTGACCATAAAATAAAAGATCACTTATATAGCATGTAGATGTCAGTGCTGACTTGAATTTATTTTGATCTGATTGATTATTGTTTATTATTTTTCATCAAACTATGTATTTAAAAGAGCAGTCTGTCTGTGATGTAGTAACTCGAAGGAAAATAATGGCAAAACATAACTGCCATTTATTAAATAGCAAATAAGTATGTCCAGTAACCAAAAGAGCTGCTGTTTATAGTAAGTGAAGACACTACAAACCTGAAACAACTGTCATGGGTATTTCAGATAAAAAAGAATTATTATTTCTTTTTTTTGTGGGAAGACTGGAAGTTCTGAAATTTGGCAAAATGATTATTAGCCATAATGATCACTAAGGAACTTCTTAAAGAAATAGAGCTCTTCATTATTATTGGACCTTCTAGACATTACTTGCACTTATTTATATATTAAGTCATTAATTTATGATTTATCCACTTGTCCCTTCAAAATTGTTCATTCTGTGGAATGAATGGGCATTATGGCTTTGTGAAGTGCATTGGTGAATCCTTTGAGAAATGACCTGTATTGAGTTAATTTATTGATATGATGACATTTGAATGTGTTTTTGTGTTTTGTTTTAAATTTGCTAATTTCTCTTGAAGATAAAACTGAGATTTGTGATAGTCATAATCTACAGTGCCGTGTTTTCCAAATCATGACATCCAAATTATTTCAGGGAGCAACTGGCACAATTTGCTGAAGAGATGATGTCTGGAATGGCTTCCAGTATTGGGTAGCATCTTAGACCATGGAAAATTTCTTTATTCCTGATTGATAATAACTTACTATTCCCATCTTTCTCATGGAGAAGACTTCCTTTGCTGGGCTCTCTGCTTAATGTTAACAGACATGGAAATTCAGACAAAATCTCTATGTGGGCAAGACGAACACTACTCTTTAAGTTCAGAAAATAGACATTTTTTTGAATTTTCGAACCTGCAGAATAAATGGTGACTTAAAGAAAAATAATATGGGGGACCATACTTGTGGCAGGCAGACTGTAATTCACCTTTTTTTTTCTGCATTAAAACCCTATGAAGACTGATATGTGGTTGTAAACTGAGAACAGCAACATTACCTGACGTTTGTAATCAATATGTGTGCATGGTTTTCCTTTTGGTAGATCAGTGGGTAGCTCAGGTTTTTGCTTTATCCTAAGCTTAGATTTTTTGACATTCTCTTGAAAAATATTGACTAAACTTCATGTTTGTGAAGCTATGTCTATAAAATAATTTATTAGTTTTAATTTCTCTGCACTTTCCTTGATCTTGGCAAGGCTGGAAGCCACCAAGATAAACCTTGCTACGTCAATGTTGATATTTAGATCAATGTACTAGGTATGAAGCTACTTTCTATATTTGTGTCTTTTTTTCTGTTTTTCCTCATTAATGAACTTTCTGGTCACATTCTGCCTTTCACTGTGCATTTTAAAAGGTCTGTATGTGCTTATAGGAATTTTTATATGAATACTTTATGAATTCATCACTTCAGCTTAAAAGAGTGAAACAAACTTGCTCCAGCCCCAGGAGGGTTTATCAAATGTCGTGTGTTGCTCAGATTGCAGTCTTGCTCCTGTTGTATGCAGGGATCGTCTTCTGCAGTCAATCCAGCATTCCTAACCCCTTGCCAGGATTTCTTCTTTTCTTCCAGCAGGGTGCATTGCAGTAGTGCTGTTCGGTTTTGTTGAGGTACCCCTGATCTACTTGTTTTACTTTCTGCTTTGTTTTTGTTTTGTTTGGTGGGTTTTGTTTGTTTTCTATTTTATCAGTGGATTGCTTTCAGGGAAATCATTGCCAAACATATAAAGAACAGGTGGACTCCTCTTTCCCCAAGATATGCAAAGAATAGTCGCCATCTGAGGCACTATTCTCAAAAGCTTTTGCTGTCTCAGACGAAAAGACACTCTTTCATTTCACATTTCTTTTAGCGCAGACCCAGCTTTGCACAGCTGGATAAGGGGAAGATGGAGGGGTGGAGCAGGGATGGACTGCCCTGGGCAGCCTGTTGCTGGGGGATAAAGGAGATGGCAGGCAGTGTGTGGGGCTGCTTTTAGGAACTTCCCTGCTTCCACTGGCCACACCAGTCGCAGCACTGATTGCCAGTTTGCAGATGGAATGGTATTCCAAATGTTGCTAGCTGCTGTTTAGGTATAGAAAAATTTCCTGCTATTCTGGCTTCAACAAGAAACTTGCTTGGTAACTAAAAGTGTTCCGTGAAACTTTTTAGTTTTCATGTAAACTGATATCCAGGGGGGATATCCACCCTTCCTCAGCCTCATATGTCATCATTCTTTTTCTTTCTAACCAAAAATATTTAAATAGTTTGATTCATCTACACTGACTCACTGCTTAATGGGTTTTTTAATCTGTTTATCTCAGTGTCTCATTCCAGTCTGTTTGTCTACTCCCTTGAACAAACTCTATCGCCCATTACATGCACCCCCAAAGGCAGGTCAAGGTCCATTGGCACCGCAAGAACCCAGCCTACAGAGTGACACAAGGCAGCTCTGTCTTGAACGAACAAGAGCATTGGCTCGGCATGAAGCTTCTGCAAAGCAACACATTTCTCAGATTTTTTATTTTCTTAGTTTGACTGTATTAATTTTTTATGGAGGAAATGCAAAAAGAGAACTTCTTGGAGCCTTCTATGTTATTTTTTTTCAGCACTATTCACAACACATTCTCACAACATTGTGAGAGCTGTTGTGAAATGAAGGAGTTCAGCTTCTGCTTTGGACTCTTGTCACTAGGCACTTAATAACCTTCTCAGAGAGGCTGAGATGGAAGCCTTTTTCAGCTCTCCCGCATCAGTGATTCTCTATAACAGAGACTAAAATATTGGCATGATTTTAGGCAAGGTGACAATTTTCTAAATACCTGCAAATATTGAGCCAGACATGGTGTGAACGTTGTACCTAATAAAGCACCAAGTCTTGCTTTTGTCTCGGGTGTATGGACGTACCTCACTCTTGTACCTTTGCTTTGTCAATGAATCCACATGTGTGGAACAATGCTTGTTCTGAATTGTTTGAATGGAGTGCTGTACACCTTGTTTCTCTTCTTCAGTGACTGTGCACAGAATCTAGAGTCATATGTCAACAGCGTAAACAAATAAAAAATGCAATTAAGATTGGAAAGTTCTCAGTTCTTAAGGAATTTAATCCTACAGGCTAGAAAACCCTTGATATAGCAAAATCTGGGATAAAATATAGTTTTTATGGCCTTTAAATCAAAGATTCCTGACAATATAATAATAGGCTACTGTGTTCTTGGTGAAAAGCATTTTGCAGTCGCAGCAGTTAGGTATTGTCTTTGTCCTTGCTCCTGGCTGGATGTGGACTCGCTTTATAATACAGATCCTTCACAGGTGGTGTTGCAGAGCAGGAGGCACAGGCGTGCTGGATAAACAAACCGAACTTCCATGCTTAGACTTGAGTTTGAAGATGTGGAGCCTTGAATGGGATAATTACAGCATTACTGCTTGCAAAAGTGTTGAGTAACAACTGATTAGCACAAGGACGTTTTTCTTTGTAATATGATGGGACTTAAGTTTTTGTTCTTGCTGTGACTAATTGTTGAATATTTTGATAAACATTTACTCTACAGAATGAAAAAAGTCAAGGTCAGATCTTCAGGGAGATGTTATATTTAATAAATTGCTTTTAAGACTTTCTTGTACTTATAAGGCTTTGTAAGAAAAGGTGTGGGTATTTTAGCCTTGATCTTATAAGCTGCTTTAATGCTGTTCACACTGAAATTATTTTTGTGCTGAAGACTATACATGTGCTTTAGTCCTTTGCTAGAATGAGGCCAGCATAGCCTTGGCAGGGATAAATCTCCATTTTTCTGGCACCTTTTATGTTGCTTCCAAAGTGAATATAGGTGAAAATCTCTTGAATCTTCCTTGGCTAGCACAAACATGTTTATCCAGTGTTCCTGAGAATGTTTCTGGGTTGTTCATTTAAAAGCCTTATTTGAGGTGCTCTTCCTTATTCCTCAAGGTTGTAATGAATTCTGTAGGAGTGGATTTTTAATGTAACTTTAAGATTTGTTTTCCACATCCCTTTCTGTGTATGTTGCTTACCTATATACTTTTACATGTGTAATTACATGTGTGTGGTACTTGTGCAGTTCCTAGAATGGGGTCACCCTAATCATGCTTCGCTGTCCTTCTGCTAGGTTTCTGCTGAATAAATGTGTCCTGCATAAGAGCAGCTATGGCAATGCTAGCATGTGAGGCTGTGAAAATCTAGCCAGAGTCCTCGATGAAACTGCTACAGAGGGTGAAATACCATGTCCTTTCAGAGTTGGTTGCTGAATTCCATAGAAGTCTTTGAAATGTAATCCATGCTTATACCAAGGTCTTTCTTGGTCCATGTCCTGTATGGTCCTGCATTGTATTTGTTGTGCAGTTTTCAAGAGCAATTGCCAGCATTGAACAATAGCTCACAAGTGGTGGGAGGTTGCTCTGGGTTCAGCAGTAGCAGTCATTTTTCTCCTTCTTAGTAGCTGGTGCAGTGCTGTGGTTTTGACTTTCAGCCTGGAAACAGCGCTGATAACACCGATGTTTTCAGCTATTGCTCAGTAATGTTTACTCTGACCAAGGACTTTCTGAGCCTCATGCTCTGCCGGGGAGGAAGGGGAAGCCGGGAGGAAGCAGAGACAGGACACCTGACCCAAACTGACCAAAGAGGTATTCCATACCACAGCGCATCATGACCACTATATAAAGTGGGGGCAGTTACCCAGAAGGGTGAGATCATTGCTTGGGTTGGGCTGGGTATTGGTCGGCAGATGGTGAGCGGTTGTATTCTCTTCCCTTGTTATTTCCCTTGTCATTATTATTATTGGTGGTAGCAGCAGTGGTTTGTGTTCTATCTTAGTTACTGAACTGTTCTTATCTCAACCCGTGGGATGTACATTCTTTCAATTCTGCTCCCCATCCCTCCGGGAGTAGGGGGGAGGAAGTGGGGGGAGTGAGCGAATGGCCGCATGGTACTGAGTTACCGGCTGGGCTTAAACCACGACAGAAGTACAGTGCAGTTTCTAACCTGTTCTCGGGGTTTTTGATTTATTAGTGGACAGGTGCCTACACACAAATTAAAGGTGATGTATCTCACCTAAAGATGAAATTTTGCATTCTGACAAAGCAGAACCTCTGTTTGGGAGGATACTTGTGGATGGTGAAATGGGTGATGGCTCTGAACAGCAGTGTATGCAGGTTGGAGTAAGCAAGCTTTGTGACTGGTATATTTTGCAGGACTAACTTTGAAAAAGTCTTTTAGACAAAATCATTTATCCCATCTACATTGTATTTCTATTTCGAACTGTTCATTTGAAGTGATGTTAGGTATACATCAAGTAAATAGCTTAGTAGAACAAAACTGTCAGGCAACTATAAATTAAAGAGAGTTATGTTAGAGTTTATGGTTTCTGCAACTCTTAATACACCTTGCAGCTTTAGTACAGCATTTGAGCTCACAGTAAGAGAACAGTTGACAGGATTATATTTTATTTGAAGAAGTATATATTTTAAGAAGCCTGTTTGCTTCTTTCTTCCTTTCCTAATTTATTTTTTGTTTCGGAAAAAAATTATTATAGAACTTGGGCATCCTTGTATCTGTCTGAACTTCCCTCTCTCCCATCCTTATCCTGTCCATTTTATGTCCCATAGCAGAGCACTAGTCACCCTTTGCCACCCTCATTTCATAACTGAATTCTTGAGGTTAGGTGCAAGAAGTCTGATGGTACCGCTGGGAATAGTGGGCCAGTTCTGGTGTAGGAACAATTCAGTGCCAGCCATTTCATGGACAAGACAAAAATTGATGGTGAGTTATATCTCAGATTTATTGGTGGTTATTTGACACCACTTGATACCAAATGGTCAGGGGTGATAGTTTACATCAAAGCCACAGAGCTGCTGTCGCATTTCTTAGCAGGGTTATTGGACCACACAGGTGGGACTGGGAGCTCCAGGCAGTCCGAGCTGCTCTGACCTAGTGTGTGCACTTCAATCACCACTTGCTGATTGCCAGAAGACAGGATTGACTGAGTGCCCTGGCATGCCAGAGTACAAAAATGACTGCAATTCTGCCTTTGGTAGAAGCTTTAGGCAGAAGTAAATGCTACCTTGTCCTGAGTTGTGGCAGGCAACCTTCTTCTGCAGGTGTCAGTTAAATGTAAGCCTTCAGTAGACCTGGTAGCAGCATTTAGGAGCATCTAGTCTAGAAAATGAAGCATAGGTTTTTGTGGATGCCATGTAGGCATGCTGGGGCTGGAGCTCTGCCTCCCTTGTGTAACTGCAGTGATTTCAGGGACAGGGCAGTGTGAAAGGAAGGTATGTAACAACTCAAGCCCTCATGTTAAATATGTATCCTATGATGTCTCTATAACATAAAACTATCTCCCCACATAGTCCTGGAGTCCTATGAGAAAACACACTTCAAAATATTCTGAATACTTCTGTACACTCATACTTCTCCTGTTTCTATTTATTACTTTTTTATAGTTCTTTAATCATGTTTATGCTGGTCCTTCAATTGCAAACTGCGGAGGTCACGAGGACATGATTAAGAATGACAAATAAGATATTGTGGAGGGAAAAAATGATCACTAAAATGGTGACTGAAAATATAGCAAAGGAGAAATACTGTGCCTCTGTGCTTTGCAATTTGTTATTGACCAGCACTCTGGTAAAAGATCTTTCCTGCTGTAGTTGTCTCCCTGGGTGGTGCCCATAATGGATTATTACTGGGTCCTCTGAATAATGTTTTAAATGACTCTTATTGAATTTTCCAAGGCTTAGAAATAAAAGGGCCTGGATTTCTGAGATTTTTTGCATTTTTTATGATCGGGCTCTGAACAGAGATGAATAATGCATGGTTTGCAATATAGAAATCATTCCTGAGCATGAAAATGTCACTTTGCTAAAATCAAAATGGTTCCAATCACTTATGATTATTTTTTGGTCAGGTTATTTTAAAGTTTTACTTGTGTTGGTTGAGTTGGGAGTTTTGTTATTAAAAGACTGGCTTTGTAAATTTGGATTAGGTAATAAAAACTATTCTAAAAATAGATGTAACTTTAGAAAGAGATAAAACAAATATATAGATATTCCAGAATCACTAAAATGAAATTTTTTGAGCTCATCAGAAAGAAATGTGCTTCAATGAGAGAAAGGTAGATTCAGGACAGGGATTTAAAGTGCTCCAGGTGACTCACATATCCTTTCCATCCTCCTGGGGAGAAGGAGGGGAGAAGGGCACAGGGTCTTCTCATTGTTGATATCTCCTCTGTTGGTACCTCCAGGTATGCTGGGGCTGCTGGAGCCTCAAGTAGGGGTGACTTCCAGCCCACCACTATCTCCTGACAGGGAGAGACTTGGCAGTCTGCTCTCCATGGCAGCTTCCAGCTTAATTTTCCTATGCTTTCAGCCAGTTCTGAGTCACTCCAACATCTGAAACAGCAGCAAAACTGAGAGAAAAAAGGGAAAATAAGAGGCTGTGTCTATAGCTTTTTCCCCTCTGATGGCAGAAGCCTGTTTCTCAGGCACTGAGGAACTTTTCATGCTTTCCTTTAGCCCATGTCCCTGTGGTGGTGTGGTTAGAGCAGGTGAAATGGGCAGGTGTGAAGGGAAACCTGCATCAAAGGATGTGCCAGCCCTGAGCACTGTAGTGAGCTCGTTTGGGTACACAGTTTAGCAGATGATGTTAGCAGTTCTGTAAAGGATTACTGATAGATCTGCCAGAACAAGCCATATCCTCTTTACCACTGCCTTTCTGTTATATGTAACTCTGTTCCTTACTGCCAAGAAATGCAGACAATTTTCAGATAGATAGCATTGGGGCATAACAATATCCTGTATATGGAACAGCAGACATTTGGTGGTAGAGACAAAACAGCATTTACAATAAAACTAGATTGTTATCAAATAACACAGTTTATAGTTTTCAGATTCCTTAACTAGTCTGAAAAAAAGAAAAGCCGGAGCAGCATTCACATTTATGGGTATTTCAGAACATTATAACGCATTTTGCCTTTTTATTTGCAATAGTCCCCATGTTTTTGCAGGGTAAATCAGCTTGGATGAAACAAGAATTAGCCTTGTTCTTGCCAACTCCCAGAGGACCTGATGATGATTAAACTAAATAGATCCTGCAATATGTGAAGAATTTAGAGGCATAACTTTACTTGCTTGGTCCTGCTACATAGCTCAGACCAAGATAAGTCAAATTTTCATGCTCATGGTATTCAGGCCCAGTTTTGGAACTGACCTTCCTGTTCTCACACAAGCAGTGCTTGCCTTCTTTCCTGGGCTCACTCCCCTGATGTGAGCACTGCTGTGAGATACTGATAACACTGTTGCTGTAGCAGCTATTGCCTTTGCAATTTGGGACTATAGGAGCTGTTGATGTAGGTGAAGCTGCTGCTGCAGGGATGGAGGTGGGTTGCTCTCCATCGAGAGATACCCAGTATGCTGTCTAACCCTAGATCCACCCTGTGGGGCTGCTGAAGTTGATCCACCCCATCCTATGTTAAATAAGAGGTTGGAGTAATTGTGTCTTTGAGCATGTTCCCTTGCATGGCTCCCTGTCTGGCCCCTTCCAGCCCTGGCTGCTGTTTTCCAACCCATGTATAGTGTAGGTCTGGCCCTTGGCTGCTGGGAGAAGGTTAACCCCAGCCATGGCAGACAGTTTCTTTATGCTTGCACTATGTGCTGTAAATTATATGCACCTAAGGTCTATTTTCCAGAAAAACAGTTGCTTTCAATTTAAAAATGGAAGCGTAAGTAGGTCTCTGATCTCAGTTCAAGTTTCTAAGCAGTGCTGTAGTACAAATCAGTAGCAATGCAAGAGCAGATAGTTGTTTTGTTGGTTTTTTTTTTGTCTTTATTATTAGGTTGACTGGTAACATTTGCTTATCAAATCATTGAGAAATGTTGGCAGTTCCCAAATATAGTGGTCTACAAGTGAAACTGCAGTCAATAAGACAGAAAGAATTAACAGCATGTATGCTAGAGTCATGTCAGTGCAGCTGTATTCTACAGTCATCACATCCAATGTTTTAGAGAAAGCCCTGGGTAACATGTCAATTATTGCATTTTTATTCTTGTATAGCTAATGGCATTCAGAAAAATGAAATCCTATAAGGGGATAAAAGCCCAAGGAAGAGCGTGTGAATCATAGAAATATTATGTAAGAAGCATAGAATATTAGAGGTGAACATTCTTACTTGGTAGCTCAATGTAATGATGATTATTATTACATGGGTTTAAAGAATAAGACAAAAACTTTACCCCTGCATGTTTCCTGCCTGCCATCTAGCTCTGTTATTTGGAAGTCTTTGGAGTAGCTGAGCTCTTCTGAAGTCTTACCTTGCTTGCTTGGTACAAATGGAAGTGCTTCTGATGAATTGGGGAAGGTTTTTTTTGTTAATTTGTGAGGATATGTCTTTTGAAACCCAAGAGTAAATCATTATTTGTGCTTCAGGAAATGGAAGACACATGTTCCTATACATTTCTTATGTAAGGAGGGATCTATCCAGGTGCTCCTACGCTCTCCCTTTACTGTAATACATGGTTTACTTCATCAGTACAGAGAAAGAGGCCTATCAATTTACGTAGGCATTTGTAGTCCTCTTCCCATTTCTGTATTAGCTACTGTATTTCAACCAGTTTATGTACTGCACTAGAACCTTTTTTGTTCAGAAAATATTTTTGGTATCGCCTCAAGACGCAAATTGCAGCTGATATAGAAACATAACCTTCTCTGTAAACTTTCTCAGTTTGCAGTAAAAATGTCTTTTCAGTTTAGCTTAGATTTTTTTGAAAAGCATCTTAAGATAATTAAAAAAGAAAAGCAACCGACAAACTCTGCAGTTGTATCCAGTTTTGAATGTCTACAAGTGAGGGTTATATTGTTTCTTATACCAACTGTACTTCGAACCTGTGCCTAGTGTACTTCCAACTTACAGGTATACTTCGCTGAATTTCCTGTCTAGGCAGGATCAGATACTGATGGGTCTGTGGCTGAGTGAAGAACCCAAGGTTGTCAGGGAGGTTCAGCCCTGGAGCCTCTTACACGAGCCATGTTTTTTTCCTTGAACTTTTGCATTCTAAACTTTTTCAGTACCATACCGGTGTAACTCTGAGACTGACCTCACTCCTGAGACTGGAACAGTTACAGAAGAGTTTCCAGAAATAGGGGTAAAAATAGAGCGAACCAAGAGTCAAAAGGTTTTTGGTGAAAAAGTGGAAGTTGAAAAATTTTTCCTTAAACACAGCTGTAGGAGAAGAATGGTCTGTCCAAACTTCATTATTTGTCCAGACTTTACTGCCCTTAGGATGTTGCTTTTTCTGCAGCTGTGAATTATGAATGGCCTTCACTTTTTCTACCTTACAATTCAACAAAAAAGTAAGTAGAATTAAACATGTAAAAAAGCCCAAACCAAACCCCAAAACAACAACAGCAGCAACAAAACCCACAAACAAACAAAACAATCCAAAAAAGACAATACATCAAGGACATTTCTAGTTGTGTTCATTAAGTTACTTCTAACAGGACCAACCACTGGTTCAGAGAGTAGAGGCTGGAAGGGTGTTGAAGAGACAGACTCATTGTGTGCCTCTGAGCAGCACTCTCCCACACACACATGCAGGTGCATGCACAAGTCCATTGAAGAACTGGCTTTAATGCTGCTCTTTGGAGAGCTGTGCTGGATAGGATTCACTACAGAAAAGTCAGTGTAAGTTGCTTATCTTTAAAAAAAGAATCCTTCCTGGTAGGAATGAAATCACTCTTAGCCATTTGTCTCTTTTCCTTAAGCTCTCCTGCTTACTGCTGAATACCTTCAGGATAAAAGATGTAGTTAAGATGAAGTGAAGAGCAGCAGTACATAAAAGCATTAAAACTCCTACTCGTAAAGCTCAACAAGGGACACGGCATCTTTTATCCCATTCAGAGTGTTTCACCAAGTGAAAAAAATGACAAACTTCTGGTTCATTCCAGTGCCACCCTTAATGATCTTGCTAAATAGTCTGAAGCTATTGTGAGCCAATCACTTGGGTCAATTTGTGTTTGCCTGCTTCATAAAATGCAGTGACGATAAACTTGCTGTTACAGAAACTTGAAGCAATTCCCAGGGGAGTTATCTAAAGATTGTGGGCTCTATTCAGAGTGCACAGCTTTGTACTAAAACAAGCTATTTGACTTCCATGCGGCTCTTGTACTTCAACCTGTTGTACATCTGAAAGGATGTAAGATTTTCTCTGGCTGCAGAGTTGTTGCTGCCGCTTCACATTTAGGCAAAACCACAGTTTCTTGTATGCTCCACTAACCAAAGTGGAGGATTCTTTTTTGGTTTTTTGTACACAGTAAATCATAAGAGTACCAGTCGTTATCTTTGGCTCATTAGCCACTGTGGAGCGCTGCTGTTTACCGCAACTGTTCAAAAAGGATCAAAATGTATATCCAGGCATGTACTGTCAAACCATTTTACATTTTAATGTTGACTGAGAGTAATCTTGCAAAGAAAGAGTACTTGAAATGAAAATGAAATATTTTAACATGTCTCTCTGAGAGTATTTTAAATATGATGTTTCTGTTTAAATACCCAAGAAAAGGTGAGTGGAGAGCAGTGTGCTTGTAATTGTCCACTTAAGAGCAGAGTTTGCCCATGAAAACCTGCAGTTAAATTTCCACTGGTACTCAGGATATTTTTAAACAATTTAACTGTGGGTATCTGAGCCATATGGACATAAAGAGAAATAAACAGGCTCATGTGGATATTTGTCCTTCCTATAAGAAACCTAGGGTCACGCAAATTCCAGCTTGCTTGATTTTGGCAGAGATGAACAAGAGTTATTCTGCCTATCACATGTTGTCACCTCTAAGTCTGTCACGACTACTGTAATATTAATACAAATGTTGAAGTTAAAACTAGAATCCAAGCAAATCCTATAACTAGTTTTCCTACAATTTCTTTTTCCTACAATTTCTTTTCAATTTCTTTTTATATGGGTTGATCTTAAAACTGCAGTGTGTGATGAAGTGTGCTACTTGAAAAAATTGTTATGTGGTAGCAGCAGGTAGAATACACAGGTATACCTATGTATCAAGTTTGTTTAATGGATGTACATAAACATGAAGACATCTGTTTGTTAATGATTCTCTAGGAAGGCTAACTGAAGGTTGCTTCATTTTCTTTGTATCCCTGATCAGATCTTCAAGAAAGCAACTCTAACTGATATAATGAAGTGATGATAGAGAGAGGGTAGGATTTTTTTTTGCCCGTAAATAGGTAACACAACATATAAAGAAATACTATATCCAATTATTTCACTTTTGTATGAAGTGAAGTTCAATGTATTTGCAACTTTCTGGACTGACATTGTCAGCTACTGCCTTCTGAGAAGACAAAATAAATGTAGATTTCCGATGTTTCTTTAGTTTGTGTGAAAGCAATAGGTTTTTACTGTTAGTACTGAACCTGGAAATTAAGTTCAGTATGGTTGCCATCAACCAGGAGCTGTATCCAAACACAGTATTATACAATGAACCCCTAGAACTGCAGGAAATGGGGAAAGGTTTGAAACAGTCACCATAGTGATAGAACATACACAGGCTTTGACTGAAATAAAAGATGTATTAACATCAGGGAAATTTATCAGTCTCTTGAACTAAGATTTATCTAGGGAAGTGGATTCATTCAGAAATGTGTGTAACTAGGATCCATCTGACAACCTCCTGCTTCTCTTTCAAAAGCTTCAAAGTAAGTATTTAAGACTTTTTTCTTGTAAACCTAACAACCCTGACATTAGAAGACATTCATAAAATCATGCAATTTTAAGCAGAACAAGTATTAATTATCTGCTTGTGAATATTTCATATGAAAATATCTGAAGTTAATTTTTAAAAGTGGTAACATGGCAAGTGGTATCCTGAAAGCTACTGGGAAGAGCACCTGCTCACTGACCATTGCAAGGATTTTGGCTACCGTGCTTAAGAGTAAGCAGATCTGCTTTACCAGTTCATTCAAAGCTTTAATATTACAATGAAAAAATCTTCTGCATTATTTACTGTCTATTGCGATGTCTTAACTCCATTTGTCTCATTAACAAAAAATCAAAGTCCCTGTTTTTATGTCAGCAAAGTTTCACAAGTAAATTTTAATGTGCACCATAAGGATTTTTTCTGTGGAAGTTCAGTACAATTCTGACTGAGAAGAAACCACTGCCGAAATTTTTACATTATTTACAGGGGATGGTATTGGAGTCTTAACAAATGTCATGGTGTTTTTAGCCAGTGTTGATCTTGGCATTTAAGAAGAGCTGGTCCTGGGAAGAGATGCTCTGCACCTTGCTGCTTATAGTCTTAACATAAAATATTACTGATGCAACATCAGTAAATAGTTCTTGCATATTAAAACTTAGATATTGTTTTAATACTTACTGTGTCATTCTGGAAGTGGATTTATATGACACCTTGCTACATTGAGCAAGATTTATAGTTTTTCCTGAAATGTCTGTATGCCTTCAAGTACCGCTTTATCATCTCTTCATTTCTAAAATCAGAAGGAGCTACTGTGATAGTGTTGTCAGATCTTGTGCATGATAGAGAATTTTTGCTCATGATATGTTACCAAGGCTAGTTCTGTCCCATGTTCAGCTGGGAGGACTGCTCAGCTCTTTGATATCTACTGGTGTTTGGACACAAAGGGCCCTGGTCTTTGAAAGCATCAACCTCCTTGCTTGAATACATTCCAAGAACAATCCCATTGATGTCTATGTATGAAGTTCAGTTTATACTTAAGTGTGTTTGGTCAAAGATTGACCATCAAATAGGTCATACATAGAATCATAGAATCGTACAATTACTCAAAATGTACTTACGATTAATTAATAAGGGTAAAAAAACCGTGCACAGAACTGGTTATGTTGATCTTAGACTAAGATAGAAAACAGGTCTTCTTTGTTCCATGTCTCATATAAAAAAGCTCATTTTATTTTCCCACTTTGTATAAAATACTTGTTCCTCACAACTTGACAAGAATGGAATTATAATTCAATTTGTCTTAGACTTTATATGTGTTGTACTATAGATTTAAGACTAGGAGCTGCTTAGTTTACATTTGTACCTCTTACCTTGCTTGTTTGTCTTCTGGAACTATTTTACCAGGGTGTGTTATTCAGAGCTGTTCCAATCAGTTCCTGATTTAACTGTCAGTCTTTGAATGGAGTATATTTAAACTTCAAAACGAGGGGTGGGAATAATAAGAAAATGGATTCAAAAATAGATTCCCATAGAGTGTATAATTGGAAGTAATCCTCTTTTTGTAGAAACACAGCAAAACAGTAGTTCCGCATGTTCCAATATTTCCCCTGTCTTAGAAGATCACTCCCTTGTGGTAGATGTCAAATGAATTTCTAAGAGTATAGTAATAACACAGCAATTCTACATCTAATTTTATTTTTTCTTCATCACAATTTACTGTTTATTTCTTCTATATTTTTACTCTCACTTGCAAAGTGTGCTGGAGCAATTTTCTCATAAACAGTCGTGGAATTGGCTATGATGTGGTTTATGTCAAAGGAAAATGATAGCTATAGGGAAAGTTTTGATCTCAGGAGTTGGTTTCACTCACAGGGATTGCCTCCTGGCATGTATCTCTTGTGTAGAGGAGACATGGCTCTAATATAACCTGAGAACATTTATGGTAGGGAGTTATTTTAAGATGAGCAGAATCTAAGAACATCAAGGAGAGATGCTCTGAGCCTTTGCTTTGAACCCATTGTTCCAAGATTTTATTTTATTAATTCATTATATTATTAATAATGTGATCTTCCATTGGAAGGTGGATGAAAGATGCTTATTATGTGGTAATGGATCATGAGTCTTCTTGCAGGACCAGCTGTTCTGCTAACTTCTTATGTTTGCTGCAAACTGTTGGGAGTCAGTACTTTGTCTTCCCCATAGCAGTGCAGATGCAAAAGTGAGATTTCAATGAGGAGTGTCTGGAATACTTTTATGCTTAACCAAGGTGAATACTTTTATGGAGGCAGATTGTGGTCTTTATCCTCATTGTCTGGTCTTGTTATGCCTCCTGAAATCTTGCCAGGCCAGAACGTTTCTTTTGTATGGCTAATGGAGAGCGGTCTACAGGGTTTAAGTGGATGGAGAGGGTCAGCTCTATTAGTGCCATCTCTCCAAGAGTGAGACTCCGATGCTCTGTAATCATTTGGCTTAACTGAGTGGGGTCTCAGCATGGTGGTTGTTGTCAGAACCAAGAACAGTGGAGCAGCGTCCTTTCACTTTATTATTTAACTGGAAAAGAGGGACAGGAAAAGGGATGTAAGTTGGACTTTCATAGGAGTTCTGCGGGTATTTGAACAGCTGTGAGACTGTGTAGTTGATATCGTCTGCCGGAGTTTCTTGGTTTCTCATGGGAAACTGTATCATCACATTAACAAAGGACCAGTTCCACCATTTTTGTGTATTCATATGAACAGATGCATCTACAGAGCTGAAAGTAGTTGTAAAATATAGCTTAAATAAAAAAAATATATTAGAAGGTATATAGCCAAATATTAACTATAGAAACAAGTGCAATTTCTCCTGGTAATAGTTTTTGTTCAATTGCAATTCATGTATATTGCTAGGAGACTTCAACCAGTGTCTGTAAAAAGATTGGCTTAATGCATCCTGAGGGCTTAACAATCTCTCAGACTTCTTAATGGGCTTCAACAGACAGTTTCCAGAACTGGAACTGTCATCTCTGTATAAAATGACAGATGCAATAAACTGCTGAGAAGTTAGGAACTTCTTTGCTTTGGGGACAGAAACATAAGGAAATACTGGGCTTGTGACCAAATGCGTAAGCTCACCATACCTGTGTAGCTACAAGTTATTTTCCATAGTAGAAAACAGAGGAGCTGCTAGATTTACTGACAGTGAGGAATTCCTACAGCTGTTTGGTGGCATTGAGACTTTCATGTTACACCTCCCTGGGAAAATATATAGAGAAGCAATTTGCTGCTGAAGGCATTCTTTCCTTCTTCTGCCCCAATTTCAGTAGTGCATGCAGTATTATGTATTAATGTCTACTTATCTAACATGGCTTTTCTATTCAGGTGAAGATATTGGTCTTTCCTTTGCTTGGGGACTTTTTTTTCCCCTCAGTTTTGTTTTCTCTCCACACTCAGTGCTGTCAAAGTAGAGGGGAAAAAAAACAAACTGCAAACTCACCATGTTCCTTGGCCTTTGTGTCAATTTTGGTTTGTTTGTGCCAGTTTTGGATTGTTTGTGTCGGTTTTGGTTTGTCTGGTTTTATTAATATGAAAGATCAGTACAGGGAGTGATGTAGTAAAGGAGAAAAGTTGGCTCTATGGTAAGTAGCGATAGACCATGGGTGTCCCAGTACCTGGCAGTAGTGGCAGTCCAAAGGCACGACTAATTTTTCTGTGCTTTTCCCTAATTCCTGCTCAAGTGCCATCACTTCAGTTAATATATATAAAAAAAAAAGATAGGCTTTCTGCGAGTATAGTTTGTTCTGTTGTCTGACACAATTCAGATTGGTTTCTGTGATTCTGCTTTCCAGCCTGTGCATGGATCTGCTTCCTAAAGACTAATGTCCTGTTGTTTTATTCATGGGTGGCTTAATAAGAGGTGGTTGAGAAAGGAAAATCAGATTTTGTTCAATTCTGTTCACTGCTCAGTAACTTAACAAATAACAAGCAAGTTTCACCACATTCTCCTTTGCTTGCTCATTAGTAGACTTGTAATCCCCATTCATGCATCTAGGCAGTGAGATTCCAAATAAGCTGTTTACTGAATTTAGGTCTGATTACGATGCATGTTACGTTCTCTACACTGAGTATGATAGGAAAACTTAGTTTGTCACAGTATAATACCAATGGAATATTGGTTTTTTTTTCTGCCATTAAGCTGTGATATACAGTGATTTAATAATCTCTGCCATTTTAATATGCATTTAATGATACCTCTTTACATATTATTATACAATTAAGTTATTAATATGCAACTTAATGTGCATTTAATATTTAATATTTCATTATATGAATATAATACTTCATATTTAATTTTCTAATATGAAATATTAGATAAGAAACTAAAACATTTCATTTTCTATTTAGCTTCAAATGTGTCATACTATTCATAAAAACCTTATAAGAATAATTCTCTGTCTTTACAGCGCTGAACTTCAGTAGTTGTTGAAGGAAAGCAAGTGGAAAAGTTTCATGGCTTTCCAGTTTTTGTTGTGACTGTAGGCTAATTACTATATGCCTGGATACTGGTTTTAGTTACATTATCTAAACCTGGAGTGATACTGATGATCTTCAGGGAATTACTGCAGAGTTCCATCTCTGTCACACAGAACAGGAATTTTTTTGGAGTTCCAGTGGAAATGAAAAGTTAACAAAGTTCTTTCCCACAGAAGGAAAAAAATAACCCCAAACCTGCAATACCAAATGCTTTACAGATTCAAGATACTGATTTAACACCAGCAGAACTCCAACAATCTTCATCCAAATGTATGCAAGCGAAAGTAAATGTAATGTACTTCTTAAACATATTTGCTCTGTCAGGCTCTCCCCCTTCTAAGTTTTTAATCATTGTACTTGAACTATGAATGAAGATTTCCATTTTCTGCTAAGAAAATGGAAACCAGTTCTGGTCAACATGAGTGAAACAGAAAATGTCTTTTCTTGATATGAGTCAAGGATGCATACATAAAGCTGCTAACTGAAGTTTAAAATAAATCAAGAGAATTCCCAGCACAACTCGAGACCTGGAGAAAAGTGACCACAATTAAGTTAGGGTGCCAAAAGTTTTGAAGATAGAACTTTCCTAAGCAAGTAAAAGTTTTTTATGATATAAATTCTGTAGTGAATTTAAACTCTAATATTTAAACCAGGATAGCTGTGGTGAGAAGAAACTTATTGTAGGAGGAAATTTAGATTGAGCTGAAAGTTATTGCATTGATCAAATTCTTCACATAGTCAGCTCCAGCAAAGTTATTTTTGAACTCATGTAGGCACAACGTATAATTTCTAGAAGTGTTTGTTTAATCATATCAACAGGAGGTAAGTGCCTGGGCACTCTTCAAAATACCACTGGGAGCTTTATGAAACATTTCAAGTGATTTGAGCATGGATAGCTGTGTTTTATGATCATTAATGTTGGATCTTTGTATTACAGAATCTTTTGGCATTACTAATTCGACTTGACCGCATATGAACAGTCATACTTATTGTTGTACCCAGAGTATTTAAAATAGATTTATGCCACTGTCATTGTGGGCATTTTAGTTTGCAACCTAATTTTATACTCCCTCTGTCCACTGCTAGCCAGTGAAACATATGCTGCTCATATTAAATACTTCAGTCAATCACCCTTGAGCACTGATCTGTCTATAACCCTTTTTTATAATGAGGATTTAATGTAATTCTTGAGGTTGTAACAGATACCCACATTTTGGCTTTGCTTCAGCTTAGTAAAACTGCTAACACATTTTTGTCTTGATAGTACTTTTTAAAAAGACAAGCAAAAAATATCCTATCTGAATTGTCTTAACAACTATTTTCCTTGCTATTGAATATTTCAGTAGAAAGAAGCTTTTGGTACAGGGGTCTAAGTATTTTGAAGACACTGGTCTCCTTTTATGAGTAACTAAGTAAAGCAAGATGTCATGATCAAACATACGGAGCAGATTCTGACCCTTCTAACCAGTGAAAAAGTGAAGTAATTTCATTCCTGTTTCTCCAAATTTGCTCCGAAGTTGTGAGCTACTGCAGACTTGTAGATCTCTTACTGGGACCAGAGTCTTGCCCAGCATTGGTATTGTGCAAGCAAAAGGCTCCCGGGTAATCATTCAGATCTGGGGCACACTTTTCATGTGTTTATAGCTTGTGACAATTGCTTTAATTCATCTTTGTCTCTGAATGAGATTTGGATGGCAGAATTGCTCTGCTAACCTGAAATTAAGTTAACTTGACAGTCAGAGAGTAGTATTGTTATTGGCTGAATACCATTAATTTTGATGTGACATATTTCTTGCTAATGTGAACATTTATATTATCTGTATTTTCAAAAAGCAGGAGAAAGGAAAAAAGATCTACCACAACAGTATCAATATTTCAAGGGCAGACAATGCAGTAGGGAACGCTCTGACTTCTGTAGCATTGTTTTTATTGATTGCTCTAGGTCTAAAAACCACTTTTGTCTTTCTTTTCCATCCCTTTTTCTTCCAGGGACTGCAAATGCATGTGAAGAGGAAAATCAACATGAAGAGGAAAAATGTGAAAAAGCAACTGTAGTTCCATGAGAAATCCTGAAAGATTAGATGTGTTTGGTTGAAGTGAGTACTGTATAATACGAAGACCTCAACTGGAAAGCAGAGTTTAAAGTGGACTTAGGGACAGTAATAACTGATGAACATTCACGTAGGAGTTACTTCAGTTTGTAATAGGTAAGATTTGTCCTGTTCCAGCTCTTGAATGCTGACAGAAACTAGGCTGATGTCTGTGGGGTGACACTGGATGATACAAGGATGAAAGTAACTGAGAAGTGAAGCCCTACATCTACAGAGAAAAGGTGGTTTCATTAAAGACCAAAGCAAGATCTTTGCTGATGGTGCTCATTCAGGGACTGGAGTTGGTAATGCTGGAGAAGCTTGCTGGTGTTTAGTTCCATTGCACTGTTGGAGCGCAGAGTCCTTTGTATGTGCCCTGGCAGCATGTTTTGTGATCCTGCTCACCTTTCCCCAGAAAACCTGAGGTCATTCTCCGCTGACAAACTCTTCTGTTAACTTGGGCAATGGAATTGTTCTCTGCTCCTTTCTGTTGTAGATAAGAGTGGGAGATGACCTGTGAAACACAAAAGATGAAGCTGTTTGTGTGTCATCAGCAAGGAAAATGAGAACAGCATTGGTGTTTTGGGCTGGAAAGTTAAAAAAAGCAGCTGAGTGAAGTTATAAGTCTTGCTCTCTAGCCTGTGATACTGTCTTTAAATAGGAGGGAAAGGAAACTTTAATACTAAGAGAAGGCAAATCCATTGGAAAAAAAATAATTGTGCTAGGGAAATATTACTTTAAGTACCATGTGTGTGGTGTTTGTTCACTAATGGAAGTGGTGAGTCAGTTCTAGCGGCTGGGTAGAGGTTTTATATAGGACTAGATGCATTGACTGTTGCATGTCTGATATTCAGTGAATTGCTGCACCTGCCTCCCCTTCAACCAGGCCTGACTTCACAGCTTCCGATCAACTCTTCTTTAAGTCAGGCAATAATAAATTAGGATACTTTAATTAAAGTCAACTTTAATAAAGCTTATAAAATTAATAAAATAATGAACAGGCAAAATGAAGAAGCAAGGTGCAACAGCTCTTATCAAGTTTATTTTATCTATTTATAAAATTCCTGGTAACTGATTTCTGGATTGATAACAGATTTCATAGTGGTATTAGAAAATAGATGAACAATGCTTTCTCTATAAGTATGCTTTAATTTTGCAAGTAACATGAAATCAAATTTAGGCTGACATTAGGGGCCCAACTTCTTTGAAATAAGCCAGGGAAAAAGAGTTAACATGATACAGCCAATCTCATGACATACATAGTTTTGGTCTTGTTTTGCAAAACTAAAGAAGGGAATAATTTGGTCCTACAGGTGATTTTGGACAGAGACTTCAGTGGTGTTTCAGCATGTTATGTTCACCTTCAGGTTTTGATATTTGTAATGATTTTTTTTCCACAGTATGAGATAGACACAGTTGTTGCAACTTAACCCCGTCTGACCCCAATACACCTTTTGCATCACTTTGGCACAATGGGAAATGCTGAACTTCAGCTTGCAATCTCCTAGGAACAGCATGGAAGCTTTCTGTGCAATAGGAATGAAAAGCATTTTCAGGGCTATGTGAAATCAAAACACTTCGTGTCATGCTGGTAGAGAGGATTGTTATTTTATGAAGGGAAAACTCATTTCTCAGCAGAATTAAAATTAATCTCTGACACCAGAAAACACACAGTGAAGTTTTGCACTGAACTTTGCTTCCAGGCCAAGTGAATTTCTAATAAAAATCAGTAGATGAAAAAGCTGTAGAACAAAAGCCCTTCAGGTGGGAGTCTCCACACGTCAGAATAATCATCAGGCGTATCTAGAAAATCTCAGAGAAGACTCCAAGCCTCTGCAGTTGGTCAGCCCTAAAATGATGCAGATCTTTGCCTCAGCTGCTTCTGTTCAGCCCCTGCCTTAAGCTAAGCATCTTTAAATACTTTATCAAATTTCATTCTAAAAATAAGATTTTGTATTGATTTCTATAGGTCATTTATGAGGTCATAGGCTATTTATAAGACAGCAAAAAGGCTGAAGTTTACATTAATGACCTGAAGTAGTTCTGCCACAAATTTATTTAAAATGTCTAGGAGCACCATCTCTTCATTGTTATTTTTACATGTAAATATTTAGAAAGGGCTTCATGTACAGCATTAGGTGGACAAAGAGAAAACACAAATAGGTTCTTATGGAAGATGAAATGCTGAATACATGCAAAGCAAACCAATCTACACTTTGGTGGGAATAGGGTCTGGGAGCTTTGACTACACCTACAACAACAGTGCTCTAGTTCCTGGGAGTGTGGAACTGCGCTTTTCCTTGCTGACCCTCAGTGCTTCTGGAAGTTAATCTGTAAATTAATGTATTTGTAAATCTAATAATCGATGTCAGTCATATCTGTTACCACTGCGTGTGTGTGTCTAAAACTCTACTCTGATAGAGCGGGCTTCGTAAGGGTGAGGCCTCGTAGCTGGTACTCCACTGATAGATGCTTTGGGCTCTTCAGAACCTAAGACAGATCATGCACATTAGATGACAGCACTCGTGATGCCTGTCTTGTCAAAGGTTATTTTGCATTGTGAAAGCCTCCTAAGGATTATAATTTGTGCTCTGATTTTTTTTATTTTTTTCTAGTGACAATTTATCTAACTTTGTTTTCATTAAATAATATGATTTTGGGGTTATTATTTTTTAAGAGACTGTAGGTTAATTATTGTAAATTTCAAAAAGGAAACATTATGTCAATTATTATATTAGTGTTGCTTATTAATTGCAGAGAGATAATTACCAAGGTTTGAGGCAATTTATCTTCTGTTTGAAATAGATTTTCACTTAAGTGGTATTTGTCACTCAGACCCATGTTTGCTGATGCAAAGAACTTCATTATCATGCAAAGTACAAAATGCTTCTCTGAAGTTGATCATAAGCATATAGGCAACAGGTTAACTAAATTCTGCATAAAGGAGTACTGCCATTTGGGAATAATCTGTCCTTGCTTCCACCAAAGGCTAAGTTCCTTTGAGGGAGTAGCATTTCTACCACAGCAAAAATAAAAAGTGCTTTATATATGTAACAACTAAAGTAAAATGTAGTTTTATTTTGGAAAATATAAATAGGTCCTATTTTGTAAAATATATGTATTTTAGAAAACTATAGGTTCTATTGAACAATATATGCACCTATGATAATCATGCTTATGGTAATACATAAAAACTACAACAGCAAAGGACAATATCAGTGATGTTGCTCTTAGGCAGCATTAATATTCTTGTGTATAAGTGATGTAATGGTTACAGATATTTTAACCCTTCAATCTATAAACTGAGAATCTCAGTACTAGGTACATTAAATATATATTAATAGGTTACTCTGGATTTTATGTCTTACTGTGGCATGCAAAATAGAAAGGATCTGTGGACATTATGAATGTTTGTGCTAAAATGTGTTTTCAAATCATCTGTAAAATAGCTTTTTGGATTATTTGGGTCATAAATTCCAATTTAATTACTCTGGAAATGGGAGCAGCAGTGATGCACTTAGGTGGTTACAGGAGGGCTGGACGGATACCTGGATAGCCACTGTGTGCAGCACCTATAAGATTCTTTTGTCAGCTCATGATTTTTTGATGAGGATTATAGAGGGTATTTTCACCTTAATATTTTCTAGCAAGGTGAAAATATATCCACGTTTTCCTCAAAGATGAGGTGTTCAATGCATCCAGTGAAGTGCAAATTAATGTTCCCTCTTTCTTTTTCTGAAAGAATCAGCTTGATAGAAAAATTCACTTCTTGTGCTCAGTCACTTTCCTTCTTGAAATACAAAGAGCATTATTTATAGCCCCCCTTTTGGAAATTCACAAAATGCTTAATTTATTTTCAGCTTAATTTTTTTCATTGCAGTAACAGAAATAGCTAGGATGCTCAATATGCATCATGTCCTGCTGCCTGCCTCCCCTCCTTCTCCCAGGAGCTATAACAAATGATGTCATTAACTCCTATTGAGCAAATCCATGGCAGGCTTCTCTTCGTTCATCACCTTTATGAGAAAGTGCTGTGGCTCTTCTCTGTTCAGGTAGTGGAGATATGGTATAGACTTAGGCAGATTAGAGAAGAAATGGAAAAGGAAAAATTAGCATAAAGGTAGAAAGCTATTTGTAAGGATTCTGGTGTAACTGTATCTCTCTATTGGCAGAGAGCAGTGTTTCTGACAAGAACAAGAGGGAATTACTTGTTGAGCTGAACATGGGCGTATTAGACCAGCCTTTGCATCTGCTGCCATGTTGCTTCTGTAGTCAAAGTTAATACTGGTACTTAGCAGTCCCACAAGCAGTGAGCACACATGAACTTATTAAAACATCCCTCATTTGCGGAAGGAAGGTAAATATTTATTGTCTCATTTCATAGTTAAGGCAACATGAGATTAAACAACATCATGATAAATGATGACCAGAACCTGCTGTAGTGCCTGACTAAACGTAGGGCCAAGGAAAGAGACTGGCAAAGCTCCTGCTGGGTCTGAAGAGTGCAAGGTCATATATCTGTAAAGAACTTATTCTCCTAATCAGGTGTTGCTTAGAGTCCTTTTTACATCTGTCACAAACAAAATATGTGTAATATAATAACCTTTTTTATTATTACTTAAAATTACAGGCTTCTGAAACCCAGATTTTTACTTTTTCTTCTTTCTCTTTTGTAAAGAATTTTAAATCTTGGATCCTCAGCAGATGCGACTGCACATGATATAGTTTGAAACAATCCTTAGATGAGAAATTTTTATCCCCTATCAGAGCGGCGGGGGCCTGAGCACAACAGGAGGCTGTTTGTATTTTATGTGAGAACAAACATGATGCACCCACTGGGGGAGCAGCCGTGAGATTGCTTGAAGGGAGCTCTCAGGTTGCAGGATTTTCCTCTCTGAGATTGTAATTTTGTTATTGCTAATAAACCCTCCTTGCAAATGTGCTCTGAAAGAAGGCCGGAGTTTCATTCATCAGTGCTTACTGCTTAAGGCAGCACCGCTTTCTCCTGGTGTCCCCACAGACACTTTGTGCTTTCCTGGGGATAGCATACTGAGCAGAAATTACTTCCAATCTTGCAGGACTGAGATGTGGGAATGGGTTTGGCTGCTTTCACACTGCCAGCTCATAGAAAATAACAAAGCAAGCAGCCAAGCTGGGGAAAACAAATAGGATATTTTATAGTTTATTCATATGTGCTGCCTTCCACCCCATTTGTCACCATTTCATCCCACCTGCTGCTGAAAAAGATTCTGTTGCTGAGAGATGCCTTCAAGGCGTTGTTGGCATGTTCATACTACGAGTGAATATCAATATCTGCTTTGAATAGCCTAAATGTATTTTAAACAAGACATTTCCAAATTATTGCAGTGTAGCTGTGTATGGCGCTCTGTGAAACACCAATTAAGAATCTGTCAGCATTTTCAATATGATCCATTGTGTAAATTTATTCTGAGTAGAAATTTGGCATGTAATGACGGAGACTAGGAATTCAGTTTCCCCCTTCCCTCTTTTTTCACTTTTTCTCTTCTTCTTTTGTCTTGGAAAAAAGTATCTGGTTCTATAACTGCTAAATTAGTTCAGATTAAAAAATTCCTCCCCATGAGGACAGAGTAAGGCAGAGGAATGTTTATTTCAAGGGTGCACAAGGCTCTTTAATGCCTCTTTGACAGTCTTTTGAGAGAGAATGGAAGTATTTGAGTATAAAATGTTTCTTATGAAATAGACACACAACACTGAGAAATGGAAACGTCTGCAGCAAAAGCAGAGCAACAGAGGTAATGTATAGTTTCTTCTGTAATTATCAGACTCGCATGTTTCATGATAGACTGCGATGGAAGGTGTAACCTGGTTAAATGTAGTTTGAATTTGATCATCAGTCCTGCAAAGCACAGTGCTGTCCTCTGTAGCAGCTACTGAGTGTGGTGCCAAGCTGTACAGCAGACGTTTCATGGTGTGCTTCCCTTAATGGAACTTATTGCTGTGTTTTCATCTGAGGTCTGTAATAAGCCTAGCTTGTGATCTGTTGTAAAAAGTTAAAAGTGTTTGATGACCTCACTTTAAGGTGAGAACTTTTGTTTGCAGGTGCTCTCGTGAGGTTGTCTGGCTGGAGGGCAGATCAAATGCTGATACCAACCTTTTTTTGACACTTAAAAAGACTACTATTTGGCCTCCAATTTGTTTTCTTTCATTCTTTCTAATACTGAGCATCTCATGTAATGAAGATTTTTCTACCTTTTAACTTGTACTTTGTCAACTTCATTAGCCATCTTCATTGGTAATTTGCAAACTGCAGTCCACCAGTTATCATAAGGTGTTGCTTCGCCTTTTGTTCAGGTTCTCATCACCAGTGAGTACCTATAAAGCAGCTGCAAACAATGAGCAGAGCTGGCACATTGCTTCATAATGGCAGATGACATCTGTAATGCTGGCAGAGGAAGACTGGCACTAAAGAGCTTTGCTGAGCTACTGGAGAGCATCCACAGGAGGCAAATTTTGAGATATCACCTCTCAAATTCTGTCAGGATGCCACAAGGAAAAAGGGAATCCTGAACAGCATTGGCCTGCAGCAAGGTAGGGTAAACATACTTAAAATAAATGAACACTTTACTCCCACAGCCGCAAAATGGAAAGGTGTTAGAGTCAGAGAGAGGGAGTGCAGGTGCAAATGGAGCTTGTATACTAGAATATTTTAATGGCCTACAATACATATGCAGTAAATGTTTTATCTATGTTATTATAGTAGTGCTGCTAAGCTTATTATGCACCTCAGAACCATGTCTGGCTCTGGAATCTGCAGTGTAGAGTCTCTGATTTCATCCATATTCAAAATTAATTCAATTGCATACCGACATTTGTGCTTTTAGAGATGGTGCATCTTTGTAGTTGTGAGATTAATTCTGTAAAAGAGAACAGAATTTGCATGAAATGAGAAACTTATGCTGAAACATACAATCCCCCTTCCTTTACATGCCTAATTCTTGTTTTGTTTGCTTGCAATCATGTGTGTATTGTAGCCAGTAAATACCGTAATCAGTAGAGGGCTAGGGCTTATGGTGTCTGCTTTCAGCACTTCTCTTATGATTTAAATGGTAGTTGGCATTCCTTATTGAAATTATAATGGCTGTGGAGGGGTGTCATCTGGCTTTTTGCAGGTATTCTTTAAGATACCTGAAATACCTCCTACTTGTTATAACTCCTTACACATAGTCTTCATGTGTGTACTCCTTTGGCGACTTGAGATATGCAAACAATGTAGCAGCAGTTTCTGTTCCTGGGTACTTTGGTTTTCTGCTTCTGTGATTTATGCTTGTTGACTTCCAATGCTTGCCCCACCAAAAAGCTACATCATAAAGCTATTAATGTCAGGCAGCTCTTCTTTTATATGGTTCTCCAACTGCATAAATGAATGTAGAGTGCCGCAAAAGCAAAGTGCAGAAAAGAAATCATTCTGTTCTCACTGGTATGACCGTGACTGGGTGATCCTATGAAATGGACTCTCCAGAAGGGGTTGTGAGAGACCACGTTGTCCTAATTTCATCTGGGATAGAGTTAACTTTCTTCCTGGTAGCTGGTGCAGTGCTGTGTTTTGGCTTTAGTTTGAGAACAATGCTGATAACACACCAATGTTTTAGTTGTTGCTGAGCAGCACCTACCCTGAGCAAGGACTTCTCAGTCTCTCATGCTCTGCCAGTGAGGAGGGGCACAAGAAGCCAGGAGGGAGCAGAGGCAGGACACCTGGCTCAAACTAGCTGAAGGGGTATTCCATACCACAGCATGTCATGCCTGGAGGGATTTATCTGGAATTGGCTGATTGCTGCTTGGGTGAGGTTGGGCATTGGTCAGCAAGTGGTGAGCAATTGTATTGTGCGTCACGGTTGTTTACTGTTATTTTTTCTTTCCCCCTTTGGTTTTATATTTTCTTCCCTTACTATTTCCCTTATCATTATCAGTAGTGTAGATTATTGTACTTTAGTTATTAAACTGTTCTTATGCAAACCTGTGGGGTTTACATTCTTTTGATTCTCCTCCTCATCCCACCCTGGGGAAAGGAAAATGGGGTGTGAGCCAGCAGCTGTGTGGTACTTAGTTACTGGCTGGGTTTAAACTGCAGCACTCATACATATTGTCTGGATGGTCATTAGCCTGGTCTCAAATTGGCTTTGTGAATTATAAAATAATTCCTTTGAGTTTTTCTTTCTGACATCCCTTATATCATGTTTATTATGTGAGGTTAATGGATCAAAACTCCCTGCCTGCCATGGCATCCAGTTTAACTTTTACTCCCTTGAAGTAATTTCATAGGGTTTTAAAAAATCATTTTAATGAGAGGGAGCTATCAATCTCTTGGCCATTTTTATCTGAGATCTGTCATGCTGTAAGCTGGCGTGGCATCAAATGCATATTGTCCACTTGGGCATTATTTCCATCTCATGTTTCCGGGAGGATGAAGGTAGATGTGTCATTTGAACAGGGCAGGTACTATGATGATACAGCTTATAGCTGAGCTGCTTCAGGGATTGGACTAGTCTCAGGGGCATAATTCTTTCTGTAGCTCTCTTACTCTGCGTTTCCGCTATTGCAAACACCAAACTCCTTATAACTTAACTTAGTAATTTCTCTGTTCGGGGATATGTACAACAGCAGATAGTCACAGAGAAATAAATTAAATGTCATGGATTTTGCAGAGAAGACAATGAGGTTTTAATGCTATTTTCTGTTATTATTTTTATAATATAGGTTTTGGATTGAATAAAGGACAACTGTGGAGGAAGGTATTTCTTTCATTTAGTGTAAGGACGCATAAACTTTCTCCCTCTCTAAGGATGTGGTAAACATCTAGAAGAATATGAAAGTTGTTTCATGCACCCAAAAGGGCAAAAGAAAACAAAATTGGAGACAAAGGCAACAGAGCATTTACCTACAGAAGTCTTTGTGTATGCACAAGTTTCAATGACTTCAAAGTAGAAAAAGAATTTATTGGTGTCCTTAATCCAGTGTAACCTTCTGCCTCTGTCCTTGGCAATATTCTGAAGTCCAGAATTTCACTTCCTTAGAAAACTCATCCAGTGCATTTGTCACAAATATATTTTTAGTCATGTTTTGCTTTCCTTTTCTTCCTTTCTTCCCCTCCCTGCCTGGTCACTGAAAGAAAGGTTTAGTTCCTTACAGTGTTTGTTTGGGGCAATGTTAAATGTGCAGTATATGAGTGCAGAGGGTGTAATCAGGAATATTGGAATGGAAGAACAAATCAATTTAGGACTTGTCTCACTGTGGGGGTTATTAGAAAAGTAGTGAGTTTCAATTGTTGCGCTCCTCTCCTGACTGCACACAGTGCTGGATCGAGAGACGCTAAATCATGTCTTTGTGCCTTGGGAAGGCAGGGTTGAGGAACAGCGTGGCAGAAAGATGGACTAAATAGTCTCATAGATCTCTAATTTCTGTCTCTTGGAGGAGACAGCTATTAGCCTCCCACTGTAAAATCTTGTCATCATCACTTCTCAGCTGACTGTTCTGATGCTGATGTGGGGGTCCTACGAGGTGGTGTTAGTCTTGCTGAATCCTGAGAGTGGTGAGCAACACACAGGTCTCTGTGGAGATGTACTAAATTTAAAAGTCACTTATTTCCAGCTGGGAAAAAAACTCAGCATAGTTATGTAGGATCAAATACAAGACATCACTGGAAATGAGAGCAAGAAAGCAGAGTGCCTGACCTCTCATGCTTTGATATTCATTATGGGCTGACTGTGGGTCTACTTCAATTTCTCATTGTTAGTAATTTTGGCCTTTGTAGGGAAGTATGGCTTAGGATCAAATGGCATTTGCTGTCTCTAAAAGTGGTACAGGCTTAACACAGCGCAGTGTTTGCACTACAGTAACTTCTGCTTTGAAATTTCGCCCACTCAGCTCCTATGCAAGCAAGGGCATTTCCTGCCTCCTCCAGGTGTGTTGCACCTGCTTACCAGCTGCTTTAATGAGTGAAAACTGGGGAGGAAATATCTTACCTATTTACATATCACCCAGAATGCCCCTGTCAATATTCTCCAGGGAAAAAACACATCTGATTTCTGCTTATGAGTCTCTTCTGTCAATTAATAGAAATTCAGTGGCTTTAGCTGCCATAAATCTGACAGTATGAGTTTCTGCCCGCCAGCACTATGTCCCTGAGCAGAGCCAGAATAGTGCGTGTGGGGATGAATTCTGATCTGTGTGTTTATCTAATGTTCTTCCTTAACAAAGGTGTGACCTGTGGTGGTCGCTAAGTGATGTGTATACACTTCTTCCAGCAACACTACCCAACCCACCATCCATTTAAAATAAATTATAGGAAATCAATTGGGAGGTTGCAACATGCAGCAGTCAACAGAGGCAGGTTCCAGCTGGTGATTCTGAGAGTGAGCAACAGCTTGGCTTTCCATTAGCCCTTCTAGCAAGCAGGCCGGATGCCAGCATTCACATTGCTTTCTTTTTCATCAACTTCTGTTAAGTACTCTCAGGTTTAGATAGATATTGGGGAGAAGCTATTTGTATTAGTAATCTAGAAGCAGACGTTTGCAGTTCTCATGCCTGGAAGATGATGCCAGGAATGCCCCAAAGCAAGCTTATTAACTTTTGGTGTTACTGATGGATCCTTAGTGGCTTCTGTTTTATAAGCAGCTGATAGTTTCCAAGTTGAAAGACTTGATTCTGTTGATATATAGGTGAGGCTGTTGTAGTTTTGTTGTAATCCAGTGCTTTTGTTTTTCTTGGATTCTTCATTCTTTCCTTTTTTCCATTTATATTTAAAACTTGTTATGAACATCCTTCTGTGCCTTTAGTTTATAAGGGCCACATATATCACCCCTCCACCATTTCCTAGATAGAGTTCACTGCATGTGTATTTTAGAGGTGAACAGAGAAATCCTCACTACTGTGTCCTATGAAGATGAAGGATGAAGATGAAGCAGCTGTTCAGTTTTGCAGTGCTGTGCTCAGCACACACTTTAAGTGCAGTTAGTCCATAGAGAAGAGTAAACCGTTGCTTCAACATAATTCCATTATTCATTGTGCTGGATGCCTCATTACAAAAGGATGCCTAACACCCCTGGGAAAGTAATGGCATTATCAGCTTAAAGGAACTGTAAGAATAATAGCTTACCTTACACTTATGTAATGCTTGTAATTTGAAAATGCCTTGCAGACTTTGGTTACTCTTCACATGACATCTGGAACTTAGATAATTGTTATTGGATCTACAAAGCAGCAGAGGGCGAAAAAGGCAAATATTGAGCTTTACTTAATTCTGAATATTATATACACATTCTGTTATCTGATGTGGGTTTGGGTGAGACACAGCCTGAGGGTAGTGAACCTGTGGGTCATTGCTGTGGGGCCAAATACCACTAAGGTGGGAGGAAGAAGGTGCAGAGCTGTCACCAGCCATGAAGAAGCTATTCAGGAGATGATGGAGGTAGAGCTGGGATCTGCCCAGGTGACCCGAAAGGTGTGGAAGTTTCGAAACAATAAACAAGAAGAAGAGAGAAAAGGAAAGAGAGGGATAAGGCAAAGATTTCCTGAATAACTACAGCAATATGAATGGGCAGGGTGCTTTTAGACCATGGAAGTGTGTGCCATTAGAGCCACCAGCATGGCAGAAGCAAGTGCTGGTGGGAGGAGCTGGGTAACTGTCCAGCACTGCCTGGGGTGGCTGCAGTTCAGCCAGCCTGAAGCTGTGGAAATCCGTAATTCAAAACACTGTGGTTTTAGTACTGATCAATGAAGGTAAAAGAAAAAACACTTGGATTTGTGAAGTCCTGATGTGTTTCAGAAGTGCTCCCATTAAAGTCACGACTGCCATTTTTGTACTCTTTCCAGTCCCAGTGCCTCTCAGGACAGTGCTGGATAATTTAGCTCCTGCTATCTTGTCAAACTGTAAGAGATCTCAAATTATTTGAGATATTAAGTAAGGAAGATAAAGGCAGTGCTTAGATTAAACCATTCTCTTGTATGCCAAAATTAAACGTGTGCTTCCAATGACTTCCTAAATTGTTCTGCTACAGTCCAGTGTTGCAAGGTAGATCCTTTATTATGCACTAAAAGAAACGATCAAGTGCACTGATCATGTTCTGATGCAAGCAGCAAAAGATATAGTGGATACTGAGCAACCCTGAATGCAGATGTGTTAGAAATTTCCATTCTTATGATCCGTAAGTGCTCTGGATAATGCTCTGTCAGACAAGGCTGAAAGAAAAGGGGAGTAGAAGTGCTATGTAGAAATGTAGATGTACTGTATAATGCCATGAAGTATAGCATATGGTCAAATGAAAAGGCATTTCCATATTTATAACTTGATTATTATTAATCAGTTGTAATTTCATTGTAAGGAAATGGCTCTTACAAAAAGAAGTGCAGTGGCTGCTTGCAGAGAGGAAGCAGTGCAGTAGGAGGCATACAACTATCCTGCATGCTTCTGTGACTGAATTTCTTTGGAAACCAAAAGCTTATGCTATTCCTGAGCGTCTTGTGGGCAGGTCAACCAGTGTTTTCAGAAATTTGTCTCATTTGCTAACAGGATCAAACCATGCACAGAAGATTTAGTGCATGTGAGAATCAGTCTGTGGAAGGACAGGGAGAATGAGTTGGCTCCAGCCTGAGCTGCCAAAACAAGACACTGCTTACAGGAGATCAGAGATACAGCTGGACAGGATTTCCAGGTCTCCACTTGTTCTGCTTCCACAGTGCTTTTCAAGCTTTTCTGGGTTTGTGGAGACTGATCCCACTTTTGCTTTGGGATTGGAGAGAATTCAGTGCTACCCATGCTGTGATCATGCTCACAGAAGGTGTACATTTGCAGTTTCTCGTTCAATATTTATATGACTATTAATTATGAGGCCACAGAAGTGATGTCTCATAAAATTACCATAGCTTGGCATATGAATTAGCTACCCTTGGGTGGAGAAATTCAGACTGCTAAAAGCTTTTTTCCTGCATTCTTTACTTCTGGAAAGAATATTTTTCTTTGGATTCACTTAAGAATGAGCCTGAAAAAACCCCAAACCTCTTGGTTGGAACCTTTCATGGAAAAGAAACATGTTAATTTATAAGCTCTGTATATACAATAACAGCTCCTTTAAAATAATATTTTATATGTTGATTCAAGGATCTATTTGGTGTGTTATTCCATTAGTTTTAAAACTCGATGCCTTTCCCCTGAGGAACTCATAACTGAAAACAGGTAATTTGTAATATGTGTAGTTTGGGTAATGTCAATACCTCACAGGGATGTCTGTCTTACCAGCAGATCTGCACTGTATAGCTTGCAAGCTCCATCCCAGAGGAGTTTCCTGAGCCATGAGTGGAGGGGCAGTGCCTCCAGCCTCAGGCATGCCCCGAGGAAAGTGATTCTTCTGCCTCTAATCCTCAGTTTGTCCTTATGACTGCAGCTTGCCTTGCTCCCCTAGAGTCTCCTCCATGTACCCATTCTACTGTGACTGCATGGAGTATCACTGGTATTTGTGTTGTCCTGCCCTCTTAACCATCTCCTGGCCTAGGTTTTGCCTGATACTGGCAGGTGGTTGATGCTTGAGCATCCCAAATTGAGTTGCAAGCTCTAGAGCACAAGGATAGAGAACAATATGATGCTTGTCTTTCTTTTTCCTTTTTCTTTTTCCCCTTTTCCTTTTCCCTTTTATTCCCTTTTTCCTTTTTCCTTTTTTTTCCCCTTTTCCTATTTTCCCTATTCCCTTTTCCCTCTTTTTCCCTTTTCCCTCTTTTTCCCTTTTCCCTCTTTTTCCCTTTTCCCTCTTTTTCCCTTTTCCCTCTTTTTCCCTTTTCCCTCTTTTTCCCTTTTCCCTCTTTTTCCCTTTTCCCTCTTTTTCCCTTTTCCCTTTTTTTCTCCTTTTCCCTTTTCCCTTTTCCTCTTACAAAACTTACTTTGGGTGTAGTGGGATATGAAGATAAAGCAGAGGTCTGAAATGCTCTTGTGTAGTTTGACAGCTTTTTTTCAAACAGACCATCTTTGAGAGGTAATGTGCAAAATAGAGGTCTTGCCCACTTTTAATGAGATTCCAAACTATAGTTACACACATGGCTTGGAGCATGTGGACAGTTTTTTTTGCTTTGGTTAGTGACAGATACATGAGTTTTATGCCAGATTGTATTGCCTTTAAAAGTTGTAGAGCGCAGTGCAATGTACTCATTTTTCTCTGTGAAGGAACTGCATTCTATTTACCTTTTCATCTTGTTATTGAAATCCCAGGGTAATTTTATTTCTGTCTGTAGAGGGCTTTGATGTAACCTGACTCTGTGCATGGAGACCTCACTTGGAGTGCTTGTGTGCACTTCTGGTGTCCTCAACATCAGAAGGACATGGAACTGTTGGAATAAGTGCAGAGGAGGGCCACGAGGATGATCAGGGAACTGGAGCACCTCCTGCATGAAGATAGGCTGAGAAAGTTGGGGCTGTTCAGCCTGGAGAAGAGAAGGCTGCATGGAGACCTCATAGAAGCCTTCCAATATCTGAAGGGGGCCTATAGGGATGCTGGGGAGTCACTCTTCATTAGGGGCTGTAGTGATAGGACAAGGGGTAATGGGTTCAAACTTAAAGAGTGGAAGTTTAGGTTGGGTATAAGGAAGAAATTCTTTACTGTTCGGGTGGTGAGGCACTGGAATGGGCTGCCCAGGGAAGTTGTGAATGCTCCATCTCTGGTGGTGTTTAAAGCCAGGTTGGACATAGCCTTGGGTGGCATGGTTTAGTGTGAGGTGTCCCTGGGCATGGCATGTCCCTTTCCAACCCTAACTATTCTATGATTCTATGTGTCGATTTAGATACAGATTATGTCACTGCATGACTGTCCCTCTGCCCTGTGCAGTGGTAAGGGAAGGAACTGTATGCACTCACCATATGTATGCTTAGAAGTGAGGAATATTCCTACCCCTGCATGTGCTCTCGCTGTGTTTTGGGACTAGAAAACCAGAACAACTTCAAGAATGTTCTTCATAAGCCCTGAGGTTTTTGAGGGAATCCCTTATTTCTCTGTAATTAGCCAAGATCTGAATGACATGAATGGCCTTCAAAGTCGACCTTGGCTAAAGGCAAAGCAGTAGCCTTGAAACCCATGCAAAACATCCTCCAAATGGACTTTTAAATTCTGCCAGTGTTGAAGGGTAAATAGCATGCAGTGTCTGTTAGAGATGTGGGTTGGCAACCTATTACCTAGTAATGAGTCTCTAATTCCACCCTGTGGCTAACAGCAAATTTTACTTAACAGCACTGAAGTGCCATACATCAATAAAGCATAGCATTTTTGAAAACTTATTTCTGTCAATATAAAAGGACTGGATTATATAAATAATATGTAATATTTATAAATGGTTGCTAATTGCAGTATTATTGTCAGGGATAATGAGACTTTAAAAATATAATGACTTCCCTAGAAGCCACACATGTGGCTAGCTTAGAAATATTCCTGTGTTTTACTGGAGCCAATAATTTAGTGCATGCAAACCACAAACCTAAAAAAGACAACAAACAGTCTGCTCCTCTTTCATGCTTAAACAAGGAAAAGTCATCAGCTCTTCTTTAACAGCCTTACTGGTGTCTTAGAGTATTGGACTACTCTAGGTGTTTTTCCTTGGATAGACGATTACCATCCTGTTCTTTTCTCAGGATGGGATGTGTTGCAACAGCTTCAGGTACTTCATGTTATGAGCGAACTCCATCACAAAGACAAGAAGGGGCTTCATGCAGCATTCCCTGATTAGCACCTATTTCAGCAAATCTCCCACTAAAATCAATAAGCATTTTGCAAGAGTTATGAGTGAAGTAGCATCAAGTAAGGCTTATTACCAGCAAAAGAGAGCCCTTATCAGTCTATCATTTTAACCTTACCAAAATATTACGTTGGGGTTCCTAGAGCAATACCTATTGTTTGATACCTACCCATAAATGTGTGGAGCATTTACCAACTTGATGCAACACGTATTGTTTGGTGTACAACCTGTTTGTGTGTTTATGCCAACCAGGGACCCTGTCGTGATAGAAACCATTGTAATCTTTGTCCTTATTGCTATCATAAACAACAGTAGCAAATTGGAGCCTCAATCTAGGACAGTCAGACCTCAGCTTTTCTAATGCTTGTGAGCCTTTGTATCTCACACAATGTTTAGACAGCTTTGAAAGTGCATGTTGTACATTTTAACCTATTTTGAGTGTCTTTGTGTTTCCTTTAGTTGATAACTGGAGTTTCCAGGAATATTGTGCTTTCCAATTCCCTGATAACCTGCATGTGAATAAGCGTTTGCTTTCAAAGCAAATATTTAGATACAAAGATGCTCATTCCTATGTTTTGGGGTTTTATCCCCTGAGACCAATAATGGCCTTGCTTATTCCAGAAATCAGCCCAAACCCTTTGTCCTTATCTTTTGCCATTGCTTGCTGCTGCTAATCCTTACCTCTGAACCCCTGCCTGCTGCAAAGTGTAGGTGTTTTGAATAAACAATCAGCAAGTGGAAGCGTGTGCTTGAAAGTCCTTTCCTTGTTTAACTTCTGGAGGACATCAAATAAATGTACAATTCTTCACTGTCAGAAATCTGTTGCATATCTGTGTGATTTAAGTGCCAACCTAGCTTTGCACTGTGACTGACTTGGGTTGAAATTGAGAAGTGACTCTTAAATGTTGAGATGCTCTTGTAGATACCAGATCTGGAGCTCTCACTTTTCTTAAAAGAAAGTAATAAAAAAAATCCAAGGTATGATTTTTCCCCTTCCTTTTCCTGCATAGCATCCTTTTTCTTGTAAGTGTCTGCAGTCATATAGTGAATTCTCAGGGAGTCAAGTCAGAGGCTGTTTTTTAGGCCCTGCAAAATGTGGCAAGGCAGAGCAGAGCTCATGCAGGCTCTGCACACTGACACCCAGTGCCTCCAAAGAGACAGTAAAGTGCTTTTAATTATTAATGTCACAGGCTCTTTTGTACTAGCAGAGCTATGTCCATGCCTGCTGATTTTTGCATGAGATCCATTGTTTCTTGTCAAGATGAGTGTTTTTGGGAAATGCAGGAGATGAAGGAAAGCATGTGGCTGGAGAAGTGTGAGCTTGGAGGTTCATGAGCAGTGCAGAAGAGCTGTGGGGCTGAGATGTGAGACAGTAAGTATAGCTCTGCCTTCAGGCTTTCTCATTTTCAAGATAAAGGACACCAATGGAAAAGAAATGGTGACATTTGCCTTTGAGGCTATGAAAATAATATGATGTGATGCTATTTTGAGCTGGCTTTCAAGCTTGTCTATAAAAATAAATAAATAAAATCTGTGTTCAGAGCCTCTAACAGTGGCTAAATAAATAATTTTCCAGCTCTGATTTATCTATAACTGACTTCTGTGTTAATAATGTTTCACCTCCGCAGCTTTATTCTTCTTTCAGCTGCGCAGTTCAAGGCAAGTGTGAACTGGAAATCCATTCATGAGATTGCACATGCTAAAAAATGGACTTTTCCAGTGCACACAGTTGTGTATTTCTGAATGGGATTTAGGAAAGGCAATGTCAGGCTGGTAGCATTAGTTATCCACAAAAAGCACTTAGCTGCAAAACAGCTTCCTGCCAGTCTTGATTTCTTATGACTTAAGATTGAAATTGTTTGTTGTCAAGATTATTTAGTTAACACAGCTCCAGTGAAGACTAATACAGATTCCCTTTTCATAACATTTTCTGTTTGTAATAGTTATACATTTTAATGACTGCAGTAACAATATGCTGCAGAAAAAGTTCTTCCCTGATCATGCAGTGTGAACTGGAGGTGTGATGAGCTTTCAATGTGGTTTTGAATTTTGTCCATTTTAGGTGATGTTTCCCTGTGTTATGTTTGTTTTTAAGGCTGAATTTTTTAACTTACATGTTATTAAGTTACAAGTGTTTAATGCATTTTACTTAAACTTTAAAACCTTAATGCAATTTATTTTTAAAGCTCATTAAATAGACAAGCTTGTGGCAGAGTATGTAACACTTTTCTCAGTGTCTATATACCTAATTTTAACACTCTTAAGAAGCCTACGCAAAACCACATTTTGTTTCTCCTGTTCCATAAATAAACCCATGTATCCAAAACTTCCTTTTTCTTGGCACTGTGACTTTGTAAAGTAAAATTTAAATATTTTGTTTAGTTTTCTATTTTTTGAGTTGCCTGTTGAGAGGATGGAAATGTGGCGCATATAAAAGGTCTCTCATTTTAATTTGATTGCTGAACATTTTCACTACTGCATAGTGATTAGCTGTTTGGCTTTCACTGCCTTCTCTAATAAGCAACTTCTACCAGTGAGTCAGAGAGTATATAACAGCAGAAGTGGTATCAGTGTCTGTCTCCTGGGTGTACTTCCAGATCCATGCGAGGCATTTTCATTGAGCCGATGGAGAGTTTTTGAGTACCATGAAAGCAGATGTCAGAAAAGGCATTTTTGAATATATTTTATTAAAAAAGAAGATACAAAACTTTGTGTTTTATGAAAGGGAGAGCTGAAAAGCTTTCTGTCTCTTTACAGAGCAAAACTGCCACCAGCTTCATTAGCTGCTTGGAAGCAGATTACAAATGCCTCTGTACCCAGCTAGACAATACAGGAGCTGTGAGTTCTGGTTACTTAGGTCCACTGACATCAAACACGAATGATTATGTCTCCGCCAAATGTTTGTTGGAAAATAAATAAACAATGTGCTCAGAGGTAATTAAAAGACATTTCCTTCTTTGGAGCAACATTTGGGCTTTGTCCTGATGCTTCCCCCTTCTTCCCCAAGTAAAAGCCTGAGTTTTGTGCAGCCAGTAACAGAAAAAGAAATTTGTGCTTAAATAGCATTAAGTCAGCTGAGACTGCTTTTAACAGAGATACCCCTGTCTCCCTGTGGTCCTCCCATATTTACTATATTCATTAATGAAGATAAGTTTTTATTCTTTCACAGGTACAGACCAGTACATATTGAATGGAGGAATCTGCTCTCTTTATTGGCTTTGAGTGGATGGTGTTAGTCTTCATATTTTAAAGGAAAAAAAACCCAAGCCCTATGGATTTTTATGCCTTCCTAAAGCATTTCTTTAGACAAGGATTTTACACTTTAGTGGACCCTCCTTGAAAGGTGTGGTAACAAGAAGGAAGAATTGCTGATCTACAGTAAATCTGAGTAAGTACCCCGTGATAAATAGCCCTTTATTGGGCCATAGTGAGTCTTTTCACAGCCTTCTTGGCAAAACAGTGAGGCAGTTTGGGTGAGTAAGTGATGCTTGGGGGTTAGCTGGGGGTGTGTTTCTAGTAATATTGTACACCTTCCCTGTTTGCTGTTCCTATCTTCCCTTCTTAAGGTAGATTAATATATATCACAGTAAATTCCAATAAGCATTTGTAGTTGTATAGAAGTCTCATTTCTCTGCCCTGAACCTGTGCAGATGTCAAGCATGTGGCACATCAGTGATGGTATTCATGTCATTGTTAATAAGTGAACACACAGTAACTTTATGGTTATAATAATGCAGGGTTTTTTGCTCAGTTGTGCAAGCTAAAATACATATTCCTTGATCCCATAAGAGAGCCCCAAAGAATCAAATGTTCTTTGGATTTTGTTTCAATGGCATTAGAATTAAAAAGTTTGGTTTTGAACAGTTTAGAAGGGGATATTCCAAAGGTTGCTGAGTTCATCCAGAGTTTTTCATTGGTTTCAACAGGTTATAGGTTCTCTTAAATCAAACCACAATGACATACACAACCTTGAAAGGTTTCTGTAAATTATAGCATCATAGGGAGGAAACACTTTTACTGTAGAGTTTTATATCTGATTTATTTACTTTCTCAGGAGAGTCAGATAAGTAGAATGACTTTCATTAGCTGAGTCATACAAAAAGTATCCCAAACTTTGAGTTGTTTTGTTCTTTGGCTGTTTCTGATAATCTGAATCTGTCTTGGCCTCATACTTTTTATCTGATAAACATCTGATGTGAAGCAGTGATCTAAGACAGATTTCATTCTATGGGAAACTTTGGGCTGAGTCCGCTTGTGAGCCACTGCTCTGTGCAGCACAGCTATGGTCATACTTTTGATTTCCTTAAGAATGCTGAAGTTGATCACAGTTATGTCCACTCTTGGTGCCAGCAGCAGCAGTGGAGCAAGTGTTTCTCCTACGGTTCCCAGCTGCCTCCCTTGACCTTCTGCACGGGCCCTCTGGACACTGAAGCAGCAACTGGTTCTGCTGTCGAGGCTGACTTTCGGGGGTTGCAAAACTGGCTCTTATCATGCTTCTCTGTCTCTTTTAAACAGCATTGACTAACATCCGTAATGGCAGTCAGGGACATTTCTGTGTAGAGACATGGTCTGGAATAATTGATCTGTCACTAGCAGTGGAACGCTGGTGAAAGTAGCATCATAATTTCAGGTTTCCAGAAGAAGTTTTAAAAAGCTCTGAATGCTGTTTAGGGTGCTCCCTCTGACTCCTTTCCCAGTTGGCTTAAGCACTTGATCTCTGGTTTTTCTGTTTGTAAAAGGAAAAAAGTAATAACTGCCTGGCTTTACTTTTGTGTGATGGTCTGTTCTTTATTATTTGGTAGGCTAATATAAAACATTGTCAGTTTAATGAATTTTGCAACACATTGCTGAAGTTTTTAGTCTTTTGTTGAAATATCTGTGTCCCTTGTTAAACTATTTTATACGTAGATAAAATTATTAATATTCATATGAAATCCATCAGTTTGCAATTGATAAATTAAAAAATATAATAAAGAATAGTCTAGGTCTCTGTTTCTGCTCTTGGTAAACTCTGAGGTGAGCTTTGACTGAGAAGGAGGAAGTACTTTCCTCCACCTGGTTAACTCCCATACTTGCTGCAAGATCAGCAAAGTGTAATTTACCCTCTCCAGAGAAGGCCACTAGGCACTTCTACCCAGTTCTGGATGACCTTTCCTATGCTGCATACAACCACAACTCTTTTGCCTTCTATATTTGAAACTTCATCTAAAATGCCTTGGTTTTCATTTTGATGATTTTGTATCCCTTTTGCATTAGGTGAGCCTTTAGAAAAAAAATATAAAAAATGTGGTGAATAATTTAGTTCCATGAGTTTTATGGAACATAAAAATATGTTTCTATAATGTAGAGCTATTTTAAAAGGCTTATTAACATTTTATGTAGTGTACAATGTATGAAGTAATGGTCCAATTATTTATGTGGCAAGATATCCCTGAAAATTTTCATATCCATGCTGACGGTTTTAATAAGGTATTAAAAATACTGTAATACCCTGATGTTAATGCTTTTCTTGGTAACAGTCCTCAATTACATCCATGCTACTGTTTACTTTAGCATGTTCATTAAACCAAATATTTTTAACTCTTTAAGCAAGTAATCTTAATGCAATTAAACATTTGCATTAAATTGCATGATTTTTTTTTAATACACACTCTCTCACAATAAGATCTATAGTGACATAACAGCAAATGACAGGGATGTGCTGTAGATATTACTCCATATACTCCATATCCTATGAGAAGTGTATTTACAAAAGGAAATGAGTAAATTCAGAATCAGGCTCATTGTGATAATATGTTGTATTCAGGGCATTTTCACTAGAAGCAGTATCAGATAATGTGAAGAGCAGCCTTTTTCACCAGTCTGGCCTGCCAGTCACATTACATTATGAAAAGATCATATGAGTTAACAAAAAGTCTTTCTTCAAGCATTTTCAACAGTTTGGAAGTTATTATATATATATGTATTTATATATATAAATGTATAATGAACATCTTTCTCCAGGCAGAAATGGGCATTTTTGTTTATTTTATCTGTAGAGGGATAAGCACCTTCACTCTCTCCAATGGAGATAAATGCAGATGTTTTGCTTGGTGACAATGAAATGATTTTGAAATGTCTGGAGATTGACTCTTTTAAGTTCCAGCTTTAAACAGTAAAGTGGGAGAAAAAATATAGTGGGGGAAGAATTAGGAATAGCTATTAAGTAGTGTTGTTAACTTAAATAGATACTAGGTTAGTTTTTGATAATCAGTCTGTAAATCTAAGACAAAAGAGGTGTTAACTATAATGTTATTCTCATTAATGAGTATCAGTGAAAACTGAAGTAGTTTTATACTGCTGATAAAGGCAAAGTAAATTAAACACCCACAGCAAAATTAGCTGTGAAAGGCATTTCCTTTTGCACTGTCAGAACGAGTTGTCTATGAATAAAGCAATTGCATGGTTATTCATTGGCTTTCCTCCTTTTGCTTTTGGTGTTAACCTACTGGTAGCCATTACTGGGCAGGATTTATATTAAGTTTAGGAAGGACAGAGTGAAGAAAAAATGAAAGAAGTAAGAGAGAACTGTTACTGTCTTCCAGACAACAGCGTAGCATCAGGATGAGATGTGTCATTTCTCTGATCTGCAAGAACAGGAGCAAAGGTCCTGCCATGAAGGTGGTGTTGTGAGTGATTCTATGCTAATAACAAGGGCTAACTATCAATGGGAGTAAGGCGCAAGAAGATTCCAAACATTACTGCAGATGTAATGCTGGGTCCTGGCTTTCCCTTGAGTCGTTCTTTCCTCAGTCCAGAGCAGAGAACTAGCAGGGGGTACAACAGATATGCAATTCTAGTGTTTCCACATGACTTTCCTGCACAAGCGCCATCAGTGCCATTGGTTTTATCTGCTGCTACGAGGAAATCTGATTTAGTGAATATGGGAGGTGGATGCAGTTTTCTCTGCTCCTCTCATTGACTCCCATGTGGTTTGAAAAATATCTCTCAGAAATGGCAGCACAAATTATCCACATATCTGAAAGGGGCTTACCACTATTTTTAATAACATTTTAATCTCTGAGGCAGGAAGACCTTCTTTGGTCTGAACTATTGTACTGTGCAGTACAAGGGGATGCTTGTCCCTACCTGGAGCCCTGGACAAGAAGCAGAAGTGAGAATAACAGCCAGACCCCTCTTTTGTAGCATTCAGCTGTATCCCTTTGCATGCTTTCTTTTGCCCAGATATGTTATATTAAATGCTGATTGGTGCTGTGCACCAATTAGACAGCAAAGAGCACAAGTCTAGTTCCTACAAAAACTAATTTTGCACATGGATAATTACCATCGTACTGGATGTACTCTCCTTAAGTGCAATTAGTCAGCCTGCATAGAAAAAAGTAAAAATCAAATACTGTCTCACAGTTTCTATGCCCACATATAAGTAAGTGGAATTATCTGCACACAGGAGTTTAAGTGTCTGATTCCAGTAACTTTTAAAATTTAATGAGCTGGCATCCATGCCACCCATGTGCTCTTAAGCACTTGTCCCTTATGCAAATTGGTTTTCTTTTCAAAGTCTGATCACTTAACACATTATCATGCAGGAGTGGTATTTTTGCACCACCTGAATTTTAAGCAATCTTTAAGTGATGATCCTTGGGAGACTTACCCACACTTTTGAAGATGATGCTGTTTAATACTGGGCTACTTAATTTAGGATTGCATAGTGAATCTTCGTTTTTTTCTCTTTAGGCTATTATGTGTGCGTAGCTCTATCACAGTTTTGTACTGTTTTTCGAATGGAAGTCTGATCCTGATGTGAGAATACGCTTATTGTAAACAAATAACTTCACTAATGGTGATAAGTTTGTCTAACTGAGGTAAGTTCACAATACCGGCCATTATAAAAAAGAAGTGCATTTCAGGAAGTTTTTAAATGAAAAGGTAGAAGGAGAAATCATAGGAACACAGTAAATTTTATTCAGTTTAAAAAAAGTTTAAGGCATGAAAGGGAGTTAGTATGGAATATTGATTGGTCTGAACATCTTAGCAAATGCTCATGTAGTTTTTGGTAGCTGTTAGTGTAGGAACCTTGGCTAACCTGTAGCAATCTATGTGCAAGTTTAATACACTTTTAGAGAAGTGTCATGTTGGCTATGATTTTGTGAACTTCACCTAAGGTGTTTCCTTCCATTTCAAATAAAATGTTCTGGTTTCTGTAGCTTGACAATAAGTTAGCAGAAATCCAATCAGAGCTATTTAGAGATCTTGATAATTTTTTCAGTGTTTTTAATGCAATACTTTTACACTGGAGTCTGGCTGTATAAATTTTTCTTGTCAATTAACATCCAGCTGGCTGTTTCACTTACTGGTAAATCTAGTTACTACTAGAGTATTGATGGCATTTTCCCCTTTATGTCGACCATGATGTTGACCATAGAGAAAAGCCCAAATCAATAACTTGAAGCTACTCTAAAATGCTCAGTATGCTTTTGGTGCATCTGTTCAGGATGTTTCCAGAACCCTTTTTTGGGGGCTTAATTAGGTGTCCTAAACACTAAGAAGTGTTTTGCCAGAAGAATTCACATAAATACTGGTGGTTAAAAGACTAGCTTGGTGTGGCAATGTATGATCTCTTGTGAAAGACTGGAAAGCTTTAAATGGATAAACCCAAAACTTACAAGTTAATTAGATAACGTTACCTTCACCTTACTTAAATTCTAAAGCGAGTGCTAAATAGTAAAACTGTCGATTTCAAACACATCTCCAACAGGTACCCTCCAACTCTGATATGTATTCTTTGGCTTTTTCATTGGTGTTTTGCTTTATTGGAACTCTTTCGGTTTCATCTTGCTAGCTCCATAAGGGGGCTTGATTGATTTTTATGCTAATCTGAAATGAAAGACAGCTGTTGTACCCACTGGCTTCAATAAAGCTAATCCAGCTCATAAAAGTCTTGTAAACAGCCAGATAATTACATTACAATTTAGAAGGGATTTCATCTTGTAAGGTGCTTTACAAGCCTGAAATACTCCTTTTGTTTTGTTTTGTTTTTATGTTTATGAACACCTTCACACCAGCATTACTGGGGATTTGCAGTGAGGGATGGGATGGGGATCCTGCCTAATTTCATGTTGCTGGTGAAGGGTACAGTTATATGCCATATGAGCGATTGGATGGGGAGGGTTTTTCTACCCCAGGCTCTTCCAAAGGAGGAGTTTCCTGATGGGATTGGAGGGACATCTCCTGTTGTTTTGGCGCCACAGCTGCTGGCTGACATTACCAGAGAGTTCATGCATTTCTGTACAAATTGTGGCATTACTCTCCTGCCCAGCTTTCCCCTTTGGCGTTACAGCTGAGATGGTGTCAGCAGGGGCATGGCCTGTGGACTGCTGCAGCTCAGCCCAGTCAACGTTGAGAAAGCCAGCCTGTGATGAAGAGATATGTTTACAGCAGTGCTCTAAATTTGATTTGTTTGCATGAACATTGTATAGATAGGTGGTTATTCTTTTATTAAATACTCACAGCCTTAGGGGACAGTTTATGCAACTTTATTACACCTTATAGTAATAATTCAGTTCTAATCACTTTCAAATGATGAATGGCAGTTTTCTTGGCATATCCAGAAAAAACCATTATGCTGTTCATCTACCAGCTAATTACCACCATTTGTATCTTTACAAGATGTGCTGGTGTATCTCTGAACATGGTCCTTCTTACTCCATCTAAATAAATATGCATTCATGTGAGTATGTATTAACTTCCAAGCACAATGCTGGACTCAGAATTAGTTTCTTCGTTTAATACATGGAACAGAAGTAAATTAAACTTCAACATAAGCAGGGCAGACTTCAGTTATTAATCCTCCCATGAGCAACTATAATTATTTTTGCCAGCACTAATTTCATTTGCATATGTATTGTTAAATTGCAAATCACAGAGAACCAAGAAGAGTTTCTGTATGTTTAGCTGAATTAAATAGTGCTGCTTAAGGACGTTGACTATGGTAACTAAAGTGCCAATTTAAAGGGCAGGAGGAGGGGGGAAAAGTAGCAACACACTTACATAAAAAGGCAAATTAACAACTTTGAATGTTTTCTGATCTTTCTGTTATTTGCCAGAAGATTCCTGGGGGAGGTGGTTGCCCTAGAAAGGTCACAAACTACTGGGTTTGACAGCAAAGATCACAAGACAGCTGAATGAACGTGGCTTAGTATAGGTGTTCAAAGCCAGGAAAAATAACCAGGAAGCATTTGTGATTCTATATTTTTATTTTATTTCTTTTTTTCCTCCCTCTACTGAAGTTGAGAAATATCAATGAAAAATTTATAGTTTTCTGGAGATGACCAAGTAGTTAGGTTAACATTAATTAGTCTGAATGAACACAGATTTGGGGATTCTCATTGCAGAAATAGCTCATTAATGACTGCACTTATTTTACAAATGCAAGTAGCTGGAATCAATACAGGAGATACAGAATTAGGAAGTCTGCAAAGTAGATGAGGCAGTTTAGTTTTATTCCTTTGCTGTGCTCGTTTGGTGGAAGCCTGTGGTTCAGCACACTCATGGAGGTCCATTTGCTGCCATCAGGACTTGGGTTTAAATTGCTCTAAAGCCACCCTGGGAAAAACACCTCAGAAAAGCAGCTAATTAGTGTTGCTTGTCAGGGTGTTACTGCACGTTCCTTTTACACAGGCTTCAAATACTGTGATGAACTGAGTTCTCTCCGAATCCATTTTTGCACTATTAGAACTAAAAAATAGTAGTCAAAATTGTTAATGGCTTCCCTGAAGCACGATCTACTCTTTTATAGACTTCAGGTGCAGTATCTGTAAGAGGTATAAATGAACAGCAAGTACACTTGTTCAGCTGCACCACATTTCACCTGATGTTCAATTTATTTGCTTCTGCTCAAGTACTTTCTAGTGAAGAAAAGGTGGAAGAAGTTTCAATACAAAACATCAGGAAGATATTCTTGGTTAGTTTCCAATGATACAAGAAGTATTTTTGTAGCATTTCAAATGTGGAATTTCTTTTATTAAATGAAGGCAAGATGTTGATTTGGAATGTGAAACTGGGTTCATTTTTGCACCAGCTAAAGAATGCTACCAGTTTACATTGAAGTCAGGTAATGTATTATTTTTTTTCAGATTTAATTTGCAGGTTACCGATGTTGGAAACTCATTGCAACTCATTTTGGGTACTTAAGTGGCCCTTCTGATTTCACTGAGAAAAGACGTGGAATAAAGTTACAAATATGCAGGGCTGTTTGTGGGTTAGCTTAAAGCCAGAATTCCAAACAGGCAAACTGAATTTTCATTTCTCAGAGTTTTATTAAAAGAGGAGGAAGCTGAAGAAGGGGTTTTCCAATTTTAATGAAAATTACTGAGCTGGGTTTTTTTTCTGTGAAGGTATAATTAAGTTTTTATTTTATCAAAATACTGACCTGACTTTTCAGGGGTTTTTTTTGGTGTTTGTTTGTTTTTCCTGAGAGTCTTATTTTTAAAGCATTGAAGAATTTAACAAACTTTCAATTACTGTTCTTCAGAATATTCAGTTTGGAAGATTCAGAGCTGGAATTTATGATACGAATTCAATTGTGGTAGGTTTTGGTCATAAGAAAACCCTAAAATTAATTCATCATAATATTTGTTGCATGTGCCTTGGGCTGTACCTGACCCTAGGTGGGCTGGTTTTGTTTTTCATTTGCTTTTCAGATGCAGATGGAAAATAAGTTTGAAACAACTTTGTCTCACATTGACTGTGCTCACTGTTCTGCACAGATATAAGCCACAGGACTGCTGGATAATAAGCAAAACTTTCATTTGGGCTGGTGAATGGGATGCAGGGTTCCATTATAATTTTTTAGAAAACTTCATTTTATGCATCTCTGCTTTGTATTGCAAATTATTGTTATGGACTTGGCCGACACTGTGTGGTTTTTATTTGCTAATAATTATTGTTGTAAGCCAAAAAATAAAGTGTTAATGTAAGTAAACTCAGATGGTTCTTCCTTTCACTCTTTTTTTCATTACTTTGTTTCAGATGTTAAAATTGTCACTACCACTTGCATGTTTACTGGCGGCTGAGTGGGAGAACACAGGCTTTGAATTTTCCTTATGTTGTGGTAGAAGAAGCAATTTTCATAGTTTTTGTTGGGATTTGCCTAAAGAATTACTCTGTGATGATGATGAACAGTTTGAGAAGGAGTTGGGCTGATACTATCTGTTTACCTTTGCCACGCAACGCTACAAAGTGGACTGTACAACAGATAATTGGCTGTGGTTTCATTTCCACTGCTCTGCACAGTAGAAATAATCAGAAATAATGAGAAACTTCTAATTTTCTCCCTCATTCCCACTGCATCCTTTTCTGATTGTACACACATATGTATAAGCACACTTTCCTGGAGGTGAGATATTTGTGACAGAGAGCCGGCTGGGATCATTAGAGTAGTACTTGCCATATGCAAGCAAAGGTAACAGCCTCAGAAGTATGAGGATTGGAAGGGCTTTTTCCTTCCTTTCCAAGGACCATGGAGACTCATATGGATGCCTCTTCAGTTCTTATCTGATGATCTTTAGTTTTGACAATCAGTTTCAGCACTCACCTCAGTTTGCTTTGCTCAGTGACTGGCCAGGGTAGTTCTAAGAATAAAAAACTATCATGTGCTGAAAAGAAGATATGGCTGTGGTTTACTATTGTAACACTGCTCACAAAACCTCTGCAAAGCAGCCATTTAGCACTGTGACACTGAGACACTTGTCATTAGAAAGATACGAGAATATGCAGGTAAATAAGGGAGAGGTTGCTAAGAAATAGGGAGGAGAACTGGGAAGCAGCAGTATTTCAAAGCCACAGCAGGGAGTTTTACAAAGCTTTTCTCTTGTTCAGCAGGCAGAGTGAAATAAATTTGTTTCATTAATGGAAATCTGTTTTCTTTTTCTTTTCAGTAAGAAAGTTCAGAAGGCAAGGACAAGAAAAGGGAATGGTCAAGGTAATTTCTAAATGCCTAGCATTCTAAACTCATTCCTTTTTACAAATAACGAAGTGAAGGAACATTTAGTGTTGTTGAAACTGAGTCAGAAATAAGTTTCAACCTCAAAAAGCTCAGTTCATGTAGTCATTAATGATCCACCTGTTTTGTGTTAAAATCTGAGCTCTTCTTCAGGGCTGTACAACTTTCTACATTTAATATTGAACTTTTGATTTTCCAGGTTGTTTCTGAGCATGATCTACCTTCTTCAGTTAGCATTCCTTAAATTACTGAAAACATTGAATTTGTATGTGGTGTCTCTTTCTACTTCCCTCCAAAAAAAACAAACCCAAAATAACCCTCAAAAACCACCACCACCCAAAGTTACAAGTGAGAACACAATTTCATTTTTAACGCAACGGGTATAAAGGAAAAATATGCCGGTGCTCCCTTGTCATATTTGCACTTTCTGTAAAGTCCTGTATATCAGATCGACCTTGGGCTAGAATAGGAAATGCAGAGCAATTATTAAAAACATCAGCATCAATGTAATCTTATATCAAGAGATAAAAAAGAAAGAAAATAAAGAATTTGGCTTTGAAGGGTTTTATAACTAGATATTTCAGAACAATGCTCTGTAGCTCAACAGAGAAAAAGTTAGAAAGGACATCTTATGAGCAATTTGACTCTAAAGAGTGGAAAATATGTGAAATTACAGATGTCAGATGTCACATGTGGATATGTGTGTACATGTACTGACTGTCTCAGGATGTGAGAGCTGGAATTTGCCCTTTTAATAGCATTTTATCTGAAAATATCTGAAAGGCCTAATAGCTTTTTTACTCCTATATATAGGGACTACAGATATATGAAAAAGGAAGTCACAAACAAAGCAGAGTTCATTTAAACTTGAATACACAATTGGATTCTAGTTTATTTTGTAGTGTGATGAATGGTGGAATGTAAAAATGGGTGTAGAGATGATGAAATATTTCCAAAACTGAGTATTCTTTGTATTTAGTACCAAAGAAGAAATAATTTTCACAGGGGCAGGAAAGGCATCCTCATACTGAGAAGAAACAATGAACAGCAAACAATTTCTGGAGGTGCTGGTTCTATGAAGATGGGAACAGATGGTTCATACTGAAGGCGTGCACCCCCTTGGCCCAGTGGCCAACAGTAGTTGTCCTGGGAAGTGGGGAAGAAGCTAGTGGTGTTTTCATGTATTCTCTCCCAGCCCCCAGCTGAATGGTTCTGAATTTCTGTCTACTAATGATTACAGGCTTCTTTTTAGTTCCTAACAGTGATTTCCTCTAGCTCTGTCAGCAGCTCAGCTAGAGCCTGCTCAGTTGGAGAAGGGCAAAGTATTGCCATTAAAAACGTGTTGGATTGTGAGGATGCAGGAGAGTTGTCATGGGGACACAGAGGTTTATGAAAAACTGTAGCAATGAGCGGAATCTCCTTCAACTCCATCACTCCTAAGGCACTGGACTGATGATAGTATCTATCAGGCCTTTAAGGGATTAAGGACAGAAATGGGCAATAGCTGTCCTTGCTCTGCTTCTTCACATCTCAAATTAGCTGTGCTGTTCACATCACAACTTTACTGTTATTTTTGTGGCTATGTACAAAAGTGTGGTTACCTCCTCTCACAGTAACTCTGCGAGAAGAGAGACAAAAGGGTCAGGAATTGGGTCAGGTGCAATAGGGCAACTTTGATCTTTCCAACTTTTTTTTCTTTCTTTCTGTGCCAAAAAGGAACAATATAAATGAAAACTAAGACTTGCAGTTGCCTGGAAGGTGGGTTTGACCTAGATAGGCCACAGTAACCGTAAGTGGGATATTTTACATGTCAGTTAATAAAAATGCAGCAATACTGCAATACAATCTATCCTGATTGGCAACCTAGTGGTGATATGGGATGCTTGTAGAGAGAATAAGATTAAGGTGGCTGTCATGGTTTAAGCTGTAAATTTCACTTCTCTCTCTCTTCCCCCCCCCCCCCCACTCCGATGGGGGGGAAATGGGGAGAAGAATCGAAAGAATGTAACTCGCACAGGTTGAGATAAGAACAGTTTAGTAACTAAGGTATAACACAAATCACTACTGCTACCACCAGTAATAATACAAGAGAAATACAAGGAAAGAGAGTACAACCTCTCACCGCCCAACAGAGCCGAGAGAGAGAGCGAGCGAGCTAGCCACTTCCGGGTTCCTGCCCCCAGTATTTTACATCCTGGGCATGACGTGCTGTGGCATGGAGTAGCTCTTTGGTCAGTTTGGGTCAGGCGCCCTGTCCCTGCTTCCTCCCGGCACACCCCTCCTCCCCGGCAGAGCATGAGGCTCAGGAAGTCCTTGGTCAGACCAAAACATTACCAAGCAGCAACTGAAAACACTGGTGTTATCAGCGCTGCTCCAGCTACCAAGGAGAAAAATGACTGCTGCTGCTGAACCCAGGACAGCGGCACAAAATGAATCTGTACTACAAATACTGTGGGGCAGGGAAATTTGTCAAATTTGCATGTGTTTTCTGCTTAAAAAATATTCTGTTTTTCACTCAGAGTATCATCTGCATCCTTCTCCACAGTGCAAGAACTACAAGGGGCTAGCGCCTGGGAAAGGCCCTTTCCAGTACTAGAGATTACTAATGTCCCTGCCTTGAAATTAATGGAAAAACACCGTGCTGGAACCCTGGTCCAGGGTTATGCAGAGATGCCTGGTGGCTGGGAATATTCTCTCTACATATCTCCTGCAAGACCTCTAGCATTTAAAGCCCAGCTTTTCTTTCTCCTAGTACATCCTGGACACTCTGCAATGGCCTGTTTTCTCTAGTTGTTGTTCCCACTCTGATTTGTCTTCAACTCTGTGGACAGGAGTTCAGCACAAATATCCAATAGTTCTTCCCTTTACCTTCAGAATCAGCAGATGGGAACAGCTCAGCCTTGGCACAGGGAGAGCAGCATCTGGAGTCTTTCTCTGAGTAGGTCAGGAGTACAGGTATGATCTCAGTAAGGATGGCAAGTCATTGCTAAATAACTTGCAGTAGTGTTTGGACTAATCATCACTGGTATTTGATTCAGGGTCATTATGATGCTGGGTAACCTTCTGAGTGTTTTTAGTTCTAGCAAGGTAAATATGAATGTGATCTTTCATTGGACATTTTTCACACAAATTGTGTTACGTGAACTCCCCTGTATGTTCTGGGATGACAGTACTATGGTCATTATCTCCAGGATGCATTTTAGTGCAGTATCCTTCTTAGAATCTCAAGCATGAAATGAGGTAATACAATAATCCTGATTTTAAACTTCTGTTTCTTCTCATTCTCAACTACTAGTGTAATGAAGGTAATGGAGCAAGAATCCATTCTTAGGAATGTTTGTGGTTTTTTGTATCAGTCCATTTCTACCATACTGGGTAAAAGTCCACTGTGAGGTGGCTGGATTTGCTTTCAGCAGAAACTGATGTGGTAAGGCACTGGGAAGCATACAAAGAGCAGTGTTAATGATTAGCATCAACTGCCTGCCTTTGTCTGGTGCCTCATATTCGCAGTGAGGAGCAGATGCCCCAGATGATGCAGGTAGCCAAGGGTTTGGCTAATCCCAAGCACATGTTCCCTGTGGAAAAGACAGGTGGCATCAAAGCCTGTGCTTTGCTGAATATTTTCTTTTGGAACAGCCTTGAAGGCAAAATGTGCATCTGCTGAGATAGGCCTGTCTTTAACAGCACGTTACCTGTCCCACTGCCAGTACATTTCTCCAGTGGCTTTTCTGCTGCAACCTGCTCTGAATTGTGAAGTTTCACTGCTGATGCTGCAGTCTGTTCTGACTTCCTGCCTTCTCTTGAACTTTCCCACCAGTTCCCAAAGTTCAGGCCTAATTAAAAATCAAGAGCTGTAAAGTGATAGTGAGTGCCTTCACCACCCCAGAACAAGTTGATTTTGAAGTTTAACTGTACTTTAGCTCCTCCTCTAAGAGGTCTTGTACGTCAGAGAATCATATAATGGTTTGGGTTGGAGAGGACCTTAAAGATCATAGGCAGGGACACCTTCCACATATATGTGTGAATCACAATATTTTGTAGAAATGAGTAGTTATTTTGTGCTGTTTACCACACCAATACTCAACAGCATTAAATGTACAGCTTTTCTGCCACCTTTATCAACCACTTTTAGAGCTGAACTTTCTTATGCCCGTGCCACCTGATGTGCAAATAAGAAGGGCACAGGACAAGAGCCTGCTTCTTCAGGCTGAATACAGAAACTGTTCTTCATTCAGGTGTTGCAGCACTAACTGGTTTGTTCAGACAGCTTACCTGTCGTTGTCAAGGCTGGTTGTACTACATGTAAGGTAGCTATTCCACTTTACTTCTAGGTGCGAGTAACACTCACTTCTTAATTTTTTGCTGCTATAACAGCAGACACCAAATAAGACTGTGTGCCTGATTTTGAACATGCTCTTTTATTCCTCTTTCCTGTTTAAGACAGTATGTGCTCCTTAAATCCAGCGCACAGGCAGAGATGGACATTATTACCCTTTTCACTTTTGCATGGAACAGTAATTTTTCACCTTTGCTTTATGCAGTAGGAAATTTTAGAAGACTGAAGTTATCTTCTGCCTCATTGCAGAAAATAGTGGTTGGTAACAAGGTGTCCCAGTCTGTAATACACCAATTGAACAAACCATGTATTTCATATGCTGCAGTTTCTGTAACTACATTTTTTCCTTCAGGATTTCTAATCAGAAAGATGTGGTTTTGGGGCCTGTATTTTTTGGCAGATATAATAGTAGAATCATAGAATAGTTAGAGTTGGAAAGGACCTTAAGATCACCCAGTTCCAACCCCCCTGCCATGGGCAGGGACACCTCCCACTAAACCATGCCACCCAAGGCTCAATACTGAAATATAATATAAATGTATTGAATATGTACAGTCTTTGAATATGGTCCATGAATTGGATGATCAGTGCATGAAAGTATTTGAAATTTGATAAATAATGCAGATTTGATTGGAAACATGTATTTACTTAAGAATATATTTAAACACATCTTTAAATGTACCATTTAAATCAGGGCCTTGAAGATAATCGCTTTTAAATGGGAAAAAATACTGATACTTTTTCCAGGAGAGAAGCATTAAAAATAGGACCGTAGGTTGGATATAAAAGAGTTGTGCTGCTTGTAACCACAAAGTTACGTACTTTTGCCTGCTCTGTGGACAGTGGAAAGATCAAATGCTCTGTTTGAAGAGGTTTCTGTCATAACTTTATCTGGTTAATTTGCTCAAAGCAAATAGTATAAAGTCTAGAAAAGCCCTGTTATTTAATCAAATACTTCCTTTCTACATTTTTGCTCATGAAGTGAATTTAAAATTGAAATAACAAGCACCTTATTCTTGTCCCAGAGCTCTAAATGGTTTCTAGAGATTCTGACTTTAAAGTGTCAGAAATAAAACACAATTAACTGATCTGTTTGAATGGTTCAAACACAGATCGGGTGTGGGACTCAAATAAACTTGGATGAGAACAGCTGGTGATTTTAAGGAAAAAGGGAAGAGACAGTTTGGTGAGTAAAAAGAAATGAAGATCATATTGTGCATTAAGGTCTTATTTCAGGTGCTTAAATGTCCATAAATATTGGTTGCTGGCACTTGGATAGGTTTACCCTGTGTGCTCAGCTGTTCCATGTTGCTGGCTGCTTCCAAGCAAACATCCAATAATCCTGCAAGACTTGTCTGCATAAATGTTTAACTATAAAACTGATGTGCAGTTGCACATTTAATACCCCGAAGATGTCTGCTGAGTGGAGAATTGTTCTGAGGCTGAGAAATTAATAGCAACCTTTCACTGACACAAGAGCCAGGCATTCATCCCAAAGCAGTTGTGCCAAGAATCAGGAAATACGAATGAAAGGATTTTGTTTCTGCATTTGTTTATTTTGTTAAGGCATTTATTTATGAAGTTTTCTATTTATGTTTGAAAGCTCAGTCTTATATACAATTGCACACATGGAAACAAAATGCAGTTGAGGACAAGACAAAAGATTATCTGTAATGGCCAGATTTGGAGGATCACTGGACACAGGGAATACATCCAAAACTAACAAATATTAAAGGTAATGTTGTCTTGAAGATAATAGGGATCAAAAGCGTCTTGTGGTATATGCCCAGCAGCAGGCCTGCAGGGAGAGGGGATCCCTCATCCAGGTGCTGAGCTGTTTTTAAAGAGGTTGAAAATGAACAACTAACATGAGTTAAATGTTTTCAGCTTTTATTCGTCAGGGTCAGACGTATTTGTGTGTGTTTAATTCTGGACTTTGAGTAGAAACTATGTAAGCTTTTCTAATCTTTGCAGGAGTCAACTTTTGGCGCAAAACCAGATCCTGTACTTTTATGCCATTTTAAAAAACATTGGTTATGTGTCTAAAATGTGCCAAAGCCTATGAAGAGTCTGTTATCAATGGTAAACTACCTTTCTTTTTTTCTTAAATGGAGGTGTTTATGAGTGGCAAAACCTGTCTTTTCTTGTTAGGACAATGTAACACAACAAGAATTTGAGTTTCATGGACAGATAGTTTACACCTGCCCCCAGCTCTTACTTTATACAGCATTTTTCTCCATCTGCTTCATAAGAAGGGAAAGGCAGAGCGGGTGCTGGTTTGGTTTTGTTGCTGCTTGGCTCAAGGAAGAGCAGGCTGACTCGTCCAAGTTAAATATTCATCTACCAAAGCAGACAAAATTAATTTTCTTTTTTAATATTTGGAATATAATATAGGGTTAGGGATAGAATAACATCTCCCTAGTGCTGTAGGAATTACAGCACCCCTGGGTGGAAACCCTTTTGCTTGGAGATCTATGTTCAGTTGTATGTGTATGGTGGCTTGGCTGTATCTGAACACAGTGGCTGGGTGGCATGTTGCCCCTTTGGCATAAATAGTTTGTGATTTTAGCCCCAGATATAGGGATTTCTGATGGCCAGGGTGAACCTGCGGCATGCTTGTGCCCTTGCCTTGTGCAGTGCTGTAGAGACTGACCCAGGGAGAGGGCTGGATGATGGAACAACCTAAATATGAGGATGGAGAGAGCGAATCTGGTGAAGGGTTTTTAAATATTTCACTGCAATATTTCTCTATTGGAGGCAAAATTTCCACTTCTGCTTATGCTTCATAGGGAAAATGCACAATATTCTTGTGGTAGCAGTGAAACAAATAAGCAAAACTTTATAACTGGGGAAAGAAGATCTGAAAATCCTGGAAATGCTGCATACACTGAAAAAGTCCAGGGTACCGTTTTTAAGTTCTTCTGATTATAGCTGCGCTCTAAGATGCTATCATTTCACAAGTCTAAATTGATGATGAGGAGATTAAGGGATTTCCTACCACCTGTTATTAGAAACAGCAGATGTTGGGTAATTCTGGAAATACAGTTCTAGATTGGAATTTATAATTTTTTCATTTATTTCCACATTTCTGAGAAGTGAAATAGATGTTAATCTTAATGATCTAAGTCATTATAAAGGAAAAGAATGTTTTAGGAAAACTGGAGCCAAAACTATATCTTCTTAATTGTAGCTGTAAAACAATTTTTCTGATGACAATGGCATACAGTACAGTAGTTACAGTGGCCCAAGAGAAAATATTACTGTGAAGACCAAAGCTATAAATCAGCTCCAACCTTCTTTAATGCCACAGAAATTCTTAGGCTCCATTCAAGAAAAGAAAAGCACTATGGCCCATGGTAGTCTAATTTCATATCCCAGAAAACAGACTTTTCTTCTGTGTATGCAAATTGTATTTTTATTACAGCAAAGAGAAATGTGGTGGGTTGTGGTTTGGTTTTTTTATTTGTTTCTTTTTTTTTTTTCTTTTAGACCATTAAAAAACAGTTGGTGTAATTGGACCATTGATGTAATTACATATGCAATTGGGGTAATTGCACATGTAAATAAGTGTTAATTCTTACAGTTATAAAACTTCTGTGGGCAGTTGCAATGTATTTTTACGTTGCTTAGGCACATAATTTTATGTCTATTTTGCACCTATGGTTTTTTTTTATTCATCATCCTACCTACTTATTTATTTCATAACACCATTGTTTCCTAAATATGAAATATTCTTTACATGGCAAGCAATAAAAATAGTGGGTTCACCATAATACTCAGGGCTGTGAATACATTATTTCTAAACTGAGGTGCATTTTACTTTATGGGGAATGAAATAAACACTGCTAAAGGTAAAACCTCATTTATGCTCCAGTTGCTTTGCAATTGACAAAGTACAGAATGTTTTGCTGGTTCCCAAGGCTATGTAAGGGGAACATGGCAAGCAACTGTTTAAGGCATTTTTTTAAACCTGTTGCTGCTAATGATAAAATTTCGAGTATAATAACTTTCACTCTTCATCTTTTCAGTCTTTTTCCATCAAGAGATATGATCTGGACAGATAAAATCCTCGTTCATGTTTATGAGGCAACATACACCACAATATTTTGTAGCCAAAATATTTTGTAGTTCTGTTTTCCAGCTGCTGGAATTAGGGATGGAGCTGTGCACACTTAGGCAATTTCTTACAGTTAAGTAATACATTTTTTCTTGTTTTCTCTTTGTTTTTCACCCTGCTGACTGTAGTGGAGGGCATTAGCAGTGCATTTCAATGGTGTCAAGATTTTAAGGGAACTGATAGAACCAGATGAAGGCAAAATGGGCAGAGTACATTGAGTACATTTAATTTATTACTTTTATTGACTTCTGCTATTCTAGAGTAGGAGTCTTCACAAGCTCCATGTCAACTAATAAAGACAACTCTTTGAATTTATGAGGCAAATAAAATCTCAGCTAGGAATATTATTGTTAGTAAAATCCAGTGGCACTATAGAAATACAATAAAAATGCTAGCCTCGGAGCTATGCAGTCACACGCCTACCTAATATTCGACAAGGCCAAGCAGCTCCCCTGTTTACGTGCTGAATGAGAGCTCTCCTGTTACAAACAGAAATGTACAGGTTTATGCAGAAGGATTACAGGAAGAGAGAAAGTGCCCAAGGCAGAGCAGGGCCAGATGCTTGTCTACTCATTTCATTATCATTGATTAATGGATTAACTGGGTAAATGTATCTTTAAAAATTCTGTTACATAAGACGCTTATGGAGAAATCACTAAATCAATGTCAAAACAAAAGCTTTTGCTGAAAACAGTTTTCATCTTACTTTTCTTAACTGCTATTGACTGACAAAAAGAAGCTGCCTGAAAATGATGGTGTGTATATTCATTCCTCTGCTGTGGCTATTGTATGGTCTTAAAAATAAGCTTGCCAGTTTTTACAAGATAATTCACACTTTCAAAGCAGTTTGGGCATGTTTTAATAGGTATTTGGTTTGATTATTATGTTTTTCTTAAATCAAAGCACACAAAAATTTAACAAATTGGGCGTCCAAAATAGGAAGCAGGATTTTACTGAATGCATTGGGTTGCAGTGGTGGAGCCCTGGTTGGCTCAAATAGATGAACTGTCCATCTTCAAAACTTGTTTTCTCTTTCTCCGTAACTGCTATCAGTACTTCAGTACTCAAACGTAAAAGGCTGCAGAGTTTAATCTGTTTAAAACCAGTATGCGTTATGTGATGAATTGACATTTATAAGCGCTATTTCATAGCAGGTACCAGAGTGAAGGAAATCTTATGAATGTAGACCGACTTGGCCAATTTTTGTGAAATCTTCTTTTACAATGTAATGACAGCTCACCTGTAAGAAGACATTAACATTTCTGGTGTTAATGGCGATTCTTTTGCCCTGAAATTTGTGAGAGTTTTTTTTGTCTTTGTCTATACTAGTTGACCTCTTTTCTCTGCAAAAATGTCACCAAGATTTATTCCATTCTTCAAATGCTATCTTGTCATTGAAGCTGTAAATTCAGTAGGGGAATTACTTTGCACCCTTGGGGCTATGGATCCTAAGGGTTTCCATGTAAGTTCTCCATTATTAATGTATGAAGTGTCTAAAATAATACAATACAACTTAGAAAAGAAACACACACCCCACCCTTCCCCTGTAACAGTGGTGCTTTCCTTTGACCATAAACAGTAAAGTGTGGAAATATCAATTTTCTTACATATGGAGAAAAAGCCGGTAGGTATAGAAGTCAAGCTCTTCTAAAAGGCTTATTAAGATAAAAGAATTTAAAAGACTCTCTGGGCCAGAGGAAGACTAACTTAAAATCTATAGGCCAAATTCTGGGCAAACTGGATCAATTCAGATCTGTTGAAGTGTACAGGATATGCTTATTTATATAATCAGGTAAACATCTGGTCTTATATGTATTTAAAGTATTTAGGCTAGAGCTGATCCATAATAAGATCAAAATTACGTTATTTCTAACAGCATTCTGGGGAAAAAGGAAAAAATAAAAAATGAAAGATAGGAAAAAATGCTTTCCTGTTAATATATATATGGCACAAGAAATTAATCTTTCAGAGTAAGCCATCATGTTTTTTTTCTGGTGATGCTGTTCTCTTCAGATGTTCCTGGGCCAAATTCCGGCTTCCTAATCATTATCTGGAAATTGTAGTGACTCTTTGTGGACAACAGCAAAGAAGAGGAAATTTGATTTTCTAAGGCCATGCTTCCTCATAAATTCCTCTCTATATAGTATGCTCTCTGTATCAAAAAAACTTTATAGATTCCTGCTTTGACGATATATTAGTGCCTAGACACTGACAGAGACTGGACCATTTAGACTTTTGGCTTGATGCAATCTGGCAATTCTTGTTACAAAGCAATGCTCTGCAAACAGCAGAGACGTTCAGAGTCCCAGACACTGATACTTCTTCTGCACAGTCATAGAGATGTATTCTCTGATGGTCAAATAAGCTTAGAAACAACCCGTTTCAGGTGGACAACTCCAGTTTTGGATTTCAGCAGTGCTCTGTAGATATTTGGGCATAGGAAGGGTTGTGGTGCTTCTACATCTCATTTGGAAGCGACAAGTTAGTTTCTGTTGGAGATCAGGGAGTGTGCTGAACCGTGGTGCTCAGCCTTGCTCTGAATACAGTGTAATTCCAGTATTACTGGACATGAGCTCTTTAGATTCTAGGCAATACCAGCCACAGCACCCAGTCCTGAAATCATTGCAGCCTCATTGATGCCTCATTGACTCCTCTTGACTTCTGCCAGCAGGGATGGACTACCAGCTTGGTCAGGAGGCTGCAGATCCAGCTGGAGAGCATCACTGCCTGTTGTGGAGCACGCTTGTTCATGCACTGCCCACCTCTCTCCTCCACAGCACATCCAGCTGAGGACCTGGCAGAGTAAGCCTGGGGCAGATGTTTCCTCCTCTGCTTTCACATCATGACCGTATTGCCCTTCCTGCTGTCCAGATTAATGTAAGTGCAGTAGCTGGTATCCTTAAGCCATGCAAAGAGTAAAACAAGTGCTTGGGTAAATCAGAATTTTAAAACTGAAGGAAGGAATCTATAGAGTTGCACATTCTTCAGTAAGTCCATGTTGGACTATTTACACCTTTGTGTCAGGAAAAGGGAACATGTGCATTAGAAGGTGAACCGGGAGAGTGGTCAGGACATTGTTTTCATATTCCACACAAAGCACATAATCTGCCTCTATGTCTTCATTGAAAATTTGTCCACTAGAATAATGAAGTTTAAGAATAGTGTTATTTGAAATGTCCTACTCTGTTTAACCTTTGTATGCATGTTCTGCAGTATTTTGCTAAAGAGACACTCAGTGTTAGATTGGAACTTGATCTTTAGATAACATTTGTCAACTTGTTATGAAGAACCTCTGGCTCGATAGGTTCTACTTTGAGATGAAGAATACCTTTATTAAATTCAAGTACAATATTGGGGTTGGTTCTTCAACTGATGTAATCTGATATGGTTGTAGGATTATCAGCATAACTGCTCAGGTGTATGATAGTGTTAGGTCTTGTGAAGAAATTCTGATTCAGGAAAGGCTTTATGTTTCCCTCATTTTACCTTCTCTTATTTTCTTCAGTTTAATTTTTAATTCTAATAGAAATTCAGAAAAAAAAAGTGTCTTACTTTGGTTCATGCTTATTCCCACAGGACTGCAGAGTAAGAGCTTTCACTACTCACCCGCTGCTTGACTTCTGACTGAAAATGCAGTGCCAATAGTCCAGGTTCAGGTCATCCTTGCTACCCTGTTGGGCTGGAGAGCATATACTTTGTTTTGTGACCACAGCCACATGACTCAAGTAAGTGCAATATGACATTTGCGTAGTAAACTGTATTATTTTCTTCATTACTGCTACCTTCGTCTTCCTGGTTTCTGAAAAAAACTTCCTATGATGCTGGCAAGAGCTGTACGGGAAAGTTAATAGTGCATGGGGTGTTCCTCATGCAGCAATTAGATGGCCACTCTCGCAATATAATCTTGCTTTTATATCACCTCGTAGCACATTCCACCTCATTCTCAGTTTACAGCTGTTTTTCTCTGCACAACTTTGTGGTAAAACACCTTTAGAAATGCTCCCTACTTGCCTTTGTAGAAACAGCAAAGAAATATTTATGCACCCATGAAATAGCTTTCTTTGTAGACTATTGATGGCTTTAACCCACAATTCTATTTAGGCAATGCTTTCACTCTAGACATTTCTTACAGCCTTGTCAGTGTAAAGGTGATGATTTGCTGTCTTGTTTCCTATTTCCTTGTATAGGCCTAACACTTTTTTTTTGGTAATATATGTTTAATCCATCCTATAGCATAGGGATAATAAGAGAGCAGTTTGCTGAAATTGACCATTTGACTTATACGTCCTAATATCTAGAAGTCAAATCTTTGTATACCTACCTTTTAAAGAAAAGAAGTGGGAAGGATTTTTTACTTTTTTTTTTTGAGAAACTGAATTAGCTACAAGTACCTAGCGGTCAGAACTTGGCCCATGAGCAAATGCAAACCTTACTTTAATTGCTCATCTGTTATTCAGTGAAATGAAACTTCTGCAGAAGGGGGTTTCTTATAAAGTATTCTGTTCAAAATATGTGTTCCAATTTAAGGCAAGTAAAAAATATCATGGCATGGTGAGTGCTCAGTGTTTCTCTTTGTATTTTCATAATTCAGGTTACTGCTAAAGTCAGGAAGTTAATGAAAATACAGAACAATGTTATTTTAATGATTTCACATTTCTGAAGGATCCATTTTGCATTTTCTCCTCTGTTCTAAAAAGATGGGTGAGAAATAAAGATCTTCACCTATGAAAAGCATTATGGATGCTTAGGCATTCAGGTGGCTAGATGAGAAAATGTATCTAAGTGACAACAGCCCTTTAAAATATGTAGGAGTAAAGTTGGTATTTTAGCTACAATGTAACAGAATTTAAATTGCACAGTTCAGAATACACAGAACTGTTTATAATGCAAATGGAGAAAATACATACTCTGCAGTAAGTACCGATTTTTAGAAAGGAGGGTAATTACAGCCCTAAATCCTTCATGGTACAGGCTTTTTTCTGTGTCATTGTTCTTCCTGCAGTACCACAGCTCCTTGGCTGACCTGGAGTGATGTCTCCTTTTAGGGACTGAGCTGATGCTACAGGAAGATCTATTTGCAAAAACTAGAACTGTGCCTTGTATTAAAACAAATCCCCCATATGGTGGCAGCCTTTTGAAAGATATGTGAAAAAAACACCTTCCATTTAATATTTGTTTTAATACAGTCAGAAGGAAGCATATGCAATGTGGAATGGCTCCTCTTACTTCGATGGGGAAGAATGGTCATCTGTAATGCACTGTCATAGTAACCTGTGAGAAAGCAATGATTCCTAATGATAATGAGTTTATTTCAGTTCTAGACCTTATTTCGTTGGACTATTTTCACTCATTTCATCACTTCTCAAGTGCTTAAAACTGTCATCCTTTTAGATTAATAAATACACATCCCACTTCAGTTATCAGTGTTGTTTTTAATGCCTCAGCATGGTCCACATGGTGACTGTTGGAAGAGTTTGCTCCTCTTCTATGAGACACTTCTGCTTATGTTCAGCAGATTCTAAAATCAGGTGTTCAACAAAGTCCACCTTGTTTCCACAAGCACTTTGAGAGCAAGGAGCGCTGTGCTGGCAGCTCCTCTGCCTTCTGCTGCTACTGGAAGTGGAGCCATGGAAAGGGTAAGGGAATTAGTATGGTGAAAGGAAAAGAGAAAATCTATTTGCCAAAGATTTAAGTTCTGTAAATCAGGGCTGTGAACTGTAAAGCACACCAGGGGAATTGAGGCTAATTCCTTTAACTGCCCATTAGACTTTGTTCATTTCTACTTGAAGTGTCAGTGATTGCAGTAGAAAAGCTGTTTTCTGGGGAAGCTTTGACATCCCTAAATGTTTTGGCTGCTTGTAGATGTCCCCTTAGGCAACATCACCAGGACTGAAAAAAGGTTTAAATTTTCTTCTAAGAGTCTCAGTGCAAGGAAGACCTCGTTTTCTTTTTTTCTTTGTTAAATGGGTGATGCCCACCAGACTCAGCTCATAGGAGCAAAGATACTGGAAGGCAAGAAGAGACCCAACATCCAAGCAGACTGACACTGTTTGCCTTTGAGCTGTCACAGGGAAGAGCAGCCTTTCTGTGTTGTGGCATCCAAGCAAAAAGGTAAATTTTTCTGAAAGCAGGTTTAGAAGTGCTGTGGTTAGTCTTTTGTCTTTCTTATTGCTTGGTGTAAGACTACTGTACTGCCATGAAATGACCTGTTTCTGCAATATTTTGTCCCCAAGTAATAATAAAAAGAGTAGAGTGAGAGAAATGTACTGGTGATAAACACATTTGAGAAGCACTGATGGTATCTGCAATGTTAGCTCCTGTTTTCAAGCCCTCTTGTCCTGCAGCTTAACTACCAGCCTTGCTCCCTGTTTCCTGGAGAGGGTAGGAGCTGTGTTCCCAGTAGAAGAGGTGAAGGCAGAGGGAGAACAAGATCTCTTCTCTTGTGGGCAACCTACCATGTAATTTTCCTGTCTTGGAGCTTTCAGCCCCTCTTTCTGCTGAGCACAGAGTACCTACCCTCCACAACAGTGCTACAGGGGTATGTTTTCTTTGTGAGCTCTCTGCACTTAGCTCATGCAAATGAAATCTCTCTGTTCTAAGGGCTTTGTGAGTTAAGGCCTGCTTATTGTTTTAGAAATGAAGATATTAGTATGCAAATGACTCTGGAAGGTGTTTCTTCTCATTAGAGAATGGAGATCATTTACTGAAAGATGCAGAGTACTTCAGCTGTAAAAAGGCTTAGCAAATTTGTCATGTCTCAGCAGCACTCTAACAAGACCGATTGGGTAATGCAGCAAAGAAAGCACAGGAGACAAATGGTTTATGACACTAGGGTTACCTTTACTGTGCAAGGTGGGTGTGAAATTCTTTATGGTGAGACAAAAAAGATGATGGGCAATTAACTACAAACTCATGCAGCAGGTTTATCATATGTTTCGCTCATCCATCTGTGTCTCAGTCTCCAGTGGACTCATGAGTTTCATCAAGAAAACCATTTTCAAACCAGCAGACCAAAGCAGATCGTTTTTGACTCCAGGCTCCATTGAGGCTTTGCCACAGTTTTACCTTATGTTTACAATTTACAGATGCAGCATATACATGTAGTGGAAAAGAGCGGTCCAAATATTTTTCCCATTGTAGGGCACATGTGTTAAAATATTTTTCATTCAGGGACCAGTTCTGCAAATGCTTGCATGCGTGTGAATAACTTTGTGCAGACTAATTCAGTTAAATCCTTTGGGGTGAGATGATAAGCGTGGCATGTAACTGCAGTTCTAACTTCCGTCCTGTGATGACTCGGATAGAATAGGTTCAGGTAATTAGGAGAGGAGCTGGTGGTTAAAGCACTGAATTGGTATACAAAATATTGGTTCTCAGCTTGTGCTCCTGCTGCAGACCATCTGTGTGACCTTGGCTGAATTGCTTGGTCTAGTTGAAACTTAGCTTTGACCTGCAAAGTCAAGATAGCTGTTGTTATTTTTCTGTTTGTGTTTAAACAGTTAATATTTAACTAGTATCCCTCACAATATTATACCAATGAATATCTTACTGAAGGCATTTAAGTACTAATTAAGTACTAATAATATTTTCCTTAACTAGTTTGATGTAGTCTTGCCAGATTGGGTAAAAAAAGATATAGATTTTCAGAATCAAAGGTAGTTATTTTTACCCTATGAATCTTCAAGCCTCTTCTCTTTCCAATCACTAAATCTAGTTGCTTCACAAAATGCATACACTTTTTCCCAAGAGATCACACTAGGGAGCGAATCAATAAAGTCAGAGCCATGGGACTGATCATTTAAACTGTCACAAAGCCCTGAGATGATATCTCTTTTTTTTCACCCTGAAAACAGGGGAGAGCGCTAAACCTAGGACACATAGGGGTAATTCTAATAAGTTTCATGGAAAATGAAGAGATACAGGTAGAGCAGTGCTGCCCTCAGGTCTGCTGTGGGGCATGTTGACCAACAAAGACCTGATAACCTTGCTATGAAAATGATGTCCTTCCAGCAGATCTCTTCCATGCCATGCTCTCATTTGCTTATAGGGATGAGTATCAATTGAATGAGAGTCTTAATTTTTCCATTAATCTGTGAAGTACCTGTAAATTTTTTTTCGATTTAGAATAATGTCAACTGTTGACGTAATACTGTGCAACTTTATCAGACTTAAGTGGGTAAAATGGTTCCTTTAAATCCACTCCCTCACCACTCAACACCATTGCAGAAAGCAGACTACTGAAGAAAGATATAGGTCTCATGGTCTTTTCTGACAGTCAATAAATCGGAGTTTTGTCAGACCAAACAGATGCCATAAAGAGAGCAGACTAAAAGAGATTAGTTCTGCCAAGTTCAGCCGGAAGAGAGAATTTACAGCTCCCCTCCTCTTGCCTGGCAGAGCTAGAGGTTGCACAGGCTCCAGAGGTCAATGAAAATCCTCCCATTCCTTTCACAGGGCTTTACATCACAGCCAGCATGAAATCCACCTTACTGCAGGGGAGGGACAAGAGAGGATAGAGTTGCTTGGTCTTATTTTTCCATCTATGATGTGTTACATTTGCTAGTGTGGATCTTCAAAAAGGCATGAAATGTGCACAAGTAACAGTGACTGATTGATTCCCCGAGGCACACATGGGATGCCCAGGAGACTGAGGGGTGGGATGCAAGGGGAGAGGAGATGGAGAGCTGACCATAAGCAATCACTAGGAGTTCAGTTATCAGTCATAACCTGAGTTTAATCTAAAATGCAGACCTGCAGCTGACTGTTGTGGAACCCCTGAATATTCCATAGGATCACAGAATGGTTTGGGTTGGAAAAGACCTTAAAGCTCATCCAGTTCCAACCCCCTGCCATGGGCAGAGACACCTTCCACTAGACAAGGTTGCTCAAGTACAGGCATAATTATTGCAATTGTGTTGGCTGATAAAAATGTCATAAGCCTGGTCTAAAACTTCATAAGCCTGGTCTTTGAGAAATGGGTCAAAGCTTCCCTTGAATTCAAACAGAAGTGCAGCCTGGGAGTATTCTGGCAATAGTCAGGTACCCCCTACCAAAAGAACACCTGGCTGGAAAATCAGAAAGAGTCATATATTCTGAAGTAATGAGGGAAAAGGAGAGTTATTACTGGGGATGCTAAGAGGGAGCAAAGGGCATCAGAAACATGCTGTAATGAAAATGCACTGTAGACCTAAAAAAGCAGAGTTGCTTTAACGCTTTTTCTCAGTGAAGAGCCATTACAGAGCCATTTCAAAGCTCACATGAAGACAAAATGTGTCTTTATTCCCTATCCCCTCCCCAACCCCCCCCAAAAAAACAGCAAAGCATTGTCATTTGGTGGCCAAGTTTAAAGCATGCCCTATATTATGCACAAAACCCCTGAGATGTACGTCTGCATTTATAAATAGCAGAATAAATGTGCCTGTTTTATAATTTAACCTTGATTTGGCACAGGTAAAATTACTTTGATCCCATTTTGATCACTAGATTTCAACAACAATTTTCTAATTTCCAAAGTAAATGCAGGTATATTATAAGTCTTTTTAAAGTGATAATGCAAATCTGTTGGCATAATGAGGTCTCTTTGCAGTCTGCAAGATGCCATTGTGGTTACGTTGTTTTGATCACAGTAAACTGGGGAGAGAAAACTTGGTGTAAAAAGGGCATATGTGTGTGTGGTAGGCCGTCTTTCCCATTTTCCTGTGGCCTTCAAATATTTTTTTAGCCCCTTTGGAAAATCATTTTTTACATTATTTAGCAAATGGACACAAGGTGAGGGCATGGAAGTTTAAATGCTTGGAGTTAATAAAATGGACATAAAATTCAGAACCTAAATAGAAAGTATCAGTATCTAAGTTATCATTTTAAAAAGCCACAGTTTATGTCTAAAGTTATTTTGAAATAGTTCAGGATAAAAAGAAATGGAGAAAATAACAAAAAATGAGACTGTCATATCTGTGAGAATTATTTGATAACATGGTTTTATTTGCTTGTGGAGGAACTATTCTAGGGAGAACAAGTTTGTCTAAAAGCATGTATTTTACATGATAGAAAGGATTTTTGTTTCCTTCCGGAGTTCGAGTATTCTGGTCCTGTTTGATTCACTGAAGAAAATTAAATGCTAAATAAGTAGGGAGAGGAGAGCTGTAATAGTAAGATATATGCCATATTTGTTTTAAGTACATCATGCATGCTTTTCAGAGCTTTCAAATGGTTTGCTAAAATTTATCTTAAAGTCAACGTTTTCTCATTCATAAATAATAACAATATGTACAAACCCACGGATACAAAATAAGATATAAAAGGTTAATTCCATCTATAAAAGTCTGGCTCCAAACATAAATCATGTAATTTTGATTGCAAAATCAGTGATGCAGGGGGGTTATATTATATTTGTACAGCACACTTCGCATCATGACTGCTACCAGACACTGATGCTCCTGAGCACCACTGCAATAAAACTGGTAAGACTGATTTTTGCCATGGATACAGGAAATTACCATAGGCCAAATAACACCAGTACTGGGGAACTGGGCCTGGCATCACAGGATCTATTTGAAAAGGTTTGTTGAAGCTGCCTTGTGTTGCTTGAATGCACTGTTCTTTGTTTAAAATTCAAAATAGGTAGTCATCCCATTCTCAAGAGATCAAGGGAATATATTTTGAAGTAATTAATTGCTGATTAATTGCCGCGCAGTTTACCATCCTGCACAATAAAATGTCTGGAAGTTTTAGTTGCTGTAATAAGCTGATGAATTTTTGTAACTATTTGTGTTAAGGCTGTTAAGTGATCCTAAGGCAGCTGCACAGCTTATGTCTAGTGTACCAATCTCGAAGAGGTGCTCAGAATTCTTTTAGAAGTATGAGATGGCACTGATTCAGTGAAAGAACTGAGTCAAATCAAACCCCTGAAATGAGGTTTTGGAAAGCTTAATTAAAGTATCTGTTGATACAGAGGGCTAAGGGATGAGACCTTTATACAATAAAAAAATAATAGAAGTCTTTAAAACAAATTTTTCCTTTGAAGCAGTAGCCTCTGAAAAACAAGGCTTGTCCATCCCAGTTTTCTTTAAACCATTTTGCTGTGAATGGTACTGTACGAATTTTGGTTAGGGAAAATACTGTGATCCTAAGTTCTCTGTTGGCTTCTGTGTTCCACACCTGGAATGTAGAAATGATATGTAAGTAATCAGACAACTCTGAGTCCGTTTGAGATGCCATCAAAATGTCACACCATTTGTAGCTTTCCTTAATTTGGTTGGACTATTTACATTCTGCCTAAGCTTTCATATAGAATAGGTACTAGCTGGTGCTCAGAGGGCACATTTAATGATGCTCAAGGTCTATATTCCTATTCCAGCCCTAAGACAAATTACAGTAAAATAGGAAATATTTGATGGTTTATGCCAAGCTATTGGAATTCTGGTGGTGTTTTGGTCTGACATCTAAATGCAGCTGTTATGGCTTACTCTCACTGCAGCAGACAGTGTTGCCAAACCAACAAAGCACAATTAGTTGAAGCTGGCAGACATATGTGCTGATTGTACTGTCTGCATTGCTTCAACTTACCAGTCATTGGCCTTTCCATTTGGTAACGCCAACTCTGAAAATATGTCACTGAATATTTTGGCTATGTTAGTCGTCCTATGAAAGATCAAAAAAGCCTACAATGTGACAAAAACCCAATTTGCCAAACTTCTTCTGCAGACACGGTCTGCATTCCGGGGAGACTCTGCTAATGTCTGAGCAGGTTCTTGACCAAGGATATCATGCTCCACAACGCAAGCTGCACAAGAGTGCAGCCGAGTGTGAGTCTCAGCGCCAGCACTGGTAAAAATGAGTTTTTCCTCTAGTGGTGGAGCACTGGCCATATGCCAGTGCGGGTCTGTCTGGTGGAGGTCTAGAAAAAAAAAGAGTGCAGACATTTAAAAGCCAATTCAGGTTGTGTTTTAAGTTCTGAGCTGTGCTTTTATATATACCTGCATATTTTAAAAGTCTAAATTAGTATTCAAAGAACTGCTGCCAATTTCGGGGCCAGATTTTGTTCTTATTTGCCTTTGTGCAAAACAGGACTGTATAAGGAGAAATTGGCACTGTACACAGGATAGATTTTAGGTTTAAACTGAGTTTCTAGAGTTGCTTTGCTCTTCTTCAGGCTGTGTTTCTAAATTGGTGCTTCATTTAAGGGAGTAATACATCCTCTGGGCACTGTGCTTTGAAGAACACCACCAGCTCAGCTCTAGGCTATTTCCATGGTGAAATCATGACTCCACTCTGATTGAAGTCCAGTCCTGCATTACTTTTATCAATCTAGTGTTTTATACCAGCTACCTCCAGTTGTGCCAGTTGGGATAGATTCAAGGTACTTGTGTGTATATCTGGCCAGCTTTTCAAGCAATTGCTGACCGTACAGCAGCATCCTTTTGATGAACTGATGCAAGGCAGCTTGTAGTGTTAACAGCCACATAGACATGCAGTTACTATCAGTTTCTATGCCAATATTCTGATATGGTTTTGTTCATTCTGTATTTGGTCTTGGAAGCAACAGAGAGCCTTTACAAGCGAAACAGAATCACTGACATAGAAAGAAAATGGTGGAAGTTTAAAGCAGATAAAAGCAAAAGTTGCAGGTGGTTGAGTTTTTTACAATCTCCATTTTGCCTTCACCTTTTGTAATTTACTACTAGTAAAATCCATTTTACAGGGATGGAGCAGAGATTTGTAGGCTTTCCTTTCTGAGCAGTTGGCTTTGGAAAAAATGGGTGCATGCTTGGTTGGCTTCAGGGAGGTTATAACTTGCAGGTAGTTGCACAGAGTTTGAATTAGTTTGGAAAATGTTTATGCTATGAAACCCAAACCTGACAGACTGAAAGCCTGTGGGACATAGAATGAATCTAGACACCCACAGCTTATGCTCTCTGCTGCCATGGGCAGCGTTACCACTCTCCATACAGCTTGCAGGGAACTACAAGAAATGGTTTGCTTCTCAGTTTTCTAGTTATAAATTAGAAACTTCTTTCCTTTATAAGATAATTTCCATCATTCACAAGAAAGGTGTTAATTTTTAATTTGATTATAATTAATATTAATCCAAACTGGCTTTAAAAATACACAAAAGGAACCAAAATGTGACTAAGAAAGCTTACATTCAGGTCCGAATGCTTTCTCCTAATGCTCAATCAGACACTTAAATTTAAGATTTTAAGTTTTGTCTTAGTCAAAAAAGAGCCTTTACCTTTCTGTAAGTCAGTGTAGAACAGCAGCAATTTCCCTTTTTTAAGCTGTTTGTGTGTGTGTAAAGGGTAGTCTAATAGAGAAGGAAGACCTTTGATGAATTGGAGGGTTTTTCCTCATTAAACTCTATGACAATTAACTTGCATGTTCAGCTCTTTGTAACACATTGCTCGTGGGAAAGTGCTTTTTGGTTCTTTTAAAAGGCACACTTGACCCTTCCTCCCACACCCAGAGCAGGGCTGTGGGCAGAATGGCCTGTGTTCAGCCAGCTTATACTGTACTTCTAGTATTTGGTATGGCTCTTGCGTCCACCTAAATGGGTTTATATTAATGCAAACCAAGAAATAAACAGAAAGGAAAGCTGGAGGGGAAAAAACCAACCACCTCCCCCCCCCCCAAAAAAAACCAACCCCAAACCATAACCCACCCACCCAACCAAACCAACCCCAAAAAAACCTAAACAAACAAACAAAAAAAAAGGAGTGCAGGCCCATTGAAAACATTTCAAAATTAGCTTTGTTTTGGACACTTTCCCTTCACGGAACACCCCTTGGGAAAATATTGCTTGACTTTTTATTTTTTTTCCTGATTAATTTAACAAGTATTTCACAAATTGAAGCAATTCTCCCTGCTGTACTATGTTATGAATATTCTCAATATTAACTCTGGCAACTCTCACTCAGAGGTAGCTGTGCATAACATCATTCACAAATTCAGGACCCAAGGTTCTGGGGTAAATTTTTATTTTGACTTTTCCTTCACATTCTTCATCTTTTAGAAGATGACAGAAATTTGGCCAGACTGCAGTTAACAGGAGCAAAAGGAACAGTCATTCTCTTTGATATTTGTGACAAAAAGCCTGGTAAGAAGGACAACACTATTGAAAATCAATACTTCAAAACCTGTGTCTTTCACAAAAGGTTTAAACCCCACCTCCTCCCTGCCTCTTCCTTCGGGTTTTTGCTGAAAGGTTTTGTTTTAAGAGAGGCCATTTTCAGAAAGAGGGGGCAGGAGAAGGCTGGGAAAGTACAATAACTATTTTCACAGTTCAGTCATTCCCCAGAGCAGTAATACATGGGAGCACTGGCTTCAAAGGCCATGGGGAAGGCAGTAGAAATAAAAGCATTTGTTTCCACCTGTGAAGGTTACTGACTTCTGTTGCCTGGAACATTGTCGTATTTTGTTTAAATTTATAATTTCATTGAAACTTTGGTATTGTTGGCAACTCCCTGACTTGGCCCATGAGGTGCAGCGGCTAGAGCTCTGCCTCTGATTTGTGTGGTGTTTAATTAAAAGTAATGGAGAGGATTTTTTTTGCCCTCTGAAGTCAGTCTGGTTTGCATTTGTAGCTTTTTTAGCAGTGAGTAGCCATCTTGCAAAAATGAAAATAGCCGAGGAAACAAGTCATTGCAATAGAAATAAATGGTAAATGATGCCATTAAAAGGTAACTTTCCAGTATCTACTTATGACATGAACCAGACCTATGACTTTCTAAATGAGTGGTTTAAAATAATGGATTTGACTAGAAAATGAAAACAAAATCATATATTGAACAATAAAATGTAATTGTTCAGCAGAGAGATCTTCTATAAGAGAGAAATGTGGTTTTGAACATGGAGGAAAAGCCAGGATTTAGTCTCAGGGAGGCTTTAATCCTTTTGTGGGCGTATTTTCTCCCTAGCTTCCTTCAAAAACTAGGTTAATACACCCGCAGAATGTAATTACTTCAAATAGAATATGAAGATTAAAAGTGCACATGCTGCATAGTTTTAGCTTACTATTTGTTTAGCCATTTTGCAGGGAACCTTTGCTGTTTGTATCTTAACTACTGATGTTGCCATGCAACTCTTTGTAAGTCACTTCATCTGTCCTATCTTAAGTTCACACCTCCTAAAGGAAGGAGGGAGCAGGGCTGGCCACCTTTCAGACGCAAGGGGAGCTTCATGGTTGAAAGCTGTTCAGAAGTCCTAAACATTTTTAAAAGAAAGAAAGTAGTATAGACTGACCTGTGACATTTTGGAGCTACAGTATCTCCCCCAGCTGTGTATCTGTATGCCAATTTTCTGTATAAACATTGCAAGTGATACAGAAGGTCACCCTTCCCCAGTCCTTCCTTATAACTACTGGGCTGTGAACAGTTTATCTGGGAACACTTGATGGAAGGATTTTCAAGATCTGGATGCTTACAGAGGGAGCATAATTTTTTCAGTATTTCTTATGCACCATTGAACTAATCCATTCTGCTAAAGAAACCAGCCCCTGACTTTGACACTGTTGCCAAGGCAATTAATTCTTCTATCACATCCTAAGTTATTTGGAAGAGCAGACCCTTGTCTTGATCTGCTCACACTAGCTCTGCTTCTTTAGGGTGTTGAGGTATGATCACTGGCATGGGGGAAAATCCTGGGGTTCTCTAGGCACTTGGAGAAAGCTCTGCATGAACACCACAAACAACATGCTTCCTCCTTTAAACTGAATATGGATTTATGCAGTCTGTTCCTCGCACATATTACTGTAATAGGAGCCTCTGGCTTAGGGTCAACTTCTCCAATGTAGTTGGGATTATGATGGAAAGTCAGTGAAGGTTTACTGAAGCATTCTTTCTGGGTCACACAGATGCTGCAGATCACTCTCCCTCCAGCTGCAGTCTTTTACCAAAAGAGGTTCATTTGGGAATGGATGACCAAATTGAGGGCAATTTAGTGCTTGCCCTGAAGAGGCCTTCCATGCTGTGAAGGCTTCCTGTGTAATACTCTCTTATCTTGCTCTACAAAACCCACTAGGCTGCCTTATCCCAAATCGTGAAGACTTCATTATAGTCAGTTACTATCCTGGCTTCATAAACTGTTCCTTGGCACTGCATTCTTTGTCCAAGACAGATGCTCAGAGACATGAGTCATGCTTTCCATACTCAGTTGTCACATAGTCCCAGTGTTTTATGTTGTCAGTCATAACCTGAGTGCCCCAGTATTTACAGTGCAGCAAAGTCAATATAATAGGAATGAGTCATATTTAAATGTAATTTGTTCTTGCTGTGTAGAACACACTGATTCTCTTTCACCAAATGAACTCCAGCTCAATGACAAACAGCTGTTGCTGCCACATTTTAATGAAAATGGGAGCCTGGCCTGAAGAGTTCTCAAATTTTAATATACAACAATAACAATGCTAAAGTGAAAAACCATGGTTAAATTGGGAGGAGAAAGGAGAAATAAATGTTGTTTGTACTATTGAAAATTTGCCTTTACATTAATTCTTGGAGACAAATTCAATTTTGCTAACTTCCAAATGATGGCAGGTTACTTTGGAAAATGTGCAACCTTAAAAATCCTTTCAAGATTCAGATGCATGGGGAGTGCTCTCATAATTGCGGTCATGTTGTCATCTCTGCACTTGAGTATGGAGTTGTGTTCACCTCATCATTCATCATGCTGTAAATTCACCATTGTACTCTTATACATTAAAGACTATTTTCAGCTATCTTATTTTTTTTGCAGTTATGCCTACAAGAAAATACATGTGAATCAAAATAAAGCCCTTCCTATACTTTTAGCCTTATTTTTATCTTGCAAAAGGGAAATCTCTTAGTGGCTTTAAGTCTAGTAGTGATGTTGGAGATAAATCTTACAGGGCCCCAGTACTGCAGTTTCTTGTAGACTATAAATACCCCAAAGATGCTTTGCTTGTTCATTTCTCCATGTTGTTTTTGGTTTTGTTTTTCTTTTTTCTATGGCCGCTGTCAATGCCTAGTTTTTACCCTGCCTCACTTTCCAGATAGAGACATACTGTTTAATCTAATGCTCTTATTGATGAAATCATAGTTTCCAGGTAAAAGGTTGCATGACAAGTTCATATTCATAAATGAAGCTGTAGCAGAACTGAATTGTAAGAATTCAGCCCCCTTGGATCTGAAAGGAGGTGGATTTTCCTTGTACCTTGTATAATTTTGGGAAAAATAGCCTATTCTTGCCAGCTTACTCTCATGTGTAAGGTGCTTCTTTAGCAGAAATTCTAAGTATTTATTCAATCTAGCTACAAGAGCTATTTCCATAAACTATTGATGGCATTATATAACTCAAAAAAATATCAGAGCAAACGAGCCCCACTAGAGACTTACAAAAAGGTCAGCAGTAATGAATTAAGAAAATATATTCACAACTGGTGCACTAGGTCCTGTACTTATGGAAAAAGATTTTAAGGGAGATTTAATGATCACCTTTGACAGCCACACTTTTCCAGAAATCTTGATGTTGACTTGGCAGAATGATGTAAATTTCTCTCAAGCAACTGGGATAGCAGAAGTCTCACCTGCAGCCTGTTTGGAGATGCAGCTAGACGTACAAGGAAAGCAGCAGTGAGTACTTATTCATTGTGGCCCCATCTCCTCTTCCACCTTTATGAGCTGAAAGGCCCCCTGAGAAATGTTTCTGTCTTCCAGGGAATGACAAAAAGATGCGTGTCCTCTAGAGACTTTGCACCTATGGTGACTTTGCTTCCTTTGATGGCTTTGTCTGTTCATAAAGCATAGACTTTGGGAGGCTAAAACTCTGTATTTTTGTATTTCTCTGACAATGCTGTGTGATGCAGTAGTCTTGGCAGAAACCTCCTTGATAACGAGTGTTATACAAATAAGAAAAGTCTTTGTTTTTAATGCACTTGATTAAATACAAATGTGCAGTGTTTTGAATATTTTTTGGTCAAAAGAGCTTATCCCTACCTAATCTACTGAAGAAGGATTCTCATTGGTTTAGTAGGTAATACATGACATTTATGTAAATGTTGATATGTACAGTTTGGTTTGAAACCAAAGATCTCTCTAAAATACATTTCAAAACAGAACAAGCCCTCAGCTGCAGGCATTGGCAATTTAACTTCCAGAAAAGCCATGATTTCCTAAAGTGAGAAATTAACGATAAACCCCCATGAATAGAAAAACGTTCTTTCCTTCATATTAAATAATAATAATAAAGGATTTCTAAAAAAAAATGGCAACAGAAATCAGCATAATCTGTATAATAAATCTATTTATTTATTTTTAATAAGGGCCTTACCAGTAGGTATTTTTCCATGCAAACAGAAAAATCAAAAGATGTTTAAGAGTTTTATTTTCCTTCAATTTCTCTGAATTTCCATGGGTTTATTTTTTTTCTTTTTTTAAGAAATGGTGGTACTCCATTGTCAATAAATCTCATTGCTTTACCTACATCAGTTGCACACTGTATCTAGATTCACCAGCTGCCCACTGGTAACCAACCAAATAGCAAGGAACAATATAAACTCTGCTATGGGAAAGGCAGTGAAACACAAAATGCCTACCCAAATTACATCTATTTATTCTCCATAATCTTTGCACCATGATCCAGAAGACTGATGATAATCCAGGAATAAATGTGTACCTCTTACACAACATTAACTTACTTTCTTCTAGCTTGTCAGACACCTTTGGGATTTATTATGTGTTTATTGCATGCTTCACCAGTTTCTTTCTGTCTAGGGGACTGCATATTTATTTTTACCTTCTACCTTTGAGCACTGAGTTTGGCCTAGTGAAGCATATTTGGTATAACGGATTTTAGCACCACAGGACTGCAAGTTTTGTGCATTTTTGGAACGAAGGGACAGGGGGAGCCAGGGGTGAAAATGCAAGGTGACAAAAAACTGACACTCAAAGAAAGAAAGTTTTCCACTCTAGAGAGAATTAGTATATTTTCGCTTGATGATCTTTAAGGTCTCTTCCAACACAAACTCTTTGATTTTGTGATGATTCTATGATTATTAGAGTGGCTGAAAGTATCACAAAAGTTAAACTAGATTATATTAATCAGTGGTTACAGAAGAATTGATTTTTGATGAACTATTCATGTACCAGGTGCCTGGATTGCTCCTTACTACTTCCTTTTTTCCCAGTTAATGCTGTTGATTGAACATGGTATGCCTGGAATTGAAACAGAGCCTCTTTCCATCTCAGCTCCGTAGTGCTGTTAATGGCTCTTTAAGTAAATCTGTGCAATTTTTATGTAAAATGATTCCTGAATGGACACAGCTGGATTCTCCCTCACTGCATTGATCCTCTTCTTCTGCAGTTGATTAGGTGCCCACTGTTAATCCTGTGATTAGATATACTACATAAATTTGTACCTGTGGTGCTTTGGAAGAGCAAACACTGAAGTGAGTTATGACTAAGAACTATCCTGTGTATTTTTTGATGGATAAAACTATATGTAGAGAAGTTGTGACTGCCCCTAAGGTCATATTGTGAACTCATGGTAGGCATTTTCCTTGCTGTTCAGAGGTTTTTTTGATTGTCATGTTGGATTTGCAAAAATAAACTGAAAATGCATTTACACTTTTAGTGATTCGTTACAGTTTAATTGGGCAAATCCAGACATATATACAGTCAAACTAACTCATATCTGCTGTGGCTACTTTTGTGACTGGAACAAAATTTTGCCATGTCTAAGTTTTTTTTGAACCACACATTTCCGAAGAAAGAGGAAATATGTTGATACCCAGAACAAGGATGGACCTGTTTAGGCTTACATATGCATGCCATAGGAAATAAATATTGCTAAATATCTTTCCAGTAGGTAGATAGTTCTCCCCAGCTGGCCAAACCCTTCTGCATTTGTAGTATCATGAACACTTTCAACACATTTGAGCTATTCTAAGTGCAAATAGGCACTCGCGGGATCCTGTTGCATGCTGTGTTGTGCTCTTGTACCATTTGTTTTCAATGTCACTCAAACACATTTCTTTACGAAAATTTGGATGCCAGGTCACACAGATCCAGAAAGGAGTAGGACATACCTGAAGACTAACAATTAAGAAGCATATGTAATTGCTATCAGTATTATTTAATTCTGACAATGTTCGATGCCATTTTAATTTCTCAGTTATCAACACATGCAGCAACAGCAAATTCCTCTGGCAATGGAAAAAAGTCTTTTGAAACTTTATCCAGTACTGAGCCCAGCTGGGGTGGGAGGAGAGCAATAAGTAATGATGTTATTTTTTTAAAGAGTTTTATAGTCCCCTAATGAAAATCCTCCTCAGAAAGTTGTTACCTTTCTTCTCTATAATTTGAGCCCATCGCCCTTCATGTTTTCTTAGAACAAGCTGTACGAAATTTCATATGCTGGGAGAAGGGAGGCATAACATAGGATGCCAACAGCAGCATATCCATTAGCTAGCTACATAGAAAGGAGAAACTAGAGGGTTTTATTTTTCTTCTTAATTTTTTTTCCTTTTTTATAACTTGCTCTGTCCTTGCAAATCAGGGGTGAATACTGTCCTGTAACAAAATACACTAGCATAATCATTTATATCAGAGAATCAAAGGAAGCATTACCTTTGCAGAAGTTACTGTGAAGGCAGACATATGGCCTGTATTTAAGAGCTGGGTAAGTTCCTCAAGTAAGTGTTAAATAGGAAATTGGTGTAATAAGTGTATCATTCTTCTTTTTAATGCTAATAAAGATCAAGCTACAGGTTTTGGCTCCTTTATGTGTTGTCATAAAGTGCAGTGATTGAATTATACTGTTTCCTATCACTTTTTCTTTAATTAGTTCTGCATCAGATTCTGGTATGTTTGTTAATTTTAGCAGCTTTCACTTAAGGATAGAGGTTGGGGAAGCATTATTAAAGCAATTTTGGATTAAAACAGAATTGAAACTATTGCAAGAGAAGAACATATTGTGCCTTTGTACATCTCAATGTCAAAATGCCAATCTCATCCTGCCATATCTCTTGGGCAGTGTTTATCTATTGGCTATATCTAAATGAAGACAGATTGCAGGATTAAATAAGTTGATTCTTCTTTTTGAATCTTTTGATAACTCTGAATCACAGCTTGTAAGTCAGCTACATCCTCTGCCATGATAAAGCACACTAGAGAACTGCAAGCGATTTTGAAAATCTACCAGAGCATCTGAAAACAGTGCCTATACATTTTAAGGACTCATAAAGCCAGGCTGCTGCGCATGTCTGCCTGGGCAGTGAAGTTCTCTTACCGTCCTAATTAGCACTATTAGCAGGGCTAATACATGCCTTGAATGCCCCTCCATGAGTGTCAGGATTAATACTAGATATTGAGCCCAGATCACTGAACTTTAAGTTGCAAATTCAAATATATGTAACTAATATTTATTGGCTTTGATTAGCTGATGTTTGTTAGCTAGTATGTTTATTTTTGAATTTGCCAGTCCTTAGGACTTTGTGAAGCCTGTTTTGGTTTCTCCATGTGTTTTGTGGGATAGTTAAACACAAAATGCCTTAATACCTGTTAAGATTAATGTTCTGGAGGAACCTGTTGATGGTATGGAATTACTGCATTTTTGAAGGTTCTGACACAGCAGCTAATTTTCCCCTACTTCCTATACCCCAACAGACATAAGACTTAGACTTGCTGACACTCTGCAAGAAAAGCTCTCCTTGCGAGGAGTCCCGACACTGTCCAGCAAAGCCAAGATGCTGTGAATGCAGGGATAAGCTTAAATAACCTCTCTGGCCATGGCCAGCTTATCTAAATGAAAACTCAAGTCACCAACTCTCTGGAGTCTTTCCTATCACTATTGCAAAAGCCTGTATTTGAAAAAGCAAATTAAATGTTTCAGTTTTCAATTTAAAGGGGGTGCAGGTATTTCACTTCCGAAGGCAGATTATTAAAAAACATTTCAGTGTCCAAAAAAGACTTATCACAGGATGCCATATTTTATTCAAAGTAAATAAAACCAATCAAACCCTGTAGATATTTCCACTGTAGAAAACAGTAGAAATATCGACCAAGATGTTAATTCTCAAATCTCATTTTCTCTGAAGATGCACACCAACTCACTTTTTCACAGCAAGCTCGTAGCACAGGGGAGTGCAGAATGGTCCGGATAAGGCTGTTATAGGAGATGAGAAAACTTTGCTGTTACGCACAACCCACTCAATTTAGCAATGTCTGACTCTTGATCTGATGCCCAGAGGAGCTGAGAGATAAGGGCAGCCATGCTAGGTACACAAAGATCAGACTAGGTAAGCAATTACAAGGGTGCATTTTTAATGTGAATCAAAGTTATTTTATTTCAGACTTGTCTGGGGCATAAATTGGAAGTCAAGCACCCATCAAGTTTGTTATATTCCCTCTGAAACTCTCCAGGCTTAATTTAGCCAACATTCTGAATTAATTTTCCTATTAAAGGCATTCTTTCTTAAAATGTAGGGGGAATTTTTTTTCACTGATAAGATTGTTCTGTGAACCGTTCCTAATGAGCTGCTGTGTCATTCCCTTATGTCTTCTATTTGCCTTGTTTAGATTACTCAATTTTAAGTATTCCAGTCTTTTACCGCCTAATAAGAGCTTGCTTTATTTGAAGTGGGAGCTTCAAGTAAATTTCAAAAGCTGTTAGAAAACAAAATATTTTGTTTATTTAAATTAGCTTTTATTCAGGTGAGTGGATGTACAAATTATTTTAACATCTTTTACCTGTTTCTGCAAGATTTATAATCCAAAACTTATTTTCAATACATGTACCTTGTTGGTTCCCCAGAGCCTTTTCTTCCTTGTCCCTGAGAATGTGCTTGAAGTCTATAGGGCTTTTGGAGGCCTGTCTGGTCTAGGACAACTGCTGAATCTGGCAGTAAGGCTTTAGACTTCAAATCTGCAGAGCAGTATTCTTCCCTGAACAAAATAATCCACTTCATCAGAGAATCCCTTTCATTTTAGGCTCTCTAGATTCACTACAGCTTCTGTTAGTCTAGTGATGGCCTAATATAATAGTTTTCCTAATCAGTTTTACTATATAGATGGTATAGCATTTTTTATTTCCTATTTAAATTCGGCCACGGTAAAAATAAAGTCCTGCTTATGTTGAAAACCTGTTTCTTTGATTATACTGACATAATTAAAGCTACTCTGTATGCAGCAATGTTGGCATTAATGTGCCTTTCTGGATAATTGTTGCCACTCAGAAATGGAATAGCTATCACATTGCCATTGAAGGAGCTGTTATACATAAATATTTGCCTGTAGTGTTATAAATGCATTTGAACTTTGTTTGTGTAGCTTCATGTAGGTTCATCAGTATAATTTTCAATTTCAGCTTGGGCCCTACAGAACTTTTCCTGCAGATTGCAGAAGCAAGTGATTTGTACATAGCAGAGGCAGATCTTTATACCCTGTTCTGCAGCAGGTACCATGCACTGCAGAGTCCTACAGAATCACTGAGGCTCTGCACAGCAGCATAGTAGAGGGTTTTGTTACCTCAGCCTTGGATGACAGCTCCTGATTCTATTCACCACAGTAAAACAGTCATGTGAGTATGAAAAATATTTATATCTTCTTAGAAACATTTTTTTGAGGTGCCTTTAAAAAAGGAGGATGGACACTGAGGCAGGGAAATATTTTCTCAAGATGAGATAGAGTCATTCTAAAATTCTTCAGGTCAAAAAAAGCATTTATTTTCTGACTGGCTAATTCAAGGGGGCTCTCAGGGCCTTGACATCTTAAAACATTTCTGTGATTATGATTTTGGGTTTGGTTTTTTTTTTTTGGACAAGGATATTCGGCAAATAGTTTGTGGGATTCACGCAGCCACTTTGTGCCTCATGTGGCATTTTGTAATTCATCCCCTTTTTGTTCTGCCCAGTTGTCATGGTTTAAGTCTCTAAAACTCATGAAAGTCGCTCATTCACTCACTTCCCCTCTTTCTTCCCCCAGTCCCAGGGGGATGGGGAGGAGAATCAAAAGAATTCAACTCGCACAGGTTGAGATAAGAACAGTTTAGTAACTAAGGTATAACACAAATCACTACTGCTACCATCAATAATAATACAAGAGAAATACAAAGAAAGAGAATACAACTGCTCACCAACCCCGACCCAGCCAGTGCACCCCCCAGCAGCGAACCCCCCACTACCAAAAACCTGACCATGCCGTGCACCCCCAGTCCACCACCACCACCACCCTTCCGGGTCTCTGCCCTCCGGTTTCACATCCTGGGCATGACGTGCTGTGGTATGGACTAACCTCTTTGGTCAGTTTGGGTCAGGTGTCCTGTCTCTGCTTCCTCCCGGCTCCCCCTCCTCCCTGGCATAGCATGAGACTCAGAAAGTCCTTGGTCAGACCAAAACATTACCAAGCAGTAATTGAAAACACTGGTGTTATCAGCACTGTTCCAAGGCCCAAAATCAAAAACACAGCTGCTGCACCAGCTACCAAGAAGGAGAAAAAACGACTGCTACTGCTGAACCCATGACACCAGTTCATCTTTTTCCCGTTTTGTGAGAAAAGATCAGATTCTTGCTCAGTGTTGTTGAATTTCACTGGATGCCATAGCATCTCCCATCCCTCTTTTAAACCAAAGCTCTGGAGAAAACAACTGTTCTGCAGCTGTCCAAGGGTGCAGGCAGGGGATCAGCACCCTGCTCATCCTTGGTGCTGGTGGGATGCCCGGGTGGTGATGTCCAGGCTGGCTGTATTACTGACAGCGTATTTTATCTCACTGAGACTTTCCTCTGCCTCTAAATTTTGGTTAGAGGTTTTCAGCTTGGCAGTATATTCTAAGAAATTCAGTAAATTAGAAAAACTATTGAAGCAACAGCTTTTCTCTCCCCTCGATCAGGTAATGCTATACTCCATATTTATCTGAGGAAGGAAGCACTTTCACAACCCAGTGGTTCTACTTTTTCATTCTTTTGACAATATGAAGTATCATAATATTATTTAATAGTACCATACTTGTGTTTCATGGCCTAATCTACTTTTTCATTACCATGATATTTTGTATAGTTTAAAATATCAGAGCCTGGAGTATGTGCTCATGAGGTAGGCTTCTCCCTGTGCCTTGTGAACAAAGCAGGGTTGGGTTTTTTTCACCGAAATATTGCAAACTTTGTGCTGTGAAGAATTATAATATCCTCATGTCCTGTGCATAATGTACATTTTCTTTACCTTTTCCATTATCGACTTCACAGCACAGCACATTTGTCACTGGTTTTCTTTCGTTCTGACTTAATAAGAATCTAAGGTTTTGGAATGTGCTGTTTCTGTCCTTTGTGTCTAATCTGTGCCCTCTATTTCCCTCCCCCTCTTGGAGATAAAACTGCATTTTGCTGCTGTTGCAGTTCCAGACAAATTTGATCAAGATAGAGGAACTGACTCATCACCTTTACTTGAATCTTTAGGAACTGTTCTTGCACATGTGTCCTGGAGGAGATGGGATTGGCATCGTGTGGTGTCTGGTTGGAATGGTAAGAAAGAACAAGGGGTTTATTTTTGCTTTCACCCACTTTCTGCTGAGGCTGTTTTGGATTCTGATTCTGTTGATTTTATCTTCTGTTAATGGAGAAGGAGGGAAAAAGCTAAGCTGATGACTGGGAAATTTTAGAAAGAGTACTTGAGAGGGAGAATGTCACAAAGTGTAATTCTCCCTTCAGTGTGTGCCGTGCATAGCGTACTGGTAGAGTAGCTGTTCTCTCAAGGGAATTGTCTTGGGATCTGTGTTTAATTTTCTGTCCCATGTAGTTCTAGACCCCTTTACATGAGTTGCCATACATACCACTTTTGTTCTGGCATAATAATAGGGCTCACAACCCCAGCTTAATAGTTTGCCTCATAATTCCATAGAGATCAATGATAAATTTCTAAAGGCCATTCAGTCACACCAGAGCAGTATGAAGGCGAGTTTAAATTTAGATATTAACCTCTAGGAAGCTCTGCTTTAACAAGCAGGGCCACTTATTTAATCCAAATGCTGTAGCTGCATGACAGATGTGGTGGCAAAGGTCAGCATGGATTGCAAGAGAATCGAAAGTTGAATTTCTGCTGTGATTGTTTTTGCAAAAAGCCTTACCAAATAGGATCCTTTTTATATGGTTGTAAACAACACATTCTCTTCTTATTTTCATCATCAGCTCACTGGCTGTTGCTTCCTTGGGGACTCATTGGCCATTTTCCTTGTGGTTATTACTGAAGAGCTTTCTCCAGTGGAACACACAATATTTTGTGTGCTGCTTTGGTCCAGCGCTGCTTATGAATACAGAAAAAGGAATCTTATCTTGACTTGCAGTGGCAGTTTACTGTAGTGAAGAGGGGTGTTTGCTCTGAGGTGCATTTAGATGTATATCCTTGAACTGTGCATGAGAGGATGCTTTGAGTACTTTTTGCAGTATTTTCCCATGATGCATTAGCCATCCATTTGCTTTTGCCAAGCACTACATGGCTTGCCTGCCCCATCCTTGTGGGAGGTGAGCAGTTTGTTGCTGCCTGGATTTTGTGTATGGATTTCTTAGCTGCTTGGTTTGGAGTTGGGGAAGAGAGGCAAAGAAGACAGGAATAATCCAGGAGATTAACATGATATGACCTACCCATATATGTTGCTGTTGAACAGAAATGTCTTTTGAGCAGAAGTCTTTTGCAGGTGTATTCAGAATTGCACTTGGAATTCAGAATTGGGGCCTGAATATTTGCCTTTCTTGGGCCAGAAAACACCACAAGATTTTAACTTTTTTTTATTCTGATCTTCCCAGCCTAACTGGTTCATTTAAATCCAAATAACTAGACATCCATCTTTAGTAAGTGGTCTTTAATTTGTTCTTTTATCCTGTGTACAGTTTGCTTTACTGCTCCTTCTAATAGTTGTTGTGCCTGCACTGCCATGACACTTAATTTTTATGTTTTTCCTATATTCCCTGAAGCCGCACCTTTGCTCTTCTATTTTTACAAGGTACTGAAATGATAGATTTTATATCCAGCGCTGCTTGGCTGGAGGAGTTTTTGAGCATGGTGATATTTTTCTGGGGATATTCAGTCTGCTATGTTTTAATTAATGCTCAGGCCAGCTAAGGTTGAGGTTTTTTTTGCGTTGGATTTGTTTTGGGTTTCTTACTTTTCCTGGAAAACAGCACTTGTGGCAGTGCTGATCTGCACACCAATGTTGCTATGCAGCAACCTTGACTTCAAATGTTTTTCAGATTTTGTTTTGAGCGAAATCCCCAAATCCAAATATTTTTGTTTGGCTTCACTGGGTCAGTGTTTCAGGCTGCAATCTGTGCTATTGCAAGAAGAATTTAAAGATGATGCTTCCCACCCACTGCAAAGAATCCAGCAAAATAAAGTGTCTGTGTGAAGGGGAACTTTGAAAGGAGAAGGAAAAACTGTTATGTCATGCAAAAGAGTTTTCTGGTTTCTTTTAACTGTGTCTCTTGAGGTTATAATTCCTTGACTTTATTTTAATCATTCAAGGTCATGGAGACAAGATTCCTTCACTGGTTTGTCAAATAGGTAAATACCATTTTTATTTTTTTAAAGCAAAGTGAGGATGCAAAGTAAATGTAATAGTCCTGTGAGAGTAGAATGCACAACTTCAAAATGCATGCATAGTTTCCTTGTATTCATAATATTGCTATTAACACGTTTTTTGAATTTCTGAACGCTGTTTCTTTATTTAATGATAACTTTTTGTTTGAACAGATGGAGTTGTATAATATAGAGGCAATTAATTCTCATAAAAATGATAAATGAAGAACTGGCAGAAACTTCGTGTTTTGTATATATAAGGAGTTTTAACCTATTTATATTAAAATAGAGTTTCTTCTAATGAATAATTGCTAACTTATAGCAGGTTTTGTCAAAACTGAACTGTTTTCCTTTCTTTCTTCTCTGGTAGGTAGATAAAAGGTTGCCTTTTAGTTTTGATCTTTTTACAACCTACCAAATCACATTTTTGATTTGAGCTTTTAATGAAATAAAAACAGATTCAGTGACATGGATGTGCATCAAACCTTATTATCACAAATTGGTACAAAAAGTCATAAGAATGTGAACTTACATTTATGTGAGGATGGAGAGAGATCTATTGAGTTTCAGGGTTTAAATGTGATTATGAAAGGGGATGGAACAAGGCAGAAAGAAAAAAAGAGAATCAGAAGAATATGTGGACTGTAATTCTAGTTAATGTATATGTAAATCTGCAGCCAGATTTTCCTGAAGGAGACCAAAAGAGATACCAGGCAGCTATGGCTAAGCCCATATAGAAATCCTCCTCTTCCCTGTGTCCTTTATCTCCTCATAGGAACATTCTCCAGCAATTTCACAATATTTATTACCGGCATCAAGGGAATTATTACAGGTCATATTAGGACACATTTGCTTAAGCAGCTCCTTGAAGGAGAAGGGGCAAAGTCCCTAGTCTGAAGTGTTTTAATGACAATGTGATAAGATGGGAGGTGACAATCGAGTATTGGGGACTAGGCACAGCCAAAAGGATCAGAAGACAGCAGGAGATCAGCTGGTCCCAGCCACCATCTTTCCTTCTGAAACCAGAAAGTAAAACATTTGCTTTACTCAAGCAATCAACTGGGCAAATGTAATTAACTTTTCCTGAATGTTACTGTTAGTGAAGCTTTATTCTATTTGTAGGAGGGAACAGTATTTGAAGAAAATTTCCTACTGAGGTTAGAACAGATGTGAGCTCTGCATGTATGTGTGTATGCAATGCTTAGCAGCCTCCAGCATAATGAAAACCAAAATGCCTGGAGACTAATCTAAGTGCCATTTATGTTAGTAGGGTAAGCTGAAACCAGTAAATACATTCACAGTAAAGGTCTGCACCTAGTAAGCCTGAGCTGACCCTATTAACTGTTTCCTATTAACTTTTGACTCATCTTTGCAAAATTATTGCAAGTGTACTGTTAACCTTTTTTTGCACTCAATATCTGAAATTCAAAGTTCATACCTGGCTTTGGTGCAGAACAACATGAAATGATGGATGAAGGCTTCATCAAGTTGTGATATACAGACTGTCTTGTTCAAAACGTGGATCCCACAACTTCTGGCAATCTAAATCAAAAGCAACAACCTTATTAATAAAACAATTTAAGCTCCCAAGAATTCCCATTGAGCTTGTTTTGTTGAGGCTAAGAATTCAGCATTGGAAATTACACCTAATTTCTCCTATTTTATTAATTAACTGGGATGACCTTTTAGATATGATTCTTAGCATTACATTTTTGGTCTCAGCTAGACCTCCTCAGGGTTTGGAGCCTTTGATGTCATTATGTATTGCACTTTTCACAGAGCTTTTGTCTTGGAGGAGAATTTTTGCCTGACAGAGACACACACATGCTTGCATATATACGCTGTCAAAATATTATGTGCCATCGTAAATTATTTGGTAGCAATGGGAAAAACACCAGCTTCCCGAGGAACATTGCTTCCTTTCAATTACCAGCAAGAATTTTTTTTGAGATGTATAATTTAAAACAGTAATGACAACCTGATGTAAAAGATAGGTGATTTTTGATTTTTCTTGTTTTACTACTTGACATTAGAGTACATTGTTCTGATTCCTATTTTGCTGTGTGCAAATGGCTTTCTCGAGGTGAAGTAAATACATCCTAGTCTTTATCCATTACTTTCATGTAGTATATGATATACAACACCTTTTAGGACTTACTGGGCAGCCAAGGCTGCTTTTTAATTATGAATACATATAAAATATGCAAAAAGATAAAGTAGACATGAGCAGAAAGAGAACAGGAACATGAGATATATGTCTTGAAAACCACTGTGCTTTTAAGTGCAGCAATAATTTTTGGAAATGAATTAGTATGATAACCTTCGGAGGTGTATTTTAAATAGCTTGAAAACTTCGGGACTTTAGATTGTTAGCACTATTCTTAAGAAGTGTTCTTCTGTGTGGCTGCCTAAATAGTTAGTATGTAATATTTATATCTGTCACATGTGTTTGTCTAGATGTATAACTTCTTTAGATATGTAACTATCATATTCAAAGTATTTTAAAATTCTTACTTGTAGGTTTTAGTAGTTACTGTTGATTAACTGTTTTTTTAGGATGAGAATACTGATCTCTTTGACAATAGTATGATCTATGCAAACTGAAATACCTAAATAGAGGCACTCTTATTTCTCTTTGTACACGTCTTTACAAATACAATCCAAGGAGGGCAGGAGCATAAATCAGCTTTGAGGCTTCTTTAGTACTGTATTGGGGCACATCAGAGTGGTTCTGCCAAAATGATCATCATTGGTATGGAGGGTAGGAACAGCCTGAAGATGCTCAGGACCAAGCCGGATTCTGTCAGACAGAGGAGTAGCTATCCATCAAGCTGAGAGTGACCAGCAGTAGGACAGAGAGGTGTCAGGGGGATGGTGAGTGGAGCTGCCCAGTGTGGTTTTGGTGGCTGGGATCACGCAGGCAGCAGCTTTATCCCAAGGGCAGCCATAAACTGGGGAGGTCAGAGATAGGAAAGCTGGCACTGAGCTCTGCTGGGCAAAATAATGTTGGAGAGGGGTCAGAATTCTGACTTCTGCTGCCAACCTCAACTCTGTTATGTCAGGCCACGGTTTTGTGGGGACAGCACAGCTGTGGAAAGCTTCAGATGTTTTAAGATATTTCCATTTACTTGTTTCTTTACCAGACACCTCACCAGACTGAATAGCATTCACTTAACTCCAGTTTTCCTTCTTCAGAAACAAAGCAGTTGCAAAGCAAAGCTTGCATGAGGAGAGGGGATGGAAGTAGCTTCTGCTTGCTAGTGGGAATGTAGATGTTTTTATGACATCTGGTGGTCATAAAATCACAGCTACTTAAAGTGAAAATGGCAGTTTGAAACTTTCTGGAGAAAATTATTCTTTGTAAAAAAATATGTATATACATTCGTTAAATATATCTATATATTTATACATACCTTTTTAATTGTATTTTAATGTTTCCTACCATCTGTTGCTTTTGGTCTTTTGCATTTTTATTGTGTGGAGTTAAAGGTGACCATATTATTCAGAAAAATAGCTAAATATATTAAAGATGGGGATAAAAGGAATCTATTTAGAAAATAAATATAATTGAAGTTACGGTAAAATATGTTGGCATAATGATTACATAATTTGGCCCATGTTCAACAACACTTGAGAATACACCATACATTTTTGCTTACAGCATTCACTGCATTCAGCCCAATAGCACCAGTTATGTCTCTCCTGTGCCTTTGCATTTGTTGTTCTAAGAGTTAAATGAAAACAGACTTCCAATGTATGCTGCAGGCACTAGGAGAGGGATATGGCAGGATTTATTTGTTTTATTACTTGCACTAAGGAAATAAATACTTGCTACTGAACAATATGATGTTGTGTAACAGCAGCATTAGATATGGGGTGAATTATCGAGTCAGCTGTTGCAATTGAAAAGATAGCTTACAAGTCTTCATCCATGCTAACAGATACTACTAATAACCTTGTTTGGCTTGGCTTGGGCCTGTTGTATATTGTCCTTTTTACAAAGTGCATACTACAAATCTCAAGACTTTGTAATACTGATCACAGATTTTTTTTAGACAAATTATATTGTTGGCTCTTGCCTGACCTAAATTATCATGATAGTAAGAAATGCAAAAAACCAAGTTAAATTACTCTTTAGCAGAAATCCCAGGCAATGGACACTTTTCCATGAATATTTCATACAAAGCTATAAATAATTCTGTTGGATTTTGAAGATCAGAAAGTGACTACTTGGATGATGTAGGGCATTTATGTAAGCCTTATCGCTTTGTGCATGCTGTAAGAGATATATTCATTCATGGAATTCAAGTCATGGAGGAAAATTTGACATTTTTCCTTAAATTTCTTTGAAATAGATGTTTGTTTCAGTTGCTTAAGACTGGAATAGACAAATACAGAATTATTATTCATCTCTGCTGTTACCTGAGAACTGTGCACTCTGAAATGCTTTTTACAGAGCTTTTGCATTTTAAGTATGTTTTATTCAGTATTTTAATACTAGTGCTGAATATATTGTGTTCATAAAATACATGTTTGTTAGATTACTGAAGTGTAGGTCTCTCCGAAAGTTCATTGAAATATAAAAATCAACTTCACTTCATTGATTTTTTCCTTCTTCTGAACTGACTCAGAGGGTTTTTTTCTGTAAATGGTGGTAATCTCTTCATATTAACTGGTGGGGGAGAATAAGAACTACAAATATTTTTTCTTTGTGTCATAGTTCTGTAATGTAGGCAGAGAATTTAATTATCCATAGAGTAAAAAAGTTTGATTTCTTTATTATGTAAAAAAAATTGAAAAGTTGCTTGGTTTTGCCTTAAAACCCTAACCAAGAAGATGACCCAAATACCTGAAGTTTGTGGAAGAAAGAAAGAACTCCTGACTCTTCAGGTACTACTCACTATAAATGTAGCTGTTAGCTACAGCCCTTCCTGCATACCTGGTTCCTTCTGTGAATCGTTCCTCAAAAATCACATTAACACCAGCTTCCTCTACATTTGGGTACATGCTAGGATTTGGGGCCAGCTGTCGTGCAAGGACTAACAGGTTAGTACTTTTCTTCTCACATCTCTTCCTCCTCTCTCTAGTTTGAAGGATGAAGTTTTTTTGGCAAACAAAGAAAAAGAAATCATAAAAATAGCTAAATATCTTGTTCCTTATATATTACCTAGTTCCAGCCTCCAAATACTGCAATGCCTCTCAGACAACAAACAGAATAACTCTCGACCTGTCAGCATCGCTGCTGCTCAAACACCTGAGAGCAAAGCAGACTTCACAGTGTCCTCACTCTGATGTGCACACCAGTGGCCACTGCTCATGTGGGGACTGGTGGCCCTTTCATGACTCCAAGCAGGTTCTATGTGAGCATCACCACTGCTTTCCCTGCAGAGGAGCCAGCAGCTGCTTGGGATCCATGTGCCAGCTCACAGCTTTCTGAGTCCTGTTGAACCTTCCGAAAGCAAGTCTGTGAGCAGGAAGAGCATACCAATGGTACCAATGGCCTCAGTCTCAAAGAGACAGAATACAAACCTACCTGGCCTCACGCTGAAGGGAAGGTTGCAGTATATGCCATGGCAAGGGTTTGCTCCTGGGGCAACAGCCTCCACCCTGTGAGATGCTGGTAATTAACAGAGCAGAGACCTCACATCCTCAGACCAAAGAAGGTTTTGTTCAACAGGTTCTGCTTTTAGTCTTCACCAGCACTGTATATTCTTGAAGTCATCACAGTGAAAATATTATCAATTTAATACTTATATGCATAGTTTCATTCTTCTGTTCTCTTTCTGATATGTATTATTTTTTCCAATCGCATCCCGCTTTCTATGCAGAATTTTTCAGAAATTAGTTCACTTTTTTTTCCCCTTCTGCTTAGATTTTTGCCTTTGTTTTGCTACGGTAAAACTAGAATTCTTTGTAACATTTTCATGATCTGTTTTATTACCATTTTTTCACAGTTTGTATGATCTTTTTTGTAATGCCAAGTATGCTACTAGTAGATGAGAAATCTGTGCTGCAGCAAAGAGCTTTCCTGTTTCTCTTCTGCTTACAGCTAATCTTTTAGTATGACAGAAAATGTTACTTGCATATTGGTTTGACAGATACCACAAAACAAGGACAAAGGAAAATGAGTTAGCAAGCCACACAGATTTACCAGGCTAGAGTCAAACAGATAGGAAGGTACATAGGGTAGCAATATATTCAGCCATGAGATGTTTGGATGAACCACTGAGATCATGTGGAAAGGATCCATCCACCCAGGTTAGAGTCCAGAGAAGTTATATATGTAATTGTGTTGCTTTGAAATGTTATTCTTTCAGAGTTTTTCTGCTTTACCTTTGGTCAACATTTAGAGCTTTGCAAAGTGGTTCCTTATAGACATGGATTTCTTCAAACATGAGAATAATCTTCACCAAACATTAGAGAGCATGCAGGCTGCTGCCTGGTAGATCTTTCTGCCACTGTTTGGCTGAAACACAAGGCTGGGAGGTCTGAATAAGGTTGGAAGCTAAAACACAGAGGATGTCTCCTGGACTTTATTTAAGAAGTAAAACAAAGCTAAAAGGACCTTCCCAAATTCATAATATGAAAGATTGGCATTATGCTTAAGAATGTCTGCATACAAATATGTTGAATTAGCAAGATGTGACATTGCTTTCACCATAAAAATACCCTGTCCCAATATTATGTTAAGGTACTTTAAAAATACAGTGGAATCAAAATATTTCTTTTAAACTGTTCAGGGAAAGTTGCTGGCCTTCTTGCACAGTCACCTTTATAGCTTTTCATAGTCCTTCTCCCAAAATACCAGCGGTAACTCCCTCTCCAGTCTGCCTTTATGGATGTTTGCTGCGATACTTTTCATTCCTCAGGATAACTACAGTAAAACCCTTCATCACCTTCTCACTGTTTTGGTACAAATGTAGTCTAAACTGTATTTTTTTTAGACAGAATATTAGCTGTTAGCCGTAGCTGCAGACACTCGTCCATCTCTCGGCTCCTACATCACTTGCTGTGAGTTTTGCAGCCTGACAGGTTTTTAATTTACCATAGTTTTTCACGTTCCATGCTTTCTGTTTTGTACCTTGACATTTAACTGTTATTGACCCCTAGCAACATAAGGCTTTGAATGGCAAGAGAAACTTAATGAAGCACTTTACATGTCAGTCATAAAACATGGAAGCATGTTTGACTGCTGCTGTTCTGAATCTGACTTTCTTTCATTTATATCTTTCATAGCCAAAGGTAACATTGCAATGGGTTCTTTTCTTGCTTTTATAAATTGAATATCCAGTTTTCTTCTAGGTTCCCCCAGGAACCTGTGAGTGAAATTGTTTTCCTGTCCTGCAAAATACTTCAGATACTTTCCATTCCTGAATTGAGGCTGTTTTGTTTCTTTATTGTTGCTTTTTCTGAAAGTAATATGTTCCATCTTCTGGTCATTTCAAAGCTCTTTGATTTGTATCAAGTTTGAATTTCAACTTTTTTTCTTTACATTTCAAAATGAAAAGTATTTTTCAGGTTCATGTTCTGTTAGCTCAGGAAGCTTCTAACATCAGCCTTTTCACATAAACAATATCAATTTGGGCATATTGTATTTTTAAATTAAAGGGGTCAAAAAAGTTACAGCCATTTCCTGTGCTTAACCTTGCCCTGATACATTAGGGCTGTAGTGTCTTGAGCTGTGAAGCTCTTTGCCTTTGAATCTCAAATAATTCCAGATAATTTTAACATAAGTTTTAAATTCTTTTTTAATCCTTATTTTTGCCTTTTGTCTCTTCCAGCTTTTCCCCCTTTCCATCTCAGTGCATTTTCTGTATTTGCCTTGTCCCATGTAATCTGTTGGGCAGACACAAGCTGGAAGTGCAGCTAAGCACCTTTCCTGTTTTGGGGTTGTTCAACACACAGCTGCAACCAGCTGGTGAAGCACACGTTGCTTAGCTCTGTTATTAACATCCCAATAACTTCAGCCTATTTGTGAAGGCAGTTGTGGTGTACTTGCTGTTATGAGTAAATCTGATATTTTTGATAAAAACTATGAAATCTCTGAGGCAAATAATGTAAAGGACAGTAGTTGGTTTTGCAGATCTATAACTGGAATTTTTTTGAGGTTTTATTTGTGTTTAATTAAAAGCTGTGTGTGTCTTACTCAAGAATATATTTTGATATAGCTGATTAAAGAGATTATACAGTTAGCAGCTGCATAATAATTTCCCAGAGAGACTGTGACTATGGAAGGGTTACCTGTAATTATTTCAGCACTCCAAACCCTGTCTCCTGCAAAGCACCTCGCATGCAGCAGCGGTCCAAGAGCCCCTGTCTCATGGGAATTGTTGGGAACGCTGGTGCCACAGGTTGTTGTTAGGCTGTAACTGAAGAGTCCTCCTGTGCTGTGAGGTTGGAGTGTTGCATCTGATGATGCTGTGGGTTTTATTTTCTGGAAATGCTTGGTATTCACAATGTGAATTTGCCTCACTTCCTGTAGCCTGTATCACTGCTTAGCTTGGTAGTCTTTGTTTTGCCTTTTATTTCCTCTTCCCAGGATGCTCTTTGATGTTTTACGAATGTCACTTTTTATCCCATCTCACTCTCAGTTGAGTTCTGTTCATGCTTTTCAGTGTGGAGCTACCCTGGGTTTCACAGGGGTACTGAATGATGGTTGGGTTTGTTTGGTTTAGTCTTCACCAAAAGTCTGGTTTGGGTTGAGTTTTTTTTATTTTTTTTCTTTCCTTTCTTGTTTTGTTTTCTCAATCATGTCATGGAAAGTTTTAAATCATCCCTCCTAGTATTTCTCTGTGTATCAAAGTATCAAAGCTTTCCCTGGTCATGATCCTGAGTCTTCTGAGTTCTCATCCATTCCACAGGATTTTAAAGACAATTACTAATGGCTTGTAAGTTCACCAGGTATGATTTTACCTTGCCTTCATGAGTTGAATGCTTTTCATGTATCTTAGTGTTCTTTGACCTGTATTTTTTTTTCCGGGACCTTCCTCTGCTGATGCTAAAGCAATGGGTACCTGAGCACAGGTAGCCTGATGTGCAAAGATAGAAGCAAGTCTGGCACTGACAGATGTTTTACTCTTTGTGTTTTCTTTGTGTTATTTGCCCTCCTTTTCTGTTGAGGATATAACAGCTCCTCCACCTTCCTTGAGTAATGGGCTGGCAGAGCCTTTGCTTGCTCTACCTCCTTTGACACTTTGGCGCTTTCGATTTTCCCCTCCATATACCAGAAGCAAACTGTCAAATTTCAGAAGCCTTTTTAATGACTTTTTGAAGCAACCCCCTTAAAAAAAAAAAGTTAACGGCTCCCAACTGCCTATACACTGAACTTTAATAACTGTCAGAGGAGTTCTTTTCCTGACCTGTAGGAACTGTTCTTTCTCTTTGTGTCAGTACTTTTTTCCATAAAACTGGGCTGTTATGAGAAGAACCATACATGATACAGTTTGTGTGGGTCTTCAGTGGCACAGTATTTCAGAGCTGTTCTTTCTGTGAGAAATACATGTTAAACTTTCAGAAAGTAATGAGTAAAGAGCATTTTCCCCTTCCTTAGAAAAAAAAAAGGGGAAAAAGAATAAATTGTTCAAAATTTGGAGGACAGCTTTTGCCAAGTAATGTTTGTAATGTAAAAACAAAACAAGGGTTTATTTTTCAGGCTTTGATTTCTACACAAAGGAAGAATATCTGGAGTTAAAGGTAATCTTAAACCATTAGAATTTCAGAAGTCACCATCTTTTCTTGTACTAACGAACGTGCGCACAGAAACCTAATGCCTGGGTCTGTGCTTATTTGGAAGTGTCCTAGAAGGCTGTCAGATTCTGCCAAGGGAGGTGGAAATGCATGTGCTTATCATTTAACTTTACCGAGCTGCGTGTTTCATTTGCCCTATTATATTTCAGGGATATAATGTGTACTACACAAAACTACTAAACTCTGAACTACTAAAAGTATGTAGTTTAAAAGCTAGAAATTTCCATAGACATTACCATACAGGGAACCGTTGCCTTTCTTGCCAGGAGAGAGTTGGATGCATGGGGATGTAAAACACCAAGGCCAGCTAAGCTGCCTATAGGTTTTGTCAATTTATTATATTTTAACACAAGAACTCAAAGCTACAAAGCACAAACATTTCCCATACTCAGACCTTTGTACGTATTCAGAAATATGATAATCTAGATATTTACAGGCTGCTGCTTTCATTGTTTTTGGTTTCTTTCTAACACAGAGAGCTCCATAAAGAGGTTGGCAAACCATTTAACAGCTCAAAGAAATTACCAGTTTCCCCTGCTCTCAGTCATCTGCTAATTCTTTTCCTTTTGAAATGTGTAAAATTTTCTCCTCTACCTGTCAGGCTCTGTGTAATTAATGCTGTCTTCCTGTTCTCCCAGCTCCCACATCTGTTCCTTCCCATCTCTTCATGACACCATTTCCTTTGCAAGTTTGAAGAAATCAATTATTCTGCTAAAAAGGCAAAAAAGTTCAAACTGTTTTTTTCATGCGCCAACAGAAACATGAGCTGCAGTTTTGCTTGAAAACTGGCACGTAATTTGCTGAGAATGGGTTTAAACTTCCTGCTTCCAGTTCTCTCTGGTAGCTAGATCCTGCTCCAGCCCCTGTGGCATCTGCGAAGGGGAATGTGGCACCAGCCAAGGTGCCCACTTCCATGCTGCTCACCTGCAGGATGCAGCTCACCTCCCTCTACCCATGAAACTGCACATCATCAAAAAGGAGAGTAGAGGAGGAAAGCATTCCTGAGCTTGCTGTTGTGGAATGGGAGGGTTCAGGGGAGTGGAAGGAATGCTTCACAGCTCTCTTTTGAGTCTGGGTGTTATGAACTCCCCTGCTACCATCTAGTCAGCAAGAGACCAGTCACCTTTTTCTAGAAAATAGAGGGAACACCAGAATTAGTATCTTCATGCACACAGACATATCCAATATGTGGATAAAAACCAAGCTGAAGTCAGTAATGAAACAAGCTTGACATTCAAAACCTAAAATGAAAGGGCACGTCTATACTACGAGTAGTATTTCTGCTATCACTCAAAAAAAATTTCTTGCAGGATTTGGTGAAAACTTGTGAATTACAGAACCAGATTTCAGCCAGTGTCTGAGTTCCTCTACAAATTATCACAAGGCTTTTATTTTTCTCCTTTCCCCCACCCTCCCCACCCCAAGACAAACCAAAATGTTAAAAAGGCTAACAGGTAGATAATCAACATTCCTTACATTTGAATGCCGTGTATATACAGAATAATTCATTTTGATTCTTCTTTTAATAACAGGACGGGTGCATTTTGAGAAAAGGTAATGTTACTGCTGGTTGAAACATGACGATGTATTAGCTAAAAAATATGTCTGTTGGCTAAAAGCTACTGTGAGTTGATGTCAAAATCCCTTACAGGCATGAGCTAAATAACACAGTAAAAAAAGACGCAGGGAGGAGTTCAGATTCTCATTTTAGAATCAGCAAATAGCAGGGCCTTGGTACAGGAACTGAGGAAAAAGGATAGCCCTGCCTCAGATGTCCTTATTCAATATACTGCTTCCTTCCCACGAAGCCAGTGCACCAGCTAAGGAAATGTTTTATCAGGGAGTAGGAGACATCAATGTACCACGCATTAATGTGGGAAGAACATTGCCAGTATATCTTGCAATTTGGAATAAAACTTGCAGGAACTGAGTGATCAAGAGTAATAGCAATTCTTCTTTTAAAATATTTATATTAAATTACTGTAGTCCAAGGGGCAGGTAGCTGAAGTTTGGAGATGGTTTCATCTTTATGCAGCTGAAAGTTTCTGGGTTTGTTTTTTTTTTTTGTTTTTTTTTTTTTCATTTGTAAGAAGTCCATAAAAAATGAATATTTGTTTTTTGTTTTTAGTATGGGTGTTAAAGATTCAGAGCAGAGAAGCTGTTTCTTTATGGATATCACAGTAAAGACCTACCTTAGCACTCTGTCTCATACAAAACCTGAAGGCCATTCATTCATCCATTGCATTGATGCTGAAGGCACGATTTCTCCACAGCCATTTATAGCTGTTGCTCTCAAGTGGGACAGAAAGGAAAATCTGCTGGCAAGAAAAGCCTTTTCCTTATGTTTTCTGGTTTTCCAATATGTTCTCTGAGTATTTCCAAGTGAAAACACTTCCAGACTTGTCTGCCAGCAAGCAACAGAAACAAAGTATGATTTCTTTTTTGCATGACGACCTTACGTCATGGTGGGGGAGAGGACAGCCACCAAACCCAAAATTAGAATTGATAACTCAAGCAGTGAATTTTTAGTGTCAGTAAAGAAGTAAAACCCAAGCTGCAAACAGATAGAACCTGATTTCACAATGAATACTCTTCAAGTAAGACTTTCCCACCTACAAACCAAAAATCATTGGGAAGTTCCTACAGTCAGAAAACAGCCAGCTTGCCTTGTGGGTTTGCTGGATTAATGGTGAGTGGTTTGGATTTCCTAAACATATTGGGAACAACTTCCTACTCTGGTTCCTTGGTTTGTACTATCAATAAACATAATTCTTGCTGAGGTGAACAAAAATAATTATAAAAGCAAAAGAAAATGATGCTTTGTTCCTGCTATACTTGCTGGATTCCACACTTGGGTTAGCAAAATCCTCCTCTGCACCAGCACTGGGATGCTTTTAGGGAATGGATGTGAATTTTGTTCTCTACACATTCACATGGCATTGTATGTGATTCACTCTATCAAGACACCCTTGCTAGAGCATAATGACCAGCTGGCAACACATTGTGAAGGGGTTTGAGAGTACATGAAGTGTTGCAAATGCGTTTGTGATCATTATGGGTCACCCTTTCATTGCCCGTATGTCCCCTGGAAGTGGAGTACCTGCTTGGATTTCAAACCCTGCATCTGCTGACAGTGAAACTACTGCAGCAGAGATGGTGCTGAGGAGGTCTGTGAGTTGCCACATGCCTCCCATCTCTGGATAGCGAGTCCTGCTCTTACATCTCTACCCCTGAGTGAATTATTATGCAACCATATTTTGTAAAACAGGGTTACTGATTCCCTTGCTGGAAAGAGGGAAGAGGAGAGGAAGGGAATCTGTCAAATTTTATTTTAAATTGTTTTCTATTGGTTCTCCTTTCCTGGAGAGCATTATTAATAATCCTTTGTTAGGATGCCAGGAACCTGTCATTCGCAATGCAGCTTAATTAAGTGGCTAGTATCTGCAGAGGTGTGAGGCATTAAAACTGCTTAAATGACTGAAAGCTGCAGAGCAAAATTTTGGAAGGGCACTGGGGAATATTATTTTCTGAGTGGCTAAAAGAAGAAGGCCTTGAACTGTAAATACTGGCTACAAGATTTTGTAGGACATGACATGCTCCTTCACTACTTTGCTTTCTCTTGAATCAGTTGAGTAATATTGGCAACCCATCACCTGACGGTTTTGTTCAGTCCCAATTTAAAGCCAATTAGAAATAATAAAAAAGGAAACAAACAGATTGCAGTTTGATGAGGAGGAAAAATTCGATTATATGGACAGCTTTGATTGATAAATGCAACATCAAGGTAGCAGAAGTTCTGCTTCTCATTAATACGTGTATTATCATCTGTTCACTATAAACTTATTACTGAGCTGCCTTTGCCAATGCAGCCACTTATTTTCTGTTGTTTTGTACTAGTTGTGTTTGAATTTAACATATAACTACAGATTAATTGCTTTTTTTAGGTTCTTCTCCTATCAAAAAGCAAAAGAGAACAAAGACACATGCAAGTGAAAACAGTAAGACTTCAGTCAGAGTACAGCAAACCATTCTGTTCTCAAACAGCCTGGGAGCTGATTAGTATTGATTAGGTCAAGGTGACCTATTCTAACACAATGCAGTTTTTACAATCTCAAATTCAAAATAGCCGTAGTAAATAAGATTAATAGAATCAATTTGCAACTCCAAAGTAACATTGTACTATAGCTTCATACGACTGGGTTCACATTGGAAAATAAATTAATAGCCAGTAAAACACAGTGGAAGTACAGATAGGAATTTCCAGAGCTGTATACAGCCTTTAAGTCCTTTATTGATATGAAGTGTACGAACCACATTACCAGCTGGTATGAAATCACATAGTTCTACAGTACTTAGAGAGCTGTTACAGACTTTTCAGTGTGTTGAAAGTGTTCTTTTACTTTTGTTTTCTGCATCTCCGGTTTAGTTTGCCTTTGGTCAACTACTGCACAGTGATTAGCTTGAGTGGACCACCTAAACATACTTAAAAACATCTGATACAAAATTAAAAGCTTTCTTTTGATTCATCTAGTATGAGATGTCCCTGCCCATGGCCATGGCAGGGGGGTTGGAAGTAGATGATCTTAAGGTTCTTTTCAACCCTAACTATTCTATGATTCTATGATCCTATGATTCTTTGGAGAGAAGAAAGACAAAATGGGAGGCTAAAGTTATGTTATATTTCTAGCATCTGATAGATAAACATAACAAGATAGATTTTTATTCTGGTTAATCTGAATAAAATACATAGCTCATGATGTCATTATGCTTCAATTGTTAGTATAGCCCCATTTGGGAAAAAAAAAAAAAGCACTCTTCATCATCTTAGAATCCACCTATCTTTAAACCTCATGAGACTTGCACTCATTTTCCCTCTGTTTTACACCTATTTCCTTCATTCTACCAGATTTCAACACCTCTCTGGCTGTTTATTGCATCTAGAATGATGCACACTGCTCACCAAGCAACAAATTATGTTCTCTGGAAAAAAAAGAAAGCAAGCTACTTATGTCTAATTAACTTCACTACAGCATGTTTAACATTATGGGAAGGTAACCTGCTGAGTCCAGGGCAGAACTGTGCCAGATTGAAACTCTCCCAAACGACTGCTATTGATGAATAAACAAAGAGGGTCGGCCAAGGTGATGGTAAACAGTATATCTTAATGCATGCACTGCTTGTATAAACAATGTATTAGCTGTTGAGTGTTCATTCTGCTTATCTGCAGACCATTACAATTACCCTGCTATTTAAAACTACATGCACTTAGGATAATGCATATTCATTTTACCCCCCTGAGAAACTCAGATAATATTGAATCAATATTTAAAGTTAGGGGACAGCCTCAAGACACTGAGAAATGGTGTCTGAAAAACTCTCTGTCTCCTGAAATAAGAAGTCAAGGAGGCTGTCTGTGGTAAGCTCAGCCTTGTCAGCCACAATGTGATTTGCTTTCAATCACTCCCTTTGTTCTACCTGATGTAACTGCAAGCACAGGGACCAGTTTTCAGCTCTATATTTGTACCTGCCTAAAACAAGGGGGTTAACCTGTGTAATGTGATATAAATAATAAATAGCTAGGGAAGTTGCTGCACCAACTAACATCCTCATTCAAGTGAGACTTTTAGGCTTAGTTTTTAAGATCTTGAAGTGGTGAAAGGATCCCTTTGTCGTGCCAAAGCCTGTCACACTGTGATTTCCTCTGATTTACGCCTGCCTACGGAAGCAGCCAGGAAAGAGGCAGCCAAATTACACTAGCTCTAATGCTTTTGACAATGTTTATGTTTCACCTTAAAATGACAGCTTTCCTTTTCCTTTTAGGTCTTTGTCTTTTCACATCAATTTTGAAGAGGCATAAACTCCAAGCAAGTGATGTACACACACCTGGCACAAACAAGATCTGCTTTCACACTGGGCAATCACATCAGCTATTTTTCTGAACAAACCCTGCTTTTGGGTCCTTCATTCCCCAGCACGTTAATGTTTTATCTATTTGTTTGGGAAAGGTGCCAGACAGTAAGATGAAACATCTTGGGCAACTGAGACACAAAAATTTAAACGAATGTAGGTTATTAGAAGATATTATTTCATATTCACTTCAGGCATATCAAGATGTTTCAGGGCTGAAAGGAGTAAAAAAATGCTGCTAATATCAGGATCATTGCTAGGTAATTGTATATAGAATTGAATGAAGTTCTTAAGCAGACTTTATACTGTAACTCATGTCCTATAACCACAGGAAGAGTCATGGAAACTGCTGTCTGAGCCTGAAACAACAATGAATCCTTCTATAATGGCAAGTTTGTTAACGTATGGCATATCCCTTTGCAGACATAATCTGTTATGTCGAATTTTGCCCCAAAGTAGCTGTAAGCGAAGGATGATGCAGAACATTTTACAACGGAAAGCTTGCTGAGGACTAAATAACAATGCTGTGATTTAGGGCACCGTGTTGGTGCTCACAGTGTACAGAGTATAAATGAAGTTAAAGTCTTTGGGCACAGTAATTACCTCTTTTGTCTTTGGTGTGCTGGTACTATAAAGAAGATTTTATATTGCTGGAGTTAATAAATCATTCACTACAAGTACAGCACAGTGGTCCTTGCACAACATAATTAACAAGCTAAACTGTGACTACAGCATGCTCAGCTGTAGAGAAAAGTGTTTAATTAAAAGCTGGATGCTTCCAATGACTCAAAACTCCTTCAGGTAACTATTTCAAGCTTTTACAGTACTGGAATGTTAATTTGGGCTTTATAAACTGAAAACCATGGTGAGGCATCATGAAGTCCTGTATCCTGAGGCAGTAGTGAAATCTCTGCTTGAACTTTTCCTGAATGTTACATTTCTTAGAGTAACTGGCAAATCCAGATTCGGCCTGTCTGGGGAAATGTACCTCTGCAAAAAATGGCTATGGAGCTGTGTATCAAGGCCTTGATGTTGTTTAGGTCAGTCTTTGCTTACACAAACTGAATCTGTCTGATCATTAGATCCCATAGCTGCATCTCACTTGCATAAAATTCCATGTGAAAAATCAATGTTTATATTTATGATAGGGACAAGCAACGCCCAATGGATTTAGGAGCTTTGAGTTTAGGAGACGTCATCTGTCTGCACTGAACTTGGTTGGGTCACTTAGACCCAGACGTTTGACGGTGTTTTGATTCCTATTGGCTGCAGATTTAAAAAGTGAGTACTCAAGGAGCTTTCAAGGACTAAAGCCTTTGATCCTCCTCCTATGATGCAGAGCGCACATTGGATCACACGGGCCAAGTAAAACTGCCTTTGAAGCATTTTCTGTGCTCCCTCTGGAGCAGAGCTCCGTGCTCTACTGCAGTGCATTGGGAATGTGCACGTGTTCAGCTACCTCAGCTCATCTGGGGCAACTATAACTTTTTTCAGCTTTTAACCCAATTTAGATTTTTTAATATTCTCATCAGCACACAGGTGTAACAGAAAGGAAAATGAATATAAATGCATTTTAAAGATTAATGAGTTCTATAATCCTAATACAGTGGGATAAATACATGTGTGTGTTACTAGAACATATGCAGGTTGGCTCCCTTTGCAGCAGAAATGACTCCCCTGCATAACACCCTGGGAATTGCTAAGGATCTTCAGCATGCCAAGATGTCTGCCCTTACCGGTCAGCCTTCCATGCTGCCAACCATGCCAGCTGGGATCCTTGCTAACATATTTTTAGTACTAATCACATTTTGTTTCTTCCATAGGCTAAATTTTTGTAGAACTGGTAATGCTTTGCTTTAGTATCATGGGGTACATGTCAGTCTCCCTTCAATTTATACTGCTTCCATTCCAAATGTTTAAAATCTGAGAGTGGACAAGAGCATGGGGTGGTTTGCACTTGGGCATCAGCCGGGGATGCTGCAGGGTGTCCATGCGGCTGCAGTGATGGCAGGCAGTGTGTGCCAGCCAAGCTGCTCAGCACTGATTACTGATGAGGGCTGTGCTCCTCGTTACGGAGAACAGTCCCAATTAAGGATTGCAGCCTGGTCTTTTGAGTTAAAACTAAATAAAAAAAAAAAAAACCAATTCCTTTGAAGGTTCTGACTAGCAAATGGGAAGGATAGGTTTTGCTTGTCTTTAATTGTTATTACAGGGTTGTATTAAGACAAGTCAAACTGCTTGTTAATGGAGGAAATTTTAGTCTTCAGTCAGCAGCTCTCACACTTTCCGATGTTTAAAATGCTAATTGTGACTGTTACATGGCTTTAATTTACAAAATGTAGGAGATTTCTTTAAAAGAGACTTTTAGTTTAGTTCAGGCATCAAGAAAACTCAGATTAATAAGAAAAACATACTATTGCTCTGCCTTTGTAGTAGATGGTGAAATACAATATTAAAGGTACAAGAAAAAAGACACTTTCTCCCTATCTTATAAATTTTTCAAAGAAGGATTTTGGTGGTGTGAACCTATTATACAGTGTCATTGCTCTGAGCCCCTACTCTTGTGATGCTCTGTTTTAGCCTGAAGACAGGGAGACAGATTGTATCTTCAGAATTCATGGAAAAATGATTGAGATATATATCTAACCCATAATCAGGTACCTAATTTTGTACAGATTCACCTTGCAAAATAAAAAATACCAGTCCAAATTCCACTCTCCTCAAATGTCACTGGAGATGAATTTGCTACTGTAAGCTCTAAAGCATGTTATTGGGATAAAATTACTATCTTTCCATTCACTTCATTATGCAATATATATACATAGTATATTAGGAAGCATGTCATTTAAAAAATGTGAGCTGCATTGCTTGCCTAACCAAATAGCATTATTACCAGCAAGCAGGAAATAATGATTTCGAGATAATGGAAAGACTAAGTCAGATGATTAACACAAGCTTCCTATCCCAGGGAAGAGTGTGTGCATGTTTACATTATTATGGTTAACAGCTCTGGATTACACTGAATGGGACCGAATTGCATAGCATTGCATACAAAATCTATCCCTTTCTTTCTTATTTCTCAGCTCCATAACTGGCTCTTGGCAAACACTGGTGACAAAGAAAACCTCTATCCATGAACTACAAGTGTATTGAAGTCTCGCCTGGGGTTTTAGTTATCTTGGGCAGGTGCTGAGGATATGCAGAAGGTAAAATTGACTTTATTGGGGGAGACCTGGGCTGTGCTGGCCAGGCAGAGATCATTGCAGTGGCACTTGGTGGGTGTGAGCAGCTGTGGCTTCGCTGGTGAAGGATGGGGCTCTGCTCATCCCACTGTACTAGGCAACATCCAAAAAGACAGGAGGTTTGTTATCATTATTTGCATATTTAGCTGAAATAAGCTTTCTAGGAGATGTAACATCTAAATAGTGCACTCTCTAAAATATAAAGCTATCTATGAATTAGTCTGTGAGAATTTATGAGGAGAACTCCTGGGGATAATGTCATTGTGTTTTCCAATTTCCTTTGAAATAAATCTTATTTACATCAAATTAAAAATGAAAAGATTAAAAGCTTAATCTTTGTAGTAGTATTGAGAGTCATTAGTTATATAAATTATTTTGAAAAACAGATCTTTCCCCTCCCCTGTTGACAAGAGGTTTCCATCAAAGAAGCACAAGCATAGCTCACTGCGAGACCTGAGGTCCTGTCACTGCCTCTCGAGGCTATTGAGAGCACATGTTACAATAAGCTCCCTGTTTACAAATAAACAAAATCTGATCCTGAAAAAGGAGCTGGGGAAATGCAAAAAGAGGGCAGAAATACCAGCTCTATTTTATAGGACGATTTCTACTTAAATACTCATTTATTAGAAACAACAGAAATTGGTTTAAGATGTTAATTTTAACCAGAGCTCTCGCCTATGGGTGACTGATTTATTTGTTAATAAAAATCATTCACTTGCACTTTCCTACATTTGCCCTCAGTGTCCCTGCTTTCCCTACTGTAATTATTCAGATTACCGATTCTGCACATCAGGTGTGTTAATATGGGGAAGGAGAAGGGATGAACAGTTCAATTAATTAAGACAGGTTGCAGCAGATCATCCTCATTTTTCAAGGTGTCAATTGAGGAGATCTCTGGGAGTGATGCAGAATAGCCAGGACCACCTAGGAATTCAGTCTCATTTCACATCACAGCATATCAGAATACTTGGAAATAATACTTGTCAGAGTTTAATGTTAAACCCATGGTAGCTATAAAGCATATTTGCAGGAGTGTCCTAAGCTACTATTAATTTCTGTCCCTGTAACACAGAAATAACCCAGTGAACCTGAGAAATTTTCTTATGTTGTACAGAGAGGGGTTTTGTTGGTGGGCTTTGATAAAGTAAGTCAAAGCAAATTAGAAATTTTAACAGTAATTGAAACCTGGAATGCTGTTGTTGAAGCCATAAAGCAGCGGAAGCCGGTGAAGCAAATGGGTCATATGAAACACAGAACGAAAAACATGAATTCTGTGGTTTTTCCCTTTGTGTCCAGCTAAGAAAACTATCTCAATTTATGGCAGTTTGATTGAATATGAAGCTATAGATATTTTGTCTCTGTAACATGATGTTTACTGGTTTTATCGCTTTATCACTAATTATTCTGCAGTTGTTTGTTTGGGTAGCAAATCAGAGTGCTGTGGGTCTGGAGAGGCGGGGCTGGGGATTTTGTTCACCTGGGAGGAAGGTGTGGGGTGAACATGTGATGCTTGGCTGGTGCTTGGGTTTCTGTGCAGTGAGAAGGGTTCTGAATAACATCCTGAGGTCAAGAAAAGACTTTTCTGGGGTACTAGAGGCTGTTGGAAGCCACTGGAAGCAAGAGTGGAATGAAGATCTGGAAAATGTACATTTATTTCACAGTTTTTAAGACATTTTCCCCCAGTAGGCCTGCATTTTCTGTTTTTAGAGAGTTGTGGTGTTTTGGTTTTCTGTCCTAATACAAGAGTTGGGAAGTTCGAAGAGAAGGCTGCGTGGAGACCTCATAGCAACCTTTCAATATCTGAAGGAGGCCTATAGGGATGCTGGGGAGGGACTCTTTATGAGGGACTGTAGTGATAGGACAAGGGGTAATGGGTTCAGACTTAAAGAGGGGAAGTTTAGATTGGATATGAGGAAGAAATTCTTTACTGTTCGGGTGGTGAGGCACTGGAATGGGTTCCTCAGGGAAGTTGTGAATACTCCATTGCTGGCGGTGTTCAAGGCTGGGCTGGACAGAGCCTTGGGTGGCATGGTTTAGTGTGAGGTGTCCCTGGGCATGGCAGGGGGGTTGGAACTAGATGATCATAAGGTCCTTTCCAACCCTAACTATTCTATGATTCTATGTCTTTATAGAAAGGTTTAGCCGTATGCTCCAGCTGGCTCTGAATCCCTTCACAATCACTTCTTTTTTTAACTAACCCTGCATAGAAAGATTGGCTTCTATATCCTGAGGAGTATGGAACCCACAGCTGGGGGGCTGATATAGCAGGAATAAAAGCCAGTTGCAAAACTGCAACCCACTGGGTATGACCGTTAACTGTCTTTGTGACTTTATCTCCTTTGCCTTCTTGCCTTGGTCAGTGAGCTGCAAAATTCCCCTCCTTGTTTATCCAGCTTCGTAGCCCCCTATACTGTTGCTGAACTCATCATGCTCACTTCTAGACTTGGTATCTTCAGCCAGAAAAGCTGCAGGTGCTTCTGAATGATCACATAGGGGTCCCCAGTGTGACAGAAGTGTACAGGGGCTGGAGCATGACCTGTTTGCTTTGAGAAAACAGCCGTTTTTTTGGTGATTATGTGTCTGGCTCAGAATGTTATATTCGATATGATTAAAGGAAATAGTTGGTGAGAGCCTTTATCTGTAAGACCTGAGATGGCTCCTGGGACAATATATTTTCTCTAAAGGAATCATATAGACAATATTTACTGGTTTGACAAGATAAAACTCTGACGTTGTGCTTGGTGCATAAGTCTAGAGTGATTTTTATTTTCCCCTTTGGTATATGGCTATGGTATAAATATTTTCTAGTCCTCTCTTGTGAGTAAGGAAGTACCTTGTTGTTTGGGTTTTCATTCTTTTTTTAATTTTTAGTTCATATTTCATGTGCTATAATGAAAAATTTGGTAAAGAAATGACACTCCAGAACTGAATGTTTTTATCACTAGTTACTCATCAGTGAGTATGGTAATTAACAGCCAGATCAGTGTAGGGTTCTTGCCTCTCTTCAGGCACAGAAGTTTTCTGCTGTAGTTAGTGGAGGCACTAAATTATACCAATTTATTGTCAGATGACTAGTCTCGAGTTTGTCTTTCTTGCAGTTTGGCTTTAGTAAAGTCCAGAAGGGGCAATATATTCTGCAGCACAAAGGTTTGTCTCCATACTGGGTGTCATGGGTTCAGCAGTAGCAGTCATTTTTTTCCTTCTTAGTAGCTGGTGCAGCGCTGTGTTTTTGACTTTCGGCCTGGGAGCAGCGCTGATAACACCGATGTTTTCAGTTACTGCTTAGAATGTTTTGGTCTGATCAAGGACTTTCTGAGTCTCATGCTCTGCCAGGGAGGAGGGGAAGCCTGGAGGAAGCAGAGAGAGGACACCTGACCCAAACTGACCAAAGAGGTATTCCATACCGCAGCACATCATTCCCAGGATGGAAAAAAACAGAGGGCAGAGACCCGGAAGAGGGGGGTTCACTGCTGGGTCGGGCTTGGTATCGGGTGGTGAGCAGTTGTATTCTCTTCCCTTGTTATTTGCCTTATCGTTATCATTATTGGTGGTAGCAGCAGTGGTTTGTGTCATACCTCAGTTACTGGACTGTTCTTATCTCAACCTGTGGGAGTTGCATTCAAGTTCTCCTCCCCATCCCCCTGGGAGCTGGGGGGAAGAAAGAAGCGGGAGTGAGTGAGCAAACTGCGTGGCTGACTGGGCTTAAGCCACCACACTGTGCTTGTTCTCATTCCTACTTAGAGGTGCTCAACATTAAATCCTGATGTACCTCCCTCAGGAATTTTTTTCCAGTCCCACTTAATCAACGTCTTTAGGAGATCAACTGCGACTTGCAGTCAAGTGCTGGGGTGTGAGACCTGGAAGTAAGCATGGTGCATCCAGCACTGTGGGACTCTTTGGATGTATTGGATTGAACACAAGAAATTGTATTCCACAGTACCTCAAAATTCTCATTGAAATACAAATAAAACAGCTGAGTTAGAACCAAAGCTGCTTTTCAGCAGGTGTTTTGTAATGTAGCTTCTAGCATTCAACGCTTCAAGTACCTGAAAGCAAGAAACCGCTGTCGGGTAGTGTGCAGAAGCTAGTGTCTCCAGCATTGTCACTGTTTAATACGAAGTTCTGTTCCTTTTTGGATGATGTTTATCTGATGCTTGATAGCAAGTTGTTCTTGCCTTTTAAAGAGCTGTGGTTTTTCTCAGATATTATGTGTTTTATCAAAGCTTACTTAATTAGTAGTCAATTTTCTGATTTTGGCATTTTGGCTGTCTGGGTTGTGATGTGTCTGTATGTATGTATCTGCATCCATGAGCTAACAGGTAACTCAAAGGGACAGGCGAAGAGCCAGCAGTTCTGGTGATGTAGCATCCAGTTTGTAGATACTCTGCATATGAAGACAGCAAAAATGAAGCAACCATCACTGGCCAAGGGGCTCTACAGGCTCTCTTGGGTAATCAAGTGTCTTCTGCAGGCATCAGCATTACCCCTTCTTTCATGAAGTGATAGAGCCTAATCATATAATTGGTTCAATTGCTTCCTCCTCTGGAGAGCTGAAAGGTTATTCCAGAGCTTATTTTTCCTAATTGTTAGAAACCATTTTTTTTCAGCTTTGGTGGTCAGCCAGCTTACTTGTTCTTTTTTTCTAACTTTGTCTTTACAGCATAACTGTTACTTCTGTTTTCCTTATTTATTTACTGGCACAAAGTCTAGCTCAATTTCTAGGCTAAATAAGCAATTTTGTTTTAATCTCATTCTCTGTTCTCACCTCTCGGTCATCCATGCGCTTCTTTGCAATACTTGTATACACTGTTATTCAGCTTTCTTGTGCAAAGATGCACAAAATTATACATGAAATTGAAAATGAAGTTCTTTTGTGTTTCTGCTTATTAGAAAAGGAAGGGGTGATAGGATTTAACTTCTTAATTGCAAATTCCCGTTCTACCTAAAGCATACAGGGTTTCTTCTTTTACTTCTACTGATAAGTTCTGAATATTTAACAGAGATTATTGTTGTTGCTTCCAAAGAGCATCATCTTTCATTTAAGCATAGCCATGTTTTTATGTCTCCACACACAGTGGTAAAATTGAGTTATGCTGTGAGTTGGTATCACGTAGTTCCTTTCAGTGATATCTGATACTCCCCAGTGAATGAACTATCCTAACTTCTATTAGCCAATTTAATTAGCATATTCAGATTGGTACCAAATAAAAATCAATAACGAGTTAAAACCAGTCTGTTATAATGCTGATACTTTAAGAATTCTATTAACAACCTTTGTGCAGCTTGAGGGCTCCCTTAACCTTTTCCTTATCCCCACCTTACCTACCTAAAGCTCTTTTTCTAATCCCTGTATCTTCCTCTTGAATTCAGTTTCCATATTGAATATTCTGCTGAAATCCAGATATAATAATTAGCATTAATCATAAGTACAACATTGCAAAGGTTAGATGTAGGAATTTCTATTTTTTTTTAATACTGTACATTAAACATATCTGTTGCTGTTCTTCAGGGAGCCGCTTGTTTCAGCCTTGATTAAAATAAGAATCCCAGACAGCTAGGCACATACACAAATGTAACCAAGGCAAGTTAAAGTTCTCAGAAAAAGAACTTTGAATTTCATTATTTTGGTTTTGAGAATAATAGTCTAATTGGCTTTGAGGGAAATATAACTTCTGCTGATTCCTGCCACTAGTCTGTTTATGTGTTGTAGGGGGAAAACCTGTGTATTTACTATGGTTCTCTTCAGTAATATATAAGTGTGTGTATATATATATTAAAAAATAAAACAAAGTCTGCAACAGCGCAATTTTTTATAGGATAGGGTTTGGTCTGGTCAATAGTCTAATGTGAGACTGATGATGAGTAGTTATGATTTATAATATAGTTACAAGACAGAGTAATTGTTTTTTAATTTCCTAATTCATCAGAAGGCAGATGTGCTGGTTTTGAACAGACTCTTGCAAACAAGTAAATAAGGGATATTTCACAAACTAGTGACAGCCTTTGAGTAGCTCTTAAATCTGAGCAGCACAACTTTGCTGCTGGCTTTATTTGTTGTGCAGACCAACGTCCCTGATGTTCTTCTTGACTTTACATTAGAGCTACTGACTGTGAGAATCTATTTCAGCAAATGTCATGCAATATTTATTAAATTGGGGAAAAAATACCCAAACCAAAGCAAAACCAAAATAAACCCCTCTCCAACAAACATTTTGTCCTGTTGGGAAAATCAAGCTGTTGATGAGAACTCTGGAAAAGGGTCCTTGAGTTTAAGTCAGGTCTAGCTGATCCCTGGGCTGGAGAAGTGAAGGGGGGGGAGAGAGATGAGAGAGCAGCGGATGGCACAGGAGCGAACAGAAGTCTGCACAGGGAGGCAATAAACTTTTGAAAATGCTTTTCATGAATAGTGCCAATTCACTCATTTTCTAGAAGCAAAAATATCAAAGCTGCTTGAGACACTGGAAAAGCCCCTACGTTCTGTAGAATTCTTGTATTCCTCTTTTTATTTGTAAACTATCTACCCAATGCCATAACCTCCCTCCTCAAAGAAGCAGAAATTTGTGACCCTCGCATTTGCTAAGATGTATAGTTGTGGCTATGTTGCATCAAATCTGAAAATTATTTTCCTCAGATTGTACTCCTGTGTGACATAAACTTTTGTGGGTATGAAAGTGTTTTCGGCCTGTGAATCACGCTGACCAGCTCTGCTCTGCCTCATCTGCAAGAAGCAATTGTCCATGTGCTTATTTACTGACCCTGCATGGTAATTTTTCTCTTTTAATAGAGTGTTGTCTAATTGCAGTTAATTGTGGTTCTTAATCTTGCTAATTACTGTAAATCATGCTCAGCCAGGCATCCTTTCTTTCAATGGCAATAGTGCACTGCTTTTCTCCTTGGAAGGTGCATGTGGTTTAATATAATAAGTGTCTCAATAATGAAGATTTGTTGACAAAGGCTATAAAAGAGTGTGAGGCTGCATGTGAAAGCAACATACTGGGTTAAAAAAAAGGGAACAACAAAGTCAGAGCCTGTAAAACACTTGATTGATGTGAATGACAGTCAGTATAACTTTAATGTTATGTCTAAACTAAGACGGTTAAATGTAAGACCTTTAATTAAAGCCATTAGAAGCTCGTAATGTTGCTGGCATACTGTTTGACAGGTGGAATGTTACCTCCAAGCAATTAGCCTTTCAAACACAGTGTACTGGCATCTCTCTAGTCCTCCCATAGGAGTTTAATCTTTTAAGAATCTTGATACTGGATGCTTTTGATTTCATGGCTAATCAGTTGGTTAGATCACCACATTCTATTCATGTGTATAAATCTGGTCAAATTGGATTCAAAATTCCCTATTAAATGTAGGTCTGTGTAAGGGTCTGTAGATTAATCAGTTTTGATCCACTACAGATTTCTTACAGGATGTAGAATTTTAACACTGTATGCATGGATATTTTTGTGCTTGCATGTAAGTGTTGGTGGGAGAACTGGCTTTGATTTTTGAGATAATTCCCTTGAAGTAGAAAACATTTGTGTTCAGAAGAAATAATTAGCACACTCTGCAGAATGCAGATTCATAGTTTAGCCCTAGGAAGAAGAAAAGAAAAAGTTGAAAAGTCACCAAAAATAGACTCTTTGAGACTGCGATCACAAAAGTTAACAAGTAACAGGACTTGTAAGATTATTAAAATCTAATTCTGATGATTAAAAAAAGGTGATAAGATGCTGGAGTTGTAATTCGTATTACTAATATTCTGATTATCAGATGAGAAATCTCAGGTCAGGCATCACCAGCTCCTGGTGATGTGGTTTTATTCCACTTGATCCCTGTGCTCTCTTCCTGGAGTCTATAAATAGCTGCTAACGACAACCTGCTCCTCTTCTACTTGTTAAATAACAACGGCATGTTGAAGGCAAAAAGTAATCAGGAAAAACTATATTAGGCTCTCCATCTGATGTGTCATTTTAGAAGGAAATTTTTAATAATGAATTAACATCTAATTTTCAGTCTCTGCAATGCTATTTGCATATATAGCTGTATTATTAATTACTTAGCAGAGCTGTAAGAGATACATATTGGCACAGTTCACAGGTTGTTTTCTAAGTGTGCAGCATTGACTAAAAGTTCACAATGGTGTTGTTTATAAGACACAGTGTTATTCTTAGCAGGGTAGTTACCATGCTAGGAGGCATCCACCATGCAAGTCCTCTAGCACTATCTGTGTCTCGTGGCATCTGTTGTTATTGGCTGGCATCTGGGGTTTTCCCTGTGGGACACTGCAGAGTCAAACAGTGATAGCAAGTCCAGGTTAATCCAAGTCATTGGGCAGGAGAATTTTGTTCTCCCTGTAGTGAAAAGGAGAAATGAGTGACTGTTTTGAACCTGTTGAATGCACTCGAGGCAAAATCTTTTACCCATGCAGCCTTGTTTGTGGATCACTCTTGGAAACCCTATGAGAACCCCCTTGTTTATCTATCTTGAGGACACCCAGGAGATGCCCAACCAGATTTTAAAGCCACTGTGGGATCACTAAGGCAGCACGCAGATTTTTATGTAGAAGCTCCTACCTGGAGAACTTCAAACTCACCGCAAGATTGTATGGCACGATTGACTTCACTGTATTCAATATTTCAGATGTCTAATGTGCCTCTGCAGAGCCTCCATGGTGTGCTGGTACTCACTGAGCAGCTCAGCTCAGAGCAGTCTGCATGTTGACACATGGGGACATGTGTCTGACATCCTCAGTGGCATCATTCTTGACAGTATCTGTAAAAGTGATGGAAAAAATTCTACGGAAAGCATATGGTTCACATATAATATTCTTTCTTGAAGGCAGTGCATGCATCTTGCTGTCTGACTTTCTCAAGGCATTGTATGCAAGTTTCTAGAGTCATCAACAAACTCATTCTCTCATGAGGTGATTTAATCATGTGAGCAGGAGAAGAGGATACTTTGAGCTTGACTGTTAGTTGTGATCTATCTAAGAGGTATTTCTGAAACTTGCATTAAAATTAAGTAATCTGGCAAAAAATCACAGTTGCCTTCTGCATATCTGAGAAATGAAAAGAGGTTAAGTTGTATTTTAAGAGCTACTCTTTTTCTTCCTGTATTACAGTGACTTCAATTCCTTCAGAAAAGATCCAAACCTTGGCTTTCCAGTGAGTGCATTTATTTTGGTTTTTTCTTCCTTTTGTACTTGCTTGTTCCTGCATGCTCCTGTTTGTGCACCCAAATATGTTCTTCTTTATCCTGGTTTGCTTTGGGCAAGTATTCTTGTTCACTGCATAAATAAGCAGAGACCTGGAAACTGAACTTTGATTCCTGTCTTGGAGATGTGATTGCCCTGCCTAGGGGAGGTGGTAAAGACTGACAGGGGCACTGACATTTTGATTAATTTTTCTTCAGGATCTTTGATCATTATGAGCTCAACGTGTGTTAAATGGGATTTTTTGACTCATGAAGAGGTTGGGAGAGAGAGATGTTGGCATGTGAAAATTGCTGTTTGGCAGCTGACAGTCCTTTCCCCTCGACATTAACATATTCAGATTATTGAGGAAGATGATTTAGGGGACTATGAATTCTCTAGTATTTGAAAGATGGGATGAAAGTTCTGAATCTTCAAAAGTAGCAGCTTTCAAAACACACATGCAAGAAGAAGGGAGTGCAGATTCAAACCATAACTGCCAGGGGAAAAGACACAACATGAATGTATGCTCCTTTGGTAGGTGGTCTTAGACTTCAGTTAGTGCACTGCAGTAATTAATTGAAGAAAGAAAGGCAAAAAAAGATCATATACGATGATTGTGTAGTTCATTAATTCTGAAACCTGGGTTTTCATCAAGACTTGAAAATCAAATAACAAATTATTATGCACTACTTCTATGTGCATGTTCTAAGCAGCCATTACAGGTATATCATAAATGAGATGAAGGCATGACAGATTTCTGTTTGCATCTTTTTACAGGACTTACACATGCCCAAGAGAAAGTGCAACTTTAGATATTGATTTCCTAATTTTTACACAGGCTCTCTATTTACCTTCCTGATTTTGTCACTTTAATAAATGCTGTTTCATATTGGTTAAAACTGAATCTGTTATGATTATTCAGATCATATTAATTTTATGATATGAATCATATCCTTTGTTATATGATGACCTGAAGCTTCAGATTTGTAGTCATTGTCATTATACTGTGAGGTGTTAGTACTTTTGACATGAAGGAATGGGTTAGAAATGAGTTAACTAACTCTTGAGGGTAATTTACTTGTTTGTACCAGATATAGATTTCATGTCTGCATCAGCCTATTTAATTTGCTGTCAGTGGTTGCTATTTCTCTATTACCTCCTTGGAGAAATTCTCCATTAATGAGAAATTAAGACTCCTGGCTTCATACGGTTAAGAGTCTTTGACTTACTCTATGTGCACTGCCTTCTGAATATGTTTAGCCATGTTCTCTGCTTAGCTGGATGTGGTTTCTACTTGGTACATGTTCAAAAAAGAATATAATCAGCACACTTTAAGATTTTAATTTTAGTTGCTATTTAAGAAGTCAGCAAGTTCATTCTCTCCTTCAACATCCACTTTTATACAGTGTGTAGATACATATGGTCTCTATTTTGGCATGCCTGAACAGAAAGATCTTATGTTTGCTTGTCACATATACAGTAACTTAGTGAATCAGGGAAATATGTTGAGATCTGTAGAAGAAATATAAGGAAATGTCTGCTTATTCTGATTCGGTAGGGGAAAGGAGGGAATGGCTAGAAAAATACTGTGCAAATCTACAAAGGCAGGTTGAAAAATTTCTTCTTCCAGATTTAATTTACCAGTAATGGCTGCTCCTAAATTCTCCCCCTCAACCTGCCTGGTTCTTGCGCTGCTCATTGAATTGATCCTATTGAGTCCAACCCGTGAAACCATTTCACAGCATGTTGCATCAGCCAGCCTTCCTGTCTTATTTCGTTTGATCACTAATATAACCTGATTTGACTTGCAGGGGTGAAATGTATGTCAATAGAAAAACAAAAAGGGAAACGTGTTTGTGAAGTGCAGCTAAAACAAGCCTTTGTTTGCTTTTAAAAATAAGAAAAATTAGTTAAACATATAGCAAATGTGGATGCATAAAAAGAAGTTAGGAGACTTCCATGAAGACAGAGGTACTTTCCTTTTGGAAGTGTCTTAAGTTCTTATTGAAGATGGTGGTAAATAGCTTCGGATTAAATATAGGTTGGGTTAGTTTTAGAAATCAACTACAGATTTGAGTAAATACTTCATGGTTATAGACACTGCATATTCCTCTGCCAAATCCACTAGGAGTAGAACTGGGTAGATGCTGAGCACTCTGGAAATCTGCTCTGTAGTTGGTCTTTAAGTTTGGATCTTCAAGACACTGTACATTTATTCATCTCATGATTCTGTTTCATTAACGCTTTGTCAATAACTTTTCTGACTCTCTGCAAAATAAATTACAGAGCTTTGTTACAGTGGTTTCGATTATACATTGCACAAAAGCTAACAGCTCACTGTTCTGTTCCTCTGCAAGATAACTCCTAATAAATCGTGGGATCTGACATGTCTTGGCTTGGATACTGCTATTTCTGAGGAGGACTGACGTAATAGGGTTGCTAGAAAGGGAAGTAGTATAGATTTTTCTCTAGTCATTGTGTTATGAAAAGAGTGTAAATCTGACCAGTTTGGGAAATCCAAATTGATTTATTGTGTATTATGAAAATTCTTTAATATATTTTCTGTATTGCAGAAAATTGTAGATTCCAAGTACCATGCTTTGAAAAACAGAGCTGTTACTTATAAAGAGATTTTCCTAAGTTATCTAAACCCATGAATATGAAAAACTGAATGTGTCAAAGGATAATATTCTACTCCCCTTTCCCCTCCAGCTTTGGATAAGGGATCTTTTCAGAAAAGAAGGCAAAGGAGAAATGTTTTTCTGGTGGCGATATCTGTCAATTCTTGACAAGTTATGTGATATTTGAATAATTGCTTTGCTTCACTGAAAAACCCCACCTCACTGCTGTCTTAGTATCCTATGTGTTATTACATGGACACAGCTATGTAGCAAAATCTGTAGCCTGTAGAAAATGTGATTTGCAATTCTTCAGTACTGGCTGTGATAAAATATGAGGCGTACCTGGTTCTGCAGTTACAGGAAGGATGAGGGGCTGGCAATGGGTGACTTCTGTAGCGCTTGCACCTCTGTGCAAAAGAGCACTGTGTTCCTAGGGCTCTGAACGCCTAATGTCGAAGAGATGCCAACCCCATGTAGACCCTCAGGAATTCAAAACATGGCTGTGTCAGCTTTTCTCCCTGAGATGTTCTGGCTGTTTAAGATAGAGCATTGGATTCTCCTTGTTTTTCTTCTCTCTTTCCATGTCACTTTACCCTTCAGTGCTGGCTCAGTGAGCAGGGCAATGCATGGATTTTACCTAAAGGTAGGCTACTTTGACAAGGTGGTTCTGGTAAAGGAACTTGATGTGCAGTTAAAAGTTTGTGGTATTTATGAGGTAGGGTAAATTGCTTTGTCCTGTCATTTTGTATTTCCTCTCCTATGTCTTTTCATCTGCTGTTTTCAGTGTAGTTTTCTAAGACAGTCTGACATAAAGTGGTAGCTGAGCTGAGGGACAAAGGCTAATTAACTGCTCTGCCATCCTCAGAAGGCGGGACTGAAAAAGTCAAAGCCATGGGCTGGTTGGAAGTGTCTGTAATAACAGCTCTTCCAGGCTTTGTACAGAAGTTCTGAAAGGGGAGTTGCGAAGCACAGAAACAGCCATCATTTTTCAGATCTTAACCTCCAAATGAACAAAATTACACTACAAATCCCAAAGGGCTTGAGTCAGTCCAGTGACAGAAGTCTGTAGCTTGATCATAAGTACATATTCTCCTGTTATAGGTTCCAGCACCTTCTGAGTTTCTTTTTCTACCAGGTTAAAGTTCCAGTCCAGCAAACTCCGATATGGTAGGGTACTTATACTACCAAAACATGACATTATGCTTTACTCAAGGTAAAAATGGTATTCCAGATTTAATACAGGAACTTCAAAAGAAGCAGATGTATGTATGCTATTTATATTCTTTTTAAACATTAAATATGTTATTTTGATGTATGGGAAATTCTGGTAATAATTTATAGCATCACCATTGCAACACTAATGTTATTGCAGTCATATTAAGCCAGCTGACTAACCTGTTCAGCAATAGGTAGTACTAATGAGCAAAAGCCTGTATATTTATGCATACCTTTCACAACAGTATTTCCACTGTTACTTGTTTTGGAGATTCCCAAATTAATGTTGATTTTTTTATTACCTAATAATATGCTGGTTGTTTAGCTTGAATCCTTTTTATGTGACTGCTTTTTACAGATCGTTGGCACTGTCTAAGTTAAATGTGTTTTAAAATGACATAGTAAGTTATTAAAGTGGGTGTACTCTGGTGTTTGTGCTTCGGAGCACGTTCTGCCTCCAGGCTTGTTTGGGCTGTGTGCAGAGGTTTACAGTTTCAAGCATTATGCAGGTTAAAAAATTATCTTTTTGAGGGTATAATAAGTCTTGACCCTGCTGTAGGCACCACTGACAGTTTCCCTACAGTACGTTGGCCAGTGTGTGAAACTAAGCAATCCCCACCACTACTGGTGCCGCAAACCTGTTACCAGAATATTAGCAATGCTTGAAGTATGCTGCTTATATGAGAGTGAAATAGATTAAAATGTTCTTACCAAAGCATTCTTAAATGGAAATGATGGCATTTTTTTGTGAGTTGTTCTTGTACAAGGGATTAATTTCATCAAGTTCTGCTTTCCAGTGAAAATCCTTTACAAATGAGATTTGTGAATCCCAGATGTGTGGGGTTTTTATTGCTCACTGGGAAACTGAAGACTTTGAAGAATAATTGAATTTCACTCATTGTTTCCTACCTCAGAAACAAAACCAAGTATACAGTGGTCATGGCTGCTCAGATGGGACCCATTTCACAGTTCCATCTTTAAATTTTAAATATAACTGTTTTTTCTTCTGCTGTATCCTGTACACTAGAAAAAATGGATAGAGCCAGAATTTTCAAAGTGATCTTTTTTAGGCTAATTCTAAGAGTTGCTAATTGCTTATGAGCTTTCAAAGTTTAATTTTTTCAGCCATTTTGAATACAAGAATGTGGCTTTTCCATTACTCTGTTGTTAAAAATAATTCATAAGGTAGCTAGATTTTTATGTCTTGAATATTTTGAACTATTCATAATTTAGTTTTCAAGAGTTGCACACGGACTTCGAATTACCTTAAGTGACGAATAAAGTTAATTTCTGCCATCTAAGGATAATCTGGGGGGGAACTCAATTAATCAAATAAGTTACTCGTTGCAAATTATTAATTCAGGTTTAATGGATTTTTTTTTTTATATATAGCAAGTAGAAAGGATATTAATCTAGTTTTAAAACTGTCTTGTGGAAACTAATATAGAAATATGTTCTCAATGGAAAATGTTATGTTTCAAGAATAGTATATTAAGAGAGTAATGAATACATTATGAAAATGCAATTGTGTATTTTAAAGCAATTATCTAATTATAAAATTCTTGTTGCAAAGAGTAATTAGGAAAATATTTAGATTTATTTAAGTACAGAAATTGTGAAGTGACAGGAAAGGTCAGAATCCACTGTAATATAGAATAATTGACTGGTGGCTGACTCTTAGGAGCCTATAAGAAATCTTTAAGAATTGTTGCTTTTTAAAATGGGTCATGGGAGCTGGACAATACTTATTACCTGTGTTTAACATAGCCTGTGAGATGAACTTCAGAGATGATGGACAGATGAAGTGACACTTCACTTGAGAAAATGTCAGAGAACTGGCTTGACTGCAGCCTGCCCAGCAGGAATACGTTTTGTCCTGTTTAGATTTTAAGATTGTGTTTTCATGTTCAATTATGTTCTGTAAATGGGGATAATTTTAAGGTACTGATTGTGATGATGGGTCTGGCACACAGTTAAATGTTCTTCTGGCACCAAACCAGTTTTCACGTAGAGATTTCAGTCTGCAGATGCTCCAAAACCTTCTATGAAACTGTACTTGAATTTTGGGAAATAATGTACAATTTTCTGCCCTAATAGTTTAATTACCCATCGGTGAGTGGTGTGGAGAGCATGTAGGTAATCTTCAATTTTCGGCTTGCATAGCTATTTTTTTTAACAGGGTCTGTATGAATCTGTTAATGTATTTAATTTGCTTACATAGGTTCATATATGCATAACTCCTAAAACAGTTCTCTGCTTGTGGATGGCATCTTTGGCCAGTTAAAGAAAAAGCAAAAGCAGCAAAGAGCTCTGAAATGTAACTGAGGGACTTTAACACTGTCCCTCCCTCATCTCTGTATGGCAGGAGTGGAAACCAGGTGTTTCACTCATCAGGGATCAGACCATTTGAAAGAAAAGAATGGAGGGAAAACAAAAATAAGATGCTTTTGAAAGCTGAAGGGCAATTCAGAGCAGATCTCCTTTGCTGCCTTTGCAGGTCCTAGTGGCACAGAGGGATTGAGGAAGAACTCTTGCACCCGCACTGCACAAAGAATTACCCAAACCCTGTGAAGTCAGAGATGCGCAGGCAAACATGGATATTCACATCAATATCACCCTCTTTACAAAGCTAGAGGGGTGTTTGATGTCAGCTGCTGCTTTGTAAAGACACCTGCGTGCAACACCACATGGATCTCCTTGCGGTAGTCTGCCTCTCTGTAAGGGAACACAGCAGAGTCCTCCAGGTTATGAATGCAGGAAACCCCTGGTATCTGCATACCCTCATAAAAATAGAGAAGGAGCACTTTTAGCACTCGCTGTCTCAGTGAAGTTGTTCCATGCAGATAGCTCATCTGCTCTAAGGCTACAGCCTGCAGCTACCTGCTCCTCTGCCTTGAAGCTGATGTATCTGAGAGCAGGTCTGAAGTCCCATCAGATACAGGGAAGCCAGGACTAATGGAGACCCAGACCTCTCACAGGCGATTTCTGTTGTACTGGGAAGCTTTGAATATTGATGTGGGTCATACAGCACAGGAGAGATCAGTAGATTAAATTCAGGAGTACATATCACACAGCATGCAGAATAGGGCTTTTCTGTAGAGTGCGTACAGTTTGGTCCCAGGATCAAGATACAGGTATATTTCAAAGCTGTCAGAAGATCCAAGAATTGCACTTGGAGCTTATCTATATACTTTAATATGGTCCAAGCTAATCTATATTTTAGCACTTTTGGAATTAAGTTCCTAATTTAATTTCCTCTTAAGGAAGTCTAGTTGGTGTTCACTGAAACTGCTCTGTGAATTGCATTAATATCTGGTAATTGGGATCGATTAGAGGATTTGTTTCTAATCTACTCTGTCTCTCTAATCATAACACTTATGTACATTTAGCCTCTACAGCTGGCATTGAGATGCTACTGTTGAAAGACAAGGCAAAATAGTGCTAATGGATGTTGGTAGCAGGTGAGATTTTCTACAGACAAATTTAAACACTAGTTTTTGACGTGATGTCTCAAAATATTAAGAAGCTTTAATGGAAGAATTGCCTGTGTGCACTTAGAAGTGATATTAAAAAGTATTTTTCTACACATGGCTTACTCAACAATGCCAACTTACACACTGCATTGGCTTTTGTGAACCCACCCTCAGTGGGTGTCTGAAGAATTCCTGTAGTCTGTTCCCTGGTGGGATTTTCAGGCCCTTGTATACGTGGGCTCATAAACAAGATCATATAATCGTAACTATATAATCTAGTCTTCAGCTAGCCCTCTGCTTTTCCATATAGAGTCTCTCCTTTTCATTCTTTCGCCACGTGACCTGTGAGTGTAAGTTCAGGAGACCTGCTACCGCATGTGATCTGTCACCTTTCATGTGCAGCATCAGGTTTGGTGGTGTAATAGTGATGAGGACACAGTCGTAATGATTCTCATGGTGATTGTCCCTAGTGTGGTTATTTGATGTAGCATCCAAGCCCATGCTCCTTTTAAATCTTTGCATTTGTATATCTTCATGAGAACAATCACTTGGCACCATTTCTTCCGCAGAATCTGCTAATGCAACAACCGATGCCTTGAACTTTAAGACTGATTTGCGCCTTTCTACACTGGGCCTTCCTAATTGCTAGAATTAAATACAGCTGTAGGACTGAGTTTACCCACATAGTATCACTTCATATTTCTCTTTTAATTTTGGACTAGAATTAGATATGCCTTCCTAAAGTAAATTTTTTAACATTGCATCTCATGAATCTCAGCAGTGTGCACACTGCTGTGCATGCTCTATGCTCTCATCTGAGAAATATTGCAGCATTTTGTAAGAGGCAAGTTAGGGAAAATATCCTTTGATCAGATATCTTTGTTGCTGAGGAGAAAGCAAAGTAAATGCAGAGTGAAATACATTTTTTATTCTCTTTTTTTTTTTTAAGAATTGGGTATCTTTCAAGATTAATTTAAATAATTCATGGAAATTTGTTGCAGATTTCTAATTAAAACTAACTAGAAGCACTCTGTCTTATCACATGATTTACCTCTGAACAGTTTCAGATTCTTTATAAGACATTTTTATATGCACATTTTTGGCTGTAATTAATATAGATTTAAAAAATACTCACTTTAGCTTTCTTAGGATAAAGCTTAAAAGGACATCAGTAGTCTTCTCACTGTGATTTAGGGTTCTGCATAAAAGAAAGCATGCAACTTGGTTAAAGGTTAGTGTCTTTAAAGCTGTTCAAATGAATCACTGGTATACCTCTGCAGTCTCAAAGGATCTATTTTTGTATTCTCCTCTTGTGACATTATTTTGTTAAAACTAGGTTAACAACCTCCCTAAAGCAAGCTAATTTGCTGAGCTGTATATCTTGACATAATTTTATTAGTAGAAGCAACACTTCTGGTTGGTTTGTTTGCATAATTTTGTCCAATTTCAAACACCAGTTTGCGTGCTCAGTTGTCCCTTCAGCGGCTGATTTCTTTTCTGTATCTCTTCAGACACATAATTCTAGCATTGAGGCTGTAGTTGGACTTGATGAAGATGCACAAGCATCTGCTCTGTCTGGCAGCAGCGTGGCAGTGCTGTCACTGCCTTGCCCTCCTTGTTCAAAGCTCTGCAGACAGAAGATGTGACCATGGGGTTGCAGATGCAGGCCTTGAAGTTGGATCCCCTGTATGTGAAGACCATGCTAGAGTCGTATTGCCTCTCCAGGTGCAGGTCTGGCAATGTGAATTGGTCCCTCCCTAGGTTGGCACTGCTGCGGAGGGATGTACACACCCCCAGGAACAGTTATCTTAGGCTGGTATCTCCAGCACGAGCCCTCTACTTGCAGGATGTTATTGCCTGGTACTGTCCAGCTTTGGACTGGTGGGAGCCTTCCCCAGCCTGGGTGCCATCCTGGAAAATGTTTGTAAGTGAAATGAGAATTGAGAGAATGATGAAGAAATAGGATGGAAAGGAAAAAAAATGTATTTACTTTGCCTCAGAGAATGCCAGAGATTCAGCTAGGTGAAACTACACTCCCTGTGGAGTTTAGCTGCTGCTCTGACCCACTTAGATCCTGCTTTCCCAAACTTTTCCTGCAGTTACCTGGAGAAACTGCATCAATCCTTCTCTCGCTGTGTTATGGTGCAGTGTGGCTGATCCTGCTGACATAGTAGCAGCTCAGTTGGGACTTCATGGCATTTCAGGGAAATGGAAACAGCTCTCTGCATGAGAACTGAGTTTGCAAAATAGACTTTAATTCTGCAGCACAAAGCCCGTGAGTTCATATATTCTGACTGCAGCGTTAGAAGAGATTAGATTTCTTTTTTTAAAGACACACCTTGTTTTTTCTACTTCTGGAACTTAATATTTGTTGATATTTTCTTTGTAAATATTTCATAACCATTATGAATCTCCCCAGGTAATTTGTTCATAATTGTACATATTTTTGATAACTCTTTACAGGTGTGGTATTGACAGTGTTCTTCCATTCAGACTTCTAAAAATACTACAGAAATAATAATGAAGAGCTATAAAGAGAAGGGCAAAAGTTTTAGTTCTTTTTGATATACACAGCACTTTGACTACAACATCTAAGTCTTGTGCTTTCTACTAAGCAAAAAAAAAAAAGTACTTGTTCAGTTAAAAGGTGTTTTAATTGCTTTCTTTAATGAAGATATGTGGCTATTATATCCCTTGCATTGCACTCAGTAAATGTGTATGTCTTCATAGTGTGCATGACCCCGATTTAAACACATATAAGTTACTAAACAATCTTAGTGGTATAGAAATTACCCTTTCACTGTGTACTTTGATGCCACAGCAGGAAGGTGGTTGCCTGATTGAGACAGCATTGTATACAAAGAAAAAGACACCCCAGCGACATCCCTACAGTTGGAGATGTCCCCGTCATGGGGCACCTCTGTACCAGCAGCAGCAACTGAGAGCAGGGGTTGAAATCTGGCACAGGCGAGGGCAGCCAAGCTCTTGGAGGAAGGAGCCAGCAATCAACTTCCAGGGCACCGGGATCTGCAGCTGGACTACTCCAATGCACCAGCCGTACCTGGTTTTGGAGACGACTTTTGGTGTTGTCTGTTTTTATTACTAGATACTGCCTAGGAATCTCATAGTAGCTTAAATTCTTAGGTTTGCTTAACTTCTCCTAAGCTCTGATAAACCCATTTAATACATGTATTTATAGCTTAGTCTTCTTGGTAGCATGGGATGAACTCCAGTAAGTTAGTTGGGTCTCTTTTTATGCTTTTAAAAATAATGTTCACTCAGTCCAAAAAATAAAAGGATAGGATTTACATATCCAGTCAAAATGCAAATGATAAATACTCCCCTGACATGGCTGTACAGGGAGAATTGCTCCCATGGCCACTAATATTGTAGGCAAACCTCCATGGTCACAGACTTCAGCTGACTGTGGGATGAGCTTGCAAAGAAAATGTGAAATATCACAGGGGTGCTGCTTGTTACTTTAATTGGAGAATATTTTATCTGTGGGAGCATAACGGTTGCAAATGGAGCTGCTTGTGTGACTTTTCAAGGATGTTTTACATACATGGACACACTTTATACTTGCCAATTTTTTTCTGATTTTGCATATTTTAACTGTTAAAATACACTATTAATATCTGATGTGACATAAATTTCACCACTTGCAAATGTTGGTTTCATGTTTGCTTCTTTTTTATTTTAATTCCCAAAAGTCAAGAAAACCAAACATAGAAAAGTTTAAAGTGGAAGCTCCAAATATATAGCTTGGGGCCATAGGTCTGAATTTTGCTAGGGGTGCATCACCTGCACAGTAATTCTGAGGGGTTGGGTGATTTTTTTTTTTTTAATTGATTAATTATTCAGATATCAGTATTTCTTTTTCATCTCAACAAACAGTCACAAATGCAAAGGCCGACTTGTGGTTTGAAGATAATATTTAAGTTAATCTCAAAAATAATCATTGTTCTGTTCTCAGTTTGGATTATTATGAGTTCATTTTGAACTAGAGGATTTTTGACCACAAGGAGAGGAAGTTCCCTGGGCAATCACTGTTACTGTACAGGTTCAGGCTGAACTTTCCTCTTGCCCACATCTGGTAACTTCAGTTAATTTCTAGAGACAATGATCTTTTCAAAAGCTTTTAAAAGATGACTTGAAGTTTCTGTTGTTTTTCTTGTACCCTTTTTTTTGTTGATTGTACTACTTTAGGGAACAGGAGTCCAAGGCAGTTGAGTACAAGGCGCCTCTTTTGGAGGCAGGAGGAGAGGTAGAGGTAAAGGATGCTACCTGCATTCCAAGTGGGTAAAATGAACAATGTGTATTCATGATGACTTTTCCATTGCTACCCCTGAATATCAGGAAATATTTACCCACTTTTTAACAATAACCTTCTGTAGAGTATAAAATCCACTTTTGTTAAATGCAGTATTTGATGCAGGAGCCTGTGATTTCTTGAATAAAAGTAGAATTTCATTAACACGCATTTTCCCCAGTGTAAGACCAATGCCACTGAATAACAATAATCTAGTTTGGGTGCTAGCAACAGAATAGTGAAATTTTTCTGTTAAGTTTATTCAACTGTAATAACTCCTGCTAATAAATTGGAAAAGGGAGAAAAAAAAAAAGACACATATAGTATGTCTAATGGAGCAGATGCCAATGATGTCACGAGTTTCTTACTGTCTGTAAACTGGTGTTTTGGGTAGGTTTTTTTTTTTCCCCAGGATGAACTTAGTTATAGTGTTAATTAGTGGAGCTAAAAATGAAAAGTGCTCAATTCAGAACATCACGATGTAATTTTATTAAGAACAGATGGGTGGAAAACTCCCTTGAGTCCTATGTTAGCTGCCTGCCACTCATGGTATGGCAGCTGTTAACATACCAGATGGACCTTTGTGTCCACCCACTAGTCAATCAATCTAATATTACCTGGCTAAGGAAACACTTCAACTAGAAATTTCAAACAGCATAGTTAAATCCCAGAGATGTGTTTTAAAATTCATAGATTTTGCTAGTTCACACTTAAGAACATTTTCTGTGATTCATTGAGTGTAATCTTGATTTCTATAATTTATTGAGAGTTTATCTTAATGATGGACTTTTGTACATTATGTAGCTGTACCATTTGATATTTAGTGTTCTGATAAGACAATCTGAAATAACACTTACTGTGATTTATTTCCTTAGTGAATGATTATCATATACTAATTCATGTGCCTCTTAAAGTATAGATTTTACTTCAGGATACTACAGAATTTTAGGTGAAAATGAGCTTGGTATTTTCAGAAAAGGAAAAGGCAGGTGAAGCTTCAGGAGTTACCCAGCCTCTCCTCCATTTGTATCGGTATTGGGTGACTAGGGATGCTGTATCGTCCATGGAAAAGCTATTAATCTTGTTGTCAAATAAAATGGCAATCTCTGAAGAGAGAACACTTAATGGATTTGAGAGTTTTGATATATTCCTCCCCCCTATTTCCTGTTGTCTTATCTATATTTGATTGGGAAAAGTGCCTTGAAAAAATAGAGCTTCATAACTTCAGATTGGATTGCTCATCCTCTAGCAAAGAATGTGCTCTGCAGCTCCCCTGGGTATTAAATAAATATAAAAAGAACAACACCAGCTTGTGTGGCTACCAAAAAGTTAATGCATTACTTAAAGCAGTAAAAAGGATGTGAAGATTTAGTGCTGTCATGCAGTGCACTAAATAACACCAAATTAACTCATAAAACATGTCAAGACTTGGTACTTCAGTCACACCATCTGTGTAGAGCTACTCCTGTAACTAGGGCTGCTTCCTGCGCTGGTGATGAGGCTTTGTAGGCAGCTTTGGAGAAAATGATCATTGGTGCAACATATTTGTGAAGAGACTTGCTTAAACCAGAGATGGAGTAACTTTAAAGCCCATATTTCTTTATTTTATTGCCTTACTATAAATGCAAGTGTCTCACCTCCATGAAAAAGGTTCCTAAATCACAATTGGTAGAAGGAAAGGACAGAAAAACATGGGGTTGCTCGTGTTGACTTGAGATTTGCTATATAAATCTAGCTTACCAGGACACTGTTAGACAGCAAAGTGGTGTTTTCTGTGGCTACTCCTACAGAAACTGCTTAAGGTGCTTGGGAATTTTCATTATAGGTAGTTTTCAAGGGTATTTTTGGGATTTGGACATCATAGCAAATTAGAGAGTGCGCTTTCTCTCCTCCCTGACTTAGTAGTATCTGATGGCTGCAGTAACCACAGCAAGCATTTTATTGCCAAATTTATGCGGGTATTTTCACAGTATTTTTTAGTAGGAGAATAGAAGAAAGCATGATGTATTTCTCTTTTATTACCTGTAATGACGCATCTACTTTTCTTCCATTGTTTGTGCTGAGTAGTGCTGGATTGTGCTGTGGCTTCCAACTCCTGATTCATAAGCCTCTGATACACTCGTTACTCCTGCCCTTTGTCTCCATTATGCGCTTTTCTTCCTACCGGGACATGGACTGGAACATTTTCTTAGTCTCATGTCTGGTCTGAGAAACTTTTACTTCTGTTTTGCTGAGTAACTTTAATCATTGGTGGAACTGTTTGTGAATGCTCCTCCGCTGTTCCAGCTACACCTACAAGCATCCTGACTTGTCCTTGGCAATGAAAAGTTTGAAGAATGGCTCATGTATTGGAAAGGCCCATGTTAGATGATAGCCTGGCCTCTGCAAGCAAATAGAAGGTACTCAACATGCGTGTTTCACAGCTATTTATGGAACTTGTGGTGTGTGTGGGGGAAGTGTTTGAATTATTTGGATGCAATTTCAAAATCGTAGGTGAATACACTTGATTTCCATTTAAATGGGCCATCCAAACAGTGTAGCCTTCTCTGCAGAATAAACAATGGTGAAGGGTGTTTGTGCTTCGTGTAAGAGAAGCTGATTTATCAGAGTAGTAAGAGTATTAATTACATACCTAACTGGACGTTGTTTTGTTTAGTCAGCTATGGCCATCACTTGTATGAACTCATTCTCTTGCGTATAAATAAAGGATAGATGAGAAAAGGATTTGGTATTTGTGCCCAAAGCTGTGACTGTGAAAATTCCTCTCAGCTGCTGCCTGAATCATTGAAGTATGTTCTCTTTCAGCCTCATAGGTCCTTGTGCATCTCAAGCTCTGCTTCTCCATTCTCTCAGGAAGTCAAGTCTGATCTGAGCACGGGGACCTGGGCAGTAAGTCAGTTATTTGAGTGCTTGGTGAAGGCTGGGCTTCAGGCACAAACCAATGGGGACTTTCTCATTTGTAAGCCAACACAGCCAGCCGTCACACAGGTCTGAGCATGCTCTTGATGATGATGCTGAGACAAATCCTTCCTTTTGCTTGCATTGCCCGCCTCCCTGGAAAGGACCAGACCTGAAGGCTTGCAGGGTCTCTGGTGCCACCTGGAGAAACAGCGCAGTTTCTGTTCCTTGCATGAGCACCTTGCTGTTCAGCACAAGTCTGACTCCTGTTTTGGATATTTGAAGACTAAACCCATGTAGAAGTCTGCTGTCCCTACTTGTGGTGAGTGATCTTCATTCCCCTCTTGTTTAAAGAAATGGGGTTCTATAGACAGGAATAATATTGTATTCACATAGCATAGCGTTACAGTGTGGAAAAAACCCTGTAAAAATAAATAATGTGTTAAAATAGTTCATAATTGGAGAATCAAAGGATTGTCAAGGTCTCTTAAAAATTGCCTAATTAATTAACCTCATATGTTATGGTCTTTTGGTAGTTCCTAGAAATTAAAATCTTGAAAAAGATGAGGAAAAGATTTGCATACAGATTTGGTAATTCTGTATGTGAGCTCTTGGGGAGCTGCAGCTGGAGGGTGGCATTAGGCAGTTATTGCAGCCTAATTGAAATGTTTGGCTGTATCAGGAAAAGCACAGTTAGGTAAGCATGATCATATTTCACAGATGTACTTCATCATCCTGCTGCACCATTCTGATTTGTGGATTTAAAAAGAATTAAAAAAATATGTCTGGTCACTTTGTTAGAAGCTCATTCTAATTCACCCCTTTGCTCTAAAACACTAACACTGCTCCTAACTGGTAAATGTGTAGCTGCTCCTTCAACCAACTAACCAACCAAAAAACCCCTTTCTGCGATGGGTTGCAAACCCTTATTGCTCCAGAGCCTGTCTGTACTTAGAGTTGGAATACTTTACACAGTACATAGATTTAGTGCACATGTCTTTCTTACTCTTTCCTCCATGGACATGCAGAGCTGTTTGCTCCCTTTATTGTTTTTTTTTTTGTCAGCTTTTTACTACTCACAATCTGTGATGTTCTTCTATTAACTACAAGTTGATGTCCTGAGTGTAAAACCAGGGGAGGGTAGAGAAAGTGCATCCTTTCTTGCAGACAGGTTGCCCTCTGGGGAGGATACGAATCATGAGATGGGTGTTCAAGCATCTTCTGACCACATCATCTGTGACAGCCACAGAATTTTAAATTAGATGTTTGAACTTCTGGATGTGGCTATCAAGTGGTGGATTTGGCCTCTGGATGCGAGGTTTAGAGTTTGAACTTCTGCTATTATCATGGGCATTCTCATGATGATAACAGGTGCATAAATCTTCAGCTATCAGACACCTGCAAGTTACATGATTGTGAATAAGTTCTGAAATACTGAAAAGGAATAAATGGTAGGTTTAGTGTTGCCTCTGATGGAGCCCCTAAGAAGTCTGAATCTTTTTGTTTTAATCTGAGAATAAAAACTTGGTAAAATTGCCCAAAATGGATAAAGATGATTTATATGGTGAATTATCTCTGTTAGTTAAAAATAACAAAAAAATTCTAAACTTTTGAAATAGATGTCTCAATTGCTTTTGTATACCTTTGTTCTTATGATTAAAATAGTATAAAAATTATCTGAATATATGGCAGATGAATGGGCCATTTGGAAATCTCTTGAATTTAAATTATTATAGGAATCACACCAATAATTTGAAAAAGATAAAGTTCTTGGACTGTTACCTCTACTATTTATATTAATTTGTTTAGCTTTTGGATGCCATCTCGATGATTCCCCAATAGCTAAATTGTGAGCCTTCCATATTTCAATGCATTTGTTATGTTGTATTATATTAAGACATTCCTTACTCAGAATAAGCCTTTGCTTTCCAATTCAAACACCTGGTTTATTATTCTGTGTAGAGGAATGTATCCATTTGATATCCATCTCTCCAGAATTTTGGGAGAGCCTTCTGATGTCATTCACAACTGATCTACCAAAGGCTTGTATCTCAGTTCTTCACATACATATTCTTAAGCAAAACAGAGTGAGGGATAGTGCATCTTATTAGATCAGAAAAAAAGCTCAACAAAATTGCAGGAGACCTGAGTGTTTGAAGACTTACTTCTCTGTCAATCTGCATCAACTGGTCTAACAAAATAACGCCTTTTCCTGTAAATTTCCTCTCACTATATCTTTGACTTGCAGCTACAAAACTGTGAATGCTCAAAACATTTTTTATATTCTTGGGTAAGGTCAGAAACTGATGTTGTTAGCAAATTATTTTCCTTTGAAAAAAATGTATTCCTGCTTTCCCTTTACTTCCAAAGGAGATGTATCAAATTATGGGATCAGCATATGCATTCTGGTGGCTGACTCATTGGTGGAAAGAGCACAGAGAGAAGAGCTGTAGTTTTCCATCACTTGGAGAAAACAAAATGTTTGGTTTTGCTTTATGCTACATAGGCATAATTGTTCAGTTCCTCTTGCACTCCACATTTTGAATTAGCTGCTTTAGTGATGATTCTCTCTTGAGTTTTCTGAGGTAAGGTGGGCCAAACTGCTGGGCTGATTTTTTTAGATGATGATAGCTGTGAATGCTTAAACTACTTTCTTACCCATGTTTTTAGTTCCTGTAAAGCATCCTAATTTTACACGACAGCAGCCTATTCTGGCAGTATAGGTGCCTGCTCACCCTTGGCTGCTCACCTCTTGCTACTGCCTGGCTCACACACTGTGTTTTTTACAAGGTAGATGCATAGTCTACATAGATCAATGTAGACTTCCTGCTGAAGATCAAAAGTATTATATTTGATTATATATTAATTTACTGTGAAAAGCACCTAGAGGTACTATTTATTATTGGACACAAAATTCAGAATCAGTAAAGTGAAATGGAAAAAACTGGGCAGAAATCGAGGAAGATCTAGTGTCAAAAGAACCCCTCTCGTATGGATTAATTGGAAAGATCATCAGAACTGATGTGCCAAATCTTTGCTGGCTTGGACAGTTACTGAGAAAACAACACTTGAAATTAAATGGACCAAAATTGCCTTAGTTGCTTGCAGTGATGGTGGTATTCAGATGTTTATTTTTGTTTTCCTCTACCTGCTTCTGCATAATATCCTAACAGGAGAACTGGCTGTAATTGAAAGTGAAACCAGAAAACAAAACAACCTAAGCTGCTGCAAAATTCTGAGTGTCTCAGAGCTGTGCATTAAAGAGACAGCAAAACACAAATGGTAAAAAACCCCTTTGCATGACCATGAGGGTTAGCTTATATACCATGCAGATTTTGAGCCTGTCCTGCTCTTGGTTAGCTTATTGAACAAATTTCTAATCAATTCTATCTTTAGTAGCTCTTTGAGGTAAGGGTGGACTGTGAATTTACAGCTAGTGTAATGTAAAATTATTATCATAGTATACAGTTTGCTGATGGCTCTTTCCTGTGCACAGCCCCAGGTATCTCAGGTAGGAGAATGAATATGGATACAGATGTGAGGTTGAAGAGTGTGTTGCTGCTCAGAAACGATGCCTAGCAGTTTCTCCCACTCCCATAGGCAATTACATACTAAATATTAATGTGCTTCTAGTCTCGATCAGTTCAATTCCCCTGGTTTGAAATTGAATGAAAGAAGGATAAATTATTTGAAAATTGAAGACATTTATCTATGACGTTTAATTAGTGTAAAGGGACTTCTTCTGATCCATGAAATTCACAGTGCAGCATAAATGTATGTACCCATCATTGATAAGGCTATCCATCAACTCGTATACTCTTTTCAATTACCAGAAGCTTATCCTCAGATCTAGTGAAGGCCATTCATAAATTCATTTTAAAGGTATGCTCTTTGGAGAGGATATTATATAGTATAATTCCAAGCTCAAAATCAAGCTGTGATAACTGCTCTCTATCTGAAATACCAAGCTTTCAATCACACTTTATCACAGTTATGGATGTTGGCAAATGAGCAGGTTTTTCTCAGAAACAATATAGATAAGGTGGCTGAGAATGGGCAGAGAGTAATTTAGAGCAGTAAGCAACCTGGTGGACATTTTCATTTTCAGGATCCTTTGTTAGAAAAGACACAGAAAACACCTTCTATTTTAAAATTACTTTGAATAACTCAGTAAGTTGATTTTTTACCCCTTATTTGCCTGCTCTGAGGTAGATGTAAAGGAATAAATGCTTTGTCAGTCACATGGGACTTTGTGTCAAAGAGTGTCTGCAAGTGTCAATGAAAGCTGCTATGGGGAAAGCAGAAGCTTGCTTCTCTTTCCATTAAGGAGAAAGTGATGCTTGGTCATCTGCACTGAAACTTGGGTCTCGAAGGAAAAGCAAAGAAGTATTTTATTAAGCTGAACTGACCCTTATAATAACATGGGTTGTACTCATGGATTGCTAACCTGAATGGACCCTCCCAGTCACATCTGCTGAACTGGGAGTTACTATTTTTTGCTTTCCACTTTCTCTGCATCTACAGAAGGTTTCTATGGGTACAGAAATTTGAAAATAGGGCAAGGCAACATATTCTCCCTTTTGTTTTCTTATATATATGTATATTTTCTTGGGTTTGTTTTGTTTTGTTTTGTTTTTTGTTAGAAAAGCAACCTTGAGCCAAATTAAATCTTTTATTTAAATAGACATGAAACAGTTTCTTTGGCTTTTTTCTTTAAATTAGAATTTGAAAAAAATTTAGAGCAACAACAACAAAGTTTTTCAAAGTTGAATATGAATCAGATGCTTCTGGGGAAAAGGTAGGAGTGGAAACCTGGGAAAAAAGGTTCAGACAGAAAATGCCTTCCATTTCTCATCCTTAAATCAAGTTTCCAACAAGATTTTATATATGTTCTTGTAAAAGATGCATAGGCCTTCTTTATTTTCATTCCATTTAAACTAGGAATGCAGATAAAATATAGTTTAAGAAAGATTAAGAATGTCGAACTAAACTTCAAATGCTTCCTTAAACATCATTACCGTTGCAATGATTATATTAAATAATTTGTGGAAGTAGATGAAATGTGCGGCCAACTCACTTGCTCATCAGAGTACAGTATCCAAGCTTATACTTTATTCTTCTGTTACATAAACAAGTAGTTTCTTTGGTCCTGCCAAAACTTCTTTTCTTGATTAGTTTATGATCTCCTCTTCTTCCCATCATTGCACTTGTATTTCATGAATTGCATACAACTATGTGAGAGCACTCCTTGATAGCAAAATTAACCTATTTGCAGAGATACTGCAGGTATAGGCAGAACCCTGGTTTTGTGCACCATGCAACATTTTCTTTCCAGCCTCTCCTCAGCAAGCCAATGTTACTGGTGGTTACGTGTTCTCATCTCTTGGCACTTCCTCTTGCACCATCTTTGTGGATTTGCTAAGGCATGAACCAGTCCTTCTCACCTCGCCTTCATCTCTGGCCTCCGAAGCCTTCACCTTCCTTGCACTCAACTTTATGCTGCTGTTGATGGGGCTATTTGGGGCTATTGATGCATGAATTTGGTTGGTAGGTTGACCACTGTGTTTTTTTTCCATAAATTTCCTTTCTTATGACACACACATTTCAGATAAGCTGAAGTTGTGTCCTATGGTTCTGCTCATGACCTCCTGTGCTCCTCCCTTTTTTGTTTTGTTGTTGTTTTGTTTTCTGCTTTGTTTGGGATTTTTTGTTTTGCTTGTTTAATTTTCTTAGAAAAATTCTTTGGATGTTTTCAGTTTTGTCTTATTATTGGGAACCAGTAATACTTTTAAGATAGACTTTCTGAAAGCATGATTTCTTTTGAAGAATGTTAAACCTAAGTCCCAATGAATTCAGTGTACTTCCTGTATTTTTGTACAGCACAAGGAAAGACGGATTTCTTTATATTAAATAGTTCAGAAGGTAACAGTGCTTAGGCACTTGCATATAACTTGCTGCCTCACCTGAGGTGTAGTGGGGGCTGCCAACATTGTTGCCCCTCTGGTACCCCTCAAATATGCTATATCGTTTAAGCGAGCTCATTGACATTTGTGTTGTCAGCCCATGATCTGTTTCCTTGTGGCTGCCAGGCAAAGTTATTCAGTGATGCTCATTTTTAATAATGACAGGCAGTATTGTTAAATAATTCAGGTTTTATGATGTCATTGGTCATTTTGCAGGAGGAAGCAACTCTTATTTGGCTTGTACCACTTCATGCTATATTTAAATTTGGTCTTGGGAGACACTTTTTCCAACAATTGTGTTGCACTTGGATTCAAACCAGCCACTCAGAAAATAGTCTGTATTGCTGGAAAGTGAGCCCAAACACTATTTTTTGTCTGTTTATTGCAGTCTGAGGACTAGTTAGCTCCAACTACAATATCTCAGAATTACAGTGTGGTAAGGTTGTCTTCTTAAAGACATAGGAAAAAAGTGTAACTTTCTACAGTGCATGATTTCATTGGGAAAGGAAGCCCTGAAATTTCTCTAATACCCCAGAAATTCACATATACATGTCAGAAAATGAGGCAAAAGGATGTCATCATCCAGGGCTTAATGGTGGTAGCTGTCGAGACTTGAAGCCACAGGCTTCACCAGGAGTCTGCATTCAGACCTGGTTTTCATAGAATCATAGAATAGTTAGGGTTGGAAAGGTTCTTAAGATCATCTAGTTCCAACCCCCCCCTGCCATGCCCAGGGACACCTCGCACTAAACCATGCCACCCAAGGCTCCGTCCAACTTGGCCTTGAACGCCGCCAGCGATGGAGCATTCGCAGCTTCCCTGGGCAACCCATTCCAGTGCCTCACCACCCGAACAGTAAAGAACTTCCTCCTTATATCCAATCTAAACTTCCCCTCTTTAAGATTTATCCTGTTACCCCCTTGTCCTATCACTACAGTTCGCTCATGAAGAGTCCCTCCCTCAGCATCCCTTTAGGCCCCCTTCAGATACTGGAAGGCTGCTATGAGGTCTCCACACAGCCTTCTCTTCTCCAGGCTAAACAGCCCCAACTTTCTCAGCCTATCTTCATAAGGAAGGTACTCCAGTCCCCTGATCATCTTCGTGACCCTCCTCTGCACTTGTTCCAACAGTTCCATGTCCTTTTGATGTTGAGGACACCAGAACTGCACACAGTACTCCAAGTGAGGTCTCATGAGAGCAGAGTAGAGAGGCAGGATCACCTCCCTCAACCTGCTGGTCACACTGCTTTTGATGCAGCCCAGGATATGGTTGGCTTTCTGGGCTGTGAGCGCACACTGCTGGCTCATGTTCATTTTCTCATGGACCAACACCCCCAAGTCTTTCTCCGCAGGGCTGCTCTGAATCTCTTCTCTGCCTTAGCCTGTATGTGTGCCTGGGATTGCTCCGACCCAGGTGTAGGACCTTGCAGTTGTCATGGTTAAACTTCATCAGGTTGGCATCAGCCCACCTCACAAGCATATCAAGGTCCCTCTGGATGACATTCCTTCCCTCCAGCGTATCAACCAAAAGATGGGAAATAAACTTAAGACCTCTACAATCAAATGCACATTGCTCAATATTCTGGTATTCCTTACCCGCTAAAACTTCTCTAATGAGAAATTAGGAATGAAGCCAAGCATGGAAGTGAGAAAAACTTGATTTATGCCTCCGAGGAATGGGTCAATAGTCCCAGGCTGAATGCAATTTTGAAATATGAGACCATTGTGTTAGCGTCCATCATTGCAGACCTGTGGTCGTTTTTGAGAAAGGGACTTGCCAATATGCTGCTTGTTTCTTAGGATTTATTTATAAGGAAAAGAAAAATTATAAATCATATCTTGGGAGAAATAAAAACAGATCTGGAAAACAGATCTGGAAACAGATCTGGAAAACAGCCGGAATCAATGAGCAGCATTACTAGGTTACCTGCTTCAAAAAAGGTATTGTTTTATGGCAAATGTGTATTTGCACAGAATCACATCAAAGTGCATTTCAGGAGAAATGTGACTTCTGTACAATTTAAACAGGCAGCTTTCTTTAGACCTAAATAGGAATTGAATAACGCCATAGGCACTTTTATGTTCATACATGATTTAAGAATTATTAAGATGGATTACCACCCTTACAGATGCTTGTAATGAAGGCACTCAAGTCCTGAGACTAATCTTCTGTTGCACACAAAGCTCTGTAATTGATTTCTAATTATCGATCATATCAGAATTCTTTTTATACAATAGCAACACATGTAAGAGGATAATTTATACTTAGACAATATTTATATATTATTATCAAAACCAGGTGGTACTACCTATTTAAAAATCCATTTAAAAAAACCCAAAACAAACCAAAAAGCAAAGCAGCGTTGTTCTTTACAGAATGTAGAATGTTCCCATAAGTGCTTGAACATGATCTTCTCTTGATCATGTGGAGGTCAGAACTAGCACCTGTGGCTTTAACATCATTTCAGAAAGATACAGGAAAACATAAGATAACTGAGCTCTGGTAGAACTTTAATGTGTCCAGGACAGCGATTTAGGCCAGTCATTCATTCTGTGCATTAACGTAGAGGCTGTACCTGATGGTGCTTTAGTATGCTTGAACCATAATTCTCAAATTACACTGCTTTTCATATTGGATTAATTTTAGGGATAGATGTTACGTATTAGCCAGACCTGATGGCTTAAAATGTAACTGCTGGTAAGTGTGTTTTGGATTTTTTAAGCACACCTATTACAGGACTTTAAACCACAGTAGCACAGGATTACTGATCACGTTGTACCCCTGTGTCATGGGACACCAGGCTGTGGGGCTCAGCTCCACTAGGAACCAGTTTCATTGCCTTTTTTTTTCCCGCAGAGTGAGTAGAACCTGATAGAGCAGAGTGATGATCCTGAAAGCTTTTTCTTGATTTCCTGTTCCTTATCTGGAAAAAAATGCTGACTTGTTAAGGAAAAGCTTGTGATTCTGAGAAGCTGAAGAAATGTTGAATCGTTTCCATGAAGGACAAAGCTGTATGGAAAGGAAAGAGGGGAAAGGGGCAATGCCCACTGCTTGTGCTGAGGGCATAGCTGGAACTGAAAAGAGAGGGGAGAGAAGGGAAAATAGAGCGGATCTTAGAGCTGCTTTTAGTTCAGAAGTGAGCTCAGAAGCAGGAGGGTTGGTACAGAGTGGTTAACATTGAAGGAGGCTCATATGGAAATGTAGGGTGGCGCCGGGGCATCCCTGCGCGGGCTTTCGCCGCCTCCAGTTTGCTCTGCGGGTTCCTTTTTAAACTGGACATGGGGGAGGAATTTTCCTGTACCATACCTCCCAGCTGGGTGTGGGAGGTGTTTAGTTTCATTGCCATCTGCTAAGGAGGTGTTAGAGAACAGAAAGGGCTTTCTCGCTGTTCTATTTTGAGAATGGGGAAAAAAAGGGAATTTGTGTGTGTTTCTGTGTCAGAGTTTGCAGCTTACAGTAATAACAGCAAAATCCCATGTAAAGGCTGAAGAAGTTTCTATGTAATGTGAAATAATCATTATAGTCAATTCTTTTCAGTGTTATTCAAGTAGATTTTTTTTTCCTCCCAGAGCAATACTTTATTACAACCACAATAGATAAAGAGTTAACAGTCAATTCTGTGCTTATATACTACTAATTTGTTATTACTTTGAATTGACACTGTTGGTTCACTACAGAAAGGAAATCAGAAGCAATCAGTCAGTGATTCTAGTATGTTTTCTTTTCACATGGAGCTGAGATAGAGGTTCTAGCACCCTATTGACAGCAAAAGATAATTTTGGTCAGGGCAACCTTGCTAATGCAGTTCAATTTATTTGCATTTCTCTGATCCTTCTGCTTCCAATGACTGTTGAAATAAAGGAATGGCAATCATTTTCAGTAGCACACATTTTGTATGTTTCAGAAATGTAACAAAGTGTTATAATGAAGTGATTCATCCTTTCCTCAAGGTACTTGTTCTTGCATGCACTGATGTGGCTATTGATGGACTTGCAACCCCGATCACTCTCCACTGTTGAAACCAGTGGGGTCGGGTGCAGAAATGTGAACAGAAAATTATGGTGGGTCCCAAAGCAATTCTTCTTTTAAAGCATGGATGTGATAAAGTTATACCTATATTTCTGAATACACTTGCAGTAGATTGCTATTTCCTTCCATGTCTAATGGAGTCTGTTAGCTCACCAAATGGCTAAGAGTATATTCTATTAACAAATAAATAATATACTCTCTGCTTATCTGTCCCTAACTGATCTCTGAAAATCAGGCCATTGAGTCCAGTCAAAACTTTATTCTAAACCATTTTTGTTTTGTTACTAGTGTATGCATGAGTGTAAATGTGCATTTCTTTAGATGGTGCAGTACAGCAAAAATTAGTTCCAGCTCACTAAAATCAGTAATATTTGATATTTTTTTATGCTTTTACTAAGATTTGGTTCAGCAAAACTTTTCTATAATTGCTGGAGTATGGGCTGAGATCAACAGATGGACAGACTGGTAATGATAAGGTTAATGCATTTCAGTTTTTATTTTCAAAGTGCTAGCATCATATCAGAGTGCATGCAGAACAGAAGAATGTGCTTTTCCTGAAATAACATATAAAACACTGCATTGTTATATTCTCATTTCGAGGTAAATATTTCACTGGAAGGCATCACTTTATGATGCTAATCTCCTCTGGCTCAGTCCTGATTGCCATGAGCTCTGGTTTCAAATGCAGCCTGAAGGCTAGAGATCAGTGCTCTTGGAAGCCAGCAGTGTGACACTATTGCAGCGGCCTAAATGACATAGTTATTTCAAGCTTATGCACCTCTGAATGACTGCAGTAGCTGAATCACCATGTTTCCTCAGGTTTCCCAGCCTGATATGAAACTGACTTACAAATACCTATTGATGTGGATAACGTTGTGTGACTTCAATGCATACACACTGTAGTTCCTTTGCAAACTTAGTAAAAACTCTGCTGCTTAGGTTGTTAAAATACTGCAGGAGTTTTAATCCCTTTGAAAAGATTCATGGTCCCATCCTTGCCACTAATGTTGCTGAGGGAAAAGCTGAATCATGTGCATGATGTGCATGTCGGGTTTCTGCATTATGGTATGAGGGTTTTGTGTGTCAGTAGGTGTCAGCATTCAGTTACTGTGTAATTGAGCAGCCTGATTGAATACTCATGGCAACATGCCTGCAGAATTAATGCCAAGTACTCCACAAACTGTGCTTTAGGATAGGATTATTCAGCCAGAAGTTTCTAGACACAAAGGGGGGAAAATACTTAAAGCTCTATTCACTGTCCAAAAATCTAGTTTCATCACTGAAAATAATGCTCTGCTACTTCATACTTGTTTTATAATGCACAGTGCAAATGTAAACACTTATCTGCGCAGACTGCCTCATGTTTGGACTTTGACTTCCTTTGGTACAGGTGCTGCATGGGGGTGGTTATGGTGCATGGGACTCCAGTTAACAGAAGCTGGTGCTTACTTTCCTGTGAAAAGCTGAAATAACTCTGTTGAGCCTCTGTGACAAATCTTCACCAATAGCTGTAAGGCACCCACAGCTGCACTTTACTTTCTGTGTTACAACCTTAATTTGCTCTCTAGGCTTGTAAATTCAGTTTAGCATTTGGTTGACAGGTTAGGATTAACCACAATGTATACCATAACTAGCTTACCTGGTGATGCTGCAATCCTATTAGGGTGGTAAGGATACTTCTAGCAGGGTTTACAGAGGTATTTCTGAGCAGACATTAGCTGGGAAAGTGGCGTGTTAGGACTATCATTCTCCTTATTGCTGCCCACTCATTTTCAGGAATGATGCTCTAAGGAAGAGGAGCTCTACAGCTCTTCTGTAATGCAGAGCTTCAGTTCTGGACCATTTGTGCAAGGAAGCCATATGGTAACATAATGGATCTGGAAATGACACAGGTTATAGTCTAAGTACTGCTAAAAAGTAATACATAGAAGCTTTCTGTATAAATGTGCACAATACAAGTTGGAGTTCTAAAGGTGCTATGGTGGTTTACTCTTATATTATCACCCTGACTCTGCACATGCAACTCTGCTCATGACCAGTCCTTGCTAAATGTCCCAGGCATGAACTGGGACCCACTTCTTCATAGAGATTGCAGTTTATTAGAACTGATCAATCTGCTCTGTTGAGCAGATCTCTCAATCTGCTTATCAATCTGCTCTCAATTGACTTTGTGAGGAGCAGAGAAGCCCTCCAAATGAAGATCCTGTAGCTCCTTTCATATCTACAGTATTACTGTTTCCTCCAGTAGATGTGGAGATTTAAGTTAAAGCAGAAAGGCTCATATATACTTATACCTTCTATTTCTTCCCTCTTCAGTCTGTTCCAATCCACTGTAACTGCTGACATCAGCTGAAACAGAAAAACATAATACTTTTTTCCCAGACCTAGTTTGCAAATGACGTTGCATTTATAAACCTGAAGGGGCTTGCTTGTCCTCCCAGACTTGTAATCTCAGAAAAAATTCAACTCAGCTGCAAAATACAGCTGTAAAAGAAATGTGTTATATTCCACAGCAAGTGTAGAGGACAGTGATCAGATGTCCCTGAGTGGTGTCTGGGTCCTCTGCTCAGCATCATGAGCAGATTAGATCTCATGTTGAGCAGCAGCATCACCCAAGGCAATGTCTCTTAAGCTTTATAGATTGTGGTCCAATTCAGTCAATTAAGGAGTTTTTTTTATCTTGTCTTAAGAAAGGGTGCTGGACTGGGTATCACTTTATGCCCCATTTATTTCCAGTGATAAGGAAGCCTTGCAGGTCGAGAAATTCCAGCCTAGAGGAATTAGCCAAAGTATATCACCTGCCCTTGTTGTCACAGCCCCTTCCATGCTGAGTTGGGGAAACAGGTTGTGGACTCATTTCTACTCCCTTGGTGGCCATGGGCCACTGATTCCACACTGCTTCATGAAATATAACTGTTTTGTAATGAGCCCCTTTTTGTGACCATGTCTCTGACGTCAGGGATGCCACATGTCCTAGTTAGCAGTGTATTTCACTGATGTGGTGCTAGAAGCAGAGTTTCATCTGCCAGTTCTGACATGCAACCCTAGTCTGTGTGCCCCCCCTTGCTTTGTCCCATCAACCCAGGCCTCTCAGGTAGTTCTTTTGCAATGCCATTAAAATCTAAGGGCACACAGCTTTGTTAATCACATAGCAGTGGTGGTGGCAGTACACGATTTTTTATTATTATTACTGATTTAAAATACTGATGAATTAAAAATAATTATCAAGTATTCACTGAGTGTTCCTTTTAACCATCATGCTGCAAGAATATAGCTAGTGCTAACAAATAAACTCCTTGTAGGCTTTGTGAAACTTGCAGGATTATCCCCTTCATTTTACCCATTCAGCTTGTTTCTAACTCATTTTGCTTTTCTGTTTCTCTAAAGAATGCCAATTCTGCTTCATGACTTCATCCCTTCCTGGCTGACACATTGATCCTTCCTCAGGAGGCTCCGCACTGTGCTCCTCTCTAACTCAAAATTATATTCTAACCTCAGTATAATGATTTAATTTAAAACACTAACACTTTCTCATCTTACAAGTTTAATATATGCTAAATTTTGCTGTCTACATTCAACAGCCCAACACAAGCAGTGGTGAATCAGAAATATTTGCAATATGAAGCAGCATGTTTTAATGGAATCATTATTTTTAGGGGGGAATATAATAGTGGTGTATCTTACAGTATCTGGACTTTTAAATTGAATTCTCTTTTCTAAATACTCCCTGAGGAAGAGGAGAGAAGCTTTCTATGATCACAGAAGTAGAATTGGTGCTGGGTAGGGGTGTTTGTCAAATCCAGGAGTCTGCCCCAGGCTAGGTATGTGCCACTATAAATTATGCTATAATAAGTGTGATGGAAACTCTCATTGATCCCTGACCTAGGAGCAGCTGTTTGTTCCTGGATATGGCTGCAGATGATCACATGCATCTCCTGAACTGCTCATCGGTGTGTGTGCTTAGGCAAAGCAGGTGAAATTAGGACATGGTAAGGGCCACTGCCATGAAGTCAGGGTTCAAAGTAAAACCCCATAAGGCATGAGGCTTGGGAAGGGAAAAAGCAATTTAAAAAGTGTTGGAAGTTTTTTATTTTGATAGTTGGAAGAATGTTTACTGTGTGGGTGTCGATCTTTCTGCAGTTCCTAAGGTGATGCGAAAGCTTTTCCTGAAAGGCTCTTCAGCCTTGCCTTCTGATAAAGATGGGAACACTTCTAGCTACCATTCACGTTTGGTAAAAATCTACCAATTTGCAGGTTTGGTAAATGCTTTGGAATAGATTGCCTGCCATACAACAAATAACAAAATCATGTACAGGGTGTCTTGGTTTAAGCCCAGCTGACAACCCAGAACCATGCAGGCTCTCCCTCACTCCCCCTCCTTCCTCTCACTGCTCCCAGAGGGATGGGGAGGAGAATCAAAAGAACGTAACTCCCATGGGCTGAGATAAGAACAGTCCAGTGACTAAGGTATAACACAAATCACTGCTGCTACCACCAATAATAATAATGATAAGGGAAATAACAGGGGAAGAGAATACAACCACTTACCATCCACCGACCAATACCCAGCCTGACCTGAGCAGTCATCTAACCCTTCTGGGTCACTGTCCCCACTTTATATACTGGGCATGACGTGCTGTGGTATGGAATAACCTCTTTGGTCAGTTTGGGTCAGGTGTCCTGTCTCTGCTTCCTCTCAGCTTCCTCTCCTCTCTGGCAGAGCATGAGACTCAGAAAGTCCTTGATCAGACTAAACATTACTGAGCAACAACTAAAAACATCGGTGTTATCAGCGCTGTTCCTAGGATGAAAGTCAAAACCACAGCACTGCACCAGCTACTAAGAAGGAGAAAAATGGCTGCTACTGCTGAACCCAGGACACAGTGGAATATGGAAAAGTAGAATCTTTGACAAAAAATGTGGTTTCAGATTTGGATTATAAAATATTTTTCTGTTAAAGTTTTTTTTATTTGTGTTGGAATTGCAACTGAAGCAAACAAGTGTGGGGTTTTGTGGGGTTTTTTTGTTTGGGAGTTTTGGGTTTTTTGACTGTTTGGTTTGTGGGCTTGGTGCATATGGGTTGTCTGCTTTATCTGGTGATACCTGCTTAGGATTATCCTCCTTTACAATGGTGGATTCCACCTTTGAGAATGGCAGCTACTGACCTTCAAACTAGTAGCAGGTGGTGATAAGCATTGTTTATAACAATCTATAACCATCTTCACAGAGAGAGAAGTTGTTGGTGATTTTCTTCTCAGTAACCCGGAAGCGCTATGACCATCCCTTGTAGCGGTGGTAATTCAGCAGCACTGCAGCTCTTTTCCTACTACTCCTTAAAACATATTATTTCTATGGTATGCTGGCAGAGTCAAAAGAAAAATATACAGAGGAAACCTTCCTCAGACCCAGAGCTGTACTCTTCTGCACCATAATATCTTAACTCTACTGATATTTATTCTTTCCTTCTTTTGTGCTTGGTTGTTGATGTTAATTTTTTTTTTCTGTACTAACCTTGCATAAATTCTGATGATGTCATGGGTCAATACTTCTGCGTTGTCATTTAATCCTATTTTCTTCTTTTCTGTAAGAAATTTACCAGCACGTGATGATTTGATTTTCCTGGCACCTCACTTACTTTTCACTTTTCTTTATCAGTTGATTTACTGCCTCTAGACAGAAGATGAATAGTTTGCACTTTGTACTCTTAAATCAAAACAGAATGGAAAAGACTGGTTTAATCATATTTTATTCCAACCCCACTTATCTGTATCACCTATTGCTTAGCCTTGTCAAGAGTGATATGTCTGCAATATCCTACCTTTGCTGTTTGCTCACCACAGTACCACAGGTTTTACTTATTCATGATTCCTGCATTGTTTTATAACAAAGCTGTGTGAAAAGCTCATCACACCTCATTGCCAGTTCTGATGGTTTAAACAATGAGAGTGAGTTTAGTTGGGAATAGCAATTCAATAAGTCCTTATATTTCCTATTAAACCTCACCGTATTTTGAATGCAAACTGTGAGCTAGGTCTTAGTTCAGCAGTAGTATTAAACTCTTAACATTAAACTTATTTCAAGCTGTCCAGCTACATATATATTTTACCTCAAGTAATGTCCAGTGTAGCTGAAGAAGTGAAGTCCATTGGACTAATGGTCATTTTAGCATGGGCTTATATACCTTGTTGAATCTGGGTCTGAATGAACAAGGTGGTTTTGATTTCTGATTTGAGTTTAGTTCGCACTGGATTCTAAAGCAGAAACTAAAGCATCTTTATCATTATTTTTTAATTTTATACATACACACAAACTTAAAGCATATTTTAAGATAATTTTTATCTTGATGAAAAAAATTTTTTGTCTAGTATTTCAATGGAGTTTGCATTTCATGGTTCAAACTTCATGGATGCATGTTCCTAACATTTCGGCTAATGCATCTGGAAACAAGCAATCCATTCCTTCCATGGTAAAAATATACACCATTAAAACTATTTCCCTGTAGCTTGATAATGCAGAATGTTTTAGACCTCAAAATACTACAGGGTGAAAAAATTAGATTAATCGAAAAATCAAATCAAAATTAAATAATCAAGTTAGTTTCCCACCATATATATTGAGATATATCTATATGGAGCATTCAAATTACTTTGCATCAAAAGGAAATCACTGACAGAGGCAGACAGTGACAGGATGCTTTTTTGCTGTTTTTCTCTTGAACTATATTTGAGCTGACATGATGTGCGCAGAGGAGCTGACCTTTTAAGGGAGCTGGGTTTTCAACCTGAAGCTTTCTGCTCTGCTGCACTGATCTGTGCTTTTAGTGATAGAACAATTAAAGATATCCTTTATTTGCTCAACTGGGGAGCTCTGTTGGTGTTATTTTCATTTTACTTCTTACCTGTTGCAGATTACAAAATGATTTATAATGGCTGGAGCAAAATTATACGTGGCTGTAAATGTTTTATTCAGAATCTTCCATTTCTTCCACTGGAGTGTATCCACATAAATGATAACTATCTGTTTTTAACTTGTTTGCTACCTGATTTGTTGTGAATCAAACAATCAGATAGCTTTTGTGTTCAACTTCAATGGCTTAGTCTCCAGCCCAGGTTCTGTGTCACCACCTAACTCTGTGGCCCCTTTGAGGGGACTAAGCTAAATTGAATTATGTCTATTACAAGGTTAAAGTGAAAACCACAGTTCTGGCTGAGCAAGTTGTGCAATTCACTGCTTTTTTTTACATTTATTTTTAATTATTTTATAATATTTTTACAGCTTTCTCCGTAATCCAGTTAAAAATCACTTTTCTATTTGGACCACTCATCATGTTGTTATGTACAAGTTCCTTTTAATCTGGCAAAGGGAATTATTATAGTCCAAAATAGTGCATTATTGAGATAAAATACAACTTTCAGTTCAATCAGGCTGATTGAATTATTGGCCACCTCAGCCTGTGAGCTATTGTGCAGTGCTGAACCACAGCAGGAAAGCTGGAGGGGTGGGCTTGAAGGACGTGTGTACTCTGAGCAACAAATACTAATTTAGCCAGTAAGTTCAAAAGTGTGGGTTTTTTAAAGGTCTTGGCTTGCTCAGCAAATAGCACCCTCTCTCCTTATTTATTTTTTATTTAATTCTTAAGCTTTGCTTAGTCTGAACTTGTTTTTGAAACCATGGGGATTGCTGATGCTACTCCAACAACACATGACAGTACTCTGCTGTGTTTCGCCACCCAAAGACACTTTATGAAACCCAAGGTTTCCCCCTCAATAAAAATAACTGAAAAGGTTGTAATACATATCTAGTAATCTATTGCAGCCTCTGGGAAAAGCGCTATGGGGTATCTCGGGACAGGTGCTCAGGAGCCCTGTAAAGAGAAGCCTTTGAGAGCAACAGGACATCAGGAGCTATAACTGTTGAATACCTCCCATGTTATGCTGAAGCAAGACCTGCTCTAAAGCTCAGGAAATCAATAGGCTTCTCCTGGTGTCCTTAACTCTCACTATTATTAAATTGCTATTCTTCCCTTGCTATTTTTCTTACCATATCTGTTATTTTTAAGATTGATGCAGCTGCAGGGTCATGTCTTACTTGGATATCACTGAGATCTTATTGAGTGTTTGAAAATGGGACTCATCTTTTCGAGCCTAACTTTGCCTTGGCTTTCTTGGCTGATAAATGAAGGAAATGTTCTCTGGTGATTCCTGTCTTTCCCCATCCATCAGTGATGGAATGTTGGCCAGACAATGCTTCAGCTATCACTGAGGTGAAAAATATCCTTCGTATCTAAAAAGGTGTAGCTGTAAACCTCCCCTCCTTCCCCAGAACTGTAGGTGGCCCTAGGAGTTTTTCTGCCTTCTGAAGAAGTCCTCCTAATTTGCATCTGCTACGGTAATTCTTGCTTTCTTCTTGATCAGAAAAACCACTTGAGCTGGAGGATCCATTGTTATTTTGTGCTTGCTGTCTTTGGAAATAATAGAGGACTTACGGAAATTTCAGTTAGGAAAATGCTAGTTCTGACCAGAATGCCTGTGGTTGTTTCTTCCAGAATACAGTTAAGAATGCATAGAAATCATTGTCGGCGCTAAAGCTGTAATTATTTTTATAGATTGCCACTTTTGAGTGAAGAAATGGATTGATATTTATTTATGGCTTTGTCTGCTATAAATACTCATAAATGTAAATACACTGATACCTAAGTTTTTTGTGTCAGTTTGATTTGACAGAAACTGAGACTTGTCTTTTAGTACTTTTAGACTACTGATATCTTTGACAAAAAGTTTTACATAGTTCTGGTAGGGATTACCTTGTTTTAACATATATTTTTTTCTTCCCTGCATTTATTTTGAATGCAATAAAAAGTGAACAGATCCTGGTTAGGACATACAGAGCTTTAACACACACTAACTAAAATATCCATCTGCAATCTCTGGAGTTCAGGCACCACGTCTCTGACTTTCCACCAGCTCATACCTTTCCCACAAGAGGTCACATCACTCTTATATTCTGAAATCTCTGCTCAGACTACTGCTTCTGTGTGCTCTCAGGACCATCAGAAAGAGCAGCACCTAACAGTAGTGACTTCTAGTGCCCTGGAGCTATATCTTTTTTTTTTTTTTTAATATAAAAAAATGAAGAAGATCCAAGGTTCTCAGTATAGATGCATCTCTTACAGTTCCAGCATATGTGTCCCAAGTGGGGCCAGAGGATTGCTGTTAAGAGATTTTAATAGCTCCAAAATTTCCTCTGTGAGGAAAAGCCATTTCTGTACTGTTTTGGAATAAGAACTGAAGAAAAATGTTCCTGCATCAGCTTTCTTTGTCAGACTGCAGCTCTGGCAGAAGAAAATCCTGAGGGACTATCGTGACCTGAAGCTACACAGATATTTTGTTTGGTAAACTTTATTCTGTAGGAAGATTTGTGATTAACTTGTTCCAGTCCATTTGATTGACCCAGGCTGGTCTCTGTCATGTGGTTGTACCTATCTATGTTCTGCAGTACAGCAAAGGTTAAAACAATGATAATTTTGCCATTGGTTTTGTAGGGTTGGGATTTAACCTTTTATATGTCTGAATGCAAAGCAGTGTGGCCCCACAGATTTCAGGTGCATGGAGCAATGATGTGGGAATCAATTTTTCCATTGCATATAAATTTGACTTCTAAGTAGCTTTGATGAATGTGACTAGGATGTATTTTGCAGTCTGAAAATAGCATGATTATTCCCAGAACTTTCTACTCTGTGAATGAATGTTTATTGTTAAATATAACTAGTAGTATAAAGATGTACACTTAGTCTGGTACTGTCCAATAATACTCAGTACACTCCCCCTGAAAATTAAATGTATTCTGTCAGGCTGGCCTTTGCGGCATCTCCAGTGAAGTTGTTCTGTAAAGCACATGTGATTTACTGAAATTAATTTTACTACCTGTATTACTCCTTTTATTGCATTATTAAGGCTCTGATACCCATAATATGTGAGTTTGTCATTGCCTGTCCTCCTCTCTGTAGTATGTAGTTACTATACACTAGTGCAAATTCCTCAGTGTGAATTTGGAAGTACAGGTGAAGTCTAAGTGTAATTTAAATAGCATTCTTGTGTATGAGGAAAACCTCTAGTAGTTACTCAAGTGAAAACTACCTACTGGAAAGCACAGGCTCTTACAGTAAGTACACAGGCCAGAGTGCATGGGCAAGGAGGTGAGGTGCATTTTGAAGTATAACCTCTTCTAATGTCAGATGCTGCTGTAAGGAGGAGTCACTTTTATTGCAACATATCACTGCAGTATCAGGGCTGGTGATTCTGTTGTGTAGCATAAGTAAATCAGGTTGGATGTCGATGGTGAGTAGAAAAAATCTCCAGAAATAAAGTCTGGTCCTAATAATCTTATTGAGGATCCAGTAGTGAATAATTCATAGATAAATGGGTGAAGCCAGTCCAAGTAAGTGGCAGTAAAGGAGTGCAACGCTTTGTCAAATGCCCCACTCTCCATTCCCTGGCTAGTTTTCCTATGGGAGTATCCTTGCATCTCTCTCCCTCGTTAATTTACTGTGTATTTGCAAATCACATTAGAAAATATTTTTCTTCAGTAGTTACAGGTTCTAATTTCTTTTTTTTCCTCTACCATTATTTTAACTCTAACTGCTTTATATAACTCTGTAAATCCTTGTGGGAAATAACTTCTGTGAATTATATTGTGTGGAACAAAGGTATATTGTACTGAACTGCATAAGTAATTTATCTATAAATTCTTGGAACAACACTCTTCATGTGGGTCAGTTACCAGGCAATAGAAAATGTTGCATAAAGCCATTCATCAGTGGAAAAGTGGCTCAAACCAAGTCGCTGGTGGGTAAAAGCTTGATGGATTATTCTGTCTGCCTTGTGAATGCAAGTAAAGGTTTCATTCTCAGAATGACAAACAAATGTATGTTGGTACCAGGGTTTTGAATTGAGAACTGGCAGTGTTAAATAAAAGTGATAAATGAGGGTGGAAGCATCCCTTTAATAGCATATAGTAGCTACAGTATGTTCTTCTAGAGGTAGATTTCAGATGTTATTTGCTGCCAATTGTAAATGGATCCTCATTTGAGCTTCATCTGTCTATTCCAGTGCATATCTGTAAATACTTCAGAAATTAGGCTCCGCTGGCACACACTACTCACAGAAACCTGTACGTTGCAGCAGGTTGCAGTTTACTCCAAGTCATGTGCCATTTAAGTTGTTTCCCATTAAATGATTTATTGATCAGTGGCATGCACACACCTGCAAATACTGCAGATTAATATGCAAACACTGTTCCTTTGAGGGAGAAGGAAGGTTGGTGTAAACTAATTAATTTGGTAGGTTTAAGTTGACATGCATCTATTTAACTAAATATATCAATTATATGTTCAATCTGATAGTTGATATCTGTGATTACAGTAAGGAAGGGTTAGACTGAAAAAGTTCATAGCAACACTTTTCTAGTCTTTTCCTTAGGCATTTTTTGTGAGACTATCCCTAGTTCTAGTTGTTATATTACATCCTGAAATATAATCATTGCTCCTTGTCATGGGTTCAGCAGTAGCAGTCGTTTTTTCTCCTTCTTGGTAGCTGGTGCAGCACCGTGTTTTTGATTTTGGGCCTGGGAACTGTTCTTATAACACAGCCGGTATTTCTTATCTCGGGTGCTGTAAACGGTCTGGCGGGGGGGCTGGGAGCACAAAAGAATGTCTCCTTCACAGGCTGACCACCCGAGGAGGTGAAAAGAGACGTGTAATTGCTAAGAACTTCCATTATATACCTCCCAAAGTATAGAGTTGGTGACCACACTGGAAACACAAACCGGGTCAGTTTCATGATCACTGAGTCTATTGTATTAAAAATCCGTGCAATAAAGTACAATGTAACAAGAACCTTAACCCAAAACCCAGATCTGAAAAATGTTAAGAAATACCGGCTGTAAGTAAAGTATCATACACTGAACCTGTGAGAACCGGAGCAACAACTTTGAGAGCCAATAAATCAGCATTGTGACAAGTGACTATTAATCCTTGCCGTTTATCTCAACCTTTCGTGCCCCACAGTTTGGCGCCAAAAAGAACTGTCGTGGTTTAAGTCTCTAAAACTCATGAAAGTTGCTCACTCACTCCCTCATTCCCCTCTTTCTTCCCCCAGTCCTGGGGGGATGGGGAGGAGAATCAAAAGAGTTCAACTCGCACAGGTTGAGATAAGAACAGTTTAGTAACTAAGGTATAACACAAATCACTGCTGCTACCACCAATAATAATACAAGAGAAATACAAGGAAAGAGAATACAACTGCTCCTCAAGCCCGACCCAGCCAGTGCACCCCCCAGCAGCAAACCCCCCACTACCAAAAACCTGACCATGCCGTGCACCCCCAGTCCACCACCACACCCTTCCGGGTCTCTGCCCTTTGTTTTCACATCCTGGACATGACGTGCTGTGGTATGGAATAACCTCTTTGGTCAGTTTGGGTCAGGTGTCCTGTCTCTGCTTCCTCCCGGCTCCCCCTCCTCCCTGGCATAACATGAGACTCAGAAAGTCCTTGGTCAGACCAAAACACTACCAAGCAGTAACTGAAAACACTGGTGTTATCAGCGCTGCTCCCAGTCCCAAAATCGAAAACACAGTGCTGCACCAGCTACCAAGAAGGAGAAAAAACGACTGCTACTGCTGAACCCATGACACTCCTCAACATATAAAGGACGTGAAACTGTTGGAACAAGTCCAAAGGAGGGCCACGAGGATGATCAGGGGACTGGAGCACCTCCCGTATGAAGATAGGCTGAGAAAGTTGGGGCTGTTCATCCTGGAGAAGAGAAGGCTGCGTGGAAACCTCATAGCAGCCTTCCAGTATCTGAAGGGGGCCTACAAGGATGCTGCAGATGGACTCTTCATTAGGGACTGTAGTGATAGGTGAAGGGTTAACAGGTTCAAACTTAAATAGGGAAGTTTAGATTGGATATAAGGAGGAAGTTCTTTACTGTTCGGGTGGTGAGGCACTGGAATGGGTTGCCCAGGGAATTTGTGAATGCTCCATCGCTGACAGCGTTCAAGGCTGGGCTGGACAGAGTCTTGGGTGACATGGTTTAGTGTGAGGTGTCCCTGGGCATGGCAGGGGTGTTGGAACTAGATGATCTTAAGATCCTTTTCAACCCTAACTATTCTATGTTTCTATGATTCTTAATCATTCAACAAAATAATATCAATTTGAATGTACATAAGATATGTGCTTCAGAAATGACATATCTTCATCTTAATGTGACAAAATACTCTTTAATTTCTAACACTGGAGGGTGAAATACGCTGGTTAGGGCCTGATCCTGGGAGCACTGCAACAGAGGATTGACTTTAAATGTGAACATTTAACGTGAGCCTTGACTTTATCAAAACACTGCTGTTCCTTTCTGTCTTTACCACTACTTCTTTTCCTTGGCATTACTATTCCCCTATGAATTTTTAAAAACACTACAAAAGCTTAACATCTTGTGCCATAAAATATTGAAATGCATTTCTCTGTTATTTTTTTCTCCCCTTATAATTAGTCTGTTCTTCAAAAACATGTATTGGCATTTAAATACTTTATATGGGCCCACTCTTTGCTGTATAATTAATTTGCATTTCTGGATTATGTGTTCTAGACATGACATTAGATAGAGTATTGAGGGACTTCGAGCTGTTCCCTACCTGAGTAACTTCTCTGTTTCATTTTCTCAGTTAGTTATCACTGTTTGTGAATCACTCTCTCTGAGCAGGGAAGATGCTTGGGCTGAGCCTTCTGGTTCAACCCTGTGTGACACGGAAATGCCCAGCAAGAACAGGGACCTGGGTGTGGTCGGTGTGTGTTCCATGAAACTTTTTGACGGAAAGCTGAATTCAGGTGATTGCTTCTGTGTCATTCATTGGAAATCTGAATGTAGATATTTCACCTTGTTTGAAAGAAGCATGCAAAAGCTGTCAGCTGAAAGTTGTTTCTGTGATTGATCCTGAAACATTATGACTTCAATTCTTATTTTATTTAGTTTTGATCAGAAATTCAAGTTTTCCATTGAAAACACTTGATTTTCTGACTACTCACACACCCTGTATGTGTATTGAGAACACTAGATTTTCTGACTACTTTACACACCCTGTACGTGTATATTTGAAAAAGATGTAACATTGAAAATATTTAGTGTGGTAACGGTAAAATACGTTAACCTCTCTATGAAGGGCAATGGTAAAGAATGTGGTTATGACCCTGACAGCTGCTTTGTGTTTGAACCATTTAATGCCTTCAATGCTTGTGACTATCCAGTTATCCTGGTTCCTGGCTGACAAGCTTTGCGGCAGACAGTGTGTGATGTATGTCAGCTCCTCAACTAAACTTCTTATAATTTTGCTTGCTTTTATGGAAAGGTTTAACACCTTTGGGCAGGCAAAAGGGGATCAGTTTCTTTGCAACAAGATACAAATGAAGGCTTTGGGACATTAATAAAAAATAAAGAAAGAAAAAAGAAAAGCCTGTCACTGCAGAGTCATGGGCTTTCCCAGGCTCCAGCAATATGCAGCTCTGGAATTACCCAGCCCTTCACACTCTCTCTTAATGCTCTATTTAGTTACAGAACAGCCAGGTTTTATTTCCCCTACTCATGCACCCTGATCTTGAACCAGAAAGACAATTATTTAAAATTCCAGGAACTGGTTAATCTTTGACACGCTCACATCAGACAGGGCAAATCAGATGCTTTGTGTAATGCAGACACCTGTCTTGTCAGAATTGTTCTGAGATCAAAAGGGTAGAGGTGGGTTAGGAACCAGTAAAGATTTATGGAGCTGTTTCTGCAGCTGTGAGATCTCCCTTCAGCAGGGGAAAATCCCTTGTGAAACACATCATCTACATTGTGGTTTTCCTTACAGTCTTGATCGTGCTCTATCTTAGATGTAAATTTCAGTCAGCCTTTTGGTGATAGCGATTTTACATCTTGAATTCACGTTAAACCATGTCAAAAAAAAATGGTATGTTTTTTGCTTTCTGATGGTCCAGCTCTGTGTTAGTCTGATCAAGGCACTGAGTTACGGGGAAAAAAATTTGCTATTAGATGTTTTTTTATGGATGAGTGCATATTTTTCTTCTTTTAATTTTTTTTCCTTTATAGACCAGACTGAAAGATGTATTTGATCACCAGAAGTTAATTATTAAAGAGGGAAAGGAAAATTAATTTCAAAAGTATATGGTTCTTAACATTCATGGCAAACTGTCAGCAATTCAGTTTCTTTCAAACTCTGTGAACCTTTATTATTATGCATCTGAGTAACAAATAGAAGTAAAGACTAGAAAAAAATTACAGTAACTGAGGGAATAACATGTTTTTTTCTTACCAGCTAGCAAAGGAAAGAAGGCAAAAATGGTGAAGTTCTAGGATGGGTTTCTGGGTCTGGCTGGTTCACTGATTTACATGCTATGTTGCATCTGTTCATCTAATTAAAGCCATTTCTACAATAATGCAAGCAAGTATACTAAAGAACAACATTTATCAGCAAAGATTGTTTTGTGCAAAATAACACATATTTCAGTAGCAAAAATTTGAAATATGTCATTAAAGAATATGGTGATTTAATAGTTCTTTGATTATGGAAACTATTTGGAAGGTGGGGTGAATAGACAGGCATTTGACAAGTATGCTACTCATTGTCTACTGTGCTTGTGCTGATACAGTTTGATAGGCATTGGATAAGACCCCAAATTCACTGCACTCCATGAGATTTGAGTCTTTCAGGGCTTTCACTTAAAAATTCATTAAGAAATAACCATTCTAGGCAGAGCTCCAACCAGCTGGCATGTTGGCTACTAACCCTTTCAGAAACAGGATCTAAGGGCTTTCACATGTTTGCAAATCAACCACTCTTGATATGTGTGAACTTTCCCTCTCTTCCCCCCCCCCCCCATCACACCATATGCATAAAAATAGCAGATGGCTAATTCAAAAAAATCCTGATGCATTTTGAACCTTTGCTTCAAAATCGCACCTACTGTGAAAGTAGCCACAGGAATTAATGCACCCAATTTCTAATGCAATGCATAGAAAGTATCTACAGAAAGCCTCTTGGAAGATCGTAGAAAGTAAAAAATTAAACTTCTGGGTTTTGTTATAACTGTGTGAGATGGTGGGTTATTCTTTTGAAAACATCCCAATAACATAAAGACATTAGAATATTATTAAAGTTGATTTCAGAACAAAATAATCTGCCTCATACCCATTGAAAACTTGATTCCTTCTCTAAGTCAATATGGTACTTCAGTGGATGCTTAAGTTATTGTCAACAGCAGCATGGTCACGTATTCTTGCACACCTTACTTTTGAATCATAAGCACTTACAGTATATGCAACTTGAAAAGTATGATGATGTCATCTGTCATGTAAAGTGGATTTTCCTATGCTAAGTGTTAAAACAAGTTCCAAATGAGTTAATTTCATCAAAATTCCAGTGCAGTGTCTGACATGAAATTCTATATTGCCACTTTATTAATATAAAATGATTTTGTTCACTTTGTTTTGACTTTAGTCTGCCCAAATGTGTTTACAGACAAGGTTGGCTGTGCCATTTCTTTGGCCTTCAGTTTATGATGACATTTTAAAAACATATTTCTCTACCTATGAAAACAAAATGCCACAACTGATATTAATCACCTCAAAAGTGAGTTCTCTGTTTTCCATACCTGCAGTGCCCTTTCACTGTAGAAACTGAATCTCTGCATAACCGTTGAGCCTTGGTCAAAGCCGTGCCTGTCCTCTTCGACATCCATACACCAAATTCCTGGCTGTGATTCACCCCACCTGGTTTCTGTGCATGGTCATTTAATTTCAAAATACTTGTAATAGGCTGGAGGGTGGAGGGTCTGTATGGTTTTTGGGTGCAGTCCTTTCTAATTGGTAAAACATCTGCTTTTTGGAAATCTGTCCAAATCTGTCTGCAGATACTATAGGAGTGAAAGTCCAGTCTGGGCTGAATGCCAGCTAAGCACTATGCTTAAGTAATAAGCACAATTATCTTGCTAATAAACACCAACTCTGAATTAAACTCCTGTTTATAGACATATAGCATGCTAAATGTTAAGTGGAATGAATTAATATCTGAAAGAGGTTCTGTGAGGAGCATTATCACCTACTTTGAAGTAGTCTTGGCCTTTTCTTTCCATTTGTCACTATAAGATACATCATCAGTCCTCTGATCGTCTGTCATGGTTTAAACCCAGCAGGTAAGTAAATACCACTTAGCCACTTGCTCACCTCCTCCAGATGAAATGAGGAGAAGAACTGAAAGAATGTAAACCCCTTGGGTTCGGGATAAGAACAATTTAATAACTGAAGTACAATATACTACTACTATTACTAATAATAATGATAAGGGGGTAACAAGTGGAGAGAATATGAAACTAAAAGGGGAAAGGAAAAAAACATTAAAAACAACTGGTGCACAATACAATTGCTCACCACCCACATGTTGATGCCCAACCCAAACAGCGAGTGGTCCCTTCTGGAAAATTTCCCCCAGCATGACATACTGTGGTATGGAATATCTCTCTGGCTATTTTGGGTCAGGTGCCTTGTCCCTGCTCCCTCCCTGCTTCCCATGCCCCTCCTCACTGGCAGTGCATCAGAGATTGAAGAGTCCTTGATCAGGGTATGTGCTACTGAGCAACAACTAAAACATCGGTGTGTTGTTAATGTTGTCCTCAGACTAAAGCCAGAACATAGTACTGCACCAGCTACTAGGAAGAAAACTAACTCTAGTTAGTTACACTGCCAAAACTAGGACAGCATCACTGAACATTTTGAGATGAGTTGTATATGAAATATGATCCCAAAAGATCCTTCACAAGTAGAGAAAGGTATTATTCATATTTAACAACTTGAAGACAGAGCTAGTGTTTAGTCCAATTAAATAGGCTGCAAACTTGTTGTCAGCTGCAGTCTTTAAAATGTTTTATTGTGTCATCTCTGTCCTACGCTAGTGTGAGGCAGGTCTCAAAAGGAAGAGAAGAAGGTAAGGTCTGTATTTTGGTTTTCCTTGCATTTTAGACTGGAGAGTTTTTTGTTCCATTTCTGTCAAACACTGACAGATGTTCTTTCTGCAGTCCTTAAACAGTTTTGAACACCTGTGTTCCATCCACTTCCCTCGTACTTTCCTTTTAAGTTTTAGTCTTAATGGGGATCCATCTAGAGGTGTATTTAGTTTGTTGTACAGAGCACGAGCAGAAGAGACTATTCCTTCCCATGGAGGTAGACCCAGGAGAGGGCAGGCTGCTCTGAAGGCCCATCACAAGCAATTTCCCTTTAAATCCTTTATTTCTGGGTTTGGGGAGAGATTCGTGAATCATTGCCATCTGTGTGCTGCTGCACTGACATTAATCGAGCTCCTCTGCCAGGTAACTCTTCCCTATGGGCCCCTCTTAAAGAGAATTTTCCAGTTCAAAGGCTCTGCAGAAATGTGATGTATCTCAGCTACTCCAGAGAGACCTCTGAGCCAGCAAGGCATTTGTTGCTGAAATCCCTCTATCTGTAGTTATAGGGAGGCTTTGTGTGATGTGCATCTCTGTCCTGGTGGGATCCCTTGCGCAGATGGGGAGGTGGTGAGTGGTCCTCTTCTTTGCTTATTTGTTTCCTGCTGTTTCTTTGAGTTGATTTTCACCTACCCTTTACACTGAGCCCCTCCTGCACGAGTAAGGATGTGTGCTTTCTTCTTCCCATTTTTTTTCTCTTTTACATTTCCAAACCAGTACTTTAGGTCAAGATACAATTTCCTGGAGTAGCTATATGTCTAATATAATGCCCTTGAAGAAGACCTTTCTGAAGTGCTGCTAGCACAGGCATGACTACTTCCCTAAGGTCCTCAGTGTCCACCATAGATTGTCAAAACAGGTGACTCACCTGGACTTAACGTGTACAGGCTCACTTGTTTGAATGTAGAAATGCACTCATGACTTTATGTTGGAGAAGAAAAATTATGATAATGCACAAAAATGCTAATTGAAATTGATTGGTTTTGCTGTACAGTCTAGAAAAGCACTAATGAAAGCAATGTAATTAGACAGCATGACATTAGGAGAGGGTGAGGCAGCAAAATAGGAGAATGAAGATACAGCACAGAACAGTGTAAAAAGGGAAAAATTAAATAGAAATCTGGCTTTGTGTCTGCCTTCAGTGCTGAGGAAACAGCCAACGAGAAGTGGGTGCAGTTTCCAGGTAGACTGAGGCAGGAAGCGTAGCGCAAGGTATGTGTAAGGCTGGGGCACCAGAGTGATCAGCCCCTGCCAGGAGAGCAGCCACTGTGGGGCCTCTGACTGTGCTTTGGGTGTGGGACAGTGCCGAGCTATCCAAACGCTTCTGCCTTTGGGCACGTGATATAAACATGAATCAGCCTTGCTCACTTGAAAACATCGCTCAGACCATAGTGTGGCTGTGAGATGTGTAGAAAATAGAAACAGAAGTTTTCTGGTGATTTTTGCTTGATTAGGGTTTTTTCATGATTCTACATTAAGTCATCCCAAAGTCCTATGACTCCTAGAGACTTTGCTCTAATTTCCAAGAAATGGTTTAATTTTCTTCTGTGCATCAAATTTTTATGCCAAAAAATTGGGAAAGTCTGCCCATGATTGTTGATGAGATTGTTTCTAATCAGTCGTATAGAGATATTCTAAACCAATGCCTGTGTAAGAAGGTAGTTTAGTTTGGGGTGATTTATTCTTCTCAATAAATGTTTTGCAAGTAGTTTTAAGGATCAAGCAGCTTTAACGATCATGTTATCTGATAACTATTGTGTTATTGTGCCAGAATTAAAACATAAAATCATTTAATTACCCCATTCTGTATGTTCAGCACTTCACGATATTTTCACTTTCCATGTCATGAAATTGGCGCATCCCCAGGCAGATTATAAATTGTGAGATATCACTGTCGGAGGTGAGTATCCTTGAGTGGAGGCATTTGGGGGATTGGGGAGTAAGAGGGAGGGAGAAGGAAAAGACAAACTAGAATTTGCTTTACCACTTTCTTTGAATTTGTCTTCTTTAAAGCTGATTAATTTATCAGGCAGAATATTTGTAGACATAGCAGGCAATTGAGTTTAAAATTCACTTTCTATAAATATTCTCCAATATGAATATTAATGCTAGAATGCTGAATGTCTGAGTGGGGGTTTTTGTAGCTTTGTTGGTTTGTTTTTTGTTTTGTTTTGTTTTAACTAATGAAGATATCACAAATATTACACTCAAACATCTGTATGTACAGCAAAACTGAACCCCACTGTGAAACAGGATAACAAATGTTAACATTTTAGCTGCTCATAAACCACAGAAGCCATTTGGTAATGGTAATTATCTACAGATACTGTCTAGTAATTCATACATTTAATAACTTTCATATAACTTGGGAAACTTGAGGAGGGAAAAGGATTGCTCATATGCTACTGATGATAATAAATTCATTATTATTATTTCACTGAAATATTCATTGGTTTGTTATTTCACACACAGCTTCCCATACTCTCCATATTTATCCTAACTGTCTGTGCCAATTAAAATAATTATTCTGACCCAGTCCAAATAGATTTTGTGCTCATACAGTAGCTTCTCTTACTCCGCACAAAGAAACGAGCTGTTGAAATGTAATTGATGTGATTAGACCAGAAAAGGAGCAAAATCTCTTATTGGCCCTTCACATGGTGGCTTAAGAGAGGAAAATTGATGTGTGGAAAAATGACAATATTCGAGTAAAGAATGGGAAAATGGATTGGTAACAACTTAAGCAGCTGCTACTTTCTTTCTGGGGTTTTTTGGTTTGCTTGTTTTGTTTCAACAGCTGCCGGGAAAGAGACCTTCGGGAGTTGGATTGTTTGACATTTCAGGGGTGATAAAATGGAAGCACTTGGTCAGAATAATTCTAATGCCTTTCTCTGTCCACCTTGGCCCCCTGCCACTGGTAAACAGTTCAGCTCAGCAGGAAGAAATTTTGGTGGTTTCTTTTTTTTTTTTTCCCTGACAGCTTTGAGGATTTTGTCTATCTGATTTTTGACAAAGTCAGAATCAATGTTCCACCAGACTTGCTCATGTCTTGTAGCATTCTGGTGGGACTTCTATCGCGTCTATCAAGATGGATGAATTACTTTTATAGATAAGCAACCAGAACTTCAGACAACTTTTCTCCCTTGGCAAAAAATAACTGCATCAGCTTTCTACTCTACTGGGGATGGCTCGAATTCAAAAGCTTGTCACAGGTTATCCAATATTTTCATTAGCTTTTGGTGAATGGAGAGTCCCTGGCAATTTTTATTGACTTCTACAGAAGTAAGGAGAAAGTCCTTTTAATTTAATTTTTCCCTTCTGTTTTCTACTGTAAGGCATTGATTCTTGATTATTAGTGCTGCAATCTTTATTATAGTTCATCCTTTATTTTTTTTTCTGGTACATTACTTTGTCCTTGTTAATCCGTCTAGCCCAATAGGATGGCTTTTATTTAGAATCATGGCTTCTTAGGGCCTTGTCCATTCAGGTGCTGAATATCTCCAAGACCCTGCAACCTCTCCGGGAAACCTCTTTGCACTTGATTATCTTCACTAATTATCTTCATTTATCAGCTCAAATAACCCCTCTTGGAATATCCTGGCTGTCTGCTAAATGTTTTTGTAGGGATGGCACCTCCTAGAACCCAGTCTTGGAACCCATGAACACAATTAACAATTTGCAGTTTTAGTCTATTTCTTACATGTATTATGAGTTTGAAAGACAGCCTTTTGCGGGCTTTATGGACTTTGTAACTCAGAAGTATTCATTCAATTATATGTGCCTAGCTTTGCCAGGAGCTTAAGACATCTGCTTCTTAAGCATGGTACCACTGCCTTTCCCCAGGATGGTTAACCTGGTAATAGGATTTTATTTTCTCTCTCATGTGTTCCCCTAGTTAAAGTTCATGGGGATTTCAACCATGAGTAATACATGTCATAATTCTATAAACTGTCATGATTTATAATTACTTATTCTACAGGAATGCTAAAAGGCCAAGAAATTACATATAAGTTTTCTTGCATTAACAATGGTGCACATGCTAACTGACTTGACTAAGAATTTGAGAGGATGCGAAGAACGGTAATGGAGGGACTGGAGAATTAAGGTAAATAGCACTATGTACTTTCACTGATGTGCAGTGCACTTATATCAGCATATTGTTATTGCTATGCTATTTTTATACTTTAGATATGTAGATAAATATTTGTCAATAGTTCTCATTTTTAGTTTTATATAGGAATTGCTATGACTGAATAAATGCCTTTTCGTATGTTGTCTTCAGAATGAATTTAAATGGGAGAAGACTGCAGCAGGTCTCTGAGCTTGTCCAGGAACTTATTGTAATTGCCTGCTCATAGCACTTGAAGGATCAAAACCATTACTGTTAATGGGCATTGCATGCTTGACTCAAACAGCTGCCAAATGTTGAATCACATTCTGTCTAAGTATCCTAGCACTGTGCTCTCGCAGTGCAATCCCAGTTAAACCTGAGATACAGGATGCAGGTCCTGCTTTGTGAATTATGGGGATAAAGTCACAGTTAAGTATCAGGCTGTTTTGGCAAAATTATTTTAGAATACATGTTATTTTTTTTCACTTAGGGAAACAGTGCAGCCAAAGGTGAGTGGAAGAAGTATGATCCTTTCATGCAGTTCTGCATATTTCTTGCTTAGAATACCTCAGGGATATACAAAAATATTTAGTCTGCCCAAGGATATAGGTGAATATGCATTGGGACTTAGGTATGTGGCCCAGCATGTGTACCTTTGTGTATTTTAAGTATTTTGAACCATTTTGAAATACTCCTATTTCACAATCTGGCTACTGAATGTTATATTGCAATTTAAAACATGTGGTCTGTCTTTAATAGAGGTACACAGCCCCATGTAAAGATGTATTTATATCACATGACTATGTTTGATTTTTATTCAATAGAGTTGGCAATCTTGGTTCACTGGAGTGCCTAAAAGAAAACATAATAATCAGCTGTGTAAAAGTGATTTTATAGTACAAATTGGCTTGCTGGGACAGGGGGAGTTTTTTGACTGTTATTTTCTCAGTGGAATAGTGATGTGACATCTGAAATGACAGTCAGGAACTAGATTCTGAACTGCCACCTTCATCTCTTAATTAGTAGGAGTAATTCTTTTGAACAAAATATGGTTATCATCAAGTTCATTCTGTCCCACTGAGATTAAAGAATACTTGAATTTCAGTTTTCCTTTTTTTTTTTTTTTTTTTTTTCCCCAGTCTCAGAGGCAGGATAATCCTTCTAATTACATCATATTATCCACTGTTATTCAGGTGTCATCTGTAGTGATACTGGCATCTTCTGCAGATTACTTTCAGTATTTAAACAAGCCTTTCCAATATATTTCTCATTCAACAGATGAAGTTTGGTCTAGTGGAAGTTGTTTGATATTATACTCTCCTTGTTGCTTGTTAAATATTAAAAAATGCTGTTAAATGCTTGTTTTTAACTCACTGTATTCAAGGTATAGTAAATACTGGGATTTTGGTTTGCACAAAAAATCATAGCTATTTGTTGTTCCCGTTCATGAGCTTAGTGGCACACGTTAAGAGACCACAGCAGTGAAACTACTGCACAGATAAGTCATCAGCTGGGATATAGCTGTATTTGGTATAGCATGCAGTAAATGCTGAGTGGATCACTGTATATGTATGGGAAGGTAAGCAGTATACTGAAGGAGAAACCCAACTGTCTTGTTAACTGCAGCATGTTTAGATTTTTCAGGCAATGACTTCACTTGTCTCTGGCACGTTCAGTTTTTAATGTCAATTTCTTACATATTCACTATCTCCACTTAGTTCCTTTTATGGTTGCTTCCAAAGCTTCTATTCTTAACTTGTATTTGGTATCTCTAACCAGATGATAAAGAGCCAAAGAGTAATAGTGCATTCCTATTCGCTGAGCTGGCAGCTGGTGTGAATCTGGATACACAGGTATGCAGCAGGGTCAGCTTTTCATCTATTTGCCTGGCTTACCTCACTATCCAGCTCGCACAAGGCTTTTGGTCTGGACTGCAGGTGTGAGACACTTCAGTTTCCTAGCAAATATGGGCTGCCCTCTGCCAAAATAAATAGGCGATCCCACTGATTTTGGTCAAGAATGGGTTAATATTTGGGTTTTCTTGCAGTAATGAACCCTACAACCTCTTCCATAGCCAGGACAGCCACTGTTTTAGAGCCAGGCCTTGGCTATTGATGAGAACTGCAGGTTCTCTACCGGTCCTTCCCAGTGTGAAGTCTCTAAAAGCACACCTTTCCCTCCACTTGGACACAGGGATGCAGGCTGGTAACTGTTCTTTTGGGATCAGATCCCTATTGCTTTAAGTTTGCTTTAACATAACTGTAGTCTTTGTTTTTTGCAGGTGGCGTTTTAGGTGAAGATGTGGGTTTCTAGCTTTGTCTTTTCACAATATGATTCAAGTCTGGAAGTTCCATTTGCATCTGGCTTTGTTGTTTTTCTTGGTGTTGTAGTACTAATACACTGTTATTGACAGAAAGATTGGATAAGGAGGACTTAATCTTCCTCAAAGCAATACTTTCTATGTATTTGCTCCAGGTCTGATGTACCGATGCTCCAGTATTTCAGTATGGGCTTGGTCATGCAGGAGGGACCAAGCTGGCAGCTTGCTCTGTTAGAGGAGGCTTGCTCAAAACTGTGTTTTCTGTGACAGATTATGCTTGAAAACTCCTAAATGGTTCTGAAAAAAGTTCTTGTCAGAGAAAGCAAGGCTGAGAAAGACTCTTGAGTGACACTAACAAGCATGCCCCTTAAGGCAATTAAAATGGATTAAAGTTGTGTGATGGCTTCTTTGTCGTGCTGCAGTGTTGAGTTCTATGTGATTTGGGATAAAAGAGAAGCCAATTTATCTCTATTTTATTAAATTTGTACACACATGCTGCTGCAGTCATGGCTACTTTCCCCTTCATCTCAGAGAAGCTGGTGAAACTTTGTAATTCATCAAGTGTTTGTATTCTGTGGGCAGGTTCAGCTGTGAGTGTTGCTTTCCTGCACTTACCAGAGGAAAAAGAGAAGGGAATAAAGGGATTTTAAGCATTTCAGGAATACCATGGAAAGGCTGGCACAAAGTGGATTTTGGGCTCTGTTTTGTGCATGACTAGTAGACTTCCATGCTTTGTAGAGAGACAAAACAGAAAATGTCATTTATGGTACGAACATCTACATTGTATTCTCTACTGAAGCCAATGTGTTGTAGTCACAAATGGTGTCATGTGTGAATTCCTCATGATGCGCTGAAAGTATTAAACCCATCCTTTGCTGGTGAAATGCCAACATGTTAAAAAATAAATCCAGTCTCTCTATTATAGATATGAAAGAAACCCTGTTATGGGTTCAGCAGTAGCAGTCATTTTTCTCCCTCTTGGTAGCTGGTGCAGTACTGTGTTTTCGATTTTGGGACTGGGAGCAGCGCTGATAACACCAGTGTTTATAGTTACTGCTTGGCAATGTTTTGGATTGATCAAGGACTTTCTGATTCTCATGCTATGCCAGGGAGGAGGGGGAGCCGGGAGGAAGCAGAGACAGGACACCTGACCCAAACTGACCAAAGAGGTTATTCCATACCACAGCACGTCATGCCCAGGATGTGAAACCGGAGGGCAGAGACCCGGAAGGGTGTGGTGGTGCACTGTGGGTACACGGCATGGTCAGGTATTTGGTACTGGGGGGTTCGCTGCTGGGGGGTGCACTGGCTGGGTCGGGCTTGAGGAGCAGTTGTATTCTCTTTCCTTGTATTTCTCTTGTATTATTACTGGTGGTAGCAGTAGTGATTTGTGTTTTACCTTAGTTACTAAACTGTTCTTATCTCAACCTGTGCGAGTTGAATTCTTTTGATTCTCCTCCCCATCCCCCCAGGACTGGGGGAAGAAAGAGGGGAGTGAGTGAGAGAATAAAACTTCGTGAGTTATTAGCCTGAGTGAGGCTTAAACCATGACAAACCCGTGGCAGCTAGAGGTCAAATTGCTTTCAAAAGGTTTGAAGCTAAATTTTACGTTGAAAGTGACAGAAAAGGGAAGAGCTTTAATTTTTTTCCCCCTCTAAGTTCCATTTCTACTCTGCCAGGTCACAGGTTTCGTCAGATCCATCATTCATTGGGCTTTCAGCTTGTGTATATGTTAGCAACCGATATCACTTTTCAGCTGTTGGTCAACCTGGGTTATGGGTCCTATGAATCCATCAACAAAGGGTGTACAAGCTTACTTTCACTTTGTGATGTAAACTTGCTCTCAATTCCATTATGTCAGCATGTATCTTTTGAATTCAGGAAGGAGGATTGGACTTCTATATAGTGTGTTGGTGATCCATGAAAAGCACCCTGGGATAGAAAATTTATTTCTCAGAGATGGTTTTGTGCTGTGACACTGGATTTCATCTGTAAAGTATCCTGTGTATATGTGAAAACCAAATGTCACCAAAGGCAGGATTCAATGGTACCAAGAACTGGGAAAGTTTTGGGAGCGATGAATGCTGCAGAGGGTGGTGCAAGAGAGGAATTTGGAGCAGAGCTGGAGATGTGGGGAGCACGGGTGGCCTTGTCCAAGTTCCCAGCATTTTGTCTAGCTCCGTAGTAGAGGATGTATGTGTAGCATCAATGCACATAGCATATATGATTGTTTTTCCAATAGTGGTATGTTTTTACAGGAGATGTTAAGGGATTAAAGTCTGTGAATCCTCTTTAGCTGCTCTGGGGATCACAGCTTCCAGAGGACTTCTATAATTTCTCAAAACCTGTAATAAAATGCCAAATAAATGAGCTTAGAAGCTGTCAAAAAAGCCTCTGATGGCCATTTAGGAAGGCAGGTTTTCAGGGAGATATCAAGAAGCTGTGCTATATCGTGTCCCTGCTTGAACGGAGATGCCACAGTACACTGGTCTCCTCAAAATGGGCTGAAAGTCTGCTCCTGAGACGGCAGCAATTAGAGTGAGTGATGGACTGGGAGTAAGGTGTCCCCTGCTTGGTGCTAATAGGGCTTGGGAAAATGCCTGCTGTCTCTATCAGGTGCTTTCCTGTGTGGTAGGATCAAACAGGTAGAGCAAACCTGCTGTACCGGAAGTGCTGGAGATGCAGTGGCAGCTCCCTTCACTCCCTGCCATTCTGCAGGAGAAGCGATTGATCGGGCTTTTAGCTGCTGCAGGAATGTTGGACCATCCGGCCCATCACAGAAGTGGATAAATTAGAACTTTGTGCCCTGTTGTCTGCTGAGCTTATCTGTGTTTATTGATAATGCCCACACTGGTTTGGAAGGAATTTATCACAGGCAGGGGAAGGATGAGAGGATAATCTTGGAAAAAGGCTTGATCTGTGCTAGAAAATCAGTAAGACTTTGGGCTAGAAATTTGAGAGCAAGTGTGCCACCTCTGACTGCAGTCTGTAAGTAAGCTGAACCTATTGAAATAAATGGTCTATAAGTCAGCTAACATAACATGCACGTCCATGTCTTTCTTATGTTCGGGCCCCAGAGCTGGACAAAGTATTCTGGGGGAGGGATCTCATGACCACACAACTTGGTGTGCTTGACAAACTTGCCAAGGGTGTACTTAATTCTACTGTCCATGCTGCTGACAAAGATGTTGAACAACACCAGTTCCAGTACCAGTCCCTGAGGAATGCCACTTGTTTCTATAGTTTTCATACTGTCCATTCTTCTTCAGCCATTTCATCTCTTAATCACCCCTTCTCAAGCTGCTGTGGAGTTAATCCAGTTGTCAGACATCCCATTAGCATTACTCAGGTCTCTGGCCAGAAATAAACTTCAGCCATAGACTGCAGGTCTGCTGTGCCAGTTTAATTCACAAATAAAGCAGTGCTGCAGAGAAGCCTTTGTGAGGGTTCCCACCACATGCCTGAGATGAAACTGGGGGACTAATCATGTGTTTGAGGGCTGCATGGGTATTCTGCAGCAGCAGCCTTGCACTGAACTTTTGTGCCCGTGGTGTACATGAAAGTATTTGCAGGGGTTTCTCTATCATGGGCTCGAGGGTAAATTGATCCATCTAGGATGGGGTAAAACCACATTCAAGGCTGTGGGAAGGGTAATTCTGGTGTTGGAATGAGGTATGGTGTGCCTGTTACTCTTACATGAAAGGAAGGTGCAGGTGTCACAAGTTACTGCAATCAAGAAAATGTTAACCAATTACTCCACCTGGAATTACACTCACTGCTTTTAGATGCTTATCTAATGAAATTTTAAGTCACAGAGAACACATATATATACACACACACATACACACAATCACAACCAAATAGTTCAAAGTGCTCTGTCAGAAATGGGATACCCAAAAATATGATCTATGTTTTCTTCCTCTGCAGGTGTCCAGGGAGTTATTAAAAATTAAAGATGCCTTTAAGGAGCTTCCCAGAAACCTGTTAAAATGTAGGACATAGTGTACCAGCAGGTTACAAAATGAAACAACTTTTATGCAATATATTGTGCTGTAAAGCAGTTTCTTTCCAAGTACCTGAAGTATTTCAATTAAGAAGAATAATGATCAAGGACAAACAGCATGTTAGTAAGAAGAGATTAGATTATTTCTATGGTTACTGTGCTGGAGCTGCAACTAGAAGAAGAAGTTTTAAGATCCATGTTACATTTATTAAAAATACGATACTAATGGCCAATTCTTTTCATCTTGGGTCCCCTCCCCCCCCCCCCCCCTTTTTAAGGACAGGATATAGAAGAGATCTCAGACTGTGATGTAACTTTATCAGTTTAAAGTTATTTGCATATTTCACTGCTTTGGCACCAAACATGGTGAAAAATTTGGCAATCCATACACATTTAAATTCCAATCATACAGGGTCCCGCAAGCAGCAATATTGTACTGTTGCTGCTTCTTAATTGAAGGCAAGCACCATAAAACAAACAGGGCTAAAAGTGTAGTGTGTTCATTTATCATCCTACCAAACTTTTATGTTAGGGGTTTGAGGGTTCGTTTTATGTGTTTGGGGGGAGGACGTTTGTTTCTTTTTAAATCAATAGCTTTCAGAGAGCATTGCGGTATCACTACCTGTGTTTTGCAGGCAGTTCAGGAACAAGGTGGTTTGATTTATATTATCCAGCACCCAGGTAGCACAGCTAGAAGGTACACCCAGGTAAGCCAAACATCCTGCTTTGGGCTTATTTGATCAGAATTATAACAATTACTGAGTAAATGGGTCTTGTAAGAACTTGAGGGAACAATTGTCTGTCAGTGCCTCTCCTAAAAGAAGATTTGTCTGTTGTAACAAACCAAGGTGAAGCAAAATGGGGTGAATATAAAATACTTGTGGGTTCCTTCAGTCTCCCAGCCTGCTAGTCTACCAGGAAATGTCTTTTCAACTCTATGATCTCTTCTTTCCACATGTCCTCCTGGAGTGGTACTGTAGCAACCGTGACTAATAGAGTGGCACTGGAATAACTGTTGTATAGTATTTACGTTAACAGTAAATGGTTGTACTTGGTTTTAGGTGTTGGGGATGGAAATGGCTGCAAAAGATGTGCTTGAAAATATTTTTAAAGATCACTTAAAGGCATGGAAAAAGTAGAAAATACGCACAATGCTCGTTGACTATTGAGAAAAGATTTTGTTTTAACAATGTTCCTATTCCTCATCTCCCCCTGCCTGTAGAACTTACAACAAGAACTGTATGGAGGTAGTACTAAAAATAACCAAAGCCCTCATTTTCTTTGTGAAGAGAGGAAATTACTGAATTAGGGTGGTTGCTCTTGTTGCTAAACAAGCATAGACAAAATATGCAAAGAAAGAGCAACCAGGGTGCGTTTCTCTGGTGCCCATGCTTAAAGTGTCTGGGCTCAGTCTCCCATCTCCTGGAGGAATAAGCAGTGCTGCTCTCTCAGCTCAGCCCCTCTCTTTGGGTGGTCAGGGCACTTCTTAAGATTTCACCTCAGATGGGAGCAGTAGCTTTTGCCTTGCACAAAGGCAGGAAAGATACAGTGAGAAATTTAAAAGAAAAAAGAAAAAAAGAAATTATAAAAGAAGGAAGAACACAGGAACCCACATCTTCCCCTCAGGCTCTTGTCAGTACTTAGTAAAGGTGATGATACAAGGACAGCAAATCCACTTCCTTATTCTACTGTATTAAAAGTTTATGAGGAACAATATTTGCTTTCAGTTCTCCTTTGGGATGGGTGGTGAAACATGATGTTGATTGCACTAGCATTGCATTAAGCTATAGAAGACTGTGTGTGTTTGGATAACTGTGTGCTGAGTTTTGATGTCTTCTCAAACCTGCAAGATTATGATGCTCTTGATTTGTATGATTTCCTGCCACACTTCATCCAGCTTCAGTAGGAAAGAACCATGAATTGCTTTTGTCATTATTGCATTTCATGTTTAAATTCATTAATTAGAACATGGGTTTATTTTTACTGAGGTGCTGGAAGTTGTTCCTTCCCCCCCTTTCCCCTCCCCATCCCCCCAATTTAAAAATTAAAAATATTTTCTTGTAATTATCATGACTGATTTGTAGCTTAACTGCATCAGGCACCTTTAGATTACCATAGTCTGACCAGAAGTTTCTAGAGGCATCCTGAGATACCTTTGCTCTAGGATTAGATCATTTTGCTGCATTAGAATTTAATACTAATTTCCTATTTAGTAAAACACAGGCAATCTGCAGCCATCAGCTTCTGAAGGAGAAAAAGGGAACTGAAGGTGGAGCTGGAGGCAGAGTGCCCATCTGCCCCTGTGGACCTGGTTTGGGGACAGGAAGTTGCTGGAGGAATGGCACTGGAGGGGTGGGATGGGGACTGTCAGGTCCAGCCACTGGGAACCATTGTGGTTAATGGAAACTGAGTACACTGCCATCTGATTTGTTCTCGGGAAGGTCTGGAAGTGACCACCTACTTAATGGAGAGCTTCTGAGGTAGAGAGGAAGTGGGTCTTGTTCTGCAGATTTTCTGTGGGAAATCTTATCATCAGGGATTGCAAAGAACCTGGTTCCCTCCAAGGTGTCATGCTTGCTTTTATTTTGACACTTTATTTTATGTGGGTCCTCAGACTTGTCAGAGAAATTCAGGTGATGTTTCTTCGGTCTTGTTTCGCTAAGAAAATCATTTGGATACTTGTTTTAGTTTCTTATTAAATAGCATGTCAAATTAAAATAAGAAATAATAAATAGAGATGATAGCAAAATAGGGAATTATAACAATCTTTGGAAGTTTTAGGTAAGGTATATTAAAGTGGTAATTTTTGCCTTGCTACACTAGCTACACTTTCTAGACTGCGCTTTCCTCCCTACACTAGGTTTGAATGGAAAACAAGTCATAATGTCATCATCTCCACGTAATTCTATTACTAAATTGTCAGAACATAGTCATATTTCTAGCAGCAATGACTCAACTCCATTTCCACCTCCACATGGATCAGCAGTGACCTTGACATTCTTGGTCAGTGCTCATGTAGAGATGGCTTGGCCGGCTCAGATGCCAAGCTGTGGAGTATAATTTCCTGACAAATGGTATCTGGGTGTGTAATTGGCTTCTGGGCTGTCCCTGCACAGCTACAGAGCCTTTTCCTGAGCCTCTCAGCTGGTAGTTTTTAATGACCAGGAAACCATGAACCTTGTACAGAACTCTGGATCCACACAACTGTTACTGGTTTTATACATTTTATATGATCCCCTCAAAAGCATTTTAAGCAAGATCTATTATCTGATTTTTAAAATGGACTATCAGACTAAGGGTGGAGTTTTTAATTAGTGGCAAACGTGGAATCATTATCATACAAGAGAACACTAAAAGGCAAAATTGCATAAGCAGAGTCCAAAAGTAAAATTTCCAGCCTTAAGTGATTTAGGCTAATTCTTGTCCCTGGGGATGAAATGATGCAGTAAAGTAACGGATGCTTAAGATCTCCTCCCTTCTCCTTTGTACTTGCTGATTTGTCCATTAAAGCCTGGGCAGCTGCCTATTTGGCCATTATTGCTTTTCCCATGCAGGTGTGCAGGAAAACATTAAGAGCAGGTAAGCTCTGCTTCTATTTCTACATATGCTACCCAACACAGCTTCACCAGCGTTGGAGGGGAAATAGGATGCACCAGAAAATGTCCTGGAGCATGGAGATCTCCACATGTGAGCCATATCGGTGTGCAAGAGCTATGTGGGCAGCAAAGTTTTGTGCGTCTGTCTTGGGGCACATTAAACCTCACAGTTCTGTAATCACAGATTCTGCTCCCGTGAGAAGCAAGTAAGTGGCTATTACTTCCAAGGAGGAAAGGACTACTAGAGAAAGAGCAGCCTTATACCAAGCCTTGCTGCTGTTATAGGCACTGTTCCTCAGGATGGCTGCTAGGATGCAGGACGTATTTGTCTAAAGCAAATTTCCACTGAAAGAGAGGATTGCTCTGGAGCAAACTTAATCTCCGGAGGTGAAAGACCCCCATGATTAAAGGATAATTCAGGATGTACCTCCTTAAGAAAAACTTTAATATAACTGTGTCATGGGTTCAGCAGTAGCAGTCATTTTCCTCCTTCTTGGTAGCTGGTGCAGTGCTGCATTGTTGATTTTGGGCCTGGGAGCAGCGCTGATAACACCAGTGTTTTCAGTTACTGCTTGGTAATGTTTTGGTCTGACCAAGGACTTTCTGAGTCTCATGCTCTGCCAGGGAGGAGGGGAAGCCGGGAGGAAGCAGAGACAGGACACCTGACCCAAACTGACCAAAGAGGTTATTCCATACCACAGCACGTCACAGTCCAGGATGTGAAACCGGAGGGCAGAGACCCGGAAGGGTGTGGTGGTGCACTGGGGGGTTTGCTGCAGGGGTGTGCACTGGCTGCGTCGGGCTTGGTGAGCAGTTGTATTCTCTTTCTTTGTACTTCTCCTGTCATTATTATTACTGGTGGTAGCAGCAGTGATTTGTGTTATACCTTAGTTACTAAACTGTTCTTATCTCAACCTGTGGGAGTTGAATTCTTTTGATTCTCCTCCCCATCCCCCCGGGACTGGAGGAAGAAAGAGGGGGAGTGAGTGAGCGAGCGACTTCGTGAGTTTTAGAGACTTAAACCACGACAAACTGCAAAAGGTTTAGGGCAGCATAGTCTGCAGGGTTAGGCTTTTAAAGGTGGTTTTGTCTGTTCAACTATTGTGCATAAACTTTTCACCCCCCCATGTCCCTCCATGTCCATCACGGAGGGAGATTTAGGGTGTACGTGAGACATTTTTAACTTGTCCAGTTTAGTGATACCAGAAATGCACACCTAGAGAAATGGATAAAACTTTGTTTTAAATGAAATGCATGCTTGTCAATGTATGAACATCTCCTTTGCTTAATGTCTTATTATATGTCTTAATATATGTCTTATTAATTATGCAGGGCTTTCAGATGTCATCTTAAACTCAGGTAATTCGTATGTGGGAAAAGTTGAGAAAAGATAAGGGTATACTGATATGTCTTCACAGAGATAGTAATAAGACACTAACAGATGTGCCAGATTTGCTTTCTTTGTCAAGTGTGCTACTCCTCAGTACTGTTTATTTCACAGTATTAACAGTTCATCTCCCTCAACTCAGCAAAGTGTGGGTCCTAAGGGCAGTTTTGGGATCTAGGTAATGAGAGAGGCTCAATGCCCTGAAAGATCTTCTCCACACTAATGTGGTATTTCCACCTATTACCCCCGGTCTTCCAATAGTATATCCAGGCTCAGTATCATTTTCATTGGAATCTATAAAGCAACACACTGAAACAAATGCAGCCAGCTTATTGATCAGAGCTGGAGCCTCTTCAGTCTTGTTTTGGCAGTTGTTTTCTCATGTTCTTGTCCTAAATGAGCTGCTTTATCTGAGTCACGGACATGGTTGCATTTTTTTTTAAGAAGGTATCATTACAAGGACAGCCGCTGAAAAACATTGCGATCTGCTTCTCGCTGCCAGTGACAGTCTTCAAGGGTGAAATATTGATGAAGACTAGGGCATTCAGCAGCTAATCAAACACTTAAACATAAGTTTCTGCAACAATTCTGTACACTTTAGGCAGTTAGTGATTTGCTTCTTTCATCAAGGACCCACAGCAATATAATTACATGTTCAAAATCTGTGTCCTACATTTTCTTTTCTCTTTTGTAAGTAGCAACATAGTGAGATGGAGATCAGCCACTACGACTGAAATTAGTACCTAATGCAGAAGCTTTTTTTGGTTTTCTTGCTCTTGTGGAACTGGTTCCTAGTCTTTCATGATCGTTTAATAGATTAAAATCTCAGGAGTTCCTACTTCATTTCTAGGACAATCTGTAAGAGAAAAAAAAACTCTGGCTCCAACCACTAAGGTTTGGTTATGTGAGCCGCCAAGGAATTTTGACTTAAGTAGGTCACTAGTGCTACATACTCATTTCCTTCCATCACCCTAATGCATTCTGCAAGTTGCATGTGTGGAAATACTGATTTGTTAGTGAATTCCCTTGACTCTCAGGGGCAGCAGAGGCTTTCCATGTCTCAAGGGGAAGCTCTGGAAGTGTTCTGGGCTTAACATAACATCCTCTTGTTATGGAGGATGTCATTTTCTAGAGTAGGTAGCCAACAACATCAGTTTTCTACTGTACACCCTGTACTGGAAATATCTGCCCATTTCCATCAACAGATTGGAGTGAGACAAGGCAAGTACATGGGTTTTTAAAGTGTGGTTTAAATTTTAGGTTCTAGAAAATACATTGTAAATAGATGCAGCTGTATCTGCATGGTTGTGCTCTGTGGTCCACATCTGAACTGAAGTCACTGTAATGTTCTTTTTCCTTAGAGCTACCGGTTATGCAAACTGAAGCTTAACCTGAGTAGGGATTAGAATTTTTCATGTTTAGCTCAAACCATTTAGTGGAAAGTGATCTATCTGTGGAGGAAAGGGGAAAAACCAGCAAAATCAAAAACCCCCTTAAACACAAGCATCTTGTTTTAGCGCTGTGCCTTTCATAAATCCTAAAGGTTATTTTGTTTCTGCCAAGACTGTTTTGTTTAAAATCAGCTTATGTTTCGAGTACAATCAGGAGGAGGAGGAGGAACCATATTAAATAATTTTCGTATGCTTCTAGTAGTTGCTCCTTACTTTATTACTTGCCAAAGTGCCAGAACTGACAAATTATCCAATAACACAAAACTAAAGGCAACATTGCAGTCATTGTAAAGCTGGATCAGTTTATAAAGTATCCTTGTTGTGTTTCATAAAATGAATAACTAATATTCAGCAGACCTGTTGCAGATTCTTTTCCCCTTCTTCCTCTTCTTTTTCTTTCTGGCACTAAAAGAAGCAGAAAGTTAGACATTTATTTACCTGTCAAAAGAGAGGAAATTCTTCAAAGAGAAAAATTGTCTGCTACTGAAACCATTTCAGGATGTGAGTGGAAATCCATTGGATTTCCAGCCTCCTGCCACCCTCTGGGTAGCTGTATTCCTGACAGCTTGGGGGTGAGAGGAGGCAGGGCAAGCGGATGCTGCACTGTAGTAATGTTTGTCCAAAGGGTAATACTGGAAATTACTTGGTGAATTACTAAGTGCTATATATTGAATTATAACTAACAATTGATATAATATTAAGCTTAGAATTTGCTGAAGGCTGTTGTAGGAAAATGTGAGGCATCAGAGCTGGCGGTTACAGCTTTCTGGCATTTTCTTGCTTGGTTTTCTTTTTATGCTGCGAACTGCAGACACAGGTGCTGTCTCCTGTATGTAGGTGTGCACACATGATGTGCCTTGTTGAGCTGCAGAGTGCCCAGAGACAGTGGTGCTCCTGCAGAATTTGGTGCCCATGGGAGCAAACCAGTATTGAGAAGCAGTAAAGGCGGCAGGCAATGCTTTGCATGGAGAGCTTTGTGGATGAGTGTTTTATGTCTAATAACTTGTGCTTGGGGTAGACTAAGCAGAGTGCTCCACATGGAGCACTGCAAGAGCCCCACTGATGCTGGAAGGAAGCAATATTAAGTCATGCTTTTATACACACATATATATATGCACACCTTAAAAGCTGAAGTATAGCTGTGTGTGCAGTAACACGGCTATGATCCTTTCCAAATAAAGCTGAGCTGAGCTCCATGATTTGTACTCAGGGACAAGGCAAATCTGCACTACTTGAACTGCTCTGCAAAGCCTTTCCTTCCACCTCCTGCTTTTCTCCCAGGAATGTTGAGGGGGTGCAAATAACCCTACAGTACTGTATTTGGCTTCACAGCAAAAATAGTCACACTCTAACCCAACACTATACGATTTAATAATTAAGAAATATTTTATGGCACAGATATCAGGAAGAAAGACCAAGTGCAGGTCAAGTGGAAAGGAACTCCGAAATCTGTATTTAAGCTAATTTAATTTTATATTGGTCCCTGCAGCCTATTCCTCTTGTGTCACGAAGCACAGGCCAGGAGGATGTTGTCTTTATGACAAATTTCAGTAGACACAATGTCCTGAATATGCACTTAATGCCTGGTGCAGGAGGAGGCAACCTGATCCCACCTAATTCCATACAATTGCAGCTTGTTTCAGCCTCTTGCTTCCCAGGAGCAGGAGGTAGTTGAAGTCACTTTGCCATGTGCCACTAAAGGATCATCCAGATCTTTGACTGATCTTCTCTGAACGTTTAAGTTGTAACTGGTATTTAACAGTGCCATTAATGTGCCAGGTCACCCCTGAATGCTTTTACAAGGATGTCTACATAACAAGGTACCCAAATTAATTCTAAGTGTGCTTGCTTACGAAGGAGAAGCATTGTGGTAATGCTAATTAATCAGTCCATAACAGTTTGTATGTCCCAGTTTGCAACAAAACCAATCAACCAAGTTACTTCTCATACTGAAACCATATGGTGATGGAGATGCGAGTGCTGCCAGGGCCACCTCTGCATTGTGTCAGCTTCTATAGCATGTGTAACTCTATGCCAGCTCTCACCTTTAGTTATGATAAAAGCTGCAAGACACAACAAAAGAAAAAGAACCTACAAGTGATTATATGTGGTCATTTATATTTAATACCTACTTGTAGGATGGGTGGGAAACTGGCACAGGATAATTAGATATGGTTTATGTTAAAAGAAGAACTATTCTGTAGGACTGGAGTTATTAGGGTTCATTAGGACCAGTTTTGAGGCTGCTGGTTAGCTTGGCAGTGTGCTAATGAAATTTGCCAGTGACAAAAAAGCTAGCGAGGTATTGCCTGTACAGAGGAGGTTTGGTGTAGAAAAAGATATAAATGTCTGGGAGGTCTGCAGTAATAAAAACAACATGAATAATAATAAAAAGTATAAGACTATGCACTTAGGGACTGACAAATGAAAAACTTCTGCCATAACTGGAAGATTACATTTTTAGATGACAGAGGAAGAGAAAGATTCAAATATCCTTGCGGATCTTTCCTTGTAAACCAGAACTTGGTGCAGCTTTGCAAACCATTGCATGTAGGACGCTGTTTACAATTCTGGTCACAATTGTTCAAAATGAATGTTAATCAGAACAGGTGCGGAAAAGGCCTTTCCATCTTCCCCATCAGCACCATAGCCTGTCCTTCAACAGGATTGTGAAAGGACTCTAAACAGCCCAACAGTTCAAAGCCGGAGGAGAGATCAACTTGTTTTCTGCAGAAGTGTTGGGATGAAATACAGGAAGGTGACTACAAAACCAAAAGAATGGTAACATGCAGTCAGATAAGCATGAATTTCTTTTGAGTAAATTAAGACCAAAATTCACTAAAGGATGAGGACCTGGAGCCCCCATTCTTTGGGAACAGACCATGCAGTGAACCTCATCTGCTGCAGCTTGGAGACCTCAGTTGCAAATGCTGTGTCGTGGTCGCCTGTCCTGGCAAGGGACTGTGAGCCAGGCAGGTGTGGTGCTCTACACTGATTTTGAAGCTAGGCTGCGCTTTTGAAAGGCCTGCCATGCAATTTTGGTGCTTAACAATACTGCAGACAGTCCATCTGTCTGTCTGACCCCTTTACTGGCAGCATGGATGGTTTCCTAATTAGGAGAGGTGTAATTTGTTCTCTCCACATGGAATGAAAAGCAGATAGGACAAAATTGAATAGAAAACCTTAAAGTGTCTTCAGGGACTGCAGCACTAGAAGAGGAGGGCAAAGCACTGAACATCAGGCAGGTGAGTGTATTTTGAGGTTGTGCTGAGAGCCAAATGTTCCCAGGGCTCTGGGAAGAAATCAAGAAGGTGCTGGCTGATAATAGCTTGGCAAGTGAGCAGAAATTCTAACAAGTTCCCTTTTAAATCTGTGCAAGGCTAGGGCCACCTCTTAAAGTAGCCCATACCCACAACAAAATTGGCTGGTTTCCTTTCAGCGTGTAATATCACAGCAGTCTGATTGCTATTCCACAGCATTTTTGTCATGCTGTACAAGAAAGGGAAAAACTACTGACAATTAGCTGAACTGTGCAGTCTTCTGTCAAGCAGAATCCCATTGCCTTTACTGGGAGCACTACCCAGGTTTGAATTCTGACTTTTCCCCCACATATCATTTGGGAAAAGGCTGAACAGAGCCCCTGTGGGATCCCAGCACAGTGCCAGAAGAAAAGATCTTTTTTCACTCTTGTTATTGTATGTACTTAGAAATTTTTCTAGATAATACGGTATTTTGATGAGTATGTATCACACATGTGAATACATTCAATTAAAGCAAGATTTGCCATCAGCAGTGTTGTGGAGACACAGATATAAGAGCAACACCATGGGAAGTGACCAGGAAGAACAGTTCATTGAAGATTTTAACTTCTACAGTACTGTGAGGTTTTCTTATATTTTGTGGTGTACACTTCAGGTGCATGGCGCAAAGAAAGCGCTTGATCAACCAGCACTGCTTCATGCAGCTAAGAAAATTATAAAGTGAAGGAGTAAGCAAATACCTGGATAAAATGGTGAGCATTATGTCTGTTACTGTATAGTAAGACCCAAATACTCTTCGAAGATCTAGTTGCAATATTCATCCAATAAGTCTGTGAGTGACAGCTTTCCACGTCCTGATGTCTGGTGCAGCTGGGATTTCTTGCCTGCAGGGAATTTCTGTAGGTTAGATAAGCCCTTTTGCTGATAACTTGTGAAGTAGGGAAATACCCGAACTCCACAAGAAACAAGCAGATGATCCTGCACAGGTATCTAACAGTAATAATTTCTAACAAAGATCTGGAGTTCTACATCCTGGGAATGGCTGGGAGGGCTCAGAGAGGGGCACTCCATGTTTAGAATAAGGTTCATTCAATCTCTGAACTGACTGTAAGGTTGTACTCTTCACAGGGAACTGAAGCAAATTCTGGTTTTAAGCACTGACCTCAAATTTATCCTTACTCTTGGAAAGCAGTGAACTGCCTATCTGCTGCAGAGCTGCCAAGGTGAGCAGAGGGCGTGCGTGGATTTTGCTTCCCCTGCGCCAAGGGGCTGGGGATTGGCCAGGGCAGCTCCTGCTGTGGGGGAAACAGGGACAGCTGCAGCCCATACCTTGGCCAGTGAAGCAGGCAGGAGCAACCACTGATTTTCTGCTGACTGCAGCCACAGCAGCTTTGGCAGGCAGCTGTTTTGCCAGTGCAGGTGGTATCTCTGGCAGCAGCACAAGGAAATGGTGAGGACCTTCACATCTGTTCACACTGTTGCTTCTCAGAGCAATTGGGTTGACCAGGGTCCTAGATATGCTCCTGAGGCTGGTAACTCATCCCTCTCATTATCCTAACAGAGTATCTTTTGGAATCAGTAGGGGGGTGTAATCTGGATGGCTGTGATCATTTCTGCAAGCACTGGGGTTACAGCACTGGGGGTAGGTTTTGCAGGGGTAAGTCATACATTGATTCATTCTTGATGCTTTGATAACCTGTCAGCTGCCATGAAAACCTGGGACAGAAACATCTGTGTTTGCAATGCTGATGCTGCTGGCTGAGACAGATGTCTGGCAATCTCTGACAGCCACAGCATCACTGGAACTGTGTCCCCACGCCAGTTGGTGCCGTCTGTGAAGAGGTCTGTGCCGCTCCCATTGCCTGATTAATTCTGGTATTTTCTACTCTTGGAATGTAGCACTTTCTGCCTTTTTTTTTTGTCACTGCGCTTTATTACCATCCCTCACTCCTCCAGGCATTTCTTCACTATGTATTTTTCATGACTCTTGCAACCATATTATATTTTTCTCTTCCATCTCCATCTCCTCACTCTGCTTCACTTGGGGCTTTGCCCTGGCCAGGAGATGTGCTGAGCCACCCAGTCCTGGGGTAGGAGAGGTGAGCTGGGCTTTTGCCCCTGAGTAAAGGTGAGCTCAGCTGGCCTGAAGCCTCAGGCAACAAGCACTATCCTTAAAACATCTTTTCATCTATCACAAAGGAGGGTCCAGCCGTTACCAGGTCGGGTATCAGATTCAGTTCTACTGCTGGTGGGACAGCAACACTGCAGTAGATGTCAGGACAGTTGTAGTCTAAATTTAATCTCTAGTTAGGAAGGTTGAAAAAGAATATTTTTTTTAATAAATCTGTCACTAATAAAAGAGAAAAAGAAACAAAACCCTGCTCTTACTTCTGATTTGTCTTTTGCCTGCCATTAGAAAGAATGAACTATTTCCACTCCAACCAGTTAAAACACTTTTGCCTTTTCATTAGTTTAAACTTGCAGGAAGAAACATCTCTTTGTTAAGCAAAGAGGCATTTGCAAACATCAGGATTTAGAAAACAGTTGTTCTCCCATGCTGCCAGGCCCTGTGTTTTTTCCTCTCTTTGTTTTCAAGTCTAAAACTGACAGGAAGGTCAACATGACCGTGGCTTAAAAATTGGGACTGTGAATTTGACAAATGCTGCAGCCTCACGCAATTTTACTTCCATGAATAATTTCTTATTCTTCCAACAAGAACACTTCTGGAGGAGGAGGGAAGAGGGTGACCCATGGAGCCCTTCTGAAAGACACTGATAACTCAAGTTTTTTCGCTCCAGCAGCGCTATTTGTTTGTGTGCTTGATGTTTGTCCTACATTTTTGTGCCACCTACTACAGCTCTCTCTGATTGAATCACTGCTGCCGTTGTTATTTCTCTGTTCCTTGACTTTTTCCAGTGAACTGAAAATACTCTCATTCTTGTTCGCTATTGATCAGATAATTCACAGGTCTGAGCTGGTCTGACATAGCCAGTACTGCAGGTTGAAGCATTGGAAACAAGCACATATAAGGAGTAGTTTATGCTTTTCCCCCTGTAGTTACACAAAGTTTTGATACTTGCAATACATTTTTGGATGTGTTACAATTGACAGTAATTGCATTACAAAGCGTATAGCATGTATTTCCAGGGTATCTGAGAAAGCGAAACTAGTAATTCTTTTGAAAGTACTCACCTCTGCTCTTTGTCCCTTCAAGAAACCCTCTGTTATAGATAAAATAATCAGTTTGCAACCAGTGTCTGAACATTTCTAGAAATTTAAGAACATTTTCGCTATTTAAATTTTCAAGAGAAGAAGCAGTCTTTTTTCAGTCTTAGTGAAGATAAATGCATGCTTTCCATGAAGGCTTTCCTTTAGTTTTTGCCTTCCTTGACTGGTTTGGTACAGAAATTTCAGAGAACTGCAGGCAAAGGGATGCTGTGGCTCAAGAAGCCCTTCCGCTGCACTGGTTGTGGCTCTCCCCTAGGGTGCATGGGCTTTTTTCTTCAGCATGATAGGAAAATCTAAAGTAGCAGCCATTAAATCCTCATTTTGATATTTCCCAGTCAAACATTTTCCTCCCTGAGTGCTGCAGCTGTTAACTGGTGATGTGGGTGATATTTGGGTATTTAATAGGCAGCTAACTGCAACCCTGCGTAAGGAACTTCACCATCTTCTTTTTTACAGTTGGATATTCTGGGGGAAAAGCAATATGGAATTGTCAGTCCACAGGTAGCTAAAGAATAGTGAACAACATGGTGCACATGTCACTGTCTTTGAACATAACTATTAAACCTACGTGGTTCAAATTTTGCGAGAAGGGCACAGCATAATACCCTTTGCAATGACACCAGGCTGTGTGGTTCGGTTGATACACTGGAGGGAAGGAATGCCATCCAGAGGGACCTTGACAAGCTTGCGAGGTGGGCTGATGCCAACCTGATGAAGTTTAACCGTGCCAAGTGCAAGGTCCTATACCTGGGCAGGAGCAATCCCAGGCACAGCTCCAGCTTGGGCAGAAAAGAAATTGAGAGCAGCCCTGTGGAGAAGGACTTGGGGGTGTTGATCGATGAGAAAATGAACATGAGCCTGCTGCAGTGTGTGCTTGCAGCCCAGAAAACCAACCAGTATCCTGGGCTGCATCAAAAGGAGAGTGACCAGCAGGTCGAAGGAGGTGATCCTGCCCCTCTACTCTGCTCTCATGAGACCTCACTTGGAGTATTGTGTGCAGTTCTGGTGTCCTCAACATCAAAAGGACATGTAACTGTTGGAACAAGTCCAAAGGAGGGCCATGAGGATGATGAGGGGACTGGAGCACCTCCCGTATGAAGATAGGCTGAGGTAGTTGGGGCTGTTCAGCCTGGAGAAGAGAAGGCTGCATGGAGACCTCATAGCAGCCTTCCAGTATCTGAAGGGGGCCTAAAGGGATGTTGGGGAGGGACTATTCATGGGGACCATAGTGATGGGACAAGTGGTAATGGGTTCAAACATAAACAGGGGAAGTTTAGATTGGATATAAGGAAAAAGTTCTTTACTGTTCTGGTAGTGAGGCACTGGAATAGGTTGCCCAGAGAATTTGTGAATGCTCCATCGTTGGCGGTGTTCAAGGCCAGATTGGACAGAGCCTTGGGTGACATGGTTTAGTGTGAGGTGTGCCTGGGCATGGCAGGGGGGTTGGAACTAGATGATCTTAAGGTCCTTTCCAACCCTATTTTATAATTCTATGATTCTGTGATTCGATAGATACCACGTCTTAAGCAGCCATAAATATATTGAAAGCAATGCAGAATTTCGTCATTAGAGGTGGTGAGTGGAGTAACCTTCAGCAAAATCTTACTCCAAAAAAGACTGAGGCCATTAAATCCTTTTGAAGAGGGAATCATACTGGAAAGATGGAGCTGGTTTATTGAAGTTTGTGGAAGCCTTCTGCTGTGGTTCATCCCCAGCATCCAGCGGTAAGATGCAGCACCCACAGAAGAGATGCACCCCTCCAGCACATTGCCTGGAGCTTGTGAAGAGTTAAATAATGGTGACTGTGTTGTGATTATTTTATTTATTTACCTTTAAGACAAATATGTCTTCTCCTTAAGATACAACAGAAAAGCTTTTGGAAACCTTAGATGGCTTTCAGTGTTTTATAATGGGTTGGATCCAGGTTATCTAGTGAGCTTAGGCTGTGTCTCTCTCCCTTGATGAGCTCTGAGCATCGGTGTGCAGCTTCTAGCCTGCCTACTTGGCAAGAAGAACGGGCCAGCGACACAGTTGTTCCAGGCTTTCATCAGAACTGAAGTCCATGAAGTTTTGGAGGTGAGGTTGGATGTGTTTGCATGAAAACTCAACAGAGCTAGGAAGTGTTTGCTCCTGTCCAGCTGGCCACCTGCCCTGCTCAGCACAGACCCCCCAGGAGCTTTGCCAAAAGCTGCTGGAGCATCTGAAGGCAGTGGGGTTTCTGTCAACATCGAGTAGGTGGATTAGCTTGACCTTAGAGTTTGGACTATTGATTAATTCAGGTGATCGTGCAAACCAATCTCTGAGTTATTTCTCTGTCTGAGATATTATAAATAACAGGGTAAATTAATAACCTTTCCCAACTTTTCATGCAACGTCCACAATGACAAAAATATTTCTTTTTACTTACACCACCCAGATTACTACAAAGCTACAAAATTATAAAATTACTTGCTTCTACAATCAAGCTGCATTTTTACTGCATGATTTATAGACCTGTGGCAAGGAGACCCTTCATCTCATAAAGGGTTTTTCTAAATGAGTTTGCATCAGTTTCATAGGTCATACTCCTCACTTCAGTTCTTTTGTCTATCATTTGCTATGGCTGTTAAACAGCTTTAAAATTTAAGTGTGATTATTCAGAAATCACTTCATAAAACATTATATTCCATTTGCCACCGGTTTTTCCTTTATGTCTCGCACTAGGCAAGAGAAACTGCTGAGTTTGAACTAGCAATGGAAAGTTCATTATGGATAATTGTTGATTAGATAGGAAAGTAAATTATAGAAGAAAGATCAGAAACATCTAATTGTCTTCACCATGGACACAATGCTTTATAGATGGAAGGAGAGTGCAGTATCACTGGTAGCACTGAGATTACTAATAGGTCTCTTGCTAATGCAGGCCAACAAATACAGGGCAAACTGTAGAATATTTCACTATACTTACAAAGTGCATATCCTTTGTTCAGCTTCTGGAAGATGAACAAATTAATGGTAAATTGTATTTTTAAAGAAAAACTGTATTGGTGATAATGCAGGATGGGTGCTTTACTGGGGAGGAAGGTGGGGTTTTGACTATCTGGATAAACAGTTTTAAATCATTTATCTAAGATTTCCTTCTTCAGGTTGATCTCTTGTTACTAGTGATCCAATAACAGGTATCTTATCCCTATCCCAGGTAAGGCACAGAGGCAGATGCCATCGCACATGTCACAAAAGAGGCCAGCTTGTGGGAAATGCTTTTATGGACCAGGTGGTCCTTCCCAAGCAGTGACAGTACGAAAGGAAATTTTCGTTGCTGGTATATTTATTTTTCTTAGAATAACGAAATGCTGAAATAGCATCACTAGCCTCAGCTGTGTCAGTTATTTGACTTGCTTTGAGCAAAAATACTTGTGTATAGGATGGTATTATATCATCTGAGGGAAATGAAAGTTGCACAAGTAGGCATCTGGGAAACGATTTTATTGCTTGGAGTCAGATGGCAGCTGATAAGAGGAAAAAAGAAGGAATTAAAAGCAAAACATGCAGTTAGGGGAGAAGGTAAAGAAACTCACTTCCTGTGCCCTTTTTGTAACTGTGCTACCAAAGTCAACCATTCAACAAGAGACAGTTATGGATACTGTAAGCCAGAAGAGGCCATGTCCTCTTTCTATGACCAGTGTGCAAATGAAGAAAGGGAAAGACCTATCAATAAAGGAATGGAAATGTCAAGAAAATAAAGATGCCTGCAGGGACTTTAGAGTTAACCTAAAAGGCAAAATGTTCTACCCAAGCTAGCGCACAAGGTTAAACCTGTAAGTATTTCTCTCCCCCAAAGTCTGCTTTTTCCAAGCCTCATTAACTATTTTTCTGAACATTATAATCATTACTCTTCTGCCAGGTTATATCATATTTTTCAGCCTTTTAGGTACAGACCTTAGAATTATTGATACAATGAATCATACTGACTTTGGTGCTGGCTGCTGCTGAAACACTTCTTTAGAAACCAGGATGTTGGCTAAATATCAAACATTTTTTTTCCTGAATATTTTTTCAGTAAGGGAGTATTTTTCCATGTGGAAGAAGCAGCAGCACGGGGACATTGCCTCTTTGCGGTTTCTATGGTACTGCATGATGTTTAAAGCACCTAATGGCAATGATGCACCAAAAAATACCCCAAGCAGATATAATTTCTTCTTTGTTACTGAAAATAATGAGATCTCTATACCATAGAGACATTCTGTACTCAATACTTGGGGCTACTGGCATTATTTTGGCACTTTATTTGCTTACTGGGTTCTTTGGGCATGCAATAGGAAGAGTATGAACAGGTTTGACTGATTTCTTGGAGTTGTAACCTGAAAAGATAGTTTATTTATTTTATTTATTCCACACATTTGGACCAACAAGTTGACTGTTGATTATAGGTCTACAATACCTACAGCGCTACCACAGAAGTAATAGAACCAGGTAAGCATTGGTCATGCCTTTCTGCCATGTTTTGGGAATGCCAAAATACTAAGCTACTTGTATTAACAAATGATTTTGACTGAGCTACATTAAAAATACAGTCTTTAGCTGCCAGAGGGCACATGCATGCATTGCATTAGGGGCTTTGGATTGTTGTCCTCTAATCAGGATTATGATACTTAAAGATGGGCCTGGAGTTTATCCAGCACATAAATTCTTAGTATAATTTGAAAACTAGAACAAGCAGGCAGCCAGGTGCTATTCTCTCTCAGGCTGGGTGTAGAAGTGATACAGAGAAATCATTGATGAAATCTACAGCAGGCAGAAGTGTGAAAAGTTATCCTGTTCCCAATATATGTGCCCTAATTATAAAGTTGTTCATAAACTTCAGTTAGCTTCCATAAGAGGCATGACAATAGCTTAATTAAAGCTAAGATATTAAAGATTCCCAAGAATCCACTAAGTCTAAGATGAGACATAAGAATGAATATTTTAATCCTGAAAAACTCAGCTCTGATCTCGGGTTAGATCCAGAAGTATATTCAGAAAAAATGCAGGGCTTGATGTTAGGAAGTTGTCCAGGGGCAGTGTTGAAAATAGACTCTATTTATTAAACTGAGTGTTAAGAGAAGACTTGAAGTATCATATCTGTAGAACCAAGTATTGGTTTTATTTTCATTGTGTTTGTGCCTGCAGGACCAGCAGAGTTTTCAACTATACTGCATTTGTGCTGGGAGAGGATAGGAACAACCTCCTCGTGCTTGGAAGAGCCTGAAACCCAGACAAGGCAGCGGAAGCGCAGATGCTACCTGCCTTACTCATATTTCCAGTTGCTACAGGGAATTTGTAACAGAGTTAGGAACAAGATGTTTGGAGTCTCAAACTAGTGCTTGAACATCAGGTTTCTTTGTCTTCTATCTCGAGAACGTCACATCTGGTTTGCTGTTGCATCTGCCAGAGAAATCCTTCCCCTTCCCTTGGCATCCCTAGGGCTATGACATCAGTCCTAGACAAGAATGCAAGGGTATCTCCCAAATAAAATTAATTATATATGGTCTCTTTATTAATGATTAGATAAAATGCAATGATCTTTAAAAATACCAAATAAGCTAATCATGTTGCAGTCACTTTTTCTTTTGGGTTTAAGGAATTAAATGCATAATTCATGAGTTTAGCAACTCCCAGCACTAAACTGGGATTACAAAATTGCATATGGATATTCAATTTACCACAAAACATTCACTGGCAATGGACTTAAGACAATATATTTTGGCAGATGGAGTTGCTCTCTGTAAGGTTCAAGAGCAATGAGCCGTATGATTTATTTCGTAGAAAAATGTTTTGATAGAATATTCATCAGCATTTCCCACTGCGCTTCTGTTTTGTTTTGAAGAATAAAGAGATTGAAATAGTTAATAATTTTGAATAAAATTAATTTTTTTTAGTAAAACAAATAACAACAAAAAAAGATGTGGTAATTCTCTTGCAGCTTTCCAAAACAATTAGGCAGGTAATGACTGCTGTAGAGATTTTCATGTCGTTTCAAACACTGGTTGGAACAATTGGAAGCTACAAATTTTTCTCATTGTGACTTTATTATCTGAAAGGAAATGACTAATTTGGAGTTTGTTATTATTGTTTTATAGTCCATGAAATATAAGTATATAAGTAAACATCTCCATGAATTTAAATATATAAAATACATAATGTGAAATAGTTAAAAATTAAATAGTTCTTTAGCTGAGGCTGAGCCAGGCTCAATTATAACCAAGGCTGAAGTCTGTGATTTCAGTACTCCAGCACAGCTTGCCTGGGTTGGAGCTGCTGGCAGGTTCCATGCTGAAAACCATCCTGTTGATGCAAGTGAGGCCTCATCGTTGGCTGGCTGCACACACAGCTCAGTCTCTCAGGCTGGCTGACCCCATGGCTGGGGGCTGCCAGGCCATGTCTTGTTGCCCATGCGGGCTTGGCAGCCGGACCTGCCTGGCACTGCCAGGTCGGGATGCTCTTGCTGCAGCCTTGACCTTGTTAGGACAAGCAAGACAGATACTGCAGCCAAAGCACACACAATCCTCAGCTTGTAAGTCAGTTCCTACTGTATTATTATTTTATTTATGCAAGGCAGAGAAATGTGCTCTCTTACTAGGCTTGTTATTCGTAGTAACTGGTTCATTGGGGTCAAATGTAAGCACAGGAGTCTCAGTGAACAGCACATCTCTACATCCTCTGATCGTAAGCTGTATCTCAAGCGAATGCCTTCATAAAGTAGAATGGGTGAGGATGAAGATGTGAAGCTGGTGCATACAGCTGGATGAGAGCTGTGAGAGAGAGGATTGACTCCAGGCGTTTGGCAAGTAAAAAGTTTATGTTATTTATTTACCACTGATGGTAAATTTTGGTTTTATTTATTTACCACTCCTCCAAGTGACATGTCTACATATTAAAAAGAAAAATAAAGTAAAGAAAATAAAAGAAATATATAAATCCCCTTAATCCATTAAATATTACCCATATTTAAGAATTTTTGTATATTGCCTTTCAGTGAGACTGCTTATCCTGAAATTTATCTTAGTTTCTATCTCAATTTGGGTATATGAATGAATGATGACATATGAGTAACATTTGAAAGAATCCGTTCCTAGCCTTTGAACAGCTGTTGATTAAAGCAGTTGCATTAATAAGGCAATGAGAAGCATTTTTCTCCTGTGTGGGTTCTCATTTTTTCCTGTGGGAATTCTCTAGTATGTAATGAGTTCTGGATTTATACTGTAGTCTTTTTCTTCCTAGAAATGCCAACATAAATCTTGCTCCTTTGCAAGCCAGTCCAGGGTCAGGCTTGCTTCAGCCTGTTCACTCCTTTGGAGGATTAATCTGTTCCTTGACTTCCATCCAGCTGCACTGCCCCAGGTAACTCCATACAGCTACGTACCAGATGCTCTTTCTGGCATTTCACCTTGATCCTCACCTCGCCTGCACATTTTAACTGTCCCTGAGCTCCACGTGAGAGGAATTTTTCCAGGCTGTTTTGACCCTCATCCAGACCATATGTATTTCCTTCCCTTTCAAGTGCAGTAAATGCATTGCTGGAAGCAGACATCCCTGTTGATCGCATCCTGCACATTTCTCCCCAGAAGTGCTTGAAAAATCTTCTCTCCGTACCGTGTCTTATTCTGCCAGTACTTCCTGTCACTTCTGTGCCTTCATCTCTCATCTCTCTTCATGTGTTACACCACCCTGTGCTCACGGAAAAAAAGTCCCAATCATTTATGTAAGCTATTATGTTAACCTTTAAATCCCTTTTGAAATCCTGCTGTGCTCTGATGGCTGCAGCTCACCCCTCTGGCACTGGTTAGGTAAACGACAAGCTCTAACTTCTGCTCCCTGTTATTTTGCTGTCCCCATCTCCCAACCTTTGCCTCTCTGTTTTTCCTTCTTGTAGCATTCTGTCTGTCACCCAGGTTATTAGCTCGCCAGCTGTCTCCTCTGCTCTACTTCTTATAATGCCAAGAAAAATGGGATCCTGAATCCTGATTTCTAGTCTGTACCATAAAAATAAGGATTATGATCGTTGGTGCCATTCTGATTCATTCCATTACAGTATCAGTTTATAGCACATGAGCTTCACTGTATGGTAACAACAGAGATAAATTTTGGCCTCTTATTTTTCATAACCACTTGCTAGCTGTATATCATCAATTTTCCTCTCATTTAGATACTTGCTTCTACTTGGGGAAAAATAAAAATATCCCGGATGTCTAGGTAATAAAGCTGGTGAAACAAATTCCGAAGTGCATTTTACAATAGGATTTGATTGTAATGATTTTTCATATGTTAAAAAAGAGCATGCTGGCTCTCTCTGGGAAATGTTTGGTTTTATGTTTTGTTGGGACTTTTTACATCTGCAACTTGTAGTCATGTAGAAAATCTTTTTTCTTGGGAACACAGAAACATCCCAATATTTACCAGCTGAGTTCACTGAAAAACTATATATTGTAACTTAATGAGGCTTGAAGTTGTACGTCTAACACTTGAAACAAAAGCTTTAAGCAGCACGAATCTGAATTTTGAAAGTATATCTCCCTGCAGGTCTGGTGTAAGTATCTAGAAGGAAAAAGGAAAACAGCAGATATATTTCAGATGAATTTAGTGGGATCAGCTACTGCAGTGGGCCTGGATGCTTTTGTGGAGAGCCCTTTTTTAGATGACTTTTGCTTCCAGAGGTCAATTGTCAGGCCACTGGAGATCACATCCCTTTCAGGCTATGAGTACTGTTCCTGCTGAAGCAGCAGCTTGTATCTGCACATTTGCATAGTAAACCTTGGGCTTGGTTTCACTGGGGCCTGAAAGCCCGGCAGCAGGTTTGCCTTTGGGGGACACGACTTACCTGAGGCTGTAAGGATTTTGGGGTCTTGAGGCAGCACAGGTGCTGACACTTGTGCTTACCTCATGGCACATTATTCTCCACTGCCCTGTGGTCATCCATTTCCACAGCTCACAGGGTGAAAAAGGAGTGTAGCTTTCAGGTTTTCAAAGCAAACCCAGCACACTCTCACACTCATCTTCACAGAGTTGCACTGTGGAAATGAGAGCTGCATAAATGCTCTCAGAAGGATCTGTGTGTAGTTTCTTCTTTGGTTTGTTAAGGTTTGTTTTCATGACTGGTCAAAGCATGTCCTGGGTCAGCTTCACCTCTTTTCTCAAAGCAAGACTCACTGTTTTTACTGCTAAGTGAAATAACATGTTTTGCTGTGGTGTTTCAATTACAAACAACTACAGATAGGCATTTTGGCTCTCAGTGATGATTGTATTGCAGAAATTCCCTTGTCCCTTTGGGAAGTCAGGGTGGGAAATCATAGAATCATAGAATAGTTAGGGTTGGAAAGGACCTTAAGATCATCTAGTTCCAACCCCCTGCCATGCCCAGGGACACCTCACACTAAACCATGTCACCCAGGTTTCTGTCCAGCCCAGCCTTGAACACGGCCAGCGATGGAACATTCACAGCTTCCTTGGGCAACCCATTCCAGTGCCTCAACACCCAAACGGTAAAGAATTTCTTCCTCATATCCAACCTAAACTTCCCCTCTTTAAGTTTGAACCTGTTACCCCTTGTCCTATCACTACAGTCGCTCATGAAGAGTCCCTCCCCAGCATCCCTTTAGGCCCCCTTCAGATACTGGAAGGCTGCTCTGAGGTCTCCACACAGCCTTCTCTTCTTCAGGCTCAACAGCCCCAACTTTCTCAGCCTATCTTCATATGGGAGGTACTCCAGTCCCCTCATCATCCTCGTGGCCCTCCTCTGCACTTGTTCCAACAGTGTCCTTTTGATGCTGAGGACACCAGAACTGTACACAATACTCCAAGTGAGGTCTCATGAGAGCAGAGTAGAGGGGCAGGATCACCTCCCTCAACCTGCTGGTCGTGCTCCTTTTGATGCAGCCCAGGATACGGTTGGCTTTCTGGGTTGCGAGCGCACACTGCCAGTTCATGTTCATTTTCTCATCAACCAATGTCCCCAAGTCCTTCTCCACAGGACTGCTCTGAATCTTTTTGTGTGTGAAGGGATAGAAATAGTTAACGAAATGGATTCAGGTGTTATCACCCTGGTCTGGCTTCAGCCCTTGGAACAGCAGAGAAAACACCAGGTGTTAGTGACCTGGGCAGGCCTAAGCCTTGGGAACTGTAAAGACAACAATGAAAGTTAAAGATCGGTTAGCAAAACAAAGCAAGCAGTTTGCAAGATAAACCAGGATGTGCATCTCAAAGACAGACCAAACATGTAAATATTTGTAACCCTTAGTAGTTTTGCTGAATCGGGATGATAAGGAAGTAAGAGAGTGGAAAGTTATGGCTTAGCACTTAGTAGACTATAAAAGGGATGCCAGACCCGAAAGAAATGATTTTGTTTGTACCCAGAAACGGGGTCCGTCCGGGGTACATGCCTTGTACCTCCGCACCTCTTCTCTGCCCAACCTGTATGTGTGCCTGGGATTGCTCCAACCCAGGTGCAGGACCTTGCACTTGGAATGGTTAAACTTCATTAGGTTGGCATCAGCCCACCTCACAAGCATGTCAAGGTCCCTCTGGATGGCATTCCTTCCCTCCAGCATATCAACTGAAGCACATAGCTTGGTGTCATCGGCAAACTTGCTGAGGGCACATTCAATCCCACTGTCCATGTCACCAACCATGAGGTTGAACAAGACCCGTCCCAACACCCATCCCTGAGGGACATCACTCATTACTGATCTCCAGCTGGACATTGAGCCATTAAGCACAACTCTTTGCGTGCAGCCATCCAGCCAGTTCTCTATCAACTAAGTGGTCCACCTATCAAATTGGTGTCTCTCCGGTTTAGAGACAAGGATGTCATGTGGGACAGTATCGAAAGCTTTGCACAAGTGCAGGTAGATGACATTAACTGCTCTACCCCTGTCCATCAGTTCCGTAGCTCCATCATAGAAGGCCACCAAATTGGTCAGGCAGGATTTCCTCCCAGTGAAGCCACTCTCAGAATTCCCTGAAGAATATTGTGTTGCTCCAGGCAACACAGACACTCCTCTCTCCCCATCTCCTCTTACTTCTTCTTTCCCAGTCAGTATACATGAATTTAGCAACCAAACGTCCTTTATTTATTTTGTATTAACAAGGAAATTGAAGAAATATTCAGATAAGTTGGAAATGATCCTATTGACAGAAAGATTTTCTGTGTGGCATTTCTCTGATACTGTTCTTCAGCTGCAGCCTTTGAGAGATGGCCACAATTGTTCCCATTCAAACAAAAGGAATCTAATGAAAGTATTTTAATCTGCTGATCAGCTATTCAGAGGGAAAGGGATGGTCATGTTAGGTGCCTTTGGAGACTGGAAAGGAGTGTCGCAATGGTAATTGGAATATTTGTATTTATTTTCACTTCTTAGCAAGCTATTGGGTGCATGTTTTTGGAGGTTGCTTTAGCTTCAGATCTCATTCCTTGCACCTTGGATAATTTAAAGAGCTCCAGGTCTAGTTATGCCGCTGGTCTTAACGCACCAAAACCAGGCGGCTCAGTTCCATAAGCTTCTTGTATTGTTCGAGTGAAAAGATCTGCTAGAATGCAATTCAAAAAAGCTAATTTAGATGCATGTTCTGGAAACCTTTCTGCAAATTTAAGCTCTTTTTTAATGTGATTTAAAAAAAGGGGGTTCTGATGGCAATCCAGGTCTTACAGCTTTCAGCCTGGAAGACGGGTTTTGGTAAGATCCCAAACTGGACAACCCCAAGTAGTTTTTTGTCAGGGCAAAACGTTGTTTAGGAGCCATGAAGTTGATGGGAAGTCCTATCCTTGTTCCAGCTGTGAATATTGGGATCAGATAACGGAAGTCTTGGTGCCACAGGAATGACAGTAGAAGGCTGTCAACAAAACATTTTATTAGAGCTTGACAGGTCGAAGGAGATTTTTCTCAGGTCTCACAGGTAATGAGATTTTACCAGCATCCCATCACATGCTGTCATTCCTTGTTTCATGTACAGTCATTTTACAACAAAGCTTACAACCTTGTCCTTGCTGTTGTTTGAACACTTGCCTGGAGTCAGCTGGAGAAGGGGAATGGGTTTTCTCCTGCGGAGACAAACCTACCCTGAGCAACAATGGAAGGGCAGAAGGAGCAGGAGGGCTTTGCACTTGCCTGCTTAATGGTCTGTGGTTGTGCCACACAAGCAGTTTGTGTGGGATATTCACCTGACAAATATGCAGTGAAGTTATTTCTGAATGTATATTCTTTTCACTGTTGGAAGTAATGTTTCCTCTTGTTTGCAGTAACCACAAGAAGGAAGATGAGAGGTGGATGTGGCTGACTAAAGATAGAGAGAGGGTGTGATCCAGATTTGAGGCAGTTTTCAGCTGTAAAAAAAGCAGTAAATGGAGTTACATTGGGTAAGAAAAATAAGTTTCACCCATACACTCATAACAAAATTAAGGAAGGATAGTTTAGGGAATAAGGCAGTTTATGATTCTGTAGTTTTGTTTAGGTCCTTCATTGTGTTTAGAAAGATGAAATATCTTTCACTGCAGTTATTTTCTTACAAAATTTTTTTTAATTATTCTTATTTTACAGAAATAACACAAAAATCTCTCCCAAATCCCCACACGGCTGTGAAAATCTTAGTGGTGGAAAGAGTATCTGGATAAATCTGTGGCTCATCCTAACACATTCATCCTAACAGGCTGAAACTGTTTGCAATTACAGCATTGGGTGAAAATTTCCTCTAAAATAACTGACCAACTAGCAGTCCTATTCCTGATACCCTGTGGCTACCAAATACTGCCATACCAGTTTCAATTCACATAATAGGTCAGACTTTATAGGTGATGCCAAAGGAAACAACAATATTTTTATTTTGTCTGTTGTTTTGTTGTTTATTTTGTCTTTTGTTATTATCATTTCATATACATATCAAATATAGCACATTGTATAAAACTTTGAATTAAGACAAGCTAACTTTTGTTAAACACTTCTTATTTCTGTCTAATTTCTCTGCCATGTTATGCCTTTCTGCATTGCCAAAACCTGTTGAACTGTTGCATCAAATGGCCAGACAGTATCAATTTAGCCAGAGGAACATGTTGTCCTTCTATAAAGGAAGATATTTTTCTTTTATTAAAATGAACCCTTAAAATATATGTTCCAAAATAAATGGAAAGAAAGGTGACAAAAGGCAAGAAAATGTCTATATTGAGAATGTAGATTTTGTTCGTGCTTTGTCTATATAATTCCTGAAGTCTTTGTGCCGCTGCTGCTGCTCATAGTAAATTATAAATCACCTCTTTCCTGACTCTTTTTACTATTATCTTCTCTGTTACCTATTCTTTCCCCTACTCATCATCTTCTTTCCTCTCCATAAAATGTTATAAAAGAGAAAATTGCTAAGTTTCAGGATCAGATGAGAAGAAAATTATGTGCTGCTTGTCCATATGATCAGCCTTTCCTTGTGATAGCATCTACTGCGGGTGAGGCAAATAACTGTGGGACCCTTGCAACAGCTCAAACTGAGTGAATTATTTGTAACGAATAGTAAATTACCAGTTATTCTGACATTATTTTCAGATTTTGTTTCAATTAATACTTTCTGAATCTTCTTGGTATGAAAGGAAAAAATCCAGGAAAAGATCCACAAAACTGCTGGTTTATGTAAGTTTTATACATACATATGTATGTTTTACACATGCACCCTCTTTCGGGTGTATATGTATATTGTGAAATATGGACAGCTGGGTTTCATTTATTTGCTTTAAAAAGAAAATGGAATTGTTTCTGTTTCACTGGGGAGAATGTCTGAGTCTGTTGGTTATCCTACTAAGGCCTGGCTGGGGTCTCTCCTGGTGATACTCTCACAGCTGAATGACACTGGTGCATAAAGAGATGCCTTACTAAACATTGCAGCGGTGTGGCTAGTTGAGCATGCCAGAGTCAGCATGGGATTTACTTTCTGCATACGAGAACTTCTACAGATTCTCCCCCTCTGCTCCACTCTTGTGAGAACCCCTATCAGCAGTGCTTCCAGCTGGGACCCCCAGCATAAGAAGAATGTGGATCCATTAGAGCAAATCCAGAGGATGCTGCAAAGATGCTCAGAGGGCTGGAACACCTCTGCTATGGAGACAGGCTGAGAAAGTTGGGCTTATTCAGCCTGGAGAAGAAAAGGCTCCAGAGAGACATTAAAGCAACTTTCAGTGCCTAAAGTGGCCAACAAGAAAGCTCAAGGGAGACTTTTTACAAGGGCAGGTAGGAATAGAACAAGGGGGAATGGATTTAAACAAGAGAGGATAAATTTAGATTAGATGTTAGGAAGAAATTCTTTGCTGTGAGGGTGGTGAGGCACAGCCACAGGCTGCCCAGAGAAGCTGTGGCTGCCCCATCCCTGGAAGTTCAAGGACAGGTTGGACAGGGCTTGGAGCGACCTGCTCTAGCGGAAGAACACCTTCCATGGTAGGAAATGCCCATGGAACAGGATGAGCTTTAAGAACCCTTCCAACCCAAACCAGTCTGTGATTTTTATGAAAAGAAGATAGCAGCATTTAAACCTCCCATCTTATCAGCCAGTAAATTGAAAAGAAGCATCCATAAGTAAAATGGATTTGTAGCCATTTGTGCTGATTGTATTGACTAATTCCATCAGATTTAAAGCACCAAATTCTCTGAGTTTGTTTTTGTAATCCTTTGCTAGTTCACAAGCTGATGGGGGTCTTGCTCTTCTTCATGCATGTGCACCTACGTTTTATGCCTAAGATGTGAATAGAAGTGCATAACTTTTCCTTTTAGATAGGAAATAGACGCTTTACAAGAGTTTCAATCTGAATGAAGATATTAGTGAAGTAATTAAGAAAACAGCCTCATGGAGTCTGAGAACTCATATTGGGAGCTTGGTGCCTGCAGTGAGATGCTGCATAGCCATCAGTAAGAGAGACTGTCATGTTGTTTCCTGAATAAAGAACTTGCATAGCATTTCAAATACATTTGCTAAAATGCCTATAATGATGATAGAACTAGGGTGAGTTTCAGTCTGTGGCTTTTTCCCCATGGTGAAATAAATGAGGGTTATTTTTCCTGACCCTGCTGTGTGTTAGTGTAGCATGAAAACCCTATTTATTGAAAAATAGGTTGCATAGTGAGTTCTAGGACTTGAATTTATTCTCAAACAACAAGAAACAGACTGTGCATTTCCTACAGCACCTAAGAGTGTAAGGGTTAAGTGAATTATGTGCTTTTAATGGGATGTTAACGTGAGATAATGTGACTTTGTTGATAAGCCTTATAATATACTTCAACTAGGTTTTGTACTTGGTAGCAGTCTTGACTATCTCATTACAAGTGGAATTGAAACCAAAACTTCTATATCCTCAGTGGAAATACCCAGCATAGCATGGCATAATAATATTGGTCTTTATGTAGGTGTTTGCTGCACACAGTCTGTTTCTAAGGCAAAAGAGACATTAGCCTTGGTGTAGCTCTGCCCTGGTCTCTGGATAGATGATGTCTCTCTTTTCAGTCATACGGACCCAAAAGCTACCTGGAGACTTTAATACTGAAACACCTCATGTCTGGGAAGAAGGAATAACATTTAAGTGTATTAACTTCAGATACTTCCTTAAAAAAAAAAAAGAAGAAATAATGAAATTAAATGAATTTTAGCTGCTAATGCTGTTCCAGTTTGAGCAGCATTTCCATGCTGTGGCCTAGCCACTGCTCACTTCACTGAAAGCCTGATGCTAAGGCTCAAGGGGAGCAGCATTTCCGCAAGTCACACTGCAGAGGATTTCCCTCCTCGGCTGGGGGCTCTGATTTTCACAAGCTCTTTGACAAGAGCTGGTATTTCTGTCAGACTTGCGCAGCTCAGGGTATGGTTGCTCAGCCACGCAGGCTGGAACAACTGAGCAGAACTGGGGTGTGCGCTGGTGCTGGAAAAGCCATGAAGGCCAGGTTTAGTGGAAAGAACAGGGCATGCAGCAGGCTTCAGCGGGAAGGGCACAGCGCTGCTGGGGCTGGGTGTGGGGCCAGGGCTGCTGGCTTGGGAGCACTGTGCACTGAGGCAGGCTTTCATCTACCTGGTGGCTTATTTTGCAGCCCCTGCCAAAAGGGACAGTGTATAAAAGAGTATCAAGGGGCACTTGTGGAGAAATTCTCATCCTCGCATTAAATGCTCAACCTTCTTGTCCTCCTCCAGGGCACTGTATCCCCAGTGTTGCACAAAGGCAAGATCCCATTAACACCAATATAAAAGGCAGTTGTTTAGCGTTTTTTTTTTCTTTAATTGAAACTGCTTTTGATCATGTTCCAAACAGGTATTTTACAAAGAGCAGGTGCATACCCACATCAATATATATAGATTATTAGGAAGTTTTTTGCTGTGCAAGTGGCAAGCTGCTGGCACAGGTTGCCCAGAGAAGCTGTGGCTGTCCCATACCTGGAAGTGTTCAGAGCCAGGTTGGACAGGGCTTTTAGCAAGCTGGTCTAGTGAAATGTGTCCCTGTCTGTGGCAGAGGGCTGGAACTGGATGAGCTTTAAGGTCCCTTCCAACCCAAACCATTCTATGATATGATTCTATGATATGATTTCTATCAATTATAGGTGGTAGTGCATTTTTGTGGTAGTACATTTTTGTGGTACTAACCTCAGCCATGGGCAATGGGAGCATTCACAGAGCTTTGGCCTTTTAGTTCATTACCACTGCTTTCTTAAGTTGCTGTAAGTTGCTGTGCATTTCTGCATCATCATAGCCACAAGACTGCACAATTCCCCAACTTAGGTCTGTGTCTTTATCTGCTTACCTTTAATATCTGGGGAACTGCAAACTTTATTTCATTGTTAGGAGCAAAGAAAGAAGGAAAGCCATCTCACCACCAAAAAGAGATGCTGTGAAAAGAGTGAAAAAAACCTGCTGGAAATCTCTTTTTATTATTGAAATGAAGCACATTTCATCGCTTAACAGAATTTATCTTCTCAGGTAGCATGTTTTGTGCTGTAAAGAAACAGCCATTTTCTCATAAGCTCCTTAAGGTAAAAGCCTGTGAGAATTGTTAGAATATATTGTGTTCCTGAAGCTCCCTGCCAGCAGTGTTGCGTGGCACGTGGGAGAGCCACTGGCTTTGTGCACCCAGGTACATCCCTGCCCCATGTGCAATTCCAGAGGTTGTTTCTACCTCAAAGTAAGAAAGTTATCTGCGTGTCAACAAAAATCAAGAAAATCTTTCCAAGAGTCATACTGCTTACTGCAGTGTTCATGGAGGGGAAAGAAGGTACATCACTTGCTGGTGGGTGGTGGGAAGGATGAGGAGCTCAGTTTGCTATTTCTTCAGATTATTTTAGTAGAGGTGAAATTCTTCCAGAAATCCTAGGGAATGTGGATGGGGAGAGCAATACAGGCATTTGCCAGCAGCATTCGGTATTCCCATGCAATGAGTGCCGTTTGTTGTGCCATCCCTCCCAGTGAGTCTGAGCAAGCTCCCCACACATCAGTGGTGCTAGGGAATGGGTGATGCCTGCTCCAAGCAGGAGTGATCACTTGCTGGAAGCTCTTCTAGTATACTGAGAAAAGAGAGAGGAGTACTTATCCATTAAAAGAGGAGTAAATTATTTCTTGCTGCTATTAGCCACAGCGCCGTTAAATTATGCATGAGTCCTCACTGATCAAAGCCATAGCAAAAGGCAGCTTCTCTTTCTTGTTAAGGATCAATCTTTTTGTCAGAAAGGTGGCCTGTGATAACCTCTGACTTCCTCAGCAAATTGGTGGTCTTTCACCCTTCCCTGTAAACTTTTCATAGCTGACATTAGTAATATGAATCATAGAATCATTTAAGTTGGAAAAGATCTTTAAGATCATCAGGTCCAACCTTGACCCCAGCACTGCCAAGTACACCACTAAACCATGTCCCTAAGTGCCACATCAACACTTTTTAAATCCCTCCAGAAATGGTGACTTCACCGCTGCCATGGGCAGCCTGTTCCAATGCTTGACAACTGTTTTGGTGAAGACATTTTTCCTAATATCTAATCTAAACCTCCCCCAGTAAGATTTGAGGCTATTTCCTTTTGTCCTACCACTTATTACTTTGGAAAAGAGTCTGGCCTCCACTTCGCTGCAACCTCCTTTCAGGTAGTTGTAGAGAGGAATAAGGTATCCCCTGAACCTCCTTTTCCCCAGGTTCAGTAACTCCAGTTCACTCAGCTGTTCCTCATAAGTCTTGTGTCATAAACTTTCCTTTTTTTCCTGAGTTCCAGCCAAAGTTCTCTGCTAAGCCAGACCAGTCTTATTCCCTGCCTGCTCATCTTTCAGTACCTGAGGATAGCTTACTCCTGTGCCTCACAGTTTCCTTCTTGAGGAATGTCCAGCCTTCCTGGACTCCTTTGCCCTTCAGGACAGCCTCCCAAGGAACTTTCTCAACCAGGCTCCTAAACAGGCCAAAGTCTGCTCTCAAGGAGTCCGAGGCAGAGGTTCTGATGGTCCTCTTCACTCCTTACTTTGCCAAGAATCAGAACCTCTTTTGTTTCATGGTTGTTATCATCCTTGTAATTGCTCGGTTCCACATGCAGAGCCTCATACATATTGTCCAAGGGCATCTGGGAAGGTGGGCTGGTCACAGAGGAGATGCAACTACTGTGCTGGGTAGGAAATTGTCACCGTTGCCCTGCGCCTTAAGTCACTGTGTCCAGCCAGGTGGAGAGAAGACAGGGAATCTTTCATGTCATGTCTTGTCTGTGTGTTGGCTCTATTTCAGGGAAAGTAGGGTGCAATTCCTATAGTCTGCCTCTCTCACACACGTGCTCCCTGATAGTCCTCAACCTACTGGCCTCCTCCCAGAGCTCTGACACTAATCAGAGATGTTCCTCTACTAGGGCTCATCTCCCATGGGTGTGCTCACTGCTGCCATCCATACTGTCCATACAGTGCTCCTGGCTGCTAGCGATTCCTCAGAGCTTCTTTTATAGGTGTTAGGGGCTTGCCTAACACTCTGGCTTGCCTAACACTCTGGCTTGCTCTGGCCCCACTAGGGTCCCTTCAGCTGCTGTTTTATGAGCTGCAGTTTGGGAACACCCCCCATGCATCAACTGTGCCAGCACCAGAGCTGCTCACCTCGACAATTGAGGTATATACAGAGGAAGAGAGAATTTGGTATTGCATTGGGTCAAGAGAGTCTCAAACGCATCTGGCATTTTGACAGCTTCTCTTGTTGCTGTGTTACATATCTCACCAGGATGTGTATAGCTGCCATACTGCTTTTGGAAATGTCAGATAACATCATCCAATTAGTCCTGTAAGATGAATCTATGGGACTGCACAGGTTTTGGATTGTTGGTTTGTAGCTCGTGTTATTTTTTCTCTGTGTATCCCATTCCTTGCCCAAGAGAACATGCATGTGATTTGTTTGTTTGGGGGATTTTATGTACCTGCTCCTAAATTTCCTAGAGTATTTGAAAAAAATTTAGTCTTTTACATAAGACTGAATAGTCCAGACTTGTAAGAGCCAAATTAACGGATAGCACAAAACACATTATTTCAAATAAATTTAATTTCTAAGCCTCAAATTATGGCTTTTTTGTTTGAAATAAGCACACTTTGAGCTCAGAGGCTAATGGAATGACAAGATACGCTATAGGGTAATTGTTAAACTTTTGTTCTGTTCCGATGGGATTTTAAACAATGACTCACATGCCCCCCCAGATTAGCTGGGCTTTCACATATTTTCAGCATTGAGTTCACCACCATCCAGGTTGAATGCAAAATAAAATAGAACTGACTTCATTACTTGCAATCTGGAAGTGACTTGGCAGCCATTTAGAAACATACTTAACATTCACCATTTTCCTTGTTTCCTCCTGTCTCCTAGGAGCACACTGAGAACAGATCCATTCATCTCCATCCTATCCAGCAGCCTGGTGAACGGCGGCTTGGAGGTAGCAGTGATGCCCTGGTGCTTTGTCTAATGCAATCAATAATCTCAAGACTTTACCTGAAAGGATGGAAAATGCAGTGTGATCCAGGAGGTAAGTGATGATTGTTGTGTGTGGCAAAGTAACTGGGCTATGGTTCATGTCAACAAATAAAGCCTCCTGAGCGCAATCAAACGATATATATCCTTTTATTTTGCATTTCTTAAATCTTTGCTTCAAAGTTGACCTTCTTTTTAGCCGTAAATAAACAAATTGGGGAGTATGTTTAAGCTCCGATTTGATTAGGTCTTATTGTCTCTTTCAACAGACGTTTATTTTAATTGGTTTGTTAATTTACTCTGACGTTTCTGTCATCTTCATTTTGACTTACATTCCATGAAATGTCAGTTGATTGGGTAACTTTTTGGTTGCTGTAAGGATAAGAAAACACAGGTTTTGGGGGGAAGCTGTCTGTTAACGGAGCCTCTGATACAGCAGTGGGTTTCCTTGAACACATGTTGACCTTGGCCCTGCAGCCACCACTGCTAGTTGCTCAGAAAGCCCTGCTCTTAGTGTCCCTAAAGGACAGAAATGATACTTTTTTGATATTAAGGAAAATGTGATATGTATCATACTACAATTAATTATACATTAGGAAAACCAAATGTTGGCTTTTACTATGACAGACTTTTGGTTTATCCACCAAATTTGTTGCTGATGAAGCTGGTATTTGCTTCTCTTGAGTCATACAGAAGGGTTTTTTGGCACCTGATACATTAGCAGGTGTGTATTATTTGTGGCTACAATTTGAACAAATGTTTTGAAATTATGATAGTGAAAATTACTTTTCTTGCCTACATTAACAAGTAGATGTTATGTATTTTAATTGCTGTGACCAAGCTGCAATTACAGGTGATAAAAATAAGGAGATTATGCTGCAAAAAGAGAGGAACATTTACATTTTCTTAAGGAATTGTCACAAAGATCAATAGAAAATGAGGGAAGGGGAAAGGTTGGACAAAATTATTCCAAACCTACTTATTATTAATAACTGCAATACTGCACATTTACTGTATATAGCACATCATGACCACAGAGAACTTAAAGCTCTGCTACATAAATAAGTTATCTGTTTGTGATGCTCTAAGATATTAGGCAGGACAAGTACAAATTCATGTATGAAATAAGCCCACAAAGGCTTGTACCGCATCTTGGCTTAGGTGTGCACATATGCCCCGGATGTCAACAATAAGATCAGATCAATATAGTGCAGGATCAGAACATCGCTATAATCTTCTTATCAGATGACAAGCATAACTGTAGAATTAAATGAAAATGTTTTTTAGAGAAGTTTCCACTTCCCCTCTCCCCCTTTTTTTAATCTTGTACAAGACTCGGTGGAACAACTGTCATGCTATGAACATGCAGTAGATTGCAGCCAAACATTAGGCAGTCTTGTAGTGGCTTTTGAAATGATCATATAGACAGGATTTTACACTAGCCTTTGAAATAGGTCAGGGACTCTGCTTCTGCACCTTCATTACATTACTGCAAAAGTTTATTTTAGTGTGGATGCGCAGATGTCTAGCAATGTGCTGTAACAGAGAAAAGAAGTTCTGTGACCAATTGAGGAGACAGGCGGGGTACATTTCACTCCTGTAAATGACAGGATAACATATTGATCTGGAGGGAAACAGCATTTGTCATATGCTTGGTGCTAAAGCTTTTGCTTGAGAGAACAAGAGTTGGCTACAGACCAAAGCTCTGTGGTTAAACGTGCCTTGATCTTTGAGGAAATCCAGTTTCCTTTGGCAGCTCTTCTTGGGTTAAAGAAGAGGACAGGTGCAGCAGTGGGCATTAGCTGCCATTATCTCCAGCCATCCCAGTTGCTTTATGGCCTGTTGCAACACTTTGGATCCCTTGGAGGTATTCCTGGTCAGTGTCTTCTGGTGGAGGTGTATCCTGTGGGTTTCTTTTTAATACTGTAATGCTTTTATAAGAGAATGTCAAAACAAAAGATGTTGAGGGACCCTTTTAGCTTTTATAGTACTTAAATTTATATATTTTGTGATGGTGTGTCCCATTTTGCAGGTCCAACATAAACATAGAAATATAATTTTGCACTGTAATATGCAGTTCTGTTAACTTTAAAGACCTTTGCAGCTATGCAATCTATAGAAAAAAGAAATTTTTGCCACCTTATGTGACTTACGTATGTGAAAGCCTTTGAATTAGCTTCAGATCCTTGTTTAGTACTTCTTAGACTGGACTTAGTGACTTTTGACAGCTGGTTTCCCAGGGCTTCTGTCCCTGTGAGCCTTCCTGCAGCCAGGGGGCTTCAATAACTTGAAATAAATACCGTCAGTTTTAATTTCTTCCTGGACACTGATTTCCTTGTAATGTTCTCACAAGCAATACTTGGATATGTTGGAGGTCCCTTATCTTTTACCTATAGTTCAAGTCCTAATAAAAGAAATTATTTATGGCTGCTGATGTTACCAGCAGTGAGGGATGGCCTTCTATGATGGGGCTACAGAACTGACGGACAGGGGTAGTGCAGTTGATGTCATCTACCTGGACTTGTGGAAAGTGTTTGACACTGTCTCACATGACATCCTTGTCTCTAAGTTGGAGAGACATCAATTTGATAGGTGGACCAGTCGGTGGGTAAAGAGCTGGCTGGATGGCGGCACGCGAAGAGTGGCGCTCAATGGCTCAAGGTCCAGCTGGAGACCAGTAATTAGTGGTGCCCCTCAGGGATGGGTGTTGGGGCCAGTCTTGTTCAACATCTTTGTCAGTGACATGGACAGTGGGACTGTGTGTCTAACTATTCTATGATTCTATGTTCTTCAGCTGGAGCTCTGAGTGGGTTGGTAGAGGCAATCCTACACACTTGATTCTAACAGATAAATGTGAGTGCAATGAACTCAGCACTTGTTAAATGAGTTTCAACAGCTCATTTAAAGTTATCCTGCCTCAATTCTACCTCCACCAAAATGGGGAAAAAACTGATTTCCTCTACTGGACATCTAAATAAATCTGTATGTGTCAAATGCTAATTCACATGAGACTGTTGTAGTTGAAACTTGAAAATTGTCTTGTACTTGGCTCCCATGTATCCCTGGGGCTCCCACTAACCTGCACATGTGGCGTTCGGTGGCCAAGGGCTGCAGCTGAGAATGATACTAGTGCTTTGTCTCTTCTGCATTCTGCATCTGCATACTTCAAACAGACAAATTTAAGGTAGTATTAAGATGTTAAATATTAGAATTTGTGTAGCCTGTTCCAACTTGCTGGTTTTATGAATGGCATTTTATCTGGCAATAAAACCAGCAACATACCTGTCCCTTTTTTTAGCCATAGTCAGCATCAAGAGAAAGGTTCACAGCAGACACTAAAGATTTTCTTTCTCAGTAACAAACACGGAAGCCTCCAGCCATGCCTTTTTGCTTTTATCATGAACAAAGATTCATTGCCACATTTTATTTTTCATTTTGTAATTAAGGGTTGAGCTTTCAGTACTTTTCGCTGCAGTTACTGACTACTGAAGTTCATCTTTTTGATCACTGCAGAAACAGGTATGGTCTCTAGAACAGATCTCACTAAAACATGCTGGCTTTCTTTTTCTTTTATTTGGAAGCAGATCTCCATCTAAGAAAAATCTGGACTAGTGTATTTGGAGAATATGCATTTCAAGACTAGCAGTTTGAATTTTGGTTTCCCTGAGCTAACTGAAAGTTATGCGAATGGAAGGTAGTTTCCAGGCTGAGGTTGTTATGGGAGACTGTGATTATGTTGAAAGCTGCATAGAAATTGCATTGTCAGATGCTTTGTTATTAAGGCTCATTGCGTTTGTTGCTATTTTCTCTGTTTCACATTTTATTGTATTAAGAAATTTTCTTATAGTATTTTTTTCCCTCAGTCATGCAGCAAAACTCAATCAGAGCTACCTTAGTGAAAGAAATTGGACTGTTTTTTAAACTACTGCAGGCAGTCAGTGTTCCAGGAGATCAGGTGGTAGCTGCTGATGGTGAGGAGGTCTGGCTGGGGGCACAGGGCCTGGGGCCACAGGAAGAATCACTTTGACAACCTTATATTGCACAGATAGAAGAACAAATATGTGTAATTACATCATTTGGGTATAATACACTTGATAGGTGGACCACTCAGTGGATAAAGAACTGGCTGGATGGCCACACACAAAGAGTTGTGCTCAATGGCTCAAGGTCCAGCTGGAGACTGGTAACGAGTGATGTCCCTCAGAGATCGGTGCTGAGACCGGTCTGGTTCAACATATTTGTCGGTGACATGGACACTGAGATTGTGCGTACCCTCAGCAAGTTTGCTGATGACATCAAGCTGTGTGGCTCAGTTGATACACTGGAGGGAAGGAATGCCATCCAGAGGGACCTTGACAAGCTTGCGAGGTGGGCTGATGCCAACCTGATGAAGTTTAACCATGACAACTGCAAGGTCCTGCACCTGGGCAGGAGCAATCCCAGGCACAGCTACAGCTTGGGCAGGGAAGAGATTGAGAGCAGCCCTGTGGAGAAGGACTTTGGGGTATTGATCGATGAGAAAATGAACATGAGTCAGCAGTGTGCGCTCACAGCCCAGAAAGCCAACCGTATCCTGGGCTGCATCAAAAAGATCGTGACCAGCAGGTCGAGGGAGGTGATCCTGCCCCTCTACTCTGCTCTCATGAGACCTCACTTGGAGTACTGTGTGCAGTTCTGGTGTCCTCAACATCAAAAGGACATGGAACTGTTGGAATAAGTGCAGAGGAGGGCCATGAGGATGATGAGGGGACTGGAGCACCTCCCGTATGAAGATAGGCTGAGAAAGTTGGGGCTGTTGAGCCTGGAGAAGAGAAGGCTGTGTGGAGACCTCATAGCAGCCTTCCAGTATCTGAAGGAGGCCTAAAGGGATGCTGGGGAGTGACTCTTCATGAGGGACTGTAATGATAGGACAAGTGATAACAGGTTCAAACTTAAAGAGGGGAAGTTTAGATTGGATATGAGGAAGAAATTCTTTACCGTTTGGGGGGTGAGGCACTGGAATGGGTTGCCCAGGGAAGCTGTGAATGTTCCATCGCTGGCCGTGTTCAAGGCTGGGTTGGACAGAGCCTTGGGTGACATGGTTTAGTGTGAGGTGTCCCTGGGCATGGCAGGGGGGTTGGAACTAGATGATCTTAAGGTCCTTTCCAACCCTAACTATTCTATGATTACTATTATGCAAACATGCTTGCTTTGTTGCATCAATAACTGTTATGTTTATGAAATGTATTTAAGTGGAAAGATTTATTGTATTAAACAATTATAGGAAGGAAAATAAAAAATTTGATCCTTAGAGTGGTTTGGAAGAACGCTTATCTCACCTGATTAGGAGTAAAAGCTGCTCTGTCTTCTGAAATTATTTTTTCTCTGTTTAAATAAATCTTGTGCACTGCTTGCACGCCTGCAAGAATTATGAAAAGCTGTTAAGACCTAAACCAAGTGTTCCAAGTTGCTACATGAATCTTCCAAAGCAATAAACTTTTGGTATCTTTGACAAGTTTTATGATTCAAGATAGGTACACTGTGCTATGTACCATATTTCAAAGTTACGCATCTGAATAGATCATATCAATTTTTATATGCTAATAATTTGTTTTGGTATTTTAATACTAGGAGCCGTAACTCATATCTATCATGTTTCTTAGGCCACAGATGATTTGAATAAAATTGAGAGGAAAAATCACTTTAGGAATACCTGCAGTATTGTACTCTTCCATTGCAAAAATAAAGCCTAGAAATAAAAAATTTGAACTGAAGCTCATCAGCTTCAGGTTGGAATTGTTCCCTCTGATGTTTTCCTTTCCCTTTGCCACAGTATATTTTCAGTTTGCTGAGTGTTTGGGTTCTTTTGCATTTCCTGTTGTAAATTCTTGAGTAAGCAAATCAATCTCGCTATTTGCACACACTTTTCTCCTAGGAGTATAATCTAAATGTTTCTTTCCTTAAATTTACCTGAAACTCCCACTGATATTCCTGGCGTATTACAAAGTTTTACCTATTCTAATATATTATATGTTGTGGGAGAAGTTGAAACTCAGTTTTACTGTTGCAAACTGAATGATGATGGCAGTGATATTTGAATGGTGAGAATGCTATGGCAATATTGGATTTCATGAGCTAGTTGTGCATTGCTGGGAACAAGGTGAACTACCACCAGATCTCTGTGATGCAATCATCATCACCTTGTACAAGAAAAAAGGAGCAAAGTTAGACTCCTCAAGCTACCAAGGTATAACTTTGCTGTCCGTTGCTGGAAAAATTGTTGCAAGAATACTGTTGAGCAGATTAGTACCCGCTATCCGAGAAGAACTTCTACCTGAAAGTCAGTGTGGTTTCAGAGCAAATAGAAGTACCTCAGACATGGTATTTGTTCTCAGACAACTGCAAGAGAAGTGTAGAGAACAGAACAAGGGACTTTATGTAACTTTCATTGATCTTACCAAAGCTTTTGGCACTGTGAGTAGAAAAGGCCTGTGGTAGATCTTGGAACATTTAGCATGTCCCCAAAAGTTTCTCAAAATGATTATTCTATTACATGAGGATCAGTGAGTCCAAGTCAGATGTGGCGATGCACTCTCTGAGCCCTTTCCAATAACCAATGGTGTGAAACAAGGCTGTGTTCTTGCACCAACTTTATTCACAATCTTCTTCAACATGGTGCTCCAAAGGGCTATGGCAGACTTTGACGAACAAAATGGCATCTATATCTGATAGCATACCGGCAGGAGCCTATTCAACCTAAGGTGACTGAAGGCCCACACTAAGGCCCTAAATGACCTTGTTCGCGAGCTGCTTTTTGCTGACAATGCCACCCTTGTTGCCCACAGAGGAGCAGCTCTGCAGCGTATAACGTCTTGCTTTGCAGAGGCGGCTGAGCTTTTTGGGCTGGAAGTCAGCTTGAAGAAGACAATAGTTCTTTACCAACCTGCACCACAAGAAGACTACCATTATCCCCACATCACCGTTGGTGAGTCAGAGCTTAAGTTAGTCCAGCAGTTCAGTTATCTGGGAAGCATCATTTCCTCGGATGGATAAAGAGATAGATAACAGAATAGCAAAGGCATACAGAGCCTTCGGAAAACTCCATAAAAGATTCTGATGTAATAAACACAAGAAGAAAAGTACAAAGATTAGTGTCCATAGAGCCATTGTACTGTCTACTTTTTTATATGGGTCTGAATCATGGGTCATCTATTGCCATCACCTACGACTCCTCAAACGCTTTCATCAGTGTTGCCTCTGTACAATCCTAAACATCCATTGGACTGACTACTTTCTAATGTTACTGTCCTTGAACAGGCATGTTCAAGGCAACATGCATAATGTTGCCATTATTGAGGCCATGTTGCTGAAAACGCAGCTGAGCTGAGCAGGGCACGTCTCCAGGATGGAAGATCACTGTCTCCCTAAGATTGCGTCATACAATGAACTCGCCAACAGCTACAGCAAGAGAAGTGCCCCAAACAGGAGATATAAGGACTTCCTGAAACAATACGTTAGCCTTGGCCATATGGACTGCCATCAGCGGTCCACCCTGGCCTCCAGTCAGCAGATTTGGAGACACATCATACATAACACTGCTTTCTCTTTTGAGAACACACACAGCATCAGTCTCAAGGAGAAAAGACAACACAGAAAGAACCGTGCCTTACCTATACCACCCAAGGAGACCTTCCGCTGTGCTTTTTGCAACTGGACTTGTCTATCTTGTATTGGCTTTTCTTTTTTACTTGTAGTAAGTGTGGGTAAAGTTCTTCTCAAATCTTCATTCCCAAAGCCAAGCCATGATGATTGGATAGTTATAAAGCTAACTGAAAACTATTTTGAGGGCAGGCATTACTGAAAAACAATGTAATCTCTATAGCTTTGTAGCATCTCAAAATTCATCTTTCTAAACGTAAGATGTACAAATGGCCATGAAAGCCCACCAGAACCTGCAGGGATTTCTAAATGTTTTATATAAAAGAAAATAATTCAACGATAAAATTAAAAAAAAAATGAAGTGTCTAACCATAGAAAAGATGAGGCTAAAACCCAGTTTGTATTGTTTCTCTAGTAAAAATATCTTTAGTGTTAAATGGAAAATCTCATTATTCGGCGAACAGTTTACCAGCTACCTGATCTTGAGTACCTTTGAGACCCCATCCCAATATTTATATTCAACCAGGCAAGCCAAGACTGATTTCTTTCTCCCTACTGCATCTGCTCTCTCTCTGCGTGTGTGAACCTATCTTTATTAATGGTTATTTGTCCCTGTGTTTTATATTATTTATTTTGAGTTTCAAAGCTGTTTGACAGAATGCTCCAGATTGCATCTGAAAGAAACAATTGCCAGAGTGTTCAAGATGTAAAAACTTCAGACTTATTTGTACCCCTCTTTACCTGTGAGGAGCAAAACACTCTGGTGAGTTAGCATCCTGGTTAATTTTACAGGAGTCAAATTATTAAAACCCTAGAAAACACATGGAGTGCTTCACCATCACCTCCCTTCCACCAGTACTATCTTGGTGTTTTCTGTAGAATCTGCATTTCAAATGATTTTTCTTTTTACTGGTTTTCTTTTTCTCCTGAGTTACAGTTTGGAAAGTGTTGCTGTTCAGGTGATGGTAGGATTTCATGGGTTTCTACATTCCTGCCCATGAATATGCCAGAGATCAACAATGAAAACGCTCAGAAGTGCACATGTGGTTATTGGCATGGCATCCCTGCTCTGGGGGGATTTCTAACCTTTGCCAGCTTATCTTAAGCACCATGCCTCAGTGAAATTAACCATGGCCGTAACACAAATCAACATCTCGTTTCTTCTGCTGTCTCTGTCGACGTGATTTCTCATATTCTCCTCCTCTTTCCTTGCAGGGTTTCTCTGGTCTCTCCCATGCAGGAGGCAGGTTGAGCAGGCTTTTCCTCATGCTGAGCTATTGCCAGGGAGCCAACAGCAGAGCCCAGATGTGATGAGATGATTGTTCCTCTGTGCAGGCAGAAGCAAACGCAACCCAGCCTATCCTCCATGAAGACTATGACCTTCCAAACCATGGAGGAAGTGCCTAGCTTTGTGTAGAAGTGGGACATTCCCTGGCATCCAGTGGCTTGTTGTTCAGGTTTCATGAAGGCCAATCAGCTGTTTCCCTTTGAAAGCTTTTAATAGAAATTAATTCATTCAAAAAGATGAATTTTTGAATCCAGTGAAAAAATCCTTATCAAAATGGAAGGGCATGAGTGACTTTTGCAATGCTTCTCACAGTGTGAACATTAACCTATTTTTCACATGGGTGATTTATTAAAGACGAGGTGATGTTTTCTTTCTGGCTGTATCTTTTCTGGGACTTTTTGAATGTGTTTTTTTTAAATTGTCGGTTTGTTGCGGTTTTTTTGGGGTGTGGGGTTTGTGCTTTTTAAAATTTTTGTTTTATTATTATTAAGTTAAAACCAAAATGGCCTTCACTAAAAGGGCAAAAGGAAACTGAGAAGATGGGAGCTAGAGGGTTTATTACCAGTGTCGTTTTTCCTTTGAAAGAAATTCATTATATTACAAGGAGGAAAAAATGTTGCTGAAGGAAAGTAGGGCAGTATTGCAGGGACACAGTTGGCAGGTGAGGCAGCGGTAGGGCAGGAGGTGTGCAGGGGGTCAGGGATAGGAAAAGAGGAACAGGTCATGGTGTCCAGCAATTTAGGCTCTTGCCTAATATCTCTGAACTACATTCAAAAGTTGTCTGTGATTTAGAAAGTCAGCTGGCTACTCTAGAGGCATCCTTCGTATAACTGCCAGAAAACAGAGGAAAAATGTTTCAAAATGAAAGAATAGGTGAAAGATTTCCATCTGAGAATTTTCAGGAAAAATTGCTTTTCTTTTTTGCCAGTGTGAGGATATCACCGCTTGGGGGAGTGGGGCAGGGCAGCAGCATTTTCCAGATGAATTTGCAGTTGACAATGCTTGCACAAAGGTATATTTAGAGATGCATCCAGACACCTTATTCTGTTCACAATTGCGTCACCTCATAGAAACTGTGTGCAAAATGAAACAACTCTTCCCAAATAATATCTCGTTCCTTTTTTGGATTACTGTATTCACATAACTCTTCTCAGGAAATAATTTGCAGTGAATATAGTCATTCTTGCAGTAAAATGATGGCATCAAACAGCTAGAATGTGCTGCTTTACCATGTGAAATGTAAAGGGAGTGTCACCTGCTGACACTGCTGGTTTGCACCATCTTATTGCAAATATTGATACTATGAATGTGTTCTTTCTTCACCAAGTTCTGGCTCCTTGGGGAAGGTAGTGCAAAAGGGGCTTCTCTCCCTCACCCTTTCTTTTCAGGATCTCTTCTAGCCATTGGGATAACAGGCAAGCAATGGGAGATGGCAACAGCAAAGTTAAACACTGTGAAAGACAAAGCCAAAAGGAAAATTAACTTCAAAAACCTTTCAATGTTAAAATCTTGAAATGTTCAAGTGTTTCTTATGTTTTCTGAGTTCTGGACTGAGATTGAATACTCTGATTTGTCTCTAAAGCACTGATTTAACAGGCAGTAGCCTCAAAGCATGAGAGAACTGGAAGACTTGGCGTCCCTTGCTGATACCCTTTCTCTATCTTTCACAGCTTGGCTGTCAGTAACGCTTGTCTCCTCTCTCTCCAGGGCTCCCATGGAGGAGCACCCAGCTGGAGACTATGTCTGCCGTCTGTGGGACAGATCCTTCACTCCAAAGCTGCCTTTTAAAGTGGCTGTGACACAGAGCTGTCTGGGCTGAGCATTTACAGCAATAATGGGGTAATTTATCTAAGCATATCTCCTTATCACTGTTTGCACTTTGAAATGAAATATCCCTCATCTTTAAAACCAATAACACACCACCCACTACTACATGGCTAGGCAGAGGGAACAGATGTTGTATCACAATGCTAGTCAGAAAGGATTTAAATTATGCAGTCAAAGCAGTAGCATGGGAATGCATCAGCTGCTGTTGGGAGTGTCTATATTGTACCTGTAAAACTGTGGAAAATTACTTATTTCACACCTTCTGAAGACTATAAAGGAGGCCAAAAGAGTGGTAATTGTATTAGGAATTAATCCATTCATCCCCTCAGTATGTTGAGAAGTCCCTTTCTATAGAAATGACAGAAAAATGGAAGGGCAGGAGCCTCCCCCAAGCCTGTCTGAGAAGTGGGGTGCAGGCACCACCCCCACCCCTATCTTCATGGTGCCAGCAGGTTTCATGGAGACTTTGTCTTGTAGTTACTCACGCTTTGGGGTATGTGTTCCAGTCCCGCATATAAGGCAAGCCATGAAATACTGTAAATTGACTGTTATTTGGTTTTCTGTACCTTGATAATAGAAACTAATAGAAGCAAATAGCTAATATTTTCTAGTGGGATGACCTTAGGAGCAGGAGACCAGCTAGTTGTGTCTTCCTCCAGGGAAGAAAGTTAGAGGAATTACTGCCAAATAATAATAATAGCAGCAGCAGCAGCACAGGCTGTAATTCCCCACTCTCCTACTTCAGTGACACCTCAACACCAGCATGAAGAAAACAAGTAATTTATCAAGTATAATTTCTTGGAACCACTGGGTGTGTGAAGCAGAGTGGGGGAGAAATGGGCAGACTGATCTCTACCTCATCCCAACCATTAAGGAACTAGCATATAATTTTCCCATTTTGGCAATTTGTTCTTGTTTAGGCCAAATCTGGATGTGAACTAATATGACTTGCTGCATGTTCCCGTTTCCTTTTTAAGGCAGTCTGAGGTGCAAGCTTTGCTGCACCCACCTACACTTCCTAATGAGGGATCTGACCCCGTTGCTCTCTGTGTTCCTGAGGTTCCTGTGCAACCACAAATCACCCACCCCAGCTCTCATTTTGACCTAGTTTCTTGTTGTTGGTTTTGTTGGTTATATTTTCAAGGAAGTGAGGTTTGTGCGATACCCTTGGAAATGCTGAGCATTTTGCATCTATTTTGGTCTCTGTAAAATCAATTAGATTTTACAGTGGGGCAGAAAATGCAGAGATAAATACATGCTTATTGAAAGAAGCCTGGTTAAACGGCTGCCCTAAAGCAAATGAGGCAGAACTTAGACATCAAAAGCTCTTTGGTGACAGCATCTGGCCAGGAAATGAGCAGGTGGAGGAATCTGGGCATCAGGCATCATCATAAAACATAGTTCATGTGCATTGGGGTTTTGTTGGTCATAAGGCTTAAGGAAACAGCTAACAGAAAACCTTGTTACAAATTCAATTCTAGTGAAAAAATGAGTGATGGAGGAAGAGGAACAGACTAAGGAGTTGGATAGAAGCATCTCTGCTCGTAAGAAAAGAGTGAGTGAGAGGTGCTGCCTGATTTTCTGGTAATAGAAGTTCATTTCTTGATAATAGAGGTTATTCTGGCCAAAAAATGATGTGAACTTGGTGTGTCTCATCCGCAAAAGGAAAATAAGAGCCAAACGCTGGAAGGTTATATTGGTTTCTATGGGGAGGAAAGTACCAGAAAAAGCGAGACAGCTGCAGAAGAGAGGATGCAGGCACAGTAATGCCTGGCATGTGACAGCACAGCACAGCCTGGGAGAGGGAGAAATGGGTAACCTGGAGCAGTCGTATGCAAAAACTCTTAACAAACAGGACAAGAAGCTGTTGTGACACATGTATAGTAAAGAAAAGGTCCTAATAGTTCTGAAAGCTGCAGATCTGAAAGCTACCCCTTCATCTGTAAGAAAGGTGGTGAACCAGTAATTGGAAAACCCTGGTCTGGGTGCAAGAGATTTTGATGGGGAAAAGAATAATCTGCACTGAGCCATAAAGAAAACAAATCTATGATCAAGACCACTCAAGCAATTTCAGCTAAGGCCTCCTGGGCTGAGCATGGCCAAGAGGAATAAGCTTGGCACAGGAGCTTTGCCAGTGCCCTGCTCCTGCCAGATGGGATTTTTCTTCTTTTGGCCTTTTCCAGTGGGGTTTCCCAACTTCATTTCCAGTCTCTGGTTCCCTGTGCCCCTTTGCATCATGGCTGATCACCTCCAGTTCTGCCTTGCTGCACTATGTGCTTTTGCCCACTTGCCAACATACTTCCACACAGAAAATGGGAAAATTTGGATGTGTTGCAGCACCTGACAGGATCTTCTGAGTGTCTAGAGTGGTATGAGAAAAGTAGGGACCTTCTGCAGTAGAAATATTGGTAGGTAAAGAACAAAATAAGGATAAAGAAGAATAAAATAAGAACAAAGACAAATAAGGACAAGAGGAACAAGGGAGAGAAGCCTGGCTTGTCATTACTCACCTACAAATTGGAGAATATAAAGTAGCAAGTGAAGGTATTATTGTGGATTTGATACTGATGCCAGACTTGCATGAGATGAGCTGTAGGAAATTCCTTTTCATTAGGAGAAGGATTAATATAAAAGATAGGAAAGTAAGGAAAACCCCTGTGTGAACAATGACTTATGCAGTGAATAATTAGATAAGACATTTTTAACATATTTATTGCAGAGATTTAGTGAATTACTCAGTAGATAATGTGTGTATGTATGTACACACATGCAAGTTATGGATGTTTCCTCATGCAATTATCTGTTAATATGCTATGTACCTCTGAAATGGCTGATAAAGTTCTAAGTTGACTGTCATGAGTTTTAATGCCATTGAACTAAATAGCTTTGCCATTTAACTTAGCATTTCACTAACAAATGGAAGGTATTAAAAACCTTAGAGGGCAGAACATTCTGGCTTTGCAGAATTTGAAGATAATTCAAGCATTGTGTGTGTGTGTGAGAACAGGGCTGGTAAATGCATTTTTTTCCTTCACATCTTTTTCTCCCTAAACCAGACCAACAGAGGAAGCTGTGACCATGCACCCCAAGGGCATTGAGTTACTGAGGCTTTGTGAATGAGTTTACATCCCTCACCCTGCAGTATGTGGCTCTGTCGTATTCACAGCCAGTTCCAGCTGGGAAGTGCGTGATTTTAAATCATCAGGAAGACAAGGTTGACTTTAAGTAAGTCATTTTATCTTTCTTTATAATGCTTTGAAGGAGGAAATTTTGCTGCTTATGTAGCTCTTGAGAGCTGTTATTTTCAGTGGCTCACCTGTGAGCGCAACACTGAAGGACACAGTTTACAAGGTGTAGCTGTTGCAGAGCCTTAAACATGCCACCTGTCTTTATTGAGCAGACTTGGGTTTCCAAAGGAACTAAGGAAATTAGTCACCCACCTTTCCACATAAATAAATGACCAGCATGTCTTGCAAAGATAATTTTTCAGTAGGTAAGTAAACCTCAGGAGAGGGGTAGGTATCTCCATCATATGCCACAGCCCTGCATGAAAGGGCTGGAGTTCTGTGGACAGTTCAGTACACTTTTGCTCTGGAGGAGCTACATGTCATGCTTTCTCTGTCTGCTTTGTGCTGCAAATCTCTCAGGGGCCTTCAGAGGGCTCTTTGTGCTCTGTGGGATTTGGTTAGGAGGATACTGTCTGAATCAGTGGCCTCTCAAGACAGGTCTGCAGCAGAAAGGGGCACGGAGCTTCTCTCAGCCGGAGAGGACTAAACTCAGCTCCTGACACATTTAAACTAATCTCTATTGAGCTAAGGAGCAGTTTCCCTGTGGGATGCTCTCCTACAGTTTCGCATCCTGGAGTTTCTGGTTTGGTCCACTTCCCAAGGTAAGCAAATGGAATAAACTCAGTATCCGGGTAAGCAAATCAGCATCAGCATTGAGCAGGATGCTGTTTGTCACTTCCTGTCTACTTCTCTCTAAAGAAACACAAGATTGTCACCTTCACCAAATCCTGTCTATTAAAATCTAAAGCTGGATGATCACATGAATGAATTCAGGTCCTACAACGAAAAAATAAATGTCTGCTGCTATAGAGAAGCCAGTTGGTGACCTTTCCCACTCCGCTTCCCTGGTGATTCACAGGTTTTATTTTTTGTACAAAAGCATTTTCCCCTGCAAAATCTCCTTTACTGAAGGTGAAAATGAATAAAACAAGCCCACAAAACACTGAAGGGAAGGTTAGGTCTTTTCACAGTTATCACTATTTTTAACATAAAGCAGCTGAAGTGTGGTGAGCTCTATGGAGAAATGCATGCGTTTCCATGTGCCAGTCTAAGCTCAATTCCTGAGTTAATTCCTCATGTTAACAATTCTTTACTGTCTTGTATTTTCAGGAGGGAACTTCTTCATAGCCTGGCATGCCAATGTGATCTCTTTAAATGATACTGAGGGCATTTGGCTCTATTAAAAATTCATCAAGAATTGATATGCTGCATTTTTCATTGGAAAAATTGCAATCAGGTAGCAAAGTCTGAATATTCATGTGAAAGTAATATCTTTTCAGCATTCATTAATCTGAGTCAGCAATGAACTACAGCTGGAATTGAGTGATAATTTGGAACAAGTAATTTATTTGATTATTTTTCTCATCTTCCCTATTATTAAATATCCATGACCAGTTTAATTGACCTTCCTGAAATTTTTCATTTAATATTCAAAGGTTTTTTGGTAAATGGTTTGCAGGGTTGTTGTGTGGTTGGTGGCAGCAACCAGCCAGGGTCACCCAGGCTTGCAGGGCAGAGTGGCCTGTGGCAGTGGAATAGCCGGTCCCTGTGCTCAGAGCTACTCCAGGGAGCAGTGCTGGCCCCACAAACAGCTCTGCACCACAGGGTGCAGTCCATGGTAAGGTTCCCTGCTTTTAGTTCATGGCTGATAGGGTCAAGCCCTGAAGAACAGGCCGTTCCTTTGTCTTTGCTGTTAGCCTGAAAATATTTTAAGTTTCACCCAGTCTCTTTTTGGCTTAAAGTTCAATTCCCCAACTTTGTTTCACCTCTTGGCAATGTTTCATGGACCTCTGATCTGCTACCTTCTCCTTTATCGATTCCCTCCATTTAGCCCACAACTTTACAGACATATGATATCTATTTCTCCAGTGAGGACTGAGCCTAGCAGAAGGATTATTTCCCATATCTCAGTAGCCACACTTCCATTTGTGATCCCAGAAAGATTTCCTCTTTCAGAGCAGCCATCCTCAGCTTTTCCCAACCTGCGGAGTTTTCCTTCAGCCTGTAATTACACAATTGATTATTTTTTCCCAAGTATAGTGTCTTGTATTGTCTCTCCTAAATACCAGGAATTGTGTCTCCTGGATAATCTTTTTCTTTAAAGATTATTTCTGCAATTTGTTGAGACCTTTTTTGAATTTTAATCCTGTCCTCTCATGTTCTTGCAGTCCTTTCCTGCACAGAGTTATCAGCAAATATAATAAGCATATTCCTTCTTCCATCATCCAAGTTGTTAATGAAAATATTAATAATGCTGAGTTCAAGGCAGGTCTCTCTGAAACTGTGCATGATTCATGCTTTCATTTTGAATAGATCTGTTTTCTGGAAATGAATGGTCTTCTAGCAAGCTTTGCAGCCTGTATACATATCCCCAAATATCATATTAATAGCTAAGGCTGAAGTCAAGCTGTGCCTCTTTAATGCCCATAGAAAGAAATGCAGTTGGTACGGTGCACTTCAGCAAATGCTGCTTGCTACTGCTCATGCCTTGGGTATCTTATTGCTTTTATAGAAAGATTGAGTTTTTTTCTGTGAACGGATGGTTTGCAGGCTGACATGTAAAGCAGTATGTTTGCCTCCTTCTTAAAGACATGGTTACTTTTTCCCCTGTATTTTCCTTTTCAGTCTTCCATGATAATAGTTAAGAATCTGATATCACTTCAGACATTTCCTTTAGTATGCAAAGATAAAGGTCATCATCATAACCCATTTGAAAACATCTAAATTAGCTAGGCACTCTCACCATTCTCTTTTTATGAGATTAGAATCTTCCCTTTTTGTTAGAGTATTATTGTGCCAACCATCTGTTCTCAGTTGGCCTTTTACACGAAGACTGAAGCAAAGAAAGCTTATTAAGCATTCAGCTTACTTGGTTAATGGTTTTCCCACTCCTTTTTTGGCCTTTCTTTATTACTGATGTACTTATGGAATTATATCCTGTGAATTGCCCAACACTTTGTACCCTGACCTCTCCAACTTCATTGCTGTACTTCTCTGCTTGATGAAATGGTTGCTAAACTTTTTTAAGTGCTAGAGCTTAGGCTACACAATGGAATTCCTACACAATAAATCCATGAAGTATATATAATCGGTTTTCACCTTTCAGTCATACTTGTGGGTTGGGCCTCTTGCTTGAAAGGCAAGGTAGTGGCAGCCCTTCAGTTAACACTGACCTGAGCTCATGGCCAGTGAAAGTTTATAGGCATGAGAAGGCAAAAAACCATAAGTGAAATTATTGAGGTTACAAATTTCTTTTTTCAATCTAATAATGTGTGATTTGTTCAAAATACATTAACTTTTATTTCCAAGTTTTCCTCTTCTGCGTCATTCTGTTCTTAGTGCCTTGCCTAGATTGTTTCTTAGGTCTTTAGACTTCTCTGTGGATTTCCCTTTATTGGTCCCTAGTTTACAAGTAATTGTTCTGTCCTTGATCCTTTTAAAATAGTGACTGCAGCAAGTTTTACCTTTCCAAGCATGTGGCCTCAAAGGCACCAGAAGAATCCTTCTCAATTACATTGGACAGCTTGTAAACACATTTTCAAATTATTCCAGCCATAGGTAAACACACTAGGGTTTGAAAAAGTAGTTCTAGTCCCAGAAATGTAGATCAGTAGAGACTTCTGCTTTGAATTCATGCATGGCAAAGCAGTTTAGGTAATAAGATGGGGGACATAATAACATTAAATTTCAGTGTTGCAACTTCAGTTTTTACCCTCACACTAGAGAAGTGAGAAATGAAGAGAACTCTGGTTTGCACAGCTAAATAAAACAAAGGTGCAGAGGAACCTGACTGGGTATGCTTGACCTCCTTTTCAGTTTTTAAGCAACTCAAAACTGAATCCTATGCAAAACTGGCCATTATCCTTGATTTCTCATGCAAAGCAATTAACCTATAGTTTACTAAAGAAAGTAGACTGTTCTCTGCAAGTATAAAAAAAAATCCCAGCTTTCCTCATTTTCTCCTGAATCATCTGAAAATGGTTAAGCTTTGTCTGATCCTAGTAACAGATACTAGAAGAAAATAAACCTGCATAAGGAACTGAAAGAAAATAAAAATGCACACTGTTATTTAACACAAACTACCTGAAATTTAGCAGCAATTTTGAATTTATCTTAATTCTTGGGAACTGAAAAGCAGGAGCCTCTTCTGGGGCCTGCCTTTCTCGGGACGCAATGGTAATATAGCCTTAGACCAGCGTTAAGGTAACTGATGCCTGGAAGCATCTCTGGCTTCCAGACTGGAGGAACCTATTTCTTGAAGAAAACCAAGCTGTAGAACATTTAGCAGGGTGACCTACGCAGCAAATATCCCCTCCAGCTTTCCCACAGTCTGAACTGGTGTATTAGCATGTTGCAAGGCAAATGCAGAGTAAGGAGAACAGAAAGAGACTAACATTGTTAGTACTTCTGCTAAATTAAACAGAAATAACTGCTCCTTGCCAGTTAAAATGCTGAGGAATTTTCAAAATATAGTCTTAATAGAGAAAATATATTTCAAAAATAAATGATTTAAGCAAATAAAAAGATCTTGATACCTGATACCAGCTAAAAGTGGTTTATAAAGAAGGGGTTTTTCCTTATCTATTGCTTCAAGCAGTCACTCAAAAAGAAAAACAAAGTAACTTCCAGTTCAGTGAGTAAAGAGTTTAAGGCCTGTCTTTAGCGGTCATGCAATGCATACTTCAATACATTGTGGTATTTTCTGATATATAAACTGAACAGTAAAAAGGCAGAGGGTGGTCTAAAGGTCAGTATAATAAAATAGCAGAATCTACTGATTCTCCTCAGAGTTTACGATCCGAGTAAGATCTCTTGTTCCAATTGATGAGATTTCCAAAAAGCTGTGTTAAACTTTTAGAGAAGAGGTAGCCATTCTAGAGGGTATGTGGGCTATGATCAATTCACTGCTTGCTTGAGACTCCAGAGAAATAATTAACCTATGGCTGTATTTTTTTTTTTTAGGGAACAAATTCAGGGTTACGACAAAAAATGTCTTTTCCTCTTCCCCATTGTCTTTTACCAGATATATTTAAAAGCAATGCAGAGATTTCTGTCTCCATCCCAAAAACCCTTGAAAATGCAGAGGTGGGCACCCCGTCTGTGATGAGACGCGTTTTGTGCTAGATAAATGTTATGTTACCCTGACAGCAGGCGTGCTTCTATTTTGTCATTTGCCCTTCTCACCCTAGAAAAATAAAGACTCTTGAGCTTTTTTAGCTACTGAGCTAGAAACTGTTAAATTGTGCTGAGCCATTGCTTGAAGTAGTAGAAAAAATGACTGAAAAAGTAGTTTGCTCAGTAATCATGAGCTGGAACTGCTTGTTCTTTGCCACCCTCAAAGGCCATCAGCTATCAAGACTTTTTTTCTCCTGAAGGTCAATAAAAAACCTCAGCTTTTTTGATTTTTAGTTTTATATGATGTTGGAAAAGCTAAATCATGTTTTAGTTCTAAAAATCTTGCTTAAAATCTTTTGACAGGCGCTTAAGGCTTCCTTATACACTATAGCTGCAGGGCTTATTTTTTTATCATATTTATGCTGTTGTAATGCCTCTGTTTAAAGGTGTGTTATTCAGGTACAGGTGCTATAAGTAAAATCAGAATGAGGTTTGTTTTCTTGTTTCCCTCAATACCAATGTTTTCATGGAGTTGTTGAACTACACTTGCTGAGTTTTACCTTGACACTTTTTTTTGGACACAATCTAATATGTTCTGACTGAAAGTTTTACAGTGGAAGTCTCAGTGCACGGCAGAAACAAGGCATAGATTTCATCATTCTTGACCCATTATCGTATTTTTTTTAATCTGCCACTTTAGAAACCCTGTGTTGTTTCATTCCAGGTATTTTAACAGCTCCTTCTAGTCTTGCTGACATCGCTGTGTCACGGTTCATGTCTTTTCTGACATGAAGCTATCAGGTTCTTCCATTTACTCTTCCCTTTTACCTCTGCTTCCAAATGAGGTTTAGAGAAGCTAAAACCTTCCTGCATCTAAGGTCTCTCTTATTTGTGTTGCCCTTTGCATTTTATAATTGCTGATGTAGGGTTTCATTTGAAAGACTGTACAGCCTTGTAAAATTCTTGGAAGAATGACTATATTAAACAAATACTAGAAAACAAAAATTGCTAAAATGCATCAGTGGCCTTCATAGCATTTAATTTTTTGCAAAATGAAAAAGTTTCAAAATATCCCAGTGTTTCTTTTTTCCATTAGTACCATTTGCCACCTTTTCTTAAAAGTTGAACCAGAATCTGGCTTGTCTGTGATTTTTCAGTGCTCGTCATGTTTCCAATGTGTCACCTGCCATCCCCCTGCTTAAACCAGCCAGGTCTGAATAAGAAGGAAGCCAGGTACCCAAAGGGGAGCCTGCCAGTTCTGCTGGTGTGTCCTCCATGCAGCACAGAGAAACTGGAGGTGTCACTGTCTGTGTTAATATCTCTTCATTCTTGTGCGCAATCATCTGGTGCTTTTCACAAAATTCATGTATATTTTATTTAAAAATGTGACAGGAGCATGTTTTTCTGCCTTTTCACCAATAAATATAGCTGGAAGGATGCGTAGAGGAGAGGTGTTCCCCCTCACTGACTGATGCACCGTGACACAGAGTGTAGAGGAAATTCAACACTTTGTCACTTCAGCCGCTGACAAAGTGAGTCACCACACCAAGGTCCCAACTGCTTGCGTTGATGCAGATCCAGGTTCCCCTCCACAAGTGTGGGGTGTTAGTCAGGCATCCCAACCTACAGCAGCAACTGGGAGTACTGGATGGGGGAATAGCTGGCATAATTTAGCAGGATTCTGTGCATCAGTAAACATCATATTTATTTTTTTTAATGTGGCAGTGCTGTACTAGTTGGTTGGATGAAGATGACTCACACAGAATAAAGTTGTGGCTATGAATGGTCGTCCAAGCTATACATCTGTGTTATAGCCCAGCAGAGCTGAGCTGGCCTCAGTCTGTATGAGCCACTGGCTTGCTGTGGTGTAGAGGGGTTTGGCTGTGGAGGTGGGAGAACAACTGCTGCTCATTTTCCTTTCCTTGCAAAGCCTCACACTATTAGTGTTTTTGTGGTACTTGTGGGAAGAAGTTGTTCTTTCTTTTTGAGCTCTAGAAAAGTGTTTTATGACATGAGCAGCAAATTTTCACCTTGTGTGACTAAAAACCTCACTTCCCTTTTCCATTGTAGTGAACTGAGGACACGGAGGATCAAGTATATAAAGCAATTTCAGGTAGCGTGATGGGAAAGATGTTGTAGAGAAGTAAAATATCTCATTATCAAGCACTTAGTGATAAAGCACCAATTGCTTCAGATACAGCAGGCAGCAATTGAGTCACAACCTGGTTTTTCCCCAGCAAACACCAGAGCAAGGGCATCCCACTGGTTGCAAGCTACACTGGGATGAAGAAGGTTTAATTTTCTGGTGATGTGTAGTTACACGTTGCTAGAACTGAAGCTTGTGCATTGTTCTGAAGCTGGATCCAGCCATGCTGACAGTCACTTTGCATCTGATGGGCCATTTTTGTGAAGGAGGAAGAGAAATAAAAGGTAATGATCAACTGCTTATACATTGATGCTATTTCTTTCTTTTTTTTTTATCTATAAACCAGGCTAGGATGAACTCTGAAGGACGCAGATCTGGTATTTACACCTTAAAGAGTCTGAGATCCCCATTTTGTATTTGGAAATGAAATACAACATTTATTTGTTCTTTATCTTTGAGTTTTAAGTCTCTTTCCATACCAAAAAAGTGTGGGAGAAGAATAAGAGATAAAAATGTGTTTGAAATACAAGCTATTCCTTGAAGCTCTCACAATATTTTAAAGGTTTTCCCTACAGCTATTTATTCTATGCACTTAACATCTGTTTTATGCTTTGATATATTTTGCAATTATTTTTCATCCTTAGTTTGATTTTCTTTTAATAACATTGTTCAGAAAAATAGTGGGTGACAAAGATGACTAGCATGCATCAGATAATTTCTATCTGACCAAGATGAGTTGCTTTAATTATGTACATGTACCTATTGTGCCACAGATCTACTTAAAGGTTTTATGATTTTCAGGAGGCAACATGATGGGAAAATAACTTTTCAAAGGATTTAAAGCGTTAGCTCAAATAGTCTTGCTTTTGCACAGCATATACATTATGGTTCCCCACTTACAAGACAACAATTTGCTGATGAATCAGCAGGTGCAACATCAAGCCACTTGGTAGGAAGGAGCTTGGAAAGATGGGCCCTTAGCAATGTAGCTGCCACTAGGGTTTTCTCCTAAAGATTCCAGCTGGTGAGATTGCTTGGTCCTACCAAAATCATCAGATATATCATTCAAGGGTTTTCTGGCCCCCACCATACTTCAAATTGTACAAGGAGAAATAGCCTCTTGTTAAAGTAAAAGTCATTTTGTCATGAATTATGAATATTCCATGCCTTGACTCTTTTCCCATTTCTTCTTTTTTTTGGTTTTTTTTTGTTCCCCAGGTACATGAATAGTCTCTTTTCTCTCAGTACTTGATTGCCTTATTTGTCAACAGCCTGCTGTGATTTCACTGCTGGTAAATTTTCTCTGAGAATTAGATATTACTTAGATATGCAAGCACTGTTCTAACCAGGCAGGTTCTGCCTCTGACAGAGAACTGGGAATGTAATGGAGTTTTTCAGTGTTCTCTGTTATAACTCTATTATAAATTACTTGTATGGTATCTAGCTGTTAGTACTATATTTCCTTTATTCCCTGGTGATTCTAAACTGCTTAGGGAAAAAAAATAACGCCTTGTTAAAAAAAAACAACCACCCAAACCCAGGTTTTAATTTCATCCCAGAATCAATGAAGTATTCCATTTGACCTCCCATTAAATGTTTCATTTTAGTTTCAAAGTCATTAAGTATTTTAACATAGAATAACATTCAAAATTAAGTATTGGACAGAAAGTATTTTGATGAGAAAGAAATGTTATTTAAGAACAAAAAAATTTAAGACAACTTGTTGAAATTGGTAGATAGTTGTGGAGTGTTTAGATCAGTCTGAATCTGCAGGGTTTTTAAATGGATACATTTTTAAACAAACTTCTCTCGGGCTCAAGGTCAGCCCCTGCTACATGCATATACAGCGCTTTATATCCAGCCAGACTTGCACACATTTAAGTTCTTAAGAGAAGAAATCTATCCTTGGTACCTGAACTTCCTAAAATGCAGTAAACAGTAACCCTGGTCTCAGAGCCGCTGGGTGCAGTCCCCAGGGGTGCCAGGTGTGATTTCCAGTGCTGGCCATGCAGTGGGTATCACCTGCTATTGCTGTGGCCAGAGAGGATATGGAGAGAATTAACCACCAGTGACATTATGCATACCAGCTCTACAGTAACTGCCATGATAACCACCAGAAGTACATGTATCGTGCTGGCATGTGGTGAGAACAAACTGTATTCTCTCCATTTTCCCCACTCACAGACACAGTATTTATTTTTTTCATTTGTCATCAGAGCTTTTTTTTTTTTTTTTTTTTTAAATAGCTTTTCTAACCTTATTTTCCTGCTTTTCAGCTGGGCCTTCTCTCCATCACTGCTCAAATGAACACATTTGTACAATTTCATCAATCATGAGAACTCTGTTGTTGCCTCTCAGCTGCCCAGAATTAAAACAATCCACTTTTATTGGCTGTGGATCTTCATGCAATGTGCCAGCAAGGGCTGCTCAGGGAACAGGATGGCCAGAGATGTCCAGTCTCATGCATGGGATGTTTTGAAGAAGCCACCGTTACAACTGCATCAGCTTCTGCTCTTACGTAGTAGCTGGGAGCAGGGATATATTGTGATGCAGAAGGAAAGAGGATGAGGGTGGAGACATTGGCCATAGCTGGGGAGCTTCAGGCTGGTAGATGAATTATTCACTCACCTGTGGGCAGGTATTCCCTAAGGGACAACACACCCCAAGTAACCCACTTACCCCTGCCTTGCCTGACACAAGGCAAAATAGAGAATGCAGAGCTCACCTGGCTATGTGAGTGAGATCATAAGCTCCTATATAAGCATCGTTATGCTGTAATTTGTTGCTACAAATTCTACATATTCTAGACTGGCTGATGACATTTAAAAGGAATTTACTTTTTTATTTTTCAGTGCTTAGGTATTTTAGTCCTTTCTTTAAATTTCCTTTTAGAAACATTTTTACTATTTAAAGCCCACCTCTGTGTGCCTTGAGACTCTCATTTGATTTCGTTTTATATCTGTGATATAAATCTTTGATCTTTGTTTTAGCTTTGTCTGTAATGTAACCACTGAGGAAAATGCTAAAGATACCTCTGATTTTTCTGTCATTAAATGTGGGATCAGGAGTTTCATAGAATTCAGTGCGAGGTAATGCTTCTCCAGTCTAGTTCTCACATTTTAAAGAATAAAAGTCAACAAAATGCCACTACAGAGTTTTTAATTTCTTTTTTGGTGCTCTAAATTGCATTTTGATGATTCTCCACTGTTGAAAGAGCACTCCTCCTGCACTGCCAGGAAACATCCCTTGTTGCTTCTAGCAAGAATTGTCATGGTGATGCATTCTGTTGACCACATTTTTGAAACACAGGTTGCTCCCAATTTTGGTTCCTTAATTTACTCTGGGTACTGTAATATCTCTGTTTCTTTCTTTCCCTATTTTTTTTTCTTTGAGATTTTTTAACATGACAAACTATATATTTATATATATGCACAAACTAGGACCTGCCCTCTCACCTCCACATATGCAAAATGTGCTGGCTGATATTTTCTGGCTGCCTGCCCTATGTAGGTTTTTAGGGTGGCTGCAGCCCCCAGGTCATGCTCTTCTTGTCCTCATTGGTTCGTGAGCAGCATAAGCACTGCCCTCCCTGCTTGCTGACATCCAGCTGCCAAAAGGACATCTCATCCTCCGCTCTTGGACTGCCACATCGGAGAGAATCCCGGAGTGCTCTTCTTGCAGAAGGATGCTATTTTGCAGCCACTATAGAAGATGTACTTCAGATATTGAATTGCTCTCTGTGAATGCCGAAGAAGAATGGGAAAACCCGATGGGGCATTAAGCACTGGGCTCATTATTAACATGCCGGCACAGCCTCTCTGTGGCTAATTGTGCCTCCATGGGAGAGACCACGAGTGGCCTGAAGAGTGCTTGGTCCTCAGGAAGGCTGGCAAGCTTTTAACTGAGCTAAGAGGCTCCACGAAGAAATTTAATTTGGCAGTGGAAGTGTGGCACTTGGTTAGTCTCAAGTAGTCTTGAGATATAAAAACATTTCTGTGGGAGTTCTTGGCTGAGTATACAGGCCGAGAGAAGAGTCCAGCAGCTTGTGGTGTGGAGTGGTGCTGCTTTGTTTGTTTCATCTTCGTGTTGATGGTTTCAAGAGGCAGGGTTGGCCTGTATTTATGTCTAAGCATTTACTGTGCTTTTGCACAAGGACTAGAAGCAGCTTCTCCTGTGGTACTGGTCTATTTTGGGCTGGTAATGAGCTCCTGCCGTTCCTGCATATGAAGTCTGAACAAAGTCTTAAATGAAAAGTGAAACTGGTGTCCCTGCCCATGGCAAGGGGGTCAGAACTAAATAATCTTTAAGGTTCTTTCCAACCCAAACCATTCTGAAATTCTATGATTCTGTTGATACTTCTGCATTCTTCCAGAGACCCAGAGCTGCCACAATCCTGGTTCAGCCCCAGGCCTCCAGGATAGAGGATTTTTCCTTCTGTCCTATCCTTTTTAAAGGATAGGTAAATTAGATCATCCAGACTTCAGGGAAGACCTTGCAGGTGTGCCTCTGGAGGGCAGTGGAGTGGGCTAGGGTGATACTTGCGTACCTGGTTGTGCAAGCTCAGCCCTGGGGTGGGAAATAGTGAGATGAATCCGTGGGAGTGAGGGGCAATTTGGGCAGGTTCATATTTACTCTAATCTGCTTTTTAACGTCCATGATTTGGCACAGCTGATGGAGGGGTGTGCAGTTGCCAGCCATGGACAGAAACAGTAAAATACCTTGGACAGCATTTGTGGTTATTGGTCATTAAAAAAAAAACCCAAAAAAACCAAAAAAACCAACAAAAAAACCCCAAAGTTTATTTCTGGACAGAGATTGTTATTTTTTCTCTTCCTAATCCACAAAGGTGAAACTGTCTAGTGTGAATTTTCAAACAATAAACCCAAGTATATTTTGCTTGTTTTCTTCTGCTCAAAAAAATATAAATTGAATGCTGTTTGTTTTGACAGTTTCACATAGGCCATTCCAGAAGAATGGAAATCCTTCAAGATGAAGAGGAAGATGATGAAAGCCCCTCGATATGTCTTCCCACGTGGCACAGACAGCTGTGTCCTTGCTCGGCGATCTGCAGAAGACAAACCCCAGCAGAGTCAGGAAGGCTGAGCTCTACCTGCACGCCAGCTGCACTACAGGTAACTGCTATGCCTTTTATTTTAACATAAATATTTTATAGATTTAAAGAGAAATCAGAGATTATGTGGGGGAACTAAGGCTTGAAAGACATCTCAACACAAACTCAGCTCTGAACTATTGTCCCAAGGGTGAGGAACAAGTAGAGGATATGGAGGGAAACATGCTTGATTTCAAGGAAAATGTTGATTTCTAAGAGGTGGTAATTTCATATAGTTTATGCAAATTTCACTAAGTCTTTCAAAAGTCACAAAAAGGACACTTTGGCATCAGCTTGAAAGGAATGTAAATTAAAATATCCTTAATACACAGTCTTGATTTCCTGCAAAGACACGTCTAGCAGAGCTGTATTTCCCACTGAACTCCTTGAGTGAGCAATGCTGGCACAAAGTTTTGTAATTTTATGCCATTGCAGGAACAAAGTCATCTAGTTGAGGATCTAATGATTCTGTGGCTGCATTTTCTATTTTTTACATTGTAGTGAATGTCATGCTTTATGTAAGATTACACACAATGTACAGGAGAAATACAAAATTATTCAAAACACACCAGAGATGTTAGCAGACATGTTAAGAGCATAAGCGTTTTGGAAGAAGTCAATGTATAGTCCGTACAAAGCAATGCCTATGTTCTCTATTGGATAATGAAGGAACTGTGTGTGTGTTTGTGCATAAAAGGTGAAATTCCAGTTCCATGTATATGGAGGTAGGACTGGGCGCCTTGGTGTCATGATGCCTACTGCCACACCACCCTGAAAACACCCAATCTCATCTGATCTCAGAAGCTAAGCAGGGTAGGGCCCAGCTCACTCAGTAGGTAGAGCATGAGACCCTTAATCTCAGCATCATGCGTTCGTGCCCCACATTGGGAGCCAAAAAGGACTGTCGTGATTTAAGCCCAGCTGGTAACTCAGCCATGCAACCGCTCGCTCACTCCCCCCTTGCTTCCTCCCCCCCTAGTCCCAGAGGGATGGGGAGGAGAATTGAAAGAATGTAACTCCCACGGGTTGAGATAAGAACAGTCCAGTAACTAAGGTATAACACAAACCACTGCTGCTACCACCAATAATAATAATGATAAGGGAAATAACAAGGGAAGAAAATACAACCGCTCACCACCCATCCCAACCTGAGCACTGATCTCGCCCTTGCAGGTAACTCCCCCCAGTTTATATAGTGGGCATGACATGCCGCAATATGGAATACCTCTTTGGCTAGTTTGGGTCAGGGGTCCTGTCTCTGCTTTCTCCCAGCTTCCCCTCCTCCCTGGCAGAGAAAATCCTTGGTCAGACTAAACATTTGAGCAGCAACTGGAAACATCGGGGTTATCAGTGCTGTTCCCAGGCTGAAAGTCAAAACCACAGCACTGCACCAGCTACTAAGAAGGAGAAAAATGACTGCTACTGCTGAACCCAGGACACAAGGCAAGGCATGTGGTATACAAATACCTGAACGCTATCATCCTCACTTTCTTCTGGGATATACCGCTTACAACTTTGTAATGACCTTAGTCACAAACTAGGCTGAATGCCAGCATTTCTCATCACAAAAAGGACATTCTTGTGGCAGCTAACATTTTTAAAGTGAGTTAATGATCGAGCTTTTCTCATTAAAGAGGAGAGGTAAAAAGAGCATGTGCAGGATTGATTCTAATTTATGATTATCCACAATGATACCTTTCATCATCACCATCAAATATTTAAAAAGTACTTTAATCGGATATTGTTAATGGTGGGTAGTTCTATTTCATAGGAACCCTGCCTGGGATCCTTCCAGAGTCCTCCTGCAGCTGTGCCCAGCTGTGCTCCAGCCCCAGGGCCCCTTGCCATGCTCTCGACTATTAGAAAAGGGGAATTTCAGGAGCTGCTGAGTCGAGGCAGGACACTGGAGGGGTGGCAAAGGGGTTTTGCTGGCATATCTCCTGGGACACATCCTGGCTGTCACCGAGGGAAAATGTGAATCACTGTAGCCCTGACAGCTGCGACAGTGCACTGCCAGCCAGCAGCCTTCTCTGATCTTATAGGTGTGGAGTTGGGTGGAAGTCTCTGAAAATGGAAAAGTGACAATTAAATTCCTTCTAAGTGGTAGATTTTGAACCTCAATATTCTTTTCTCCATACTCGGCTGCTGACAACTGCTAGCTAAATTGATAATTGATTGGATATAAGGAGGAAGTTCTTTACTGTTCTTTACTGTGAGGGTGGTGAGGCACTGGAATGGGTTGCCCAAGGAAGCTGTGAATGCTCCATAACTGGTGATGTTCAAGGCCAGGCTGGACAGAGCCTTGGGTGACATGGTTTAGTAGGAGGTGTCCCTGTCCATGGCAGGGGGGTTGGAACTGGGTGATCTTAAGGTCCTTTCCAACCCTAACTATTCTATGGTTGTATGATTCTACATAATAGCATTAGGTCCTCATTTAAAACCTGATTTATGAGGGTTTTTTTGTTTGTAAAAATTATTTATTAATAATTCTGAGTTAAAATTCTTTATATATGGCACGCATTTGGGCAATGTGTGGACATGACAACTTTTTTAGCAACAATGACTCAAATTAAAAATAATATTGAAATATTTGAATAGCTGAATAATTGTCATTATTTTTAAACCTAGTTTTTCCTCTGATCTCATATTCTGTCCTTCTTCAAGAAAAGGTTTTATATATATTCCTTTTTCTTTCTTTCTTTTTTCTTTTGTTTTAGGACATGTAAATATTTTGCTGAAGAAAGCATCTTAAATATGTACCACTGTGAACAGTGTGAACTTTGTGGCTAAACATAACCATTCACATCAACAAAAACTCTACCATGGTTTTAGTTATATTCTTCATTCAGTGTGAGAGTATGTTTGAATTAATGTCAGACTCTCAAAAAAAATGGTTTTATAGTGAGTGTTAGCACATAGTAAGAGTTATCTAGAATTGATCCTCCAGAGATTTAATCCTCTGCTCTGGCACACCATCAAGGCCAGCAAAATCTTAGCCTTGTCTTCATCTGTTTTCACACCTTCTTCATATTAGAGCTGAAGGAAGCAGTCTAAGCAAAACCAGATTGCCTTGAAAGTAATGGACTTTTTTTGTCTCCAAATTCTCCAAAATCTATTTTTAAAGTTTTTCAAATTTGCTTTGGAGCTATTTACTAGAAAGAAGAAATGTTTTAGGAATCTCTTGTAGGCACTGAAAAAGGAAAATTTGATTGTCTATTATATTTTATTAATATACTGATTTTACAGTCTATTATATTTTAGTTACTCACTGCTTTTCCCTGTGGTGTCCTACAAAATGTACCCTACTTTCTGCTTGGTCCTTGTTTCATGGTTTGAATTTTGTTGCCTGCATTCACATTCTGAAGGAATCGATGGAAAACAAAATATGTATATTTTAGTTGCTTAAAGAGAATCTCTGTGAGACTTATTAGGAGATATTTAACACTAGTTGTCTCCTAGTTCAGCGATATTTTTAATTTGATGGATGTTTCTATTATTCAGTAAAAAAAAAAAAGAATCATGTTTGAGACTTAACTATGCAGAAGTGTGAAGAACTAATTCACACTGTGATAAAATAGTTATGGAAATGAGATGTGGAGGGATCATTCATCTGAAAGATTACTTAGGAATAGCATCAATCACCAGTACCAGATAATGAAGCCCTATTCCTGTATTGGAAAAGCAATGTTGTGACCCCTAATATTTGAACACAGACAGGGGGATTTACCAACTTCCTGAGGAGATTTTACATCTGCTATAAATAGATGTCACAAATAATATTTTGCGGTTAGATTTGCCATTGTGCAGTATGGGCAAATTATTGGGTTTGTTAGTAAAGCTCTCTGTCCTGTAAAGGGGAGAACAATAAAAGACAATCAGAAATTTTGCACTTAATTTAAAATAATATAAATAAAAATGATATTTTCATAATAGAACATAATGTGTAATATGCAATAAGTAAATCAGTTACTCGGAGACTTATGTAAGTTTATACTGGTGCACTGAAAAAAGTAAGCATATTTTGTAAGAAAGTTATATTTAAAGTACATAAAAACATGTTCCAAGTCTATGGAAAGTACTTTGTAGGTGAACTTGCTGATTTGTGCACGCTGCTGTTTTAAGATGTCTGTGCTGCTTTCCTTGGATCCCCTGGGGGATTTAAAAGACACTTAGATGTGGCACTTAGGGACAAGGTTTAGTGGTGAGCTCGGCAGTGCTGGGTTAGCGCTTGGGCTGGATGATCTTCCAACCTAAGCAATTCTATGATTCTGTTCTATGATGCCAATAGAAGTGATACCAATCAGCCAACTGAAGTTTTCCATGTTTCCTGTGCCCCTGCTATCCTCAACTGACAGAGTTCACAGGGACAGAATACTGTCTGTACAAATGCAGTAAGAACACGAAAGAATATAAACAGTTGTTAACAATATTTTAATGAGATGCCATGAAAGGTAATTCCCATCATAAAGACAGTGATGAGTCTGTATGGATGATACTGTATTATCCTCTCAATAAAGTTGATGCATTCATGGTTGTGACTGAAGGCTACAGGGGAAGAAGGAGAAGAAAGCATGGGAGCTGTGGGAGGGGGTAATCACATAAATGCACTGCTGTGCAAATCTGACTCAATTTGCAAGCTGAAGAGGACCTCAGTGAAGGTTAAAATGTAGAATTACAGGTGAGGTAGAGAGCATTTGCGAACATCGGTGAGAGAAGCGGGTACAGCCTGTCTAGGGGTGGTTTCCTGATCCTTCAGACTTGGAGCTGCAATTTCACAGCTATGGCTGTGTCTCCTCGTTGCTGATGTGGCTGATTATTTCCCAGCCCCTGCCCTTACAGAGCAAACCTACAGGACAGTCCTTCATCCCCCAGCTCTGGCTCATGGCAGCTGAACCAGGACACACACAAGGGGAAGCAGTCTGAAAGGAGAAAGCAGTTGCTAGCATCTGTAGGACAGCCACATGTGTACTCAAAGAGAGATTGCGCTGGGAAATGGAGGAAGCAAGATTCAAATTGCCAGTGAAATCTGAAGACCTAATTCAAATGTTAAGTGTCCTGCAAATGATGTCCCTCTTTTCAGCATTCCTGGGACACAAGAGCTGTCTTCCTGCAGGTAAGCTCTGATTTTTAGCAAGCGTGCTTTAAAGAGAAGAGTTTTCAATAATGATTGTCCAGGAGGAATGTGCAGACAGAAAGGCTCATTTAGATATGTTTGTGTGTGTGTATTATTATATATAAGTATAAATACACAGAGCAATTTGAGACTGAGTCTTGATCGTGTGGAGAACTCTAAAGTGTTACCCTGGGCATTCCTATGACAGTAAAAGCCATAAAGCTGTTGTTATCCTGTCAGCTGGAATCACTGAAAAAAAAAAATCTATAATTTTTCAATTTTGTCTTAACTTTAATTGCAATATAGGCATCAGCAAGTGCCTAAGAGTACAAAAGCAAAGGGTACAGTTATATAGAGACAGTCTTGTAGTCATTATCTGTACAGAGTTTTAAAAACTATGACAAAGATCAGCATAAGGAAGAGTATATGAACAAAACCTGCCCTCACCTAAAACAGCGATGGAAACTGTGGTGTTTAGGATGTCTGTGCTGTGGTGCTGCCTATTTTTGAAGGATGCCTTACTCAGGCCAAGTGAGCACATCCCTTTAGCCTCCACACCTCAGCTTTCCACACCTCACTGAACAAAAATTAGATGGAGAAGCCTGGAGTCTGGTCCTCTTTTCACTTTAACGCATCCATCTTTTCCCACAAGAAAAAGCAAAACTTAGTTTATTTTTTTCATGACAAGGACAAAAGTGCTGAGATGCTTGTGAGGGTCAACATGCCTTTTTCTTTTGGATGTGGAGGGAAGCTGCCCTCCTCCAGCTGTAGGGTCTGCTACTTCCATCATCCCAGCAGCACAGAAATTAATTCTCTTGTAGGAAACTGCAGTCAAAGGGCAGCAGCAATAGCTGTGGCTAAAGAGATGGGCAGTGGTGATCCTGCCACAATTCAGGACCACATGGCCATGGATTCGGGAAACCACAAAACTTGGTAAAACTCCCTTGCTGTCTCAGGCTGTTAGGAAATGCACTCATGTAGGTGAAGTATTTGACTACTGCATAGGTAAACATCAAGGAATGGGCAATAATTCACAATATAATATGTACAGAATAAATAGAATATGCAATAAAGACACAGGCAATGCATGCAGTATTTTATTCAGTAATTCATTAAATACCTGCCCTGGAGCAGTACTGCTATATATCCTTCATATAAACTTAAGCACAAGATTAGATTGCAGTCTTCTATTATTTTTAACCAAAGAAAATGTAATTTTGTATTATTATAGCAAAATAATTGGTTTAATTAGTTAAACCTTTCCAACTGTATAGAGAAGGAAATTGCATGATTTTTCATTTCATACCATGCCATGTTGTTGCAATAGTCAGAGTGCTGAGAAGAGACTCCTCAGAGATTGTTCTTTTGATTTTAATGCAAAAATATTTTTTAATGTCACAGACTCTACACTGAAGAGTCAGTCTCCATAGCAAGTAGTTGTTCTGGGTCTGACTTACACTGCAGGCTGCTTCTTATGTAAACCAAATATAATGGTATAAATTGGAAGCAGTAGGACAGAATATGGAATGAAAGAAATGTGCGCACGCAGCCCAGAAAGCCAACCGTATCCTGGGCTGCATCCAAAGGAGCGTGACCAGCAGGTCGAGGGAGGTGATCCTGCCCCTCTACTCTGCTCTCCTGAGACCTCACTTGGAGTATTGTATGCAGTTCTGGTGTCCTCAACATAAAAAAGACATGGACCTGTTGGAACAAGTCCAGAGGAGGGCCACGAGGATGATCAGGGGACTGGAATACCTCCCGTGTGAAGACAGGCTGAGAAAGTTGGGGCTGTTCAGCCTGGAGAAGAGAAGGCTGCGTGGAGACCTCAGAGCAGCCTTCCAGTATCTGAAGGGGGCCTATAGTGATGCTGGGGAGGGACTCTTCATGAGGGACTGTAGTGATAGGACAAGGGGTAACAGGTTCAAACTTGAACAGGGGAAGTTTAGGTTGGGTATAAGGAAGAAGTTCTTTACTGTTTGGGTGGTGAGGCACTGGAATGGGCTGCCCAGGGAAGTTGTGAATGCTCCCTCCCTGGTGGTGTTCAAGGCTGGGCTGGACAGAGCCTTGGGTGACATGGTTTAGTGTGAGGTGTCCCTGGGTATGGCAGGGGGGTTGGAACTAGATGATCTTAAGGTCCTTTCCAACCCTAACTATTCTATGATTCTATGATTATGGATGCTATTTAGCACCTTGTACCTGCAAGACTAATGAGTTTGTTCATGTATGCGCTGCAAAATTCTCATCTAACTTTTGACTGGGGGAGCTGTTACAATGACCATGAAACACAAAGCACAGAGGTATTTGACCTTTAGGACCTCATGATACATTATAGCATGGCTAACAAGAGGGCTAAAAAAATATTCCTTCATAGGCTGGGAGAATTTGTCCTAGGATCTGAAAGACTTGAATAGGAGGCCTACAATAGCCTTTTTCTTTTTCCACTATATTAATAGAATCCAAGATGATGTTGTTATAATTACAGGCAGATACATGTTTTTCTTCAGTCTTTTAAGGTAGGTGAAGTTTAATGTTTGAATTTCAGGTATCTGTCAAAATTCAGACTTTACATGTTAGGTAAAATTGTGATAGCATCTCTAGAGAAAAACATCCTTCTGTAGGTAAGCACCCCAAATACCCTGATGGCTCAGACTCGGAAGACACAACCTTCTTTTTTCTCCCATCCACCATGTCCCATTCCACCCGCTGTACAGGTCTTTACCAGCAGCCCTCCCCTGTGCACAGTTTTGTTCAACTGGAGCTGGAGTCCTGGCTTAATGATGAGCATAAGGAAGTGAACTAAACATACTAGCTCCAGCAGTGATGCTCGAAACAGGGTGGTTTTGGCACCTTATTTGGCACAGCCACCTAATGTCCATAAACAAAGAAAAGCATTAGTAGTTCTTCCTTCTTCTTTCTCTTCTATTCACCCCAACACAGTGACACTTTTTTTCTGTAACTGAGGGTCACTGCTATGGTCACAATTCTCACTGCAGTGCTGCTTTGTACGTTCTTTCTAAGGTGATAAGAGCAGATAATATACAGCAGCACAAGACTTCTTATGAGCCAGTACCTTGGCACTTAGTCTCAGATTCTGAGCAGTTTGTGCAGTCCCCGCTGCAGCATGTGATGTTGGCCGCCATCATACTACACAAAGCAATTCAACATGGTCTTTCCTACACTCATAGTTTTGGTTGTCTGATTTCCTGATCCTGTGCTCACACTGTGAAGTTCCTCCAGAAGCAATCTATCACAGGTTTTGTTACAGAAAACAGACCCAAACCAGTATTTTGGAGTTGCAACACAGGGCTGATTTAAAGAGAATCCTTGGAATCTGGCAAGAAAGTGAGAGACATTGCTTCTCCATTAAGCTTAACCAGCAACGAGCTGGTAAAGCTTTTCTAGTTCATATGATGTCAAGGTGTGTGCAGTATTCCAAGCATGAGCCTCATAAAGGTAATTTCTACGAAGATAAGTTGTTCATCAGGTGTTGTCGGAGAAAAGTGGTGGGGAGGGAAATGTTCATTCAGCATTGTTTCATGGGTTTTTTTGCAGTGAAATATGTGTATGATAATGGCAATTCTACCCAAAATGATAAAAAAGACTAATGAAAAATGAGGTACTGTTTTGAAATGTCTTTCTTGTTAGTCTTGCACAGGGAGCTGGGGGGGACATGGAGGGAGCCAGGCACATGCAGATGCAGCTCTGGGCAGCATCAGGGCGCAGGCAGGGCTGCAATTGATTGGTGTCATACTCCTTCCTTCAGCCTCATCAGAGCACACAACACTTGCTTATGAAGTGCCAGCAGTTATCAGTAATTATCCTATGTGGTTTCAAAGGTACAGAGTGTTTTAAAATCCTGCTGATTGGCAGGATTTGGGAAAGCACTTGGGAACTGCCTCCAAAGCTGCCTTTGGAAAGGAATCTGTCATGCTGCTCTAATTGTGCATGGGATACCTTTTCTAAATGATGGGCACAGCATGATCCTGGTCACACGCTTAATTGCTTGATGATTACAGGGGTCCAGCATTGTTTTTTGGCAGGAATCAGGTTTTGCCTTTGCTGCCCATGCATTTTCCAGCAGAAGTGAACAACTGTGCAACATACTTGAAACTGCAGAGAGTGGTTCAAGAAACTAAATGTACTTAGAGTCTTTCACGGAGAGATGGAAGGGCCATTCATCCCACTGGTCTGAGACAGCTCAGGATAAGTCAGAAATGTGTTTTCTTCACTTGTCACAAAAAAAATCCAGGTTTTGACAGCTGTGAGCATCTTCTGAGTGTGGCAAATAACAAGGGGTGTCCAGCAGCAGCAGTGGAGCAAGGCTGGGCTGTTGGACTTCGTTGTTCTAAAATACATGATATTCTTTTCTTGTGCAAAACCAAAGAGAATTAATTTAGAGCACTGTACCTGACATTGAAGGGACTCTTAGTCTGCACTAACTGTATCCCTTGAATTCTCATTTGGTAATGGAAAGTATAAATTGGATGATAAATAGTGCTTCATTCTTAAAAAAACATGCACCCATTTACTTTTCTTAATTCAACTTTTGGAATTTTCATTTAATATATTAACTCCCTGGTCTGATCCATCTTCAATTCATACTTTCTTGTCTAGTGGGTTTCATTAATTGCAACACCTTCAGCTGTTGTTTTGTTCGTTGCTTTTGTTTTTAGATAATAGAGGACAATTCAGCATGAAGAAAATTAATTTTCCTGTTTCACATGGTTTAGGTTTTGCTTTTTTGTTTCTTCTTTTAGTTTTTAAATGAATTCTACAAAGTAACTGTAACAATATGGAAGGAGAGAAAGACCAAAGTAAACATTGATCAGCGTAATAATTTATGGTACCAGCTTAATAAGTGGTGTGACACGAGCAGTTCACCATCCATTTGTCATGTGTTGATAGCTTGATACCTGAATTTTTAACACCACTGCTAGCTTTGACATAATAAAGGACCTGCCAACATTCCCATTAAATCCATGAGATTTTAAAAGTTTCTGTTTTGGCTATAAATAGCAGTATTTATAGTCTATAACTTATTATGCAGAGTAGCAATCTATGAATTGCTTATTCCAGCAACTATAAAAAAAATGGAGTTTGGCATTTTTGAACTTTAGGAGGACATCTTCTTCTTTCCAGAAGGAAAGACTTATGGATACTTTTCATTATGTCCACCATAGAAAGCTTATAAACTAAGAGACAGCTCCTGGGCTAAAATAAATCACTTTAATTCTACTGATGGTGAGGAGACAGCAATTTACGCTAAAAGGTTCTGATGAGAGTTGTCTTGAGCTGTAGTTTGCTGGCATAATAGCTTCAGGCTAATCACATATGCTTCCAGTAGCTATAGTGTGGTTATAGTCAGGGAAATGAATGTACAAAAATAGGATTTGAGCTTCCATGTTTGCTTTCAACAGTCCCGTCTCAAGGACTACACAGTCTGTTTTGGTCAGCATAGAGGTCACACTGGATTCTGGTGATTGAGAGTCTTTCAGCTGGGCTGCAGATGATAATGTCAAGTCAAATTATTTCTGCTTCTCACATCACTTTCTTCTGATTTAAAAAGTACTGTGAAGCAGAATAAAACCGCTTACATTCCCCAGCTGTCTGACTTCACCATACCATCCACATGAAGTCTAGCTTGTCAGTGAAATAATACAGAAAAATATTTCAAATAATTATGATAGATGTCCAGGTTCTCCGTATTTGCTTTTGCTAGTGAAATTCGCTTCAAATAAGGAGCATGTTAATAATTTCAAACATATGGCTGGTTTAGCCACTAAGTTTTTTGAATGCTTTAACTTCTGCAGAATATCACTAGGACATAGTGCCATGACCTCAATGCTCGGTGCTAGGTACCAAGCTTCTTTAGAAGTAATGGACGTCCTTCTCCAAGCTGTGTTTTACAGCTTGGAGAAGCATGGGGCAGTGGGGAGAGGAAGTAAGGGGAGAATGAAGGGGGAATGTTCTCACTTGAATGCTTTTGCAATAGTCTTAATCTGTGGAGTTTATTTTTGTAGAGATACCTGTGGAGAGAATATACCCATTCGCACAGACAACAGCCTACAGCATCATTGTTAACAAGGCACAATGAAGGTCCCTCACAGTGTTAAGTCTGTGTCAGCTAATTGGCTCATCACACTCTGGGTGTTTGAAGCCCAAGTCAGGAAGAGCAGACATGAGTGCAGAGCAGGCACAGAGCTCTCATGGCAAGATGACATCGCTAGTCATCAAGACTAGTTTAAAGTGTGGTTTGTTCCTACAACATTTTTCAACTTCTTAGCCAGAAATGTCCTCACTTTTTATTCCTGAAGACTATATAAATACTTGTAATGTCTGAAAACTGAAATAGCTTCACCTTTTGTTTTTGCTACTTCAAGAACCCATAAAAAGAGTGACATAGAAAACAGAAATTGTGGGTAATGGAATAATCATGAAACATAACTGGCGTGCTAAATTCTATTTTTATCCACAGTTCCTAAGGAATTGCAATGAAAAGGGTTTGTGATTATATTTGTCTTACCTGAAGTTATAGGAATTTAATGTACTATCTGTAAGATATTAAACATCTTTGTTGTGACATTTGATCTCTATGTTGATAGTTTATTACTGTAGTTCACTTAGAATTTGGGAAAGGATCTTTTAATAGGAAATTTAAATTTAATAGGAAGTTTAAACACAAATTACTATTTGTTGGGTTTTCAGCAACTGGATCATTTAAAAGCTCTCTCTTTAGTAAGAAATAATGACTTTCTTTATTTAGAGACTATTTAAAATGCTCTTGAGGTATCTATTGAATATCTCAACATTGCAGATTAATCGGTAGCAGTCTCAAAATTAGTTCTGCACAGTTATATATTACAATATGTTCTGTATTATGGTGCATGTAATATATCTCTTGTACACTTGCACGTTAGGGAGGAAGAGATAGAGTCTGTTTTCAGAGCTGTTTCTAACCCCCTGAAAATCTGCCAGGATTTGTCTTTGAAGTACAAAGTTGGTTTATCTATATGTTTACGGATGGTCTCCGGTAGGCTGAAGATGATAGTTTTTGTGGCATTTTTCTCTTTTGGTGTTGTAAATGTGTTATTTATATATCCAAAAGTAATTAGAGGAGAGGTGGTTGTTTGTCTGAATTTTAAAGTAATTAAACTGACCTAATTCTTGCCAGAAATAATTAGGATAAAAACTGCACTCCCCAAGAAATTTTTCGAGTTGGAAAACTGGGCACCAAGGCCTAGTGCTAGAGCTGCTGCAGAGGAGCAGCCACACTCGGTGTGGGTAGCTGCAACCTGTGCTGGTGCCTGGTACTGAAACTGTTGGCTCTGTGATGCCAGAATCATAAAGCTGATTGCTTTGTAAATTAAAAAGTGCATTTTTAGTCCAGTCAGTTAACTTCATGCATTCCCAGATGAATCAGGTCCTCACTGGAATTAATGGGAGCCTCTCAGTCACAGCAAGCATTTGCTTTAGTGCATTGCTGCAAGCCAGTGCTGCTGCCAGTCCACTTGTCTTGCTGGATTTGCCTGTGATCACTTACACATCTCCTGTAATTGCTGGTGGGATTCATCAACCAAGGAAAAGGACTTTACAGCCTTTGGAATGGCAGTGAACTGCTCAGGTGTTGGAGTTTTTCCTCCAACACACATAACTATGAGTATGCACTAGAACTTTCCCCAATAGAGGGGTGGCTGTGTCTTTGCTTCAGAAAATAGTTTTGTTTTAAGCTGAAATTGATAAACTCATCTCCCTGTTTGAGCAGATCTATAGGGCTGATCCAAGCCAGCTGACTTTGTGAGGAATACACCAAGCTGTCATTGCTTTTATTGTTGGAGAAAATTAGTTATGCAATATAAAGAAAAAAGAGGGAGGGAGGGAGAGAGAAAAGCAACAGCAGGGAGGAGAATGGATGGTCTATCACTGGTATGATGGCAAATACCAGCGTGCCAGGCTCTTTTGTCTGCATTAACTGTAAGCATTACGTAATATTTTATCTTCTTTGGCCTTGGACCTTGTCATTTAGAATAACATATAATAGTAAAGGAGCATTTTGAGTATTTTTACTAGAAATACATCAGGCTGTCTAACAGTCTGATGGCATCAATAATTCCCTATTAAGCCCTCTACACCCATTATGATTTGTTTTACTTTTTTTTCTAAGTTAGTTTCCAGGCAACCAGTAAGAACTGAATTACATTAAGCTATTAATTCAGGATTGCATGCCAGCTTCGGGTTCTGCAGCCGATTTGTTCCTCTTGCATACAAGTTTCCTCATAAAACCCCTTTTATTGGTTTAATCTTCAGTGGTACCTAGCCCAGAGAATTGATTTTAAAATGGCAGTGCCTGTACTTGCTTTTGGCTCTTGCTTGTTTTTAATGCTTGCTGGTCGGTTTATTTTTCATGAGTACTGAAGCAGAGATTCATGAGGAAGGTTTGGTGTTAGTGCCGTGAATATATACTGTTATCTACTAGTGTATTCTTCAACACCACATAATGTATTGACTCATATTAAGATCTGAATTAAGATTATTCTTGTGATTAATTTCCTCATGGTGTTCAAGTTGGAAGATTAGTTATTAAGAATATTTAATTTGTAGGACCTCTATCCAATGGAGAAGTGTGCTGTCCTTCCCCAGTTGCTATTGCAACCCCCCAAAAGATTAAGAACTCTTGTGTATACCCTTGTGATGCAGGATGTGTTTATGGGATGCCCTGAGAGCTTACTCTGGCCATTAACTGCAAATTCCCTTCTAGCCTTTTGCTGAAGAGAACTAGAAAATGTAGTTTTGTCTGTATACATAGTCTGGAAAAATAAAATGTGGGAAATACTTTCAATGGCTGGAAGCTTGAAATCAGAACCAGAGTATAGTTTTTGTAATCTGAACACAAATAGGCAGATACCATGTCAAGGATTCCTTCTTTTTGAGGAATATGTGTATTAAGAATGCAGTTTACTAATACTTGTATGGGAAGTGTATATACATCAATAATGCAAAAATAAAGAAGCAGCAATGATTAGACATAGCCACCCCTAGTGTGACATGAAAATCTTCGCAGATACTTACTTAAAGGGAGTGATTTTTGTGTTATGCTCCACTATTAAATGAATGTTGCGCTGGCGAAAGGAACTAGACTGGAAGTTTGATAATGAGCTTCTCTACTTATTCTCTGAGCAAGGTCACAAAGGCTGAGCTTGTTGGATTTCCTCCAAGACTCAGCTGACAGGAGGTATCTAAAGGTGGGGTAGAAATTTTGGGATGAAATTGTATTTCTATTTTATTATAATAAAAATTATAATCTATGAGTTATAAAACCCAACCTGTACCTGTTTTTAGCTATTCTATATTTTATATAAAACGTCAGAAAAATCATTATCTATTCCACAACTTATATGCATTACAACCAAACTTCTGCCATCCAACTATATGTACTGTCTTTGTCTCAGTTTTTGTACTGGCGTCAGTGAGGAGGCCTAGGACACTTGAGAAGTTGTGTTGGTGATTTTTGGGGAGGCTACAGCTAGAATAATCAACCTTCAGCAGAATTTGCCTTTATCCACTACAAAAAAATTAACAACAGCAACAAGAAAGTAAATAAAGTAAATGGTCTCTACGACTGAAAACAAAGCACCAAGACAAAGGCCATTTCAGACAAAGATGCTATGGCTTTTGTAAAATAGTTGACTTAGAATGGAATTTTTGAAACAATGATTTCATTAGTATCTATTAACCCACCCACCCCCCACCCCCCCAAACCCTATAGTTTTGAGTTGTTTCTGAATTTCTGTTTTTTAGAGATTTGTGACGTGAGTCTGAATCATAGAGGTGACAAATCCAGACCACAAAAGATAACCACATCCTCCTAAAACTTCAGTTAAAAACAAAATAATTAAAGGACTGCTGTTTATAAGCAGAGCATATAATATATGCTCTTCCCTGAAGAAGCCATAAGAACTTGTGTAGCTAAAAAGGATTTTTATGCCTCATCGGTTGCTCAGATGTCTTGGAACAATTATAATCACCAGACTAAGGGTTTTTTCTCCCTTTTACATTTATCACTCAAATGAAGAGTGCGTTGCCATCCTGAGGGTTTGTGGTTCTATCAGCAGATCAAAAAAAACCCCATGGTCAACATGTTGAATCTAATCATGTTCTCTGTTTCTGGGACATACTTTATTAAACATTTTCATCACTTTCAACTGTGCATTCATACCTCAGCAGACTTATATCTGTAATTAGGGGAATTGTTATTTACAAGCAGAGATAAAGGTGGCAAAAAGACACCTTCCAGCAACATAATTCAAATGTCATGAGTTATTACCGGCTCCAGATTAATAGTACAGTTATTTCTTTCACTACAGGTTACGAACATGTCTCCTGTTAGAAACCTTTGGAAATTGCTCAGAAATACTGAGCAACAGCTATTTCTGGTTGTCCAGCTAAAGAAAATCAGATGTATGTGAAAGAAAGTGAACCGTCTCAAAGATCCACGTTCAGTAATGAGATATTTTTATTTAACAAAGTCTCTAACAGATGGTGCTTCTAAATTTTGAATATTAGGGCTGGTTTTGAAAGAGGCCTCCACACAGTCTGATGTATTGCAGATGAGAATTCACATTTAAGCTATAGTTAAGAGCTAATTGTGCTGCCACTCCTGATTGCACCAAGGCACTCAGCCATTGTGCAGGTGGCTGGCTGCATGGTGACACCCCTCATGTCTGCAGCCACTGCCACAAAAAGTATTGGCCTGTGTACGGGGCTCCTATTAATGACACCTGGGAGTTGTAGGTGGTTTAAAAAAAAAAAAAAGTGTTATTTTGTGTGCTCTGTAGAAGGTATCTTCATAATAGTTTATAATATCATAATAGTTTCTTAGTCATTGTGATATGAGACTGTTTTATAGTTGGTTACTAGACGGTCTATGCTCAACACTGCCACCCTTATCAGCCAATTTTCTAATCTCACAAAAATAAATGTATTAATTTGAGAAGCCATGTTTTCCATAAATCCATTTTGCCCTGTCATTAAAAAGCAGACTATGGTGATGCCAACCAGATCTAATCAATAGCTTTGTTGTTCACCAGGGCTGAAAGAATGGAAACACCCAGTTTTTCACCAAATCCACTACCACAGGTGCCATCACAGCATGGCTGCTTTGCCAGATGTCATCCGTTTGACTAACTGCCTGTGTCTCTGTTGCTTCAGCAGGAAGGCTTGGTCTTCTGATGGTGAGAAACTTCCCACACTCTCCCCTATGCTTGTTCCAACCCAGTTTGTATTCATTTATTCAGCAGTAACAGTGATTGCTTTTGTTAAGCTGTTCAAACCCTTTGGTCTGCTTTTGTAAACACTCTCTTATCCTTTGAAAATAGTGGTAAGATTTTCTTTGTTTCATTCCTGCAAAGCTTTCTTAGTATCATAGGCATGTTCTTTTTATGTTCTTATTTTATGAATATAAAACACTATGGACTGCTTTTTCATAGTTTAATCTATCCTTTCCATAAGCAATAAAAGATAGCAGAGATTTCTGCCAGAGAAATGCAAGTGATCTAGATTAAGGATGACTATTCACATGTAATTCAAGAGAGTAGCTTTTGGGCAACGTCAGCTAGGAGAAGACGACAAATTTGAATTCAGTTGAATTTTAGTAACTTCAGATTGGTTTTGGATCATATTTACATGCTTTTCTATTTCTTATATTTTTGCAGGTTTTATGGTTATAGTTCTAAGTGTCTTGGAGTTCTGTGAATTAGCGGATATGTTACTACTGAGCAGAAGATGAACTGCGTTAGCAAGAAATGAGATCGTTCCCCTGAGTCTTACACAGGAAAGCTGTGGAAAACCTGGAACTGAACCCAGGTCCTAGGAGACACAGAATGGCCCCCAAACCTATGGCATTATGGGCCAGGAACCACCAAGAGAAAGCTCAGCTCAAGTTTTATAACTCAATTATCATGAAGTATGGTGATGGAAATAGGTACATTTTAGGCAAAACACTCCTTGCCTCTCGCAGAGACCCAGGAGCTCTGCAGCTTTCTCTCTACTGCTTCCAGCAGTGGCTGAATATGAGAATTTTGTGCAGTTTCAGATTAAGACTGAAAGTGAGAAACACCCAGGGCTCCAACAAGAGCACCGGCAGGAGCTGGATTGATGGAAATGTCCCAAATTGATGGTGGTTTTAGGGTGGTTGTTTTCATTGCTGGTTGCAACCTTTCTGTGAATGCTTTTCTATGTATTCCAGGAGTAGGCACAGACTTCTTGCAGGTTGAACCAAGTAAGAGATTACAGTTCTTGAATGTGAACTGCATTTGTAAAATGAAAAATATGATGTGGCACCATAAAAACAGGACCATTGTGTCCTGAGGTCTTTAGATCTGACATTAAAAGTATACTTTGGGGATTAATCATCAAATGACTTTGTCATAGTAATTTAAGTATTTTTTTTTCCTGACTTAAATTATACAGCCACTCATTGTGAATTAAGTAATTTTAAGTAGTGCAACTGCTAAACTTGCCTGGTTTGCCTGTTGGCTTTCCAGCATTTGGCCTTTTGCTGGGTAGTATCTACTTCTTTACAGTCCTGTTTTTCCACCACAGCCATGCTCTCTGGAGGCTTCTCCTTTACAAGCATGAGAGGGGACAGTTGCTTTATCTGTTTGTAAATACACAGAATCTGGCCCATGGGGGAATTTAATCTTCTCCAAATTCCAGCCTTTAATTCCTGTGTAAATTCAAGGTCTGGAGCACTCCCAACCTACTGCAAGGTTGGCCTCACACAACAGAGTGAGCAGGTAAAGGCATTGATTGAATACTTGAGATCCTGCTGATAAATCTAAATGGAAAACCTGGACATCAAAGGCAAAGGTGGAGGTGGAACAGGCCTGTTTCCTGCAAGGATTGTACTAATGACCATTTTTAGCTTCTTCTGACTTCTAAACTTTTTTCCTTAGATGTGAATAATTATACTGGTAAAGAATCAGAAAATGAACTGCTACTTTGATCTAGAGAATTTGAGCTTGGTTCTAGTGGGAATTCGCAGGAGAAGTTTCAAGCAATTTATGTTTGAAATGCCTTTATAACTTTTGCTTCATAAAAACAGAGAGCGATATAAAATGATAGTAAAAATTCATATTTTGGAAACGGACATTCTCCTTTCTGGCTATAAAAAATAAAGGTAATTTGTTCTATTTCAAAAAGATTGTTAGTTGTTACTGTGATTTCAAATGATGTAGCTTTAATGCTCAACACATCTTAATCTTGCTGGCTATAAAGCATTCCTTTGATGGTGAGTTTGAATCAGAATTCATGTTTAGAAGTATGGGTTTGAATCAGAATTCATGTTTAGAATTAATGTCTTGGCTAAAAAGAAAAAAAAACTTCATGCAAACTCATGTGGTTTACTACAAGCCAGAGGCCAGCGGGCGGCCTTGTCTGCCGTGTCCCAGCTGTGATGAAGCTTGGCCCTTGAAAAATTCAGACAGCTTGGAGCTACTCCTGCTGATCTGGGACTTCCTTATGCAATATTCTTACTGCTGAAATACCTTAGTGTAAATATGAAAGTTAGGAAGAAAATATAATAAAAACACGAGAGTTTTTTCCTCAAGTGCTTTCATGGTCTAACATGTCTTTTTTCTTGTGTCTCTTTTGTCCAAAATCCCACTTTCTAATCTTTGCTCCTCAAAAAGCATAAAAAAAAGTTGTTAATGAATTAAAGAACAAAAAAGAAAATTTTTTTTTTTTTTTTCTCCAGGACACCGGTTTTAATTTATGTTTGTGTCGGAGCTTGAACTGGAGTCCATGCTGAGGCTCCAGCCAGTGCTGTTTCACACTCATCAGCTGTCCCTCCAATTAAATCAACCATCTGAAATTAATGTATGTTCCACCACTGCTCTTTTAATTTCATTTTCTGTTTCTTTAAACTGAATTGCCTTTAATAACAACCTTGTAAAAAGAGAACTTATTCTGGTCTACTAATGCCAATCCTGAGCCACCATTTATATGTTTTAAAATTTTCAATTTGATTTAGCCAGAGTTAAACCCTAAATTAATGGAGAAAGCAGAGTAGGAATATAGGAAAACTTCCGAACTTACAGCTAATGCAGAACTATTGTCAAGGTAAGTAATTAAAAAGTAGAAAGCCTCTCCTATTTTAATACAAAAATAAATGATGAGAAAGCTAGCACTGCTGCATGAACATTTCATTTCCCAATAGTAAAAGCTTGTTTATATCTGGGTCAAGAGAAAAAAAGTTGCTAAAATTAAGCAACACTTCAAAGTTTGGTTTTATTGCATGTGGGTGAGGTTCAGTAAGAAATATTGAATAGTCATATTGTGCAAATGATGGTTTCTTAATAGGACAGTGAGTTTGTGTTTGACTTTTTTTTTCTTAAATATTTACAAGAAAATCAGTGACTGTATTTTGGTCCTGTAAATATCAACATCATTTTTTCATTCTTCATTAGAAGGATTAATATGTGGAAATGTTAGCTGAATTCAATCCATGACCCCCAGCTTAGAGATACAGAGAGAGTGGACGGGGATCTTGTTGCTGAAAAGGCATGCTCGTATTCAAACTGCCAAGAGCAGCGGCTTACACTGTGTGTTACTAATAGGGCCAAATGGGGGGAAAATCATTAAATTACAGACCTTTTCTGCTGAAACACACTAAATGTCTGAGCAAGGGACATTCTTTTCAACCTGGGTGAAATGTCCCAAAGTATCTCCTGATACTTTTGGCTGACATGGGTCTTGTTTCTCCCTTGTATCTGCCTTTGCTTCCATAATAATGTGCTCACAATGGATATTGTTACTTTTGTTATTTGAGTCTGATGCTGTGTCCCTTGCTGGGATTGTTCAACTTTGCATTTGTAATTTTATATCCATGGAAGTTTGTGAAATATCTCTTAATTTTTGCAAGCCCTTATTTAAATACCAGGTCATTAATTACATACTGCAGCAAAGCTCTGCATCCCTTCTGAATTGTGTTGCATGTGCATCTAATAAAAATTTCTTACCTAAAGATTAAATTCGAGGTTTGAATTTGGCTGGTCTGTGAGCTGTAGATTCCTAAGTATCACTGCTCCATAGATGGCATAAGTTGAAGGCCCAGCTTTTCAAAGAAAATCCAGTTTCCCCCCTGATGGTAAGCAGTAAGGGGATTATTCAAAAAGCCCCTATGTGCCCCAGTTCCCTTGTTTTGGAATGTTCCTATATGCTTTATTAATAAGTTACATCATATTTTGTGCCATCCCTGTTTGTGTGGAAGCCCTCAAACCTCAGCTCCGATTTTTTCCTTCCTCAAAGCTATCCTGTGAATAATAAACCCCACATAGTTCTTGTGTGTTCTTCTGAATTTATTTCATGTCAGCTTTGTACAGGGAAAAAAAATAATACAGCTTCTCTCACTTCGCACCCTTTGGGACAGCAACTGCAGATGAAGAGCAAGCAATCAACGTCAGGATAAAATTAGATTGCCACAGAGTACAAGGTTTGATCCAATATCTATATCAGATTTGGTTTTCATCTGTGCATATCACAATAAAATAATACTTGCTGAAGCTGTTAGGCACCAAGCCATTCTAGAAACATGCAGTGCTTTTCATCCGTGTAAGAGCTGGGAAAAGGGGGGTATGACATTAGGTATTTTACACTATTAACTCAATATTTAGTTTTAGCTATAAATAAGAAATTGATGAAAGAGTTGGTGCTTTTGCTGTGTTTCCATGTGTCAGAGTGGGATCTTGTGTTCAGTAGAGGACAGTGATGGGTCATCAAGGAGCAGTGCTGGAAGAAGCAGTGTCCTGGGACTCAGGGCTGTGTTTTAGATGAAAATCTCCCAACAGGCTCTGGTTACCATGCTCTGCTTTTGGGTTTGAAGTGAGAAAAGTGGATTCATTATGGTTAAATGACCTGGAAGATGGGCTTCAGTAGCATTCCTAGAATGATCTGCTGGCATCCAAGCCAGAACAGAGCCAGCCCAAAGCAGCCCTCTGCCAGTACCATCACTCTACAGTCTTGGTCCTGCTCGCTAACGTGGCCGCAGTCCTTACAGATAGTTCTGATAAGGCAAGGCGTGGCTCAGCATCTGGATCACAGCTTGCACACGAAACATATACATTCTGACATTTTTTTTTAACAAAATGCCTAATCATTTCAACAAATAATAATATTTGCTTCCAGTTAGTTGTAAAGAAAAACACAGAGAAACTATTTTAAATGTTCATCCAAGAATATTTAGTTTGGGTCAGACTAAATGTTTTGGTTAACTTTGAAGCATCTAATAAAATTGAATTGCCAGCAAGTTGGAAAAACTACAGCTATGCGCAGATGCAACTTACTGATGAGCCTTTTCCTAACTGTTTGTACATCTTCCGCTAGGTTTCTGGTTAACAATGATTGTCTCTCAAAGTGAGCCATCAAGATACCCAAAGTTTGTCTAGGACTTCTGCAAGGATATTGAGCCAGTGTCTGTATTTATCCTCAGGGCATTGCAATTTGTCCCGAGTCAAATCTTCAGCCATTGTAAAAAAAATGCTGTTCAGCTGCACCAATAACAGGAAAGTCATTGATTTGAACTAATTGAGGATAAAATCCATTTTCTCTTAGGTGTAAAAATATTGATGTGTGCATGCAATCTTTTTGTAACACTTGTGGCCCAGTTAATCTCCTGTTTAGGGAATTTAACCTGGTTCTGCTTGTACCCAGCAATGGGGCTCATATTATGAGACTGCAAGGGTGTCTTCTGTCCTTGTGTTATTTAATTCTTCAAACCTGCTCCCACTGCTCTGTCAATAGCTTTCAAATTAATGGTCCAATCTTTTAAATTAATGAGTTTTCATCGACCTCAGTGGAAGTGGATCAGCTTTGAGACTGTCAGCCCTGGCTGTCCTCATCAGTACTACATCTAAAAGTAGTTCACCTACTTTCACACGCAAGCCTGGCACCTTGGAGTGCATCACCTGAAGACAGGTCTTCAGGATCTCATTAAAGCTGCCATATGTGTCCTGCTGCTCTGGACAAAGAGGGGTTTAATAAATAATATTTTGGGTTTGGTCTGCAGTAACTCCAAGTTATTTTGAGTTTCTTTCTACAACCTTTTAGCTGAAGTAACCAGTCTAAAAAGCTCTTATTAGCCCAGGATTTCCTGAGAAAAGATATTTAGCACTGACATTTTCCAAATCCTTAAAGGAAGTTTGAAAGATCTTATTTCAATAATTACAATAATGAAGCATCCCAAACAAAAATATATTATTGGAGCAGCTCATAGGTGATGGAGACAATTCCAGTAACTGTAAAATATTTGTCTTCTGTGGAAAATGCAGTGAGTCTTGAAGGGCACTGTGACACTGCGAGGCTGTCATCTGGGATGGAGAAATCTCAATATTCAAGGATCTGCTACGAGCACAGGGAATACATCTTGATTTAGTTTAACAGTGCTTTCAAATGGCTGTAACAGACAACTGAAAGGACACAGGAGAGGAAGAGGGGGAAGGACTAGGAAAAAAGTTTCTTCATAGTGGGTAGACCCCCATTGAAACCCCATGGCCCTAGACCATGGTCCCACCCATGGAAGCATCTTGGGGAGGCTTTGCTGTGTGCTGGCTCTTCCATAGTCCTGTAAGGTGCAGTTACATTGAACCAGACACCACCGAGGACCCAGCTCCATCTGCCTATGCCCCAGCAGATGTCAGCTGGATGGGCCAAGACTGGGCAGGGATGCAGCATAGCAAAGCACTACCCAGCTGCCGGCTTCTCTGCAGATTAACATCAGGATCTAGTAGTCCAACAGGGTGAGTACTGAGAGAGGTGAGCCTCAGGTAAAGATTCACTTCTAAAAGCAATGCAATCAGGCATAAGATAAAAAGTCATGCTTGAGTACTAAAGAAAAGGGCCAAAAAGTTATGATAGTCTAATAGTCTATCAAAGCAAATGAGTAAAGGTAAAAAACTATAACATAAATCCACATCAGCAGAAAAGAATCCAGTATCATCAGCTGAGGAAACCAGACTGCTAATGAATTTTGCCTAAGCTTGCTTGTTATTGTACACAGGGATAAAATCTTGCATAGACCAGGCTTTCTACAGAATGAATGGGGAAAGACATCAAGGGAATAAATAAAATAGATGAGGAAAAGCTCTGTACTCTTCTAAAAAGTGCACAGCCATGATGAGACCTTAAAAAATATTAAATCTTAATTTACAAAGAGCAGTCCTGATTTTTGTTGTAAAATGTTCCAAAACAATCTCATGACTCAATTTCTGCAGCCATTGAAGTAGGAAGAATTACATAAGATTCTTGCTGTTTGCTTTATTTTATGCTTAACTCATATTCTCAATGAGTCATTATCAAGATTTGTCAGGACTAATTAAGAAGAGTGCCAGCTGTGATAGCATTTGATATCAGGGCACCTTGCTCAGTGGGACTCAACCGAGATAGCTCTCTGTGTGGAATTAGCTAACAGCAGCTAGTGATTTAGTGGCTTGCTGCTAACTGTGGTCTGTGCTGTTAGGAAGGTGAAGGTATCTAGCAGCCCCTGCAGTTGTGCTGTTTCTTAACATGAAACTGAGTTTTCTCTAAGTCTCTGTTCAAACAAACAACAAAATTTATTACATTACATGTATAATTTTCTTTTCTGTGGTAAGCCACCTCTATTTAAATAACTTCAGGGCAGGTGTTAAGAGGGAGGGGGCCAGTCTTTTCAGTGGTGCTCGGCTACAAGATAAGGGACAATGAGCACAAGTTGAAACACAGGAAATTCCATCTGAATATGAAGAAACAGTTCTTCACTTTGAGGGTAGCAGAGCACTGGAGCAGGCTCTCCAGAGAGGCTGCAGTTTCGTTCCCTAGAGATATTAAAAACCTTCCTGGATGCCAACTTGTGCAACATGCTCTAGGTGAACCTACTTTAGCAGGCAGGTTGAATAGATGATCTCCAGATACCCCTTCTAACCCCAACCATTCTGTGATTCTGTAATATCACTTATCTGATGAAAACAAATTACTGTTTTTGAAATGCTCAGACACTATAGTGATGATCAAGATAGAAAAGCTCAGGAAAAAATTAGTAATCCTGACTCAGTATGTGGTGAATGCTCTGCAGTACGAGTCTTGGGGACATGCACTGAAGGTAGAGGATAAAGCAATGTGTTGAATAACTGTTGATAAAGCGAACACTGCCTATTCCATGAGCTGAATGAGGTAGGGGTTCAGCAGAAATAATGTTTGATCATTTAATTAAAGGCTACATCATAATGTGCAGAATGGGTTGAGGAAGCAATCACGGTTCTGGCATTGTCAGTGATGGATTCTACATGCTTAATGTTGCTTTTTAAGTAGGCGTTGTGGCTTTTTCAGGGAAATACTCAAACAGAAGGCTGGAAGGAGGAGGATGCCTGCAACATCAGTGCAAGAAAAAATCCCCTCTCCTCTCCTCTAGTCACAGCTGCCCTGGAGCCTCTCAGCAGCCTGTTCTCAGATTGCCAGAGGCATTGAGGGCACCTGCAGTAGCTGGGTCCTATTGTTTCTTCCAGCTCAGGATTTTTGGGGGATGGCAAGGCTGGTTTTGTTCAAGGATGGGCGCCACATGCCTGATGCTAGTAGCGTGTTGGCTGTGCATGGATGTGTTATGTGTTGGCCTCCTCTGAAGTGAACAAAATGCTGTGCACTAATCAGGGGCTGATACAAGTGTTACATGATAAAGGTGTTTTTCAGAAATAAATAAACCATCTGCTGTCTGTATTCTTTTGGGTTTTTTTTGGGGGGGGGGGGGAAGAAAAAGATCAGTCAAATATTTTAAAAGTATTTTTGCCTCAAATATGGCAAAGCTGTAAAGAACAGAAAAGGGGCTCTCATGACTGGCAGGGAAAAGCCTCTCCAAGAACATCCTGATTGATTCCATCAACCTAGCCCCTAGATTTAATGCCACTTTGTCCCTTAGAAAACTCCAGGCACCACAGACAGCTAGGCAGGAGGGGACCTGCCTGCGCTGACTATATCGGTTTATTGTCTGACATTGCAAAACCATTATTATTTGGAAAAGCCGTCTTATTTAATTATTGTGAATGTGCAATGCCTTCATTTTTAATTCGGCATTGGAGGAGATGTTCCAAGCATTAAGTGAATCAAAGTATTCTTAGTAAATAAGAAACCAAGAGAATAATAAGTGTTTGAAAAGAAAAAAGTTATTGTTCTCTGTGGATTGCAGTGATTTTAATGATTTGGATGAAGTGCCCATCTAATAGAACTGCCTATTTGAAATATTTGTGATCTCAAAGGAATGGTTTTAAAGTGTTTCCCATGTAATTGATTGAACCATTCCTCCCTAATGCTTGGATGGCTTTCAAAGCCAGGGGACAGGTATTGATGGGGCTTCAAGGGGGACCTGTGTTTTACATGGTTTAGTGTAAAAAACGCCTGAGGTCTCCTTCTGTACTGAAGGTGGAAACGACTAAACTAACTGGAGTGCCTGTTAGGAAAGTGGGAATTGCTCAGAACTGAACCAAACTCATTCCTGGGAGGAGCAACAGCATTTCTCCCATGCCGTGTGCATCTTTCCATGGCAGTTCGATAGGTGGTACTCAACCCTGCATTGGGACCCCTTTTTCTGAACACGCACTACACAGATGGGGTTGTTTCATAAGGTTTTGTTTTCCAAAATATATCCAGTTTGGCTTAAAAACTGAGTGCATGGTGGTATTTAGATTTCTTTTTATTTCAGTTTTGATCAATTTCTGAAACTGTCTTCTTGATGGAGACAATTGCAGTTTGAAAACCCAGACAAATTCAAATAAAGATTCCAAGATTTGTTGGCAATGATTTTCCTTCGGTTATCCTACAGGTTCTATAAATTAATCTGATGGTATTTTACATAAATAACTTATTTTGACAAAAATTACAAAACTCATTATTTCTGCACTTGTAGAAGCTTAATTTTATATATGTTTTTATATGATTATTATTTTAATAATATTATCAAAAATTATCTTTCTGAGTACGGTGAGCTCCTAAAATGCAGGATATGATGTACCATAGTGTAAGCTACTATAAAAATAAGAGCAGTCACTGTTACTGCACACTGGCACCTTCTGCTATAGCTGCTCTTTTAGCAATGAGCCTGTTCTCATAATGTAGATAACTTCCAAAAGGTTTATACCTTCGTAGTAAGTGCTTGGAGCTCCCTTGCAGGCTTGGTGAGTGCATCTCTGACCCTGTGCCAATGAACATCCCTCCCTCTGGGAAAACTTAGCAGTGGGAAGTGACCCAGGGATGTAACACCATCACATCCTGCACGCAGAGCAGCAGGTGACAGCTCCAGCCCTGCGCAGTGCCAGCTCTGGTGGGACACGGAGCATCTGTGCCCTGGGTTGGATGCTGCGGAGGTCTCCCCATGCTACAGCACCACGGGGACTCTTGTACTACTTCATCTTATTTGTGGCATCTGCTGGCACCGTGCTGACCTGGCTCTGACACAGCCTGGTGGTGAGGAAGGAAACTTCCCCGTCAAGGACTTGGACTAGTTACCACCCCTAGCAGATTTGCTTTAGCTTATGGCCAAGAATTTTCTCCTCCTCCGAGAGCCTTTTTCTTTTTTAGGTAGTAGCAGCCTGTGCACAGGAGGCAAAACCTGGGAGGTGGTTGAAACTGGAAAATAACTGTGTGTGTGTACATCTATGGATCTTTGTGAGGGTCAGAGAAAGGTAAATGTTTCTCTCCATAGAGTAGCTGGCATTAGCTCCCAGAGCTGCACTGATTTGCTTTTATGTGGGCTCACGCAAACGTTCTGCAACAGAGAATTAGGACCAGATACATTGGGGTTTATCACAAATTTTTTTCTTCATAGGCTTGGGAGCAACCTGCAACATGTATTTTAGATTCAATTACATAACATGCATTATAAGTAATAATTTATTTAGCATTTATATTCTAATAATCTATAATTCAATACTCTATAATAAGATATAAATACAGAAATAAAATTTCTGTTAGGTAAGATCTAGCAAGAGATCCAAGCTACTCTATCCTTGAAGAGAATTTGCTGTCTCCTGTCCTCCCCAGAAACCAGAGCCACACTGGCACCTTCTCTTTATAAACAGCAACAGCAAAACACCAAGCTAAGGATCAGGGTTTTTCACTGACCTCTGCTCCAAAAATTCATTATTTTCTGAACTCCTGATAAGCAGGAGCTCTGGCTGCTATCCCAGCCCTGATTTCACCCAAGAAATTAATTGCCTGTACCATGTCTATTACAGCTGTTCAAAATGACCTCCAACTGGGCCCAGCAGCGTCATGCTACATTACTGAAATTTGAAATATTGTTTTATTTCTCCTTTCTGCTAGTCCATTGCTCTTTGTTTTGCTTCTACTGGTTGGTTATAACACAATTTTCTGTTCGCTCTGCCAGCTGCCCACATAAAAGCAATGTTTAATTACACAGCATCTTTGAAAGTAGATGTGGGTAAGATCCTCCTGTGATGGAAACTGCATAGCTCCCCTGAAGGATGCCAGCTATAATGCTGATTTCTCTCTGGCAAAGTCTTTGCTTATCCAATAGCAATTTGGCTGAATCCATGATCTTATTTGACAGATGAGTTAAGAAATGGTTTTGAATATGCTTTTGGACGTGTTTAACCACTGTTTATTTCTAAACAAATTCTCTTGCTAAAAAGACCAGGCTTGGGTTTTGGTTTGGTTGGGGTTTTTTCTGTTGTCTTATTTTTTATGATGAAATTTTGTTTTGTTTTGCATGTGTTTTTTTGTGAAGTAAACCTTCACTGGGAGAGATGGAGCATGTCCCCAGCCCCACAAAGCAGGCAGGCAGTGGAAGCATGCCCAGGCATGGATGGGAGTCTGGCTTCTGGGTGCCTGGTCCTACCAGGAGCAGGAATAGTGCTCATGTGCATTAAAACCCAATGCTAATCTTCCCTGGACATTGCTCCTTGGGTGAGAGACAGAATAATTTCATTCTTATCACAGGAGGTTACAGCCTGCATGGTGGAACCAGCACATCTACAGAGAGTGTTAGCTGGCTCTGGGAATGTAGTGAGTGACTTGTGCTGGGAATTTGATTTGGTGCAGGAATGACTAATTGTGAACGTCACATTGGAATGTCTTTCACACCTTTTCCAAATGCTTCTGTTGACATTCCCAGTAAATACACAAAATGCTATTTTTCTGTAACAAAATTGCTTTCTGGGAGCATTTCAGACTATGGCAAAAAACTGTAGCATGACTTAGTATGTCGTAACTCAAAATTCTCACTGATGGCTTTAAGAGTGGGTGAGTTTAGTTGTGAGTGGACATGATCTAATTTTTGCTTAGGAACTGCTTGTTGAATCCACTTAGTGTAGTTTTTCTGGTGGGCCATAAAGGAGGAGAGGATTTTTTTAGACTCAGTGGGACACGGGCTGTTACACGGTGCAGGTGTGATACGCTCACTGTGGTGTTTAGTCAGCGTTGTCTCACCTCCAGGTATTCAGTAATCCAAACTGAAATGAAATGCTTCTTCGAAGTAAAATATGTCAATGACAGATGCACAGGCTCTTATATTTAGTTTCTTGTCTGAGAGAGCCAGATTGAATGTAGGTAGCTGACTGCACATAGTGGATGGAGATCAGGTACGATGAAAGGGAGATTACTGGCTATTTTAAGAGTTAAACTTAAAAAGCAGGAAATTAAAAACAGATAAACAGATTTTTTTTAGGGAAAGTCCAATTAAACAGTGGTGCCCATTACCAAGGGAGGCCACTGAAGCCAAGTGCATAACATGAGTGTAAGAGGGACAGGACACTTTTATGGCTATCAAGAATATCCAGAGTAATGATTAACTATATCAATTTTTGTAATGTAATTAGAATAATTTTTCATGCTTCAGGGCTCAAACCAATTTCTATATATGAGAGATGAGGATGAGACTTATGGTAGGAACAGATTAAAGACATCTGCACACTGCAGAGCTCCTGCCTTTTCTTCTGACACATCTGCTGCTACTCCAAGACAAGATACTGGGCTAGGATAGACCCTGGGTCCTCCTTGATCAACTGTGCCATTTCCTATGCTCCCTTAGGGAATCTGGTGCGGAATATGTAGACTAGTTGTTTAGGTCAACTAGGGTGTGAGGAAACGAAGGATGAAATAGACAGCAGATGGGGTTTCTGTAATGTTGAGAGGATAAACGTGTTGAATATAATGGTAGATTTTCCCACAGGTAAAAAAAACCCAACAAAACAATAAAAATTGCAGGAAGCTTTCAAAATCATGAGGAAGTTTCCTGCAAAACAATGAGATTTATTAGAAAAGATGATTTAAATTTACATCCTTTCAAAATCTTGAGCTCTTAAGGCAAACCTGAGTCATGCTTGCAAACTCTTCTCTATAGCCACTAGAGTCAGAACTTTTAATACTAATAAATACACCTAAGCTGCTCAAAGAGGAACTTTAAGTGGGCAAGTGGTAAATAAATGCTGAAGAGCTTACACTCTAACTGCATGCATTGGATGTAAATGGGGGATGGAGCTGATGTTACTAAAGAGAAGTAGCTGAGAAGTAAATCACACTGCACAGCCGATGAATAAAGAGTTAGGGTGTGCATATCCATCGAGGGATGGCACATGGGCACTGGGGAACCTGCAGCTTGATTGGAAGAGGTCCGGATGCCTGGCCCTTGGGCGGAGGGAGCCGCATGACATGACCTCTCCAAACCCACATGTGCCCTTTTCTGTGCATGAACTGGATGGTGATGAGTGGAAACAAACGTGGGCTTGTCCTGGAAGCATGGCTGTGCCTTCATCCAGGGCTGAACAGAAAAGGTTAACAATTGTGCCTGAGTGATGGCACAAGCTCGGTCATGATACCAAATTACAATGAAATAATCTCTTATGATGCTTTCAGACCATGGAAAAACTAAATTTTGGTCCCAAGCCCCAAACTTATAATTTCTAGTGGAGAACTCCAGCTGCTTTTACTGTTGTTTATGCATGTTTTATCCTGGCCCTACTGCAAAATCCTCTGGCCTGCTACAGCTGTCCAGTTCTGCTGCCCCTCTCCAAATGCTCCCTTCCATAAGGAACATTTGTGTGCCTTCTCTGGTCATGGTGGTGTTCGAATAGAACCAGCTTGGAAACCTTTATTATAGTGACTTCTGACAAATGTAAGTGGACACAGAGAACAAATGTATGAGGGAAAGGAAAAAAAGCTGGAAAATATGGTGAGGACACAATTTTAAGGTGTTAAAATGCCTTAATAATTATTGGAAGATGTATCATCAACCCCTAGCCAGCTCCACCTCAGTCAAGACCTGGCCAGCAGAGCCACCCACGTGTTTGCCAACTGGTCGCACTGCAGCATTTGTTTCAGTGTTGTGAGATAAGATTTGGCCACACCAAAACAGATTAAAACCATCAGGTTTTACCGATGTTTTTTACTATTACAATAGTAACATTCATGTTACTCTGACTTCACAGATATAATGAGTTGGAAATTAAGCAATCACTATAGCTGTCCCTCTGTGAGTAACTCTTCAAAGCTGTAGCTGGCCTAGATGTCTCTTTGGATATTATAGTTTCGGGATGAAGGGAACAAATCCAGGGTGTTTATACTGAAAGCAGGTAGATTTAGATTAGGTATTAGGAAAAAGTTCTTTGCTGTTCGGCTGCTGAGGTGCTGGCACAGGTTGCTCAGAGAAGCTGCGGCTGCCCAATCCCTGGCAGTGTTCAAGGCCAGGTTGGACATGGTTTTGAGCAACCTGGTCCTGGTGGAAGGTGTTCCTGACAATGGCAGGGGATTGGAAGTAGAGGAGCTTTAAGGTCCCTTCCAACCCAAACCAGGCTGTGATTCCATGATTCTATGAACCTGCATGCTCAAGATATGGTTGTGCCAAACCAAACACGGGTCTGAAGATCTCAAAATAGAACAATCTATCACCTGCATTACTTCGGGTTTGGGAGTATGGGGTTACATCCAAACTCCTCCTCCTTCTCACTGGCTCCACTGCTACCCACCTTAGCGGGGAGGAGGATCTCTTTTCTATTTCAAAACCGGATTACCGCTTTCGATGCCGTAGCCTGGCCAGAACGCTCCCGCACTTGGGCAGCAGACTCGAGCAGCACCGCGATCCTCACCCGTCCCGCCGGTCCCAGCCCTTTCTAGCTAGAGGCGCCCGCGGCGCCGGCTCCGTTCCGCTTCCCTCCAGGAGGAGGAAGATAAGGAGGAGGTGGGGGAGGGTGAGGACAAGGATGCTCCAGTGGGGCTGATCGGACGCCCCCCTATACGCAGGCTCCTTTCGCGGGAGCTTCCGAGCCCCGCACCCCTTGCCAGGCTCCCGGCGGCGACAGCCGGCCACTGCTGCTGCCCCCGGATCCGGGCCCTGGGAGCAGGGCTGCCCTCGGGGTCCACCACCCCGCGCCACCTGTAACCCCCCAGCCTCGCGCAGGGCTGGTGGAGGTGCCGGAGCCGGCACCCGGCTCCATCGGCTCCATCATCTCCATCTTCATCCCGGCCCGGGTTCGTGCGACGCGGCCGCATCCTGCGCAGCGGCAGCGGCGGGCGGGGCGGTGGAGGGGGCGGGAGGCGGAGAGCCCCGGCCACCATTTAAAGCGGTAGCAGCGCGGTGCTGCTCCCCAGTGCCGTGGTGCCGCGGAGCGCGGAGGAGGTATCCGCTGCCAGGGCGGGCGGGAGGGAGCCGCCGACCCCCCCCCCCCCACTCCATCCCCCGGCGATCCCGCCCAGCCGCCCCTGCCCCTCCGGGCCGCATGAAGGCACGAGGGAGCACGGGGCAGCGCTCGGGCGGCGGCACCGGCACCATGGTCCGCCTGGGCAGGGTCCTGCGGCTCCTGACTCTGCTGAAGTTGCCTTGCTGCCTCCTGGAGTTGCTGCTCTCGGCGGTGGCCCAGGGGCAGGAGATGTACGCGCCCCACTCCATCCGCCTGGAGGGGGACATCACCCTGGGCGGCCTCTTTCCCGTGCACGCTAAGGGCCCCCCGGGCGTGCCCTGCGGGGACATCAAGAAGGAAAACGGCATCCACAGGCTGGAGGCGATGCTGTACGCTCTGGACCAGATCAACAGCGACCCGGACCTGCTGCCCAATGTCACGCTGGGCGCCCGCATCCTTGGACACCTGCTCCCGAGACACCTACGCGCTGGAGCAGTCCCTCACCTTCGTTCAGGCTCTCATCCAGAAGGACACTTCCGACGTGAGGTGCACCAACGGCGAACCGCCCGTGTTCGTCAAGCCGGAGAAAGTAGTTGGAGTGATCGGGGCGTCGGGAAGTTCAGTTTCCATTATGGTGGCCAACATCCTCCGGCTCTTCCAGGTAGGGCTGCGAAGGCGCCGGGCCGGGCAGGTGGCGGAGCGCAGAGCCGTGCCGCGAGGCTCTGCCCGCCGACGTGAACTCCGTTCGTGCCGCTCCGGGTGATCGTTTGCCACCCTTCCGGAGTGTCTTGTTTCCCTTGCAGCCGCCCTGTCCGTTTCAGCATCCTTCCTTGTCTCCCTTCCTCGCGGTGCATGACACTTTCTGGATTTATCGCCCCATTTGCGAGGAGCGATCCGTGAAGGGAAAGGAGGTGAGGGAAGGGAAAAGGGAGGAAAGAAAAAAAAGAAAAGGCGGTGATTGAGATATGTTTGCGTTAGAGAGAAATATGGCTCGGCGGAGCTGCGGGCGCACAGTAGCGGGACGGCTTCGCGTGTGAAATTTCCGCGCTGCGCGAGGGCAAGGTGCGGGCAGCGCCGCCCCGGCCCGGGCCAGGGGACCGGAGAAGACGGAGGGGCTTTCCCTGGCGGCACTTGGTCTAGCCAGGGCTGCGCCGGGCAACTCCGGGCTCCTCCGGTACCCCCGGGGTACGGGGTCCCCGCACCCGGGGAGGCGGCAGGGGCTGGGGGCTGCCCGGCAGCTCTGCTCTGCCGGCTGGGCTCCGGCGGCGCTCGCTGGCGCCAAGGGGTGAGCAGAGCCGGCTGGTTAGAGACCCGTGTCGAATGAGAGTGTGTGCGCGGGGAGACGCGCTGCAGCGCTTGCCCATTCTGCTCCCCTCTCGGGGTGCGCTCCGATCGTGTCCACCTCGGCGAGGACCTGCTTCCAGTGGCTGCACCCCCTTGCCCTCACCCCTGCCCTAAGACCGGGGGAGGGCATCTGTCAGTGGCCGAACCGGGTTTGCCTGTCCCGGCGGCAGGGAGGGGAGACGCGCGCACACACACACACACACACACACACACACACACACACACACAGAGGTGCCCCCACCAGGGGTGGGGGGATATCCCGCGTCAGGGGCTCCCCGCGGCGGGGGTGTCCCCCCGGTGTTCTGCTTTAAGACGCCGGGGCCGGCAGGGAGCCCCGGGTGATCCTCGGCAGCGATCGCGGGTGCAGTGGCAGTGCCAGAACCACCACCAGATGCATCGTGAGCAGCGGAGTTTCTCGCTTCCTATCCTACGCCTTCGCATGCGGAAGGTGGTGGTGGTATTTATTTTTATTTTTGTGCAGCGGGTGGAGAGATCCCCCGCTTTTCTCATCTGGAAACTTGAGGTTTGCACAGCAAATCCACTCTCTGCTGTCAGCAGTCGCCGTTAGCCCTTATTCCCAATCTGGCTGTCTGGGCCAGGTACAGCTGTCACGTGCAAGACAGAGCTATGTGCCTTCTCCCATCACTGCCCTTTGTACTGCCCAGTCAGACTCAGCCCAGTCCATTTTCCTGAAAGAACATAAAGGGTCTGGTTTTGTCTTCCTTGCTTGCTTCCCTTCTTGGCAAATTAAAATGCAGCTTGTATTGCTTCTGGATTCAGCGGTGTGCTGAATCTCTAACAATTTGTGCTGCTTTAACATGCAGGTCTTCATATTGCAATGCTGCTTCCGAGAAAGCAGCCCCGCTCGTGTGTGTGAGCAGACTTGGCAGCACTAGGTACACTGTACTTATTTCTGTTCGAGACTTCTTGCGTTACAAACACCCTTTCCCAGGCTGCAGAACAGATGATCTCATGTTCTGCTTGAGCTGGAGCCTAGAAGCTTAGAGGGATGCAAGACCTTGAAGGGATGTGAGTGGTGCTGAAGTTCTGCTGAAGTACAGGTTCAGCAAATGCTGATCTGCTGTAGACTTCCACCAGCCAACAGATTGAGATTAGCCAGCTGTTCTATACTGAATCTCATCCAAGAGCAAATCCTGGGCACTGTACTGAGCTCTTTTTCAGAGGGAAACCCCAGGCACCAGGAGGTGTTTGTATAATGCCATGATACCTGCAAAATCTTTGGTGATACATTACAAATACAATACATAGTTTGCAGGGAGCAAGACATTTGGGCAGTTTCTGCCTGTAGAGATACTTTAATAAATCTAAACATTTAAGGTATCGTGACTGAGCATCTGTTCAAAATTGGTTTTGAACCACATCATTCAGAAAGCAGGAGCTTGTACAAACTGAGAGGGATTTTACCAAATACATGTTTTACAGCTTGGTTCTGCCTTTCTCAAGCAGATTTTTTCCATGCAATAAAGCAGTTCCCTATTGCCCTCTACTCCTTCAAAACAGTTCAGAAAAATGTCCCAGCCAAAGAGAAATAAGAAAGAATGAACTATTTTAAGAGAGAGGAGGAGAGCTGGACCTGTTAAGCAATGAAGTACTGTTGTGTGGGGGTGGGTGAGAAGCTGTAAATTATTGGAAAGAAAAAAGACAACTACTCAACCACAAAAAACTTGTCAATCTAAGTACTTTCTCAGTGCGTGAGCTGTTGCAGCCAGCTTGATTCTCAGGGCTCACCATAGGTTTTACTTACCAGGGCAGTGTGTAGAGGCGTGGGTGACTGGCTCCTGAACATGTATTTTCATGCCCAACCTGGCTTTTCCCTAACAGCTTGTAGGTGAAAATGCTTTCCATCTGTGAAAGCCTCTGTAAAGAAATCTTACTAGTGCTTACATTTCTCTGACAGTATCTTGGAAGAGAAGCGTTTGTAACTCTACCTTAATGTAGGGGGGAAAACAGCATAGTGGGGTTTCCTCAGCCAGCTACTGATGCTTAAGGGGCTTTCTCTCCAGGCTGGGTAAGATTTAGTCTATTCATCTTCCTCTGCATCTGAAGCTACACTCCTTCTCCATGCAGCTCACCTGTCTGTTCCCAGTCTAGCATGAAGCTTTGCTTTGGGAGTATCTTTGGCTAATGGCAACAGGTGGCTCAGCAGGGGAGAACAGCACTGAGGTCCTCTGGTTTGAATTCATCTGGGTAATTACTCTTTGAAGTCTTGTAGCAGCTTGCCTTCTTTAAAAATGTGAAGGATCTGTGTTAGACATGGGCTTTTTCCTGTGTGATGAAAGCAAAAGTCCCTCCCCTGCCTCTAGATCTCTCTCCCCACTTGTCCCTGGGTTGCACCACCAATAAAAGGTGCTGGGAATAGTGAAATGGGGGATTTCCCCCAGAACTGTGGGGATGGCCCCAAATCCCAGCCTGTGCATGGCTGCTGCCGAAGCAAAGGGCAACCAAGACCCCAACTCTGCCTGCCCATGACTGACATGCTCATACTGATGCAGTGGAGCTGTTGGGGCTACTGACACTGGGGGACAGTCAGAGGGGTCATTGCTCTCTCCGAGTCACATGGGATGTGTTGAGGTGTTGGAAGGGGTGCTGGAATGGCCAATAAGGTCAGCATGTCTCCCAAGTCAAGGCCAAGAACCTGAAGATTTCTCTTCCAAAACAACAAATAATGAGAGATGAAACAGCAGGGTTTAGAGTAAGCAGGAGGTTTTACACCCAAGTTCAGTATTTGTCACCGCCATTAACTTTGCATGGAACCTTATGTGAGTTGCTTCAGTTAAAATGTTGAAGAGCATCCCAGCCATGCACCAAAATCCCATCTTGGGAAGCAGGTTGGACCCCAGACCTGAGACCTACTGATGAGTGGCTGAATATTTGACTTGAAGACAGCTGGAGCTCTCTCCAGTTTGGCAATGGCTCAGGTGGTGGAAGGGGTTGAGCTAGGGGGCTCTGGCTGCGTGCTTTTTTGTGCATGTTATTTAACTTATGTTTTTTGGAAGCAGGGATGGGATGCCAGTGCGTGGGCAGGAGTTTATGCGAGATAGATGGCCCTTCCTGACCAGGTCCCTCTGCAGACAAGACTTGCTCTTCTCCTTGGAGTCATTCACCATCTCTGTCTTGGGCAGGGAGGGATTGTGAAGCGGGGCTGCTTGGGGCCCTGGGTTAATGCAGTGGAAGGGATACTACTATGTGTGGTGGACCATGCAGACAGAAATTCACGAATATTCAAGGGTGTCAAATACCGTGGCTTTCTCTAAATACAGTCTTATTAAAGCGTGCCAATAAATAGTATGCCGATTGTAAATTAAATATCTGTTCTAAAAATAAACAGAAACAATTTGGAAAGCTGTTTCCAAATGCATCGGGGAGCTCAAGGCAATATGCTTTTAGGCTGCTAGTTTTGCATTGTAAAAAAATACTGTTAGTTCACAGTGTCATAGCTTTCCTTACAAATTTAACAGCATGAAATTCAGTAACTGTGCTGAAAAAAAAACCTGACAAATGTTTCATCTGCTTCATATTTTCTGAGAGCAGAACCATGCAATATGGGGAGTATCAACACACTGATTTCTTTTTTTATGCTGGGAAACTAATTTTTGGTCTCACTTACAATTGCAGAATTCTCATTACAAGCTTTAATAATGAACTAATTACTGCTGCAGGTTTCTGTTCTCAGTGGAGGTAATTTTAAATAGTCAACCAGCAATCATTCTTTCTTGTTGAAATACCTTTTTGCTGTTATCGGTGATGCTTCTTGTTGCTCATGGAGGTGTGTTACCAAGTCCCTTCAGGGAACTTTTTAGAAACCAGTGTGGGATAAAGGAGTACAATGAGATTGGGAGTGTAAATTGAAACTTCCTGTATATCCCTTGGGGGCTTTGGCTATATTTCCATCTACAGGCACCTTTGTATTAAATGAGAAAGAAAAAAGTTGCAATCCTGCCTTCTGCTCTAGACGCAATGAAGCCAGTAGAAATGTGATTGTTTGGAAAGAGATACAGCTTAAGAGTGCAGCCCTGAGGTGGATGCTGCATTTTGCTCAGGAAAGTAAGGATATCCATCCTCTTTGCCAAGGCAATGGCAGTCACCTGCACCCATAAGACATGGCTGGCTGCACCCATAAGTTTTGGGGGCTGCAACCAGTGTTGACGGAGAGTGCCGTTCTGCCTCAGCTTCTGCCTTGAGAGAATTCACTGTGGTTCTTGACAGTCATCAGTGCCTGTTCCTGCTGGGTGTGGAGCCCAGCCATAGGGAAAAGGTATAAGGGCTGTAGAAGAGTTGCTTTACTGAAAGTGTGATCCCATGGTTTTGAGACATTCTTGTGTTTGTTTTTTAATCAATTTTATGCTGCTTATCTGATCAGTTTCTGGAAACTTGTTCACTCCACAGCAAAAACCTTTGCAACATGATTGTTCCTCCATCTCTCCCTTTGATTTGTTTGTTTCCCACAGGAACACGGACTATAAGTCCAAGGTTTCCACCCAAGGTTCTGGGTGCAGAGCCCCTTTCTGCTGAACTTGACCCAAGGAGGTGGTAGTAAATGGCCAATGGAATGGACTGCAATGCCTTTGCCATTGGGTTGTCAATGGTGTTTGGGGAGAAGATGAACATACTTTAACAATATTTTTCTCCAGATGCTAGTTTTACCAGTGTATTACCAGTGTATTACATTTTCCTCTTCTAACTTTTATTAAGACAATAGCGATTTTAGGAAGTGGATGAGTGATTGATTTCATAAAAGATTTCAGGAGAGCTATGCATTTTTTCAGTTAGACTCACTTGGAGAATTCAACAAAAAGCAGAAAATAGGAAACGGTCGACTTTAATTCTTTGCCTCTTTGAAAAAACCCTGCTTTTGTGTTTCTCAGCAAGCTTTCATTTTCATCAGCCTCTAATTATTTGTCCTTGTTGTTCTTGATGCACCTAATACATGACAACAAGGAGAGCCATGCAGTAATACTGTAGTCTTGTTGAAATACTGGGCTACATTTAAAAGACGTGTAATCTTATCTTACCTGTGTAGATCAAAAGTAAAGGAAAATCCTTTCTTGAGGAGTTAACATGCTCCCACATGGAATTATTAATGGTACTAAAGGATCTTAAGGTCCTTTCCAACCCCAACTATTCTGTGATTCTGTGGTTGGAGGTGCTATGAATATATTTTTCTGTACATGGTGTTTCGGAGGTAAAATTTCTTTTCTTGACAAGGCAAAATTCAATATTAGCAATAATCTCAGCTCTCAGTCTGTTTTTGAGTTTCTCTCTGTAGATGTTAGGTAGAAGAGTCTGCGAAGAGTCATCTACGAGAAGGCTGGCTCTGCCAAGAGAGGCATGCTCACCTATGGAGAGAGACAGAGAAGAGGGATGATGGTGCTTATGTGAGCAGAGGATTAGTAGATAATTGGGGCTGGCATGGGGGGCAGCACAGCGGCGGTGCAGCAACCTGTCAGCTTGTACGGTGGAAGCATATATTCAGCAAGTACACTTGTGCAATTCCCAATTTACTTTTTGAAATGAAATAAGGTGACCTCTTTGGAATGACAAATGGAGGGATCATTTCAACGCATTAATTTTTATGAAAGAAATATTGATCTGGTTTTGAATCTCATAACACTAATACTGTAAAACTCCATGTACTATATTCTGTATTTTATTTTATTAAACGAGTCTTGCTTGGAGGCATTAAAACCATCCACCACAATACTCTGCATCATAATATCAGATGTTGTTATTTCTATTTATAGAGATACTCAAATTAATCTCAATGAATGGCAATGCTGACTGTCCCAGACATAGAACCATGGTGAATTTTATTGTAATATTGAAAGATACGAAGCATGTAATTAAGGCTGTTTGGAGAGCATAGAATCCAATATAGTCAGGTCATTAGTGTGGTGGAGTGGGTATCCAGGCAGAGAGAAATCTGAAGAAAATCAAGTATTTCTAAAGCCTTTCTCATTACTGATGATTCTCAAGGACCTGTAAAGCCCTTCTGCTGGAGGCAGTGGAGGTATTCAGAATCATTACCAATTTAGCTGAGAATAAAGCATGGTTCTATTATGGACCACTAAAGTACGGTAGCCATACCCTGCTGCGGCCACTGGTGATATATGCACAGACACCATGCATTTTACCTTGCTGGAGTAACTGGATTTTGTACCAAAGCCCTTCACTGGCACCCTGCACATGTGAAGCCGGTGGCTGGAGGCAGGATGGTGCACCCTGAGCATGCCTACAGTTGGTGAGACCTTTGCATTAGGGTCTTGCCCTTTCTCTGTGGGGCAAGTGCCTCCATTTGATAACATCTGAGAAGTGGTGTTGCATTTCCAGAGAAACCTCGACTCCAGCAGCACTGCCCAACCTCCCTCTACTTGAGTCTATATTGTGGTAAGTGATGCTTTTGCTGTGTCATTTGGGATGTTCGGAAGAGGCATTAGCATGCTGTATGAATGCGAGTGTGCTGCAAAGTATACATCCTCTTATTCCTTGGCTGATGGGGCAATGCAGGTCAATGCCTTGCTTCCAAGTACTTTTAAATGAACTTGGCAAGTGTGCCCAAACCTCTGTGAAGTGCTCCTATTAGAGATTGCCTTTCTCCTTGCGTTGAGATCATGTGAGGCACTCAGACTACTTGCCCTCTGATTTAAATGGGAAGAGAAGGCAGACTTTGGAGACCTTCCCTTCTGAATGCTGTGAGCTGCCTGGTGTGACACAGATAAAATCTTTTCACATGTAAGGCACATCAAATAGCTCTATTTTTGTTTGTTAAAAGGTTTGCCTGACCTGTGCGGGTGGAGGGGACAGTTAGGAGCAGTTGTAGGTTGTAAGATTTAATTCTGATGATGGTTCAGCTTGGTGTCATGGATATGTTTGTGTATGTAGGTGTTTTGTATAGATACAAATATAGGTATACTTGCATGGTGGGAGGTTGGAACCAGATGATCTTCAAGATCTCTTCCAACCCAAACCATTCTATGATGATAGATTCTTGTGCTGTAGACGGAATTGACCTGTCTTAACATCTGGCTTGGGTATAAGGCTGGGAAGGGGAGAGCCGTCACCAGTGCTGGGCCATGATGTGTGAGAATGGGATGGAGCAGCTTTTGCTGGCTGCTGCTGCTGTCAGTGTGCCGACAGTCATGTCACCTGCTTGTTTGGCTTTTTGATTCTGACTGTCTTGCATTAGTATGATGTTAGGACTCAGAAGAATCAATGATGTGTGATTGATAGAGGAAAGATGCGTTTTAGTAATACAGAGCTCCTCAAAGGTGTTAGGCAGTGCAGTCAATGGGTTGTGTTCAGGCTTGGCTGTTCCTATCCAGGGAGTGAGTGAAGGGAGGACAGGCAGAAACTGTGATGTAAAGCAGAGGGAAGAGTGTGGAGCATGTGGCTGGTGCAGCGTAAGACAGTGCTGGAAGGAGGATGCTCTGCAGGACCAGCTCTCCTCCTTCCACCAACAGGAGCTTCAGGTCTTCCCTGGACAGCAGCTGGGGTGGCTCCCTGGACCCCAGCATGGGCAGAGGGGATAGACAATAGGGCTGGGGTGTCTCTTCCCTTTGCAGCAGGCTACTGGCCATGTGCTTGCTGCATTAATCTCTGCTTAGAGCCTGCTTTGTTGGGTCAAAGGGAGAAGCAAGGTCAGGGTGGAGGAGCTGAGAGTGGTCACTGTGCAGCACAATGCCCTGGTAGGTCAGGGTCAACTCCAATATGTGCACAGCCCAGAGCAGCACCAGGGGATGACACAGATGTCTCAGGGAGGACACAGCTCTGTGGCATGTTATATGGTGGGGAACTGTTGTGGGTGCTCATCTTAGCCCAAGGGCAATGGCTTGCTGGAGCTGCTTTGCAGCTTCCAGTTCAAAAGCCAGATAATCTGGACCTGGCTTTGGTGTGGTCCCTGTGCTCCCTTGCTTGCTGTAGATTTGTCCTTAGATCTTGCTCTTACAGTTTTACAGCTGTTTTTGGCTTTTCACTTGCTGGTATAACAACTGCTGACAAAGCCAAAACCTTAAGCTATAGTTGTCTTGAAAAATTACTCTGATCCGAGTTCTCCTCAAGTGAGTTAATACAAACCTGTATCTCCGCTTCCTTCATTAGAGTTTTCACATTTCTGTGGTTGGTAGCAGGATGCAGCAGTAGGCCAGTGGTGTATGTGGCACCTGTGGCTGGTGGGGTTCAGGGGTATGAGAACAAGATAGCATCAATCACCTTTGTTGGTGCTGCACCTCAGTGGGAGCTACAGGGCAAGCTGAGATCTCTTGACACCTTTAAACACCCCTTGCCACCGGAAATGTGAAAAAGTTGGTTATAAGATGGTTAAGGGGGGTTTTCAGAGTTAGCTGGAAAAGTCATCCTTTTTGTTCATAAACCAAATTTCACTTATAGAAAGGATGGTATGAAAGTGAATATAGATCCCTGCATGTGGTTTTTATAGCAACCATTTATTAATGTCCTACATAAAGGCCCTAATCCTAACTCTTTGTAGGAGAATGCCCAGGCATAAACAGCACCATAAATCCACAGGCTGTAGAGGATGGAAACGTGTACTTGTCCTGGTACAATTTTCCAGAGGTTTGAGATGCATCAGCATTTGCTGATGTAGGTGGGAAGGCAGCAAGTGGGGTGAGGAGCTGGCTGATTGGCGTGGACAGTTTAGGGCGTCCCGTTGTCCTAGTCTGTGTCCCCTCAACCTCCCACTCTGGTGCCCTTAAGTGCTCCCCTCCCCGTTTCTGGGGGCAGAGGCTGTTGGAGTGGCTCCTGCTGCTGTCTCCATCAGCAGTGGTTCTCCACGCTTGCGGTGAGTTGCTGATCTGAGATGGGACCCATATAGCCAGGCTGGTCCTAGCAGGTACTTAACTAAATTCTTGTATAATCTTTTCTTATATGTGGGAGAACATTCCATAACCTCCATGAAAGACTATTTTTATTCCTTCTTAATAGTCAGCTTTTATCTTCTTTGCTGGAAATTTTCCTGGTTTTGTTTTGACTGTACTTTCACAGCAGGCTATGAAGCTTAAGCGCAATGTGAGATGCAGTAGGTATCTTCCTAAAGCAAGACTTCCACTCTCCCACCTGTGCTGCAAGTTAGGTATTAGAGGTTTTGTATGCTCTGTTGAGAGAGATTTATCTGCAAGATTAACATGCACTCAGCTGGGACTTGTGAAACCCCATCTCTGTCTGATTCAGGCTCAAGATGTTAGCCTAAATTTCCAATGGTCTGGCTGGGTACTGGTGGTCACTTTAAAGCCTTCCTCATCTCAGTAATGCATTTCCAATCTAGACTACCTGTGTTAAAAAACAACCAAACAAAAATCCTACAAGAAGTTTGCTTCCACAGTAGCCCTTGTTTAAAGAACTGAAAATGTTCCAAATGAAGAAAATAGTAAAATCGCAATTCTCTCTATTCAGTATCTTTGGAGAGGACAGGGGCTTCAGCATCTTAGGAGACTTCAGTGCCAGCCTTATCTCAGATGGAAATGCTCAGATTTTGTGCCTTGCAAGTTTTTCTTTGCTGCCATTTTAGAATAAAGCATTCTGGAAGCTCATCTGCAGAAGATTTTCTAATAAATTGATTATTTCATAAATATTTTAATAACAGTAATTATGCATTCATCAGAATGGAGATTTGTTTCAATGTCATTAAAATCAGCCTCATAATTATATGCATGGTATTTCTGCACACTGTACAAACTGAGTGCAACTGCTTTGTAAATGTACTGCAGCACTTGGTGAATTTGCATCTTTTCAGAATTCTTGTCTCCAGCTATTGGCCTGTTCAATATACCAGGAAGAGCAGGATAGCAGGAAATTTTCTACCATGAAATGGAGAATTTAGGCCTTAAGAAGTGCAGCAGGCTTCTATTTCTAGCAGCAGCAACCCATGAACACTTTAATACAAGATCACAGATAAAATGCAAATTGTGAGATACAGAGGTGCCAGCTGCACCACAGCTGATGTGATGATGCCAAAACCACACAGCTTTCAGGAGGAGCACAGTGGGAGCCCTATTTGGGCACACTGTGACAGCCACCACTGCTTTTGGGGCAACCAAAATGCTGCCAAGACTGACACAAATTTACTTTTGAAATAAATTTCTAAATTATTTTTGTGATAGATATGTACTTTTTTAGCACAAATTTATTTTGAGGCATCTTGAGAGAAACACAGATATGTTAGTGTTGGAAGTTCTGCTGCCAAGGAAAGCTTGAGTAGACTGACTAGGCTGCTATTGGACTCAAAGTCTGATAGCAAATTCCCTTTTCACTGTGAACGTGGCCTGTTATCCTTGGAGAGCCATGTGTTTGCTGGTTTCCAAGTGTCTCTGCCTAATAAACACAACCTTGTAAACTTAATCAACATTTTTGTTTCCAGTAGCAATATCAGAGACTAATGTTTAGTCCCAGTAATACAAGACCCCACGTAACATACTTACTTTAAATACCAAGGAGAGGTGTGAGAGTATACTTGCTAATTTAAAAGCAAAACAGAGATAATCTATTTTCCAGGATGAGCTCAATTGGCCATAGGTGTTTGATAGACCCCTAATGCTCATCTTGAGTTATAACAGTGTATCCCTTGTATCTCAGTACTATGTTAAAAAACCCAGAACCAAAGGCAATTTGATTGAATGCCAGATAATGAGCCTGTATTTTGTGTATCTCAAGGACAGCATAGAGCTTAATATTCACTGTGTTACATTCTCCGTTGATTCCCTAGTCCCCAGCCTTCCGCATCTGAATTTTCCTTTGCACTCAGTCTGTAACCACCCCTCTTCTGCTGGAACATGTATTCTGGCTGTGTCCAATGCTTGCTGCTGCTCTGTCTATAAAACTTCAAAGTTCAGAACTTGCATCTCAGCTGATGCACCCAGAGCAGCTTGTATTGCCGCCTCCTCTTTCTGTCCTTCCTATTGATTATAAAATGGAATTGATAAAGGCCTCCTGGGAGTATTACTAATCTTGCCTTCCTCAGAGTGTCTTTTCCATTTCTTGTTTCTCTTGCATGTTCTTTCTCTACCCTTGGGGATAACTCTTCCCACCCTTCCTGCCTTCACATGAGGATGCTTTGGTACCGTGGCTTCCCAGGTTAACCAGGGCTGATGGCATAGCTGGGTTTGTTGAGCTTTAAAAAAAGTGATTCTATATGGTTGGGGTCAAGTTCCCTGCAGATGGATGTCAGTGGAGCTCTGATGGCTTATACCAGCTAAGGCTGTGGCTTCCTTTTCTATGTGTTTATTCCCTTTGGAAATGGGTGCATCAGATATGCTGAGATGCCTTTAGAGTGTGGTCATTTCTCAGGGCAATGCATAATGAAGAGATGAATGGGAAACAATAATATACAGGTTAATCTAATGGATGGCTGAAAGCTAATAAATTCTCCTGTTGTCTTGAATTTAATGGCAGCTGATAAGGGCCCAGACAGCATCACCACCAGTTTTAATTGTGCCAATGCCTTGCTGCTATAGAGACAACACTAAGTGCCCAGGGTTATTTCCCATGCTGATCCCATCAAGATGGAGTCCTAATAGGTGGGATCAAGGCCAAATCCCATTTAATAAAAAAATGGCAAGAATAAATAAAAAGTTAAAGGAAAACTGTCAACTCAAATTTGGCTGGAAGTTGTTGCTTTGTAAAATAAAATCCAGCGTTAACAGAGATGCTTTAGTGATTTTTAAAGAAGGTAATTTTACGGTTGTACTTGAATGCTCAGAAATTATACTAGCAATAAAAATTAATTAAATGACTTTTTGTGGTTTTGTAGGTTTTTTTCTATCTGTCAGCAGGACAGAATATCTGAGTATTAATGATGTAAAGGAAGTTACCATTTTAAGGTGTGTATACCCCTGCTACAGCGAAGGATGTTCAAAATTAGGAAAGGCTATCTTCATGCCTTGATTCCCCAGCAAGTCTGTGGTGACTGGGAGCTCTCTGCCTGTTCCATTGCTTGAAGACATTTCCTGTAGTAGAATGTTAGTGTCTGGGTAAAGTGATTTGTGTTCTGTATGGTATTCTGGAAGTTGACACCAAAAAATTAATTTTCCTTCTGCCTGCAGCAGCCATGAAGGCATCAGCCCTTAGGGAGTTACAGCTTATTTTCACTTTGTTAGCTAAACTGGGTATGTGGAAATGGGGAAATGACTTGGCTACTTCAAGCACTGTGGAGGATGTCCAGGGCAGCTGCAGAAGTAAGTCTCTAACTCACTGGGATCTGTAACACATCTTGGTGTGAGACCAGGTGAATGGCCTGCCAGATTGCAGAGCAGAGGTACTGACATCCACTGAGAGCCAGCTTTCCATCTTTAGGAATATTTCTGTGATACGGTAAAATGTGAAGGGCATTAAATCCATGAAGAAATGAAGGAAATCACAAATACAGTTTTACCTACCTGTGATAAATGTATTTTGCTGGAAAATCAAATTGTTATAAAAAAGCCTCCAAGCCCTGTGTTTGTTCTCTCAGGAAGAATCTTCATACATTTCAGAAGAAAATAAATACCTCTAAGCACAAAAGCACTGAGGAATGAGGCTGATAACTCTTCTATAAAATGTCCTGCTTGAGACAAGCAAAGCTCCTGCTGTTCTCCTTAAGAAATCCATCTGTTAGTTAAATAACAATTGCTTATTCAAATGTGCTTTCTATGGCTATGTTTATGATAAATTCACATGTGTGAAATAAACCCATGCTTGTTTCTGAGCATACACTATGCTGTGCTGTAACCATGCACTTCATATTTAAATACGTAGCAACTCTTTTATAAGGCAGAAGTTGACCCTGGCTTGGAGCTCTCATCAGCCCCAGGGGAAGTGCCATAGGCAGCCCAGAGGAGGGCCATCTCCCGGGTGTGAGGGCTGCTCTTACTAGTACTGGACACATCGGTGTGTTGGCAATGCTGCAGTAGCAGCGATGTAGCTGAGGTCTATCATTCAGGACTCTAAACTATGAGGAAAGTTGTAACAGTGCATCAAAAATATCAACTGTTCCAAGGGGTGAACTAGCTGACTTGTGGTACCTCTATGCAGCAAACTATTATATAGACTTTTATGCAGTGGTTTATTTATACATATTGCTTTGTTTTTCCTTTCGCTATTTTTTCAAATTGAATTTTTTAGCCATGAATGTGTGTGCTTCTCCCTCTTCTCTCCATCTGCTGTTCTTCATTCGGCTCCTAAGCAGCCTGGAAAATAGCTCTAACAGCTGATCCTAATCTCCAAGGTGAATTCTGGATAAGATGCTATTGGGTTCATGAAATGATTCTTTTTCTCCTTGTGCTGTTGTAAAGGTATTATTGAGCTAGCAAAACTACAAACTGTTCTTTTTGTCTTTCCTATTGGTTTTTGTAGAGCATGCTAAATCTTAGTACTTTAGTTACAATAAATATGTCATGCATTAAAAATATCACAGATAATGAGGTATTGTTTAAGCACACAGCTAGGAGAAAACATGATCTTTCTCAGTTGAACTGATTGTACTGTGTATGAATCTTTTTGTCGTATTTGTTGACTGAGGGTATTTTTATGTACCCCATGAAGACAAATTAAAAATGCCAGTTGTTTAATGAAATAAAATTATGCTGAGGTTTGTGCTACTTTACCTCTCAGATTTGTGCTTTGCATTTTGCTTGGTATCCTGAAAGTTCCTCATTGTTTCTGGGGTACTTGTTGAGAGTGAGATGGAGCATGGGATAGAGCGCTGATTTGCTGCAGCAATACCTGGGGAAGGGTGCAGATACATCCTGAGGTTTGGAGAGGCTGGGGATTGGCAGAGCCAGCAGGTAGAAATAGAGGACATTTCTAGTTCCTTCCATTTTCATTTTATCCCACCCTATGTCTGAAAAACAATCATTATATTGATTATAAATATAAAACTTAAATGAGAAATTTGTATTTTAACTGGTGATGGTCTTTTGAGAGTGTTTTGATTGCGAAAATTAAAGTTACAATGAATTACTTATACCCTTTGTTTGCGGCCATACTTCTTACTGCACCAATGCTCTATGAGTTGTACTTTTTCCATGGTCTCCATTTACAGGGTCAGTTCCTTAGTTTGGTTTGGGATGGCTAAATCCATATTGACTTTGGTTGACCAGTAGGCAGCACCAGGGGTGTTTTGCCCCACCTGTACTGAGGAGTGTTTTCTTAAGGTCTGTGATGTTCCCTTGGTGACATTGCACAGTAGGTGATGTGGAACTCAGTGACTCCACTGCAAACATGCAGTATGCTTTGCAGTGAGCCTTTAAGGCAAGTATCTGTGTGCATAGTAATTACCTGGGATGCTTATTGCAGGGAAAGGGTATCTTGGCCTAAATGACAGCCTGTCACTGCACAGAACGAAATACTCTTATAAGCCACCGCAATTTTAAAAATAGAAACCAGGGAGAAAATGGACTTGAAGGTACATAGCACTCAGACAGACAGGAATTAGTCCTAATGGGCCTTGAGCTGTGTGAGGGATGGAGGGCTCTGAGCTCACCCAGGGCAGCTAGCTGCAGGTGGGAGCAAAGTTACTGCTGTCATATGCCTCCTTTTATCAAATTTATTGTTACTCTTAGTTTGGACAAAGAATTCCTGCAGACTTGAACTTTTCCCTGTTTGGCTGCTGTGGGGAGCTGCAGGTCCAGGTGTTGCTTCTCTCTGGGAGGTGATGGGGATATCAGCTGCAAAAATGGGGCTGTTCTGTAGGACTTTGTTTTGTAAAAACTTGCATCATGTGAAATCTGTTTGGTCTAGACTAGATATCTGATTTCTAACAGAGTAATACATGACCTGAGTCCTAAGTGTAGCAGGTGAGTACTCAATATAAGGCTAGGAAAGACAGATGTGATTTTTATGTACTCCTGCACACTCATTGTTCTCACTCCTGCAGGTTCCTCCAGTGAACCCCATGGGCCCTGCTTATACTCAGGGACTAACTGAGTGACCTTCTCTGCCACCCCTCAGTGTTCCATGGGTGCTCAGACCACTCTCATTGCTGCTTTCTGCAGCTTGGGGGTGTGTGGCTGATGCTCAGCACCAGCAGCTGGAGTGAGCAGGGTCTGTCCCTGGTGCTCGGGATGGAGAAGCTCTCTCTGGAGCCTCTCAAACTTGGCAAGTTTATTGTCAGAATAGCAGAAAAAATGGAAGAAAAACATTGTTTTGCTCTCTGGATGGTTCCCAACCCCCTCTCTCCCAGTGCTCGCATAAATTAAGCAAAATGTGGTACAACTGGAACCCATTTTCCAAAACAGCTGGCAAAGTGTAGGACGTACTGTTAAACCTGACTCCACTGCCAGATGTAAATCTCACTTTAAAGGCCTCGCAGATAGGAGAATAATACTTGGAAGACATTGTTTGGCATTTTTCTGACCTATAAAATGTACCCTGTCACAGAAATTGGGGTGTAACTCAGCAGAATTTGTGTGTAGTGTATAAATCCTTCATCAGGAGGACTATTCTAAGTATGTGTCTGGCAAGCTGTCCAGCAAGTTTTTTACCTCAAATGGGACTTGTAAGTGCCAGGAGGATACTGAAAATACCCAAATTTTTATAAGGACAGTGCATAAAGAGCTGTTTTTTTTTGTTTGTTTGTTTTTTTTTTTTTCCTTTTGTCTGGAGTGAATTTGTCAGTAGAATTGCAAGAAGAGCTGCCTTTACCTTAGGGTTTGGCTCATCATCTTTCAGAGATGAACACAAAATCTACCCATAAATAACCAACTTAACTTTGGAAAGAGAGAAACTCTGCCACTAGTGTAACAGATTAATAAAACGAAGTGTCCTCATGCAAAGGAAAATCCTGTTTGGATTCTAACGTGGATTGATCTGTGACTGCCAGGAGTGCTGTCTTTTCAGCCTACTGGATCTTGGCTTGAGAATCCCAGTTGACTAGGAGAACGATGCATGTTATTTTGGATGTGCTGGTATTGTCAACAGCTTTGACATAAGGATAGATGGAAGGAGTTGTAGTGAATTCAGATTTCTGCATCGGTTAATATTTGTGCTGAAACTAGCCTTGGGCATGAATGAGAGCTGGTGTGGATGATATGTGCTGGAGACAGAGTTGTGAGAGTCAACCCCAGGCGGCATGAGGATTAGTGCTTTTCTCTTGGCAGTAGAAAGGGAATCAATGACATATTTAACTTCTGTGTAAGAAACCTTATCCCTAAGTGCCAGTTGTGAAACTTTGCTTTTGCAGCTTCAAAAAGGCAGGTGGCTGTTCCTGGAGCTCTGGTAGGAGCAGCTCAGTGATGTTGGTTTGAACTACCAAGCACTAAGCACTGTCAAAGTCCAGTCCAAATCCAGAGATTTTGAGCATTGATGGAGTGGATCCTAAGAGGAGTTAAATATGCTCTATTATATTCCCCCCCCCCCCCCCCTTGTGTTAAGATTAACTTGTTGGGTTGATTATTTGATTTCTCCCTCCACATACACGCTTTGCACTTCATCATTGTATATCTCCCAAATGAGGTTTTAAATTCACACCTTGTTGACAAGAACATTCTGGAGAGCAGTGATCACAGCTTTGCTGGTAATGTGGCTAACCAGCAGTATAATTGAGGTCCTGGGGAGACAGGAGCACTGCACTGGAGAAAGCAACAAATAGAGCTATCTAGATAAAGGAAGAAATGCAATCATATGCTTTATTTAAGGTGTGATCATACTCTTTGTACTTTAGGGACTGGCATATTTTTGTAAAAAAACCCCACCCTACCCAGTCAGAAAAAACACTTAAAACTAGAGATTTTTATAAAAACTTGCCCCAAAGGCTTAAAACTCAAAACCATTGCAAAGTTTTAACATGATTATTTAATGAGAGTATAGATTCTCCCAGTAACCCAGGGCCACAGGAGCTGGGATTATTAAAAAGTCATGCAACTACAATTGCAGCAGCAGTAAAATTACAAAGCTCTGAATAAGCTGTAGGAGGCTCAGGATGTTTCTCAAGACACTTCAGTACAGGAAAGAACCAAAACTTGGAAAAAGAAGTATGTTTATAGGCAATTTTTAGGTTTCCATTCAGTAGATTTTGGCACGTTGACAGGTGAAGGTAGACATGTCAAAAATAACGAGGTCTCCTGCTCTCCAATTTAAAAATACTCACTAGTAAAAAAAGCTGTTGAAATTTGATTAAAATCTGACATTGTTAAAAATTGTGCTTCCTTGGTGTATGCAGTACAGAGCGTAAGGATAATTCACATGTGCTTGAGATCCACCAGCGACCTCAGCTGTGGAGGCATGTTGTACTGATGGTTTTGCACTTTTTGACTCTTTCTTGCATTTAGTTCACTAACCCAGCTCTTTGGCTCATTATTTTGGCATCCCAAGTGCTTGATCCTCTTCAAACAGTTGACATCCTCTCAGTGCATTAATTTCTCTCTGGCACTATGATGATAAGGTATTGATGAGAAAACTTGGAAGATTAAGACTTGAGTAAGTGTAAGACTAACCTCAATTAGTGTGTTACTGTTCCTTATATGACAGTTTATTTGCCCTTAATTAATGTGAATTAATGCATTATAGATACATTATTATAGAGTTATTTAAAAGAGCAGTAAGATGGAGAGTAGCTGTTGTGATCCAACAAAGGATAGATGGGAAGAGAAGAATGGCTGTTACCAACATGGGTAAGTTATCTGCAGCCAGGAATCACATGAGACGACTACTGGCTGTAGTTTACCTCTCTGTTTCTGAATTAGATGGAAATTGAACCCAGCAGCACAGTGTGCCTTTTTCAGTTTTGCCAGTGTTTATTGATTCCTGTAATTGTCCTAATGGGACACTGCATTTAAGTTGTCTAGTCTCTCCCACCCACTGTTTTTTCTCTACATTTTCTGAAAGTCTATTTTTTACATGGGCTGTTCTTGTATTCAGTTCTTTACATTAACAGCGTTAAACCGACAGTTCTTCTCTATCTTTTTTTTAATGTTCTCTGGGGAATTATGCTTCGAACAAGGAAATTGTATGTTTCATTATCAAAAAAGTTTCAGGCTTTATCAGAGCCTTTTTGTTATAGTTGTCATGGAGGTTTTTATTATTATTGTTAAATTGAATAATGGGGAGGAACCTGTTCTTAAGTCTTTGTACAAGAACTAAAATTTAAATCTAGATAGTCTGCTATGTTTGTAAAAGTGACTTTTTAAGGTTAACTGCGTTTAGTTAAAATCACTGAAAGTGCATCTTTGTTACTTCATCTGAATTAGGTAACGACTGTAATAAGGAAAGATTGAACCCGACTTAAATATGGATTGAATATCTAATAGGTTATTTTCAGAGACAGTTGTCTCTTAGAAGAAACCCTCCCTTAACCTTTCAGGCCTGCTACAGGGATGAAGTCTTTTAGTAGTGGCACGGAAAGAGATGCTTAAGGAAGACCTGGAGTTGGATTTCTCTGTAGTCAGTACAAAACACTTCCTTTTGGGCAGGGAGTGAGGTGCTCCCCGGGTGGAGCAGGTCGGACATGTCACTGTGCTCATGTGCCTTAACAGAGACATACACTGGCACTACTCATTCTCCTATTTGAGCCAAATAACTGTGGTCTGCTTTCCTCTGCCTGTACCTGGTTCATACGGGCAGCTCAGCTGGTGCAAGAGCAATCTCCCCTGCAGGTCACTGATGCTCTCACCAGGTAGAATCACCCCTACAGAAGCGTACTCTTCACTAGCAGCCCAGCTGGAGTTTCATGAAGCTGGAAAAATAACTATACTGGAGACAGGATGTTAATTATTATTCTGCATTAGCTCGGTATTATTCGTAGCCATCAGACATCCCTGGGATGGCAACAGCTCCTGATTTCTTGGGGCTGGGATGGAATCTGAATAAGCAATAAAGAGATTAAAAGCTTGGATCTGAGTGAGCTTTTGCAGCTGGGAGGCACCGCAGCAGGAAAAGCAGAAGCAGCGGAGTGTAACCTTTTTGAAATGCAGGTCAGATTCAGCAAACAGTTTTGAAATAGCTTTGCTTAAAAAAAACCCAAAACCTGGAGGAATAGTTTGAAAACGTAAAAAAAAAAAAAATAAAAATCAATTCATTTCAGCATATTCAGGCTACTCCAGACTTTAGGGAGCTCCCAGTTCAGAGAAAGCATGAAATGTAAGTACTTTATAGAAAGTTTACTGTGACCATCATACTCATTATGCCTATGAAATGCATCATTTTTTTTTCCTTCGGATTCTGAAATTTGTTGACAATCAGGAATAAGAAGAGTCTCCCTGGATTGTTTTGGTGTTACGCTATGGGAACTTTCCTTGTAACTTACTACCATAAGGCAAATTGCAGTAGGCATTTTAAAATAATATGTTTAAATAGTGACCTTTTTCAAAGGCTTTGATGAAAGATGTGAAAAACTGAAATTATTTTTTAACTTTCTGACATTAAAATAGGAAAGACTTTCTCAATATGCAGCTTCTCAAATAGTTATTGTCAAATGTCATAGTTTAACAAAGGTCCCTTGACTCTATGCGTGTCAGTGAACTCTACTATGGAATTTATAAATCAGTGCTAATATATGCTCTACAAAGGAAAGGATTTCTTACTGTGTATGCATTGCTGTCATAAAATTCATTACTGTGTTATAAATGCCTGAATGGGTTTGGTCTAAAGGTGCATAAACACGTTTAAATGGAATATTAAAATAACTACTCAAATCCCCTAAAAGCATTTTGGGGCAAAACTAAATTCAGGACACACATAAAATATAAAAACATTTTGTTTGTGTGTATATATATATATATATATATACACATATATGAACTATTATATATTATTTCAATGTTGTCTTTATTTGTTTTTTATTTAAAGTGATAAGAACACACACAAAGTTCTTAAAGCAATTTTTCAGACCATGGGGAAGTTAAACGAGCATCTGAATGCTATTTACTCTTGAGAAGACCAGGCAGAATTCTGATTTGGTGCCAGCTTATTTTTCTGTGGGTGTGGTTGTTTGGGAGGTTTTATCATCAACTTGATAGACCCTAACCGAAGCCATTCTTCAAGGCTTTGTTTAAAGACATGATGAGACAGTCCCTGCTCTGAAGAATTTAGCATCTAAGCAGAAAAAACAAAGGGATTGGAAGAAAGATGTGTTATCTCCCTCTTGCAGATGGAAAACTGAGAGGCATAACAGATTAAGTGAATTGCCTCTGATCATTTAAGACAATCTGTGAGAGCTGTGCAGTGAACTTCGATAATGTAAATCCCTGTGAGAGCCAGGGCCACAAAATCATCCTTCCCCATTTGGATAATAGAGGAGAAGGGAGCCTCCTCCAGTGGGACACATTTTTTTCCCCTTCTTCCTTGCTTCTAGGGCTCGATATTCATGCCCTGTTTTCCTTGTCATCCTTCTCTCTGCTCCTAGCATATTTAAGGCAAAAGTCTTACCTTTGGAGAAGTAGTGGATTGTGGCAGCTCTGGTTTGTTTTCCCAGCATGTAGAGATCTCTTATTGTCAGGTGAATATGTTGACACTAAGCCAGGTAATTAACAGTGGGTGAAAAGGATAGGTTTTTAAGCACCTGTTGCTGTTTACTGCTAAAACTAGGTATAAACCTGAAAGAATCAAAATATCAATTTCGGAGACAGTTAATGTCATTCTCTTTAGTAAACGAAACAGGGAAGGAAAAAAGTAACATCCCTGAGCAACAATGCAGTGTGTCCAGGGAGGGAGCAAGACAAAAGCAAGAGGGAAAATGAAGATGAGTCAAGGATTTAGTGACACAGATGGGATCAATTAGGAGGTGAATGATGAAGATAATAAATGAGAGAGGAGCTGGCTGGCTGGCTGGCTGGGGCAGGGAAAAAAAAAAAAAAATGAGGAGAAGAAAGTGAAGAGTTGCATGGGGTAGAGTGTGGTCTTACCAGGTGAGTGACAATCAGACAGACTTGGGTTAATTGCTGTTGTTGCAAGATGAATATTGATACTGTAATATATTGTACTTTCAGGATATGTTATTTGAAAGGAATATCAAAAGATAATAATAGTGAAAAGGCCCTTTGGCTTTTCTGCGGGGGTATTTTCAGTGTTCTTCAGAGGTTCGAAGTTCCCAAAGAATGTTCTTTTGCCATGAAGTATCTCAGATCCAAATTTCTCCTCAGTAATTCCTATCTCCTGACTTTTAAGACCCACAAATCTGTATGTTAAGCAGCCCCTTGAGTGGGCAGAAGAAACTTATTCAATTCAGTCTGTAGTCATCTTGTCATACACTGATATGCACCTTTGCTAGGATCTTCTTCTAGACTCAGGAGCTGAATAGAAGTGTTGGTATTAATGCGTCTTAGTAGCAGCAACAGAAATTGAGATGCTGGTCATTTCTTTAGTGGAGTATGAAATGTATCACATAGACCTTAGGAAAGGTTCTTACTTGAGAGGAGGAGGAAAAAGAGCATTTTGGAGTTCATGCTGTGAATTTTTGACGAAGAATGACTTTAAATGTACTTTTTGTAATGCATGACTTTATTTATTTTTAAAAAGGCTGCATTATTAAATTCAGTTTTGTCTGTGCAAACAAACATGAATTATTTTGCTGGTTCAAGTGTCTTCTCAGTCACCCATAAATAAGAAAATTACTTGAAAGTACAATTGATCAAAAATGATGTGTTGAGTTTTTCCCCACAAGGAGGCCATTGAATTCTGTGTTCTGTCAGGTCATGAATTTCTCACTCATCCACAGAAAGTCTTTCTCCTTGAAATCTGCATTTCATAACAGTATCTTTGTTTTCTGCAAATGATGCAATAATTCAAATCTGTGCTTATTGAGGAAAAATAGAAATGGACTGTGTGTGACGTGTAATGATTTTCCAGCCTATTCAGAGGAAGAGGTAAACAGGTCTGACAGCTGGCTTGGGGTTTTTCCTGATGAATAAGGGTCTGTCTGGTGAATGCTGTGCCAGGGAGATGAGAAATCTTCCCAAATGCTTTAAAAATGAACTGGGGTGATCCTGGAGCAGAACATCTGGGATGCTCTTGTCCTTTGTGCTGGCTTTTCTCTTTCAGTCACCCACAGGCTTAGTTAGGATCATACAGGCTGCATGTGAGGCTCCAAAGCCACATCTGGGTTGGTGGTGGAAGCTTCTGGGAGAAGGTGCAGGGGCCAAGCTGCTCCCCACCTCCCCAGGGAGGGGGTGCTGGGCTGGGTCCTCTGTGTGCCTCTCAAGCTTTGGGGCTACTTGTACAGGGGGTAAATAAGATGGGCTGAGTTTTGCTCAATCACATCCAAGTGGCAGCAGGGCAAAGAAGAGACTTGCATCCTTGCAGTTTTGGGGTTTTTCTTTCTTCAGAGTGAGTTTGAGTTGCATGTTGTTGACAACTACTTATGTTTGCTTAAGGAATGGTATTGGGTTATTGTTTCTCCAAATATTTTTTATATGTATATACATCATTTATTTATCTTAGCAAGATGTGCAGGGAATGGTCTTGGGATTGCCTGTGTCAGCCAACATGGGTTGGGTTTGTGTTGAATTGGCAACTTTCAAAGACGGCGGGTGACCGTGGAGTGCCCTGGCTTCTGTGCATTTCTGCCAGCCAAATTTATTGGCTAGACTGCCCTAAGAAAGCACTTACAGATACATTGCCTTTAGCAGTAAATTATCCAAATATCCTGGCAAATCACTTTGACACAGAAAAGACAGATTTCCAGACTGAAGTGTAATAGCTGCAGTCACAGTGATGACAAACCAGTGTGTGCTGCCACCTCCTTGTCCATGTTGACTGTTTTTTACGCCCTGCTGTTGTAGTCTTGTTTTCTGTAGCATTGTCTGTGGGTGCTGGAGGCCTGGAATTAGGAGCATCAGGAGAATTTTGACAAGATCAGGTATGCAGTCATAAGTAGATTATGAAATGTTGGCTGTAAAACTGAAGCTTAATAAATGGGTCGAGCTTATTCCAGTTAAGGGAGCTAATGCAGCCATACTCCCTTTCAGAGAGCCCAGCATCAATGCCATTTAACCTATATGTTTACTGGGGCTGGAACAGATGCACTGAAATGAATTTGGTCTGTTTGACCTACATAGTTACACAGGGTGGAAATAATAAGAAATAAACAAGAAGATGAGGCTGCATTAGAGCAAGTCCTATTTTTGCCTTGTTTTTTTTTGCCTAGTGAATACTAATGTACAAATCAAAGGCATATACTTAAAGTGTTTTAAATAACCTCCTTATTAGAGGCTGGTAAAAAGGGAAAGACTTGCCATTATGCAATACAAAAGATTGAGGTGATCTTTACATGCAGTAGGGGAAAATAAGGAGCAAAAGATTACAGTGAACTCCCCTTTCCTGAAAAAAGGAGCAAACCCTTCTGATGCCTGTTCCAGATCTGCAGCAGGCTTTTAGTTGGTACTGAAAGACATGGTTACAGAACTCGAAGGTATATTTTAAAACGGTGTGAAAGAGAAATAATTATAAAGGTAATGGGATTTTTAAAAACCCAGGATAATCTGAGTGCAGTTGGGTGTGTATTTAACTGTAGCATTTGCTCGCATACATGGTGGGAAGTTCATGCTCCTTGAGGGGAAGGCAGTGAGCTGGGAATGTCACCTCCTGCCTTGGGGTGTTCACAGGTTGTCCTGCAGGTCCTGCCAGGGCATCTGTGGGCAGGTGGCTCCAGGGGAGACACTGGGGCAGTAGGCAGATGCTGACTTAATGCTGGGCATCGGTTCACTGGGCTAAGGAGATTGTAAAATTCAGGGAAATGAAGGCAAATGAAAATCTTGTGTGCATGGTGTGTGCATGCACGTGTGCTTTGGTTCAAGTGGGAAATTCAGGGGTGAAGCCAGCTTGGATGCTGTGTGGCCATCTGGGATGTCCCCAGCCACACATCAGCAGGTGTACCAGGTTCTGCTTGTGTGTGGATGTGTGAGAAAGGAAGAGGAGGAATGCTTGGTGTCTTCCTTGTCTAGATGGGAATGAAGAGAGGGAGAAGCAGCCAAATGACCCAGATGCAGCTGCAACAATGAAACCTAGGAGGATTCAGCTGCTAGGCTGGCTTGTTAGTTGTTGGTTGTTTTTTTTTTTTTTGTTTTTATTTTATTTTTTGGGGAGATGTCTTTGTATCTTAAAGTTTAAACTGAAATCTTGGAGAAAGCAGGGTAATGACTGCTAAAAAGGTACAGTTACAGTGTGTCTGAGGCTACTGTTACGTAACTGGATTTTGGAGAACCTAAGAGAGGATGGGTTAATGATGCGTTTTGAATATTGTTATCTGCCTAGGATGCTGTGCTTTGAGAAACAAGTAGCTGAATAGAGGAATAAAGAGTCTTAATGAAAGGGATATGTTAAGTAGAAGAAATGGGTCAGAAACGTAAAGACTTACAGATAATGGCAGGACAAAATCTCGCACAAAGTTAAGCTGATGTGTCCAGGGTGAACTTCTAACAAGGCAGGCAGTGGTGAGGGAGTCTCACCAAGTACCCCAGATGACCGAGAAGCTCCTCTCAGATGGTGTTATTTTGCTAAGTGGAATGGCCTCCCAGGATGTAGTATGTAGTACCTGTAGTATCTGATTTACTGATCTCTCTTGCTCTGAGGGAGAAAAAAAATTAAATCCAATCTCAGTGGTCCCAGCCTTGCTTACTTCTCAGGTTTCTGTGCTAGTGAGGCTCAGCATTATGGTTCCCATGGTAGGATGCACTTATGAGCTCATCTGCTTATACAACTTGAGTTATTTATTCTCTCCCTGTTCCTGTGCTCAGATATACTTGTTCTCCTTCCCCATGTGTCCTCTCCAACCCTGGGGCCCATACTTGCATTCTAGATCCCACAGCCATACTTTTGCTACTGTTTTTCTTCTGTATCCTCCCTCTCTTTTACAGCCTGTTGCAATTGGAAATATTACTAAAAAGATGTCTTAAGATACCTGCTTATCCACCTTGAAGAACACTTGTGGCTAAATGTTTTTCTGAAGACTTCAGGCATTCCCAGCTTCACAAGAAGGCAGTTTTCTTCCTATACAGAGAACCTCCACTGCAAGATTTTTCAAATCTCTCAGGTTTCAATGCTAACTGCACCAGTCTAAAATTACCCCATTAAATATCAGTTATCATAAATCATCACAAGATGCTGTTCAGATTAAATATGCTCCTACTGGGTCTTTCTGTCTGAAAATATAACCAAGTGAGGAAATATTAAAATGAAATGAGTTGGACATTCCATGTTTTTTCCTAATTTTAACCTTATGTCTTGGCTGAGTTTCTTGTAACTGTTTACATTAGAAAAACAGCCAACCAACCAAAAAAAAAAACCACCAAAAAACAACTTCTGAACTGTATTGGATAAACTTAAGCTGTTGCATGTTTCAGCCACCTTTCCCCGTCGTCATGGAGGTGACTTATTCCAGTGGGGATGGGCTCAGACCAAAGACGTTGCAGGCTGAAGGGAATCAATTGGTTCTGTCTCAGGTTATGAAAGCTGCATTAGCCGTTTGTGTGGAAGTCTCCCTGCAGAACTGGCTGTAGTTTGGTTTAGTTTAATTCACACTGGAAATTGATTAAGTCTACTTCAGCCTTATTCTGCGTGAGTGTTTATACAAAAGGCTGAATTGAGGTGATTTCATTTCTGAATTGACAGAACTGGTATTTGAATTTGGTTGCATGTGGGCAAGTTCTGGATTGTTTCACTGACTTCCAGATCAGAGCAGAAGAGTTGCTAGTAGGTGTGTGTGGTTTTAAGCTTTGCAAAACGGTGGTAATTTCTTAAAATGTAGAAGAAATTAATTTTAAGAGGTGAAGAACAAAGGAGGGAGACATTAATGTTGGGGATTTTTTTCTTTGCTGATGACTGTTTCACCCATCTCTAGTAGTAGAAACAATGATGACTGCATATAAGGTTTTCCAAGTGATTTCTGTGTCATTTCTTCAATTGCTTTTGAAAATGACTAAACAGTATTTAATCTGGTTTTACAGATACACAAATCAGAAATTATGCTTTTCCTTAATCAAGGCTAGGCACAGATCCCTGGTTGCTGGACTTTTCAACTCGTGATAACTACTGAAACCCTGGTGTCCGCAGTGGTAACGTGCTGTTGGATGCTGAGGTACACAGCTCAGGAGCAGTTGCCTTGCTGGAGCCATGGGAAGCAGGGCAGTAGTGCCGTAAGCTATGGATGCATCTTTACAGGAGTATTATTTACTAGTGATGATCCTGTTTGTAATCTTGACAAAAATTATTTTGACAGTCCATTCTTTTCCCACCAAATGTTGTCGTTAGGGAAGTGGGATGTGTTGGACAATTCCTCTTTATTATTTTTTTTTTAGCTTTTTTTTTTTTTTTTTACTACGAAATGGGAAAAATAGTGATTGGCTTCCCCACCGCATCCCAGGTGCTTGGAAATCCAGTGATGGAAAGATGTACTTTGGATCAGGGAGGCTAATTGGTTTTTAATAGAATTTCCATACACCTGTAGTGTAGAAGATGATGCTTGTAGAGCAAGTTTGAAGTCAGCAATTCAGTTCAAGCACAGCTATTTTTCAGTAGGTAATGATGTAGAATGTAATGCAATTTAATAACTAAGATGATGTCAGCACTTAGTGGCAAACTACCCAGTTTGCACTCAAATTGCGTCTGTATCTGCTCGGAGGACATGGCCTTCTGGACCATGGACATGATCTCTCATTTCCCTGACTGTGTGCTACCAAATGACCATGCTACAGGGCTTCCAGGTGAGCCTGGTCACAGAAAGCACTCCACTTTCTTGGTTTGCTTTTTGTTTAAGCAACAAGCGCCTGATCCAGATGCTATGTTGTGGAAGCTTTAGCAACATCTGCCACTTTGGCAGCCTTCAGAGACAGTTGTGTCAATGATTTCTGAAACAGATTGGGTTTCACAATGGCTGATTTAATCTATTGGGTACTATTTTTCTTTCTGACTCATCTTTGAATAACTTTGTGCCAGTCTGAATTGATTGTAATCCCTTGTACGGTCCATATAAACAAATCCGTGCTTGTAATGAAACAGGGCATTGACCTAAGAAATGTGTGCTGTTCATGCCCTGCAACAGAGTTTTTTTGCAATTCCTTGGTTACAGATGCATGTCCGATTAAACGTGATTTCCAAGATAAATGTTACTCTGATTAAAAAACAAAGCCATATGTACATGTAAAAAAAATAAACTCACATATTCTTTTTTATTATTAATTCACTAATAATGCAGTACCACATGTAACTCAGAAGATGTGGCTGTAATGGTTCAACAGACTTCAGTGATGGACAGTAGCACAGTCTTGGCACTGAGCGGGATGCAGATTCAGGCTTCAAACTGAGCTACAAAAAGAAGGGCAGTGGACCTCTTTGGCTTGAATTTTACTCTGCCTGACTGAATATTATGGTTTTATTTTGCATTAGTAGATTACTGTGCTCTGCACTAAAGCTGCCTAGGGCAAGTCTGTCTTATAGAATAAGTTAGAGGTCAGATGTTCCTCAGTTGGGATCTATATCACTGCCTCTGATTCAAGCAATCTTTAGAACAGGTGGTAAGGGGTAAATGCTTGATGTGTCAAGTCCAGGGTTGTATTTATACTTGACTGAAGTTGGTGAGTTTCTATCAGGCTGAAGGGGCTGATGCCGATGCTTATGAAACTGATAAATATCAGCCTCCTGTGCTGGGCTTTGACTCATGTTCTGCTCATCTGTCCCGATAATTGAATAAGGTGAGCAGAAGCTGACACTGTTTGATTGGCAGAGTTGCGCTTTTTGTGACAAGCATGCCTTCTCTTGGGTGACCACTCAGCTGGCTGGTGTGTTGTTCTGTGTGCAAATTACAACACCCTTTTATTAACTACAGGTAACTGGGAAAGAAAATACAGTGGAAAATACTACAGACAAGCCTGGGTGAATGAACAGGAGGACATTTGAATGGGTGTCACTTATCCAAGACCTTTAATGAGGCCAGTGTTCATAGTGGTTTGAGCAGATCTGAAGTGAGAAAGCTTCTTTTCATCTCTGCCAATCGTGTAGTGATTATTTAATTCATTGATGAGTCATTCCAGCATCTGTTACCTTGTGGAGGTGGTAATTCAGGAAAATAAAAGGAATCCTTGATCCTAAGATGGCACCTTTTGAGGTTCCTATCTACAGCTGGGAGGTTTGTGAGCAGATTGCTGTTCTGCTTTTATGATCTTTGATGTGTGCTAACATTTCTTCTGCTTTGCACATGGATTTAAAGAACCTTAAGAGCGCTGGCTTTGGTGTTTCTGGAGATTAATGGAAGTTGCTCATACTTGCTTGGGAGATGGTGTTGCAGGTGTTGGCAGGTCCAGGAAAACAGGAGACTCCTGGTGTGATCACATCAGCCCTCTAAGGAACATCCATCTGCTAATGGAGGGCAACACAGGTGTAGCATTTTTCCTGCTGTTGTCCTGGAAAGCAATTCTGCTTTAGTTTTTCCAAGGCAGGAAGGACTGTTCACTAAACTTCTGTTTAAGTAATTTCAGAGTCAGGCCATACTCTTCAGAGAAGCCATAACTTTTATGGACTTCTGTGCATGATGTAGAGCCCAGTTATCTTCTTACCTGACTTACATGGGAAACTAGGGTTTGGCTGGTTTTGTGATGCATCCCTGGGTTTTTTCCCACATCCTGTGAGATTTATGTCAAGAGACTTGTTTGGTGAAATCTGCTGCATTACAAGCTTTATGCTGCTCAACAGGTCAGGGTAGATAAGTGTAATATCTCTCAAACGCTGTTTCTTCTTCCCTTAATCTTCACAGTCCTGTTTTTCATGAAGCCTGACATTTCTATATGGGTGAATCCATTTCTGGAAGTTTAATACGCTTGTTTAATACATAGGGGTGCAGATTTCTGATGTCTGATACAATGTCACAGGAGCACAACTGGATGCTTTTGCATCTCATTTCAGGTAACATATATGAACGTTTGGTTTCACAGCCACATAAGATTAAGAACTGTCTCGATAATACTCTTTAATTCTTTCTTACGATCAAGCTCATGCTACTGATGTTATACAGATGCTGACTAATTTACAATATTGTCTGAGGCAAAGATAAGTAGCAGAACGTGATCTGCAGGCACTCACGTGTGTATATGCACTGATTTTATTTTTTGTTTCATCTTTCACATTTGTGTAGATGACTTCAAAAAATATAAAATTTAGGACATGTATTTTGCTTGCTGTAAATGTAAATAAAAATCCTCATCAGCGGCTGTGTAATCCGGCAATGATCTCCCTTAAATTGAAACAAATAATAAATTTTGTGAATAGAGTTGAGGATTGATGGTGCCATCCTCGCATGCAGTTTATATGTAAAGAGTTTTATGTTGACTATGAAAATCAACATTGAAATAACACCAGAAGGGAGCCAATGATAAAAGAGCCGTTAAACTGTTCATATGAAAACTTGCACATCAGCTACCCAAGCCTGCAAGGAGCTTTCCCTGCCTTCTTCCATGGCAAGCAGCCTGGTTCCAGAAGCAGCTGTGATTTACAGAGGGGCTGAGCAGTATGCTGTTTTTTTCCTTTGTTTGGGCGATGGGGAACGACTCGGGATCTTCCCAAGTGGAGCTGTCCCAAGACTGCTTCATTAAGATGGTATATAGGTCAGTCATGTCCTTAATGTAATGCTTATTTATACAAAACATCCTGAAAGGGCCTTCTTGGCTGATAAAGACAAACGTAGACTAAAGGAGGCAATTTCTCTGTACTGCTGCTGCTCTGGTGTATCAGTTGCTAAACAAACCCTCTTCCTGCCATGTTTATGCTTGCAAATGCTTGTGGTTTTCGCTTATCTCCAGCACGTGCAGATTGCAGCTACCAGCCATGCCCTCTGCATTTGTACTTGGGGAATACATCTGGCTTTGCAGTTTGACTCTGATCTTCCCTACTACTTGGTGTTTCAGAGAGCAGAGCTGAGTCCCAGGCTGCTTTTTTGATAAAAGAATTTAAGTCATGCTTCCTGTGTCTGCAAGAGTAATTGGTGCAGGCTTTGGCTTGAAGGAGATCTGTAGCTGACTTGGGATCCAACCCTTGCCTGCTGCATCTATTAACATGTCTCAGTGTAGTATAAATCACTCTGTTTTGTTTAAAATCTTGCTTATGGTTTGAAAACAAGTGATATAGCATTAAATGTACATGTAGGTTGGTCCCCTGATGATCCTTCAAGTAATTTAATCTGAAAAATAATGAAAAATACTGGGGAAAAAAAACCTCTCAAACATCTACATCCCAAAGCGCATTTTAATGAGTCTTTCTCAAGCACAAGCAACAAAAATAAAACTCCACCCTCTCTTTTTACAAGAAAAGCAACATCAAAGAAGAGGAGAAATTGTCAACGTAATTACAGAAAGCAGTGACATTACAGAAAGCAGTGACATTCTTCTCCTAAAGGAGTTTGATGAATTTTGCGTTTTAGAGCATGGTCCCCGTTGAGGCTTGCGTGTGTCTGTGTGTGTACCAGCGCCTTTTGCTGCTCCCTGGGGCGCTTTATGTGTTTTTAACTTTGGAGTCCCCTAGATGAGTTTAAGAGGAGAAGTGATGGTATTCACTGCAGAATTAGTCCTTTCATTACTTGAAAAGCCCCGCCGTACCTGTCCTGAAACCCTTGCCAGTCGTGTGTCCTCCATGACCAACAAACGGAGATGAGCTGTTATTTTGGGAAGGAGCAGAGTGGGCTGTAAAGGAAATCAAAGTGGATGTTGCAAATTACAGAGCTCCTGAGTATCGAAATCTGGGTTACTGTAGGTTTCAGTGTTAGGTTTTTTTGGGGGTTTTTTGTTTTTGGTTTTTTTTTTTTTACTAGCTTGGAAGTTTTTTGATTGCTATGGTGCTATATCAGGGGACCTCTTCTGGCTTATTAGCCTGCTGCTTGAGGTTGGAGTCTGGGGTATTTAGTAGCAGCTGACCAATATTATGAAACCAGAATAGGTGTTGTGTCTCTTCTGAATTGCTTTCTGGGGTCGTGTCCTGGTGTAGCCAGGAGGATATCTCTTGTTCAGCTGAGGAAGAAGTCACCGGGGACTCTGGAGCACAGGAGAGCAACATTTGTCTCCTCTGCAGGCCCTAATGTCCTTTCATAAGGACTGACTGCAGGGAAGAGATTTAGCATCCACTGCACTAGAACATCCTCTGGGTTTGGTGCCAGTGCATTGTTTTTTAATAACCCAATAATAGTGTATCACTTGGGTACCCACTGGTGGGGAGGCAACACCAGAACCCTCCCCAGCCTGTGTGCCAAGCTAGACAAAATGGTGGCCTTTTGGTAAAAAAGGGGTTGCTGGGGGTGAGAGATGATGGGACAGGACTGTTTGCTCGTCAGCGCCACTGTCAGCCACAAGAGTGGTAACTTCCCCCTGTTGTGGTTTTAAGCTGTTTTAAGAGGTGTATGGTAATGGATGTCTTGCATTTCTCCATCTTTCCTGTGCAAGGGTCATGGGTATTTTGGCAAGCATCAAACTAACCAGGCTTCAATGAAGGGGACAGTGGGAAACATGGGTAGGCTCGTATGCTCAGTCCCAAAAGCCTTTGGCAGGTTAGTTATTCCCTAAGTATCCATATTACAGGCAGGAAATTCACCCAAGATGCTGTGGAAAAAACTCCGATGAACTGGATAAAAGTTCACTGGTACTGAACCTAAAACATGTCCCAGGCCTGACTGAGCCATTGTCATACACCAGGGTTTATTTTGGAAATAATCCTTCTGCAGTTGGCAGGATTATTTGTGGAGTTAGCTGCTGTTCAGAGTAAATAAGTAATGAAATCTGGCCTGATGTTATCAAAGAGGATATTTCAAAGCTGTATTTATAGATTCACAAGTATTATCTGAATAAACTTGTCGGTCTGCATCCCAGTCGCACCACAAGCCTTTGCCACTGCAGCAATAAATACAAGGCAGAAAAAGTACCAAGCAGAAAATCTGCAGGTAAATGAAGATTCATTAATAGAAGCGTGATTTTTCAATCGGCCTTTTTGTATGTTGGAAATATGCTACTAATGCTGTGATTGAAATGTCCCCCAGGGAAAAAAAAGCTGACTTTAAAGGGGCAGAAATTACATGGTAAAACCTTCGATTCTTGCCATGTTTCCAGCAGCAGTATTTCACTTATTTTGGTGTCCTTTGTGCTGCCCTCCTCTTTTTCATGTGGAGAGCTCTTAACCAAAGCCCAAGTGCCAGCTGAGGGGGTAGGTAGGTCACTCTGCCCAGCGTGAGTAAATCAGATGTTAGACCTTTGTTTCTCAGAGGTTGTCATTTGAAGAAGCATAATTAATCAGTCCTGGCAGAATGACTGAAAGGCAGTTTTCCAGGCTGGAAATGGTTTCTGTGGGACAAGCCTCTTGAAGTAAAATACTTAAAACCCCAATGACTTTAAGTGAGAATGGCGCACCAAATGTGGTAATATTTCTACCCTTAGTCCCACTTCTGCCTGCGAAATATAGATGCTTGTATGTCCTCATCCATCAGCTGACAGCTTCTTGCTCATGGAAATGGTGATGATTTGACACCAGACCACTTAAATTTTCTTAGTGGCTGATTTGGAAACCTCTAGCATTTTTCACTGCTCTCCTTCCATCTTCTTCACTCTTTTTCTCAGTTAGATTCCATACTGAATCTCACTGCAGTGTATAAAGGTATGCCAAACTGGACATCATATGAGAGAAAATATGTACTAATGCTTGGTAAATTTGATGTGTATTTGGGAAAGCAAGAAAAAGTGGAGTTGCCAATAGGAGTAGCTGTAATCCCAGAATAACTTGGGTGTGGCTGTCATTCTGGAGAAAGGTTTTTCTTTGATAGATTTATATAGCTTTATACTTGTATATAGATATCAGTAGCATTTCTATGGTCTAGTCTGATATATAGCTTTTCGCTTCAAGATTGTGAGAGGTGAAGGAAGACTTATTTTTTAGACTTGGGTGGATTTTACATTGAACCTCTAGACATTAGGCAGCTTCTTTACTATGTATGACTGTATGTCAACATACAGAGGAGAAACAGGGTTACAGGGCCACCAGACCAGCCCAAGGTAGCTGGAAGATAGAGAGTTGGCAATTAATACTTACTGGCAAAGGGCTAAAGCCTAGAGGAAAACTGAATGGCTGTGGGAAAAATAAAAGTTAATGGAAGGTACTTTGGCAGCTTAGTCTGGAGGTTGGCTAGAATCCAAGTAGATAATAATTTGTTTTCAGCTGCCTTTGTGTACTTAGTCATTCAGATACCCTGCAGAAAGTCACACCAAGCTCAGCTGGCTTAAGATAACGCAAGCAGCTCCTGTCTCAAGCTGGCCTATCCGGCATGTATGCAGGGCCACCACTTCAAGCAGTTCATCAGGGTGACAAACTAAGGTTTGATAGAATTTACACTGATGTATTGATATAAAATCTTGCTTTTCAGAGACTTCTGATTTCCTGTCACTATCTTGTAACAATTTCAGCTTAGGCAGTCTAAGGATGTATCTCTTCCCCCTCATCTCTGTATTTCTAGCACAACTCATTAGAGCCACTGTGACAGTTAGGCATCACATCTCTCCGTGTGAGTGGTATCCCCATTAAACTAATGAGAAAAGTCTGACCCAGCACTCAACATCTCCACACATAACACAAACTTAATGAAAGTACCAGCTATTTTTGTGCCTTCTGAATATGCTAAATTCTCTGGAAGTGTAATTAAATTGCTAGCATGCAATCATTTTGCCCTTTCTTCAAGTTCATGTCTGCATCCTTGTTCAAAAGCTTGTTGCTTTGTCGTGTGGCTTTGCCGTTGTGATACCTTTAAATGGTTGCTAGTTACAGAGATTGCCTGATCTGGGGTGTGCTTGTCTCCAGGACCTGAGGATGCGTGCATCATCTGGTCTGCTCAGTTAAACCTGTTTTGTTCATATGTTGTACGTGTGGAGATGTTATTCTTGCCTGTTGAGAAACAGTCTAGTGGGACACTGGTAGATAATGAAGAAAAATACATTATATATTATTATTATTATTATAATTATATAATTATATGGAAATTGTTTCTTTACAAGTATTTTTCAAGTACCGATGAAGCTAAGGCTCTTCCCTTGTAATTTCAAGAGCTGATTTGCCACATGTGGTCACTTCATGTTTGGATTTATTTTCTTTATGTAACTGTTCATTCTAATAAGTACTATATGCATAGACCATGAGGACTCCAGTTAATAAAAAATGGAGCTCACTGTTAAGCTTCTAATGTAGGATTTCTAAGTCATCAGAAGTTCTCTGAAATGTGCACGGGACCTGTATTTGTAGGACATTCAGGTGCATCCTGTTCCATTTGCAAGGCTGGGCATCTGCTGGATGCTCAGAAATGCTGTGGAAGGAAACTTCAATTTTGTTGAACACCAGCAGAGGCTGGTGAATCTTGGGTTATTGGGAAAATGGGCAAACACCTAATGATGTGCTTGAATGGCTGTGCTCCTCCTGAGGCAGCCAAGATCTCAGTTCAAAGAGCTATTGACAGTTCTTGGTGTGCATTGCTGTAACCATCTAGACTCTAGATGGACATGTAGCAAAGAATGTGTTTGGTGCTCTTGATTATTTATTAAATGATTTATAAAACTCTGTCCAATCTAATGTCATTAACAAGATAGGGAGGGAATTTCAAGGAATAGTCTTTCCCTTATAATGCGCCTCATCATGCTTTATATGCCCCTTTCATTTCTGATTTCTTTGGCATCCAATTGCCCTTCACAATGGTGAGTGATATTTGGTAGTAGAGGGAAATGTGGCTGTTAGCTGAAAATAAAGTGTCAGGAGTGAAATATTTCCCCTGTTGTAATGTATTATCTAATTATTGTAGCTCACCAAAAACTTTAACTGTCTCAAATGCACTGCTCTCAAATAAGCCCCAAATCAGTGCTTATCTCAGCAGCGAACTTAATATAAATATACCAGGGACTGTCTTGAAGTCTGTGTGACTCACGCATCTATTTGGGATATGGAGTATAAGTCTCTGCATTTCTTAGTTTGAACTGTGCTTTGCCAGCCATGGTATCAGATTTGAAGATTGGAAAAAACTTTTATGCAAGAAAAGATAAGGGTAAAAAGTGCAGATTTTGGCAACTAATTACTCCAGTTAGTTCAAATGAACAACAGGAAAATCTGCTGTTATGACAGTAGTAGTGGAAATAAATTATTTTCACCTCTTCCAAAGCAGAATGCTTTTCCCAAAGAGCCCAGGATAATGCCTGTGTAGCTCAGAAAAGTGCAGTCATTTTGTTCTGTTGCATTCTACCTTCTGAAGCAAGGAAGAGGGAAAGTGGCATTGCTTTTCTCCTAGGTCTAAAGATTAAACCTTTCTTTGAGACTTGAGGCAGCTCTTCCAGAATATAGTGCAGTGAAAAAGCTCCCTCTAAGCAGCTTAGCCTTTAATACTGGATGGAAGTGTGATAACAGTACCCAGTGATCAAAGCTGCTACCAGTCTTTCAGGGCTGTATTCACCAATCTCCCCTCACAGAAGTCACAGTTTTCCATCTGCATTTTATTTCTGTGGAATTACAAAAAGCGGGATGCATGTTTTAAATATGAAGTTTTAATTAATGCCCCCACACCCATCAGTTGAACTTGAAATTTTGTGAAGGTGTTCTTGCTCCTGAACATGAATGCTCTAAGAAGAGGAGGTTTTTCCTGACATTTAATATGGTTACAACAGCTGTCTGGTGGTGTCTGTAATGAACACTGACAATGAGTGAAAGGAGTGCTCCCAACACTCAGCTTATTCGGAGCTGATGCAAACATCCAGTCAGTGTCCGACAATCCAGCAGTCCCTGTGAACTTCCTAAATCTGTTTCTTGAGGCCATATAGGAAGGTTTAGTTGGTGGCAAGCACCTGGTTTCCCCAGATGGTAGAAAATATAAACTGAAACCCCAGAAATGCACTGAGGGGCTGAAAATGCACTCCCAGCCCAGGTAACTTCTCCTGTGCTTGACATGGAGGCCAATCCTTTATTTTGCATTTCTAGGGATGTCTCTTTAAACTCGTGTTGTAGGGCCCCATAACTGACAGCAATCCTGCAGAAACACATCCAGTTAATGAGAGTGTGAGGGCAGGTACATATGTCAGTGCTGTGGATGTTCTGTTACCATTGGTCTTTGAGCTGTCAGGCTCCAAGATCATGACTCACATTTCTTACATCTACACTATCTTGTTTGTTAGATCTTAATATATTGCAAGCAAGCACTTCCAACAGCTCACATGGTTCTGAGCATAGAGTACCTATGTGTTGTCAATTCATCCCTTGTTAGTGGTCTTTGTCAGCTGAGTTTTAGTTGCACGCAGTTGTTGATCATTCAAGTCATTACTAATTTAGTGACTCTTTCACTTTGTATTTTGCTTGATCACTTTCTAGTGTGTTCCGTACACTTCCTCAGTGTACAGAACTGTTCCCACTCAAATGCTTATTTTGAATGGGAACCATTAGTTAACATTACTATTACAGAGCACATTGTTCACTTTTGTTGTCATTACTATGTTGGATGTGTACCCCTAAAGATTTTGCAGACAGTGGTAGAAATATTCTCTCAGATATGCTACAAATAAAGTTGTGACAGTCTCACATTGATGTTTGCAACCAAAGAGCTGGTGGGACTCTCCTGGCAGGACAGCAAGCCAGTTCAGCACAAGTACTTTAAGTCAGGTCAGTGCTCACAACAGCTTCTGATCATTTCAAGTATTTTTGCAAATATTCTTTTTTTACAGATAGTGGGGGGAAAAAAGTCTTCTATACTTTAAAATGAGGGGAAAAGCAGGGGGAATAGAAGACAAAGCAAAAGATGCAGCTCTTAAAGGATAAGTTTGTAAGTAAGGATGTTTCTGATCCAGAAATAAAAAGAATAAGAATCCATTCTTCCTTCTAACTGAAAAGCTGTGTGAGAGTCAATGAGCATCAGAAGTCATTGTATTCTTCTGGGCTGCTCTGGTTTCTGAAGCGTTTGCTGATGAATTAGAGATTATTTTTGGCGATCCTGAATTTTGTGCACTGTAGACATCCATACTGATGATAAACTGTCACAGAATTTTTTCCCAGTTGACAAGTGCTTGAGACAACAGCCATAGATTCATCCAATACATCATTCTTTGTAATCTGGAAGTCCAGAAAGTTGCACAGACAGATAACCAGCATGTAAGAGGTTGGATGGTTGCTTCTCACCACTCTCGCTTTGTGGATCAGGTTTTCATTCCATCAGTTGTCAGATCTCCTCCATGCATGTGTAGGGTTTCTGCATTTTGCAAGCCTGGCTGGCAGCTCAACAGCCTGCCTCACTCTGAAACTCCTTGATTTAAGAAACACGATTCTGTGTATTTGAAATTAACAAGGCACAACCCAAATAATTATTTTAATATGCTGGAGGTATATGCCAGTCTCTGTTAAGAGCTAATGATGCATGTTTTAGACAGTTTAAACTCAGTAGCATTTATATAGGAAGGAGAGGGTGGCTATGAAGTGATGCAGCTTTTGTTATTTTTGCCATCTCTGTTAAGCCAAGTGGCTTCAGCTTTGTGTAGAGTATTTAAATGCTGCAGTTATAGTTCTAGTGACTTCACATTGCAATCAGTAGCAAACCAATATAGCAAGAAAGTATTTTAGACTCCCAAGTTTTTGCTGTTATCTTTCGTATGATCACAGCAGTCATTCAAGGCTCCTTGGCTGCTCTCTGAAGAACAGATGTATTTACAGGAGTGTCTCCTGCTAAATCACATGCTCAAAGGAGTTAGTTATATTCTGTAGAACTTTCCCTCTGAATCATATATTCTTCTGTGTGCCTGTGTAAGGTGGGTGTTGTAAATTGTTCTCTCTTAGGTTTCAGTATAGAGGTAGCTACATTTTTTGTTATTTGGGGGGAAACAATCTTTACATGTGAATTTCCTTATACCTTGCATCATAGTTATTTAGTGTTGGCAAAGCACTTTGAGATCCCTCTGCTGCAGAGACTATTAGACCTAAAATGCATTATTCCTCACTTTTGTAAACAACAGAAATATAAAGTGCTACTTTGGCAGAAAGAGAATTTTGAAATATTAGATTTACTGAAAATTGCTGTGTGTCCTACTAATAAGTCAGTTCTAGCAATGGAGACTGTAGGCCAAATATCTGTTTGCATTATCATTACTGCAGGCTGAGTGCTAAATAGTTCCGTGTTGCCTGTAAAAGCAATTGCTTGGCAGCTGAGATTAACTGTAGGACCTCTGCGGTTGTGAACGTCTCTCTTAAGAAAGTCTTTGCTGCTCTTGATACAAATCAAATTGATCCAAGTATGGGCATTTGTAATGTATTTGTCTGCTCTTCCTAAGCTCTGCTCGCTTTCCAGGTGACTGGAAGTGTTGATGAAGGTGCTGCAGGATGGGGGAGTTTCACTTATGAGTGATGCTCCAGTGAGAGATGCTCAGTTGGACACTAGAGACCTTTTTTGTTCCACCTCCTTTTTCTATCTTTTGCCTACTTACTCTGTCTCAAATCAGCCACATTAAATATATCTTATTCTTCAAATGGTGAATTATTGTCTCTGTTCATAGTGGGCAGCCACCAACGAGTGGTGGGGTCTTTACCACCTGGTTTCAGATCCTGGGAACATTTTTACCACATGGAACAATTTCAGGATCATCTTTCTGCTGTTAACAGGGTCAGGTAGTCTTTATGAGAAGGATCTTAATGAAGCAATTTTAATTTTAGTCAGGAACTTTATAATTATTTCCATAGCATGCTGGGTTTACGTCTTAGAGTCATGGTATCAAGCACTTAAAGTACTTCTATATTGCATTCATAGGATTTCAGATTAGATGTAATTTAGACCTTCCTCCTTTGAAAGAGAATTTTTGAGAGGAGCTTTATTGATTTAGAGTAATGTTACCAAAAAGTGACCTCTCTCTTTCCAGAATGACTTATTAACACTGTACTGTAATTGACTGCAGTATCGTATACTCTGGAATATCTTATTTCTATGTGAAATCAAAGACTAGAAAATAAACAGCAATGGAGAATGTTGGCTGGCTTTTTCCCCCAGAAGTTGGATAGAAGCTATTACAATATTAGGGCACATTACTAATTTAGTTATTGTCAATTAGAAAATTTAGGAGGGCTGGCTGGTTTCCTAAGTAACAGAAAGGTCTAATGGTTGGGTTGATTCTTCCCCTTACAGTTAGGCAATTATGTGTTCACTGCTGCCAGAGACTGTGTGGAGAATGAAGATTACAGGACACAAGCACTGATTCTCCAGGAAAGTTGACAGTAACTGTTGTGTAGTATGTCCTGAATCTCATACGTGCCACAAGTCCATGTGTCACTTCCATTTATTTTCAGTGCTTGTTGTTTCAACAGAGAATTAATATGCAGAGTTCTTTAGGTTTCATGAAACATTTCTCCCCACTCCTTTGAACTCTTTAATGAAAGCATTTGCTAAGTCAGCTATACGTTGCGCTTGGGGTTTGAAATCTCTCCTATTTGTTGCTTTCAAAATGTTTCAAAGTGTGCCTTGCAATACATGCAGGCTTGTGAGTGAGGCATTTGGGGAAGAAAGACCATCTGGATCAGTGGCTGTGTGTTGTATAGGATTACTGACAAATGGACACGTTCTCTGCAGCTTTTACCTATGTCAAGGCTTTGGAGGACTGCAAAGCTTGCTCTGGGTGCTCTGTCAGTCTCTCTGCCCAGGGTGTGCTCTGCTGGAAACAAGTGCTGCTATCTTGCTGATGTGCAGCTCGTGTTTCTTCCTCAGATAGCTTTCTAGGGTCTTTCATCAAATAGCTTCAGCTGAACCTGTGGTGAGGCTGCTTCAGGTTGATTCAGCAGCAGACCTGGCTCCCTGCCCCCCTGGACTGGTGTGCAAAGGTGACAAGGACAGCCTGGTGACCTGGTGAGATGACCACACACTCTCATGAGCGGCAGAGGGGCAGGTCTGCTGGGACTTAAACTGTATTAGAAATCCTAGTGTGAAACAGGAAGAACTGCTTTCGAAATCACATTGAGGGGAGACAGGAGAGAAGAATATATTCTGGGATATGCATTAAAACCTACATCTCCTGAAGCTGTCAGTAGCTTTCATGTCAGGTACTCTTAATGTTCCAGCTGGGTTGGCATCCTATATATTTTATATGTGTGCTTTGTCTCACAATAATTTCATTATCACCATGAACTATATATTCCTCCAGACTATAATAAGCTCAAGGTGTCTAAGCAGATGAACAGGGACCTGTGCTGGGTTCATGGGGTGTCAGGCTGTGAAAGGATATGAATGACCAGAACAACAGTGTTCCATGTTGGTTCAGCTGCAAACTTGTTTTTCTAAGCTATTCATGCACTTCTTAATTTCTTTTTTCCTTGTCATTCCTCCATTCCCTGTCTTTGCACTCAGCCTTGGGTTAAGAAGGTCACAAGCAGAAGTGGGTCTAGGCAAGAAAGGGTGTCTAACTGTACGTCAGAAGGTGTGTCTTATGTGTGCCTTGTTCAGCAAGTTCATCCTTCGATGTGTCTGAGGCTGTGATGTAAAAAGCCTTACTGTAGGGCTTGCTGTGTGAGCCAAGAAACAGGAATAGACAGGAATGGAGGAGGACTTTGCCTAGCTAGTTCTCAGCTTCAGGACTTAAATGTGCACTGTTGAAGACTGTGATTTTTACTTGTTTATTGACTTCAGTGAGAAGAGTCCAGGCTTTCACATATTTTTGATTTAGTAATGTCATTTTCTAAGATGGGTGGAGACCTTCCACTTCAAAACAGAGCTTGCTCCTGGCTCTCAAGACTTGTGTCATCGCCCTTTACTAAAATTATGCTGAAATAGTAAAATGAAAGGTATTGGATACTTAATTGGAATTTCACTGCTTTTGTCAATCCGATAATGAATTGGTCTTCAGACAAGAAAATAAAATTAGGAAAGATTCTCTTGCAGAGCCCACTTACTGTTGATGATAATTATAGACTGTATATTCAGCTAGTATGAGTTTGAACTGTGTTCCCAACTGCATAGCTTGCTAGAAATGTTTGTACACTCAGGGAAGAACCCCAAGTTAATTTCTGGACCTCAAAGACTCCCAGGGTTTTGCAGGGTTTTGACTAGAAAGTCATTGTGGTTAGTGCCGGAGGTGGTGGGAGAGCATCTCGCTGTCTCCCAGCAGAACACTGCAGAGGATGGGGGGGATATTCTGGGATTTGGAAGGAGCAGCTGCCCCATCACAGCCAAGTTGGTGGGGGAGGTCTCTGCTTGGGTCTTGGTCCTGCAGGTTTTGTAGCAGCTGCAGCCACACTAATCTGTGCTGAAGACAACTGACATAATGGGAACCTTAAGCACAGTCAGCTGCTGTTTACGAAGAGCTTAATGCCAGTGTTTTGAATATTCAAGCAACATCTGGAATAAGAATTTTGGTAATATTAATGTGAATTCTAAATCTCCGTGTATGCCAGTTTCAACTTGTTGGCTTTTTTATTTGAGATGACCTGATGTTTCCAGAAAGCCTCTTACTTGCTTTCCATACAACTCTCATACAAAATGCATTAACCATAAATTCTGGTCTGTTTGGAGAGACCAGATTTTCCTGGCAGCGTATGATGCCCTGCTTGTTTACCAACTCAGCAGCAGGCATGTTGTTGACGGAAAGGATATAGAGAAGTAAAGCTATAGGGACTGCCTGGAATCTAATAAATCATGTAATTCATTCGTCTTTGGGAAGATGAAGGTGGAGGTTGTTCTTGCTGTCCTATGCACAAGTAGAGAAGCAAAAATCAGAGAGCCTGTGGAAAGCAGTTGGATTTTGCTGCTGCTTTTCTCTGCTCTGTTCAAATCTGTCTTCTCCTTCAGGTATGACCATCTCTCACTTGACTCTGGTGATGTTCCAGATTCAGTCTCCCTGCATCTGTTTGTTAAAATCTCATTGTTGAATGAGCCTTTGGTGTCATGTTGTCCTTCTCAGATGGATGAGAAGCTTTTCTGTTACAAATACTTCAACTCAATAGGCTGCACTCTGCAGGGAGAAGAAAAAAATAGTCCCCTAGGAACTTTTTACTTATTAAAAAAACAATTGCAGGGAAAGAGAACTGCTGAAAACAGTAATCATTCATTGCTTTGACAGAGCTCCCCTTGTTTGGGAACTGTGGTGCATTCTTACACTAAAGGCATTGTCATCTGCAAGAATAATGTCGTTTTTCTAACCCCAGAAAAGAAACAATTACTGCAGAATAGATATTATACACACATTTAAGCAGCCCAGAAGGCCTTCCTTGGCAAAATAAGCACAGCTAAAATTCAGCAGTAATTTTTCTATAGAAGCTGAAAGTCAGATGTCTTCCCCTTGTGGCGGCCCCTGGGATAGGAATGAACCAAACTGGACCTGCCCTCTCAGGGGCTGCAAGGGCACAGTGGGATGTATGTACACGTGTCTTTACTCAGGTGTGAAGGGAGTCTGTGGCGATGGGGTAGATAAGGCCTCCCAAAAACTGGTGCCGCCTGTTACTGAAGAGCCACTCTGGTTTTCTCTTTGGTCTTAGACTCTTTTCCAACCTCTTTGTTTCTCTTTAATTTCAAGGAGCTTGTTTGCCAGGCTAGATCAGTGCGGTTTTGAGGGTCTCATGGATTATTCCTTAAAACATTCATGTTAAACAAATTGCAAGGGCTGCGCAGGGCAGGCAGTAGCTAAATGTGCATTTCTACCAAAGACCTGCAGCTGCTGCAGTGGCAGCTTAAACTTCTTTTTCAGGAAAGAAATGCTCTGATATTTGCCTTAGTCCTGTGGCCAAAACCAACCACTTGTACCATGCAGGCAGTTGACAGCTCTGCTTTCCCACTATGAAAGTCAAAACACTTGGACATCCTCCCCCCGCCACCAACCTGTTGCCTTGGGTTTTAGCTCTGATTTGTGTTCAACCACAGAGATCACTTAAAAATATACACATACACAAAGTTGGGGATTTTTCCTTCTCATATTGGAAGTTGGTTTTGCTAAGATTGTTTGATCAAGGTCTCAGGACCTGAATAAGACTAAAGGTGGAGAGGGCAACGCATGTGCTTTTCCTCTGCAATTAATTCAAACTCCTGCCTGCCTCCCCACCTGAAATTTATTTTCTATATATTATTAATGAATACAAAATGAATACAAGTTGAACATAATTCATACTTGTATCTCTCAGTGTATTATATTAATAGAATAAATACGAAAACATAATATATTTCAAACAATAACAGGAATTATTGCCAGCCCTGGGTTAAATTAAATTAAACGTATGAAAGCTGCCTTATTTTGGAATATAATTCAGTGGTAATTATATCATACAGGCGAAGCACCAATCCCTTCCTCCTGATTTGCTCTCTCAGCCGTAGTGCTCCAGTGGAAAGCTAATGCACTTAAAGGATTATGCAGGAAAAGTTTTCTGAATGTGACCATGCTACTTCCAGCAGAGCAACAGAATCCCTTCCACACTTCTCTGACCAATTTAAGTTGTTACCCTGAAAGGATCCTCAAATTCCATTTCTAAATAATTGTTTACAACCAGCGGCTGCTGTTTACCCAGATACAAGCTCCTATTTTCTCTGCTCAAATTGCATTGCAAAATAATTGCTTGGTATCACGCTGTTGCCAGTAATGGAAGGAACAGTCTCCATTGCAGGTGCCACACAACCTGCAAGAGGAGTGGCATCCTCTGGCCAGCTCAGAAAAGGGGAGAATTTCTGCAGATTTTATTTAATTACCTTGATTGCAGGTCCAAGACTGGAATGGACATTCAACCCCCAGGCAGGTGGGGGCACTTGCACTGTGCAGGTTGTCAAGCTTCTTGGAGATGTGAGTTTAACTCTGGATCCTTCATGGGCAGTGATCAGAAGTTAACAGCGAAACTTGCAGGGGATGAGTGTCCTGCATTAAATAGCATTGAAACCCACACTTTTTGGCTTATATGCCTGTAGGAAGCTATATTTATCTTCTTTTGCTACCAGGCAGTCTCTCCTCAGGGATGCAAAGGGCGTCCTTGCCACTACATGGAAATTGTATACTCTCATCATGCTGCATCTATGTAACTAAAGTAAATTTTAAAACTTGGCAAAATGAGATTTGAGGCACTTTTAATTTTTTTTTTTTATAGATAAATATAAATGTTTATGGAGTTTTTCTTGTTGGCTTCCACTGTTGCATGCACTGTAAGTCCATTGTCATCAGTAGAGGGTAGTAACTTCATGTTGTACTGAGTAATAAATTCTTTCTAATATTCTTCTAGTTCTGTAGAAGAAAAATTTTCTAGGCTTAGTGGGTGGCTTTGCATCATCTTTTCTGAAATGTAGATCCTCTGTAGATACAAAACAAGGAAAAGAGAAATTATGACCAAGTCAGTTGATTGGTTTAATTTCTCCTTGTGCGAATTATATCAGGCAAATATCTCTGCAGGAGCAGCTGACAGGAATAACCCAAAGAACTTTAAAGTATCATGTGATTATCTTTACAGACTAGACTGTGTAAAGAGTTGATAAGTGCTTTCCTTCTGTGGCTAATGCCAGCTCTGAGAAGTAGAAAAAAAAGTATCAGAAAAGGTTGGGCTTTCGTCTCATTAAACACTGTTTGCTCTTACAGCCTCAGGAGCTGACTCTGGAGCTTTAAGTGTGTTAAGCATTCAAAAGTGATAAGTTATGGTAGGTAGAGGGGTGTATACTCTGATTACTCTATCGAAAGTGATGCCTTCAGCTTGAAAAATTTATGCCAATCTTGCCCTATGATTCATCAATTTAAATCAGTTTCCAAAGGAACATCTGCAAGAATTAAAGGATTATAAAAATGAATGAGTAATTTTTCTCAGTCCGTTGTTGATACGACTAGAAAAGGGTGGATAATTTACTCCCAACAATCTATAATTCTACTTGTTAATAGGCTGGGTGAAATCCTCCATATTTAAGACAAGGGATTACATGACTCTCCAGTGAATTAGCACAAACCCCAAATGAATCTACTGCAAGTAGCAGCATAGATGAGAATTTATAAGGATCTCATTGAGGAATTTTCTGGAAAGATTTACAACAACACACGCTTGTGCATATTTCCTTAGACGTGTTTAAAAATAAAGATTATATAAATTAATTGGCAGTTATTGCATCATAATCATGTGAAGGATGCAGTAATACTAATATTATGGAATTCAAACTGCAAAAATTATTAAGGCCAACTGTATTAATTAAGGCCAATCTTAGTAACTAGTTATTTGTGAGGCAAACTCTAAGGAAGATACAGAAATTTGTCCAATAGGCTGTTGTCATCAGTGAGTTAATTCTGCAGAATGGAAAAAAGAGTGCATCTTGCAAGAACGAGGGCTCATCAAGGGAGGCTTTGATATATGATTAAAAAACTTACGTTTTTTTAAAAGAGTTTGAGGAAATTAGCACATGCCTAGGAAGGGTTGTAAACAGTGGTCAAAAAAGTAGAGGCTAGCAAAGCCAGATAGCTCTAGGACAGTCCATGGACTTGGTACCCATAATGGGCAAAACCAACTAAGATGTAGGTGAAGAGATCTTGAGAGAAGGGAATGATGGCTGGATAGAGAATGTGCATTAACACCCCTGCCAGGGCAAACAGGAGGGCAGAGTGCGTGAAGCATGGGACAGTCATCTAAAAATTAACTATCTTTAGTGAGAGAGCAGGGAAAATGGAGGTAAATTATGAGTCTGAAAAGGCAAAAAGTTGGATGAATTTATTTGTTTGCAAATGACCTGTATTTGCCAGTGAGGAAACAGACGCCTAATAGTCCCAACAGTTTCCCAGCAGTCTTCTTAATTAGATTTGTCTGGAGCCAGGCAAGAAGTGAATGATTTGAAAACCTTTAAAATTGATTGAAATGGAGTCTCTTCTCGGAGTGATATGCTGTCAGAATTAGATTGGTGAAAGCATCCACACACACTTGCTACTATCCTGAGATATGCGTGAAGTAGTTTGATGAGTTTATAATGTAGTTTTCTAGGAGCTTAAATTTATCTGTCAAATTGTCCTTGTTCCTGCATGTTGGTCAGGAACAAGGTTTCTGCTGATTTGTCATGACCTGAATTTTGAGGTTTGGGATGGTATAAGGACCAAGGAGGAGCCCTAAGGACTGGAAGACAGCCTTATGCCTGCTCCTGACAACGCTTTCCTCATCCCTGCCCTGACACTTGCACAGCCCATTGTGTAAGCTGGGATCAGCAATGACACAGGTCCTGTGTACTAGCTCCATGACAGCCAGAGGGATCCATGCAAAGGCAGGATCTCTCCATTGGCACACACTGCCAATCCCCTTATCCCAGTGTAGGGGCCTAGAGGGAATTTGATGAGACTGGACGTTGATCCTTGCATCTCCTGTTCTTTTTAGATTCTTTTTCCTGTTTTAGCAGCCATGGTTGGTTGTACTGGAAATGTGGCTGTGGTTCCTGTGCACCTCACTTGTAAAACCAGTAATCTAATTAGCCAGCTGCAGAATATGTAGGATGGAGCATCTCTTCATAAAATAACAATGGTGCTATAAAGCAATTGGAGAATTTGCTGATGTCCTAAGCTGCAGAAGCACAACTTAAGAGTTTTTACGAGTTGTAGAGGAAAAAAAATCTCAACAATTAAATTGTACACCACTAACATTTAATTTGGGAGCCTTTATTTTTAGTTACAATACAGTCAGTGTTTTGTAGCTTCGTCGCCATCTTCGTTGTCAGGGGACAAAGATGAGAAGAATATATAAAGCTTTAAATGGAGGGAGGAATACAACAAATTGCATATGTTTGACTCAGTTTTGCTTAGAAACTGTTTCTAATAATTTTCCAGAATTTTTGCAATTGTAAGCAGAATTTATTCCAAAGAAATATTACATCTGTCAGTCTCGCACGTGCTTACTCATTCACTGTATTAGTGAGGATAATGGGAGGAGGTAGTAGCATCTGCTCAGGACTTTCAAATACAGAGGAAGACATTCATCTGCTCTGTTTTATTAATGCCCTTTTGGTGAATGTCTGGCTCAATTAAGAGCAATTATTCTGGTTCTGTTCTGGCTATTCAGAAATAGAACACTTCCAGGGCATTATTAAAATCTGCACTGTAACCACCACTGCATGTGAAATAAGTGTCTCTTCCCTGTGCTCTAAAGAACATCCTCATGTGGCAAGGGAAGGGAAAGGTCAGTGTGAGGCAAAGCAGATGTATGTTTTACTATGTTGTTTTGTTTTACAAGGTAGTGACAAATTGCTGCGCAAACAGGCTCTCTGACACCACACGTGTGGTGAAAGCCATTAATGAAGAAGTCTCAGCGTCGACATGGGCCATGCATCTGAAATTACTGGGAATGCTTCTGTTGATTAAAAGGGTGCAGAGTTGAGGCCAAGGAGTCCTTCTGCAGGGCCCATCATAACTGCTGGAATTGGGCAGTTGCGTTTTAGATTGGCTTGCACTATCACACTGGAAATGTTTCTTTACATTCTAGGTAATGCTGAAAATAGGACATGTTTTTAGGTTTCTCTGGTGAATGCAATGTTTGCTGATAAATACTAAGTGTATTCATATCTAATTGAGGGGAGGGAGAAGGAGAGAAGATACCTCAGTTAAAAAGAAAAGCTTTTCCAAACTATAGCTGAGTCGACAACACTGGTATCATGTTAGCATTGCACCCACTGAATAAAATGCTTTATAGTTGGGGGGAAGAAATGCATTCAGCTGAGGGACAGCTGGGGGACTGACAGGGAATGTGGTCCATCCCTACAACCTTGGCTCCAGAAAGCTACCTGCTGTGGAGTGTGGGCTGTGTTCAGCAGCTGTTTCATAGTGTCTTGAGGGAAGAATCTCATTCCCAGTTGATTCCACTTGTATCCAACTAGCTTCCTAAATCCCAGATATAAAGCCAAATTCCTGGACCTGGGCACTATTTGAATTCAGGATGGTCCAGTGTTGCTATCAGACTGGCAATGGAAACTCGGAGGCAGCATTAACTGTGTGGTACTCGTCATTACTCCATGAATTACAGCTGTGCATGGCAAGGCTTCCACTGCAGTAACTGATATTGATGTAAAAGTCTGTTGTATTAGACCAACTGTGAAAAATCAGCTTTCTGGAGGAAAAAAATCATATTCAAGTTTTATGTTATTGCTTTTTATGGAAAAAGAAGTCCATAAACCTAGATGTATTCCTTGAGCAAGCATCTTTAGGCTTCTTTATTTGGTTTGATGCAGACAAAGTGATGCTGTTTGGCAGGAGAAGAGTTGTGCCTTGAGGAAATGAAGTGGCTTTCCTGCGGTTACTGGCTGAGGCTCTGCTCCCCCCAGGGCTATGGGCAATGGCAGCCTTGGCGCAGACTCATGGCCAAGGGGAGCACAGTCCTTGGGGGGATGCTGTGTTAGGAAGTAGCTTGTGGAGAACCCTGGATCTCTTACAGCAGGGAAAGGCTGAGCATGAGACAGGGAGATTTTTTGCATAGGGACATTTTAAAACAGAGCATGCATGTTGCTGAGGCTCCTTTCCTGGAAAGCACTGAAGTTTCTGCCTGTGACTCATCCTTTCACAAACCTGTTCTGCCCTTTGTAAAACTGGGAACTGTCTGTTGCTAGAGTAGTACCATGATCTTTATTTTTGCCTTTTAGGGATAGTTTGGATTTGTAGTATTTGCTGAGCAAAAGCTTAAGCTTGTGGTTTTTGTAAGGAAACTCAGATCTGTACAGCACAAAGCTGCAGGCACAGGGCCTTAAGAGGACACCAGAAACTGCACTCCAGCATCAAGTGCCCACCAGCAAAATGCCGGTGCTCATGCCCTTACTACCAGCACTCAGTAAAAAAGCTACTTCTTTCCTACTTATTTGTGTTTTCTTAGCTGTGATCTGATTTGCTTCTCAACATCTTAGGACCACAGCATTACAAGGGTTTTATCTTAACAGAAGTGTCAGACATTTCATAACTTTTTTGACTCTCCTAAATTCATAGGGCATCACTTTACATCCTAATGAGTGTTTGTTATGGGTTCAGCAGTAGCAGTCATTTTTCTCCTTCTTGGTAGCTGGTGCAGCACTGTGTTTTTGATTTTGGGCCTGGGAACTGCGCTGATAACACCAGTGTTTTCAGTTACTGCTTGGTAATGTTTTGGTGTGACCAAGGACTTTCTGAGCTTTATGCTCTGCCAGGGAGGAGGGGAAAGCCAGGAGGAGGCAGAGACAGGACACCTGACCCAAACTGACCAAAGAGGTTATTCCATACCACAGCACGTCATGCCCAGGATGTGAAAACGGAGAGCAGAGATCTGGAAGAGTGTGGTGGGGCAGTGGGGGGTTTGCTGCTGGGGGGTGCACTGGCTGGGTCGGGCTTGGTGAGCAGTTGTATTCTCTTTCCTTGTACTTCTCTTGTATTATTATTGATGGTAGCAGCAGTGATTTGTGTTATACCTTAGTTACTAAACTGTTCTTATCTCAAGCCTGTGTGAGTTGAATTCCTTTGATTCTCCTCCCCATCCCCCCGGGACTGGGGGAAGAAAGAGAGGGGAGTGAGCAAGTGAGTAAACTTCGTGGTTGACTGGACTTAAACCACGACAGTGTTCCTTTAGTATTCAGGATGTGATGCAGAATGCTTTCACCAGGTTTGGGAGAGATATAGTCTTCTTATTGGGTGGGGAAGGGGGGAGTGGGAAGCCCAGCTACCTAGGGGAATGATGACAGCAGCATTCTAGCAGAATATATAGTTTCTAGAAAAGACAGAAACAAGGTTTTTGCACATCTGTTGTGTGAGCTGCAATCTATTATAAGAATTGAAGGTAATAAAATACCAGTGGTAGTTACTGTGCATAAATTCCTTGCCTTAATTTTGTGCATAATGGGCAATACATGGCAGTACCAATTACCCTGTATTCTCCATTTGCAGAGGTAGCACTAAAGATAATGCCAATGTTCCTCATTGCAAATTCTATTATCTCTAAAAATAAACAGTTAATTAACCCCATAAAACCATTAGTAGATCATTCTTTGTATTTAAGACACATCTTGTTTCTGGAAGAGATGCTTTTGCCAGTAGAACCCAGCAAAAATAGCTTCAGGTTGCTCAGAGAAGGTGTCTTCATATGGGCAAATTGTAAATAACATGCTAAAGATCAGCATTAGGTAGGAAGGATACTCTTGAAAGGTGTAGTTGTGACCAGAAATCTCAAAAAGTGAAATGCAGCATTCTTGAATGATACAGTGGCATCCATTACAATATTGGTGTAATATAGTAAATTTTCATGGAAGTTAGTATCCCTTGGAAATCTCATGTTCCTCTGCTGGACAGACATCTTTGAATCAACATAAATGATACAGGCGCTGCTTACTAGATGTTTTTTTTGACAGTGATGAGTGTGAAGGTTCCTTATTCTTATTCACTCAAAGGAAAAAAGCATTTTATGTTCAATATGATTTTAATTTTGCGTAAACAGATTCATTATCTCAAGGGTTGATTAGCATCAAACAGCCAAAGTAGACGATTTCGTAATTACTTCTTTTGAGCAAGGATTAAAACTGCCTCAAACCCAACAATGCCAAAAAAAAGGCAAACTGTAAAAACATTCTGGGCAATACTGATATTATTTTATTTTTTTTTTGTAAAATAGATATAGTGGAAACTCTGTATTTCTTCAAGATTATAGTTACAGCTTTTCCAAATAGCAATTTTAAAAATAACACTGTTGTCCTGAGGTTTTTGCGTGGCAACAATCAGGGTTTCCCAGGAAGGTGCTGCTGTACGCCCCGGGGAGCCCCATTCCCCCAGAACAGCCTCTGTGCCGCCATTGTGCCCCCCCAATTGCCTCCCCTCAGCCTTTTAGCCCTTGTGCTGGCCCTGTTACATTTTTTTCTGCATGGGAAATCAGGCATTTGAGATGTCAATTTGAACTGATTATTTTCTTCTTTTTTGTAAAGCTGCCATCAGCTACTTGTAAATGATTGTATAGATGCTGGAGGAAATTAATTTGCTAACCAGATAAAGAGAGTAATATGTGGCTCATTTACTTTCCTCTTTTCCTGGCTTTCTCCAAAATCAATTGGACTCTGATGCCTGGCCTACTGATGCCTGCTTAATTCCCAGGTATTTGCGAGGATCAGGTATGTCATTCAGAAGTCATTACAGTCCATCAAAATAAAAAGATGGAATTTCTCTAGGCTAGGCTATCATTAAGGCCTAACTTGACTTAAACATTTTATAGCAGAAAATGATTTTTTCCTCAGGGATTTTAAAAGTTACTGTATTTGATGCATTATAGGAAAATCTAATGAATTTCTGTAAAATCAAGTAGAGACCTTAAATCTGTAAGTGAATCTTCTAACTTGTGCATAATGCTCACTCTCTCTAAAGAATTCTAAATCTGTAGGCTTATAGAATAATACATAAAATAGTGGGTTTTTTTTTTTATTTTTATCAACCAAATCCCTTTAAATTTTTCAGGTTTTGCACTTAATAGCAATGTTTCTCTTGGGGCCAGCTCTCCTGTTGTCTTCCTCTGCATCTGTCATTAAAGCTTTGTCCTTGGGCCACTCCAAGTTTATTACTTCTTGATATCAATGGGCAATTTCATCATGTTTTAGTGTTTGTAACTTCTCCATGGGGAGGGGTCTTGACTCTGTGCACTGAGCCTTGACCTCTTGGTGATTATTTAGCCTTTCATCTCCATTGGTCCTGCCAGCTTTTGGTGTGAATAATCTGCCAGATTCAACAGAACAAGAGCTAAACATCTTAAAACAGTTGTTCCAACAAATCCAACTGCCTGTCCCCTGCTCAAAGCCATCAACGACCTTTGTTTATTTCCTGTGTTATCTTTACATTGTTTTTTGCCTTCAAGATGCTTCACAATTTAACTGTGGCTTATTCTTGTCTCCTTTTAGTTTTCTATTTTCCTCTCTTCCCTCCAATGGCGCATTTAAGAGTGTCTCTGTTCCCTCCTGTTTTCCCTTCCTCCCACCCCTACTATGATCCTGCCAAGTGGTGTCACATCGAAAGATGTACAAGTCAAGATTTTAAAGTTCAGCAAACTGCAATCCAAAATGAGCAGTAATTATCAAAAGTCACAAAAGTATATAAATCACAGATTGAAGTGCTTTTACAGGCAACTGCTTTCTCCTGTGATACAACAGGGTGATAAGAAGAAAAGAGGCAGCAATGAGAGCATGGGAATAATGTGCTGGTCAGCATAAAGCTTTCCATTTCTTATATTATCTGCCTGTTTTCTACCCATCTGCACAAATACCGTGGACTGGAGCTCGGAATAGGATGCACAGATCCTATCCATCTGCTCCAAGCCATTATAAAACTCTTCCTCCTACACAGTGAGAGGGAAAAAACAAGATAAAGGACTCAGGAAGGAAAAAAGCCCTGAGGGCAAGGGCTCTGCAGCAGATCAGTGACTGTGGTGCTTGTCTCACCTGCAGACACAGCACCAGGAGAAGTTCTCACGCTGGTCATATGTTGAACCTCTATGAGGAAAAGGACAAATAAAAGCACTTCGGAAAACAGCAGCAAAATAAAGTAGTTCCCCCTTATAGTTTGCACTGAGGCAAAGCAATGTCTTTGTCACTTCTATGCAGCAGATAACATAGGGACACAAACTGTGCGATAGCCTGTGGGTGCAACACTTGTCTCAGGCTGTCATTGCACCCTGTTATTGCATCGGCCTTTAAGAATCACTGTCAAAGGGAGGCTTAACAACAGCTGAACTGGTATGGCAATCAGTAATGTAATGATGGCCAAAGCTGGTGGCTTGGTAGGTGTCCTGGTTTAAGCTGTAAATCATGCAGCCTGCTCACTCACTCCCCCCTCTTTCTTCCCCCCACTCCGGGGGGGGGGGGGGGAAATGGGGAGAAGAATCAAAAGAATATAACTCCCATGGGTTGAGATAAGAGCAATCCAGTAACTAAGGTATAACACATTACTACTGCTACCACCAATAATAATAATGACCAGGGAAATACAAGGGAAGAGGATACAGCTGCTCACCACTCTACGACAGGAGCCGTGAACTCAACTCTTCCCGGTTCCTGCCCCCAGTTTTACATCCTGGGCATGACATACTGTGGTATGGAATACCTCTTTGGTCAGTTTGGGTCAGGTATCCTGTTTCTGCTTCCTCCCGGCTTCCCTTCCTCCCTGGCAAAGCATGAGACTCAGAAAGTCCTTGGTCAGACCAAAACATTCTAAGCCGTAACTATAAACATCGGTGTTATCAGTGCTGTTCCCAGGCTGAAAGTCAAAAACACAGCACTGCACCAGCTACTGTGAAGGAGAAAAGTGACTGTTGCTGCTGAACCCATGATAGTAGGCTCTGTGCTTTGCATGCTCCTATTGTAGTCTTCTAAGCACTGTACTTAATGCGGCCTGTAAGCAAATGTCTCTCAGATTTTTTTTTTATCTCTGATGCAAGCATAATTAATGTCAGTGATCTTTCTACTTCATTGGTTTGGGAATGTTTTTAGCTAGTCAATCCCATGGTGTATGAATTGTGACTTTTATTGATGTTCTCAGAGTATCTAATGTAGTGGGGACTCGCTGAGCTGTAGATTACCGTCCTATTTTTATCAGCAATAATAATGTTGTTTGCTTATTGAAAAGCTGCCTTCTGTAGCCAAACTGGAGAGTCCTTCCACTGCATTTTGGGGAGAGGATTTTTAATTTATTTGGGCTTTTATTTATTGATCCTGTCTTTAGAACGCTGGCCTGCATATTCATTTTATGCTGAAGGAGCCCTTTAAAAATTAGAATAACATTTAAAAAATGAGTGTCAGAAGCAGAAAAAAGAATGACTATTACAAAAAAAACCCAAAAGCCATCTGGATGTTTCTGCTCTACCACCTGTGTATGGTTTATATGGGCTATTAGTTAAGAGAAAGACTCTGCTTCTGTCTTTTCCCTCTTCAAGGTGATGGTAAAAAAACTTGTTTAAATCCAATGCTTATTTTACTGCTCCAAGTTTAGAAATAAATCACTATTTTAGTGTTTGTGCGTAAAATGCTATGTATCTTAAAATCTCAAAGAAAGAAATACCCATATAGGGGAATGACTGAGTTGTACTGAGCATCTGTTAGAGCGTCTCTGATGTGAAAAGCATATGGAAATGCACTAGATAGGTCATGTTTTCAATAAAAAGAATCTCAGTGCATATTTTTGCTCTCTGTGATTGCATGGTGAAGAGGAGGAGAAGGGAATATAGGAAAAGGGTTGAAAAGATAATGCTAGACTGGGTCTGAGATAGCGAAAGGGGAGTAGTGGAGCAGTGGAAAGCATGGAAAGCAAGGTGTCCTATTGAGAGAGAGGTGGTGAGACCAGGAGACTGGGAAGTGGGAGAGCTGCTGTCAGCACAGTGCCTGGGGTGGTTTTGGCAGAGCGGCATGAGCAGGAGGTTGGATTTGGGCTCGAAAGCGGGCCCCATTGAGCAGACTGGCTGTGGGTTTTTTGCTCTTGTTATTGATGTTTTTTTACACTATGAAGGAGCTTAGATATTAGGAAGAGGCTCTTTACGCTGAGGGTGGTGTGCGACTGGCACAGGCTTCCCAGAGAAGCCGTGGCTACCCCATCCCTGGTGGTGTTCAAGTCAAGGTTGGACAGGACTTGGAACAACCTGGTCTAGGGGAAGATGTCCCTGCCCATGGCAAGGAGGTTGTAACTAGGTGATTTTTAAGGTCCTCCAAACCTCTCTAAGATTCTATGATCTGTTCTTCAGAATGGCTGTGAAAGCACATCCCAAGGTATGCAGCCCCATGGACCAGTTCCCTGTTTGCTACCTGGGGGTGATGTGTGGGTGTAACTTGCTTGCTCCGCAGTCAGTGTGCTTTTCTTCTTGTTGGTCTCTGCAGCTGCTAGTCTGGGTCCCAGGTCTTCTCTGAGCCCCAAGAGCAATCAGAACCTCCAAGTGTTCCTGTTGTACTCCCAGCTTTCCTCATTTCATAACTCATCTCACCCCTGAATAGAAAGGTGTAAGTAGGTCATCCCAGCATGGTCTGCTATGTGATAAGCTGACAAAACCAGATGTGTTTGGTGCAGAAGTCGTAGCACAACAGGGGTCCCTGATGCTGGGATCGTTGCTGGTGAGCATGGCCCCAGGCTGGCTGATGTGGGAGTCAGGAGCCCAGTGCAGACCTTCTTGTGATTTTTGAGAAGAATATGGCAAATGGCTTGTCCTCACTCTTGCAGCTTGAGGGTGATCAAACTATAGACTAAAAATGAGATAAAATAAAAATAAAAGTCATGTTTTTCCTCCTGAGCTAGGAAGGAAAGGGAAAGGTGAGATTTAAAGCATCTCTTGTCAAGTTTCAGGACTTGTATACAAGTCTGGGGACGGGCTACAAGTCAGGTTATATACTCATCTTCTCAGACTTTGATATCGTTCTTTATCTGACCTATTCCAAAAGTATTTTCATTTAGGCTGACAAGAATGTATAACCACCATGATGGGACTTAGCACCAGCCTCAAGTCCAGCCTGTGATTTTCTCTAGTATTAATGAAGTGTGATTAAGACTTACCAGAAACCTTGTTTTTGCAGGAATCTTTCACAAGGGAAATGTCTTATCTGTTTACTGGTGGGTACTTATGAGAAATATGTGGAAATTAAAATTATGCTTATATTAAAATGACATTACGCTTGTAGCCAGTGCTTTTCTAAAGGGACAAGTGAGGGCAGATTTGTAGAGAAGTAATCTGATTTACAAAATGGTAAACATATAGAAGGTATTTCTTCCTTCTTAAAGGCAGACTCTGTTTTTACCTTTCCATGTCATATTATTGAGAGGGTACGGAATCATTTGGCTGGCATTTTGTCAGCATATTGGTTCCCTGTGTTGTACCTCCTTTTCAGTAGTATTGCAAACATACATTATGTTATGCAAATTTCAGGGGAAATTCTCTCCTTGCTTTTTAATTGTTTCTAGCTAGCAGTGGAATAGTGCTGATATCAGAGGGTTTAGATCAACCCCAGAGATGGTCAAAAGACAAAACAGCTTTGGAAAAAAAGAGCATTCTTTTCTCTCCTCATTTTTAATCAGGAGAAAGGAACCCACTAGACATTCTTAATGCATCAGGTGTCACAAGACAGATTCAATGCAGGGGTGGAAGCCACAGTCATCTGTGGACAACTGTCTGAAGAAGTTGGCTGCCTGCTGCAATCAGTCGTGGAGTTCAGTGGAGATTTTCAACTTGTGGATGTGCAGGAGCAGGTGATGGCGGCTAGGTTATGTCCCTGTCAAATCAGGAGAGCCAAGAATATACTGATAAGCCATCCAGTTGTTAAAATCCATTTCAAATGGCGTCACTTCAAATGAATGGAAATTAATGGGAAGGGATAATGGAAATCATTGGCTTCAGCAGAGATGTAATGTATTTGGTTTACATGTGTCTTAATGGAAATTGATGATCCTCATTTTGATTTTAATGGAATTCCTGCAGTCTTATTGCAATGTAATAGAAAATAATATTCTGTAATTGAAAATCAATTCAGATAATTCCTATTAAGAATTAACACTCCTATCTCAGAATCGTCTAACATCCCTAATTCAGTGCAAAGGGAAGAAATACATCTGACAGCTGAGGTGAGGCTCAGTTCTGGATATCAGGTGTGCAGTCTCCTGAGGAAATCAGAGCTGAGCTGATCTTCCATGGGCTGCATGTGAGCAGCTCCCTGGATGTTAATGGAAGTGACTGGGCTCCGTGATGTGCTCACCAACTCTTTGAGATGTTCTCCTGGCTACTCAGGAGAAGCATCTGACCCTTTGCCCTACAGTGTTGAGTAAAATGGAGTGTGTTTGCATGCATTGTGTATTTAGGTGCGAGATCAAGAAAAAACCCACTGAGAGCTGCCCCTGGTCCGAATTAAAAATCTATCTCTGTTTGGAGCATTACACAACTGCTGTACATTGGGGGTTTTCTTTATAATAGGAGAGAGCATGGCACTTCACTGGATTTGGCTGTTAATTTCCCAATTCAGTGAACAATTGCATTGCTGAAGACAATGGCAGTACAAAATGCATTTCAACTGATAAGTAATGGCACCATATTGCAAGTATTTTAATTGAGAAGCTTTTTTTGTTCGGGAGACTTGTACATTAGCAGCATTTAACAGTACAAGCACCCATTTTCATTTCATTTTCTAACTACCAATTCTAAATAATTAAAAAATAATTCCCCTGAATGCAACTTTTGTCAGTTTTTACAATGAGATTATTAAGCAGTGTCACTTCAACAGCGGCACTCTTTCTAATTATACATTCAGGTCCATAGAAATCCTCCTTTCTTTTTAATTACTCTTTGACATTTGATCTACAGGATTTTATGGCTACCAGTTACTGTTTTTCCTTTTTTTCCTCCTGTTTCCTCTGTTAAACTGATACACTGAATTGCTTGTCTCTTAGAAACTTCTAGTGTTTTTAATTTTTAGAGTGGCTAGAGAGCAAAATCTTTCTGCTTTTACACTTGAGCTTGAGAGGGAGACTTAAATGTTGTGTGTAGGACTACTTCAACAGGCAAGTCTAGGTAAGTATTAGTGCTTCTGAAGATGAGATGAAGTTGGTTTATGTCATTTAGGCTGCTCTGCTCAAGGGAGGAAATATTGATCTTGGCCTCTCAGTAGACAGGGATCTCTTCCTGGATCATCTGTGTTTACCAATGGTGGGAGCAGGTATTAAAATTTATAAATTATGGAAAAAATGCTAACGTTGATTATAGTTTTACTTAGAGGTTCTAACTTCATGAAAATAAAATAATCTGGTTTACAACTGCCTGAAGTGTATAAAACCATCATCACTCTTCTTAGTGAGCTGTGGCTCAACAGGGAGGTTGCTTTGGCTGCAATCCATCAAGGATGCTCAATGTGAGAGCTGCTTTGCTCTGAGTAGCAGATCGAAGAAAGGACGCAGGCATTTATGAAATCAGTGTTACACAACTAATGCTTAGACTTGAGGCTGAAATCCTCAGTGTCTGGGGTGTCCCTGTGGTGCTCCTGTCAGGAGTTTGGTTCATGACAGGACAGGGCACATTGCCATGCTGAACACAGGGCTCCTACTGCTGGCATGCACCCACCCAGGATGGCTCATTTGTTATATGGTGATTGCTTAATACAAAAAGGGCTTGTGTTCAAAGAGCAGGACCTAGTATTTTTCCAGCAAGGTGAGCATACTGTTTTCCAGTCTTAATGTCCCACTGCCTTTCACTTTCTCTGTTTTCAGCATGTGTGTAGTTACTGCAGGTGAGTGGCACCAGCTTAATGCAGATGTGGAAGATGCTGGCACACTGAATGCCCCCACAGCTTGGGAATGGGTAAGGGCTCTTGCTCCAACCTGGGTGCTCCATCCACTGCATCATTGCTTGGGAGGGCTCTGGCTCAAGCAGCTCAGGGGACTTCATAGATAATCCACAGATGTGCCTCTAGTGTTAGGCAGCAGCTGAAAGAGGATTTTCAGGCATTCAGTCTTAGGCTGGTTGAACTATTTAGGTTGGTACCTAAATACCACTGAAGTTTTGTTTTAGTTTGTTTGTTAAAGGACGTAGTCTAGAATTAAACAAGAGCTAGCTCCTGAGCTTACTGGTATCAGCGAATTATTTATGAATTGCAAGTTAAACATTTCTTCTGGATCCACGACAGATATTTCACAAACACCTTCCTCCCATTTCAGACAGCAAATGGCATTCATTTCATCACAAAACCTCAATTTCAGCAGGTACTATTTAGCATAGTTGTTTTGAAATAAGATGCATTATCTGTTTCAACATGAAGGATATGATTTTAATCAATGAGATAATTTGAGGTTTGTTGCCCCAGCTGATGTAGATAATTTTGTCAGTCTGTGTGCCCTGTTTTGCACTGTTTTACCACTTGTTCAATTCAAAGGCACTCAGGCATTATAGAGATCATTTATGCATGTGTATGCTTAATATAGTGTCTGCGTAACACAGCATCATGTGAAGCATCACTGAAGTAGGACAGCATCAAACACTGAAGATGGTGTGATGAGCTTGCTTACAGGCTAGCGTCTGTATAATCTCTCTTTAAATGCTTATCTGAAAATATAAAATAAACAATTCTGAGTAGAAAGCTGATATTCCCTGAGAAATGGGGGAGAGAAGAATAATTGAAATAAAAGCATAATGTCTGCTTTGAAATATTCACCACAGCAAAAGGAAGAGTAGCTGTAGAAACTTCAGAGGGAAATGATTGAGTAGGAAGTTTCTAAGGCCCTATTAGATGATGTAGTTATAAACTTCTTTCCCTCCAGGATGCTGTTGAGGTAGCTACGTATTATATCATCCATTATTGTTTTCTCTGTTGTTGGCTATAACTGTATAGAATTGCACGCAAATCTATGTACCCACACCAGTATTTTCAGGTCTTTGCAACACACCAGTGTTTTCTATGGGAAGTGTGAGCAATGCAACTTATCTTGGGTGTATCTCCTAATCTTTACATATTATGTATTCATATTGAGTATTTATGAATATTGAAGTTGATTTCTAAGCCCCCACATTTTTGCACTGAATTTTGTCTTGGGTTATCTCTTCTACCAGCACTGCATACAGGCAAGGAACCAGGATTTATTAGCCTCTTAAAACACATTTCTTGCTGGTGGAAAGAATAACCAGAGACAGAATCCAACTCACTACATTGAAGGAAAATTAGTGTCTCTTCTTTTTCCCTGCCCCACCACGTAACTGCTTCTTTCAGTAGAGCTTTGCAAGCATCTGCTGATATGGTCCTTGTGACAGTTGGATAAAGTATTAGAGATGGCTTGCTCCCTAGGAGTTTGTGACCCATGGGAGGCTGCATATGGGACCTGTGACAGCAGCTGAAAAGCTGCTGATTCTCTGTCAGTGTTTAGGCTGCACCCTTGCCCTCAGTTACGCCAATTGGAGTGGAGGAGCTGTCAGTGCTGTACCTTCACTTAGTGAAACCTTGGAGCATGGTTTGTAGCTGAAAAGCTCGTTTCAAGGGGCTTCAACAAGATTGTATCTGGTATTTAGGAGCATGAAAACTGCCGTAGGTAATGAAGAGGGGTTGATGGGGGCCTCTGCAAGAGCGATATTAAAAGGAACCAACTTCAGTGTATAGTGAGAACACACACCTTACGAGCTGCTGTGTCCCATGGTACCCATGGCAGGGATATCCTGTTATCTGTCATTTTTTAAACAAATGAATGCCTCAGGCAAGGAGTGCAGTAGAAAGCAAACTGATTGAATTTTAAGTGAGGGTTTTTTTGGTGTGTTTTTTTTTTTTTAATAGGGTTTTTAGTTATACATTTTCTGGCAAAACACTGTTTAGATGAAAAGTGCCATTTCTGATTCTTTTCTTTCTAAAGTGGATTCAGGTAAAGAAAAGCCTTCATTACCATGTGAGTTAGTAGTAGCTTTTCCTCTCTAAGTTAGGCTGAGCTGAGCTGAAGTGTATAATGATACTGCTGCATAGGAATGACTCACTAGGTAGGGAAAATAAGATATTTTCCTATTTATAATATCATTTTGCCATGTGCAAGTTACAAAATGCAGTAAGGGATCAGTAATTCCAAATGAGTTCATTACTAAGAGTACTCTGACCTGTTTCATGTGCTGGTACAAGGAGTAAGAAAGACAGACTGCCATCTCCCCTGCACTGGGCTGCTTTATGCTGGAAATGGGCAGCAAACACCGCTGTATCGCAGCTGCTTCCCACCAGTGCTATTTGGGGAACTCATGGGCAGCTGAAAGGGGAGAGCTTTATTGGCTCTGTTTCTTTCTTGGCTTTATTTCCAGCTGCTGCATGCAGAAAAACTCTTAGGTTAAAAGCGTAGTAGTAGTAATAATAATCTGCTAGAGAGGTAGCAGCCACAGCCTTCCCTCCATTCTTCACCCCATAGTGTGCCTGTTCTTGGAGGCTGTCACTGGTTGTGTGTTTCCTATTCTGAACACAGTGGTGCTGAACACCCAGTTGGAAAAGTTAAAGTTATTTTTTTTCTTTCATGAGAATAATCTTTCCCTTTAATTGTAATGAAGGGACTTCAAAGCTCATGATAAGAAATCCAGATGTGATGCACAAGTGATTTGCTTACTTGAGGCAATGGTGGCTACTGTAGAGAGGCAGCGTTTTAATGTGCTGACACTGATGAGGCAAAGCAGGACAGAAAACCATCCTGGAAGATAAATGTAGGAGAAAAAAAGGTCTTTTGGAGATGCTTTCTCTGAAGTGCATCCATTTGCCGAAACAGAATCAGCCAGAAGAAACTTATGATCAAAGTGTGTGTGAGAGAACACGACGACAGTAAAAAGGGAGATGGGATTAAATGTATTAGGCACTATGCGAAAAGGAGCGATGAAGAGCTCTGAAGTTGGATGGAACCAGCAAAGCAAAGGCGCTAAGGTAAATGAAAAGATGAAACAGGCAGCTACCATGCAGGGAAAAAAGGGCTCACCAGCATACGTTTTGGGGAAAAGCAGGACAGGCAATTTTAGACTTACTTAAATAAAAGCAGGCACATAAAAGTAGTATGTGAACCCTGCAAATACTGGTGTAGAATATAGAAAACAATAATTAACTGCAAACAGTAAAGATCATGACATGGTGGGTGCAGCTGGGATGCTGAGTGTCAGCAGCGATAGACAAGTGTAAAACGTGGAGGAGGCTGACAAAAACCGTGGTGATGAGTTCATCTCCTGCAGGACAAGTGTGCCAATAAACAGGACCTTTCAGGCCAGTGAGAGACAGCTCTAAAATCAGTGGAATTTCTCTGGTTTAGGAGTATATCTGCCAATCCAGCATATACTGCACTACACTAACCCATTTATGCAGGTGTGCTGAGCATCCAGTCTGGCTTAGGAAGGCAAAATCAGTTTTACATGTGAGCAAGCAGTATAAAACCCAGATAAGGCAGCAATAATGATTTTAAGGCCAGGTGCTGTTGCGGTGATGAAATGGCATATTGTGGCAAGTTGCAAGGTGCAAGGTGCTGACACCATAAGTAAGTACTCCTGGTAACTGGCAGTGTACAGCTAGCTCACCGGGGCAAGATTTTTTTCAGTTTAATCTTAAAATGTGTATTTATATGTAGTTTTTTTTCATGAATCAGGTCCCTTATCACTGATATCTTCCTATGGAGTTAAGCAATTTCATCCAGTCCTACATTACTACTAGCAAAGTCTGGAGGCAGTTGTTATTTAAAATAGCATAAAACAGCTGAAGGAAAATGATTTATTAGGGGTGGGTGAGGGCACAGGACCCTGCTAGGAGGGAAGAAGCAGGGGGACAACGAGGCTCCAGCAGAGTGGTTCTCCTCTAATGTGAGTCGTCAGTTATACCCATGGCTTGTCTTGGTTTTTCAGATTTAAAATAATAACACAAACTTTCTTTTGTCACAGTTATAAAAAACATGATTAAGAAAGGGATAGATCTGAAATACAGAAGTTATACTGCATAACTTTTCTGCCATGAAAGTATTTAAATTGCATTTTGTTGCCTGTGATGAATCTTTTACCCCAGGAGGAGCAGATCTCCTTAGCTCAGCTCTGAGAATATTAAAAGAGCTCTGCTGTGGGTTCATATATTTCAGTCTTCTCTGACTTGCTAGGCAGACATTGCCAGGTATGGGAGCTAAGTGGGTAAAAATTAGCTATTTATTTATTCCCTTCACCCTGCAAACACCCAGTAGGAGTATCACTGCCCGAACAGTCAGACTGACTGGAACCGAATCCAGTAACGGACCCACTGATTTTATTAACTAACTTTTTCCTTAATGGTGGAGAAAATGTGATTCTTAACTGACAGACTTCTCTGTGCTAACCCCGTGATCATGTCTTCACTGCCTCCTTGTGCCCTTGACTCCCAGCATCACGTGCAGATGTGGGATGCACTTACCACTTGTTGAAGAGCGCTTGTCCTCTGCTAAGCCGCTGTTCAGATGCTGTTCATCTGCAAAGGCTGGCAGTGCTGCCTGTCTGTCTGCATGGATTAATCCATAAAAGCACCAATGCAAAATGCTGTAATTTTCTCAGCAATCTGCTTATCGATTGCTGTGTGTTGCCACAGGATTAAAGCACACATGGGTGAGCTTGGAAGAGAAGGGCTGGAGCACAGGAGGGGCTGGGATGTACAGCCCAAGGGCAGGAGTGAGGAAAAATACCTGCTGACTAATCTGTAGCAGAGATTGTGTTCCTATTTCACTGTCATCTAAGAGATCTCCTTAGAGATTAATGTGGCCTGCATCTCAAAGTATGTAGCCCTCGTATCCTTACTTTTAAAATTCAAATTAGTCATTCTTGAACACCTTCAAGTAGACTGACTCATCAGCTGTCAAACTGTTTAAAGCTTTGGGAAAAAATGCACTTGTTGGGGAATGATTTTAAAATGCATTCTTTACAACATTATCATGTTTGCAATATTTTCCAGTTGCGGTGGAAAGTGTCATGCCTTTCTGAACTAACCCACTCCTCTTTGAAAAACATATAAAATATACCACCAAAGTGATACAAAAACTGGTGACCAAATACCTCAGGTGCATTCTGGTTTGTAACTTGGAAAGGCTTGTAGCTATTTATCATATTTTTGCATTGAAAACAAGTTATTTTGGGAAATGAAATTAGAAGGGAGTGCAAATTAGAGAGGTTTTGGTCTGTCCTGTTTTCATGAATATAGCTGTGGGAGTTTGTTCTGCTGAGACACTGGTGGCATGACAAAGCCCTCTGTTCCTTCACGTCCTGCTCCCCCCTCAAGGGTCTCTATGCCGCTGGCAGACCCCTGGGCCTTGAGGAAGGCAGCGTATCTCTTCCTAGTGCTTTGGTGATACCAAAACTTTGCTTAGTGCTTTGGGTAAGATTCACTCACAGGTTTAAGGCTCGCATTTCATATTTCTATATTTTTTTTCTCTTTGCAAGGGTAGCTATTTATTTCAGACTGAATACTTTTTAAAAGGATTCTGTTGGGATAATAAAGCAGGAAGGAGCTTTGCTGTGATGTATCAACCTATAATCTGTAAATCAGTGGAAAACTTTATGTAATGGCTTGAAATCTAAATGTATTCAATCTAATTAACTCTGTAAGATGTAAAAGGTATTTGAGAAGTAAATTTTAATATGTATTTCCCTAAGGCAAGATAAAGCTTCTCTCAAAGATGGCATTTCCTGTTGGTCTGCCCCACAGCTCGAAAATAATTTTTTTGGGGAAAGGAAGAGTAGAGTGGAGGACTGGTTTTGTTAAGAGGCTCTGATTCCAGCTGTCCTCTCCACCTTAAAATTATGTAGCTCTCAAGAGGACAGTTTAGGATGCTTCTATTCTAAAGCAGAGATCCTGACCTTTTTGGGAAAATATATTGTAATGTACGCATCTTCTTTCTAATCTTCTGGTTTTGCCCATCCCTAAACTCTTTCTTTTCCAGTGAGCTCCTGTCTTCAGTGGCACAGTGCAGGGTCTCTCTGCCTGGCTTTGCGGACAGGGAGCTGAAGCACCAGAAGTGTGAGGGGCAGATTTTTTAAGTATTTCCTTATATATCTCAGTAACATGTTGCATGAGAGCTTTGGTGAGGTTTGACGCATACCAGTGTTCTGGGTACTTGGAGCAGATGCACATGATCAGGCTCAGCCTCAGAACAAGGGGTTTCCTTATCTGTCTCACCTCTCTCCTCTCAGCCTTTCAAGCCTGGAGCAGCGAGTGAGCATGGGGCAGCACTTCTCGAACAGGGCGCATGGCTGCTCCACGGGCATCTCCCATCCATCTGCCCACACTTGACCTTAGGTGCCTGGCATGGTCCCACAGTGCTGAACACTGGCTGCAGGGATCAGAGCATCATGGTACTGCAGTGGGGCAGGCCTCTGTGAGTTGAGACTGGAGGAGAAAACCAGCCCCTTGAGCCTGTTTCGGTTTAGCTCCTTTGTCACTGGCTCTCATGCATGAATTTGTGCTCCTGTTTGACTCTGCTTGTTTTGGATTTGTGGTTGTTTATTCAAACACTTTCTTGCTGTTGGAAAACACTGTAATGAATTCCTTCAGTGCTTCAGGATCCGTAAATGAGAAACATTGCTCAACAACAGAATTACTTTATTGTCTAAGTTTCAGAGGGAAAGCTTCATTAGCCAAAACCAAAAAAAAAAGAGGCTACATTGATCGAGGTACTTCAGTTTTTACTTGTAAAGCACAGTTTGTCAAGCAAAGATATCACTCTTTCAGAATGATCTTTTCCTTTTGGGTGCAGGCATTGCAGACCAGTAAGGAGAGGAGTGTGGGGCAAGAACATCATAGCTCACTCGGCTGCTCTCCTGTCTGTCCTCTTGAGTGTTGACATGAGGGGAAGGACTGGAAAGCATCAGCAGATCTTGTCTTTCTGGGAAGAGCCATGGGTTTTCCTTTCTTATAGAGTATTAAGTAGCTTAGTCTCTCCTTTCTGAGGTTGAGAGCCTTCAGAGAATCACAGCCTGGCCACCTAATCCATGACCACCACAAGGTAAATTAAAGGAAGGTGTATAAAATACCATGGGAGATGCTGTTCTGACAGACTCCGACCAGCTCTGCACAATCAAGGTGCTCAGAAGGATGTGAAAGGCACAATGCTGGGGTGCTTTCTGAGCTGGGTGGTTCTTCTGAGCCCTCGGAGTCATTAGTCCCTTATTTTCTCTGTGGTGTCAGGTTGAGCTGTGTCTTGCAGCGATTAATGCTTGCAAGTGTGTGTGTTTATATAATATGCAGACATAATGTATTTATAGTTTTTGTCACTGTACATTCTAGCATCTGTTCTCAAGTATGACATAACTTATCGGGAGCAAGAGTGGGTTTGTTCTGAACCAGTGAGCAGATAGCCAAGATCTTGGCCACATTAGGTGCCCATGTATTTTCTACATTTTACCTTTGGGGTGCACAGCAGCCTATGTAAAATCCAGCACAGCAGCGCTGCCCTCACAGGTACTGAAGTCTGTTATTTGTTATATTTTCCTGACACCAGGTGCAGTCCTGTCCTGCTGCCTTTGCAAATGAAATTACATTTCATGTCTTGAAAGTACAGTGTGGGAGCCTCTTTCTAAATGGTTTCTTAGTCTTTATTTATTTCTGGTTTTTTTTTTCCCAAATGCACATTGTTCCAGAGTTGGGTGAGACACCCATGCATGTGCTGTAGAAACTCCTGTTTCCACTTATTGCCACAGGGCAGCTCCTCAGCCAGAGATAGTTCAGTGCATTGCTTTTGTTTTGGATCAGTTTCCTGAAGAGAACTGCAAGCAGCAGTTCTCATGTTTTGGGCTGTGTTTCCCTTAGCAGGTGCCTTTAAAGAGCCAGGCTGGGTTGAGAGGGACAGCTTAACAAACCTTTGCTTAACAAAGAAGTTAAAAAGGGAGCCTGGATTTGGCCTCAGCACAGAGATCAGCTGCTTCTGGCATCTGGAGGTGAAGTGCAAAATGAGCAAATGATGCTGTTGAGCTGCAGTTCCCTGCTCTCATGGCAAGTGGCTCATTGTGTCTTTTCTTTGGTTCTCCATTTCCCATCCAGTTGGTAGAAATATGGGATAAACTCTTGGAAAGATCTATGCTGTGTAGTGATGCCATGAGGATGGGAACCTTGCAAGTAATGGCACCCAAGGGAAAGGCTGTGCATAGGTAATCATAACATACACACTGTATCTTTCAAGGTGATTTAAAAACACAGCTTGGGTATAATGTGCTAAAGGACAAGATAGATGGTTGTCCTCATCTTTTAATATGAATCTTTGATTTTGGCACCCTCTGTTGAGAGATATCTCATGTTGAGGGCTGTGGACTGGCTTGAATGCAGAAACACATCTAGCACTGCCGCTGTGTTCTAAGACAAGCCAGACTTTTCCCAGTTTTCCATTTACCTCCCCAACTATTCAACCTCAGCATTTTCATGTTTTCTTCTGTATGCCAGAGAGGAATGAGGCATTATTTATTAGGAGCTGCAGCAGGACTGGAGTGAGCTGCTCTGCGGGGTGATCTCTTGAGCACGAATGAGTGTGACAGTGCCGGTCCCAATAAGCATCAGTGGAAAACACATCACACAAGTGTAAAATCGCAGAAGCACTTGCATAACTAGTGCCTTTGTTTTTCCATTGCACAGCATCCTTGTTGATAAACTAGAGGTCACAATAGGTTTGCTGCTTCAAGGAAGAAAAATAATTACTGAATGTTTTACAGCTCTGAAGTAATCAGATGCATGTGGAGGTGGTGGCTCTGTTTTCAGCTGGCCATTTCAGGGTGTATAACCCATGATGGTATTGTTCTGGCAGTTTTAGTGCAGATAGAGATGGCCTCTATCAAGTTTGCCTGGTTGAGAAAAAGAAAATATTCCTCCTTTACTGTGTTACAGATTAAAAATCAATCAACCAAAAAAAAAACCCGCCACAATTTGCAGGGAAAAGTCCATGAGAAAGGCCTCCCAGATCTGTGAATCCATGCAGCCCATTCACTGGTGTGGAAATCTGTAGCATATATGTTTGGGGTTTTTTTACTGATTTTACTGCTTAATCTACCACTGGCTGTGGCTACGAGAGACTACCTGTCTGTTGGGTGGATGCTAAAAGTAAGAGAGCATACATTTTCAGCATTCCTTCAGTTAGACCTGGGAAAAGCATTACCACCTTAGAGCTTTGCTGCGCTGCTTTTCTTACCTGTTTGTTTTTCCTTTTCATCGTGGTCCCCTTTGCAAGCATGTGTGGTAATACATAATACCTTTTTCCCAGTTGTTAAGGCATTGGGTTTTCCAGGCTGCACACCTTGCCCAGGACTGTCAGAGTGCTGAGCAGCTACTTCCACTCCAGCTTCCTGTACTCTGTCTGAAGTGTTGTCGAAAGGATTCAGCTGGGGGGAAATGTGTGATTCTCTGCATTTCTCTGAGCTCTCCTAGCTGATTCTCTCATCTTGGTTATTCACCTGGGGTTGCTTTTGGATTTTCTTTGAGTTTTGCAATTAAATATATATCAAAAGGCTCTTCTTACTCTGGTATTTCTTAAAGCTTGTGTGTTCAAGCATTCCTGCATTCCCTGGTGTGGCTGGTGGAGTTAAGCCGCTGGTTTCGTAAACCAATTTGGTAGTTGGCTTTACATGTGTTACATTATGAATGCCCTGCAGCAGGGAGAGCATCGTCTGTGTTTTTCAGCATCGGTGACCAGTAATGCACGCAAGAGTTAAGGGATGAGGAGGGTGAAGGATGACTTAAACATGACAGTCACAGCCCTGCTCCTGTGGGATGTGTGGGATCTGTTCCTGGAATGAATCAGGTGAAGGAGATTGATGGATGGACAGAGGAGAGAGACTGGCTGCTGGCCTTGGGTACTGCCAGCCCAGGGAGCTCCGTATCTATTCCTGGACCAACTGACTGCTCACTGATCTCCCATTTCTCCCCTGGAAATGCTCCCATTTCCTCCCAGGAATAACGGGATAGTATTGTCCTGGGCTGTGTGTGCTGTTTATTTTTCAAATTGCATTTCTATTTCTATTTAGCTTTCTCCTACCTACAACAGAATCTCACTCAGGGACAGCTGGTGGCTTTCTTTAAATCCCATAGGGTGGAGTAACCAAATACTTGAGATAATCATAGCAATGGATTTGGTTCAGTTGAGTAGCTGAGCACATCTTTAATTTTTGTGTGATTCATTGGAGTGAACTTCAGTGTGACTCTTAACGTGTTTATACCCTAATTTCTCAAGGTGCTTCAAGTATATTGAAATACTTTGGGTATTAGTTGTGTTTCTGGCACTTCAGTGGTAATGGTAAATCTTGACAGAATAATTCAGCCACCATATGAGCAGAATAATTTTTATAACTTAATAATTCTTATATATGGGAATTATTTTTAATTTGCACTTAATCTGGGCTGGAAATGGCAGGATGCGAAGCTGGTGTCTAGTGATGCTTATAGAGCAAAAGGAACCTCATACCTCTTGGAGTTTTGAGGGAGACTGTAGTGTGAGATTGTAATAAAAGAGGTTTATTGGCTTATAAAATTTATCGAGCAGAGAGAATTGGTACTGAATGGAGATTTTTGGCAACTCACCTTGCTAACTTGTTTTACTCCTTTGTTTGTACAAGAGCAAATTATGTGTTTCCAAATGCATTTAATTTCTTATCCTGCAGCGAGAGTTTAGGGGACAGACTGTCCTCAATTCACAAGTCTGCTGAGGGAGCCATGCACTTAGAGCCTGAGGAGAAAAAACACACTTTAACTTGTGCAATTTGTTTGTTTCCTGTGAGACAGTTTGTTATATTAAGGTGCAGATCAGTTTGTTATATTAAGGTGCAGATCAGAGTCATGACGCAAGTTAGCAGATAGCAAAAGCTGACTTGCACATTCATGATATTGAAACCATAAAATTTTATGATGAGCATCAGCTCCCTTCCATTGCTGTTTCCTGAAGCGTGTGAGATGCCAGGCGAAATGTGAGCCTGCCCTGGGATGTCCCAGAACCTGCGGCTGGGTTTAACCTGGGCCTGTAGTGGCACTGCAGCAATGCTGCTGCTCAGGAAGCTCCCACCGGGATTTACACTTCTGATCAAGGGATAAAATTTGTGCCTGAAGTGACCTCTGTGTGTTGCTTGGTGCAGAATTGGGAAGGCTTCCCTCCCTTTCTGTCGTGGGGGTCTCCTGTGCTCCCTGTGCCTGCCTCCCTGTGCCTGCCCTCATGTGGGACACAGGCAGTTCTGAAAAACAGGGCATCTTGGCTGAAACCTTTCAGTCTGGTTTGTTGTGAATAACCCAGCTTTTATTGGCTTTATATCAAGCACATATTTCATTTTAAGTTTTTTTTTGTTGTTGTTTAAAAAGTGCAGTTTAGTGTTAAGTGGATTGTTCTCATTTCCTCTTAATGATAGAGTGTAATAATACTGTTAAATTTGTTTTCTCATTATACAATATTATTTTGAAATCTGAATTGAGCTCTGAAAACATCTTTTTCCTTGCCTTCAAACCTTTATTTTCCCTTCCCTTTGATACTTTTTTTAAACTGCATTGTTTAATTACATGTAAAGCATTTTCCAATAGAACTTTAGTGAAGGAGGGGTTTTACAGCAGCTTTGTCTTGTACTGTAAACAAAATATAATTTTCTCTTCTCAAAGCTTAATTCAGCATTTAAATGCACAATGCCTAACTTGCATCTTGCACAATTAGCTGCTGCATGCAGCTCTGATTTTAAAAGATAAGCATCCGTGTACCTTTGGGCGTGTTGATGCTGCTCAGATAAGGGACTTGGTTTTGCATTCCTGGCTTCATTCTCACAGCAGCGGGTGCAGGCGCCCACAGGACAGATTAGCTGTGTGTCCCTCTTGACACACCGAAATGACAGGGTTTTGTTACCAACGCCATATTTCACTCTGTTTGCTGAACAAGCTCATGTTAGTGACTGGGAAGGGTGGGAAATTGATGTCTCTGATAAGCCCATGCAAGAGATGGAATAAATTTACAAAGCGTACCTGACAATTGCCCTGTAAAGGGGCCAGTGTCCAGTGTAGCTTGCCGGTTGTCACCAAGCTCTTTTGAAGACAAGGATTGGTGCCAGTGTCAGCCCCCTGACTGGCTGGGGCCAGGGTAGCACGGCTCCTACAGCTAATGAGTGCTCTGGGGGTCCCATGGCCACTAAATAATAATGAGAATTGCTCCTGTGGCTGTGACAGACTTGCAGTCAAGCGTGAGGATGATTTTGCAGGTCTGAGGGGAATAAGGGTTTGATGTCCTGGTGCTCCAGAGCATCCCAATGGGGAGACCCAGCTCCTGCATTTGTTCTGGCATCAAGGCACAGATTGGTCTGCAGAGGCACAGGAACACTGCTGGAAGGGGATTTTTCATGAGTTAATTTCCCTGCTTATTTTATGCTCTAGCTTTCTTTGTGGTCCTTTAAAAAAAGAGCACATGCTTTTTAATAGTTTCAGCAATTAAAATCACTCTATTATCTGAAGAGAAACTGGTCATAGATCTTTAATATTCTCAGGTGGCGTGTCTGCTCTAAGAGCTCCCTGCGAGGGCTGGTTGCTATAGAAGTCCTCATAGAGTGGCATATTTATGGAAAAACTGCAGGAGTTCCTAATTGTCTGTGAAATCCTATCCAGCCAGGCCCTCGCACAGCCTGCATGTCCCAATTTGCACGAAATCACTCCAATTCGAAGCAGTCCCACTGCTGAAGATGTTTTGTGTGAAGGTGGATAATTTCATCCTCTTCAGCATCCGAGGTGCAGTCCGAAACCACTTACAGATTCAAGTTCAGCTTGTGTTTAAGCTTGTACAGGGAATAAAGAATTAGTTTATATATATCCTTGAAATTGAAAAATTAGCAACACTTGAAAAAATCTTAAAATAAGGTTGGCTGTTTGGTGATAGGTTTGCTTTTAAAAGGAGAAAGGATTACAAGTCTGTTTTATATTTGTTACAGCATACAAGAAGCTAGATCAGTGCTACAGCACACCCTCATTATAAACAGGAGCCAGTTTTGAAGCTCTGTTTTGAGTTATAGATGTAACTTCCTACTGAATGATAGGCAATAATTATGGAAACAGAAAGAAAACAAAGAAGAAAATGGGGTCAGTTAAATGAATGTGGTGTGTATACTGAGTGTGAACTTGTGAACATGAAGTCTGTGTGACTGATGGCTCTGATAATTAAATATTCATGGGTATACATATGTACATGTTGTGTCAGCAGCTCCAGAGGTGGTTGAGGAGCTGCTCAGGAGTAAAGCAGCCTCACTGGGAAGAGTCAGGACAGGGTTGGAGGCAGGTGGGTGCTGCTGAGGAAGTAGAAACAAAACCTGCATGTACCAGCAGGCTGTGCAAGGCTTGCTCTGCGTTTGTGCTGAGTGTCCGAAAAGGCAGCAATACATCTCCACATCTCTGCCCTCAGCCTCCCCATGGCTCTGAGTGCAGGACTTCCAAGGGGAGCCACTGCTTTGCTTCCAGTACTTCAGGAATTACTGATTATCAAGAAGAGTCACAGTGACACCTTTCAGCTGTCCCCTGCTCTGGCTGCAGTTCCCGATACAGTAGAACACTGGAGGTAGCTCAGGGATGGGACACACATCTGTCTGGTGGCACTTGGGCTGTTTGGCAATGCATGTGGTGAATGAAAAGGCAGCATAGCTACAGGCAGCTGGCAGAGATGGAGAGCAAGATGGTAGCAGCAGGTAATTGGAGACTGGATGGGATTTTGTTTGCAAGGGGAGTGAGGATGTGGAGTGGAGTTGGAGTGAGGATGCATGAAGGAAAACAGGAAATGTCCAGGACGTGGGATGCTCACTTGATACTTGTGTCCCAAGCCACCAAATAGCCACAACAGCCTGAAAGTAAAGTGCTCTTTCCTTCAGCAGTCCTGGTGAACACTGTGGAGGAGTGGGCAGCTGCCGTCTTTTCCATCAGTGCGGAAGGGGGAAGAGACATTGTTTAAAGCATCTGTTTCAGTATTTCTGAAGCTGTTGCTGGATTCATTCCAGATGAATCTAAATTGGAAGGTGGTGTTGCAAGTGCCAGATGGAGCAGGGATATGTAACAGAGAAATACGAAAGGCTTAGAAATGCAGGCAATATCTTTAAAGATAAACCTAGAAAAAGAAAAGCTTAACAGGCCTTGAGGGGCAGAAACCAAAGACTTGGTCCTTGGTGGGAAAGAGGGACATAAAAGGAGTCATGACAAAGGATACAGTTAACTGTAAAGCAGGTCAGAACACTTTCAGTACGTTTTCTTTTGTCTAAATATGGCTGATTTACTGTTGTTGAACACTTTTGTTCTATTTTATGCTATTAGTACTGCTGCAACTTTATTGAATAACAAGAGAGAGAAACAGATTCATTTTTCTATCTAAGCCCTGGCCTGGGAAACTCTACTCCTCATCCTCTTCCCTTCATGTACCACAAGCTGCTCCTCCCTGCTTGTTCCAAATCAGACAGCTTAGGGAGGTGAGCATCTCTCTAATGTTTCACCTACTGTTCCAGCTGCTGGGCTGGCAATTTCTGTTCGAAAACTGGCATTTGGATATAATTCCTTATGAGAAGATGCAGATGATTTTGTCTCGTTGGATGACAAGAAAATTGCTATTTGTATGAAAGACTATAGTTCTTGTTTGTTAGCTACTGTAAGTCAGACCTGCAAACGCATGTCATAGCTGGGGACATGTGCATTGCCACCCTAAGATGAGGACAGTTGATGATATTGTGTTTGAAAGTAGCTGCCTCTTGGAGGTCTGCTTATTTGGTAGGGTTCACCAAAACAAGAGAAACTCAAGCTTCATCTTATCCTTGGTTACCACTGATACCACCTCCTACAATGCTTCTGCATAATGTCATTTCTGCTGGAACTGATATCTTTTGTATTTGGGATTAAATAACCAATATATGTGAGAGACAGTTTATTCAAAAAAAAAAAAGAATAATAAAAAGCAGGAAGCAAATGAAAGCTGCTGCTTGAAAGATGTGACAGGGCTCATTTTGAAGTGGTCTTCTCACATTACCACACTTACTTTGTTTTGAAATAACTCTTTGCAGTATTTTTTGCTCCTTTTTGACTGTATATGTATGTGGCATGCTGCAATTTCACTAGATTATTAATGCAGAGGATGAGAAAAGCCTGTGTGAATAGCTGAAGTGCATCACTTACTTGTTTTTGATGCTTTCCAATCTTGTACAGAAACACATTTGGCAAGAGACCTGTATGAATACTTCATAACTCAGTGAAGTCAGTCACTTGGTATCAAGGCACCATGAATGTTTCTGCAATGATTATCTGAAGGCATAGCTGAATGCCCATGGTGCAATGGCTTTTGCTATGAGGGAGAGATGACTTGACACATAGCTAGCATGATAGCTGGCAGTTTGAAGACATCTATTTATATCAAACTGAAAGAGAGGAGATTTAGATTAGATAATAGGAAGAAGTTCTTTACTGTGAGGGTGGTGGTACACTGGAACAGGTTGCCCAGAGAAGTTGTGGATATGCCCCCATCCCTGGCAGTGTTCAAGGCAAGGCTGGACGGGGCTTGGAGCAGTCTGGTCTAGTGGAAGGTGTCCCTACCTATGCAGGGAGTTGGAAATACTTCAGAATCTGAAAGGATGGTCAGGTTTTCAGCAATTTTCAGCTTGTACTTCTTTTTGCTTCACAGAGGCAGATCAAAAAGTGACTGTGTGGCCATGGACAGATACCCTAGTAGAGAGCTGCTGTGTGCTTGGGTGCTTCTTTCTTGGGTTTTCAATGTTGAAGAGATTTTCCCCATCCTTTTTGAATACTGAACTTGAAATATATTTTAGGATATTCTTCATGTTTATTCTATGTGATAGAGTAAAAGCCATTCAAAATAGTACTGAATACTCCAGAAATAAGGTTTGCATGTGTTTGAGATGAACAAGATACTTTCATCTCATTAGCATTTTGCTTCCATATGTACCTTTTGGGCAGCATCCACAGAGGTTGTTATCCAAAAGTAGAAGAATACAGCATAGAAATGTTTACGATGATAGTTACTGCAATAGATAAACGGGATTTTTAGCAAGTGCAGTAGATTTGCATGAAAAATCTGAATTATGTACTTGAGTGCTCATCACAACAGAATTTGGCTCTTAATTCAGTATTCATCCTGGATGAAAGTCATTAATAGTAATTATCTCTAGGAAGAATTTTCATGAGCCTATTCCAATCTTCAGTGAGCTTCTGTTCTGGGAAAAAAAACTCCTGAAATATATTGAGATTGTTTTTCACCCAAATAATTATTATTTGCTACATTCATCTTCTTTTGATATTGCCATGGAAATCATGGTGCCGTCAGAGAGGACTATGATTTCATTTTTACTTTCTTTTTATATTGCATGTAATACTGTGTCCGGTATTTGCACATGAATTGTTAATACCACCAAGGGAATAGATGTATTGTGATTCAGGCAATAACTGTAAAACTTGGTATTGTGGCTGCATTTACAGAAAGTAAAGAGCAACTGCTCTGGGAATGTCAGCAGGGCTTCAGTGCAGCAACTGGGCTTTGACCGCAGGCACGATCCATCTGTAATCAGTCCCCAAGTGTTTTGAGCTCCATCCGCAGTGCTCATCTCGATCGAAAATTCTCATGGTCTCACCAGCAGGTGGAAGCAGAGAAAAAAAACCTCTCAAAGGCTCTTGCCTGCTTCTGTACTGTACACACAGAAGCTGTTTTCTTCTAAAATTGCCAAACCATTAGGGGATATATAATGCTATATAATTTCGGTGAGTCTTGCATCTGGTCCGTAACAGCCCGATCTGTATGATTTTTAAAACAGCTTCCTCTGTTGTTCGTTACCAGTAGGATATTTTCTTTGTTTCGTTTTTTCCTACTTTTATGCATCATACGCAACGGGAAAGCAAATTTGTGCCTAGACCGTATGTTTTGCATTGCTATTTATTCAATTGACTTGCTGTTTCCCTAAAATATAAAAGGCATTTGTTAAGCATGAGGCATGACATTAGGTACATGGGTTCAATGCTCAGTCAAGTCTACTGTGGTAACAAAGTTGGCAGTATCAAGATAAGGGTTAGGTGTTTAGGGTCCTGTGATACCTCTCTTAAAGCCACATTTTCAGTAAATCAGTACTCATCTACTAGAAAGGGCTGTTGCCTTCTGTCCACTCCTCCCCATCTCCTCTTGTAAGTAAATGAAGATGATGAATACTGGCATTGATGCGTGGCCCTGGGTATGGTGTAGTGAGAGAATTTGCAGGGGGAACTGCATGAGCTCCCAGGCTTGTGGGCACAGGCATCTGCACCAGCAGGGATGTACCACCAATGGCTGCTAGGGATCAAAAACTGCCTCAGTCTTCCGGGCATATGCATGGAGCTTTGCATGGGAGAGCCCTGCTCATGGTGAGGCTCCTGGAGAGCTCTGGGAACCTGGTTGTTGTCACTGGGTCTGAGGTGGGCTTTGAGTCATGGTCATGGTGTGTGGTCAGTCAGAGCTGGAAATTCATCTCTATAGACTGTGTTGCTGTCACATAACTTGTTTTTGTTCTTTGTTGAGAGTTAGGTTTTTAATGCTCTGATTTGTATGTCAAATACTTGGGGATGCCTCGTAGGGCTGTGAATCTCATAAATTATGCATATGTGTAGGCACTCATTTAAATCATGGTGGACAGTGGTAAAGCAATGGTCATCTTCAGTTTGGAAATGGAAGTGATACCATTGTTCTGAATCAGTATAAGTTGATAATAAAATCTAAATGTATATCATGATTCTTCTTCCCCAGGAAGTGGTTTAATTTCATTGTAATTGCAGTACATTTTAGCTTTATAATTTCCAAGTATTGGCACTCTTTGCAGAGGGGAGGGGGGAACATTAGAAAAGGAAATAAATACAAAAATGTAATGCTCTGTGCGTAATGAAAGTGCATTTAAGCTTTAACATGTCTCATAATCAGTCAGCCATTTCATATCCTGATGTGTTCCTGAGCTCAAACACTGTAAAGGGTAGTATCAATGTGAAATCCAGAAAGAGAATAAAGATCCCAAAACAGGAATCAGTCCATTGGTTTAATGGGTCTTTCTGTCTTTCTCAGTGCTAAATGCTCCATGCTAGAGAAATTTAGGAGCAGGAGATGACAAACTTCCTTATGCTTAATCTGTGATGAAGGAAGCCCTGTGTATATTTTATAGCAGAAAGGCAGTCTTCATTAATGTTTTGGGTGAGGAGCCAGTATAACTGATTGACAGAAGTAGAAAGGCAATGACCCTTGCTGTTTAAGCTGGAATAAAATATCAGGTCATAGATCCTATCACTCTGATAATGGCTATAAAAGCATCTCTGAAAACTGAGTGTGTTTTTTTTTTTTTCCTAGTGAATGATTAAGACATCTTTATATTAAAATATTTACAGATTTTTGTTACTATTTTATATAGAGAAAGAAAGTTTCTAACCTTGATAGGGTCATCTGAGGCATGATAGAGTTCTACTCATAGTTGTTCTCACTCTCTTAATAAGAGTGATCTTCATATCAATCCTCAGTTTATGAATTGTAATAGAGCTGCTGTAACAGTAGTAATTGGTGAAATTAGTTTGGATGGTTGCATTAATATTCATGCATTCCTGCAACAGCACTGAGCTAATTAGGATCTCTTCCTTCTCTATTATGGTGGCAAAATGGGACAGAATAAATCTCTGAGGTTAACTTCGGGGCTGAATGTGGTCAGAAGCCTGAGATACAAAACGTTTCTGTCGGCATGCACTGAAGCCACATCATTGCTGGAAATGAGGGTTGCAGATGCATCCAAGCCCAAGTGAGGGTGTCCATAGGAGACCTACAAGACTGTGAATATGAGAAGGATGTGGAAGTTTGCTTCTGGGGAAAATTGAAGTGACACTGTTCACTGTAATTATGCCGCAGTAAGCAGGAGAGAGCGGCCAGGAATCTGTGGGGAATACTCTTCCGCGTTGGCCTACATATGGAATAGGTGGTCTGAAAGACTTCTTTTCTGACTCTAATTTCCATGGTCCTAGAAGATACCAATGGAGGAATTGAATTTTTCCCACCTCTTTTAATGAGTTTTGCTGTAATTTTTTTTTAATTCTTCTTCTCATTGAGAGCAGTAAAATGAACATAGTGAAGTTGCTTCTGTCAGGGGACAGCAGAAAGGAAATGGAGTCATCCCTTTCTGCATTACTTCTTATTCTGCTGCTTTGTCCTGCTATATTTTGTAATGTATCTGTAAGGAAGGAGCTCTAAAGCAGAGAGGGTTGGGAACACATTGCTGGGGAAGAGTGGCATGTCGTACACAAAAGCTGTAGGTCCCCAAGGGAGGTTCAGATATCCCCCGGCTTGAGGAAACCATGCAGTAGTGTCTCATCTCCTAATACTGAAGCCCAAAGCGCCTGTGCTGTATTCCCCTAAGCAGGTGGGAGCGCTGTTCTCTCGAGCCCAGGACAGCAGCCTTGCAGCACAGGTTGGTTGTGCTTCCATCTGCCACATCCAGATTCCCGATGGTTGGTAGCTGAGTCACCTTCACCAGGGTAGGGATCTGTAGGGATGAAGAGAAACTCATTGAGATATCTACAAGGCTCTTGCCATCTCACTAATTAAAAAGCAAATTGTTGAGAGGGATGTTAAAAGAGCATATACAGGTAACACGCCAGTTTGTTTCTCCAGCCTGGGAGAAAATAGTAGTGGAATTGGGGAAGCAGCTGATTCAAAGGCCATTTGTCTCTTCTGTTATACACCGTGCTGTGCCAGGCATGGTGTCTTAAGAGTGTTAAATTGATTTGCCATTTCCCTGTGGTTTGGATACTTGGAGTAGCAGAATGCCCTCTCATCTCTACCTGGTGTGCACTGCGCCAGACATGCTGTCCTGAGTTTGCAGGTGACTAAAAAATGCAGTACCACTGTTGTACTGACTGTTTTCTTGAGTCTGTATCTCTGCACTACTTAAGCTCTGTATAGGATTGCTCTCTTCTTCCTGTGTCTCCCCGTTTTGCCATCCCATATAGGTTAAGGTGCAGCAGTCAGGGCTTCCACAGGAGCCAGGATCAGGCTGGGGAAACAGTCCCCAAGGACGTATGCGCACCCACAGGCACTAGGAATGCAACTACATAACAACTACTTAACAATTATTTTAAATTCCCTTTTTTTTTTTTCCTTGACACAAAGGGGTAGATATGTGCTTCCATCATCCTTTTTCACAAACAAGGGAATAAATAAAATAAAGCCATAAATGATTTGAGCCTTCTCTTGAAGGCTTGAAAGGAAAAAATAAGGAGAAAATGCTGTTCGTTCTATTTTTAAAGACTTGAGAGCTGCTGAGATACCATGGTGATGGAATTGGTGTAAGCACCTAGATAGATACAAATCTCCTGCTTGTGTGGACTAATGTAAACAGACCAGGACAGTAGGCAAGTGAAAAGTATTTCTGTTTATCTAGTTTCCTGTCAGCTTTCCGTTATTAAACACAGTGATTTCCAAGCTGTCAGCATGGATGTTAAAATCTTCTGGCATTGCTGGCGATGAAACAAACCACAGGAAAACAAAGCCCGCAAATCAAGGAGCTCCCACGCATGTATCCCCACAAGCAGGGAGTGCCGAGTGCTCACCCAGCAGCCCCAGTGAGTGGGGGACACTGGGGGCTGAAGCAGGGGGAATCTGCTGGCTACAATCTGTGCAGCCGAGGGCTTTGTGGAACCCGGGCTGGCTACAGTGAGGCTCTGCTCCATGCCCGAATGTGTAGTAATGAGGCCATCTAAGCAGTAGGTATCAAGTTCGTGAAGAATGGCTGACAACCATTTGAGTAGCTCCTCAGCAGCTCCAGAAAATCACAGCAAAAAACAGTAAGCAACTTGGTAAGCAATGCAGAGAGAAGTTTTGCAGGATCACTGAAGTTTCCAAGCCCAGAGTGGTAGCCAGCATCCTCAAGGGGAGCAGGGCTGGCTTCAAGGGGTCTGCTCAGGGGGAACTGGCTGCTGGAGGGCTTCCTAGCCTCAGGACAGAGCTGCTGATGCCTCCCTCCTCCCCGACTGACAGCTGTCATTCCTGAGCTATTAACAATAATGTTCCTGCCATTTAATGCCTGCCAGTGATCTGTCAACTAGCAGCAATGCATAACTAACTAAGGATACTCCCAGAGCACTGTTATTTAGGGGGAGAGGAGGAATAGAAGAAAAGAAAGAGGCTTGAGTCATTCAGTTGTGACCGTATAATGACTCTGTATACAAATTAGATGGCTTCACATAGTGCTTATCTAAATTAGGTTGCCATTTTCCAGTGCTAATTTTCCTGTTGGTTGCTTGCAGAACACAGTATTTCAAAAATTCCCATGCTTCTTGGCTCCAAAAATGTGGCATGATGCAGAGCCTAAGTAAACTGCAGGGTTAGCATAACCTGCTGAGCTTCGGTGACAAAACGCTGCCTTGATCCTTTAGAACTGCTTGTAAGGTTGATAACTGTGACTGCAGTAATTAGTAGCAAGTCTACAGATCTTGATGAAGTATGCACAAGGGGCTTGTTCCTTTCCGCAGTGCTTTTGCCCTCCAGAGGAATAAATAACTGGAGGAAAGGGAACTGGAAAAAAAGTAATGAAGTAGGAACTAAAACTCCTATGCTCCTTTCAAAAGCTGACACCTAGGAATCTGATAGATGCTTGCAAGATCTAAGTGTAAAAAGGTGGCATTTAAAAAGCTACCAGCATCCTGATAAAAATCCTGTTGTGCCATGGTGTCAGAGCAGGAGGTGCAGCAAAGGAACAGGAATCATGTGCCGAGCATTTGAAAAAAAATCTGGATTTTCATTTGTCACTCATGTTTTATTATGGCTTATTACACAGAAATAGGACAGTACCAGTTTCTTTCTTTCTGGAGAGGTTCACATTGTGAACGCTGGCATTTAGTGTTCACGTAAATACTTCTTCCATTAAAAATACTAAAAATACTTTCAAGTGGAGAGTTAAGATCCCTTCACATTCCCCTCCCTACCCTTTTCCCTGTCTTCTTATCTTCCTTTCTCCCCCTCCTCTCTCCTTCTCTCCCCTCTCCTCCTTTTGTGGAATTAGTGCTGGAAGGGCCAACCCGTTCTTGCACTGAGCTCAAACACTGAGATGGCTTTAGGCTTCTGTAAACATGGGTCTTTGCTTTTCTAATTTCTGTCAGCAAGGATGATGTGCTGAGCATTGCGCTGCTGGTCAGGGACTAATAGGGAAAATCACATCCCATCACCACCATCAAAATGAGCTCATCTTCCTGTGGACCTTGCTGCACTGCTTAATTTGTTCTGGTGAGAGCTACTGAAGACCTGCTGTATTCAGTTGTTCAAAATGATCTGACACCCGACATTTTGCATAAACTTTCTTCTAGAAATATCCATTCAGTGAGAAGTAAAAAAAAAATGCAGAGATTTAGGGCATTAACTGCACATGCATAAACATGAGGTGAACTCCAAAATCATGATGCTCATTTTAATATGATAAATGCAGATGCACAATTATTTGCAGAGCACCATTCATTGCAGTGTTAATTTTGTGCATCAGAGCTTCAAGCTGTGTAATGTGGTTGAGCTCCATTGAAGCCAATGCCAATTTTCACCAGCTGAGGATTTGATGCTCTACATATGATTTTTATTTCATAAAAGGGAAAATATATGGTCTTGTATCATTCCTTATTGCCTGCAGGTTTTCTTCTGCTTTGCCTCCATAGTTCACTTGCTTCATGTGGTTCCTGAAAGTAAGCAGGTTGCTCTGCTCTGCTGGGTTGGTGCATGAGCACCTTGCAGGATCAAACCCTAAATAATGATGACCACAATGAACTCTAGCATAAGCATCCTGTTACATAGAGAAGAGATCTTAAAATATTTAGAGTTTTTCAGAAATGGGCTCTGAACCTTTTATCTTTGGAGCCCTTTGGGGTCAGAGCTGTCTCTTTCATCTTGACAAAGCTCACCTGTCCTGTGCAAGGATCAGCTAAAAAATCCCATGCAAAACATAAGGCATAACTGCCAGCAGAATTCCCACAGCTGAAAGAGTCAAACATGGAAGGAAAGGTTACAAAATACAAAACTGCCCAGGGAGCCCATTAGTTTGATCTCTGAGAGCTTAAAGCCGACTTGTAGACGCAGCGAATGAACCAGTCAAGGAGCCCATTCGGTGCCACAGAGAGCCCAAGCTGTCAGTTTGTTGAAGAAAAAGGTATTCCAAATTTTGACATGTGGATCCTTCAGGTGCTGTTCAAAGTTCCAGAGTACCTGTATCCTTCCTGCTAAAGGAATTGCAAGAACAAAACTGTCAAGTTTAGTTTGAAACTGTTTTAATATCTGGGTAAATGTGGTTTTATTTGCACTTGTTTTTCTTCTTTCATTTAAAAATACAAACAACCCAGCTATATGCAGCTATGACAGCATACGAGAAGTCACGTCTATTATAACAAACTAGACCTATTTTACTTTGGGCGTGCACTTCGCATAGATGTTGTCGTTGATCAACAATTGCATGCAATATCTGGTATATTGAATACTGACAGTCATTTACACCAGATTTGTACACGTGAAACTCCAAAAGACACTTGGTAGAGAATTGTGATCCCTTTTTAATGACCAAAAATTATGTTAATGATGGACTAATTTTGGCTGGTTCAGTAAAGGTAAAAGAAAGGCAGATGAGGATTAGGAAAGGTTGTTTTATCCATTGAAAATGTCTGTTGGTACGTATTACTTAGGATTAGTTTCATTATAGATATGTACACGTTTACTCGAAGGACGAGAAATTTTCTGTACCATTTTGTTGGTCCATGCACCTATAAATATTTCTCATCTGCATGATTTTATAGGAATGCCTGAAATTGCTTGGGGAAGAAATGTTTCTGTTCTGGTAAACTGCTGCCCCAAATTGTATGTGTTGCCTTCTTTTAAAGAGAAGCTTGCAGTAATCAAGAGTTTGTATTTGGTTCAAGGAAAGTCAGACTTAACAAGGCTATTAAAGGCTAATAATGATAAAAATAATTGCAGGAAGAACACAGGACATTTCTGCAGCTTTCCATAATCCTTTAAGCGACTCAGTTTACCAGTACTCCTTTGACTCAAGGGATTAGTTCTTGTCTGTGATGTGTTGCCATACGAGAGATAAGGATGAGAGTTACGTCCATTCCATCACCCAGTACTTCACCAGCTACCCTGGCTCTGGTTCACAGCAGTAGGAGCCAAGGCATCCTGCTGAGATGTATCAGGCTGAAGCACCAGCAGAAGTTCAAAAAGGAGCCCCGTGTGGAGTTGCATTGCATATGAGAATGTTTCAGAATGATTTTCACATGGAGGTGAAACAGGAGCTGAAAAATTATCGTTTCTATGAGAAGGAGTGTGAAATAGATAAAAAGAGAAATAAATAAGAGGCCTCTGAGGAAGGAAAAGTATTCTCTTGGGTTATGACAGTAAAACAGCAGCATGACTGCTGCAAGGAGCTGTCTTGGTAGCAAGAGAGTTTTCCTGCAGCCCAGCTGGTGCTGGTGACCCAGGGAAGTTCTGGTGTCTCTGTGGATTGAGGGCTGAGGTGTTAGTGGAACAGGCCAGCAGCTTCACTGCATCAGAGAGCCGAGTTCAGGGGTTGAACAAATCTGCTCCCCTCTCTCTGTTTTGGCAATATTCTTTATATTTTTGAAAAAGACTCCATAAGCTGTGCAGCTTTTTCTATGTGTTCCTTGTTGCATAGAGTTCTCTGTAGACCCCTTTCCTCTCCCTTGCTCAGGCTTGTTGCCGTGTGAGGGAAGAAGTTGGTGGCCTCTGCAGTGCAAGTTTCATCAGGGTGCTGAAAGACAGAGCTGTCAGAGACCTTTAAAAAAACATAATACATTTCTATATCTATAGGTTGCTTCTGCATGTGTCTAATAACAGGGCCCTTAGAAAGTAATTTGGATTAATTAGAATGTCTGGGCACTTTTGTGATAAAGACATGCGGAGTAATTATCCAGTGTCCAGAATAATCTATCAAGCTTGTGAAGTTTAAGTCTGAAAATTATTCTCCCCTAAGTATTTGTCTTTCTAGCTGTATTTCTGTTATTAAATTTGTTTTCTCACAAGTTAGATAAGAAGGAATGTAATTATTTAGCTGGCAAGCTTAATGTTGAGGCGAAGAAAACTTGTGAAGGTAAAAGTGTGATTGCCTTGTATTTTTCCTAGTAATAATACATAAATATTTATATACGTAGAATTACATGGTGATGATGCACTTCTTGAAAGGCCAGAGATGAAATATAAGGAAATAAAAGGTATAGATATTCATTGAAACTTCATTATGCCCTATAATTCTTGTATATGTAGTTGAAGAAATGTCAAATGCATATTCCTCCCGTAATAATAATCCATTCTCACATCTCGCCACATTTCCTTGCTCTCCCTTATGCCTAAAGTCTGTGTCCTAAAGGACCTTGTTCGATTTCTCAGGCTCAGAGTAGATAATAGGCCTTTTTACTCCTGATAATGTTTATTTTGGATTAAAGAAAATATGAACTCAAAGACAGCCTAAATATAATCACGCAGTCTCCCTGGTGAAACCCATCCTCGCACCCAAGGTCAGCACAGTGTCCCTACAGAATTGCCTCTTAAACTTTCCAAAGGAATATGAAATGCTGCCCATGACTGTCATGTTTCAAAAGAATAAAGTTTTGCCCTTGTTGGTGGTGAAGTGGAGCATTTTGTTGTGTCCAAGTGCTCGTCTCGACAGTCCCTGCCTCTCCCTCTGCCTCTGCCATGGTGCCTGTCCTTGGGAGATGAGCAGGCAATGCCTTGGGTGCAAAGCCAAGGAGAAACAGTGGCAGATTGGGCACCGCCGGCTGTGCAGAAACATGGGCTGTTGCATCAAAGAGAAGATCACATGAGAAGACAGTGTCTGCAAATGTTAATAGTCTAGACAGCATTTCCAATGAGTTAAGGGTAAAGCTTTTCAGGTCAGGGAGGAGGAAAACCGGATGGGAGATGATCATAGATACTGAGAGATGACAGATTTCCAAAGAAAGGATTATGGTCCTCATAATCAGATATGATTTCCTACCTGATACAGTCTGTGTCAGTTGGTGCTGGAAGGCTGTAGTTCACCAGGAGAATATCCTTTAGGAATCCTGGCCTTGAATGCCTCCAGGGAATGACCAGCATTATACTTGTATTATTCTCATGCAACCTGTAGTTCCAAGGTTAGTCCTGGCTGTAGTTTATGCAGCTCATCTTTTTACAGTAAACCGTTTTACATGAAATTGCTTTTGCTATGGGTTAACAGCATTTTTTTCCTCTGGTAGAGTTGTTATCGCTACTGCAGGTGAAAACTTCTAATAGAGAGAGAGAAATAATTTATCAAGGATTTTGTTAGAAAGGCAAATTCTAATATCCTAGACTACTGCTTTAGTACTAATGAATGCGTCTGAATCAAAGGCCTGCAAGTTATATTCTTAAATAGAGATTTTCCTCCAGATATCTGAAATTGAGAACAACTTTTCTCATATCTTTATTAAAATTGTATATAGGAATTTCCTGTTCACCATGCTATTTGTAAGGAATATCAGATAAAAATACAAAGCTGTGTTCTTCTCCACATACAGTATTTTTCACTTGCTGAGGGCAAGTCTTTGTGAGGGCGAAGTGAGGGCAGGTCTTTGCTGTATGTACTGGCTGCCACTGAAACTCAATGCATTTTGGGTGCTATGAAATGCTCTTCTGTATTTCATAATGTAAAAGAAGTCAAGTGTGTTGTCTAAAAAAAAATACCCAAAACTGACAACTTAGATTTTACCCTTGAGTTCATACAGTCCATAATCATCTCTAGCAGTTGGAATTAATTTATGACAGGAAGGAAAACTAACACTGCAGTCAGACATGGGGTAATCTGCTCTATGTATTCAGTCTCATCATGGTAGCTACCACTGAGACATGTGTATAATATTCAGAATGTTAATCAGCAGGCATGACATATTTCCATGTTTCTCTTATAGAATCATAGAATAGTTAGGGGTGAAAAAGAACTTAAGATCATCTAGTTCCAACCCACCTGCATGAGCAGGGACACCTCACACTAAACCATGCCACCCAAAGCTCTGTCCAGCCTGGCCTTGAACACCGCCAGCAATGGAGCATTCACAAATTCCCTGGGCAACCCATTCCAGTGCCTCACCACCCTCACAGTAAAAAATTTCTTCCTCATATCCAATCTAAATTTCCCCTCTTGAAGTTTGACTCTATTACCCCTTGTCCTCTCACTACAGTCCCCAATGAAGAGTCCCTCCCCAACATCCCTATAGGTCCCTTTCAGATACTGGAAGGCTGCTATGAGGTCTCCACGCAGCCTTCTCTTCTCCAGGCTCAACAGCCCCAGCTTTCTCATCCTGTCTTCATACGGGAGGTGCTCCAGTCCCCTCATCATCCTCGTGGCCCTCCTCTGCACTTGTTCCAACAGGTCCATGTCCTTTGATGTTGAGGACATCAGAACTGCACACAGTACTCCAAGTGAGGTCTCACAAGAGCAGAGTAGAGAGGCAGGATCACCTCCCTTGACCTGCTGGTCACGCTCCTTTGGATGCAGCCCAGGATATGGTTGGCTTTCTGGGCTGTAAGCGCACACTGCTGGCTCATGTTCATTTTCTCATCAAACAACACCCCAAGTCCTTCTCCTCAGGGCTGCTCTGAATCTCTTCCCTGCCCAAGCTGTAGCTGTGCCTGAGATTGCTCTGACCCAGGTGTAGGACCTTGCACTTGGCATGGTTAAATTTCATCAGGTGGGCATCTGCCTATCTCACAAGCATGTCAAGGTCCCTCTGGATGGCGTTCCTTCCCTCCAGAGTATCAACCGAACCACACTGCTTGATGTCATCGGCAAACTTGCTGAGGGCACACCCAATCCCACTGTCCATGTCACCGACAATGAGGTTGAACAAGACCGGTCCCTGAGGGACACCACTCATTACTGGTCTCCAGCTGGACATTGAGCCATTGAGCACTACTCTTTGCGTGCGGCCATCCAGCCAGTTCTTTATCCACCTAGTGGTCCACCTATCAAATTGGTGTCTCTCCAACTTGCAGATAAGGATATCATGCAGGGACAGTGTCAAACGCTTTGCACAAGTCCAGGGAGATGACATCAACTGCTCTACTTCCGTCCATCAGTTCCATAGCCCCATCATAGAAGGCCACCAAATTGACCAGGCAGGATTTGCCCTTAGTGAAGCCATGCTGGCTGTCACCAACCACCTTGTTGTTTTTCATGTGCCTTAGCATGCCTTCCAGGAGAATCTGTTCCATGATTTTGCCAGGCACAGAGGTGAGGCTGACTGGTCTGTAGTTCCCCGGCTCATCCATTTTCCCCTTCTTGAAAATGGGGGTTATATTTCCCTTTTTCCAGTCCCCCACATGCAGTGCTGTGTGTGGGTGCTAGGGCTCCCGTGCTCTCTGGCAGTGTGCCAAAGTGTCACAGGTTCATTGTGAGTCCCTTTGGCTTAAAGGGAATTTATGCTACTTGATATCACTGGAAATGCTTTCAGAGGTGACACTGTTCCCATAATGCAGGCCGATGTTTTGGTATGGGGAGGTCTGTCACTTTGGTCATAAACAAAGGTGCATTTTCTATCTCTGGATTCATCATTTCCATTTGTACTTAACCATGGTTTCACCCTGGGCATCATCTGTAGTCAGTGCAGAGAGCACTATTTCCAGGACAGAAGCAAAAAGTGGAAAAACCTGTTGAAGCATGTACGTATGAATGATCAGAACTGAAGTAAGAGATTTGAAGGAGAGTTTACATATGTTCTTTTTAACCCAGAGTTTTGCTCTGGTTTCAGTCTTTTAATGATGTGCTCAGACAAAACAAAATAGATTCAAGCTTAAACAAAACCTTTCAGACAACCACCGTTTGTGAGCACCTGAAAAACGTACCTTTCTATTTCATTTGGCACACTTTAAAATGCAAGAATAGTTCCAATATCATGTGGAAGTAAATAAGAGCAGAAGTGATCTCCAGAAATTCTCTTTGAAACACCAATTTACTGCTGGAAATGCAGCTGTGATATCCTTGTGGGTTTTTTGTAGAGGATCTAGGGGAGGGATGTGGGAGGAAGTCTCATTCTGCAAGAGTCTCCTTTAAAATAAAGACCACTTGGAGACATCTTTATGAGTATAGATTCTTAATTTTGCAGTATCTGATCAGTCATTCACAGGAAGTCAGTTTTGCTCTTCATGAGATTCAGCTGCTTACTGAAAGTTTAACTTTACAATGATGTGGTAAATAAGCACTTACTATAGATAAAGCTGTATTGACAGATTTTAGATGTGTTACTCTGTAAAGACAAAAGCCCATAGGCTTTATTCTCCTTGACGATAAGACACTTTGCTATATTGAAAATTTAGGAATAAATATTCAAATCACAGCCTTATTTTCCAGAACATAAACAGGGATGCTCATTAGAAATGCAATTATGAGATATGCTCAAATACTAACTCAACAGCTTTCATTTAGGCTAATAACTAAGCTTTGAAGGATGATTGTTTCTCATTGTACCACATTGCAGTTTGTTTCTGCTGTACTGGGTTTGTGTGTGTCTATGTTTGCGTATTACTTTCAGAAAGCTATGTTATGCTATTGAGCTTTTCTATTTTCAGCCTGTCTGCTGAACAAGTCTTTACTGTTGGTGTCTACTTTCAAAATCAATGAGATTTATACTTGCAGATTAAAAACATTTTAAAATATGCATAGACAATATAAGGTTCAATTATATGTTTGCGATGAGTGGAGCAATGTGTACACATAAATAAAACATAAAAGCTGCTTTGCTGTGTTTATCTAATGGTTCTGATTTATTTTGAAAATAATTAGAATTTGTGAGTCCATATTGGGATGTCTGAGATGCTATCACTGCAAACATATTTATGCTTCTATATATATACACCTGGTGTACATACATAACTTCTCTATCTGTTCACAGTGAGTTCCCAGTTTTTGGAAATGCAGAGAGTGTATAGGAATGATATGTGTAAAAAGAAAGGAAAGCAAATCTGCCTAGTGCTGTCATGTCCTGTATGTGAGCGCAGGGGATGTACAGACCCTGGTTCTCTGCTCTGCACTTCTTTGAATAATTGAAATGATCCTTCTGAGAATGCCTTGCTGGAGGTACATCTGCATGCTGTAGAAAATAGGCACCAGTACCCAAATGATTTTTCATCATCTAGAAGATCTCAAAGTGCATGTTCAGACCATGTAAGAGTCAGCCATGCCCTCTGCTCCCTCTGCTTTGTTGTGCAAGATTTGGAAGGTCTTGATGTCAGCCTTTCCAGAATGTGAGCCTTCCCCTATCCTTTCCTATTCCCAAGTACCTGATGGGTTAGACAACCATTAATCTTATTCTTAGCAATGTGGTACAAATATAGCGTTTTTGACGCAAGTCATTTTGCAATCTGTAGCATTTAATGGACAGACCTTGTTTTTTTTCCCTTTTAAATAGCACTGCCTGCTTTATCTGCTAGAGATAACACTTATGCTTTCTTAGGCTGTGGTAGAAGTAAACGACCCCAAAAGTAGATTCAGCCTTAGCACAAACACAAAGAATACAGAATATGCCTCTTATAAAGTTGTTCTTTCTCTCTTTTTCATACAATATCTTTGTAATTATATTTTAGACATTGTAGTATGTCATGGGATTAAGTTGTGGTGGAATATCCACATACGTTATTTGTAGGCTGAATCTGAATTGCAGCTTGAGGTTGAAAAGACTACTGCTGCACAAGCAGCTTTGTTTTACCAAATGATTACAAAAATGTGGCCTTTAGAAAGGTTATAGGGTCTTCGTACTCCCATCACCTGACATGAGTTCAGCTAAAAATTGGCTTGAAGTATTAGCTCATAATAGGCAAGATCCTTTGATGCTTTGTTAAGATTTCAAATTACCTTTAGCAGAGTACCATCTATTATTTTAATACTGTTCTCCAGCTTTCATTCTATCAGAGCTGGAGATAAAATACGAAGAGCCATGCATTCTTGCATTGCAATGGATGGGCAATCACCACTGATATTTTAACTGATGTATCCTAGGAGGAATATTCTCGTTAATATTGTAAAATCGAATGTGCTGTGCTGGTCATATCTCATCCACGAGATCTGCAAACCAGTAAAGCTTTATCGCCTTGCCAGTTTATGAGAAAGCCAGCTAAAATTCTTAAGTTAAATATTTCACTTAAAAACATTAAGTGCTGAAGTTTCATAATAGTGCATGTTCCTGTGTCTTTATCAATAAAGTCTATGGTGCAGTGGATAAGTATTTCTGCTTGCAGACAGGAGCTGTAAGAGGTTCCCATCACCTGTGTTCATTGTATCAACCAGGGGAAAACTTAGACTTCTGTCTGTCTTGCACACACCTGTACTGCCTTCATCAGGGGTGTGCAAATGAATCTCTGCGACATGCAGAGGGATAGGGGAGTTTTAAGCCCACCAGTGTGTGATGGACTGGCAGCACAGCCCAGGCTGCACAGCTCATCAGCTGCCATAGGGACTGATGGCTTCAAGGCAGTCTTCCCTCAAGATAAAGAAGGATCTTTATGTATCTAGAACTGGAAATAAGAATAAAAAGGTATAAATTAAAATTTGAATTTAATATTCCTGAATCAAGATATAGATAAACCAAGATAAATTCAAATGTAAGTAATAAAAATTAATCTACTTCAGAGAAGTGATAGCTTAGAAGTGATTTTTTCCATGATTGCACAAACTCAACTTTATGCCCAAAGAGAGATTTTCAAGCACAAATTGAGCGTGTATCTAAAAATCTTTGTCCATTGCAGTGCAAATTCAAATACTGATTTCTTGTGATTTTTTTTTTTTTTTTTAAGGAATGTTTGAAAACAAAAGAACTTCCAAAGTATGACAATTTACTGGAAAAAATAACAATTCAGATGGTAGCTGTTGGTCTTGCAAGCACAAATAATACCTGCAAACACAAAGAACCTATTTTTTATTATTGCGGGTGTGCTGTAACACAACAGCTAAGAAGTACTGAAGAACATGATGTCTTTTGATACACAGGGGAGCACATTTTTGTCTCTTAAAGGAGTAGCCTTAAATGTGTAGGAAGCTTTTGTGTCCAAGCTACAGCATATTCTGATACTTTTATTTAAGTAGTTCTCTAAAGGGTACTAAGTGAAAACACAGTTGAATTCCACTTGGGCCTCACCTATTTCTAAAACTGTGCAATATTGACAGTGGTGTTGAAATGCTGTTCTGCTTTCCTCAAAGGTGTTCTATTTTTGTACAAGCAGTACTGTGGGAGCTGTGCTTTCTGGTACAGCTTGGTCCAAAAGTTTGAATTAATTATTTTTAAGTGAAAGAAATGTTTTAAATTGGTTCAGAAACCCTGCTCAAAGGAGCTTGATTATAAAGGATGCTCTTTTCCCATGGAAAAGAATCATACAATCACAGTATGGTTTGGGCTGGAAGGGACCTTAAAGCTTGTCTGTATCCAACCCCACTGCTACAGGGACACTTTCACTAGAACAGGTTGCTCAGAGGGCCCTGGTCTAGTGGAAGGTGGACAGCCTGGAGCTGTAAATCTCAAAGCATTCAGTGAACTAAGTTATATCTATATTGCTGCTTTGTGACTTTGTTGGCTTCTCCATTTGCAGTAGGTCTTTGAGGAGGTGTTCTGTGGCTGCAGTGTTTGATATGAAGGTAATGTAGGTGCCCTTGCCTTAGGGACAAAAACTTGGAATTGCAGCCATACTTTATGCTACCCACTTTGCTCATGTACCTCCTCCTACTGGGTAATAGATAAGCCTGACTGATCTGACTTCTTTCTTTTTTTTTGTTTCTTTCCTTTGATTCAAGTGTCTTCTGGTGATGTAGGAGAGCCAGGAATTGACTCTGGTCAGGTGGGAGCAGGTTAAAACGCCTACAGGCATAGGGAATGAGAGAATCTAGCTCTGAGGGGGAAGCAGTGTCATGGAAGAGATTTTGATAAAATTTCATTTGTGTCTGTGTAGGAAGACAAGTGAGCCTGTAGATTCATTATAAATTGACTCAGTATAAGCATTTGTAGATATAAGCCACTTGGAATACATTTAGTGAAACCTGGGTATCTGTCTTTGTGTGCCTGAACACCTTAATGCACAGATTAGGCAAATGAAAGGGTTAATGATGAAAATATAAATGGTCAATCCTTATTCCACAATATGCAAACTTGAGACAGGTGCTGTGTCCTTATTTATCAGAAGGACAGTATTACTTACAGCCTCACAAGGAGATAACATGCTTATTTTTGTGCTATGACTAGATTTCATTAAAATTGTGGATCTTGGTTTCAAGTTATCTATCCAAGGATCTTTTATCCTTTAAAAGCTCAGAGATCACCTCCTATTCTGCAGCTATAAAATCCAAGCTATTCCATAAGTATTGTTGTCACACATAGACCTAGTTCTAGGCACAGATCATCAAGATGAAATATAGGGATATTTTATATTTATGTACACATCTCATTTTACTATGTGATTATAATGTTTTCCTTCCTGCTTTCTGAATTGATAAAGTGCTCCCATGAGCCATGTGGACAGTACTAATTGCTGTAATTATTGTTCCCTTAATTGCTACAATTATTTTCTTCAGGAGTACTTTCTTCTCCTAGAAGAGGAAGCGAGAGGCCTTGGAGGTACAGAAAATACTCCCAGCTTGCCAATATTATTCAGGATGTCTTTCAGCTTTAGTGCTGTGACAGTTACGCTGGTGACTAAGGTTTGATTTATGTACTTGGAAATGGGCTCTTTCATATGCTCTTTTCAGGTTTGAAATGAATTAAAAAAAACCCCAACAAACCCACATTAAATTAGAAGGCCAGTTATTTGAGAAAACCAAACTAGCATTGGAGATATTTGTTTCAGTAATGGATTGCGTCCATTCTAATATTGATAATCAAGGAGTTGTGAATTTTAAAAGGTCTTATTAACCAGAACCATCACTCTGGAAGGACGGGAGTACACTATGCTGCTCCATATTGTCAGGACGTCAGAGCAGTGTTGCATTGCTGTCAGAACAGCTCTGTTAAGGTCTATTACTGCACTGTTCAGTTACAGTAAGTCTTTTAATAGGACTGGCCTACCTTCTTAATTTCCATCCAATAATCTGCATGGAGCTTCTAAAGTGTATTCATTATGTGTTGAACCTGAGTCTATGCTGCACAGCAAGACAATTTAGTGAAATGAAATTACAGATAACTTCTCCCTGTAGTTTCCTGTGCTTTGTCCATCCATTACCCTTCCTGACACTACTTTATTCTCCTATCACTGTCGCTCTTGAATTAACTGATACTGAGAGGTCCACAAAGCAGTGACCTCATCCAGTCTTTCACTGGCGATTTCTCAAGCACATCTACAGCTTTTCCTAAGTATGGAATATTGCTATCCTACTTGGAAAAAAAAAAAAAAAAAAAAAAGAAGGAACTAACACAAGGCATGGGAGCTCTGACATAGGCCCTCGACTGTGGATGCTGAGCACTTTGACAATCTCTCCTTAAAGCTCTCCAGAAGCTATCAGGAAAAACCGGAAGCTATCAGGAGAACTGGCTACCCTGGATTTGGAGAAGGCTGAGGTTCTTAATGACTTCTTTGCCTCACTCTTCACCGGAAAATGCTCTGACCACACCACCCAGATCTTGGAAGGCAGATGCAGGGACAGTGAGAATGAAGACCTTGGGCCCACTGTAGGAGAGGATCTGGTTCGAGACCATCTGCAGGAACCTGAACATATAAAAGTCCATGGGACCTGATGAAATCCATCCGTGGGTCTTGAAGGAGCTGGAAAATGAGGTTGCTAAGCCACTGTCCATCATATGTGAAAAATCATGACAGTCAGGTGAAGTTCCCGATGACTGGAAAAAGGGAAATATAACCCCCATTTTCAAGAAGGGGAAAATGGATGAGCCGGGGAACTACAGACCAGTCAGCCTCACCTCTGTGCCTGGCAAAATCATGAAGCAGATTCTCCTGGAAGGCATGCTAAGGCACATGAAAAACAACAAGGTGATTGGTGGCAGCCAGCATGGCTTCACTAAAGGGAAATCCTGCCTGGTCAATTTGGTGGCCTTCTATGATGAGGCTATGGAACTGATGGACGGAAGTAGAGCAGTTGATGTCATCTCCCTGGACTTGTGCAAAGTGTTTGACACTGTCCCTGCATGATATCCTTATCTGCAAGTTGGAGAGACATCAATTTGATAGGTGGACCACTAGGTGGATAAAGAACTGGCTGGATGGCCGCATGCAAAGAGTAGTGCTCAATGGCTCAATGTCCAGCTGGAGACCAGTAATGAGTGGTGTCCCTCAGGGATCGGTGTTGGGACCGGTCTTGTTCAACCTCATTGTCGGTGACATGGACAGTGGGATTGGGTGTGCCCTCAGCAAGTTTGCCGATGACATCAAGCAGTGTGGTTCGGTTGATACTCTGGAGGGAAGGAACTGCCATCCAGAGGGACCTTGACATGCTTGTGAGATAGGCATGATGCCCACCTGATGAAATTTAACCATGCCAAGTGCAAGGTCCTACACCTGGGTCAGAGCAATCTCAGGCACAGCTCCAGGTTGGGCAGGGAAGAGATTCAGAGCAGCCCTGAGGAGAAGGACTTGGGGTGTTGTTTGATGAGAAAATGAGCATGAGCCAGCAGTGTGCGCTCACAGCCCAGAAAGGCAGCTGTATCAAAAGGAGCTGCATCCAAAGGAGCGTGACCAGCAGGGTCGAGGGAGGTGATCCTGCCTCTCTACTCTGCTCTCGTGAGACCTCACTTGGAGTACTGTGTGCAGTTCTGGTGTCCTCAACATCAAAAGGACATGGACATGGACCTGTTGGAACAAGTGCAGAGGAGGGCCACGAGGATGATTAGGGGACTGGAGCACCTCCCATATGAAGATAGGCTGAGGAAGTTGGGGCTGTTCAGCCTGGAGAAGAGAAGGCTGCATGGAGACCTCATAGCAGCCTTCCAGTATCTGAAGGGGACCTGTAGGGATGTTGGGGAGGGACTCTTCATTGGGGACTGTAGTGAGAGGACAAGGGGTAATAGAGTCAAACTTCAAGAGGGGAAGTTTAGATTGGATATGAGGAAGAAGTTCTTTACTGTTCGGGTGGTGAGGCACTGGAATGGGTTGCTCAGGGAAGTTATGAATGCTCCATTGCTGGTGGTGTTCAAGGCCGGGTTGGACAGAGCCTTGGGTGGCATGGTTTAGTGTGAGGTGTCCCTGCTCATGGCAGTGGTGTTGGAACTAGATGATCTTAAGGTCTTTTCCACCCCTAACTATTCTGTGATTTTAAAGCCGGTTTTGCTCCCTTTGTAGTGGCATGTTAATTGTTGTGGTCAAGTTGAAGTCATGATACTGGCAGGTAGCATAAGATGGAGCTCACACAGCACAGTGTGGTATGGTTTGGTGGCATGGCAGTTTGGATACTGGCAAAATTTGTGTACATGAATATTTAGTTGGTTTATTTTCTTAGTGCTTCTTTTTGCTGCTCTTGAAGATATTTCTGTTTTATTAAATTCTTTCTCCTTCTCCAGGCTCAGCCTCTCATTTGTATTTGCTGTTGTTTATATTTGTATTCCTGTACCTTATGAAATATCCATCCAATTCCTTTGTAGGTGATTGTGTTGATCCCTAATACATCATTACGGATTCACTGTGGGATAGCGTAAGAGAGGTGGTGAAGTGAGCAAACAGGACCATGTTTGAACACCGACGGCTTTCGTAATTAGTAAACAGTGAGAAAACAGAGGTGAACTGTAAATAGATTAATGGTTTTGAAATTTTCTGTTATACAAATGCTTTTCTTTCGATGTGCTGCTTTTGTTCAGTACTCAAAGGAATTTACTCTTTTCATGTAACTTTTGCATGTAGGAACAGGTTTTCTGTGTGTAAATACCTCATAGAACTATGGCAGAGCCGTAAAGGAATATTTTCTATTGCTCTTAAAATTGATTTAAATGACACATTTTTGTTAATTGTTTGCCTCATTTTCTTATTGTCAAGCATTTGATTATTGACTACAAAAACCAACTTAGAAATGCACTCCTAAGATTTCATCATAAAACACAATAAGGAGGGATTATCAGAGCACTTCAGAAGGGTTTATTCTCATCGTTACCTGAGACTGTTGGGGATGTTATTTCCTAGTCTTTTTAGAGCCCTAGAGCAAGACTGGCACTAATACCTGTTTTCATATGCACCTTTTGGGACAGAAACGGGGAACATGCTGCTAGATTGACATCTTGAGAAAATCAACCCAAAGCTAGAGATTTAGCAGTGTTTAGTTTTTGGAAGGGCTGGCAAGTGGGAGAACAAAAGGCAGAGATGATGTTCATTATATATACCCCCATGTCTAGTAGGTTGTTGGTGTGCCACGAGGCCACTGGCTGCTGCTGGGCAGGCGAGACCTGAGGCCATTGCACCTCCCACAGATGTCATCTCCTTGATGAAACAGAGTGAACTCTAATTCTCCCTTCAGCCTTGCTGGAAACCAGCAGGAAGTTTCATTTCTATTATCTTCGCAAGCTTTTAGTCATAATCTGATCTTATTTTGTCTATCAGGTAAACTTTTCCTCCTGTTTGGAATAGTGAAAATGAAGCAAGTGAAGAGGTTTGCCTATAGAAAACAGCTAGTCAGGAACTTCAAATATTTTTAATTCAAGGCAATGAAAACCGTTATATGCAGTTTCCAGGATGCTGAAGCTGTTTGTTATGCAATTTGAAATGTAAATGGTGAACAAAGAGTAGTTGCACTAACTGATGATTAAATCCTGACATGATAAATTTCTACATGAATAAAATCCGAGACCTAAACAGATTCGAGATTTTCAGTCATCCATCAGTTTGCAGCAAAAAGTTTTGCAGCCAAGTGAAAAGTCTTCAGACATCTTAGTTTTGTAAAGTTAAGGATATTGGCAGGATTCTGCAGTCTGTGTAGACTGACATTGACTGGTAAATGAGTGCAAGAGGCTTTATCAAAGTGGGGTGGGTTTTTTCTATTGTCAGGAGATCATATCAGTAAAACTTAATAGGAAATGGAAGTTAAAAATGCAGCAAACTGTGAACTGAATATTACCCTAGTGGGAGCTCATTAATATCTCAATAGGTATACTCATGCATTATCTTAATTGCACATGGTCCTTAGGGAAATTGCCTTTACTGAAGGTAGAAAACTACTGTCACTTGGTGAGTTGGGTTCAGGTGCACTATTTTATTAATCTTTTAATAAGTTACTGAGGAGATGCAGCCTAACTCAGTCACATTTGAAGTAGCCTAGTAGCAGTAATTATTTTTATGGTTGCTCTGATTTGTGGGGCTCTTGGCTGTGCAAGTGAATTTGCAGGCAGAGTGAGGCAGAGGTGATGAGGGTGTGGGCAGGAAGCACAATGTTTCTGGCAGTAATTGCAGCTTCAGAGAGTTAGTTTGTCTTCTGGCACTGGGTCTCTTGCATGCTTCCAGTTGAGACACTTGTCTATTAACAAGGAGCTCACCACTTTTTGTTTTGCTTGAAAAGAGGATCTATTGGAGGGTGAGACAAGGAGGATACAGGATGAGACAATAATACAAAAAAAGTTTGAAATGAAGAAGTGGAACAAGTTTGTATTTTAGTGGCTTTTTACTCTGAGATGCGCAGTTCCAACTTCTGATGCTGAAAGATATTTGATGTTGCAAAAAATAACTTAGGAGAGACAATTGTTATGTTTTCTGCCATGGTCTTTGGTACAGCTGCTCTCAGTCAGACCCTGCTTTCCAAGTGAGGCAACAAAGTGTGGGCCAGAGAGACCTTTCCATTCCCAGAAGAAAATGAAGTAAATGAAGAATAATGCTCAGTTGTAAAAATAAATTAACATTAATTAATCACTGAATAATGCAGTGTTCCCAGCATTAAGCATTCACTCTTACTGTAATAAGATTATCAGCCAGGCAGATGATATGTAAAACTCCTGAGTGTGATGTTTGTCATAGTCTTGTAAACATGAAGGCTGTCTTCAGGAGGATCTGCCTCCCATACCAGTGATCTGCTTATTCATCTGCCAATACCTGAGTGCCCTTCTGAAAGCTCCAGCTACAACTGTGTCTTGTTATGGTGGTGAAGGCTCTAGCTGCTGTGCAGGTCACAGAGGAAGACCACAGGCTTTTCTCACTCACAGCTTTGCTGTGTAAAGGCCAGAGGGATTTTTATTCCCATGCTTTATGGAACACAACTCTTCTGCAAGGTGTTAGAGTCATTTGGAAAGCAGACTGAAATTCCCTAGAGCTTTTTGATGTTTCAGGCATGTTTCAGAATGGAAAATAGGAAAAATGTGATGGAAGAGAGAGCTTGCTTCTTTAAACCAAAGTTTTGAATGTGAGATAGTGATGACAAATAACAGATTTTACCAAAATGGAAGAAAAAATGAATCAGTTGAGAGATGAAAAATATTTATCGGGTTAATTAAAAAAAAAAAACAACAAACAAAACCCCTAAAACTGAACAACCTCCTCATTTAAAATCCTCTGTGCTGTGATCCTGACATTAAGTCACTGTAGTGCTTGCTGGGTTTGTTGATGTCCCAGTTATTTCCAGTAGAATGAGATCTCTAACTGGACCCTTGCAGGACAAAAAGAATAATTAAGTATGGCTTAAGAGGAGCCATATGTTTAAAAACTTGTAAAAATGCAGAAAGCTATTGGGAAAGGGGAATGCCAATCTTTTTATTTAGGTGCTGTTTAGTGTGTAAGTTGGGTGAAGTGGATAAACTTACAGGTATTTGTGTGGTTTGAACATGGTGCAGGATAGTCAGTACTGTCATAGGGCTTTGGTTCACAAACCCGAGCCTTAGCAACAGCTTTCAAAACCAAAACTGGCAGTGATTGGCAAATCTTGAGAGGACATTTAGGGGATGCACTAAGTAGCAGTAGGACTATGTTTAAGATTTTTTACTGCTCAGGCTTCCTTGGCATTGTACTGTGGCTTGTTCTGCCTTGCTCTCATTCATCTTGTGTCTTCACGTGAACAAGGGACTGCTTGTTCCAGGGCTGATCATTCAGCACCTTGCAGCAGTGCTAAAGGTTTTACACACTGATCAGAGTGGAGAAGAGTTGGTTATTAAATGTGCATATATTTAATTCTGACTTTATGCAGGTAGCTTTACTAAGGCTTTTCTGTGCCTTTGAATCTGAAATCCAGTTTGTGTGCATCTAGCCACTGCCCTCCTGGACCCCCAGGATAGGAGGTTGGTTTGCATGGTGGGAGGCTGGGGTGGCTCCAGTCTACTGTCCCGATGAGGAGGCCTGACTGGCCTCTAGAAGCACTAGCTCATGTTTGAGAGACATGGACCAAGGGAATGAATTCCATCATCAGAGAGAATCAAATGACAGTCCTTCTTGTTCTCCTTTGGTCCCCGCCCACGCTTCTTGCATGGTGAACCCATCTGGATTGTCTTTGGGATCAGAGAATGGTGGCATTTGGCCAGCTCGGGGTTGAGTCTTGAACTGGATCAATCCATTTTTATTTTGAAGTCTGCTTCAATGTTCATATAAGCTGAAGGCGCATGGCTGTGAGCTTACCTGGTGAGCAGCAGTGGTGTGTGCTGTCTTCTGGCTATGGTCTGATGAGCAGAAGCCCTGCGAAGGGATCTCGTGGAGGAGAGGATGCCTAGCCATTGAGATTTGCCTGGAATTAGCATGATGATGTGTTTTTCAAACTAAAGTCACTCTTAGTAAACACAAAACAGTGATGTGAAGGAGCATATGGTGTGAAGTGCGGGAGAAAGGTTTCCTGCTGAGTCTGTGGGAGGTTTGTCCACATCCAATCGGATGTGAATGTTAAACGGAAGAGACGAAGAAATGCTGAATTATTAGAGTTTAGCTGATGCAAACAGATGTTCTGTTGGGACATCTGGGATGCCGCCTGCGTGCACAGGAAAACATGTGGGAAGGGAAAATGTCTTTTGTAGGTGTCTGCAGCGTGATGGACAAAGTTGAACATGACATACTGGGCAAAGTTAAAGTCTAATAGCTCCAGTTTATATTGTACCTAGTTAAGGACTTTTCTCCCCATATTCAGACAAAATCTTATGATAATTCTACTCATATATATAACTTTATCTTACTTAACCTGTAAAGAATATTGGTAAAGAAAAAATAAATGTATGCTTTTTATACTGCAAGTGATCAAAACAGCCAGAAGTGGTTAATGTTTTATTGACAGAAAAAAGACTAAAAAACCCCCAAAAGTTCCCCTAAGTAATATAAGCAGTAGAGCAAATTCTGTAGAAGCCTTGCTTTTTGTAAAAGGGCTGAATATGTTCCTTTTGATTTTCAGTTGAAAAAACAGTTGTTGGCAAGTTGGAATACAAACATAGTTGCCATAGATTAAAAAAAAATCATATTTCATCTTTTATTTATAATTGAAAAAAACCTTAGCACTTGGCTATCTCTGTAAGGTTCTTTGTGTGGGATTGTATGTTGTTTACTGGATGCTTGTCTAATTAAGACTAGGTAAACAGCACCCAGAAAGTCAGCCTGGTGAACTGTTCCACTTAATACAATACTATCCAATGAATAGATGAATTAAGGTGATAAGCAGCTGAGCAAGCTGCGCTAACTGCTTTGTACAGATGAGATGAGTGTGATCCTAAAATGTCATCATTTATTAAATCAGCAATTGTAGGCCCAGACAAATTAAGAATTAAGCTTGTTTTTGATGGTCAGGGTGCTCCGCATTTTCTGACTGCAACTGCAGTAGCTGGTGTTAGCTGAAAGTCATCCCTAAGGTAGATTAAAAATAAAGAATCTCTGATAAATTGATGTAATTGATCTGTTTGTCTTTGACAGTGGTCTCCAAGCTTTGCTGGCCTGTAGGCGAAATACTGAGCAAGTAAATCATGTACTAGTGGTCAACACCATGCTGTGTTCGTCCCGGCAGCCTCAATTTTAACTTTTTTAATTTTCTGTGACTCAAGCACTGAGAGATCTTGCTGGCAACATGCTGTCTGCAAGCCACTGATCTAAAATAAATCTGACAAGGCTTTTTGGACAACTGCTGTCTTGCATTAAAAACCTGGAGTGTCTCAGCTTTCAGCTTGATTAGCCACCTTTATGGTTGTAAAACCAGTGGCCTGCAGAGGAGTGACACGACACATCCTAAGGAAAGACCATGCCAAGTGACGGGGATTCAGTTTTCCAACATCCGCGGTGACAACCCGAGCACCCACTTGAAGTTTTAGTGTTTGGGTTTAATAATTCATAGCAAGTAAGTGTGGCACTGTGCCAGGGACCTGATTCAGCAAGCTCTCTGCACAGGGATCCCTCCAGTGAAGGGCTTTGAACAAAGCTGCGAGACATGACTCGCTCTAGGCTGATGCAGAATGAAGCCAAGCAGGTCTTAAGTCCTGTGCTATAGTTTGATGTGGTTTATAATAAAACAGTACCTTTAGAAACAGGAATGTGTCTCAACAAATGTTGGGGTATTTAATAATTTTATATGGTTTGGATAAGCTCACTTATCTGCAGGGTCTTCAGCAGCAATTTAGCTTTCCAGGTCTGCTTTTACTCTGCTGTAGTAGTTGTGCATACAGATGTACAGATGTAGTGTGTATTCTGCGGCAGTGCTGTGTTTGCTCTCATCTGCTGCTGAACTCTGTGGGAGCTGAAGGTGCTGAACCCTTTGTAGCATTGAGCCTGGGGAAATATGTTTATACTTCTGAGAAGGTAGGAGAGCTAATAAATACCTGTAGGAACACTGTGCAGAGACAGAATATGAGAATGCAGAAGATGCTTGTACTGAGGCATGAAATACTGACCTTTCTGCAGCCCAGAAGTCTCAAATCATTATATAGGATAATGTTTGTTTATATTGCAAATCTTGTTTTTTTCCTCCTTGGCATCTCAGGTGAGAACTGTGGCATGTTCCTTAATGTAAGGAGCAGTCCCAGACTGTTATTTAAATAGCTGTGTGATGGGTTTGGGAATTAACATACTGTCAGCTAGGTAACTGCTTAGGGACCTTTGTTACCCAGGAGAAAATAGCCCTGAACAAATAATCTGGTCTCTCCGGTTATAAAAAGTAAGTGTCAATCTCTTTCATCCTCTTCTGTGAGAAGGAAGAACAATGGCTTGTTTGTCATGGGCAGGCAGAGTTATAGGACAGAGCTGAAACATGACCAGGTTGTCTTTGTGGAGCAGAGATGTCCATGCTCACCAATCTTTGTGACTGTTCTTCATCAGAAAGAATAAAAAATAAACATTCTTTTTTTTTTTTTCAATCTGGAGTTGCATTTAATGTTGAAGAGCTTCTCCTTGCTCCAAAAATGGATGTAGGATCCTTCTGGCTTTCAGCTGAAATGACAGATACAGATTTAAACTGGGTTACATTCAGGATCCCAAATAACCTGATATTCTTAAAACCAAACCACCAATAAAAAGGATGTAGTGAGAAGAATGGTTTGTGTGTGCTGTATTTAATTAAGTTTACCTGAAAGGATGAAACTGTGGATGTGCATATATACAGTTGTTTCAACTGATCAGTGATTTTTATGGGGTTTTTTGGTGTAACTTTAAGTCAATGAAAAGATTGTTTCTTTTTCTTGTACACTATAAAGGAACATGGTGGAGAAATGTAGATGGAGACAGTGAAGATGAACTCAGGCTTAGCTGAAGCTAACTGCTTTAGCGAACTACTGCAAGAAATGCAATAAGTATATGAATATGTATATTTATCAGAAATTATTTTTTTCTACAGATCCCACAAATCAGTTATGCCTCAACTGCACCAGAGTTGAGTGATGACAGGCGCTATGATTTCTTCTCACGTGTGGTTCCTCCCGATTCCTTCCAAGCACAAGCAATGGTGGACATTGTGAAAGCTTTGGGATGGAATTATGTGTCCACTTTGGCATCTGAAGGGAATTATGGAGAAAAAGGAGTCGAGTCCTTCATGCAAATTTCCAGAGAGGCAGGTAGGCAATGCCCGTCCTCCCTCCAGAAAATCCAGAAGTAATGAATGTTATTTTGTACTAAATGTTATATTATTTTTCTAGAACGTATATTTGACCCTGAAGTTGCTCCAGTTCTTTGCAATCCTCTTTACTGGCTCCTAGACACTTTCATTCCAAAATAGCCTTGGAGTTTCAGAGAGTTTGAAACCTTAGTAGTTTTCAATCATTACTGGAGGAAATAGAAAACCTTGAGTATTATCAAGCTCCAACTATTCCACTGGATGACATTATGTTATGTTTACATGGGTAGAAGACAGATTGTAAAATGCTGAGCTTTTATCTCTCTACAGCTAGAAATCTGTGAAGACTGCTTGTTACCAGATACTGACTTGTGTCATACTATTGCTGTTCATATTTCAGATTGCTGCCTGGTTTGTATTGCTTTTCTTTAGCATTTTTCTTGACCAATTCAGTTGAGAAAATCCATAATCTTTCATTTGAAGGCCCAAAGGATTACTGGTCTGGGATATAGAGGCAACAAACTCAGTGGTGTGGTGTGATGCACATCAGACATTTGGTGTGATGCATCACGTTTTTCTTGTTACTGTTTTCATTTGATGGTGTCCCAAGAAGGCCAGACCGTGTTGGATAATGTTGCTTGCCAGTTAGAGATTTTCCAAGAGGATGAGGAAATGCTGTTTCTTGCCCTGGGTCAGGCTTATCGTATTGAGTTGAGCCTTCATAATTTCGTTGACAGGAATTTCCAATCCTATAGCTTGCTTTCCTGTTCCACTGCAAAACATAGAGGAGTCCTGTCCTGAAGGTGTGACTGCTTTGTCAGTGTGCTCATCCCCTTATCCCCATTACTTTTTCTTCAAGATAAATAGTTCTGAGTTTCTCCAGAGATGCCAGAGCGTGGGAGGACTTTAGATGGCACTTCAGGGAATAGGGGTATAAATCCTTGGGAAACTGATTTCCTATCCAGAATCATAAATGTTTGGAAATTGAATCATTTAAAGTTGATTCCTCCTCTGGTGAGGAAAAATAAGCAGATGATGTCATTCGTTATTAGTGATACATGCAAGGCCCATCTCCAGAAGCCTTCAATGATATATCCTTATTGGGAACCCATCATCATTGTACAAAAAATTTCCATTGTGAACTCTCAGGTCTCCCATCAGTAACTGCCTTGGTGTTTTGTTAAATACAAACAGCACAACAGAATCCACAATTCCCTTGCTGAATTAGTAAATAACCAGCCAGATCAGTGAGTGCATGGAAGTAAAGGACTGGGGCTCTCCAGGTGTTGCTCTGAAGCAGCCGTCAGAGGTTTCCATCTCCTTGGTTGCTGCAAAGCTGGTACCACAGCATGCAGTCTGCTTTTGCAAATACTCTGTGCTATCAGCAGGGTGGAGCATCGGCATGCTCCCAAATTGCCAGGGTGCAGCCGATGGATCTCTTTTGGCAGCTTTATCCAAGGACTGAGCAGAGAAGACGACTGCACTTTTTAAAAGAAAGGGGTTTAGAGAGGCGAATCCGGAATTATTTCATTATATTGGTATCACAGAAAGAACCTATATTTGCATAAATTTGTCTGTTCGTTTGAATGCATATTTATGTGGTATTAAAGAAAATGGTTCTTGGTTTAATACCACAGAAAGTGACAAATACCAGTGTTCATTATAATTTAAAATTGACTTTATTTGCAAATATCCACTGTTGCAAAATCATATCAGAAATGTTCTTTCTAAGTCAAGGACGATCTCTAGCTGAATAATACTGAATCATTTTATAGATCTTCTGTAGAATTTAATTAATGACAGGAGCTGATCATGTAGTCAGCATGTAATTCAGTGTCCATCATGAAATATATAGCATAAAACCAAAAGAATATCCTGCTTAAACTAGCTTCACGTGCAGGTGATATAGGTCACACCTGCAAGATTAAGACGGTAACAGTTATAGTGCGTAAACTCTTTCCTGTATGCAACCTGCCTTGTCTGGAAACTGGAATAATCCAATGCTTGGTGCAGCAGCTTTTTCTCCTTAGGGCTGCACTGGTGTTTTTAGGTTACACAGATGAAGCTTAGGTGAAGTTTTGAAGGGATTTAATACCTGTCAACAAGTTCCCTGGGTTTTTCAAGCTCCAGGAAGTGTAAGAAGATGCTGTTGTCTAGATGTTTAATGGAGCCACACTGTCTGGAGATACAGGTCCTGACCTTGATCCCCTATGAGGAAATGGCACTGTCCCCCTCAACTTCAGGGGTGGTTGTGACCATCTCTCAGATGCTGTTTTGGGGAGTCTTGTTGCAATGGGATTTGCCTGTGCTCTGGGAGAGATGGTATTGAGGGTGCAATGGTTTGGGGTTGTTTTCCTGCTGCCTGATGTGGCTGTGTCTCCTTGGGGATATTTTATGCAAAAGAAATAATTAAGCAGTCTGTCAGGTGGCTGCTGCAGTATCAGGTTTGGAAAGAACCTCCTGATGAAGCAATAAACAGCAATAATTACACTGACTCATGGCTGTGGTATAGTTAGTAGCTGCTTGATCTGTCTATGTAAACCCATTTGAATAGTACAGAGCCATGTGTCTGAATGCATGAAGTGAACAGTCTGCTCTAATGAGAAACAGAAGGGACAAGAGGCTTCACAAGGTAGAGAAATATTACCAAGATCAGTTGCATTTTGAGTATTAAATATATTTAGATGGGTTCAAGTATATGTGGCCTGACTGAGGTGTGTAATTATGCAGTATCTTTGCAAAAGATACACAGTCAAGCATGGCAATGTGTGCTGTGCTGTTACAACACTGCAGGGGTTGGAGAAGGGATGGGGTGGTGATCCTGTTGCTGCCATGTGAGTAGATTAATGTGGTGCTTGGGATGCCAATCAACATTCTCACTAATTGGAAAACCTATGCCAGAAACAACAAAAATCCAACACTGTTGGGAGGAAGTTTTTTTCTCTAGTTAAAATATCCAGTTCTCCTGGAAATCAGTGATACTGTGGATTATCTCTTCTTCCCAGCTCAGAGGGCATATTTGGTGTACCCTGCGGTGATGTGGGGAGGAAGGAGGACAGGAGAGGGGTTTAAGTGTAATGCATGGTTTACCTCATTTCCCAGTTAGCTGAGGCATATAATGCCCATCAGGAGGAGTTGTGCGATGCTTACAGCATTATCTGCTTGATTTGTGTGTAGGCTTTGGTCTTGCTCAGGGTTTGGATGCTGGGTGGATTGCCCCAGCTCAAAGCAGACATCAAAACCTAGCAAGGCTGCAGAGAGACCTCGCAAAAACACCTGCAAGCAGACTTGCTGCTTCCCTGCTGTCAAATATGGGAGCCCAGCATGTAAGTAAATACATAATCAAAGTAGTAGTAGGATGAGCTCTGTAGCCTGGTACAAATGAGGAAATGCAAGAGATGCATATACAGCTCCAAGCTCCTTTTAGTCCTTGCTTCCCCATGCTGCCTGGGTTGCAACAAGACGATGCAGTGCTGGCTGCAGTTTGCTCTTTGAGATCTTTGCTGGCTGTAAGGGTCACTGAAGTGGTATGAATCCTGCCGCTATCTTTGAGTGGATGGAACAACAGAGCCGGGAGAGGTGTCAGAGCAGAGGTGCGTATCTCCCCTGTGATAATGTGGCCGTTAGGACCAAGTACATCTGCCCGGAGCAGGAACAGCCCCTGAGCAGAAGTAATTAGTCAAAGTTTGAGACACACCAGCAATAAGCAGTCCTAATGAGCTGTCAAACAATTGCCTTGTATCTTATAATCCATGTGTTTTGATAGAAAGGAAGGTTTAGTCTATAGATACCAGCACGTTTACAATCTTTGGCCTTGAATCTGTAGCAAGTTAATTATCCTAAATTCAGTATTTTATCCAAACTTGTTTCTACTCACCCTCACAATTTGTAAGATCTTGGTTGAATCAGGAACTGCTATCCCTGCTTAGTTTTCAAATATGCTTTAGCATATAAAGACTGCTTGATCCTTTGAGTTAATTCTTCACAAAGTGACTTTTATTATGAGTACTTCAAGCAAGTTTGAATATGTCATTGTGGCAGGAGATGAAGATTAGAAGCATGCTCTGCAGTCTTTGGGATTAATAAATTAGGGGAATGGTCTAATTATGGAAAATCTAAAGGACAATTTCAGATTATTAATGAAACTACTGAATACTTGAATTTCAAAGATTAATTCATCTTTGATTTTTTTTTTAAGATTAATCTGTACCAGAAGGTTAATTGCTATCTGTAAGAAATATATATATTGAAGTCATTAGCAAAAAACCACTTGAATGCCTCCTAACAGATAAATGAAAGATCTAATATGCATTTATTAATCTTTTTCTCTCCAAAAATTGCCCATTTTCACAGATGAGTACACTAGCTGCTTTGCTTGTGGAGACTTTGACGCTCACTCCACAGGCTGCAGCACAAATGGTATAAAGGAAAGGATTCCAGATCTGCCATCCCATATGCCTGCTGCCTTTTACCTCTTTCTTCTGCTTTTCTATTGCTCTCTTGTCCAACTTAATCTCAGAAATAAGTATTTCTGCTCAACTAGGCTGATTTTGAGCACAGCTCTGCTTGAACCAGACCTGCTGTTGTACAAAGCATCTTGTCAGTAACAGAGTATCTCAGTCTGAGAGTATCTACAATCAGAGTATCTACAAACCAAGTATTAGTTTTGATGACAAAGTTCTCAAACATTGGAAAGGACTGGGAAAGAAAAATGCTAGAAAAGCATGCCTTCTTTCTCTCTGTACTAAAGAAATGGTGAGATGAGATTAAAGCTTGCGTACCAGCGTGCTGGTATGATTATATATACTGAAGTTTCTTCTGAAGACTTTTAGTTGCAGTGTTGTATTTGTTAAAGCACCATCATCACCTTGACAGAACAACTAGCAGAGTAAAGTTTAATCCTCTTCAGCATAGGAAGCACAACTCTTGTGGCAGTCTCTTTATCGCCTTTTCTCCTTTTGTTCTGCTGAAGGATTTTAAAGATATTTTTCTTTACTTCTCTGTCTCCGTGATCCACAAGTGCTGTGCAGACATCTGTTACGTAAGGTTGGGAACATCTGTATGCAGCAGGGACGGCCTAGATGCACAGGCTGCGGGAGCTGCATTTGCTCAGAAACGGAAGAAACATCAAGAAACATTTATTGTCAAGGCAAAGATGAGGTCCTTGAAGTTTTGAATCCTTCTCCTTATCCTTATAAGTAGATTTTTTTTTCCCAGCAGTGATACTGAATACTATTTCTGTACTCTTCCTCAATATAATTTTAAATTTGTTCTTTATCCTGCTTTTCCCAGCTTTATATTTGTTAGTAAAAACTATGTGTACACACACTGATGTACCTGAGAGATGCACTGCCCCTATATCTAACAAGCATCACTCTAGCATAATCAGATGAACCACTTTTCTGCTTGTGGTTAAAATCTGTTCATTAAATGGTATAATCTCCTGAATCATTGGTTTCTTTACAAATTGGCTTAATACAATGAATTACCCCCTACAGAAATTATTCTTGGTGGGTTTGCTATCTGTAGCAAAGACTGTTATAAGCTCCTTTATCCACCTAAATATGAAAATATGTCAGCTTTTCCTAAAGGTTTGAAATCTGTTTCCTACACTTGTGTGTTTCTAAAGATCTGAATCTTTTAATTTGGGTTCTTGGTGATCTGGATCATCTCATGGTACTTCCTATGAAATCGTCAGTGTGGCATATTGTAATATGGTGCTCTAATTTCGTATGTATCTTCTGCGGAAGCTGACACTTAAAAGCTAAGAGCTGCTCTGTCATCCCTCAGTGATTCACACAACATTTCTGTAGGTTCCTGTAGGTCTCTTCAGCTGCCTGCTATGATCCTGAATCTGCATTTTTGTAAAGAACTTCATTTTTATGCCGTCTGTTGGGAATTCCATTAGCACACAAATTAGTGCTAGATAACATGAGAGAGTTAAATCATTGCTACGTGGGAATTGTACAACTGTCTGTGTTTTAAGAAGGGAGAGGAGACTAATTGTCTGTAGTCTCAAATGGAGTACTGTTTCCTATTGCCAAGGAGAAAATCCTGATTTTTTTTTTTTTGTCTTACATTCTGCTGTTAATGAAACATCTTTCTGCTTGATCCACTAAAGCCCTACTTGAATGGGTTTAGAGTGCTCATTACAGAAGGCAGTCACTACAACATAACCCAAGGTGAAAAGAATCGCAAAAATGTGAAGGGAAAGTGAAAAAAGTGAGTGAAGCCACTGTGATGCACTGTGGTGGGCGGAGATTGCACTGACTGTGTTTGTTAACAAATACTTGTGATTTATTAGTGAAGTTTTGTACAACATACTGGCAACAAGTGATACCACACATCATCCAGTGATGCCCAGAAGTTATGATCTATGATTTCTGTTCTTTGTGGCAGCTCACAGAACCCAACTTTTAACAGAATCACTGTTCATTTGAATGAGTCACTGTTTTGGAAGAAGATGGGCTAAGGTGTTGTGCTGTCCACTGTAATAACTGTTTATTTTGCTGGAAGAACCATGTTTTGCAAACTTTGTTCATTGCATCTCTCTCTGCTGTAACCCAAGAGGCAGAAGCCACATACAGCATTTCAGTTAGAACAAACAGCTGAGCTTGCAGGATGACAATATAGATCTGTAAGTATGTTTTTGAAGCCCAGTCCAAAAGCCAGCTGTAGAAAACCCCAGGTATTGTCAAAGTGGTGTTTGTCATGTATCTTGGCTCTTGGGAGGCTCTCACACACTAGTGTTTTTTTGAAATTTGAGGGTATAGAGTGTGGTCCAAGTCTTATGGAGTTTTCCCAGTGAATTACTGGCCCTGCAGATCCCTCCTGGTGCTTTATTGCCTGGTGGGCAGCTTAGTGTCTGCAGGAGGAGATGGAGGTCTTTGGGGGATGGAGAAGCAGCAGCACAGTATTGCTCCTTCATCTTTGGTTGTATTAAGTGATTAGACTTTCCAATTGGAATGTCCTTTATTCATTTTCTTGGGAGCCTGTTTTCTGGATCAAATACAGCAAAAATAAATATTTAAACAACTAATGAAACCAAGCCATTTATATCTGAGCAATTCAACTGGTTTCCATTTTTTTCTGTTTTTCTCAAATATTCATGCATCTGTCTTTTTGGTGTACAGTGATGTTATTTTAAATAGCAATGTTAGGAAATCTATTACTTGTCATTCCTAAGTTTTGTCAGATAACAAATGTTTTGCCATTTCAGAAAAAAAGTCAAGAAAAATAGCTTTCTAAAGTTGAACCAACTTGTGTTGTATGCTGCAGTCTGTCAGGTTTAATAGTATTTCCTTTTAATTGTAACTGATCTAGTAGAAGATGCACTGGGCTTGTTCCTCGAGGGTATTTTGGTTTGCATTTAGAGTTCAGTTGTATACATCTGATCATGGAAAAGAAAGGGACAAAGCATGTCTCTGCAAAGTAAATCTGTTACTCTGTGTGCATGGTCTATGCTGCTGTGGCTTTTTTTATAACCTGTGAGAAGTGACGTCATTCAGAGGAGTGAATGAGTCATGTCCTTAGGTGATGGTTGGACTTCTGACCTCCCTGTGATATTGGGTGAAACTCATTAAATGCCTGGCTTGGATGCTGAGAATCCCTTTAGGTGCCTGCCTGTATTTTTAGGTTATCAAAACATTTTGAATGCAATCTTAATCTCTTTAGCAAGTCATCTTCCTACCTAAGACATAACAGATGTCCTAAGTTAGTTGGCTCTGTTCCCTGTGCAGTAACCAAGAGTGATGAGATTGGAGTTGCCCTTTTGAAGCATCTATTTCTCTCTTTTGACTACACAGGGGGTGCAGGCACCAAATATAGGCATGTCACTAAAGCATTTGAGTAAAAAAAAATTCCAGTCATTGGTATGTATATGATATGTGTATTTTCCTATCTTTTTGTCATCACTGGAAGATAATTACCTGGTGGAGATTTGTAGGGTTGTTACAATCTCGTTCAGGAGAGCAATGAAGCTGATGGGCTTTGGAGCACATGGATTGGTTACCTACCTGATGGTGCGGCAGCATCAGATGCCTGCCTGCCCAAACAGTGATACAGTCCTGTGATGGAACAAGAAGGGGTCAGAGTAATTCCTCCTTCTCAAATAGATTAATGAAAAATTATTAAGATAGAATTGGGGAAGAAGGAAAGAGGTAAAGATACGACATGATTACCTTCACGTCTGCTCATGTGAAATCCAAGACAAGATACATGATACATGCAGAAACTTGCACTCTGTCCTCCAGAAGGATGTCACACAGGGTGTTCTTGGCTAAGTGTTCTTGGATAGCTGTAACAGACTGCTCTTGCAGTCATAGCATAACTCACTTTAATGATGAATATCTGTTTTTTTATGGCATTTATTGAACATGTGGTCATGTGAAATGTGTCAGGTGGATCAGCTCGCAAAAAGCAATTGGTGAAGTCCTTGCTATTTCAAAGGAGACAAATACATTGTTGAGTCTTTATTTTTATGAGACAAGTTGCACATCCCGGGGGTATGCTCCTGGATTTTGCAACGTGCATGTGCCAGGATGCAGAAGTGAAGTAGTTGGCTTGATGCAGGTTTGGTTGAGGTATGCATTCCAATCCAGTTTTGGGAGGTTTTGGTTGGTTGGTTTGCTTGTGGGTTTTTTTCCTGATGTGGTTATGGTTTTTTTTGGTTGGTTGGTTTGTTTAGGTTTTGTTTTCACTTGTTCTTTGGCAGGTTTTCTGCATCTCAAGGGTAATGTGTTTCTCCTGGTAAAGATAGCAGTATGGAGCAATATGGAACAGAATCAGAGAAGCAAGAACATTTGTGAGTGTTCTGCATCCATCTTCTGCTGTGAAGAACAGAAATTAAACCAAAAGCCCGGCAGCATATTAGGGAATGGATAAATGGACAAAAAGTATGTTAATATGCATTCGGAAGGTTGAGGGGAACATTCTGTTGAGTGCAAAAGCTGATTTAGGGAGAAATAGGGGAAAAGAAGAGTCCAGATTTACTGAACAATAAAAGGAAGGAACAGGTTTGTGGAAGCAGCAAGACAAGTATTATGATTAGAAGGAAAGATGAAAAGCTGCAAGATGAAGGTCGAAAGAAGTGATTGGGGCTGCCAAGATTGAGCCATGGCGGGGGAAAATATATCTGTGAATAGAGAAGATAGCTGCTGTAGAGGGTAGAAAATCGCATTTGTTTCACAAAAAAAATAATGGTTTCAGAAACAGAATTGACTTTGGTTGTGAAAACTTAAAAACTGGAAGATGAGACAAAAATTCTTCCCCAAAGTCCCTTTTTTTCTACTGTGGATGTTGAAACCAGACTTCCTAGACTACTGCATCTGAGAGCCTTTGCTCTTCGCTACATTTTTTTCCTGCCTTCCAGCCTATTCGGGGGGGAGAAGTGGAGCCTGTGAATCCTGGCTCCCATTTCGCTGACGCCTACAGTGCCTATTCCAGTGTGTGGTGCAAAGCATCTTGTCAGTTTTCCTGGAGGAATAAAATGAATTTCATAAAAACCTTCTGGAGAGGAAGCCCCTGCTGTCATTTTGACTTTCCCCATGGAAAATAGAAATATTGTGATTACAGTGAGGTTTTCCCATGGGATATGTCTGGTTTGCAAAGTAGGGTGAATTTTTTGGAACTTCATTTGGGACCAGCTCTAAATGCATTTCTGCATCAGAAGGGTAATATATAATCAAATGCAGTAAGTTATTCCAGTCTCTGTCCCTGAAATCCTACATCCCAGGAGGAAATACAAAGTATTGCCTCATCTTGTACCTTCCATACTTCACAGTCCCTTTTCACTTTGTGCTAATGCAAGGAACAGCTTTCATAGCCGTGGGGGAGTAGCAGCACATAAATAATTCTAAGATGCCTCTTCCATCATGCGCCCTCCCTTGCCTTCTTCATTCCTTATCCTTCCTCAGACAACAGAGGATGACAAATGTCCTGAACCCTTCACACTCTTGGAAGATGGCTTTCATGCATTGCTAGTGATCTTCCGGGCATGCGAAATATATTCCCCTGTCTATCTCTGAAGCTATGTAAGCTTTCCTCAGACCAGCTTCCTTGCATAGAAAGAAAGATCAATGAGAGGAGGAAGTCACTGTAACTGGGTATATGTACCCCGCTTTGCAAAATCATAGCTGGTAGTAAATTAGGATAAATGGTGTTTATACTCTTTCCTTACATGTTCTTAGGAAAGTTATTTATCAAGGCAGTGTTTGAAATACCCGGACTATTTGCTCTAGTATATTCAACAAGATATCCGAGCTGAGAATGTGAACTGCAGTATGGCATTTTAAGAGATTTATACATATATCCAGGATGTTGGGAAGATATACATGCACAGTTTATACTGCAGGCTGTTCTGTTTCCTTTCCCTTTGGTATTTCAAGATTCATATATTTTCAATCTGTTAAGGCACCAGGAGGCCATCTAGCTTGCTCTTGTAATGGAAACTATTGGCATTATTTTAACACCTTACTGATATTCATTATTTAAAGAAAACCTCATGCTGACAATACCCCTCCCTCTTGCCAGGAAGGTGCCTTGACTGGTCCAGTATCATGCAATGCTGCAGGCATTTGCATCAGTACATGAAACCTGACATGTCAGCAGCAAATAGCCTGGTGCAAATCACGGTGCTTTCAGTATTCCCTGTTCTCATAATTTTTGGCCTGATAATAACAAAAAGTTGGTTAATAAAGCAAATTATTCAACTATTTTATTAACTGAAAAAGGCTTGACATGTATTACATTGTGTAAATACGGAGATGAAACAGATTACACTTTGGGTAATGGAAAGGCAACTCAAATATGCAGATGTTCATTTGAAATTTGAATTGGGTTTTATGCTGACACTGGATGCTGCAGTATGCACTGAAGCTGTTTCCTTACTCATGATAAATGGCAGTGCTTCACTAGGTTGCTGTTTTGTTTGGGATAGCCCCGGTGTGACAAAGAGAGCAGGCATCCATAGTCTAGATTTGGTTTTAAAATAAGATACTCTGCTTAAGGTTAGATACAGACATTGTCTTGGCCTACCCATTAAATGTGTCACTTACAGGAAGTAGTGTTGTGGTGTGGTTCCCTTGGGGCTCCAGCTCCTCTTCCCAGTGAGCTGGATGCCTGCCTTTAATCAAACACAGCCCAATGCAGGATTTAACAAAGATGAGGATGAGCAGCTTGGAGCTTGTCAGTCAGCCTTGCTCACCTGCCTAAGGATGGGGACTGTTGCAATTGTCTGTTCCCTCCACTGCTGTGCTTGAGCTCTGGTGTGTTGATACATCCTGGTGCTGCTTAGTGCAAGCGAGTGCCACATTCTGATGGTGATAGTGCAAGGTCAGACAGTTCTCTGGGTACCAGCTCTGGGATACGGGAAAGTGGCTTCCTACAAAAAGTAATAAGTAGCAGTGTTGCAGTTAGATGCTTAAAATGGAAGACTTATCCAGAACCAAGGCAGCAGTGCTCCTGCCCTCTCTGCTGCTGCACCCACTGGAGAAGAAACAGGTCTGCTCTCCCTGCCTCTGTCACTCCAAGGCTAGGCAGTGGTAGTTCCCTTCATCTGGTGAAATTCTGTCTCTCCTGTAAAGTGGGGTCTTCTCTATATTAACCCCTGTATTGTGGCATTGGTGGTGCTACTGCATCAGTGAAAAGACCATTCCAAGGCAACCTCAAGTGTACTTTCAAAATATGACTATACTCAATTAAGATGATTTCTAATGACTCCTCTTCCTCAAGATGAAGGTCCGTGTTGGACTGTGTTTTATTACACCTTTCTAGGAGAGATGTCCTCGGGTTAAGTTCTGCATTGGCAAGTTGAGAAGCTGACTGTGAGCTTGCAATGAAGTAATCTCAAATATAGCAGCATTTCTGTTTAGAAAATGAAGGATTTCACTTAAATGATCATGTCTTAAGAGCAGTGCAGGGTGCAGATGTGAAACAGCAGGAAGCTTTTTTTGACAGCTTTTCATTGACTTTTCATTGCTGTTCATATATTTCTTTTAAAGCCAATTTTATATTCAGGCAAAAGGAAGTCTAGACAGATTGTCTAAGAACTTTTATTGGCTAATTAAGATTATACTGCTGGTATATCACTGCTGGGTAGCATGTGGACTCTTGTTAAGAAATGGCCTTAATTTTTTGTAGCATGTGTCTTTCACCAAGCTTTCTTCTGTTATTCCTTGGGAAGGCTTTTTTCATATCTGACTATTTGAAGGTCAAAACCAAATGCCACTTGATGTTTTATGTTTTGACTTCTGGATCTGTATAAAGGAATCTGAGTGCCTTGATTTTGATTTTTTTTTTTAATTTTTTTTTAATTTTTTTTTCCCCCAAAAAAGTGTTTTGAGCATTTGTGGTTTCCATTGAAAGTGATTGAAGATGCAGTTGCTCTGTATGTACACGAATCAATCCAGCCTTTAATAACTGTGTCTCGATGTTGTGGCCTTAGCATTTGTGTAAGGTGGGAGACTGGCAACCCTGAAAAATGCAGCTCTGGCACCGTAGTGCAGTAACCTGGTAACGTGTCTTATCAGAGGCAGAATCCCAGGAGGAGTCTTGCTACCCGAGGTAATGTTCTTCTCTTAGATAAATAACTCCTCTCTAGTCTGCGCTGGCCAGTTTATCAATGAAGTGTGCTTGTTTGGGAGTTGGGATGAAGTATGTTTCCTTTGGATGCCTGTGTATCAAAATTGGTTTTGTTTTGCCAGCTCAAACTGTGTGATAAGTGCATTGTCCATTTACCCGAAGCCAGGATCAATTTGAGCTTGAATATTTCCAGGTTCAGGTTTTTACCTCTTTGTAATTCCCTGAACCAGTTTATTTCTTGTATTCTTGATTCTTAGGAAAGCACAGCATATTCATTACAACCAGAACTGATCTCAAACCTGAAATTGCTGTAATCAAATAAGTTTCATTTATTAACATCAAGAGGGATGACAGAGAAACAGCATACAAAACTTGCAGCCAAAGTCTAGAGTACACAAGCTCCTCCTTGAAATAAACATCTTTTGAAAAATCTTCCACAGAAGCTCTAAGAAAGTATAGCCCCTCTCTAGGTTCTTCACACTTAGATGCCCTACAATGCCACCACTCTGTAAGGCACACTAAAAAAGCAATTAGCACTTTGGAATGCTTTGCAAAATTTTATTGGTCTTCTGCCTCTTGAGGCTCTGGCAAATAATGCTGTTTCACTTGAGGTTTCTTTGATGCGTTTTTTTCCCCCTCAGTCTTTTCCAAGAACAAATGCAAGAGATGGAGTTAATGTGCAATCCATACAGCAATTTACAATCCTACTTTTGAGAACTTCAAAACTCATTAAAAGCACCACCTCTTTTTAAAGCAACACCATGCTCTTTCTCTGCTTCCCTCTTCTTCTTTTCTTGCATCTGTGTTACTGCCTCTGAAATTCTGGCAGGAGGAACTTTGATGTCCAAGAAAGTCTGTCATTTAACTTCAGAACAAGCACATTTCCTAGGCCATCTTAGCTATTTCCTCAGACTTTACTGGAAAACAGGAAGAAATCATTGGCACTCTAGGATTTAAAAATACAAAAAGCCAAAACAAATCACCCAAAGTAACAGTTGCTTGCAGTGGGAGAGACTGTACAATTACTCTAGCCTGGACTGTGCCAAAACTTGCCTTATAGAAATGATGCTTTGGAGAAGTGCAATGTTTTTATTTTTAATTTATTTTTTCTCAAGAGCTGACCATCCATTAAAAGGTCTTTTTATTTGTGCAAGATGCTTGGTGATGCTGAGTTGAAATGCCCAGAGCTGAGGATCACATGTGTTGCCCAGGAATCAAATGAATGCCTCAGAGTGAATGTGCAGCGCTCAAGTCAGGTTATTAATCACTTCACTAATATTTATGGCTTCCACAAGTAAACTGTTGATCACCGATTGCCTCCTGCAAGTGCGGCAGCAGCTGACATGGCCTTGGCATCCCCAGGCAGCCACTGGCACTTCCCACCAGAACCTCAGACCTGGATTTTGCCACTTTATTAATGCTAAACAAGGCAGCATTTGATGCTAAAGGGTGTCTGCTCCATGTTCGTGAGTGGGAGCAGAGTGCGGCCCTGAGTAAAGTAATGACTGAATCCAAATAATCTTCCCCATTTTGGATGGAATAGTTTTTATTATATTTTATTGATCTCTGGCTTCTCACCGAGCTCTCTGCCGCACATTGGCATATGCAGCCCTTCTCCCTGTTTTCAGCCCTGCTCTGCACGTAAACAGAGCAGGATAACATCGTGTTTTGTAGTCAGTGTTTGATTTTCCTGAGAAATTTCTACAGCCTCCTTAGCATGAAAAATAAAGCACATTCTTTTTATCATTTTTCAAATTCAAGCAGGTTTCAAAGCAAAACCTATGTAGTTTTTTTTCAGCTTCAGAAAGCTTTTCTTAAAGTAGAATGCTATTGATTAAGCTCTAATGACATCTTCTGCTTAAAAAGGAGCTGAGAATCATAAACATTAAAGATAGGAAAGACGTAATTTGGATGTCGTTAGTACTTAAGCTGCTTTTCTCTTCAGTACATGAATGTGCACAGGTGTATTAGCAGCTGGGTTTGAATATAGGACTTTTCCTGCCTCATCCTATATCAAAAGTGTTTGAAAAATGTCTGGTACTGAAAGCTTATTTGCAGATACGTCCTTTGCTCATCTAAGCAGTTGTGTAATGAATTGATCTCCATCCAAGAGGAGTGCTCTTTTTCTCTCTTTTAACTACATAATCTATATATATAATGTTGCTTGCGATGACAAATCTGCATGAGAAAATTCCTTCCTAGCTAGGTCTGCGTCCTGCTATGGACAAGGATGCGCACAGAGGGCTGCATCATGGGCTCTCAGATGCAAGATGGGGACCAAACTGGCTGAGAGCACAGGAGCAGCCTGGGGATCCCCATAAGGGTTTGTGACTGTTCAGGCACCAGTGGGTATAAATCACTGCTCCAAGAGGTCAGGGGCTGCCTTAGTGATACTAGCCATGGTCTTCAGAGTCTCTTTAAGGGATTTGCCTCCAATTTAGCTTTCAATTTTAAGTAGATAATGTACAATTATATAAAGTTTCCCTTCCTCTCCACTCCAGAAGTAAAGATGTCTCCTGGAATGAATTGCATTATCCTGTACTTCAAGAGCATCTCTACAGTGTAATATGTATGACATATGGCTTTGTGTTCCTTCAGGAGACCCCTAAATGTGCTTGTGTGGGACAGAGGGGAGACCTGTGATTCAGAGATGATGCACATCACAGGCTTGTCTGTAAAATGAGTCGCATGAAATAGGTGGGAAAAGACAAAAATACGTGCTTTTTCCTAGGTATGCTTATTACTGGAACACAGATAGTTACCAGTTTATTTTTCAAGGTGAACAGTTATGCTTTGTCTGTAGGTTTGTTTACTGTGGTGCAGAAGTTCTTTGTGCTCTGAATTACAGGGAAGAGCATTACTAGGGAATTAATCTAGCAAAAGTGGTTGACAGCTCCAAATCTGCAAATAAAGTCATATAAAGGAAACCAAAGATTTGGGGACAGGATCAAAAAAAAGTGCAAGATCTTAAATATTCAAAGGCATAGTATATGACAAAGACATGATCAGACAGAGTCACATTATTTTAACTTAGAGCCATATTTAGAACAGCCCAGGAGAACATTTTCTGGGTAGCTAACTCTGCCTAAGTGAGAAAAATTAATTACCCTCTAAGCTTCTGCTTTTCATGATCCAATGTATGGACTTGGGGAAATGGTTTTAGAGCAAAGATCAGCACTGCTGTTACATCAGTATGACTTACTGTAAAGTGTTGGGCACTGTGGCTGGCCGGGCTAAATTAATTAGAGCAAACCCATGAAGAGTAATTGACAGTAAGCACTCATAGATGTGGTCAGTGGCATTCTAGCATATAAGGAGGTCTGTGATTGTCAAAGCATATATCATACTTGGGGAAAACATTTTTCAGTTCTGTGAACATCCTTTGAACTTCATTAAATATAGCTTTATGAATAAAGGATATGGTAGGTCTTTGAAATAATATGTTTCCATTTGCAAACTGCAGCAGCTGACACTATGTAAATAAAAGTAGTATCTTATGTTGTCTCAGAGATTAACAGAAAACAGAGAAGTAGCTTGTGCATCTCTTACGTATGTGTAATGTTTTAGTCTTACCTGTTCCTTTAAGAGGCAAATTAATTAGATTGTAAAATATAGCATCTTCCATGGAAAGAGGGTGTCTGATGCTGCCCAGCAACACCTGCAGAAGCATACAAAATATAAAAGGAAGCACAAACTCTGCAACTGTTCTGTGCTGTGATTACAGATGTTTGTGATACACCTTCTTGCAATGCAGTTGAAGAGAAGAAAGAAACAAGTATTTGTTACCCTACCTGTTAGTGTTAAGGATATTTTGGAAGGTAGGTGCAGAAGGGAAGACAGGATGTGTTCCAGGCCAGCTCACAGCATTTTGTGCTGCAGGTTGTGTATCCCTAGGATCATCTTCCTGCTTATGCATGGGGGGTATGCATGAGCACTCGCATGCAGCAAAGTAAGGCCGGCGGCTGCTCTGGAGATCACTAGTAATAAATCTGTCCTGCCTTATTAATAAGTCTGTGTCCCGTAGGCATGTAACTTGGCATACCACCAGCACTGCAGAACATCAATTGATTGTGGCAAACTAGACAAAAAGGAGATATGTTAGTCAGGGGGATGAAGGAGGAGATGATAGAAGGGGATGTACAAAGCTCTGAGTCTGGTTGGATTTTAAGCAGAGCAGTGCATAGTTTTACCTTCCATTGCTCTTGCCAGACACAGTTTCTTAAAATAGTATAAAGAGAGTTTTAGCAAAAGAAGAAGCATCATCAGAATGGATCGTTATTGCCAGAAACGGGGGTCATGCAGGGATGCTTGTGGAAGAAAAGTAGGTGTGATTTGGGGCTTCCCTTCATCAGGGAAGTGATGGAGCCATTTAAAAGAGAAAGAGAGCTTCAAGCTAAAGTAAATTGGAAACAAAGCAAGTGAACAGACTGATTTAGTTAGTGAGGCAGGTTATTTCATGATGGCCTTTCAATTTAAGTGGAGGAGGCTGAGCAAGGAGTAATGCTGACGCCAGTGGTAATGGCCCCACTTCTGCATCATTTCCAGATGATCATTAACAGGCGTTTGCTGCTCTGTGGTTCTCTTTTTCTTCTTATTCCTGCTTGAACTGCAACCTACAGCATAGTCATTGATCTTGCGATCATTTTAATGTGGATTGTTTGCTGTGAATATAATTCATTCTATTCTAGCATTAGCTTTTCAGTCAGTGGAAACATATATTTATATTTAAATGCTGACTATCCTTAAGGAAGACCAAATGCTTCTCATAATTGATTCAAATAAAGAATTCCACTGAGATTTTAGGTAACAATTCATAAGGCCTCATTAGTGACACCCAAGAATAGTAATTGTATTTGCACATTTGTGAGGAGTTATGGCAGTTGAAAACCAACATCTGAACTCAGATCTCTATTTTAGAAATGTCTTACTATTTTTCTTATAAACCCATTTGGAAGAAACAGCAGTTTCTTCTCTTCCAGTCACATGTATTTTTTTTTTATATCCTTGTAAGTCTAAGGAGGAAAACATTCATACCATTTAAATCAAAGTGATTCTTCTTCCCCCACCATTTGAGTCATCAGTGCACCATTTGCAATGTCCTCAGTTTGCAGTGTCAGACTTGGGGTTTCTCATCTTGCTTCCCAGGCTCCAGCACCACACAGCCTAAAACTGTGTAGGTGTCTTATGTATATATGTATATGCATATATATATATATGACCTCATTCATGATTTAACACATCACTTCCTCTGTGATGTGAATGGGTGATAGTGTAGCTGTATTACAGATGGAGAAATAAGATGGAGAAATAGAGGAGCCGGATGATTTTCTCAGAATGTCACTAAGAGCATTTGGCTGATAAAGAATTTGAACATAGCTATTCCCAGATCTTTTCTAAACTGCAGTAGCATGAGCTGGGAAAACTTATGTCTTGTAAGTGTTAGACAAGAAATCTCTTACTGATGAAATGTATTGTAAAAAGACAAATGCAAAATCCCATGCCAGGTTAATCAGTGGGGGAAGCTGGGTTTGAGTTGCAGTGGCAGGACCCAGTGTAGTGCAGGTTTTAGTGCGGGCCAATGGCAGATGCTCCTTGCAGCCTGGCTGAGCCAGTGGCACTAGGTGCCTTGCTGCTGGGAAGCACCTGAAGATGGTCACAATGATGTTTGAGTATTTCTGCTCAGCACCACATGGCACAGACAAAACCCCAAGTGTTGCCTTTGAGTTCCAGGACTCAGGTGGGGCAAGGGGTTGGAACTAGATGATCTTTAAGGCCCTCTCCAGCCCAAACCAGTCTATGATTCTGTGAGCTGGCAGCTGCTGTTTAGTGTGCAGTACCTGGGCTGTTCCATTGCAGATGATGCCCTGAATTCCCTGGCACAGTGAGAACAGAGCACTGCAGGCTGCAGTCTTCTGGTCCTAGCAGTTTTTAAAAGGTTCTTACATATTGTCCTGGGTTCAGCAGTAGCAGTCATTTTTCTCCTTCTTAGTAGCTGATGCAGTGCTGGTTTTGACTTTCAGCCTGGGAACAGCGCTGATAACACCAATGTTTTCAGTTGCTGTTCAGTAATGTTTACTCTGACCAAGGACTTTCTGAGCCTCATGCTCTGCCAGGGAGGAGGGGAAGTAGGGAGGAAGCAGAGACAGGACACCTGACCCAAACTGACCAAAGAGGTATTCCATACCATAGCACATCATGCCCACTATATAAACTGGGGGCAGTTACCCAGAAGGGCGAAATCACTGCTCAGTCAGGCTGGGTATCGGTTGGTTGGTGGTGAGCAGTTGTATTCTCTTCCCTTGTTATTTCCCTTATCATTATTATTATTGGTGGTAGCAGCAGTGGTTTGTGGTATGCCTTAGTTACTGGACTGTTCTTATCTCAACCTGTGGGAGTTACATTCTTTTGATTCTCTTCCCCATCTCTCCGGGAGGAAGGGGGAGGAGTGCGTAGTACTGAGTTACCAGCTGGGCTTAAACCACGACACATATTGATCTAACTGAGCTGTGGAAATTTAACCCAGTTTCAATTCCACTTGGTCTGGGGAGCATATCTTTGGGTTTTTTTGGTTTTTTTTTGTTCACGGCAAAATTCCACCTTTTGGAGCTTTCGAGAGATTTCTAATCCTATTATAGTGGAATGGTGAAAGTTTTCTTTGTGAATCTCTAAACATTCTTATCAAGAGTAAATGTCTCATTGCTTTGGCAGCTGATGTTTTCCTTGAAAAATTATCTCTTCTATAAAAATGACATACTTTTGTGAGATAAGCTGTTGGATTCCATCAGTTCTTCTCAGCTTCCAGACCCAAATAAAATACATTTAAAGGGAAGCTGTTTGGTCATTGGTTCAGATACATTATTTATTCCCATACTGCTTAAGACATTATTATATCATTCTCCTTTGCACTGATGCATTCTTGTCAGTAATTTTTATGTAAGCATTCAAGGACTCAGGTTTTCTATGAAGATAAAATAAGGAAATACACTGGCAGCGAAAAGGAACTTGGTCAAATGTGGAAACACTAACAGGAAAAGAGACAAGATTAAAATCTGACTTCTAGGTTTTTCAGGTCCCCTTTGGTATTTCTCCACAGTTCCTGTAGGTAGTCTCTCCTTTGTTGTAACTAATCCTCCATCTCCATTGATCCAAATCTTCTGTGTCTTTCAAAAAGCTCCAGTCACTGGAAGAAAGATTCCAATACTGGGAATAACATCTGCTGATGGCAAGATAGATGTGTGGCTGCTCCTGATATAGAATGGCTTTTTTTGTTTATTCTATTTGTGAACATTTTTGTGTTTGGCTGTCGCAGGCATACTAGGCATAAACACGGACTGCCTATACAGGAACTTTGAGTTACAGTTTGGGCTGGAGAGCTGGGTTGCTGGATGCCTATCAGCGCTGAGGAAGGGGAGTTGCAAAGCAGGGTGGATGTATATGAGAACCCTGGCCATGGGGCATGGAGCTCCATGACATGGTGGCAGATGTAAGGTGACAGGGAGGATGAATCCCGCTAGGCTGCCCATTGATCAACAGAGTAGCTGTGGGTGTCGTCTCACAATAATTCATAGAAATGTTTCTTAAGAAACTCAAGAATGAGAAAATCAATGTGAATAGTGGTGTTTCTCTCCTGATCCCCTGTGTATGGATCATGATTTCCTGCGTAGGGTTAAGTGCCCATGTGCTGTGGGATGGAAGCAAGCCTACTCAAGGGAGGGGTGGGATCTAATTATTCAGCACAGAAAAAAAAGCCTGAGGTTGCTTATGAAGATGTAATCCTCCCCAGGGAAGTATAAGTGTGTTGGGAAAGCACATTACAGTTAAACTTGATTAGAGAGAGCAGCTCAATATTTCTGAAAAAATCATTAATCTACTTTTTGTCTAATTTTTTTAATTCTTTATTCACCATTACAATCATCCCACATTACTTTCAAGCTGGTAGTGAGGCTGAGGAGACTGATTAAATTGCAAAGGCGAGTTTTAAATGAAAGGATCCATATCTACCTACACTCATTATCAGTTCCAAGAAATTAAATCTACCGTAAATGATTTACTCTAAAACAAATCGAATATGCATTGGAAAGACAAAAAGCAGAGTGGCCATGCCGATTTGCATTGTGATGGAAGGAAGCAGCAATCGAAAAAGAACCAGATGAAACTCAGACTTGCTATGAGGTCTCCAGCTTTCTCTGCAACAGCTTGTGCCTTTGCATAGTGAGTCTGTGCAATGAATCCTTGTGTTGCCTTGAATATTGTGCAAGGAGGTCGCACAGTAGTGAGCAACTGTTATCTCAAGGAACTGAAAATGCATTTTTCTGTAAGCTCTTTTATTACTGTCTGTTACATAAGACACTCTAACACTTACATTAGGCTGTACAGATTGCTGTTCCCCTCTACAGATTTATGTAGTCATTATTCCTTCAAGGATGCATTTAAAAAACCCAAACTCTAGAAATTCACCTTTGCTCTAGCTGAACCCAGACATAAACAACATCATTGGGGTGGGGATGATCCTCAGACTGTGGTAAAAACACTACAGAGACAGTCTGTATGGTGATGATGTGCAGTGACTTCCAGTCTGCTGCTTTGCCTCTAAGTTTGTGTGTTTATGCATAAAAGTGTATCTCTCTCTCTGTATATGTATATTGTTATATGATGTATCTTGAAGATCAGCATCTTCAACTTGATCACTGCTTGCCCAGTTTTCTTATTAACCTCACTGTTTAATGCCATTATGGCACCAGAGTTCTGCCTCGTCCCAGAAGGGAGGCCAAGGATGAGGGTTGTTATCTTGTGAGTTGGGCAGTGGCGTGGCAGGATGGGAGAGCCAGCCAATAATGCTTGGGGAGCCAGGTTTGCTGCACTGTGCTGTGAAATCCAATGCTACTGTCTGGTCCTTGTTAGGATCCTCTCTTGGAAGGAGGATGGCAGAGGCAAGGGGTGACTGCAGTCATATTCCTTCAGTTGCATGTGCAAACATCCCCAAACCAGGATTTTCCTGTGTGAATAATGTGTGGTGCTGAGTTCAGGTGGCTTTTTCCCTCCCTGAGCAGGGGTCAGAGTGGCAGGGTCACCATTGAGGCAAGGGGAGGTGTCACCAACTGAGCTTTGAAACAAACCTGATGAGATAGAACAAGCAATGCTGAGCAGCTGAGTGCCTGTGGTGGATGTGGAAGGGAGCAAGTTGAGTTGATGCTTCTTCCTATGATGCCATAACCAATTTGTTTGGTATGCAGAATCTTCAGAACTGAGCTGCTGAGTAAAGATGTACGTGAGCAGTAAGAATATGCCATTACTCTATCAAAATTATATACCCACTGACCTAGCTTGTGTGGAGACCACTCAGTGGGTTCAGTCTGCTGCCTGGCAGCTGCCTGGAGCAGATGTTACCCTTATATTTAAAATAGTAGTTAAAAACATAGAAAAAAAAAGAAAAGGAAAAAAAAGAGGCAACTCGCCCAACCTCTGCTTTGTTATTTTTTAAATGATGCGCTGTCTGCTGCTCAGAACGTCCCTAGGCTTGCTCCCTTCTGCCAGAAGCAGCGTCTGGTCAAACATTTGACACTGGGCAGAGCTGGAGCTGAATCTGCTGCTTTGCCATGGGTTAGGTTCAGGGCTTTGGCCAAGGTTTTTGTAGACTATTCCAAGGCTGGCTGTGATCAAAAAAAGCCCAGGAAATTTTTCACTGTGCCATTTCAACTTTCCCGAGGGCAACATCAGAGTGGTGTGAGTTTACTTCAGGTTTAAGCTTCTAGATGTTTCCAGGTAACAGCTTTGAGATCTTCCTGGAAGTAAAGGTCTTGTTGTTAGATGGGACTGTTAGACACAAGATGCAGTCAAAAATAGCAGGTCTGTGCAACATCTCGGCTCTGAAGAGGAGCTGGTCCTCGCCTTGCCTTGTATTTCAAGATCTCTCCATATGGCTGTTTAACTAGCATTTTATTTTGAGTTTTAAGTTTTAGCCCTAATTCACACATTTATAAAAAGTAGATAATTTTTACTGTAAGTTCACTTTTCAGGCAAAAATGATGTGAATGTGGAACTTCATCTTGTCTCAATGCATGTTTATGAAAAGGTTTCACATTGCTCTGGCTGATCTGGAATTTTGAATTAGCTGAAAGAAAAAATCAAGGCAGAAAAAAATTATGCTTTTTATGGGGGGGGGGGGGGAAGAATGCCAAACTGAGACTTGTTCTGAAAACTGTCCATATTCTTATACCTAACCGGTTAGGTAAAGCCATGCTGCTTCTGGTGCCCAGGTTATCACAAGGTGTTTGGGTTCTGAAACAAAAGCACCTCAATTAACTGGATTGGCTATCCCCAAGATTCACATTAATTTAATTTCAGTCTTCATTGTCAACTTTTAATTCATGTCCTAATGGCCAGGTGTTTTCTTTGGTGGTTTAGTTGGCTGGCGTTTTTAACCTTCAACCTTTTTTTGAGTCAAGGAAACAGACAAGAAGGTGTTTTCCAGCACAAGAACTTTTGGACTCTATAGTCGGTTTAATTGTGCTCTGGGTTTGTGTAGTCTTCAGAAAAGTTCTTTCAAGGGCAATCCTGAATTCTCTCCTTGCATGGGTGATCCACAAGACAGGCTTCTTTCCGCTTCGCTTCCATGATTTTCTTGTGTTTTCCTTTTCGTGAGCTTTATGAAGAGTTTGAATCAGTATGAAAGAAAAAGAAGGGTAAAGGGCTTTTCTGTGTCTGTGTGTGTGTGTGTGTGTGTTTGTGGTTACTAATTAACAGACAAAGACAACCCTGCCATAACAACAGCTGATAATGATTTAAATAAAGAAAACAAAATTGCTTTCATGTATGTCTCAAAGTTTGTAAACTCTTTCTGGAGTCAAACTGGCAATAAAAACAGAAGTGCAGGGTAATTGAAGGAGTGGTCCTATGAGACACTGAACTCATTAACCCAAACTCATAAAGCATTTAAGCACTGAATAGGGCTATTAACTTTGGTGGGCCTGGTAGCCTATTTAGTGTAATGTGCAGGCTTTGGTGTTTTGCTGTCATGGGCCTTAGTATTGACACCTTTCTCTCTAAAGTACTGCCTATACCTTTGGGAGAAATCAATCAGAGTGCACTGCTCTCACGCTTCATTTTCCAAGCCATGCTCCATGCAGTATATGCTATATACTTACTGGCTATGAGATTTTTGACCCAATCAGTTCTATAGGTAAAGTGCAAAAATTAAGATGTTATTACCTTTGTTGTTGTCTTGAGCTCTCATAGTGTTTCCCATCACAAGTGTGATGATTTTTCTCCCAAAACTAGAGGAATAGATTTTTTCCAGCACCCTACCCCAAAGCTGCTGTAGGTGTAGCTGCAGTGGGTTGTGTTGGAAACGTGGGCTGATGGAAACAGCTGTATTTCAGTCAGCATCTGGAATTTGGGTAAAAATATGAACTTTTTTTCAGGTAAAGTTGTACCTGAGGAGAGTGCATGTTTTGGGTTTGTGAAACTTTGATGTATTTGGAAAAGATTTCTGGGCAGAGTCAGATTTTTATACTAGTTGAAATACAAAATACAAAGCATACAGTTTTTACCTGAAACAAAGTCTGTTCCCCAACATCTAATTTTTATTTATTGCATACATATAGATATGTATAACTTAGTAGCTTTACCTAATCTTCTTCTGGCTGGTGTTAATTGAATTAGACACGCTTATAGAATACCAAAAAGATTTGCCTATGGGAATTTCTCTGCAGTTTTGAGTCAATGATCTATTCAGAGGATTTTGTTTTAGGTTAATGGCTTTTTTTATTAAAATAAACAAGATTACTGACAGGGAGAAATGTTTTCTTTGTAAGTATTAAAAGGAAGGACGGGAAATGCCAAGGTAAGCAAACATGAACAGAGATGGATTAAAGTTTCTGCATTGTAATAGCTACACTTGCTATTTTGGCAAGCGTGTCGTTTTTTTGATGTTTGTTTCTAAATTGTTTTATCCCCTTTGGCTTTCCTCTTCCCAAACAGCAGAGCAGTTGGGTGATGGCAGGTAATAATTTTCTCCTGTTCTCTTAATTCTTTGACTCTGCTCAACTGTAGTTTGGTATCTGTTGCCATTGCTTGCTCCCCCAGTGATGAAGCACATTTTTTAGCTACAGCCTTGGGATTTGTAACAAGTGAGAACGTATGCTGACTTTAAGCTCTCCAGTAATTTTTTTTCAAGATTTGTTTTGCTGTGGTGTCTTACCTTTCCAGTAGTTAGTTGCATGGCCAGTTTTTAGGTTTTGGTCTGCTTGAGAAAAGCCTTTTCCTTAATGCCTATAAACTTGTAAGCTTCAGAATTTACAAGCTGAATATCAATAACTTGGAAAGAGACAGAGTACTAGAAGCCAGGAATGAGCTCCAGGCTCGTCATTCAGACCTCAAGTTTTAAGTCTGTAGCTTTATCTCCTGTGACATTTAAATCTCTTTTCTGCTCTTGGGGCATGGACAGTGAAAGCAATACAGATGACTGGGGCAGACTTTGGGGGACACCCTGTGGTGCATGCACAGGGAGATGACCTTCCTTGTGATGTGCCTTGTTATTTCCAGCAGCTCTTGTAGCCCCGAACTGCCCCTCTGCTGTGGTTCTGCTGCAGCTCTCTGCTTTTTCCCACTCTCAAAAGAGCGAGACCATTCTGAGGCTGGTGCATGAGAACAGCTCACCTTCATACCTGTGGGTCATTAGAGGATGGCTTGTTCAAAGCTGTGCTGAGCTAATATGAGGAGGTGATGCCTGGTGCTTGAGAAATAATATGCTTGGAGTCACAGTTGCAAGGCTTAAAATGGGTGCAGATAACGAGTGTGGGCAGCAAGCTGCACAAGATGGGCTCATTGCCAGGCTGTCACTAGTCTTTACACCTGCAATTTGGAATAATTTCTCAGTAGTACACTGCTGTCTTACTGGGGCAGCAGAATCCCATTTGCCCTGGCTTTGCTCCACCAGTGCCTCTGCATGTGCATCCGGCACAGCAGGGAAGTGTTTCGTTTATCCGGCTCTCTCCGACCAAAGAGGAGATGTCACCTTCTTCGTGTCCTTCTCAACATGATGCAACACATGTCATGTATCACTATGGAAATGGGGGGCTGTGGGAAGGATGTTGCAAAATAAAGCTGTGAAAATGACTCTTTTGCAAATAGCGTGTTCCAGGATTGCCAGCTGAGTTGCATGTACGTCTTTTGTACCTTTTTTAAACCAGATATTTTTTAACCAAATTACCAACGTTTTTTTTTTTTGCATCTACTTTTGACATGCTGATTTAAAGCATGGACCTGAGAGCCAGGGCTATGGGCTGTTGGGAAATGGCAGGAAGGTGAGGCTGCTGTTGAATTTTAAGGAAGGAGACAGAGAGATAGCCAGAATGTAAAACAATACATCTGTCATTTTACAGGATTAACTTATGACAATTAGAAGGTAACAGAATCATAGGAAAACTATTTTGATGCATCTGTCTTCATATCTTACCATGTTTTCTGCTTCTGCTAAATTGATAAACATTGACAGGGACTGAAAGAGTTCTGTCTCCTCCTTCCTGCAGGGCACCGATGGCTGCCTCTGTGTACTGAAGTTCTTCAGTGTCATATAAATGTAAAAGCAGTATGACTTAATACAAAATAATATTTTTCCTTGTTGTGTCCTTCTGTTGAAAAAATAATGGATCTGTGAGTTGGCTTGCAAATTGAACAAAACTGAAACATCTGTTCAAACTTGATTTTTGTAGCTCAGAAGAGGTATAATAACCCAACTATATACATTTACATGTATGTTTTACATAAATAGTGAAAAGCAATGTGCCCCTTCTGTACCAGAAGTATTATTATGTAGGTCAACTAGAATCTTGCTAAAGAAAAATCAACAGAAAATACAATAAGCTTTGAATAAGAATGTCATAGGTACCAGCTTTGTGTTTAATCCAGAAGCAGTTCTTAGGCACTGTTCAGCACTGTATTTTTCTTGCATCACCCCCCAGACTCTCTAGCAAATAATGGGGGTAAAAATACCAATTGTTGTTCACCTGAAACAAATAGATGTGTTAGAATAGTATAAAAGTAGATAACTGCTATAATGCTGATACTTTACAGGAAATTCAGGGTGATTTTTTTAGATTAGCTCTCATTTTGCCTGAGTGGTAGGGACTGGAAGTCCTTTGTAGACTTTGGAAAGCCTATCTGCCTTTTCTGCGAAGCGAACAAGAAATTGGAGACATCATTGAGCTCTGAAAGGGCCTAGTACCTGCTCCCCTTTGAGTCAGGGGACAAAGCTGATGATAGGCAATTTTAGGAGATGCTGTGAGGACGATGGGGAGCATTCATAGGGTTCTACATGGAAAAAATGGAACATCTAGTTTGCATATAAGATATGCTAGCATCTCATAAAATGAGTTATTTGAAGAAAAAGTAACTAAGAAAATGATTGAAACATTAATTGTCAAAAATTCATGAATCTTTCAGCATATCATGTTTTGAAGCCAGTGAGTGCTTGCATGTTTTAGTGCTACTGTGTTTTGTCTGCATAGCCTGTTCCTGAGACAGGAAAAAAAGGTCTGTCTTGTCCTGTCCTTTGTATACTGAGACTTGGGCATTTGGAGAGTTGCTCAAGGGCAGTGTCTCAGGCCTCAGGTAGATCTGGACACAGCAGTATCATGGTTCTAGAACTGGATTCAGCTGCAAATACCAAGAGTATTTAACGCAATCAGAGTAAGTTTTAACCCTAGTGGGAAGCAAACTGTTTCTGTTGGTTTGCATGCCCTGCTAATGCCAGGTCTTGGCTTCAAAGACACAGGCAGAGCCTCCTTGATATTTGTAATTTCAGACCATTTCTAAAAGATTTTCTAGGGTTTTTTTTCAACAAGCCAGATGCTCGACACACAACCAGCCACCACTTCAAGGAGGCAGGCATACAGATCTTTAATGAATCAGCAGGAATGCGTGATTTCACATACCTGTTCTGTATGATCCTATTCTTTTCCTTTTGGGGAATGTACTGTTGGGACAATAACAGTAAATTCTCACTAGGCAGCTTTTGTGTTAATGAACAGATCCCTTGCACTTGGATTTAACCAAATTTGAGAGCTGCCTGTGGCCTCATAGTCATTTTTCCTGAATATTATTTTTTGTGTTTTCTTCAGTTTGGGGAAAAAAAACCCAACAGTTCTGAGAGTAGATGAAAACTTCCATCAACTGTCAGTTTGTGTAGTGTGACCCATTCTGCTCATTGTAAATATAGGTTTGTATTAACTGCTCATGCACGATAGAGTCAGTCCTATCTAAGAACTTTTAAACTGTCAGGGACTAAAACATTCTGGTAAAGACTCCTAATTAACTTTAAGAAGTTTTACTGTGTCTTATCATTGTGTGGTAGGGCTTAAGGGGGGGTTCTAATAAGCACCAAGTTCCTGTGGAGTAGTGTAAACCTTCTTATTTGTCTCTTGTGGGGTGCGCTGGTGCCAGCGTTGTAAAGCTGAAGTGATTACCCTGTTCGTACGTTAGCTGCAGCTGGCCTCAGCGCTGGTGGCGCACAGTCCTCCAGGCGCTGTTAGCTCCAGTGTATGGTGACTCGTGAAGCTGTACTTTGCCTGGCTGGAAAACCCAACTAACTAACTTTTTGTGGTGACTGGTAATTAGAAAATTTATAGCAAACATGATGACAGCCTAAATGTTTGCAGTATTCTACTTAAAATGTCCCCTTGAGTTCTAACAGGATAACGTGTTAAAGAGCCTTCACTGTCTGAAAGATGCTCTCAGCACCCTCCCCTCAATGTACAGCCCATAACCTTCACCCATGTGCAAATGGGTTTGGCTCCACTGACCACATCTCTAAATACTTAATTGTGGAGCAGATGTACTGACGAGAGCCTGATTATTGTAATCTCATAAATATTCAAAAATTATCTCTAAATGAAGACAGTTTCTATCAAAGCAGCTGAATAACTATGTCTAAAAAGGCAGAATATAAAAAGGCAGAATAAACTCATGCAAAGGCATTATTCATGGCCTTGATTAAGAATGTTTTCTTCTCTTTCTCCCACTTGGCAGACTTCTCCATGAGTTGTCTGAGATGAAGGAGGTGTATTCTACTTGAAAATTGAGCTTGGACCTGTATGATCAGCTAAACTGTTACATAGTGTTCCTTGCTGTGTCCTCAGTTAATTTCAGACCCTAGGTGAGTTGCTGTATCAAAACACTGGCTTAGAGGATGAGTTTCAGGGATCGAGAAGTTCAGAGTTGCAGAAATTCAGCAATTTCTAAGAAGATACTGAGGAGCACTGCTCATATGCAAGTACCTGCTCAAAATGCTCCCAGGGAGCGCATGCATCTGCTCAGGGTCAGTGTCTCTTCCAGGGATACTGAAGGGATGAAGCCAGCCAAGCCACTCTTCCCAGTGTCCCCTGCACATTCAGTAACAGCTACAGAGATTTGATTATTTTTGTACTCGCTCATAGCTTTATGAGCCTAATCCTGTGCAGTTCCTTTTCCTTCTCCATAATACTTTCTTCATGGATTTAACTCACTTGACTTCAGTGTTATTCATCCTGATTCACCATGGGAACAAGAGATCCGTGAATTATATCTCTAGCACATCTTCTGACCAAACTGCCTGACAGACTTTGAACTGGACAGATCAACCACCACTTGTAAGATTATTGAAGGTGTAAAATGCTGGTTATTTTGCTATTTAATTTTGAATTCTATTTCTGCCACATAAAGGAAGAAAAGGCCAGATAGAAAACCTGACTGTAAAAAACAAAGCAAAGATGAAATCGTCCCATGAAGTAAATGGGCCAAAGTAAAAGCTCAGTGAACTTAACCTATCAAACCATTCCAATATCACTGGATACATTTCTGGGAGTCACAGTCATTTCTAGCTGTTAACAGGAGGGCTACTAATTTCACTTTGGCTTATATTCCAGCTGGCAAGCAAAAGTCCAAATACATTCACTAGAATTTGGAAGCTATGGTCAGTGCCACTGACTTCTTTAACCTTTTCACCTCTGATGAAGTTGTGATAAATTGAATGAGATTCAACACTAATCATTCAGGCACCAAGTTAGCCTGGAGCCAGGGAGCTGTAGTAGGTGAGGCTTTATTTTTTATGTATTTTAATTGATATATCATTTAAAAAAAAAAAAAAAAAAAAAAACAAAAACAAAAAACAAACAAACAAAAAAACCCACACTTTTACAATTTTATCCAAGGAAATTATTTTTGCTGGATGTAAAGAAGGGGGAAAACATTGCCTAGCAGTGGATTTTGAAATTATGATAAGAAGAAACTACTGCCAGTATTAATTGTCTTTCCTTCCTTACATTTCCCATAGTATAGCAGCAGTAGAATGCAGGTGCTGGATTTCTGAACATAAAGCTCTCATTTGTGGTGCTAGCTTTACTTTTAACTTAGCAGCTTAGTGCAGTTGTTTCTTCTAAGTACTTATAAGGGAATGCATCCAGTTGAGTTACAGCAAAGAGAACAAAGATTGATGGCAGCCTGGTTTAATGTAGTTCTTACCAACGATTTGCAGGGATTAGAAGGTTGTTTTGTTGGACATCTATCACTGGAAGCTTGGGGACTGCTTTCCGAAGTCATTTTGAATTGGCAGGTAACAGATAGCTTTCTTTGATAGCTCTTTTATGTGCAGGTGCGGCTAAATGGAAATCAAGCAGAGAGGGAATGGCTCTGTTTATGATTAGTTTCTTATTCTTTAGCATTGTAATTCATGCATTGCTGCTTTCCAGACGACACGTGGCAGGAGTGAAGCAATGCCGGGGCAGAAGTCATCAATGCACAGGGACTACTGGGGGGCTTCTTACACCATGAAGGCCATGGAGGAAACAGTGTTTTACTGCAGTCTGCAGCAGTGCTTCATTGCATCTGGCTTCTGTCTGAGTACTAGGAATATTCTTTGGGCATTATACTTACCAAAGGCAACTTTCATTTGCAGAGTATTATGAGTTGTTGGGAGGAATGGTATAAAAAGCTGCAAATGAACAAGGAGATACTAACAAGATAGAACCCTTCTCAAAAATTATCAGTTGGTACATATTTTTGTGTAGCCAAATTCAGAGCAAAGCTATAGCCACAAACAAATCTTGTTTGTACTTCTGTCTCCTGAATGTTGCTATCTTTCTTAATTTGCTTTCCTGTCTGGTTTTAAGAGAAATTTTGAGCTATTGAGAGTGTCTGGTTGAAAAAAAAAGGAAAAAAGTATCAAATGATCTGTTGGTTTAAAGCAGATATTGTATCATCTGCTTTTGAAATCTGATTATATGAGCAAATGTCAAAACAACTCAGAAGGTAGAAATGATAAAGCAAAATTATTAAGCATGCAGAAAAGCTGTGATCCATTTGCTCTGTGAAGTCGCAGGCAGCATACGTTTCAACAGTGACGACTGTTGTTTACTGGTTACCACCAGCCGCCAGCATTTGCAGCTAATCTGCACAAAAAGGAATGTTTTGTTTTGCTACCTCCACTTCTGTGTTGCTCTTTGTTTGTTTTTTGTTCCTGTGTCTCTTCTTATGACTTGTGCCAAAATATTCACTGAAATACATGAGGGATCTTTGTAGCGTTAACTGTGTGCTTCGCACGATGGAGAAGGTGAAGTGCCTGGGTTATCAGTGACAGTGTTTTTTTGGGGGCTGACAGGTTCTGCTGATACAGGTGGCTTACCTGTGCCCCAAGCATTGCTCTGGAAATGGGTATGGAGCAGGTGAGATTGTATTGCAGCCCCTTCTCCACCTGGGTCTGAAGAACAGCTAACCTCTGACCTCTCAGGCTCACCTGGTGATTTTATGTGAAGTTATATTTCAACTACTGATGAACAGCTTTAAATTTGTCCAGCAGCCTTAAGGAGCTGAAAAGTCTAAGAAATCTGGAGAGGGACTTTTTACAAGGGTATAGAGTGATAAGACAAAAGGGAATGGCTTTAAATTGACAGAGGGGAGATTCAGATTAGATTTAAGGAAGAAGTTCTTCCCTATGAGAGTGGTGAGGTCCTGGCACAGGTTGCCCAGAGAAGCTGTGGCTGCTCCATCCCTGGCAGTGTTGAAAGCCAGGCTGGACAGGGCTTTGAGCAGCCTGGTCTAGTGAAATGTGTCCCTGTCTATGGCAGGGGGTTGGAACTGGAAGAGTTTTAAGGTCCCTTCCAACCCAAAGGGTTCTACAACTCTGTGCTGTCTGAACTGGGTGCTTTGCTTCACTTTTCCCCATGAAATGCATATTAGAAAACCATCTTTACCCCACATTTATTTAGTAAGTATGGAAAAGAGATATTTTCCTTGGGTTTAAGTTTTATGCTTATTTTAGGATGCATACCATGAAAGAGCACATCTTGTCATTAGGTGTTTAATAAGCAAGTGCAGCTTTTCGCTCTGTTTCAGGTGTTAGTGATGTCTTTAGCTGTGGCAGGGGAAACACAGAACATTGAATTCCATGTTTTGGTAGGTAAAAAGTGTTTCCATTTCTCCTTCAACCACTGGTGAAATGTGCTATTATTAAGATTAAGTAACCTCTCCCTAACCCCCCCATATATATTTATATGGTAAATATTCATATAGTGTATGTGAAATAAGAGTACAGCATACTGTGCATTGCTGTCTATAAATTTGTCTTTTGGCTTGTTGCTCTGTAGCAGTGTGAGGAGACCTGGAGCATGTGCAATGAAGGCAAGTGGGAAAACTAATCTTGGGCATGTGGACGTGCTCCTAAAACAGTTCAGTAATCTCAGGCTCTCCCCAGGGTGTAGCGGTGTTTAGCAGTGTTACCACAACTGGGAAGAATGCAAGGAGAAAATGGCACCTATTTGCACAGCTGTCTTGAACTTGGCTCTGTTCTGGGGACAGGTTTCAGTTTGTACCCTAAAGCTGCTTGGGTTTTGGATGAGAGATGCTGAAGTCGTATAACCAAAGTTTATCTATGTATAGGATGTAGATCAGGTCCATGTGGCCGTTGTGAACTGAAAGAAAAAGAATAGGGGACAGAAAGATCTTCAATAGGTGGAGTAACATTTTCCCCTTCCTTTGCAATTAGAAACTTCTTTTTTTTTTAGTTGTTGGTTTTGTTGGTTTTTTTTTCAACTTCTATTTGTGGGTGGATGATTTGACTGCTTGCTGAATTCATTCAGAGGTCTCTGGACTTTCTAATGTTTCCAGTGCCAGTCCATCCGACATGCAGTTATGGGAATCTTCTTGTTGCTGTTTGTTGATTGATTTTATCTAATGTCACCTGTGCATGCAGCTCATCTGCAGGGGAGAAGCCATTGTGGCAGGGATTATGAAGATGCATGTGATGTTTGCCTTGGCACCAGGGGTTGCAGGTACCTCACCAGGACTTCTAGCAATACACCCAGGATAAGAAGGGCCTTGGGTTGCATTAAGGGAAGTGGGTGTGGTAGGTTAGAGCCAGGGAGAAAGGCTGGTGCAGCAATCCAGCTTGTTACGTGAATGGGTACCTCACATCTCTAGATGCAGGAAGGGAAATGGGGCTGAAGCAGGAGAGCCTAGCCAGATTCCATAGGGCTGGATGCTCACTGATGGGGCCCAAAAGCTATCCCGAAGCTGCTGAAGGGCAACCTGTGATTTTTCTGCACGTACAGAGGAACTCATGCCAAACAAAGTCTAATTGTAATGTCTAATTCTGTTCTGTTAATGCAATGGGCACTTATAAATTCTAAATTGCACAGGTGGAAATTAGAATTTAATGCATTGACTTATTTTAGAGCAACAGGGAGCAACTGTGCCCCAGTGCTGGGTACCAAGTGTTTTGAGGGAAGGAGAAATAGCTCTTATCCCACAGTGGCATCTTGGCTATTCAGAACTGCCCCATGATGAAATGTCTGTCTTGAGCCAAGGCTGCTCTTAGAGTGTGATGCACAAAGATTTACAGTCCTAGTTAGCATAAAAATGTAATTCTCCTGAAGGAGAAGAGCTGTCACACATCAGAGGTAAAGGGGGTATTAATAAAGATAACAAAAAAGGACAACACAGCATTACTCCAGAAACTTTTAGTTAGGTCTCAGAGGTCTTGATGAGGGTGTTTTGTTTGCTCTCGTGGTCTGTTTTATGTGAAGTTTTCCTGTGACAGAGGGCTGCTCTTTTTCAGAGAGAGTAACTCTGTTACCAGGAAGTAATTATTGCACATTTAAAATCATTATTTTTTAAAGTGTGCAGAAGGCATTATATCATCTTCAGAAACAAACAACCCCCCGAAGCCCCCACCCAACAACAAAACAATGACTATGCTGACTCTAAGTGATGCTCAGGGGAAAGACCTTCTTCCTGATGCCACATATCAGAAAAGGTTTTCATTCCCAAAACCATCAGACCACTGAGGCCTTTCCATCCCGCAGAGGTTCTGTGGCTTGCAGTGTGACTGAATTGCACCTTTTCTGGCATGGCACAGAAGTGGTGTGCGGACTTTAATTGCATCAGTCCTTCATGGTTACATTCCCATATCCATCTTGCCCTCTCTTTCAGTTTCCAATTCTTTTCAAGCCATTTGAGCTCCCTTCCTACGAAGCAGAGAAGGAAAAAAAAATGCAGAAAAAACCCAGGTATGCAAGGAAGAAAAAAATCTGTTCAAACAATTTTGCTCCATAATTGAAAATATTTTCCTGCAACTCTTCCTTTAATTCATCCATCCCTCACTTTAGTAGTTAACTTTTTAGCATATCCTCTGGCCAGAATCATTGCCCAGTGATTTTAGCCACATGTTATCCTGATGTTTTTGATGTTTCTTAAGGGACCGCAGACTTGAGGATGCTAGGCTGAAGATGCCAAGCTGATAGTGGAAAAGCGATGGTGGGGGAATCCAGGGGAGGACGCCAGGAAGCCCAGTTGAAGCAGCTCCCTGATGAGGCAATATGAGACAGAAATGTTCACCTACCAGTGATAATTTCCTTGATAAAGATAATCCTAATAAATAACATTCCTGAAGGATGAAGACAAATCCTTCTCTTTATATAACTTACATTTGAAAAGGTTTCTTAGGAAATTAAATTTTTAAAAATCATCTTTTCACCCTGATGAAACCATGTATTAGGTAAAACTTAGAGGGTTTGAGGCAGGATCAGATGGTATATTGGGCTTATCCTCCTTTATATATTATTTGTAGTCTATCAGATAGACAAGGGAATTGCAGCTAATGTGAAATTTTGAGCAATGATCTCCATGTGCGTTCAGTTGTACCCTGTTTTGTTATTGTTCTCCTTTCTGGGGTTCTGCTTCTGGAGAGGGGCAGTAGGGAACTACCATGAAAATGTGTTCTCAGCTGGTGTCACAGTATCGGACATTAGATCCTTCCCACTCTTCTTATATTCTTTGTCAACGTTGTATCATGGTGGGGGGCTTCATGATACATTTTGTTTGTTTCTTATTATCACCGGATTTTATAGGCAGTTTTCTAAAGTCCAATATAGGACTTATATCAGAGGTCCAATTTTTATTTTTAAAAGCTTACTAAACATCACTTACCTGATAAATTGGCAGACTCACACGCTATTGGCTTTTGTGCAAAAATCACTTTATTGATCAAAAAGAGATGCATACAAATGATTTCTGTTGAATCCCTTCCATTTAGGCTGCACGCAAGAGTTTCATGTTCACACTAACTGTGCCTTCTATTAAAACCAGAAAGTCCTCCCACTACTCTGCTGCTTTGTCCTTCAATTATTTGGAGGGAGTGTGTGTGGGGGAGAAGAGGCTTCTGCCATCTGAAACATTTTATCTGGAGTAGAATGTTAGTAGCTGAGATTTAAAGGGTTTTATGGTTTAAATGCTGAGACGCCATAGCCATAGTGGTGCCAACAGCAACATCGTTATAAATAGTGGATGAATGTACACTTGTTTATCTTCTCAAAGTGCATTTCCAATTCTGTTAGTGTACATATAAGAGGGTTTATGTAGCTTGTGTTTTGAATTCAGATACTGTCATGAACTGCAACAGTTTTGTAATGAACTTGAATGAAATCATTGAGGGCATCTGATAAGTGAGATTTGATGATGCTTTAAAATATGTTTTTATCAGGGGATATTAAGAAATATGAGATTGAGTTTTGCACTTAATATCCTTTTTCTGATATTCCATTTTAGTGACTTAAAGGGAGTCATTTGAACCATCAATTATGGTTATATATATATTTATCCAATTTTAAGAATTCTATTTATTTATTTAAAAAGGAGTAAACATTTGAAGCACATTCCCACTGCAGGGTGTATGGGAGCTCACACTTTAGTAGCAGTTATCTCTCTGAAGGCAAAATGGAATGGGACATAACCCAGCGTAGAGGATTAAACCTCTCACGTCCTTTCCTCATCTTGACATGACACTGCATCAAGTTAATGAGTGTATCTCATGCTTTACAGTGTGATGGGGAGACAATGTTGCACAGGTTCAGAAATGGGATTCTGAATGGTAGTTTTTCTTCTGTTTTCAGCAGCACCCATGTGCTTTTTCAGGAATGAAAGCATACTTTAAAAATGTACGGCACCCCCAGCTCACAAGAGTTGTCTTAAAAGAAAGCCCCTACATTAAAAAAAAACACCTGTGGAAACTTTCATTATATAGTTGAAATGTGGCAAAAAAGTATTTCTGCAACATCCTCTGCTATGCAAACTCCAGTGCCTTGACATAGAGATTGCATTAGTATTCTCTAAACCCAGTCAGAGGAAATGAAAATCTTTGAACTCTGTGTTTGCTGGGCAAAGCAAACAGTAAATCATATTTCTAAATACTGAGTGAAGTTAATGATAATAGAATGAAACGGATGTTTTTTCTAAGCTTCTGTGGGGAGGGGAAGGCTAGAATGTCAATGATCTGGAGAGATCATGAGGTACTTCTTTAAAATTGTGGATTTGGGAATTATTTCCTTGACTTTGTTAAGGAGATGATCTTGCATCATCTGATAGTGCCATCAAGCTCTATAGTGGGATATGGTGGGATGATCTGCTTTTCATTTGGCCATTTTCTTATCCCTCAATTTTCCTTCTGTTCTAGCATCCTTCTGGAGAAAGGTCTTCAGGGACACATATGGAAAGGTGGAAGGCAGAAGGAATCATTACCTGAACGATTTTGCACTTTTCTGGGCAATATATGGGGAAGACAGATGGAGTAGTTAATGTATGTGATGCATACAGTAATTCAGGAGTCACCTTAGACTCAAGGTCTGAATTTAGCTTTGCTCTTGGGCCACATTTGTGACTATAAACATGGTTGTTAACGGGAGATCAGAGTCATTGTTTTTCAGGTGCCAAGGGAGCAGTAGTTGGAGATCCACAGGGGACCCATCCAAGAAGTTTCAGTAACCTCACTTTTTATCCCTTACCTCTAAGGAAGAAGTGGTTACCTCCAGACCATCACCCTGGCCTAACCAGTGATGCAGACACTCACTTGTACAGTGAAGATACCCAGCCTGGCTGACTGGGGTACGGGTGGCAGTGCCAGCAGAGTCTGACTCTGGATAAAAATATTGCTGTAATTGTGGTTCCAGCCACCCAGCTGCAAAGTGTGAGAGCATCAAACTGCGTTGCAGACTTCTGCAAGTTTCTGCCTTGTTATTGTAAGTAGAGGGTTATAAATGCATTCCCATTTTCTAGACATGACTGAAGGATGAGTATGTGATACGGACAAATACAAATATCTTAGTAGGCATATAAATAAGCATCTGAAAAACTGTAATACTTTTTTTCCTTGTAGAAAATGAATATAGCATTTTTAATTAAGGAGCTCAGAATTAGATATTACTGTTTTGATATTTGAAAGACAAAGGTGTCTAGTGACAGTGATCTTAACCCTAATAAAAAGCATATATGCAAATCAGCCTGTGCTAGTAAATAAAAAGGATCTATAAATAAGAGGTCTCTGAGGCAGTGTAACTTTTTTAGAGAGAAATAAAAAATATTGAAAGAAAGGCTGAAGGAACTACTCCAGGTTTGCTTCCAAGATCTGTAAATCAGGCAGAGGATTTACATATTTTGCTGTTCCAGCTGGAATTCTCCTAATCTATCAGATTATTTTAGTATTTTATGAACAGTACTGCAAATTAAAGTTTACCATCAATGTAATTTTAGTTTTCACAGAAATCTTTTTTTCAGTGTAAGAGAAATCAAGTTTGCGTTTAAACCTCTGTTTACTACAGACAGCCCATGGGCACTCCTCTGAAAAAGGAGGTGCCTTTGTACTTCTCAGCCAGGTGTTTCCAAGTGAATTCAGAGATCTTGGAAGGTTCCTTTCTGCCAACCTGCAGAAAGAGGGGTTTAAGCTGGTCACACAAATTAAGAGGGTGAATTTCCAGCCATGCCCTGGCAATCTCTTCCATCATGTTACACACAGATGAAACCTTTGGTGGAATGTTTGTGCCCATCTCACCTCTGCCACTTTTGAAAGGATATAAAGAAGAGATAGTCTTGCATACAGGAGGGACTGTATTATTCTCTGGGAATTTAAGGGGTGCTGCAAATGGTGCCTGGGTGCTGTACAGCAACCTTGCAGTCCCAGTGCCAGCAGATCCAAACACATCATCCCACACCAGCATCCTTCAGCCAGAGATTGGGACCAGGAGCTGCTGGCACAGACCTGGAGCAGCTCTCATTGCAGGTCATGGGAGCTTTCAGGCTCAGTTTGAGGTGGTCGGGAAATTACCATACAAATGATATTTCACTGATAACAAGAGCAGACAAATAGCTCTGTGGTAAATATTTTTCAAGGGTTTTTAATAAGTGCCTGGATTTCAGCGAGGCAGCTTGCTGATGAAAGGGTTTGTCTCATGTAAATTGCTTGTGTGTTCCAAGGACTCTCCAAGCAAGAAAAAACAACAGCTTGGTGGTTATTTCTGTGTTTTCTGTGTCCCCAAAAATGAGGAAATTTGGAACCTTTCATCCCTCATGCCATAGGGTTCCCATTCCCACCCGCAAAAGCAGAACTCCTTCCCCTGCTCCCTGAGTCTGAAGTGGTATTTTGTAGATCTTTATCTGACACTTGCAAGTGCTGTCTTGCCTTTAGAACTCTTTTTTTTCCTTAGCTTTGTTTCTCTCCAGGTTTGATTTTACATCACATCTCCACACAATAATCACCTGGCCTTTAAGTTCCCAGTTTTCAGTAGCAGCTTCTTCACTAATATTTGAAGCATATGATTTTTGCTTGTTATCAGCAATATCCCGGGAGACAGCAAGAAAGACTATGTAGGAGGGCATTTTTAAAAGCTTATCTTCAAAACCATGATGTTTTGTGATTTAAAAATTGAATATGGATTAACAAATGGAGAACTGACAGAGTCTGGAGAATCAAGATTGGATGTAGAGGGGAAAAAAGAGCATGACTCAAGAAATTGCTTTATCACAATAAATTAAAGTTATTGGTGTGGATATGCAGCTTGAGTAAAGTGGAGCTGTTCAAAATATTTGACAGTTAGCTATTGCTTAATAACTATGCAGTCAACTTAATTAAAAACATTTATTTCCTTCAAATAAGAGGTTTGTAGAACAAATGAAACCAAGCTGATTAAACAAGACTTGCTGGAATCGTGTATATTCTTCTTTTATCCTTTTTTACGCAGAGAACATTGTCTTGTTCTGAGAAGGGCATACAAAAGTAAGCTTATTGACTTTTAAAAGGGGCTTCTTCATCAGTAAATTCCCCTTCTGGATGCAGGGTCCATTCCTGGCCCTGGAACAGTGTTGGATGAGTAGCAGAAAGAGCAAAAATTAAGACTCAGACTGTTCCTGATCCTTTGCTTTGGTCACAGGCAAGTAGCAAAGCTGCTTTGAGGACAGTGCCTCACAGTCATCATCACTGCTGTGTTGTGTGTGCCAAACCCTGATGCTTTTGTAGAAATAAATATGTTTAAACCCTGTCAGTAGTTGAATACTGCTCAACGATACTTGCAAAAAGACGAGTACTCTGAAATGGTTGGGTGCCTGTGCCTGGCCTTGCACAGACACAGAAGCTGCTATGGCCATACTGCTGATGCATGCATCATGTCCTTGCTGGGGTCAGAGCATCCAAATAAGCTTCTTACGGAAGTTTTAAAAGGAGCAGAGAATAAATGGGAATGAAAGACAGGGAGTGCTGCTGATGAGCAGTTGGGTGAGTTCCTGGCCCTGAGGCTGTTGTGGCCATGGTATCTTTAATAACTGCAAGAGCTAGTGCCTTGTACATTTTACCCGAGAAATGGATAAAATTACCTGCAAAGAAATCTGATGTAATGTATTCAGCAGTGACCTGTGCTTTGCTGAGCTGGCACCCATTATCTTGAATTTATCCCTTCTGATAGTGCCAGGCTCGGATGGACAGTCCTAGCCTCCCCACTTTCCCTTATGTCTGCTCTTTACATGCACCAGGGAGCTGCCTCACTGGAAGTACAAGAGCCCTTTATCCAAGTCCATACAGGGTTATACATTCCTGCATGAATGATGGGGAGATTGGATATGGTTTGCAAAGGGCTGTAATGGCTTACCTCGACTTTGATGTACAAAGTTTGAAAAATATCTGTAAATGTTATAACGCAGAGATATGAGCCATGAAATGAACCGATGTGTGTGTCAGCTTCAAGAAATAGCATTTTAAATAGGAAATTCAGTGCTTGCTATTCAAATAGATATGATAGTAAAGCAGCTTTCTGTGGTGCTAGCACAAGCTTTGAGTATGTAGGCATGAAATGCCAGAGAGTAATTTAATAAAATTGGTGAGCTGTCTCTTCAGTGGTTGTTTTGGAATCAATCTAACCGAGTTCTTCCAACATGACAAAATATTGGGAAGAATGATTAATGTAAAACCTTTGAAACTGAGAGGATTATTTGAAATTAATTTTTCAGTGTTAATTTCTCCTGCACATATGGCAGTAATTTATGCCAAATGAAGAAAACTTTTGTCTTCTTTCTGGTCACAGAATGAATTAAAACGAAAGTGGACATTGGATGTGAAGTAAAAGTTAACATCTCTTTTCTTAGAAACTGTAATTATTTACTGATTTTTAATTTGCACAGTAAATCATTTAAATTCCTTCATACATGTAGCAGGCCTAACAATTTCCAGAGAAAATATATTGCCCCTTACTGCTCATTCCAGATCGAAAGTTTGAATTTTAGCTGGTCCCAGATAGTCTTCTGGCTGATTGAGACAGCAAAGGGTGATGAAGTTGGTGTGGTTTTGTGTGGGAGAATTCAGTGGTATGGTCACATCCACATGCACAGGGATTTAAAATACAAGCAAAAATTCCTCTTCATGCTAATTAGTTACACATGTACATTTTTAGTTATCAAGTTGAGCTTTTTCTCTCTTAAATGCCATTGAGATGTAATAAATGACAATTGAAATAATGGGCTGCTCAGCAGTGTAGGTGTAGGTGGAAGAGTGCAGAATTTGATCTGCAAATAATATAAGAAAATTTAATTGAACTTAGACTAATATGATGAGTGCCCCAACAGTAAGGGAAAGGGGTATGTTCAGCATAATAATTTTTTCTTAATTTTTTCTTTCTGTGTCTCTTTGGCCTTTTGAATTCCAGATTTGCTATTGTTGCCTTGACATATACCAAGTTTCCACAGCAGGTCTAGTGATAAAACATTTTGCGGTATAAAGATTGCTTAAATATTTCTATATTGATTTGAGGGTCTGACATCATTTCTTGCTACCTTAAGTGCCAAAGAGCAGAAGATAAAAATATTTTGACACTCCAAAGTTCATGTTTTAAAGTACATTTCCTTGCTTTTATTCTCTCTTGGGGTAGCACAGTAAACTGGTACAGCGTGTAACAGACCTGAATGCACAGTTCATTGAACTGGGACTGAAGAAGACAGATCTCAGACAAACCTGACAGTCCTTCTGCTCACACAGTGAAAAAATATCTGTTGGAATCTGTGGGTTTACGTCAGTGCAAAGACAATCTCTATAAGAGCATAAAAGTTCTTAATGGTATTAAGTGTCTGATGCACTGGTCCTGCCCTCCTTCTGTGGGATATTCACTGTATTAGTGCAACCTTAATGGGGTCTTTAAAATGTACAGGATGAGGAGTGAATCTTGACAAATTGGTGGTGGTATTCTCCCCTGTGCATGCAATTTGGGGAAAATATGAGCTTTTCCCAATTGCTTGCCACTGGTGCTTAAATGCTCTCTGGAAATGAATTGTAACTTCAGGACCCCAAAAACTTCATCTGATGTGTTTGCTGATACTTTTGCATGCAATTTCACTTGATTTCACTCATCTTAAGTAATAAGTTACAAAAGTATTCAGCAAGTAATAAGTTACAAAACCACACACTGTAAAGTCTGTTCTGTCCTTCTCTCCTGTGACATTTTTGCTGTGGTAGTTTCAGCATCTTAGGATCTCTCTACTGCAGCCTGAAAGATTTTGATCTGTGTGTTTGATTCCCATAAGTCCTAACACTTGGGTTGGGGCTTTTTGTTGTATGCAGCAAAAGGGAAAACGAAGTCTATTTTTCCTTCATTCTTCTTCCTGCAAAGGAAAAGGATGCTTTCTTAAAAATTGGCTTGCCAAAGATATAGGCGTACAATTGCCATAACTCCATTTGTTAAAGGAAAATGAGACTTTAAAGATTCACAAATTTTTTGTCTGCTTTGTAGGGCAATATGAGGTTTACTGGAGGGATGATTTCTGAAGCAATCACTTTTCTTTCAGTTAAACACGTTAGGCAGTCCAAATATTGGCAAATATTTCATACTGCTCTTGAATTCAGCATCAAATTAAGAGAATCACATTGTCTTTAATGGGCTCTTCATTGAAAAGCCTCTTTAGAAAACAGTCAATGTAGAGCTTTGTGCTGAAATAACTCAGGTATAACCATTTTGAATCCATCTCCTGAGGTTCCCATGCAAAGTGAATGCAAGTGGCCATAGAGGGATGATGGTTCCCAGTTGCTGGATCAAGCACATTTTTTGTTTATTTTCATGCTTCCAAACCCATACACCCATATTTGGCTTGCCTAGATGGGATTACAGGCAAATTGCAGAGATGAAATGCACTTGCTGGGCAGAGGCCAGGTCTTGAGTCTGTTGCAAACTGTATTAAGGTGGCTATAGGAGATACTCAGACATGTCAGGAACTAGACCATGACTGAGATTCCAAGCCTTTGGAGCAAAGCTTGGCTTTCCAAGACAGAGGGTGATGTGTTTTGTCCTTTGTGTTTACTTCACAGCGACACTTGCACCTCTTCAGTTTGCAGTGTCCAAAGGAGCTGCTGCAGCAGGTCAGAACTGCGTGTGTAGCTCAGCGTCCTATACCACACCAGTCAGGGCCAGTAAAGAAGGCCCAAACTGAGTATGAAGATGTGAGGATGTACATGTGCATCCAGGCCCCTACCCTGCATTATTTGATGTAACTGCTTTTGGAGTCTAAGTTACTCAATTTTATGTTTTAGAAAGAAAATAAGCAAGTGTTCCCCATTCCCCTCTGCACGCCAACAATGACTTAACAGCCAGCTGTATCTCCTCATAGAATCATAGAATAGTTTGTGTTGGAAGGGACCTTAAAGTTCATCCATTTCCAACCCCCTGTCATAGGCAGGGAGACCTCCTACTTGACCAGGTTGCTCACAAAGCCCTGTTCAACCTGGCCGTGAACACTGCCAAGGATGAGGCAGCCGCAGCTGCTCTCGGAGACCTGTGCCAGCGCCTCACCACCCTCACAGGGAAGAACTTCTTCCTTATACCTAATCTAAACCTGCTTCTCTTGATGCAGCCTAGCATAGGGTTGGCTTTCTCAGCTCCAAATGTATATTGCCCGGTCATGTTGAACTTCTCTGCATCTCTTCAGCCATCTCATTTCCAGTCCGAGCTGCTCCTGCGGACCAGGAGCACCCCTTGGCCAGCAGACTCTTTCCCTGGGTACCCCTGCCCTTGACTTTTTTCTGCTGGGTACATATTCTAAGCTGCTGTCAGTGTGTGTGGCCCCAGAGACTTCCTGAGTATAAGGCTGACTTTCACCTTGCACTTGAGATCCCTTTCTAAGTCAGCGTCCCCAGAGCACCTCACTGAGGTTTGGTCTGTACATGTGATACGACAGCCTTTGTTTTACATGAGATAAGGCTCCGCTGGGATGAAATCTGGACTGCCTTCCAAGAGCTTGCTCCAAACTTTTATGCCTTTTACCACGTTTTGTTGCAGCACTCCATTAAATTGAACTGCTCATCCACAGGCAGTGTATGGGTGGTGGTTTTTGCAGCTGCTGGGATAGTGATTTTATTGAACTATATTGCATTTTTAGTACTTGTTTGAGAGAGGGTTATTAAAGCACAGTATTGTGCATTAAGAACATTACTCCAATGTGAAGGAGATGAGGCTTATGAGAAAGATAAGACCAAGGAATTTAAAGAGCTTTGTTTCTATTTTTTAGTTCCCCCCATCCAAGGGCTGGAAACACAGCCTATTTAAATAACTTGTAGCTTTGCTGAATTTACACATTTTGAGTCCCAGAAGGTAGTGGTCTGTGTTCAAGCTTGTGGAAATGACCTTGTATGTAAATCTTTTGAGAATATATTCTGCAGCAAGACTGAGGACTGATCAGAAATCCAGGCAGGACCTAACAGGAAAACTATCTTTTGATACGCTGTCATTTGAACTGTCATCCGCAAATCTGATCTAGAGATTATTTGCCTTTGAGACTCCACAGAATGCTATGCTTACATGTGCTTTTAACAAATGTGTATGTGAATCAGAGCTTTATTCAGCTTTCACCAAAATGCCAGTTTGCTAATGATAGTTAATGAATTTTTCTCTTGATAAAATTAGACCCCATGTAGTTTGCTTTTGCTATGATCTCCCATGTGAAAGGAACCTGCAGCTCTGCAGAGCTGAGGGTTAGTACTGTATGGGAAACGTCACTCAGAGCTTCAGTTAAACTTGGGAAACAGTGAGTGAAATAGTGTGTGCTAATTAGAGAGCAGTTCCCCAGAGCAGGGTTGGGGGTAGTTGCGGAAGCATGCAGAGAGACCTTCATCCTGCTAGAAGTTTATAGGAGTAGTAAGCAGATCTCTTCTGCCTTCCTTTTTATGAGACAGAACGAACTGGAGGTGAAACCAAATGTTATGGAAGCCACCTTCTTTTCTTCTTACCCTCCATGTGCCGTGACATGATGTCCGGTTTTCTCTTGTTTCCTACTTAAGAATTGAGTTGATCTTTCTAGCTAAGTGAATTCTAAGTGAATGCCAAATGCTGTTTGCTTTTGGGTGCTTACCTTAAGTAGTTCTGTGCTCTGGCCCCATGTCTCACTTTTTTTCCCCTCAATAACTCAAAGCCCAGGAATTCCTATCAACCTCTTTTCATGTGCCTTATCTACTGCGGAGCCTTTGCAAGCCTGATGCTGGGTTCATGAAATAATATTTTTCATGTTGTTAATGCTGGTCTCTTCTTGGGTGGAAAAATTAGGAAAGAAGTTTCCTCCCAGAAGTATACTGAAATGCTGTGTAATCCTCCCTTCCCACTGAGATTTGTCATTGCTGTTCTTCGAATTTTTTGTTCTTTGAAGAACTGCAAGTCTTAACTTGTCCTAACAGATAAATAACAACCAAAAAAATACCATTAACTGAGAAAAGGCTAAAATGCTGTGTTACCTCTTCAAGAAAAAATGAGTTAGAAACATGGGAACACTCCAAATTGTACTTGTAAAAGCTTCGTCATTAGAGATCATTTTGTGCTTGCAGTTTATAATGATTCACTATACAGAGGTGGCATCATTATTACTAGGGGGGAAATATCCCTGCAAGAAGAGCACAGCACCAAGCAGTCTCCTAAATTATAGTGTGGAGCTCCAAAAGGCAGTTCAGACAAATAAAGCCAAGTCATAGAGCACAGGATTCTTTAGTGTGTGTGAAGGTTGCCGGAAATTGCTTTTTTCAAGGGAGCCAAACCAACCTCGCAAGGTATTGTTTGTGAGAAGTCTAAGGCATTTTGGGAAGCAAACAAGTAGCTGCAGATGGCAAGGGGGTGAGCTTAGGTGCCCACTGCCTCTATTGACTGTGTGCTGGGAGGGAAGATGTGGCCAGCCAGAAAGTTTCCATAACAGGTAACAGCTCTGATTTTTAATTGTTTTAATGGCTCAGAGGCTCAGCTGGAGAAACGCTGGGTTGACTCTACGTATGTTAATCCAATCCCTATTTACAGGAAAACAGGCAATGTTTTAGCAGTTTATTTCTTTCTTGATCCCCTGGAATCCAGTCTCCTTCCAAAGTGGTCACTTTTCATTTCCCGGAGGTTGCATTGTGTCATGGGTTCAGCAGCAGCAGTCATTTTTCTCCTTCTTGGTAGCTGGTGCAGCACTGAGTTTTTAATTTCATGCCTGGGAACTGTGCTGATAACACCAGTGTTTTCAGTTACTGCTTGGTGATGTTTTGTCTGGCCAAGGACTTTCTGAGTCTCATGCTATGCCAGGGAGGAGGGGAGCCGGGAGGAAGCAGAGACAGGACACCTGACCCAAACTGACCAAATAGGTTATTCCATACCACAGCACGTCATGTCCAGGATGTGAAAACGGAGAGCAGAGACCCGGAAGGGTGTGGTGGTGCAGTGGGGGGTTCACTGCTGGGGGGTGCACTGGCTGGGTCAGGCTTGGTGAGCAGTTGTATTCTCTTTCCTTGTATCTCTCTTATATTATTACTGGTGTTGGGGGGTTTGCTGTTGGGGGTGCACTGGCTGGGTCGGGCTTGGTGAGCAGTTGTATTCTTTTTCCTTGTATTTCTCTTGTATTATTATTGGTGGTAGCAGCAGTGGTTTGTGTTATACCTTAGTTACTAAACTGTTCTTTTCTCAACCTGTGGAAGTTGCATTCTTTAAATTCTCCTCCCCATCCCCCGGGACTGGAGGAAGAAAGAGGGGAGTGAGTGAGAGAATAAAACTTCGTGAGTTATTAGCCTGGGTGAGGCTTAAACCACGACACATTGCCAGGTTGCCCTCTCTTGGGGTTCTGGTGTCATGTGCCACTGGTGATGCTGAAGGAAACCTTAGTACCACTGGTGGTCAGTGGGTCAGGGGCTTCCTCCACATCTGTAGAAGGAAGATCATTGTGTGGTTCTTGCAAACTTCAGTTCAGGACTTCAAATTTGCCAGTTTTGAACATTTCTGTACCAGCTGCTTAGCTAGTGTTTTGTGTTGAGCGTTGTTCTGATTTGTATCACTGCTTGGCTGTATGCTCTGCTTTTAAACATGGTATTTTTGATGCTTTGTTGCTGTCTCTACCCGCAGCCAGAGATTTTACCGCCTACAGTTGTTCCTCAAGAAACTGTGTTTTTAAGAAGTGTTCTGACTGTTTCTGAGAATTTTGCCTTTGCTATTTTTATGCACAGTGCACTAGAGCTGGTCTTAGTCTGACTAAATCAGACTCTTAAAAGACAGGGGGAGGTTTGCATTATTTTTGGGTTTGTGCCATATGAGATTATACAGAGCATTTTGCATCCCTGTGACTGTTCATCCCGCAGATGTGTCTGGGCTTCCTTACAGACCTCTAATTATAGTCCTTCCAACTTAATTCTGGTGTCTGGATTTGGAATCTCTCTTTTCTATTTGATAACAGACACTTTTTGTTAGAAATAGATATATCCATCTGTAATAGATAAATAACATTTAGCTGAGAATCCGCTTGTTCAGACTCCAGCCCTGGGTCTTCCTCTAGTTCTCCAGAGCAGTGGTTATCACCTCTCAGAGGCTTTACAGTGCAGTCCTGATCTGGGCTGGATCATTTCTGCACGACTGGTATGGGGTTGTAACAACAACACTGTTTTAAATGTTTGGAGCAGAAGTGGAACTTTTATACTATATTGTCTTTTTTTCTACATGGTTACACTCTATGGCTCCAATGCACTTTTTATAGCACAGGTTTTAGGAAGCAAATAAATCTCAAGTGCGTTCTACTGCAAACACCTAGACGAAGTCTGTTCTCAGGACATGTTGGAGCATTGCAGTGTTGAGCACATGTGAGCTCTGGAGCAGGGGTGGCTGCTGATTGAACAGGGTATTCTGATTTATTTTCTGTCTAGCAAACTAGAGCTTTTCTAAATCTTTGAAAGTTATATTCTTATACTATTTTTAATATAATTTAGTGTTCCAGGGAGAGTCTTTATTTTTTGTAGATTGCTGGAGTTAACTGCCATAATAAAGGACAATTTTGAGATGATAAAATGCACTAGGAATGTCATTAGATATGCAGCAAAAATATGACACAATAGAATTAAGCGTTAATGAATAACATACTAGAGATATTAGTCTTCTGTATCAGTTTAGGTCTTCTGTTCTTTGGTTACGATGAGGTCTAATGTGAAAAAATGAGACAATAAGCAAACTTAACAAAAATATATTTTTTATATGACTCACTAGAATCTTAAGGTATAGGAAGTTTCCAAGTTAAATATGCAATATATCCACAAGGAAGCTTTCCTTTGAGTAAATTGTTGCAGTTTCATGTTTTAATGTAATGTTAGTATTGGTATACATTTTATTTTTACAATTGAATTACAGTACTATGGGGACTTAATTTAAATTCTAGGCCATCTGCACACCTGTGCAATTGTAAACTTCCTTTACTGGCATATGCAAGAACTCCATAACTCTTGGTAAGGAGGATATTAACGATTTCTAGTAAAGAAGCTACTTGAAGTTCTTTTTTCTCTAGGATTCTGCATCCTCTATGCTGATTAAGCCTCTCTGGTTTTTTCTGGTGGGTTTTTTTTTTTTTTTTGTTACTGTTTTTCGAGTGTTTGGAGTTTTTTGGTGGTGGTGGTTTTTTTCCTTGGAATGTGGTAACTCCATGCTCCTGAATTTTCCGTTTTTCTAGGTCTGTGTTTGTTCTAGGTGGAGCTGTGACTGTGTTAGCAAATGCAACAGATGCAAGCAGAATGAAGTCCAAACAGTTTTAATAATTTACTTAGGCTGGATATGCTTGGGTCTGTTTTCATTTTTGAGGTCGTTTCTGGCTGGGTGGAATGGCAGGAACTTTTCTAACAGTGAACTAATTTTCATAGATTAACGTTTCTTTGAACGGCATCTGCCAGAGCTGGTGCTGGAGCGGGTCGCCCAGGGGCAGCTCCTCTGAGCTGTGTGTCACTGCTTTCAGGAGGAGATGGATCAGTTCTGAATCCAAACTTTGCTCTCGGACAAGTGCTTGAGAGCTTGTATATGAAGTGTACTGATTGCCTCAGATCAGGTCAGTGGTGAACTTCACACTTGTGGCACCTTCTTCCTTGATGGGACAGGGAAATATTAGAAGTTCGGTAAAGCAGTGAGGATTTACTTAGCCAGCTTGGTTTGCTGTGATATTACAGATTCGGGAATGGGACTGGAAATTCTCCTACACTAGATTAATTTACAGAAAGCCTTACTAGTTCTTGCAAGAGGCTGATGACAAGTCCTATAAAGAAGACATTGAGGGGGGAGGGATGGTGGGGATTGTTCTGGTTTTCATTTAAAACAGTAAATGCGAGTTTCCACATATAACAAAGAATCACCTTAAAACTCCTACCTGACACACAGGTGCCTGCTGCATAACATTTGCTCTTCTCTGAAATGTGTGAGTCATGTAATGACTTCCCAGTGATTGTTCTTTGAAGATTTTGTGGCTTTTGTGTCAGTTTGAATAACTTTTTTACTGGTGAGGAGTTTGATGGCAAGGAAGCTGGCAAGCCCAGCTCTATTTCAAGAATATGAAATAATCTTTATCATTTCAGTTCCTTTAGGACATAGTTCTGCTTTATCAGGGAAATATCCGTAATTGTGGTATCAGAGTTTTCACATGGGGAGAATACTGACTTCTATAAACTCAGTCTTTAATATTACTGGTTTCTTTTTCTTCTACAGAATACATGAGGTTTGGAAGTCAAATGCATTGCATCTAATAAATTGTATATGCAGGATATATAAGCATATGCCAAAACCTGGCAGTGACATATAAATGTACAACAAAATGAAAAAAAAAAACTATGTGCCTTTGATGCTTATTTTATTTCTGTCCCAATTAATTCCTCTCCTTTGGGCTATCCCAAACTTCGGTCAAACTGATTTATTTCCCCTAGTGGAATGTTGGGTTTCCTGCTCATTGTGTTTGTTTCACCAAGCTTTCAGTGCAGGGCTTCACTGAGCACTGATTTGGAGAAAACTCCAGGAACAAACTTGCCAACGAAGTTTTAAGTTGACAAGCAGGTATTCATTGCGGCGCTGGGAGACACGGGGGGATAGCTCCTCCTAACGTGTGTTCCAGTATTGTTACACAAGCCGTCCTTATATAGCCGCTGGGCATGCATACATATTCATGAGGCTACGTGTGAATTACATCATTTTCCAGAAAGTTCCCCGCATGCGTACAAAAATGTAGTGATGGTCTCCAAGGGTCGTTTACTTCTCCCAGCAGCCTTCATCACTGCTGGCAGCCTTCGTAGCACCCACAATAGATGCTTATACCAGCTTAATTGGTTCGTTTACACCATAGACATAGCAATCATCCTGTCCTTCTATTTATCAGTTAGTTTAACTGCAGCCCGTCCTGGCCCCCTGCCATTCCAGATACTCCTTATCCTTACGTCCTGCTCTGCTGTCCTGTTTTTCTTACACTCATTTTGCACTAAGGTCATAAGGGCCTAAAACTCCATCAACTACAATGGTTTGTCTTGTACAAGAATTCTCAGTATGTTCTCTAGCTGTACTCTATTTTTTCTGTGTATCATGCACTTCAGTAATTTTCCATTACTACTGTTACAAAGCCATCAAACTTAACATTACTTAAAACTGATTCTAAAGGCTTATGTATTTCATTTTGTGATTTTGTGCTCCCCTTGTCTCAGCACCCCGTATCCTTTGACAGGGGCACCACGAACTCCTTTGGCTCCCTGGTGGGTTTCTATCAGGGGGGATCAGAGCTCTTCAACACCAGAGTTGTTGCTATTTTTGTGGTTTAGATTAAAAAATGTAGGTATCATCTGCACTTATCCTGACTTTTTCTTGCCCTTCCCAATAAGCCTTCCTTAAATTCCAGTTTTAGGGGGTTTTCTGTGCTGGTGTGCGGTGAGATCTGTATTCAGCACCCTGCGGGTGGAGGAGCAGCCAAGCAGTGCCATGCTGAGCCAGGCTGCCTTTCTGCAGTGGGGCTGCCCTCCAGAGGGCGAGGGAGAAGAGTAGCGGATGAGAAGCCTAGAGACCCCCTTGCAAAACTAGGGAGAGGGGGGCCACAGTAGCTGCAGGCTCAGCTTTTCTTTGGTACAAAACCTAACAAATGACAAGCCTTGTAATTACCCTGAGAGCAGCCTCATGAGTGTGGTAAATCCATGTGGGAAAGAGGGAGAAAAGTCCTTCAAAGTAATCAGTTGCTTTCTCTCAGAAGGAAGCTGTGCAAGCCCATTGCTTTGCATGTTGTTCCTGTAATTGTAATAAACATCCAGGAGGCAGCTTTTGGCAGCTGCTAATTTTAAAGTAACATATTAATCAAATTAATTGAGAGTTCCTTTTAAGAATTAACAACAGCAAACATAACTTTCTGAAGCGGTGTTTTCAGTGCTGCTAAGAGTGATTCCCCCAAAAAAGAGTATCTCTGTAGATAAATCATCTGAAAAACTGTTAAATTCTCTCTTTTGCTACCTGATAACCCAATTAAGTGCTGATAAGAAAAACAGCTCTTGGAGAATTTCAGGGAAGCAGAATAATGTACTTAGTATTGTACCAGAATCAAAATACCACATAATCATGGGTATCCATGGATACTGAGCAACATGTTGATTACTAGATACATCCATTACCCTTAAATACAAGAGTTAGGTGTTTAATGCCCCAAACAATTTAATGCATGACTGCTTGAACTTGCACAGAGAATTCTCCTGAGGTTTTGCCTTTCAGAGGCACAGCACAGAATATGTCAGCAGGTGAAAGGGAGGCAGCTATGATATTTTTAAGACTGTCTTCCAAGCTCCTGTGTGCTTTGCAACTGCTGCCACCCAGATGGCTCAATTCGCCCACCAAGCTGCCTGTGAACTGGAGCATTATGTGATGTGGCCCAATCTTTATCCCACGTCTACGGCATATGGGTGGGATTGCCATGATGAAAAGTCATTTGCTAATCTTCTTCAGTGCTTGTACTGTTGAGGCTCGCTCCACAGTGAATGGATGGTCTCAGTGTTGTGTCTCTGTAACACCAGACCTTTTATCACAGCCAGATGAGCATGTTGGTTATTTCATGACACAAGATTCATCATGAGGTTGATACTGCAATCTCCCCACCAGAGTTTTGACTTTTCCATTTGTTTTGCAGAGCAGTAATGGGAACACTGGGAAGAAGCCTCCTATGGACAGCAGCTGTGGTGGGTCCCGAGGGCAGCCCAGGAGAGGTGCCTGATGAGCTCTTACTCGTGTGGTCTGAGCAGGGTCCACTGTCACCAGCTTGGCTTTTTACCTCCATTGCACGAAAGGATCCATTCCTCTTCCCTTGCATGAGAAAATGAAATGTAAAAAGGAAGAAGTAAAATGGGCATTTTAAAAGTGCTTTGATAACGAGCCTTGGAAAAATTATTGCTTAACCGTGATTTTATAGTGATGACTCCAGCACCTTCTTGATGTGGGCATCTGAGCAGGCAGCACAATGTGGGTATGTTGGTGCCTGCTTCTGCTCCCGTTCTGTGGTGAGGCTGGGCTTGGTATCTGCCTTTGACCATTCATGCAACTCTAGGTGTTTTTGTAATGTGGAAATGCCATGTGGTGCAAAAGGTTGAAGATAGGAAAAGCATGAGCAGCAACTTTTCTTTTTTTCATCTTTTCTCAAGATTACTGGTTATTTTTATTTTTTTTTGTCTTTTTTTACTTACGAAGTGTCTTTTATACGAGTTCAAAACCACCTTCCCTGAATGTCTCAATACAAAGTTTTCACAGCAAAACATTTTTTTGAGTATACTTGTGAGGCAGAGTCTTACATATGTGTTCCGTTGGAAAGGGGAAAAAGGAGAAAGCTGGCATCCTATGTGGTTAGGGAAAGAATGGGTTAGTCTATTGTTCCTGACAGTAACTGAACAAACTCAATCCCTCTTATAATCCATTTTGTTAAAACAAAAAGCAAGAAGCCAAAAAATGGATGTCGTATCATCCCACTTGTTGCACAACTAATCCTTTTCAGTCTACCTTTGCTAACCTGCTCATCTTGGTTTTTTTTCTGAGCACCCTTACTGCTCATTCCTTCACTGACCTTCAGTACTGTTTTCTTCTGTTCCCAATTGAATAGATAATTGTCTGGGGAAAAAAAGAAAAAAGGGGGGGGGGGACAAAAATTTCTGGCAAATAGTAATTTTTTGGGGGGGGGAAATGTGTTTTCATGCTTCCTAAATCTATTTGTAAACTGAGACTGATTTCAGTCTACAGCTTTGGCTGGAGAGAGTGGAGGAGGAACATGGGGAGGGGTGAATGTTGCTGGCTCATCCTGTTGCTCTCAACAGACTCATGCAAGAGATGTACCAGTTTGCCTTCTGTGCATGGTGATGGCTTTCATGTCAGTTTTGAGGCTGTTGTTTGACTCAAAATCCATGTCATCTTCTGCTCCAACAGATGGGTACAGGGACTGTAGCCCCCCTTTATATGTAGGCAATAATGTAGTCAGGGCACCAGGTCCGAGGTACAAATTCAACGCCTCTCTGGGAAAGGAAGAACGGGATGACTGTTTTAATCATTGGGTAGGAGGGAGACACCAGAATCTCCTGTGTAGTTCCTTGTTTTTTTCCTCCTACAGGTCCCTAATAATGATTGTTTCCAATTCAAATTAAATGGAGATATTTTGGTTTAGGTAAAATTATTTGCACAGTTTTATTTTAATGAGCAAAACTGAAGATGTAGCAACAAAAAAAAAGTCTGATCTATAAATTCTCTTTTTCAGTCTGGCAGCCACACAGAAAAATCAGGTATTTGTACATCTGTAATTGCCAGCATCCTGAGCAATACCTTAACATAGGTTTCCTCTGTCTCCAGCAACACTTAAATAAAACTTCTTGAGAAGCATGTGAGTAGGCAGGGGCCATTATCAGGATCTAAAGTGAAACTAAAGTAGGTTCTCTGTGCAAAGATTAACTAGAAATGGCATTTCTAGAGACAGAAACTCCACTAAAATGAGTCTTGTCAGTGACTTAATGAAGTTCAGGGGGCTCTTCTAAAAATAAAATCTGGGGAGAAAACCCATTTTTCACCAGCCTGGGAGAAAGGACCTGACTTAATTTTGCATTTTGTTTGTCTGCCAAAAAAAAAGTCTGGAGGTGCTGTTAATTTTGGTGGAAATGTCAGTATTTCTGTGTTCTCAGAGTGCTGCCAGGGGTGCGGTGTCAGGAATTTTAATGCCTGGAACAGTCCCAGACATTCAGGTCAGTTTGCCAATGTGGCACAAGCCACTGGAAAACTAGAAGCTGTAAAACCAAATAATTTTCAAGTTATTGTTTGAGGAAATGGTTTGCCTTGTTGTCTTAGCCTTTTCATAGATGATTGTGATTTTCACGCTTGCCTGTTGGACAAAGGCACATCTGGAAAGGCTGAACCTACCAGGTCTGCTCCTGGTGTTCCCATCCGGATTTGATGTTGTTACGAAAACATTTGCTGGAGGGAGGGAAGGATGATAAAGATGTCATTGTTAAACTGCTACACATAGCCTAGACGAGAAAGGATATTGTTTTAAGGCTAAAGTGGTAGAGAACTGACTGCCTCACCGTCATTGTTTTGACCACTTTTCATATGCTGATTCCCGTGAATTTATAAAATCCCAGTGTTAAAGGAGTTAAACACTTGCTCACAGAATTTCTTGAATGATCTATTTTATGTGTATTACTGTTCACATCTCTTTTATTCATACCCAGTATCCATTATCTTCATAATAGCCTTTGCACTTGATTGCAGAATTAGTTACCTGTTCTATTCCCTCACTGGGCAGAAATAACCCTAGCAGACAAGGAGAACCCTCTGTAGACAGCTGTTTTGAAGCATGGCACTGCTGGTGGGAGCAGTCGTGGATGGCTGGGAAACTCCTGGTCCCATGTGGCTGCTGGATGGATGTGGAGCAGCCCCATCTTGGGCACAGGGTGCATCATGGATTCTACTCTCAGGCTGCCATTAATTGCCGTAGCAATTTGTAGCTAGTTAGAGCATTTGCCACGTCTCCAGTCCATCAGGGGTAATATATTACTGCAGAAATCCTATGACAAAATCTTTGATTTGCAACTTTCACATTTTTTTCCGCTTAATTCCCGTAGAGGTTTTTACCTCGGGAGCTCTGTGAATTAACCTGACCGCTTAAATAACTGTGCACGTTTCCTGTTGTAATAAGAATGCAGGATGGGAATATGAAAATTAAACTTATTCTGTCTGTGACAATATACACCCAATTCCTTGGGCATCTCTTATTGCTGAGGAATGAAAAATGACACATGCCTCTGCCTGCCATGAGGTCCTCCACAGAGATCGAAGCACTTTTGTTCAAGCTCTTAAGCTCAGCTGTAACCAGAAGCTGATGTGACTAGTATAGTCAGGTATATGAAATGGATCATCCTGCTGCTGCAGTAAGAGCTTATACTCTGATGTCAAATAATGCTCGGTGTGGACTTGAGCAAAACAAAGCAAATAAGAAAATAATACACGTTGACCCATTTTGGTGACATATTAGTCCAGTTTGTAATGGCATCACTTTCTTGGAAGAGACACTAGCACTTTAAAATCAGGATATCCATCAATGTGTCTGAATTGTATTATCTGGATCTTGGTCCTCTCTCATCTTACTTCTCTCCTTTTTTATTTGCCCTTGATCTGCCTCTTAGCTGTTTCTGTTCTGACTGCTCCAGAGAGTGCTTATGAATGCTGGTGTCTCCTGCTGCTTGATATATTGAAAGTATTATAGCCACTCTTCTGCAGATAAAAATATTTTTGGGTTTAATCATTGATACTTACCATTTATCCATAATTCCCTTATGCCAAAGATGGCACAAAGAATAACAGGGTATCACATCATCTGCTCTATTTGGAAAAGTTCTTCCACCATCTTTGCTGTAAGATCCACTCTCCATCTAGCTTGGACTAAATGCACAGTGTGTGACCAGTACATGCTTACCATAACCAGCACATTAAAAATGTTGCTTCCCTTCACCAGTGGACATCAGAGAAACTAAAAGCTGACCCCCTGAAGGAGGTAGGAAATGGTATCACAAAAATGACCTGAAATCTGCCCTCCCAAGTTCCAAACTGTTTCCTTTCTCCACTGTGGCACCCCTTTTCTTTAAAAAAAGCCCCATGGAAATTACAGACTTTGAAGCTGTACATTGCATTAAAGGCTTTTTTTTCCTCACTATTTAGAGCCTGGACACAGCTGCCTCTCTGTCCAAAGATGCTCAGTTCAGCTGTAATCATTATCGACTACAATAAGATTTTTGGCTTCTCCGTCCAGGCAATAGAGATTGCATGACCCACACAATAGGTGTAATTATTGTCAGGGTCAGTTGCTGAGCTAGCAGCCTTCCCAACAATTTTAGCCTTTTTTCCAAGCACTTGAATCATGTAGGTCACAGTTACTTAATATTAAATACTGTGGGTTTTTTAATAGCAGTTTTACAACAGCAGTGTATCACCTGATCTGCGTGTGTGTGTTCTTTTTTTCCCTGTGGATAAAAGGATTCTTTAATACAGGTAGACTCTCAAATACAGAAATATTACTATTATGGGTGCCAGGTCTGAGATCCTTTTGCTTCTGTTTCTCTCCAAATGCGTGGTGGGGTGTTTGTTCTTGTGGTGGAGCCATGGTATCCAGGGATAAGCACCTGTAAGTGTTCTTTGCTCCTCATTTAGAAGACTCTTAAATCTACTTACTGGTGCAGTAATTAGAAATCAGAAGGTGCTGGGGAATGTTGCCTCTGCGCCTGTCTGCTGGTATCTGCTCTTCAGGACTGTATTGCCAATCCTCTCCTGAGAGAGCCCGCTTTTTCTGAATGAAAGCAAGGGAGATCTATAAAGGATTGCAAAGGACCGTCACAGTAGCTTTAGATGTGTTTAAATAATGGCTCCATCCAGCATGCGAAAGTCCTTTAGTGTTGACGCTAGAAGATATATCCTGTCCTGCTCTGCTGTGTCAAAGTGGGAGCCTCTTGAAAGGATGCCGTGGAGTGAATGCATAAATTTTCAAGTGACTAATCTTGGAGCTTTGTAACAGTCTGTGGATTGGTTTGGTTTGGGTTTTATTTTCTCTCTCAGTGAACTCTCCAAAGTTGCCGTGACCTTATTTAACAAGAGAAATTGGAGTCTCTCCTGGGAGACTTGAATCAGCTTGGCTTGGCATCATGGAGTGCCAGGGACGACAGAGTAGCTAATAACTTCAAACTGTTCTGGGGCGTGATGCCAGGGTGGAGAGATTCTTCCCAGATGGAGACATGTGGATGGCTCATCCTCAGTTTCCCACTGGTCTGCAGTGCCCTGCACTTGAGAAACGCTGTGGTCCTGCTTGTGGACTCAGAACCAGAGCTGTGCTTTTCACCAACACATATTCTGTGCCAAGTGGCATGTTTCAGGAAAGCTGGATAACTCTGCTCATGGATTTGGGTTGATTCTGTCTAATATTGACTGAGCATATTAAAATGTTTAAGCTTTTTGAACCTACCAGGAGTGCGACTTACTTTCCTCATTTAAAAATTAAGCTTACTTTTAAAAATCAGTATTGTTTTCTTGCAACTCAGGTTGCAGTAATTTCAGGTTGTAATAATTGCAAAGCAAAATTAAATATTCTGTGTCAGTGAAAAACTTGGGAGTTATTATTCTGTACTTTCTCAGCCTTTTCACCATTTTATTTCTTCCCATTGAAAACAGTCTTTTTCTCTATGTCTAAAATAAGGAAAAAATTATCATAGAATAGAATCATGGGATCATAGAATAGTTTGTGTTGGAAGGGAACTTCAAAGGTCATCTACTCTAACCCCACTTCAGTGGGCAGGGACACCTTCAACTAGATCAGGTTGCCCAGAATCACATCCAGCTGGCCCATGAATGTCTCCAGGGATCTACCACCTCTCCGGGCAACCTGTGTCAGTATTTTACCATCTCATTGTGAAGAATTTCTTTCTCACGTCCAGGCTGAATATCCCCTCTTTTCGTTTAAACCAATCACCCCTTGTCCTATCTAACAATCCTGACCTAAAATGCTTGGAGCTCTGCAGAAGAGCCACATGTTGCAATTTTAAAGCCATGCATTTGGCCTGCATGGCTGTTCAGTGGTTTTCCTGCAGGTGTTTCCATGTCTGCTGTGCCACGGTGTGGGGTGACTACATTAGCCTTTGGTACACTGCAGCAGACAGCATGTGCTCATGGTGGATAAGCTTCTTCTTCTCTGTTCTATCCCTGAGAACACCTTATCTATTACTTCATTTAAGAGTACTTTTAAATCTGTATTTTAAAGCATGTCTGTGAATATCTCCTTTGTCCTGCTGTCTTTTAATTAACCCGTCCCCGCTGCTCTTTCTTATTATGCCTCTCTGATACTTTATTAATTAACACAGCGTGCAGTATACCGAGGAAGTTGGTATCTAAGATGCCATAAAAGATGAAAGTATTTATCACTGAGAAACAAAATAATGAATGCAAAAGTTGTGTTTTCATCTGCCAACAACAAGCAGAATGTCACTGGAGATGAGATTTTTTTAGGGCTTTTTTTTCCCCACTAAAACCAAGCTATATAACTAAAATATGTGAACTGTGCTAAGAGTGAAGGTTTATTTGGCATGGATGTATTTGTCATTGTTCCTGTGTTGATATTATTTTTTCCATATTACCTGTGTGTTTACGGGAATTCCAGTTCACAGACAAGTACTTTTTTTGAGGCTTCAGTTGCTTGGGCGGCTCCATCCCATTTGTGATGGGCATTTGAACAAGTCAGGATTTTCTTGAATAAATTTCTGATTTGCTTTGCCACTATCTCAACTCTTTTGCTGTTTCTGTGCCAGATAAGTTGCTTCAATGGAAACATTTGCTCTTAATGTCCTTCAACTTGCAAAATGAAAAAGAATCTCAGCTTTTTTCCAAGATAAAGTTTGTCAATTACATTGTCAAAGTTTCTGGGTGCAAGGAGAGGAACTGTGATGTTCCAGGCAGCTCCAGATAAGTTGCTTCAGTGGAAACATTTTCCCTCAATATCCTTAAACTTGCCAAATTAAAAAGAATCTCATCTCTTTACCAAGATGAAGTTTGTCTAATGCATTGTCAGCATCACTTGCCTTTCAGCTTGTTGTTGTTCCTTTCAAAATCAGTTTAAGTGTGTGCAGGCTGTTGTTTGTTGGGGTTTATTTGAATCCCTCCACTGACTGGTTTATTTGCTTATTCTGCTATTCTGTGATATTGGTTTTTCCCATCTGTTTAATCCCTGACCCTACCCAGGCATGCAGACTGTCTCTCAATGAGTCCTCTGTGCAAAAAAATAATTGTACAAATCTCTCAGGAAACTTGACAAGAAGATTAAGTGCTCCGTAAGGGCAGCGATTCGATCAGAGTTGCTCTTTCTCCCAGGCTCCCCTTCCAGCCATGTGTATTTCCCACTGCCTTTCCTATGCTCTCCTCTGACATAGTCCTTTTCTTCTTTCTCCTTTCTTCTTTCTGAAACAGGTGGGCTCTGCATTGCTCAGTCCCTGAAAATCCCCCAGGATCGCAAGGACAAGACCATCGACTTTGATAAAATTATCAAGCAGCTCCTAGAAACTCCCAATGCCAGGGCCATCGTTATTTTTGCCAATGATGAGGACATAAAGTAAGGATGATTGAGGGAATTAATTCATTTGTGCTTGATAGCTATACAGAAAAGGGAAAGCAAATAGAAATATGAATTATGAAGTGGAAATGCCTGTTGGTAAGGGCAATGTGGGGATGTGGAATTCACACCGTGGAGGGTAGTGCCAGGCATTGGGTGCTGCTGTTGCTGCCCTGCCTCATGTTATACATCACAGTAGTGGGGGGACGGGAATGTTAATCTAGGTCTAGGAAGCTTTTCCTGGCATAGGGTTACTCATGTAATGGATGGCAGACCTGCCCTTACCTCTCAAAGAGGCATTAAGAAGACGCCCCTCTCTCCAAGCTTATACTATGATGTAGTATTCATTAACTCAGAGTCTATTTAATGACAATTGACGGTTACTAGTGATAAAATGGATGCACAAGGTTAAACCACATCAGGTGCTGAAGGTTTAACCACATACAACTTGCTCATAAGATAGTATAAAGAATATTCTAACAGTGTGGCTCTCATTTCTCACTTGCCTGTGTTCCATATTCTCTCTCCTGAAAATTGTGTTGGCATTGTCAATTAGTGAGAGGCTCAGTTCCACAAAACGAGACACCAAGTTAGGATAATGTTTCAGTAAAGTCGATGGCAAAATAATAAGTTTTAGTGGAATCAGTATGTCAGTCATAGGAATAGGGTGAATTAAAAGAAGGGCCAATCTGTGCTGTGTGGATCGTGGTCTGGTGTGTTGTGAAATTCCTGAGCTCTGTTGGTTACAGGAATATGCTATTTCTGTTCATTATGCAGTTGCAACATGCCATTTTCCCAAGCAATTATGTGTTTAAATGAAATTAATTTGTGAACATAATGTTCTTTTCTGCAGGCAGATCCTTGCCGCTGCGAAGAGGGCAGATCAAGTTGGTCATTTCCTGTGGGTGGGCTCAGACACGTGGGGCTCCAAGGTGAGCCCGTTGCTTCATCAGGAGGATGTTGCTGAGGGAGCCATCACCATTCTGCCCAAGCGAGCGACCATAGAGGGTAAGAGCTCTCTTACGCTTCGCTCCCTCCTGCTTCCTGAAATGCTGCTGGTACAAAACTGATCACCCGTAATTCTTTCTTTCTTGTGTTTTATGAATAAACGTGTACAGACTTGGTATGATACAAAGAATATAAAGTACATTAAGCAAGTCTTCATCTCCTGAAATTTTCCTAAATGCCTGTGTTTCTCATACAAAACCTATACATTATTTCCACAGTTGAGAAGCTACCAACAATTATTAAAGGCACAATTTCAGAGCTTATATTAAGCTGTGGTGATATGACAGGGCTTTTATCACTTGAAAGTAAACCAAAATTATCTTAGCACATCATGTAAATATATAGGAAGAAAAAATCTTTTGCAGTTTATGTATCGTTTCTGAAGCAGTGGATAAGTTTTCTGCTAAAGAGGTAAAAATTGATTTTTAAATCTGCAGTTTCCATTCAAGCTTAGCTTAACTTCTATTTCATTCAGATCAAGCACTGTATTTATACATATTGCTTGTGTGTTTCACAAAGACATGTACGTATGTATGCGTATATAAAAATTGTGGGAAACTTTTTTACATAGTCCCTTTGTTTCTCAACAGTTCTTTGTGTTTTGAACTGTTTATGGTCAGATCTTACTTCAATTTATTATCTATTTTGACTGTACAGATGCTTAACTATCCAAATGGCTTCCTCTGGGCAAACCGAACTTGTCAGTAAGAATCTGTTTTCTCTATAATATAACAAAAAAAGTTCTTTACAAGGGACATACTGAGTCAAGAAAAGAAACCCGTTGGCTGGCACAGTGGCATTGTGTCAAATGGGGTCTGCAAGGAGTCCTTGAACATGTTGCCCTTATTAAAAGAGGTTCTGTTGTCTTTACTCACTGGAAAACCATATATTTACATTCATTTTCACTACCAGCTCATCAGTTATTCTTCTCAGGTATATAATATGCTCCATCCTTTTACATTTTTTAAACCTTAGAGGCATTTTAGCTTGTTATTTCTCCATAAATATGTACAGTTGATAGACAATGAGGTGTTTTCTTTCTGAAAACCAGGACATTTTAATAATCTTTTCATACTGTCTGTTTTCATCCCTGAGGGTTTCTGACACAGAAATGAAAAGTCTGCCAACAGTACACTGAAATAAAAACTTTCCAAGTTTGTTTGTTTAAAATATTTTCCTTCTATATTACACATTAAGCACGTAGGACATAGGGAAACATGAGGTTTGCTTTTAAACACAGTAAGTGATGATAACAGAATGGAAAGTTCAGGTATAGAAAGTTGGTTAAGTAACAGGTACAAATATCAGTGTATTTAGTTTATCTGCAAAAAAATATATATATTCATTAAGCATGCAAATATCTTCTTATTCAGTGATTGTATTAGACTATTGCCTGAAAGTTGTCTAGTTGCATTTTGCACTTGTAGATTGTGTGATTACTTGTTTGTGATGCTTAAACTACGTCTTGTCTATGTATATAATTGTGTTCATTCTTCAGGAGCAGCTGCCATGCAGCAGATCCATGCTTTGAGGTCCATGAGTTGCATGGAAAGGAAACAAAACTCAGCCAGGAGTAGATTCTGTACTTGGTGTTCAAGGAAAGGCAGAGCAAAGTGTCCCTGAATAGCAGCTGCTCTGTCAGCAACAAATGTTTCCTGGCTGCTCTGTGACCGCCCAGAAAGGTTCGGGCTGGTTCTTACCTTTTTCAGTCCCATTCATCCGTCCCTGATTGCCATCTCTATCTGCCATCTGCTTAGTCCTGTCTGGGGGAAGAGTAAAGGGATGGTTAAGAGCATAGTGTCAATTCCCATTCTCCTGAAGCAGTATTCCAGAACTCAGCATTTCCCCTTTCAGACTGATTTCTGTTTCAGCCACTAAGAGAAACATCCGGTGAAATCTGTTGCTTATAGAAGTAAGTAATCCTTAGGTATTAGCATTTCTTTGCTTAGGGAGGCTGTTATCCATATGGATTGCCTGCCTTTCTTGCATTTAGACTGCTGTATGTTGGTTTGTTTTTCTTTCTATTGGAGTAATTTCATTTGGCTATGAATCCAAGAGAACTGGAAATGGACATTTTAGTGTTATTCTTTTATCATCCAGCAGTGAACATCTGCTTCCTAAAATTTATCAATGCATTTCTTTTGATGAAGACATAAATTAAATAAGAAGTCTTGATTTTTCCCTATAAATTGATGGTAACAAACCAAATTACCAGAATGCATCTAAGTTTGCCGCAAATTACTGTGTTTCGATCTGTATTGGAGCCTAGCAGTCTCCTTTTATGCTGTGGTGTGGTGACACTTAAGCACCTGCTTAAATGCCACTGGATTAGGTGAGAGTTTATTAGTCATGAATGAGGGGGTTACCCTTATTTTACTCCTCAAAAGTATCTTTTTTTTTTTTTTTCCTTTTATCATTGTGTTAAATAGTATTTGTAATATGTTAAGGAAAGATTCCTATCAGACCTCACTGGAAGTAGAGAACGCTGCAGCTTCTGTACCCTAACCTGAAATATGTGACACTGACAGTCCCTTCTTATGCTTCAGGGGAAAAATGTTAAGCCAAGAAATGTTAAATTGCACTGAAAATTAACATGTCTGCATGTTCAAGAGTATATGGTACGCTTTGGATTATCACATTTTTAGTGTGTCTGAAGCTGCTGGTCATGTAAGTCATAAACTAAAACAGTCATATAGAAAAAGGCATTTTACAAATAACCCTTCTCCCCCAGCCATGACTCCTCAATTCAAAATACAGATGTGAAACACAGGTGTGTTGGTGTGTTTAAACCTATCTACATAAATAACATTTTAAGTTCCTGTTTTGGGAACAGCTGGAATACCTTAGCAGTCTTCAACTCCAGAGGGACCCTGGAGTGCTCAGTTTCTCTTAGAACCAGATCCCAGATTATTTGTCTTGATGCTTCATGTTGCTCTTGGGACAAAATTTTCTTTGCCGTAGTCCCATGGGGTGATTTAGGAAATCATTACATGAACTGAATTCATTCATCTTAAGTCAGTCTTAATATAGCCCGATTGTGTTTGATGTAATTATGCTGAAAGGATAAAGTTGCATCCTATTTGCATAATTGCAGCAGACAGTGAGCCAGAGGAAGTGCACACTTAAATAGTAATCGCTCCATGGAAAGTTGTGTTTGGAACAAGCTCCATTGCCAACTTAACCAAGTACCAACTAAGTTGAATGGCTTTGCAATGTTTTTTTACGGGGGGGAAGCAGAATGTGTTTCTTTCTAGAACAACTATGACAGCAGAATATTGTGTTCTGTTTATTGTTGCTTTGAACTCTTCCAAAAAAAGGTTATGATGGCATGTTCTCACACTTAGAGATTGCTAAACCATCTGCTAAACCTGTCCTGAAACTCAATGTGTGCTTAGAGGAACAAGCATAGCATGTTGCATAGCATAACTGCAAGTGCCTGTGCTTATGTGTATAAGAGTTTGTTATTTTGAATAGTCTTTTACTCAAAGTATATCCTTATAACGTTTTTATGAAGAGGTGTAATTCAACCATAGAGTGACTATTAGTGCTGGAAGATGAGAAAAACAGATTAAACAACAGGCAGAAGGTGTATTTGCTAATTAAAGTCTGAATGGGATGTATTATTATTATTGTTATTGCTATTATATTCATTTTACAGTAATGTAGAAACAATAAACATCTGTGGCTCTGCATACATCTGACATCCATTAAAACAACAACACAGTAGAAAAAATCCACAAAAAGTCTTTCTTCTCTGAAATGCATTTGGTGGGATTTTAACCTACTGCTGCTGTTCCCCAAACCCCTTTTTTCTTCTTCATTCACCTCAATAGAAAGATAAATGGTAAAAATGGGAGATGTTGAGGCAAGTAGAACAAGTCCCCAACATTTCAAGTGCTTCAAATGGGAGCACGATGGAAAATAAAAAGAAAGGTTGAGACCTAAAAAAAATGGTATTTTTGTTCTTGCAGCTCTGCTGAGCTACTTGCCTTTAGACTAGCAAATGGTTGTCTTTTCTTTAAGCAGTGATTGTACAAGATAAAGTTGTTTATTTGTTGCATTTTTAATTCAAAGTCCCAGAAGCTTTGTAGACTATCCAAACCAGCAAGAAATAAAACATGGAATCACTCTCTGGTCATTTATGGCTTGGGCCGTCATTCCAGCTGTGGGCGTCTGCAGACGATGACTCGATCAGCTGCAACCCTGTATCTTTGTAGATGGGGATGAACTTTCACACTAATGTTTTAAAGCAGAAACTGACCTTCAAGTATTCCACTGCTGCTTTACCTCTTCACGTTTCAGTAGACCTAATGAACTTCAGAGTATTTCCTCCTATTGTTATCACTCCTATACCCAAATCTAATTGTGTGTTTTAATGGCCTGGGGTAGGTTCTTTTTATTATACCATATTGATGTATATAAGAGTCACCTGGATGACCCTCTGATAAAGGCTGATAATACTACTGGTCCAGACATCAATTAAAGTTCTCCCTGGCGATAGATTCAGAGTCACAAGCTCCTAAATTCTGTCACTGGAGGAAGAGCAGATCTTTCTGCCAGTGATAAGAAAATATCTGTGGCCTGAGGGACGGAAAAGCCTGATCCTTTTGGAGTATGTTTGTGCAGTACCTGCTGAATTCATTATGGAAAGCTATTACACATTTCATGCGGAATGGAGTCAGGCCGATGGTCTTGTGTTTCAGAATGATGGTCTTACCCATTTGTGTTTTGATTTATTGTTTGTTTGTTTGGGGTTGTCTTCCTCTTGGTTATTTTTTTTTTATCCCCCCCCCCCTTTTTTTTTTCCTTTCCCATTTTTGTGTCTGGGGAGGATGCCCAGGGCAGCATCCCTCCAACCTCAGACCTCCAATTGAAGGCTTAGCACAGGAAGAACTGATACCTGGTAAGACCTTGTTAATTCCTGTTAGTATCTTGTTAACCTCCACATATGAAGTAGTGAAAACTAGCGTTATTAAGAGGTAGTAGTAATTTTGGATGTTCTTTCGTAATCTACCCACTCTGATACACTGAGGGTCGCAGGACCTGTAGAGAATACTGAACACCTTTTTCAGGAAATCCAGATCATAAAGTCATGGAGGTAGTGCCAGAATAGAGAGAGGTTAATTTCTGAAAATCACAGCTCTATTTTTAGGGAGTCCAAATGCCTCCAGAAACTCTTACATAGTTTCAAAGATAGATATATATCATTTCCATTCATTGAAAATGCCTTTCTGTTCAGGGATATCTTAGAAACTGTTCTCCTCTTAACCTCAACTGTAAAGAAGATGAACAGCTATCCGCTTACCTCTTGCTTTCTGTTATTCCTATGCCTCTTTTCTGTGTGAGTATTTTCAAATTGGGTTGTTATACTGACATTCATGTTGTTAGCATCTATGCTACTGACTTAGCACTTTCAGATATCTAGTGCTTCCTCTAACTTTTTTTCTTTCAGAATAATCTCCCATATCTTGCTTTACTTCATGTGATCTGTTTTCATGGACACCAGCTCACAATGAAATGAAAGCAAGGAGAGGAGCAGCTGTGAGAGAAATACAGAGGCTAATATATACATATATATGATGTTAACTATTTTGAAAGTCTGGCAAAATGCTTTACCAGCAATGAAAAAAAATACTCTTTGTGGTCTGTGTTCAGAATTTGATGCAACTAAACAATGGGATTCAACTAGATTTAAGATTAATGATTCAATTCCAGCAAGCTATGGCTGTGGCCGAGGTTTGTAATCTCGTGAAGCTCTCAGCTGTGAGGTTAAAGGATGGCTCAAATTCAGCACAAGGGAGCACATAGCTATTTAATAAAAATAGAAGTGTTGCAAGTGCTGCAAACCAACATCACTGTCCTTGAATTTTTCAGTTGCTTGTCTTCCAAAGTGATGGTGAATCATAGTTTTAATGTTTTGGTTTTATTTCCAAGAAGAATTCATTTGGTTCTTTTTTGTTTGGGCAGTAATAAACCTGAATAAAAAAAAAAATAAAAAAAAATGATGAAAAAGTAATAATTCAAGAAAAAAATAGAATGCAATTATAGCTCACTATTTAAGGGGCTCTCTAATATTTTACCTTCACAGCCCCAATCTGTAAAATCAAAGGAGCTCAGGGTTAATTTTTTTCTCTGTTAGAGTCATTAATGAATTTTATCCAGCATTAATAAATATGGGTGTGCTGTTCTGCATCTAACTATGGCTGCATTTACCCCAGGATGTTTCTATGGGAATGATGTGCATTGTGCAGCACTTACCCTTACCATCTCCTCCCTGAAGAGAACAGGAGGCTGTATTAGTCATATAATAGTATTTGTAAAATAGTCAATTGGGGGGGGACAGTTGGTGGGGTTTTGTGGTTTTGAGTGGGGGTTTTTTTGTTGTTTACAGCCTGATTCAGAGTCTTTCTCAGTGCTGTGTTGTTCTCAAGCTCTTTCTCTGTGTCCCTGGGGCACAAGTATGTGTTTGTAAGAGAGCAAGTTGGATGGAAAGATATGGCTGGGGGCGCAGGGGGTGGTGGTGGTGCTCATCCTGGGCTGTGGGGCTGTCAAGGGCAGCAGAGCCCATGGGCACCAAAAACCACAAGGGACACCAATCATAAGGGAAAGATATAGGAAAAGTAGCATGTACCTTCACCTACAGATTTCCTCATTCTTCCCATTACCTCCCCTGAACGTCTGTCTCATCTCCTTGCCACTGCCCAACTGACCTGTTTTACTTCTGGCACTGCTGGAAAGACTCCTGCACCAGCGGATTTCTTCTTTGGCAACGCCAGGCTGTTTTTTTGAGAGCACTGGGACCAGATCAGCATCTTCCCTTCCACGCTGCAGGCAGTGGGCTCTAGTGTCTGGAAGGAGGCATGTCCCTGCTTTCTGGGGCTTTAAATAGTGCAATTGCAAGCAACAACAATCAGAAATTGCACTTCAAGGCTGGTTTCTGTCTGTAGTTTGACAGTGATGCGGGTTTGGACACTTATCTCTAACAAGTAAAGTTTGCATCAAGGACAACAGAAGAAGCTACAAAGATGATCCTGGGGCTGGAGCCCCTCTACTATGCAGGCAGGCTGAGAGAGTTGGGCTTGTTCAGCCTGGAGAAGAAAAGGCTTCAGAGAGACCTTAGTGCAACTTGCAGTACATGAAGGGACTGACAAGAAAGCTGGAGTGGGGCTTTGACAAGGGCATCGAGTAATAGAACAAGGGGGAATGGCTTTAAACTGAAAGAGGAGAGATTTAGTTTAGATATAGGTTCTTCCCTGTGAGGGTGCTGAGGCACTGGCACAGGCTGCCCAGAGAAGCTGTGACTGCCCCATCGCTGGCAGCGTTCAAGGCCAGGTTGGATGGGGCTTGGAGCAACCTGGTCTGGTGGAAGGTGTCCCTGCCCATGGCAGGGGGGTGGAACTGGGTGAGCTTTAAGGTCCCTTTCAACCCAAAACATCCTGTGATTCTATGATTCTATTCTATGATTCTATTACTATATATATAATTTATAAAGGTCTATTTGCATTTTTTCCCCGTGAATAATTTTTTTTTTCCAGCTTTGAAATTAAAATGCTAAGGGAGTTCTGTACTCATATTATTAAGTAAATAAAGAAATGTATCATCTGTTGAAATAGTTTTTTTTATTGAATCCAGTACATTTTGTCAAAAAGAGGCTTTCAGATGGCACTTCATATTCCCAGAGGACAAGTGGGTGTTTGCTGGCCAAGTGCAGGTGAAGGAAGAATTTTCCTTTTTGTTCTTTTGTATCAGTCATGCACTGTTGGAAGTTGCTCTACGTGCTGACTTGTTGGGAATGTATCTTTCCCAGTGCTGATGAAGCCATTAATTGAATTTAAATTAGTACCATGGTTACCTGAGAATCATAGCCTTATAAAGCTTATTGCATATTGATTCCAGCATGTTGGAAAGTCACTCTGGGAGTTAAGATCAGCTTTGGTTCCTTAGGCTGAATTTCATTGCCTTTTGCTTGTGTATGTATGGACTCATGCTATGGGAGTGCAGTGTACAGGGACAGACAGATGGATAGATGTGTGGTGTGGGCTGGGCTGAGCATGGCCAGAATGAGCTTCACTTAGCTGGAATGCATCGTGCCATGCTTGTCTTAGATGCTCTTTCATGGGCTGCCAGTTTGAAGCTTCATGATGAAAAGTGTGGTGCAGTTAAACAGTAGCTGAAATACCACTGCATGGTGATGGCTGGTCTCCTGAGACTGATGGATGTCATGGTGCTGCTGGTTCAGGCAAACAGGGTCTGTTCGCTGACTGTAGGCAGGACTTGTAAATGCACTGTGGCGTTGTGGTAGGAACGCAGTGCTTAACTTTCAAGGGCTGAAGTGAAAGCTTTGGGGAGAGCTTTAGTAAGTTCAAAGAGACAATAGCTTAAGGGTAGTATTATTTTTTAATATTCAGGTACAGAGAAGTTAAGAAACAATATTTGTAAAGTTTCAAATTAATGTTACTTTTGTAGATTTTTTTACACAAAATCATTGAACACTCTTTTATTTATATTTTTTTTTTCTTTAAGATTCTCTAGAAGTGTGAGTTGCTGGGAATTACAGTCTCAGCTGTAATCTCTGTGCTGCTGCAGACTCAAAGGCAGTGACCTATAGCACTCCAAACCTGAGCACCAGTGTGGCAGAGCGCCCAGAGAACACACATACCATTGCAACTCAAAATGTAAATTTCTACATCCTATTTAGTGTAGTGTTTTGCTAAAGTTACGCACTTGCCTGCTTTATGGTGTTCAGGTATTGGGCTTCTTTTGGGGTGTTTTAAACACTTTGAAGGTGGGATCCTTTTAGAGTATAAAAGAGAGTTATCTGCCACTGTTCAAGGCAGGCACAGCTCCCAAGCACAGCAGCCTTAAACAGAAATTCTATCTCAGATGAGGTTTGAACCAGTACCTTTTCAAATGGCTTTGCTGCCTCATAGTAAAGAAATGAGGTAGAAGACTCTAACTGGACCATAATGAACCATTGTAAAATAGAGACTTTGGGAGCTTTCTCTTTGGCTGCTTGAAGTGAAATAATCTGCTTGCCCAACCTGCAACAGACCTGGCTTGCTCAAAATTGAGGGGCTTCTCTGATTGGAGCCAGCTGTTATTTATTCTGCGGGTATATGTCTCTCTCCCTCTCTCCTTCTGCATTTTAGGTATTGCTCCCAGGGATTATGTTGGCATTTTCTCTTTGATGTTCTTATTTAACTGTTATTTCAGGACACTGAAGATTGTGTGGGTGGTTGTTTTGAGAGAGGGAGATGTGTGTACACGTACACACAGACTAGAATGGCTGATGCTGTGAGAAGAGATAATTCAGAGCCATATTTGGCTATTGATCACTGTTCAGACATATTAGCAGTGATCTTTGTTTTGGAATACCCTGAATTGTACCTTCTGATGAACAATTTTCCTCCCAGTGATCTAACACTGAAGTTGTCTGAGCTGTCATTGGACACGTTTGGACAGAGCGTTTCCATCCAGAAGGGAAGAATTTTATTTTTAGAGAGCCTGCTTTGTGTGCCAGCTCCTGATCTGCCTGTGATCTGGTAGGAACCTCCGAAGCCTTCCTCTGCAGGTTTGCTCTGTGACGAAGGCGTTAATGGGTGTCTGTGAATAGAGAGGCTGCATGGGGAGGGTTTCTTCCTCCGCGCAGCAACCAGCCATATGCTGCTTTCCAGTGTTTCTGCAAGGCAGCAGAGCCAAGGGCAGCTTGGGCTGGCAACCAGACTTCCCATCCTTGTGAGGGGTGTTCAGCACACAGACAGCACATGAGGAAGGCAAATTACAGTTTCCTATACAGCCCCACCCCCTCTAGATTAGGAAATCCTCATGTTTTCTAGTGCTGTTAGTCTTTGCCTCTGTGCAGAGCTTCAAGCTTCATTTGTTGAAAGGAATTTATTTCCTACTTGTGGGTAAAATTGGCATGATTTCCAGGATCTGGGGAGTGATGAAGCTCAGGGGACCTCACCGTACCCTGCATGAGAGAGCCCCTTCTGGAGCTACTGAAGCAGAGCTCACTCATGGAGAATTATTAGAAAAAGTGATATTTTAGTTTGGAATCCTGTTTAAGTGTAGAAACAGAAGTCAAACACAGGTTTTATCACCTCCTCCTGCCCCCTGATTGCAGCTCTCGACACCATGCCAAGCACAGCACTGGCTCTGTGTTTGCCTGCTTCACACAGCTGATGCAGGGAGCCTGGGAGGATGTTACTGTACTGAGCTGAGAACACAGGCAATGTCATTGCTGAAACAATGGAGCAGGAGAAGGGAATTAGGAAGAGTGGGTAGAGAGGTGTTCCCATCATTCTTCTGATGCATTGTACCCAATGTCTGCCAGAACAACAGGGTCCGGATCTGAGGCTGCTTTTGTGGGGATGGGAAGGGAGGGAGAAGAGCTCCCCTCTCTCTCCTCTTTGTGTGCGAAATACATCTCTCCTGGTACATCTTATGCTATGTTACAAGCGGCTAACACTTTTTTCTAACTCAGAGGCAGAGTATTTGTTTTGCATGCGTATTTCATGGTTTTTTTAAGTAAACAAGAAATTGCAGGAGCAGTCTGAAAGGAACCCTTCCTGATTTAGGTTACAATGACAAAATATCTGGTTTTAGAAATGCCATCCTGCAGGAGGGCTGAGAATCAGACTGCTCCTAATGGAACAGATAATTTTTCATCTCTGATATAATGCCTTGGCAAAGCAGAAAGACTTTAATAGAGTACGTAGCATTTCCAGTCCATGGCCTGGTGGACTCCCCATAGATACTGCAAAACAGGCAATGAAAAATGGGACATATTTGAGCAGAAGAGCTGATGGTCTTTCTAATGTTCATGTTTGTGATTAATTTGAGCTCAAGAAGGAACTCTGGGTAAGGACTTTGTGATTAGGTCCATGGATACTAGGTGACCATTTTCCTTTACAGTTATTACAGCAGTTTAGTTTGGGGAGCTTTAGATACTGAAATTGGGGCCAGTGAAACACAGAATACAAATACAACCTGCTTGCTCCGTAAGGTGATGGAGGAAATAAAAGGTTCAGTCATCAGGCTTTTCTACAAGGGTTAGCACTCCTGATTTCTGCTCCTCTGAGAAACTGCATGTATTTTATCAGAAATATCTTTTAAATCTCATGTGTAATTGATTCATGTATATTAAATCCCCTCCCAAGATAACTTTAAGTCTAATATATTTACATTAACATGATTTCCACTCTGCTTTGTTTAAATTCACACATTTCAATATTTGTCTTATCAGCTGTTCCATAGCTCTTTACAAATTCTGATAAGTATTAACTTGTTTAATACTCCTCTTTTGAGACAGTTTTTCTCTGTCACTGAAAGAAATGGAAAGCAAAAGTTCCTAAGTTCTCACAAGAAATCTCTTCCTTATGGCATTTCTGACTTCATAACTATGACCTAAGAAGATTCTCCTGTAGGCCACTTAAAATTAGTCTCTGAAAGTCACTATGACTTATTCTTTCTCTTTCTTAGCAAGCCAGAAAAGAAATACTACTTTACAGTCTCTCAAGCAAAGCTAAAATTAAAGTTTGAGGCTTTTAATAAAGTGCAAACATGGCATCCCCGTTTGCAAGTACCAAATAAATATGCCTACATTATATATTAAAAATGTATTCACTGTGTTACGTGCTTATTAGTATCGCTTTTTCTGCATGAGTAGCTAATGATTACTGTCATAGTTCTCACTGTGGGGATGTGGAGCATCCAGGAAAGATCTCTGGGGGCTCTAGTGTCTCTGCTGTGGGGAATCCATTCCCACAGAAACACATGAATTGGGTGTTTCTGAACTGGACTTAACTCTGCTTGTTCAGAGAGGTTCAGACACATAAATAAATGTGGTCATTTTAGGAAATGGATAGATGTGAAAGGGTTTTCCTGTTAGTTTGCTTGGGTTTTCCTTTTAGTTTGCGTTGTTAATGTGTGAATGTTTATAGGGTTTTGAAAGTAATAGTTTAGGAAATAATGCACATAATTTCCTTAAAGATGGTACAGTGAATGCTGAAGTGCCCACTTCACTCATGCTGGGTTTGCAGATCTGCTTTGCGAGTATGGTTTTATTTTGTTGTCTTGACTATGTGACAACAAAGGAAATGGAAAATAATGTAGAAGAAGCTCCTCAGTGTAATTACATATGCTAGCTTTTTGCTAAAGTGAAGCAGGAGTCAATAGACCAATGATCTGGATCTGCTGCTAAGGACAGAGAAACACATACCTTTTGCCTCATGGTTAAAATGTAATTGTAAGATGGTGAAAAACTAGGTGTTTGCAAGTCAGTATCCCTCTGTGCAGTTTAGGGTGATATGTCTTGAAAGTGTAGTTCAGCCTTTGTTTCAATTCCATTATATGGTCCATCTGGAAGTTAATTCACTTAATATAGCTGTAGTGCAAGCAACATACTCTGGTTTGCCTCTAAGCCTGATACTCTTGTTTCAGAGTCGGGGGCGGAAAGGAGATTAAGGATGTGGTCCTGGGAAGCACACTGCATTACCTATGCAATTATATGCTTACTGTGTAATGCTATAAGATGGAATGCTGCTGGTGAAGTGCTCACGCTGCCTCTGACCACTTTCAAACTGGGTTTGTGGGGAAGCAGGGTCTGTGGGCTCAGTCCGAGGTCAGGTACTATGTGTCCACTCCTGTGGCTGGCTGAGCTGCTTTCCTTGGGGCTGCTGTCCCCTGCAGCAGCAGCTGTTTTTTGAAGAGTCAAAACGCATTATTCTCTATTTGCAATTCAGGCCTGCACAGCTGAGTGGGCCAAGAGCTCCCATATACAACTAGAATCAAGCTGCGGTCAACCAAATCTTTTTACACCTGTAGTCTTTTCTCCCTCTTAGCACACAATTAATAATGTAATTAATCATGCAAACTATTTAATAAAGGAGAGCCAGGCAAATGAAAGGTTTCTACTAATGCAATATATAAAAATGGAGGGGAAAAAAGAAAAGATAAAAACTCCCCCATGGCTTGCTCAGCTCTGCTGGTGGTTCAGCAATAGCTCATTGTGAATGGTCTTGATGTAACGTTCCTTCCAAAAAGTAATTGTGCTAGAACTTCTAAAAACGAAGTATGAAGCAAGTGAGTGGTCTCAAATTATTATTACTACTGAAAAGAGAATGGTGTCATTACTTGCGAATAATGATTAAACCTAATTAGAGTCAGTGGTTTGCTTTTGCACTGATAACAGCCACCTGTAGGGCCTAGGCCTCAATATATTCTTCATGAAGGGGGATGGTATCAGCATTTTTACTTCTCTGCATGGAGCAGTGTAGATGAGGTTCTTGATGTTCTTCCATTATGGCATGCACATGTGCCCCTGCCATCCAGGATGCTCCCACAGGTATTTTTGAAGTGAAGAGGAGCTGTTGTTTCTATTTCTCTTAATTTCTTTCCTGGGGTACTTCCAGTGGTTAACCTGCTCAGAGTAGCTTTCAGTTATCCTTGCAATAAGGAAATACCTTTAGTCTTTGTTTTCAAGTTTAGTGTTTCTCAGTTTAATTACCACTTCACATAGCCTAAACTTCCAAAGAAAAATATTTTGGGATCTAATGAAAGGACTTGATAATGACATCTGGAAGTTATTGACATCCCTTCTGTTCTCCAATGTAGGTGTGCTGAGGCTTTGTTGCTGAAGATATTTGCATTTGGTTTCATCCCTTGGTTTGTAATGTGTATAGTTCTGAGATGGTTACAGCCTGCTGCTTTGTAAAGGAGTTGAGGGCAATGGGAAAATGACTGGGGTATTGCAAAGACAGATGTTGAAGGTGTTCTGTTGTGTATCAGTAGTAACACACAGCTGAGGCATTGGAGTAAAGGGAAACAAAGTCTGTTGGGTGGCTGCTTCCAGGCAGAGTCTGTTGGCCTCTTCCGTGAGCACCCGCACCTCTCTGCGAGGGATGTATGCTGTTTGTGGCTGGAAATGGCTTCTGAGATTTCCCAGCTGCGATAAATAAGTACTTCAGTCAGAAGCTAAGTAGTGGAATAGCCTTTTTGTGAAGTTGGGTGGTTTGGGGTTTTGTGGGGGCATTTGTTGCTGGTTTAGTGGCTGTTTGGGTGTTTTTTGGGGTGTTTTTGGTTTTGTTTTGATTTTTTTTTCCTGGAGATCTAGTGGATATATTGGACAAAAGCTAGGAAGAAATGAAGCCAGGTTAGCTGGGAGCACATCTCTGTGCCTGGCTGATGGTTTAGGGTTTCTACCTGGTGAGATGGCATCCAGCTCACAGGAGCTGGGGAACCGATCTGCTGAACCACAGGGTTTGTGAACCAGAGCCCTTCAGAGACTCAACTCTGTCTTACAGTAATTGTCAGCAACATCTGTAACATAGGGAATTGTCAGTAACGGTATTACTTCAGATATTTGTTTCTCATATGCTGTTAAAGTTTGTGTTAAGCAGTTCTCTCTCTCTCAGTGTCAAGTACAAAGTTTAATACAATACTGCAACAACTTTAATTTATGGAATTAAATTGGTGTGCTTTATTTATAAAAAAAGTCTTAATCACACCTGAGCTCCTTCCTTAATGCCTCCTTAGAATTTAAATTATGTTTTTATCTTTGGCAGTTCTTTAAAATGCTGATGTGTCAATCCCCAAAGAGAGAATACTTGTCTCAAGTATTGCCACTTGAAATTTTGGGAAGCCACACAGATGTTCATCTCCTCATTATGGAAATAATGTATTTGGTTAATGTGTTGGTATGAAGAGAGGGGGAATACAAATTATCTTGCAACTTGAGAGGCATTTAAAAGTTTCCTTATATTTAGACTGCCTTATTTATCTCAACTAAGGCATCTCTGAAAGTGGTCCCCCTTGAATTTGCTGGGTTTGGAAGTGCCTTTGCCCTGGTTGGTGCTCAGGGTTTGGGCAGCAAGGGATGTGGGGTTTGGACTCAGCACAGCAGCCAGGGGATAAATCTGGTAATTTATCTTCTCAGAAGATCTATGTGCTGCTCCCTGGGTACAAGGTTTGAGTTTCTCTGTTGTGTGCTGTGATTGCAGCCTGGCTTTCTGGATGTGCATCAGAAACACAGAACAATGATGAGGGGATCTGAAGCCAGAATTTGCCAAGGGCACCTGCCTGGTGGTCCCTAAGGCTGACCAGGATCCTAAAGGGGATGCTGAACTGGGTCTGGGGTCACCCTGCCAAATGGAGAGGAAAAAAAATAGAGGTGATGAGAGGATGAGAAATGGATCCACAGGGGATATTCTGCTCTTGAAATATTTAAATTAAATTGGAAAGCTCTTTTGCTTTCCTTAAGAGACAGAGTGTTCCAATGAGAAGGGTTGATGCTGCTGTTCCTGCACAGCACTCCGTGGCCTTGAGGCCAGCCCAATTGTGCCATATCCCCCAGCCTCAGAAATTATCCTTATTGTCTTTGTATTTTCCTATAAAAGTCTGAGCACTTGTTCTGGATAGTACCTTGTGGTTTGATGGGATTAATGTGCATTATTGGAACGGAAGCTGAAACTTTATGTTAGCAGCTGAGAAGTCTGTCAAAAGGGAGGGAGCGAACAGTGATTATGTCGCTCTGTCTCACATCATAGCACACACTAGCTAGCTGGCATTAGTAAAGCTGCCTTGTAATCACAAAGTCAGTTGTCAAAAATTAGGAAGTATTTTTTTTTCGAAGACTAAGAAAGAAAAGGAAAGGAAGAATGCAATGGGGTCTTCAGGTAATATATTTTTTAAGGGTGTTATCTCAAGCAGAATTAGAAGATAAGATTGGTAGCATACACAGTAGTTTAAACTGAGGCATGACCTAGCTGTGCGCAGCCCATGGTATTAGCTCCCAGCACAGTATATGACTGGCTGCTGTTATGCCAGTTTGTGTGCAGGCTTCCCTGGCCAAGTGGCTGCCATGTGTCTGCCTGAAAAGGTGCCCCCAGAAAAGCAGCACTGTGTGAAATAGCATTTTGGAAGAGCATTGTTACTTTCATCTAGCCAGTGTTACCATGTCAACAGTAAAAAATGAGGCAACTCCAGATGTCTGGGTTGGGGGGGGGGGTGTTGTGAGTGTATAAGCATGGGCCTGTGAGCATGCATATAGATTTTAGGATACACAAATATATTTACACATGCTGTAATTATTCCTGTTGGCATGGTGACAAGGCATACGCAAATGTACACAAAGAAAGAAAATTAATTCTGTAAATTGAAGGGATTGAATGCAGTATAAGGAAATAATACTTGAAACCCGGTGAGCTCTGCAGTCTGAGGCTTGAGCTCCTTGCGCTCCCTTCTGTGTGCAGAAGCCAGGTACGTCTCTGCATCCATTGGTACGTGTCTCAATTTATCCTCCCACTGCAGGCAGGAGGAGGATGGGCTTTGATTTTCTTTCATGTATTGTTTGCTGGGGAGGTATAACAATGCAACTGAGCATTGATTTGGTTTTTGCAAGTTGATTTTAAGTACGTGTGCCAGAACAGTATGGCTAGGGCTGTGCATTGTCCACTGCCGGGCTATTTATGACTCTATGTCTCAGAATTTAGGTCTTGTACCACAGGGTGATGGAAAACTACCTTTTGTGTAGCATCATTGTTGGTCCTGTTCTGGGCTTGCCAGCTGGATTAGAGCATGCACATTAGAACTGCACAGCAGTTTGGGGTGCAGTCTTCTGAGTGATCAGAGTGCTCTGTGAGAGGTGCTGCATTGCCAACTTCAGCCTTTCCTCCACAGCCTCTCCTCCATGGGCAGCTCTGACTTTCCACTTAGCTAACTGTGGCATGTTAATTTGTATTTTTTAATTATTACTAATTTTAACCTGTTGAACATCTTTAGGGGTTACTCCAGTTGCTGCATTACAACGTAAAGGGATTTCTGTGGTTTTATCTTCACTTTAAATTATGCAAACAGATGACTTGAGTTTAAATGCTTTTAAGCATTTTGTCTGTTGCTGCTACCAAAGCGAAGAAAACCACTCTCATGTTCTGCATTTAGACCTTCTGTATCTCTCTCTGATTTTACTGCTCTGCATTATTAAAATGAAACAGCCTGTCAGTGGAACAGCTTCTCCTGTTTAGTCTAAAAGGGTAGGAAGGAAGAACTCAGAAAAAGAAAGGAAGGAAACATCAATGCATACAAAAGGATTTAATTCACTAGTTAATTGCAAATGAAAAACTAAAATAAGAGCTCAGAATTTGGGAGTGTTATTAATGGGAAAGATCTGTATTCTGACCTGTGGGCCTGGCTTGCTGCCACTTTGCTCCGTGTGCCGGGGTGGCACTGTTTAACTCCGCTTGAGTTTCACTGCTGCTGCATGAGATTGCTGCAGAAGCTGATCTATTTTTCAGTAAAGCAGAAAGCAACAGATTATTTGAGGAAGACTGGGTATGCAAGTGAGAGGGAAAGCAAGCTGTTAGCGAAGTTACCTTGTGATAAGTATTTAAAAAAAAAAAGCTTTTTGCCCATCTTCAGATATGAGCTGTACTTCATGGAAAAGGTCCTGGCAAGACAAATAGCCCATTTTCAATAACTGGGCAACGTGAAAGGGTGAATTACTGGGAGAAACATTCTGCTTCAGGATGTATTCTTAAATCTGTCCTGTTTGGCCTTATTCCGGTGATAATCTTTACAGCAGATGCATATCCTCACTTGCAAGAGTAGGCTTATGTGAGCAGCGCTCTTCCTTGACTGGGATGCTGCATATTGCAATTCACAAAAAATTATTCATTCCTGCAGTAGGAGTTGTTTGAACAAGAAGTGGAGTATTCAGCTGAAAGGAGAGCACTGTGTGTGTTATAAAAGTGTCAACCTAGAAAGTCCCTTTGTGGCTGAAAAATCAAGAGCCTTATGAAGCCTGAAGTTCTTCAGGGGAAGAGGAGCACAAGCTGCCTTCATCTTCTGCCCTGTAATAACTCTCTTGATGCTTTAAGACATGGATTTGATCTTTTGCTATTCATAAGGAAATTAGTGGGTCCCTCTCAGTTAGAACATCAGCCTCCTGCTCTGGCAAGAGGATGATCCCAGTGCTATCCAGAAGACCATGGCAGCAAGGGAAACTGGATGGGGCTGAGCAATTTGTTGTGTGTGTCCAGTGCCTGCTGCAATGGGAAAATCTTGCCCTTAGCTGAGGCGTCTAGATGGTATGGCAATAAAAATAGCACATAGGAGAAACAATTTTAGGGGTTTCTGCTGTTTATATTGATAAAAATAAGAGCTCTGTGGAAGTAGTAAGAGCCTCAGATCAATAAAATGTAGAATAATGAATAATAATATATTTCTATATTAACCTTTCTATGACAGCAGTGGCTAGACACCATCTAGGTTGTGATCTCATTGCTGTGGCAGCTGTATAACTTTATAAAAGTGATAGTGAGGATACTTGGCCAATATCTGTTTCAATAATAAAAGCTTTATAGTTTAAAAACCCAAATTTGCCCTAAGCATGGCAGGCTGAATTTCCTCGATACATGATTTATGACATGTCTATAAAAAGTCAAATATGGCATCAACTAAAATACCCTTTTTCACTTTTATAATCAGCAACTATTACAAAAGAAAACAACTGCAAAACATTTCTATGGCATAAAGGAAGTTAATAAAATCATTTAATATTATGGCCTTTTTACTGACTAAGAAGGTCAAGAAAATATCTGTAGAGTATCTTAATGGCTCCATAATACATAACATGTATGCATGGCTTGGGCAACATAATAAAATCTGAGAAAAAGACTATCCATCTTAAAACTGATCTTATCATTCCACACCTAATGCTCTTATCCCAGATTTAATGTCAGTAAATCAAACTATTTTGGCTTGAATGCTAGGAAAATCAGAAAATTGAATATCTGCTTTCAACTCACTTGATATCAGTCATTATAGTAAGTGATGGTTTATAGCTGGGTAAATAAAATTTGTATAACTAGCAATCATTAATGTGGATATACTTTGAACAAAATAGAAAAGAATAAAAATATTGGAAACTGATAAAATCTACTCGTATGAAATTGGGTCAATATGCTGTACTTGCTCATGAGCCGCTTTGGCTGAGTTAAAAAACATTTCAGGCACATGAGAAATGTGGTAGGTCAACAACTTTGTGTTTTAATTAGGCTTAATTATTTTCCTTATTAAATAACCCAAGAGCCCTTGAAGTCAATGCTGACACATGAAATAGATGCTTCACAGCGTGTGCTAGCAATTTGGTCAATGAGAAATGACAGAAGTGCTCTTAATAAATATCTGGTTCTTCCATGCCAATGGCTTGTTATCATCATAGATCTTCCCGAGCCACCCGTCTCACAGCTCTCCTCCTGAGATGCTGCGAACTTCACTTGGCTGCTGGTGATTTCACTTGTGCACAGCATTGCATCCTTTAAAATCATTTTAATCTCTTTCTTTTCCTCTCTTTCTTTGGATACCTCTTCGCCCTCCTCCGTCTTTCTCATCTGCAGCCTGTCCTTTCCCCATAGATGTGTGCCTGATGCCTTCCCATGATAAATGCTTCCTCTGCAAGCCTATCCTTTTTTTTTTATCTCCCCTCTGTAATGCAGCTGGACCATGGCAAACCACATCATTACTTTTGGAGCCTGGTTTATCCTCCAATGCACATATAATTCCCTCAGCCATCTCTGCCAGGGAAGCTGAGCATTATGCTTTCAGGCAGAAAATAGGCAAGATGCAACATCAGATGGAAGGAGAGATGCAAGATTAATGTTAAAAATAAATCATTTGGATCTGGATTTTTGTTTGTTTGTTTTGAGGCTTTATTTTGAGGGGTGTAAAAAGTGACCACAAGTCAGAAACCTCATTTTCTATTTGAAAATTGAGATGCTCTAGAAGTCCTCCTGGCTCTGCAGCTCTGTGGCATCTTTCCTTGGTGTGGTGCTCTGGTTCAGGATCGGTCTCTGAGAGTGGATGGGGCAGCTGGAGGGCAGCAAGAGTTTCCTGGGGCAGGGCTGGATGCTGTGCTGGCACCCTCCATCTGGATGACAGACCGTAAACAGCACAGAATAAAATGGCTCAGGTAAAATTTGACATGCAGAATTTGACCACAGCCAGCTGGGGATGAGACATGGGAATTCCCCCTGGAATTTCTAATGTGCCTCCCCTTGCCTGGACTTCACCAACCCTCCATCATGCTTGGGAGAGGGTCCCTTTTTTATTTTAAGTTTGTTTTGTTGCTGCGTAGTTAATGTGTATAGTAATCCTGGGGTAGAAAAATAGATGAACCCATCTAGTTACTGTCATGTCTGTATGTGTAAGAATAATGATTTAATCAAATGACAGCAATTTAAATAATAAGAGATTTGTTTTAATTTATAAAATCTCAGATACCATCCATATCTCTTGAAAGTATTTGCTGAAAAAGTAGTTTTCTTAAGTATATGGAGAATGTTGGGAAATCACTACCTCTTGTCACTTGAGTGTAGCACTTGGCCATGTACAAGGGTAAGAGCAGGTGCTTATGCTTGTCACAGTTGCGCTCACGCCTTAGAAGGAGCTTGGAAGAACTGGAGAGCTACTGTAGCTGTGACTGTTAAACTTGTGTGAATTAAATCCTTATGCATCAGCTCATAATCTTTGCATAGATCCATCATAGCCTTAAGATTGAAAATACAACAGAATAGATATGTAAGTACTTTACAAAGTATTCTTTAATTGGAATTTAATCATGAAAATCATAATGGGATTCCTAGTGTTTAAGTCCACTAACGAAGGTAGTTACATGGTAGCAGTAACACTAGCAAAAGGATTAGTATTTGCTGAGAATTGGGTATGTGAGGCTTGCTTTACTTATTAGCATGTGTCTAACGTGAAGCTTAAAAATGGTAAGATCTTTAAGTTGTTCCTATTTTGTCTTAATAGAAAAATGTATTTTTCCTCTATGCTTTTTGTTTGTTGTTTTGTTTGGTTTTTAAGTTGCTTTAAAGTACATTGAACACAATTACCCTTCTGAAAATAATGGTGGGGAAAAAAGTGAAATGGTAGGGATTTGCTGGCTCAAATCACAGGGCAACGAGCGTAGTGTGTATTCCGTTCAGCCAGTGTATTTCAGCAGTCATCATAGCTACTCTGACAGGATTCTTGAGAATGAGATAGGAAAAAAAAACAAACAACAAAAACCAAAACAGAACAGGAAACAAAATTAGTTTAGGAGGGGTAAGATTCCACTGAGCATTCTTTGCTAACTCTTAAATTGGATGAAAAGCTCATCCACTGTGAACTGTCACCATTCAACTCATTCAGTTGATAGTACAAAACATTCTAGGTATTATCCTGTGGTGCATCATACCCCAGTTGTGCACGTGTGCCAGCACTTTCTGTAAAATCTGAAAACCTTTACCATCAACTAGAAAGAGGTGCCTATGAATACGCTCCTGGCCTTGCTCCTGTGGAGCCATGTTAGACTCTTTCCACTTGGCCCTGGCTATGGGGATGAGAGGTTTCTTGGTTCTGAGTATGTTGGGAAGGAGGACTACTTGCAAAGGTCATGCCTTAGAGGTCTTCAGGATTTTGGCTATGTGGGAGCAGTAGTGCAGTGATCTGCAATGCAACCTGAAACAGCAAGTGAGTGCACAGTACTGCCCCTTGGTAGGAATTAATAGAAATTTGGTATGCTGCGTAACTCTGTTCCTCTGTCAGTCAGTTACTTGCCTACTTGTTTTGATCAATACAAAATAATGGTAAAAAATGTACACACTTTAATAGGGATCTGTATTAATTCCTGAGAATGCGGAAGGATCATTAAAAAAATCAATGACAATGTTATTATTTGTTATTAAATCTGTAAAGGTTTTGAGTCATTCTCGTGGAATTCTATTACAGGTTTATCAAGACATTGATTTTTATCTTATTAGTTATAGAGCACTTTTCCCAGAGGTCAGGTAGTTTGGCACATTGGTAAGGTATAATTTTCTGAGCCATGTATGTATCTCAGATCTTATGACTCAATATCCCCTTTGAAATGCTCTTTTAATTACAAGTAGAACTAATATACATAGGCTTACACAAAAGCAGGTTTAGCCTGCATTTACCTAAGAGTGTTTTCTTAATTTCCTTCTCACCCATCCACTTGAATATTTTCCTCAGGGAAATTTCATGCCAGTAGTACAGAAATTGTGCTGTCCTTTCTAGAGACCATGCACAGAAACATTTCTAAGTCACTAATTTGCTATTAATTGAGTAAAACAATTGTGACAGGAGAGTTTTACTAAATTATTTCCCTAAAATGTGGGAAACCCAGGTTAAGTCCCTGCTTGAGCATAAATGCAACAGATCAGGGGTCTCTGCCATCACAGGTCAGCTCTTTCCCTGCAAACTCATGTGGTTTTATTCCGGGAAGCTGTCCTGGGTTCAGCAGTAGCAGTCATTTTTCTCCTTCTTAGTAGCTGATGCAGTGCTGTTTTTTTAACTTTCAGCCTGGGAACAGCGCTGATAACACCGATGTTTTCAGTTGCTGCTCAGTAATGTTTAGTCTGACCAAGGACTTCCTGAGTCTCATGCTTCTGCCAGGGAGGAGGGGAAGCTGGGAGGAAGCAGAGACAGGACACCTGACCCAAACTGACCAAAGAGGTATTCCATACCACAGCACATCATACCCACTATGTAAACTGGGGGCAGTGACCCAGAAGGGCGAGATCACTGCTCGGGTCGGGCTGGGTATCGATTGGTTGGTGGTGAGCAGTTGTATTCTCTTCCCTTGTTATTCCCCTTATCATTATTATTATTGGTGGTAGCAGCAGTGGTTTGTGTTATACCTTAGTTATCGGACTGTTCTTATCTCAGCTCCTGGGAGTTGCCTTCTTTCGATTCTCCTCCCCATCCGTCCGGGAGTGGGGGAGGAAGGTGGAGAAGTGAGCAAGCGCCTGCGTGGTTCGGGTTGCCGGCTGGGCTCAAACCACAACAGTTCTTTGTGGTGCCTAAGGTGGGGCACGAAGGGTTGAGATAATGACAGGTCTGACCAGAGTGTGTCTAATCCTATTTGTGATAAGCATTCATTGTTTTGGATTAATAGTCACTTATCACTATGCTGATTTATTGGCTCTCAAATTTGTGGCTCTTCATCTCACAGTTTCAGCATGTTGTACCTTACTTACAGCCGGTATTTGCTGTGTTAGTGTTTACTGGCTGGGGGCCTTGGGCTAAGGTTCTTGTTTCACTGTACTTCATGGCAGTGACTTGTAATACAACAGACTTATTGATCATGAATCTGGACTGGTATGTGTTCTGAATGTGGTCATCACCTCTACACTTTGGGAGGTGTATAATGGAAGTGTTTAGCAATTACATATATTTTTTTCCTCCTCGGGTGTTCAGCCTATGAAGGAGACATTCCCTCACACCCTCTGCTCCCCCACCAGACTATCTACAGTGGGAGTAAATTCTAGAAGATTTAAAGATCCTGAATATCCTTTCAATGCCTTTGAAAGCACCTTGGTCCTCTTGCTGGGAGCTAGCTTGTTGCTGCATATGCTCTCTATGTTTTACCTATGGTGTGACCACCCTGAGAACACCTGATCTTGTCCAATTGCGGAAGCTAAGCAGGGTCTGGCTCAAGTCTTGTCTAGGATCAGACAGTGATATAGGATGACCAAGAGATTTTCCCCGAGACTGGACAGTCATGAGTGGCAGGGTGTGTGGGAAAGTATGGGCAAGTATCTAGTCCACTGGGCACCTCCAGTACTTTGGAAGTGTCGGAGATGGAAGGCAGTTCTATGAAGTCCTTGACGGCAAGTTGCAGAAACTGCTGAAGGAGAGGGTAAATCAAGTCAGTTTGCTGAAGGTGAAAGCTATCCAGCTGGCCTTGGACATTGCTGAATGAGAAAAGTAGCCAGTACTTTCTTATCTCAACCCATGGGAGTTACATTCTTTTGATTCTCCTCCCCATCCCTCCTGGACTGGGGGGAGGAAGGGGGAGGGGGGGAGTGAGAGAGTGGCTGCATGGTTCTGGGTTGCTGGCTGGGCTTAAACCACAACAGAAGCTTTTATTTCAAGCTACAAGATACGCATTAAGGGCAGGACAAGCTGTACTGAGTATATGGAGTTGACTCAAACATTCAGTAGTACTTAAATACACCACTGAGGTTTCCTCCTGTCCCATTCTGGTGTTTTGCTTGCAGGTTTCCATGATTTGGTTGTAGTCCTTCAGGTGCTGGCTACCAACTAGAGAGCATGGTACTGAGTTGGTATGGCTTGTCACTTGGGGTTTGTCACCATCCTGAAGCACTCTGAGGTATTTGTTGCAGGAGAAGCCAACCCATGTTTTCTAGTGATGCTGGAGGTGATATTTTAACTTGCTTTCAGCCCGCTTCTGGAAGACCTCAATACTTATTTTTCTGATTTGATTTTTGGAGATGATGTCTTATGGAGCAGTGGGCTTTGGATGCAAGTCATGAACAGTAGGCTCAGAATTAGGAAAATATATATTACAGTTGGGTCAATGGTACACAAAGCTAATACAAGGAGACAGGTTGACCCCACTCCTAATCTTCTTTTTTATTTGAAAACATCTGTTTACATGCTGTCTATTTTTATTCCACAGAGGATGGATTGCTATGCTAATTTAACGATGCCATATGTTTTTCCTCTGACTCAATTTCATTGTGTGGAGTGCCAGATTGCATCAATTTACCCACCTATTTCAGTGAGAGAAATTGTTGGCTATGGTGCAAGGAACTTTTTCTCTCTTTCAATGGAATATGTATTTACTGTCATTTCTAACTGCAAAATCAAAAGGAACCATGTGATCATGCAATATAGATGGTTTAGTATCTATAAGAGCTTGCTGCTTCTGTGTTTCCACCCTCTTCTGCAGTGCTAGTACAGGCTGTAAAGGCAATTAAAGGGACAAAGTAGATATTCTGAGATTTGCATCTTCAATGGATTTGCCCTATAAATTAGCCCTGAGCTTCTCAGCCTGTAGCCAGCATTTTCAAGTCCTCTTTCTAATTGATCTGCTTTATCCAGGTTTCAGATTTGTATAGTTTGAGAGCCTCAACAACCTTCATAGAAAAATTAAAAAACTCTTTTGTAACTGAACTTGACTGGGATTACAGTTTTGGAAGGTTGCATGAAGAATACTGAATTTAACTGTGTCCATAACCAAAAGCTCTGATGTTGCTCATTGCAGGCTAAAACCAGATAGCTAGAAAGACTTAGGAAAAGTACTCAGCACTACTGATAGCGGTGAATGTCCTGCTGTTCGAATATGCTTTTGTAAGACAGATATAACTTTCTGAAGAGAATGAGCACAGTGCCCTTATATCAAGGGACTGTCAGATTTAGGAAAGTCTGTAAAACCAAGGAGGGATTTTGGCTGACAGGAGCCTGTAAACTGGCAAAAGGGGTGGAATGACGATTGCTTGTTTTTCTGGCACCTCTGGTGTAGAGGTGATAAACCTTTTCCATGTTCTATGCCAAGAATACTTGGCTGTGTCAGTCCATGTGCTTTTCCTTCTGAATAGGTGAGAGAATACAGCTTCTGTTGGCTGCAATAAGAAAATAAAGAAGACGAGGAAAAAAAAAAGACAGAAGACTTTGTGTATGAGTGTGTAGATGTGAACTCGTGTATTTATCCTTGTGCAGATCATCTGTTTGTCAAGCAAAACCAGAAGTATACCGGGATAGCAATGCAATAGAAGTGTTGTGGGCAGGTGGTGATCCCCTCTGGTCATTGTTCTCATGCTCCTGAAGACCCACCACTGTCCATCAGGAGTGGGTTCACACAGTGGGAAGGGTGCCCGAGCCGCTGCCTTGCAAGTCTGTTGTTGCACCATGGTCTTGTGGGATCCTCAGTCATGGCAGCAGCAAAGGTCAGATTTCTGCTATCACGCTAGTACTTAGGACATGTGTCTATTGATTTGCGATTGTTTGTGTGCACAAAGGTTTCTTTTTGCTCTTGGGAGTTAACTCAGTTTTGGAAGAGAATGAAGGATGGAAGGGTGCTTAAATACAGCCAAATGAAGCAAGATGCCTGGGATAGTAATGTGAGGTTTCTTTTGATAATCTTTCTTTGAAGGGGTATTGTCTGAACTGGACAAGGGTAGCTAGCTCAGTTCTAAGCTACAGAATTTGAAAACATGACAGAGAAAACCCCTACACTATGACAGATGTAACTTGTGATCAGAATTAAATGAATCAGGATTTTAATTTTGTAGTAGAATTTTATTTTTTTTTAATTAGCTTTCCTGATTTGTAAGCCTTTAGATAAACCTTTTCTTTAATCACTACACACATGCATGTGTTTTCCATCAACAGGTGTGTGTATATACAGTGGTACGCACTTCTGCAAAAAAAAAAATAAAGCCAAAGGAAAGTGTGTTTTTCTTCTGGCAAGTTGGTAAGGTGCTAGGGAGAGAGAGAGAATATGGTGAAGAGCCAAATGAAAACTAAGTACTAGTTGCTGCTACACAGCTACTCAATAGTTACACGATTTATTTCAGTGAGTAGAGGACTATGTTTCTGCAATACAAGACAGCTTGGGGGTTTCAGATACCTTCACTGCCATTCAGTTCAGGTATTGAAAATTGTAACGTTTCTCCCCATTATTTTAATGTTGGAGTTGTGTATCATTTTTACCCTTGCAGCATTACAGGCTGTTTGTGACTTTACTAGTAGACTGAATCTCACAGGTCTAAGCAAGGAAACCTTCCTCCCTCACCCACCCCAGGATATCCAATCCCAGTAAACTGTGGTGATCCACAGTTACCTCTTAGAAGTTTTGCTCTCTGAACTTATCTTCCTTTCTGAAAGGAAATTAAAGGAAAAGTTTATGCTCTGAAACCAGTAAGGTGGACTGATAATGGCCAGTTTAGATGAAACTGCCTTCTCTGGAGGTCTGGAGAGGTTAATTACAAAATTAGCTGTATTGAGCTCAGCCTAATATCAGCTGTACCATATCATTTATTTTCATCCCTTATTGGTATATATCTAATTAATGCTTTCAGCTTATAACTCTCTTTTATATTAATCTCTGTTTTACATATGTCTTACCTAGCTTTATACCTCACAGCAGCAGAGTAATTTACTTGCAAGATGTAGCTGGTTAGGTAAAATGTGCAATGGACTTCCTTTCCACAGCCATCCTGTGTGGATAGAGACGTGAATGTGTGCTGGATGTTGAAAAAGGTATAAACAGAAATACTTGTTTTCCAGGCTACAGTAGTTCCAATGCATTATGAACTGAACTTCGGATATCTACCTGTCTCCTTCTCTAGGGTTCGATACCTATTTCACCTCCCGCACCTTGGAAAACAACAGAAGGAACGTGTGGTTTGCAGAGTACTGGGAGGAGAACTTCAACTGCAAGTTAACCATCAGCGGGTCGAAGAAGGAAGACACGGACCGTAAATGCACAGGTAACTTAATTCAGTTCACCCTCCTTGTGCTGCTGGACGTGAGCTGCAGTGGAATGGCTGCGTGGCTGATGTAAGGAAGCTTGGCTAGAGACAGATTGGAGAAATAAATTGTGGTTTTGTAGGTTGTAGAGAAAATGGAACAGCAGCATCTGCTTTGCAGTACAAAAGAAGTAGATGAGACACAGCAAAAAAATACATTCTTCTGTTTCTTCCTTTTTCTGGCTGTCTATCCAGCAGGAAAATCAATATTTTCTGTGGGACACAGACGTGCTTTTGATTGAGTACAGGGTGGCTTGAGGGGGTTTTTTGTTAGTTTGTTTTTGATGGGAGAATATTTCTACAACTTGTGCCTTGTCACCCACTTGCAAATCACAAATTGGCCACCTCCTGTGGCTGCTCACAGTCCTGTACTAACCATGTGCATCTGAACTGGACTTTTGGAGGAAGTGCACCTGTAAGAAAGTAGTAGTACAGGGTGAGATGTTTTCATTTTAGGTAGCATAAAGTTGTTACACAGATTCTTGTTCTCACTAATGTTGTTTAAGAAATTGGGGTTAAATAATTAATTTTGCAACCTCAATTAGGTAAATTTCAGTCTGTAGTTGTGACTGAGGTTCATGACTTTTAGTTGTGTCTTGTTTGGCCTCTCATTTTCTGGTGGCTGACAGATTCACTCCTTTTTTCCTTGTATGAGGTACTGCCACCATTTGAAAGATTGTATTTTTCCAGGAAATCCTGTTTCTGATCACATGAAGACTCGGGGACTTATTTTTAGTACAGAGATGCCCAAGGGTGATTTCATTTTTAACTGAGTTACACATTTCTTAGCACAACCAGCTTCATGGCACTGATGTGTTCTTGGAGTTATCCAGGGCTGACCAAGTGCTACCACAGGGGTAACAGCAGCATTGCCAGTTTAATGATCTTGTGCTGATTGAATATATCAAGGGTACTTGTCTAGAAAAGTACTCCTAAAACTCCAAAATGTGGTGAGTCTGCCCTCAGACTGCCAGGTCCTTGATGAGCTGGTGTTTGTGATGTGAATGTCTGTAGTGCAGAGCTGGGCATTTGCTCAGGGCTTAAAAGGCAGCAGAGAAGCTTTGACCAGAACATATATCCCATGATAGTGATGGTAAGGCCAATAACACTGCCTGGCATCTGCCTTGCCTTTGCCTTCCTTTGCCTTTCCGTCTCTCTCATTTTAATTATTCATGACAGCAATTTTAATGTGTTACATTGAATAATTGCCTTGAATTTTGATCAGAGGAAATTAGTTCATAGGGAGGATGTGTTTCACTTTGAAAATTGATGAAAACTTTCCATATTTCATATCATCTGCTTTTGGTTTCAGTTCATGGATGGGAGTAGGAATGTTGTTCACAGAAACTGTGCAGTTACCCCTGGGAATACACTGCTGTTAAATTTGGCATTTGGAATATCCCCAAAAGCTGGAATCGGACTAAAAATTGCTAAAAGATATTTGGGATAATTTCTAAAAGTGTCTTCTCACCTTTATTGTTTATGCCATTATTTTATTACAGTTGCTCACAGTCTCTGTTTTCTGATGTGAGCATAAAATGGTGTTCTGCTTTCCCTCAGCAAAGACTCAGCAGAAACATTTGTTTTCAATGGCTAACTTACCCTATCGAACTGAAATGCAGCATTATAGCTCGATATTGTACCAAATGACATGCCCTGACATCTTCCTTCCTTCTTCTACAAACTGCAGTAAATTGTGGATCTGAAAAAGCATTAGTTTTGAATTATATTGCTAGTACGAGAGTCGTAATGTCTCACTGATGTAATAATATTATGAATGATCATCATCATTATTTTAAAATTTGATTGGTAATTTGTAATGCAGCAAGGTAGTAGGCTACGGGCCATCGGTTCCTGACAGCAACAGAGCTCCTGAGCACCGGCGTGAGGTGCGGGAGCTCCTGCTCTAAATCAGTCTGCTAGCACATAGCAGGGAGCTGTGTTCATGGAACACAGACTGCGACCATGAGGAGAAGCTTCTCCAAGAAGGACCCTTCAGGCAGTTTACCTTTTTGTATTACAGCTTTCTGAAATACCTCTATATGCACCACTTCTGCCTTAATGACATTTGTATTTATTTAAGCATAAAAATTTTCCCTAACTGGGGAAAAATGTTCTTTTACAGGAAAGGATTAACAGAAGAAAACAACTATCTTTACAGAAGAAAGCAGCCCTCTGTTTCACAGCTGTGATTTTGCAAAGGAATCCATGCTGAATGCTCTATCCACATTTCGTTACATGCAGAGATGGGATCTGGGCTTTGTGAGCTCAACTGAAGATAATTTCCTGTACAAAACCATATTGCAGTAACATTACCAGTGCCATGAGAATTGGGGATTTAGAATTAACAGATGATAAAACAAACTTTTTGTGTTGTCATGAACCAGGTTGTTGACAAGTTTCAAAGTGATTATTGACATCAGATATACAGTGCTGACTATTTAATACTATTATACAGTGCCGCCTCTGTGCAGACAGCCACAATGTGGCTGCAGGTCATTCTGCTGATGCAGCCATCAGCATAGGTACCAGATAGGTGCTCCTGCTTCTAACAGGAATGTCTCCACCTGAGGGTATGGAATACTGCTTGCACCATCAAAGCACCTGCACTCACCTGTGTCAGAAAGAGGTGTATGCCAGAGAGAAATACAAGCACTTGGAATACACAGAGGCATCTGGTGTGCCCAGAGTCCCTGCATTTTCATGGCAGGTACCACTACCTGCAGAGGAAATAGCAACACTTGACTGGTTTCCCTTATTAAACATAGCTTTTAATTCAGATAGCTTTACACTCAAGGAGACTTAATGAAGTGATATGAGGGTGATGTCACCTTGGATGTCATTTATCAGAATGTAGATTACTCAGAGAGCTCTTCTAATTACCTGCAAGTGTAATCAGTCTAAAGGCACAGCCCCAATGATGGTTCAGACAACGACTTGCTCTAAAGTATGCTGTGAGAATACTGCCTGCAAGATGAAGTGACAGAAATTCAGCACAAGGCTTCATAGAAGTGGGACAGTTGTGTTTAGAATTTAAATTGGAACAAGAGAAAATGCCTCAAAGGGACCCAGATTCACCTTCCCAGGCAGTGTGTAGGCAGACGCAGTGTCAGGACTCTGAATCTTCTTGGTCACTGTGCACTGAGCAGCACAGCCCCCAGCCTTGTTGTGAGCAAATTCACATGCCAAGCTACACATGGAGGAAACTCCTAAACCCGCCCATCCTGGGGCATCTCTCAGCCCTGGCCTGTGTTGGGTTCTCATGGAAGGCTAGAGGAAGAGAAGGAGGCTTTGGAGGAGTGTATGCTGGGAGGGGGCTTGCTCCATCAGCAGGATTTTACTGGGCAAAGATTTAGTGGCTCAGAGAGGCCAAATCCCTGTCAAATGTAAGGGGCATCAATCATGAAAGGCTACTTTAAGGATTGGGTTTCTATCTGAAAATGTTACAAGGAAGGACTGAAAGACCCAGGTGTCTTGGGGAAAAAGTGATAATAATTAAAAAGGCAGCAATTTGAATGTGTATCCCCACACAGTTGCTTCTGAAGCTGGGGAGAGAATACCTCATGCCAATGTGCATCAGAGACTGTGCAAGATCAGTAAATTCCTTGTTTATCAGCCTGCTTTGGATGCAACTGTTGTTTACCGAGGGAAGAAGGGATCAGATTTCCATTTAGTAATGAAAAAGGTTGAAGTAGAAAAGGAATAGTTAGATGTTTACACTTTACTGTAAAGTTATGTGGCATTTACTATACGTCTGTCAGAATTTCCTGCAAATGCTTTTTCTATAAGGGGATTTACCTTTTGAAGAGGACGAAACAATACAAAGTGCTGAGAGCTGCACTTGGTCTGGGTTTTCTCAAAACAAAAAATACATCTGAGAAATTTATCAATGCACCCAAAATGATGGAAGCCCAACTCTGGATACCTGGCATGTTACCCTCAGTGTGGCACCGTACTGTGTTTCATGGCCATGGAAAAATGGGGATGGGAGAAGATAGAAAATTTTGGCAAACCACTTTATTATCTGTGGTTTGGTTTAAAATTATCCCAAAAGGTGGGATTTGGTAGGTTTGGGAGTTCTTTTGTTTTGTTTGAGTAGAAGGGAGCTAATAGCAGTATTCTGTCTTTATTTCACCAGCAGTCGAGATGGCTTGTTCTATGAAGCCATATGTTAGGGGAAGACAAATAATGAGAAACAAAAGATGTAGCAAATAGCAGAGCCTGAGGATATCCAATTATTATTTATAATTTGACTACAAAGAGTGATCTAGTGCACGAATAGATTAGCAAAGTGCAATTTACTATGGAAAGGAAAATAGTTTTCAAAAGGCCATCAAAATTCCTCATCTCGGGGAACAAATAAATTGCCTAAGATGTTTCAAGCAACTTACTGGCAGGTGGCCAACATCTAAAGCATTTTTTAAACTAATGCCAGGATCCATGGTGTGCGTGATTCACTTTTTATGAGAGCAGCTTCATGGTCTTCATTAGGATGAATGTCTATTGGACTTGAGGGTGTCAGAAGCCTTTGACTGTTCACAGTGCCTTAAAAATCATGTTGGAGAGAGGGGCTAAGTTTAGACTGCTTCCCACTGATGGTGTCAAGGGCTGTGAGTGCTGAAGGTGCTCCATCTCCAGCACTGCTCAAGGTTCAGGATGGCAGGTTTGTACAAACAAATGTTTGCTGTCACTAAATGCAAGGGCGAAACCAAAGCTCGATTAGAACACTGCCGGCATTTGCAGGAAGCAGCACAGGACTGCACTGGCGCTTGCTCCCAGCTCTTCTTAGCACCCTCTTCCCATTCATGGTAAGGCTTGTGGGTATTGCTGGATCTGGGTCCTACAACAAATATCCAAGAGTTCTTCAGAAATTCATAAAAAGCAGGTTTAGGAAGATCCAAACCATCCACAGTTCATTTTTATTTTGTCTGAGAATCTGCAGCTTGAGAAAAGATTCTGTCCATTGTTGCAGGTGTGCTGAACATGATAAGCATGCCTTGAATTGGCTTCCCAAGGCTATATGGGGCTGAGCAGTTTGGTCAGCTCCTTTTAGTTAGCAGGCAATTTTCTGTGCATCAGGATGATTTTTTTCTGCAGCTACATAGAAGTGGGGGAACCTTACTATTCTATGTGTAACACAGAGACAAGTTGACTGACTTGTAAGTTCTGTGGTTGAGCAGCCAGGACTGTGGAGGTCCAGCCTTTTTGCTATCCTCTTATCCCTCTCACTGTTTTATTTTTTTCCCCATCTTTTCCTCCCCTTTCTTCCCTCCAAATCTTGGCCGATGATAGTAGGTCTTTCTACTTGACCAAGTCCTATTGTTAATGCCTACTGTCATCATCTGTAAGCAGTCCTGCCTAGGCAGTACTCATAAACTGCGCTGTAATCCTAAGGAGTGGATAGTCAAGGAACTGAAATACAAAAATATTTAAAGCAAAGCTGGTTGTTATCAATCCTGTATAAAAATTGTTAAACAATTTCCTTATGTCCCCGTATATTTTCTTATGTTTCCGTATGAAGACAGGATGAGAAAGTTGGGGCTGTTCAGCCTGGAGAAGAGAAGGCTGCGTGGAGACCTCAGAGCAGCCTTCCAGTATCTGAAGGGGACCTATAGGGATGCTGAGGAGGGACTCTTCATTAGGGACTGTAATGACAGAACAAGAGGGAACAGGTTAAAACTTAAACAGGGGATGTTTAGATTGGATATAAGGAGGAAGTTCTTTACTGTTTGGGTGGTGAGGCACTGGAATGGGATGCCCAGGGAAGTTGTGAATGCTCCCTCATTGGTGGTGTTCAAGGCCGGGTTGGAGAGAGCCTTGGGTGGCATGGTTTAGTGGGAGGTGTCCCTGGGCATGGCAGGGGGGTTGGAACTGGATGATCTTAAGGTCCTTTCCAACCCTAACTATTCTATGATTCTATGTCAAATACTGGCCTTGGATACCTTTCTCAGCTGCCACTGGACACAGCAGAATTTGCATGCCTCTATCTCAGGGTGGATTTTTGCCCAGGATTTTATGGTGTGTGATTGATGACATAGGCACAAGCAAAAAAGGTTTTGGTTAGCTCTTGCTACAGAGATTGCTCTGCACATTTTCTCCTCCAAGCTCCAAGGTATGGAACAAAATGCATGTTAACGTGTGTGTGAAGGTATATGTTATTTCAGTGCAGAAAGGATAAACCCTAAAATTTATCTTCTTTTGCTTGCCCTGCAAGCTGTGAGTAAGGTTAAAGGGCAGACCAGGAGGGGAAATTTATCTTTTCACTTACATCCTGTGCTCTGATGCAGGTAAATAAGTGGCCTGGGTAATTGTTTTCCATCTTTCCTAGTATAGCCTGCCTCTTCCTCCCTTCTTTCTCAGGACACCTCTTGCTAGGGAGTGGTAGATCTATATTTTTGTAACATGTTTCCATTGACAGCTTCTGCTTTTTCCTCTCTTTATTGTGATGATTGTCTTTCCGGTAGTGTGTGATCTTGGTTATAGACAGGCGTCTTCTCAAATTATAACGTTCAAAGGGGGAAACAAATTCAAGACACGTCTCATAAATGAAGCAGTATGCTCTCCAATAAACTGCTTGTTACCAAGTCCAGTTCACCTTTGGGTGACTCCTTTAACTTTTCTGAGCCAAGACAGCTGTAGCCACAGCTCAGAAATGCTAAGATTTTCATGAAGGTGTATGGTAAGCAAACCATACATCTTAGTTTTGACTTACATACATGCATATATACATACATATGTGCATAGTTTTGACTCATATTTGAAATCCAGGATTTCAGTTTTCTATTCTTTTACTAGGTTGCATTGCATCTTATTTTGTCAATACTTAACAATCTTCAGGCTGCCAATACATCCCAATGCTAACACTCATGAGAAAAAAAAGTCAACTTTTTTGTCTGAAAAATGTGATGTGCACAAGTTTAGGTGCAAGTAAGCTGTGTTAAGCACTAGCTTGCAAGTCGACTGCCTATGTGTAACTCTTTCTAAGCAAAATATTTTCCGTATAATATTGAATTTTCCAAGTATGCACTGCAGTTTAATGACTGCTATGCTTTGATTTCAAAAAATGAATCTCATTTAGCATCATAGTAACTCAAAATATGTTTACACCTGAAATTCCTGAATCGTGCAATGTTTAATTCGTTAAACCAACCTTGAAGAGTTTATTCTTAAGTTTTATGTATGTCTAAACTCTATTATCTTTCAGAAATACATTTCTTAAAATCGCTTTGATTTCTAGATTGCCAAGGTGAATTGCCAACAAATCCCCATGTTTCAAATGACTGTCTTGCTATTTACATACATATTCCTCTATTTGCAAACTGCATTTTCAACCAAGTGCTCAAATACAAAGATAGCTCCAGTTTAGGCCTTCTAGTCTTTAAAAAGTGCTTTTTCTACACTTTTGCTTGATCACCATCTTCACTGACAGTTATTGCTACAGGAAGCTTGCTTTATTTACAGGTTAGCCATATAAAGCTGTAAAGTATCTATGAATTACCCTGGTGCTGGCTAACCTGGTGATTTATTTATTTATGAGTGTAGTACTTCAGCACTGAATATAATTGCATGTTTCAATAAGAACGTTGAATGCACAGAAAACATCTCAGGTAAGAAAATTAGGTCAGTTTTCTAATCTAAAATCTACCCTGGTGTCCACATGCACACCTGAGAAGAGAAACTGTTACGGTGGCTTGAATCAGTGTAATTGAGGAAAAAAAAAAACATTGTCTGACAGATGGAAGTGGATGTAGCTTCACAAAACTCAATGCATTCCTGGAAACTTTCTGTAAGCTGCTGAATAATTATCATTGTTATTATTATCACTATCATTATGATGTAATATTGATATTTGTGATATTGCAGTAACAAATTTTCAGTAGGACTTACTTTCATGAGCACTGTGCAAATGAGCTCTATGCTCATTTTGGTTTTTACTGTAATACTTGTGAGTGAAGATTAGTTACAGTACAGGGATATTTTTTTTGTCCTCCTAAATGAGGAATACAGTGTAATGTATTGTGAGAACCTGGTTTCCTAAGTTTGATTAGAGAGTATTAGCTTATTGGGTTTAAAGCTGCCTATATCTGCTTTCTGAGGGTTTCAGTGATGTTGCTGGAGTCCCTAAGTACAGCTGTATCTCTGCATATCTGCTGCTGCAGATGTCTGACTGTGTGTCAAGTGTATCTCAACGTAGGAAAGAAAAGGCTTTCTAGTTGACAAAGTCTTCCCTGCTTGTTACTGGCATAGAACAGTTGGCCTGACTTCCAAATTTGTTGCGCAATACAAATTTATTTCTCTTCGTCAGTCACGGGAGGCTGTAGAGCTGTACTGCCACTGCAGGTTGCAAAGGAGATTAGGGAGCATTCTCTTTAGCCATTAGAAGTAAGGCAGAAATTTTGTCCTAGCACAAAAGGATGTTCTTGCGTGGTTAGCAGTAGAAACTTGAAAGTTCATCTGCTTTTCCAAAGAAAATCCATGAGGATTGGATTGATGGGTTCGGGATAATGGCTTGTGTCTATAATGAGATCTTCTGAATTAGGACGGGCTGGATAGATGACTGTAACTACATAGCTGTGTTATTGAATCTTGCATTTCTTTGTAAAATGACAATACATGGATTATATTGCAAAGAGGGCTGATTGTCATACTCTACTTGTTTAAATTACAATATTTACTCTAGCATATTGTTAGTTTTTCTGAAGCTGTAGTACTCAGCTACTTTCAAATAAAGAGCTTGTTTGGAGAAGCCTTCAGACTTTGCACTTCCTTGTGTGTACAGTAATGTCTATATCATGCGTGAATATCCAAGGAGTAATAGCTCTGATCTTATTTTGGAGAGCCCTGGACGTAGGTGCTTGTCTATTAAAGATGGATCCACTTGTTTTGTGCTCTTGTGCATGTTTCTGGAGTACCACAAGTACAGCTGTTGCAGCTGCACAGGCTGAGCATTGTGTGTGTGGCTGGAGGAAGCTTCAGTATCATTACGAAATAGCATGTATAGGCACTTGCACAGCTACAGACTAATAATTGTAGCTGTTACTTCATGGATGTCTCTTTGTTCACAGGCATCAGGTTTCTAATGATGCTAAATATGTGGGAGATGGATGAAGAGTATACATTTTTCTGTCAGCACTTCACCAGCTGCTGAATTCTAACTTGTACAAATAATAGCTGCTCCTCTGAGACTTTGAGCATTCCACAATCTTTAAATTAAATCTCTTGTTAATGACGACTATCACTGGGTTCTTAGCAGCAGTTATGTAAGTTCCTTTGAAAATACATTTAATCCTTCAGAAACTAAACCAATGTCTGAATTCAACTAATGTAAGCGCCAATGAAGTAGGATTTTGATATCAATCTGTATCAACTACATGTGATAAAAATTGTCCTTGCAGTACTATGTATACATCGTATCATATCCCCTATATTATGATCAGTGGTGTGTCCAGAAAAATCAATTGAAGGAGAGATGTTGAGAGAATGCAGTGTGAAAAACTATTTTGTCGGCTCCTTCTCCATACAAGGAGGTGTTAAGCATCACCCTTGTGGAGGTGAAGAAAGAGTGACCAGGAGTACTTAAACTTGCATATAATTTCTGTCACTCGAAGGAGATAGTTCAAGGGGACCTCTTTCTCTCTGTATTGTCTGGGTTTGGGGTTTTTTTTTTTTTCCTCCTTGTTGCAGTATTTTTCTCTTGTGAAGATTTTCCTGAAGCAAGACACCTAGCTGCTCAGTCTCATAGGAATCATAATGATGGGCACTTGAGACTCTAGTAAGAAGTGAGGTTAAATTATTTGTCATCACCTTCAAATAGATCTTTTGGAAGCAAAAACTGCTCATGTCAATAAATTGCCTTTGTGTTTCATTCTTCTCCTGACATCCCAAGGTACTCCATTTCAAATCCACGGAGCAGAAGTGCATTCTCTTGAAATCGCATTGTGTGCATGTCTCAGGTGTAAGCTTCTTCATTGCTGGAGAAAATAAAGTTATCACATGGCTCCTGAAATCACCAGGTTATGGGGAGTTAAAAAGGAAAAGATAAAAAGGCAACCTGTAAAGAACAGGGCATGTAAGAGGAACAGAATATTTGCATATCATAGTGTAAATGGGGTTTATGTTTGCCCTCTGTGCTTTTGGTGCTTTCTGACAGTATGGAAGGTGCATGGTTCCTTGCTACACCCAACACCTGAGTTCATCTCTTGGCTCTTTCTCTTGCACAAAGTTTTACCTGAGATGTCCACAGTGCCCTAAGAGGACTAGGCTAGGGATTCAAGACTACCCCTTTGTTAGGAGGCATATGCAGCACTGGCATTGCTGTGTTTAGCTGTAAGAAGCTAATGGCTTCTGAGGTTGTTTTTATTCCAGGAATAATTAATAACTGAATTTCTGTATAGCCATATATGCAGGAACTAGCCCTGAAGCATGTGGTAAAATTTTTTGCTTGGTTTCTTCAGCCAAACCGAGGAGGGGGAAATCATTGCCAAGGTAACATTGCAGTTGGAAATAAAGTTGTGCCTATCACCTGGGTTTATGCCTGTCTGAGAATGGACTTTGGGCCTGATATGCTGCTCACTGGATTAATATGGTGGTAGTTTGATATAAACTAGAGGGAACACTGTTTAACTGGTGGTTTAATTTTTATTTTTTTTTTTAGTGCTGACTTCTGGAGGCTTTTTGACATATGTGAAATATGGGAATTGCTTTGCAGGTTCTTTCTAGTTCAAATTTGGGCTAAACTTCTAATTGCAATAAAGCCACTTTAAAAGGTAACTTATGTTCTAAATGAAGGAGAGCGAGCTCTTCCCATTGTATAAGTTCCTGTACATTTTCTGGGCAGGCAGTTAGATTTGACTACGTATCTGGATTTATTTTGCACAAATTCTGGATAATCAACTCAACTGAGTGGCTGTTTCTAGTACAGGAAAGCATTCTTGTTACTGGAAATTCTATGGAGTTTTTCAAATCTTTATTATTTTCATACTAGAACACTGCTAACGTTGTTCTTGGGGGGTTTTTTAAGTGTATTTTTCTCAAGTTCCTTTCACAGATATTTCACGCTAAAGGTTTTCTTTCTGCTGTGCATTTGGCCAGCCATGCTTCTGGAACTTAATATGCCTAATCAGTATTGTTTGTGTGCAGCATTTCAATCCCAGATTCACTTCCGTTGGCATGCGTTTCTCTTGCATTGCTAATTTGGTTATTTAGCTGAGCTGAAACCACTTAAAAGCATTTTCCTTGTCAGGGCCTGGAAATGTAGTAAGTTCTGTAATCAGTAAGAGAGCGAAATAATGAAAAGGGCAGTACGTGGATCTTCACAGTCTGGAAGCTGTCTTACACTGCTGAAATATTTGCAGGATTTCAATGTTTCCAGTGTAGCTGAGATTTAAAATTGAAGAGCTGTGGTAACAGGTCTCTCAAACATGGTATGCACGTTGAGTGGATTAGACATCAAAGGTGCAGTTTGGTGATTACAGAGGTAACCAAAGAAGGAGGAAAATATTAGATAATTAAAAATATTCGTATAAGGGGATTAACATCTTTGCTTATCTTCAATCACTTTTATGGATATGTAGACATTATCTGTGCTAGTAGAATTTCTGTTACAAGGTGGTGATTTCTGTGTGCTTATTTGTAATTCTGGTCTACTGCCTCTCCACTCGAAGGAAAAAAAGGATTGTTTGGGGGGAACTGCCTTTGTCTCATGAGCTGGTACAAGCATTTTAGCTGAGCAGCAACAGGAAAATGGACTTCTTGCCTTTGTTAAAAATCATTAGTTCTTACATTCATTAACAACCTGATTTCCTTTTCTTATTGGCATCAATCAGCTAATTTAAATTCACTCATCCCTATTTCTAATTAAGGATGTTAACAAAGAAATTTCTCCCACTTGTGTCCTCTGACTGAACATTTATTTTGATTGGATGTCTCTCAATAGTTGCAAGAGATGACTCAAGTGCTGGTTTCTTGGAGCTCCTGGCAGTAGGCAGACTTGCAGGTACTGCAGGAAGGTGATCAAGCCCTGTATGAGGTTAGAAATAAGTGTGATGCTGCAGATAAAGCAAGTGGAGTGTGGCCACTCTTGGAAAAGAATAGATTGCACTTCTGCTGCTTTCATCAATGCAGCTCAGAACACTTCACAAGCAGTAATTATGTTTCACAAAACCCTGGTGAGACGGGGAAGTATAATCGCACGTCTTTCAGCTGGACAGATTGAATCATGCAGGTGTTACTTGAACAAGGTAAAACAAGAAGTGAGTGGACAATGTTGTGGAAAAAAAAATAATAATCAGAGATTCCTGGTTCTCTGTTGTGCCACCTTCAAGCTCTGAATATACTGGCTGGTTTGCTTCATTGCAGTTCACACAACCATAAAAGCAAGAAGACCACCTTCTTGCCTGGTTTTACAGTCATGTTACGTATCCATAGCGAGTCTGAGAGGGAGAGAATGATTAAGGCATGAGCCAAACATCCGAAATACTTTTTTGTCATGGCTATGGAGTTCTTTTGGCTCTTTGTGGTTTAATTTCTGTGTTCCAAGTTTCCATCTGCAAATATGCCTCCTTTTGCTCAAACGTTTTCTTATGCCTTGGTCTGTTGGATGGGAAGATCTCAGAGGTAGAGGGTTTGTAGTTTCTAACATGCTGGCTGCTGCAGCAATCAAGGAAATACTCTAAAAACCACTGCTTTTCCCGACTTGCAGTTGGGATGACATTAAGCATTTGGATTCCTTAAGTTCTTGCCTGCTAAAATATTTTAAAGGCAGTCAGTGGATTCTGAAGGACATTTCAGTCTCTGTAGGTTGGGAAGAGGAGGGATGCGTAGTTAATGCAAACAGACTGAGCTACCTGAGGTGGCGTTAATAGCAGGCACGTTTCACTCAATTCTCTGGAGCACCCCTTTCGGTTGCATCTCTGAAGTGATACTTTCTTCCCTCAATCTGGCTGTCTTTCAATTAGAGACTGGGATTTGCAGCTGAACAAAACATCAGACTTTAAATACCAGCTGTGCTTTATTTTAAATGCTTTCTTCTTTCAAAGACATACTTTGGCAGCATACAGAGTCTGGTGTTTTTTCTCTGTAAGATAGTCCCTTGTAGGTTAGTTTCAAGTTTGTGTTTATGGTAGGATTTGTTTCTCTGGACTATGGTAGAATAACTTGCAAGGAGTGTTGATTGTTCAACTATAAGGAAAGGCTTTGTTTTGTTTCAATTAGTAAAACCATGACAATTTTTTTTATTATATTGACTAAAGCATGCAGTTCTTTAAGTGTGCTCTAACAGGATTCATTTGTATTTGATAGCAGGAAATCACTGTTCCTTACTGTCCTTCTGTGTGTGTTTGTTTCTAACATGCAGGACAGGAGAGAATTGGCAAAGACTCCCACTATGAGCAGGAGGGGAAGGTCCAGTTCGTGATCGATGCTGTGTATGCCATGGCACATGCTCTGCACCACATGAACAAGGACCTCTGTGCTGACTACCCAGGGGTCTGCCCCGAGATGGAGCACGCGGGAGGCAAAAAGCTGCTCAAGTACATCCGCAGTGTTAACTTCAACGGTGAGCAGAGACCCCTGCTTCAGTAGCATATTGACCCATGTGACTTTTTTCCACTTAATTTCACTTTATATATTTTTTCATTCAGTGCAGATCAAGACTTTTTCATTGTTATGCTAGTTTGTGGCAGAAGACTATGTTTTTTTCATGTTTTGGCCAAGGAAAACAGGCTACTGTTGCCCAAAGACAGAAATTGCTGCTGCTATTTTAGGATACCTTCCAGAAGACTGATTTCCTATGGGAGAAGTAACTGGGTAAAAGCCTAATCTTGTCCATAAGTAAGCCTGTTGAAGCCTTAGAAGTTTGTTAGCGTCACACACCTTTTTTAATCTTAATTTATATTGGTTTTGTACCTAGAGAAAACTACGCGGGTGAAGCTAGCTTAACTGCATGCTCAAGAGATGGGAGAGGACAGTTAAAGGGCCAGGTCCTCTTGCAGAGCCAGACCTATGTGATTTAGACAGAGTAGTTACCCCAACTTTCCTTCCTGTAGTAAGACTTCAGAGGAGACAAAGCACCCTGGGAATGAAGGTGGGAGCACTTTATCTTTTTGTCTGCTTATCACTCATCCACCTATGCTTCCCAAGTGTGGCAGTGATGGTTGCAATACCAACCTGCTGTTTCAAACAGTACAACTTGCTTTCATGTATTTTCCCTGAATTGCACTATGTAAATAAGGCCTAAATATTAGCACAATTTTCATGCCTTTATATGTTTTACTGGTTTCATAATATATATTGTTTCATAATATGAATGTTGTTTCCTATAACAAATATTTACCTGCAATCAGCCCAGAGGCACCAGAGCAGATTGCTTCCAGCAACTTAGTGTTATTTCTCCTTCATAAACCTTGTGGATGTACTTACCAGGGGGTCTTACTTCTCTAACCTTAGCTCTGTGTAAGACTGAGATCTGAGATTTAACCAGAAGCCAGAAGTTAGACCTCCAAATCCATATTCAGAACAGATTTCGGAAAGTTCTGAAAAAACATCCTTTTGAACTGGATGAGGCAGCCAGGGCTGTCACTGCCTGGAAAGAGGTTTGCATAAGCTTCACGTTCTCCTCGGGCAGCACAGTGAGGCATTCCCTGCTGTGATCTACAAAGAAACATTTTTATTAATAAACTTAACAAAACCCATACATAGCCAATAGGACCGGAGAGATTTAAAAGCAGGAACACAGCTGGTATTTCGTGGTCAAGCTTGGTAATTTGTGCCAAGGATATTTTTCCTTCCCATATAAATCATCTTATCATCTTAAGAACAGCAAGGTGAATATGAGGAGATTTTAATTTTTTTCCTTGAAGTAAAGAAAGGTGAAGTAAGGTGTTAACTGCAGCCAGGAGCAAATTTTGAGATGAATGATCTGAGGGAGTTCTGGAGTTCTCCTTTCCTCGTTTCGGAAGGTTAATTATAAAGGACAAATCTCCTTTAGAAGTACAGCATTCATGTACAGTATTGCACTTGGGCCACTTTAGTACTGACAAGCAGCTCACACATGGTCATCTCGACAGTTCTTGCATATAATGATGCTGAATGGTCATCTAATTCTAATAGAGCTGAGAAATTATTTATGAGAAACCGGATGTCCAACTAATGTTGTCTAATGTCCAGGTCCAGGAAGGGGTTTGCACCGACTATGGTTCCCTTATTTGAGTTTCCTTGGTCAGGCTGTTAAAAGATTACTTTTTTCCCCTCCATTTGTGATTGATTTACATGGCCATATGGTGTTTTTCTGTGTCTCTACATGTGTAATTCATGTCCAGCACAGGGACTGAAGTAGTGGTTTACTTTTTAGCATGGGTAGGAGAATGGTGGCAAAACTGAGATAGCTTTAAACCTTTTTAATTTCACTTGGCTATCTGGGTGTTGGCATTTTCCATGGGGAAAGAACCAATTTATTTTATGGTTGATTATTCGGGGGCAGAGTTTAGCTTTTTCTTGTGACATTCGTAGTGCATAAGTGCACGTCTTTCTACACCCAGGCTCTGTGTTCAGCTGCAGCCCTCTTTGGGCTTGTTCCTCAGGGTATGGAAAGATGCTTTGGAGCCAGTTTCTTCTTGGTATTTTATAAAAGTAAATTCCCAGCATTGCTGTGTATTGGCTTGGTCTTCAAAATGGCCCAGGATAAACAGCCATCATAACTCATCAAAAGGATTAGGCCAGCCTGAAAAATGCAGAGGGATGAGGCAATGGAAAAAGCAGTGAGAGAGGCTTTGGCTGGTCTGGGTAGTGTATTCCTTTTGATAAAACCTGTGAGCTCCTGGAACATGGGTGCTCGTGCTTACATGTTCCTTGGCTTTCATGCCATGGCTGGAGAGCAGGGTCAGAGGAGTGTGCTCCTCCCTGCAGGCTGCTCAGCAAGAACAAGACACCTAGGAGTGACACAGGATCAATAAGCCCTGGGTCTTCCCGACATTCATATTTCTGAAAACGTAAAAATCATAGAATCACAGCGTGGTTTGGGTTGGAAGGGGACTTAAAAATCATGCAGTTCCAACCCCCATGCTATGGGCAGGGACACCTTCTGCTAGAGGAGGTTGCTTGAAACTCCATTCAACCTGGTTTTGAACACTTCCTGGGATTTTGAAGTTAGGACTTGGAAAGCAATATGTATTCCATGCTTAAAATCCTGTTCTGTGAGACTTCTCTCTAAATTTGTAGTAAAACCAGAAAGCAGAGCAGTGAGAGTGCTTTGCCCAAACTGTGTGTCACAGAGAAAAAATGTAGCCCATTTTCAAGCATCTTGAGCCCATGAGCTTGAGATCCTCTTTGCATGTAATAGATCTCCTTGTCACTGTGCAGTTAAAATCATCCTGTCTGTACCCGCTTTTGAAGTCTTTTCTTCCTCGCAAAGGTATAATGACATTCATGCAGAAAGAATTCAAGCAATGCTTTAATGAAGAGAGACAGGATTTGTACGAGGAGCTCAGTATGCATTTTGATATCACACTACTTTGAGAACAAAAAAGCCCAAAGTAAGGAAAACTTAAAACCTCAAGTGCAGTGAGATTCTGATAATCTCAAAGTGCAAAGTGGTTGTATTTTTGTCAGTGACAAGCTAACAATACTTTTCATAGGAGCTCTTCAGGTCCTCAAACTACAGTAAATGTGAACTGAATGATAAAGAAACACCTTAGCTATTTACACCTGTCTGGCACCCTGTCCTTCTGTTAATTCATTGCTCACCTTGTGGTGATTAAAAGACTGAAATCCTACAAATTTAGTCAGTAATGTCTTTTTTTGAAGGCATCCTGCAGGTGAAAGTGTGTCATATACTCTCTGTCTGTGTAGTGAGAAGGCAGCTTATTTCTAGGGAACTGAAGATGAATTAAATTGTCATAGCCTCTGAATGAGCAAGAAGCTGCAGTCTGGAGGCTAATAGTTTCTGAAGTGCTCTCTGAGGCTGAGCAAAATCCTTGTAAATCTTAATAGAAGGAAAATAAATCCTAAATTATCAAAAACCAACTAAACAACCATGTGTTTTAATAATTAGAAGATCACGAAGTCAAATAATAAATAGGATTATGTTTGAAAATGTTGTTTCTTCTCTATAATGAGGTTTTCATACATGAGTTTTTATTATTTTCTTAAATGCACAAAGGAACTTGAATTGTGAGTGAAGGCTAAAATGCTGTAGCAATTTCAAACAGGACTGGCAGGTCCCTATAGCCAGACAGTACAAAAAGGGCTCCAAAGCATGCACTAGAGCCCACTCAAAGGTTAAGGAAGGCTTGCACTTACTAAGCAGATCCTTGGCTGGGAACCCAACTTCAAAGTCAGAAAATGGGGCACTTGTGCTTGACTTATGACCCGAAATTATCAGTTCTTTGCGTTTCTATAGATACTCGTCTTGCCTACAGATTGCAGAGTTTTCACAGCATTTGTCTGCATAATTTAGTGCATAAATGGTGATTTAACCTGAAAACAGCAACAGGTGTTTACTGTTGACTATCAAGTATCCACATCCATGCAGGAGGTCAATGTCAAAATCCAATGTGGATTGGGTTCTCTGGAGGTGACCCAGCAGACAATGTTGTATTGTGTCATGTTGCTGTGGAGCCTGCAGCCGTGCATCCACTAATCTTAAGGATTATTTTAAATGTCAGTGTCTAAAATCTGTCTGCGTGCAGCTATGCAAAGCAACAATTAACAGTAACCTGCAAAAAGCTGTCTTGCTCCTGCAAAACACAGAATTTGCCCATTTTGGAGTGATGGTTCCTGATACATTTTCATTTTAGGACCTCTTAGGTCCATAACAGCACCTATCCTTTATGTTGTTCTTCTGCTTAATCTTGTTGTTCACTGCCTGTCCCCAGTAGGGAATGGGGGTCCTGCCAGCACCATCTGCAGGCAGGTGGGTAACCTCCTCTGGGTGCCCAGGCAGGGGTTGGAGGGGCTTGGTTCTACCCAATGCACCATGGTGGGGTGGCCAGGGCTTAGCTGGGAGGGTTCTGGCAATGTTGCTGATGCCCCATGAAGGTGACTATAGACATGCTCTTGGGTGCTTCCCCTCAGCCTATGGAAGACTGTTGACTTTGGCATGGCTATGATGATGGCATCATCTGTCAGTCTGCCTGCTGATGTGCAGGCATGGACCTTCCATGTCCATGCCGGGGTTTTGTCAGAATGTGGGGAATCCGCAAATGTCTGTGTTGCATTTTGGGAGCCTCACTTGAGCTTCTACTCTTTGAATTGTACTTTCTGTCAGCTTTGACAAAACCAAGCTTAACTAATAATACGTAGCCTTTTAAGAGTTGTGATTAGCTAAATCCCATTTTACCATTTGTGCTGACTTTCCAGAAAAGCCTAGGAATTACAGCCATTTCTTCTTATTCACCCTAAGTGTTTTCACTAAATGTATTCTGGCTACATTAATCTGTAATGACAATTAAGTATCTGCCTAGCATTCATAAAGGAACTAGTGAGGGGAGATTTCAGTGGAAGATTTTCTGTATCAGCCTTTGAACTGAATTTTTATCTGATCTCGAAGGATTGTAGGGATAGACAGGAAACAATTTGCCAGGGCTAGAATGGAAACTATGCTAATTCACTTTTTCAAATCTCTTTTCACTCACTGGAATTCAATGAAGAATGGGAATCATGAAGAAAACCATAATCTTAAAGTTCAATGGTACAACAGGAGAGATTTTTTTTCATTGCTTTAGGGGAAAAAAAAAAAAAGTTGTGCAGGAGGAAGAAGCTTTGAATATAGATATGCTGGAGTATTGTCATAATCTTCACTCTTGATACAATATTACTCTACCTTACTGTAACCTATTTTAATATGTCTTGAAATAAATGTCACCCTTGAAATTTTCACCCAGAGATCTAAGGAAATGCAAAACTGTTTTGAATTCTCATCTAAGAAGAGGTTTGTATCTAATGCTATGGTAATAAAATACAGATGTTTGGTGAGAACTCACCTGAATATCAAGAGTCATCTGTCCCGTTCCTCAGCTACTGGTGCACCTCCAGGCTGCTGGTTAGCTTTGCTTAGTGCCAAGCACTAAAGAAGGGTTGGGGGGATAGGGTTGGGGGGATATCCTTGCCTTGTTGCTTGCCCTGTGCTTCATTATCTATGTTAGTCACCTTAGTATATGGCAAATTAAGTTAATTCAGGAGCTCAGTCGTGAACTGTTCCTGACTGAGACACTTCTTAGCCTCTGTCAGGGTCATAAGAACCTAAATAATGAAGTACACATGGATCAGTCTTCTTATAGCTTAGTCTGTTCTTTTCCATCCCAACTGCATGCTGATTATGGGAATACGAACATATTGTGGAGGAGGAAGCTATTTCTGGATGCTAGTCAAGATTCGCTAGACCTGGGCTGACTTCTGACAGCAGTATCTCTCAGAAGCAGATGGAATATTTTTGGGGTGGGAGGGTTAATATAATTTGGAGGCTTCATTCACAGGAGAGATCTTCACTAAAGAACTCCCTGAGGAAAGAGAGACAGGAGGAAGGGTGGAGGGCAGGAAGAAAAGCCTAGTGGTATTTCTTACTTTGTGTAAAGCAAGAGTGAAGTAAGGATGATTTAGTTTCGCTTTGTTTTATTTTTAGTTAGGAGGTTTGGGCAGTGATAATTAATTTCTGGAAGAGGGCTAGGATGATGCCACTGTGTTCTGAAGTGCCCTTTTTAGATGGCTTGGTGATGGATTACCTTTGCCTGAAACACACTGCCAGTCTGTAATCTCTCAATTGTGACTAAATAAAACAGATGCTGTAAAGAGTTGGTGTTGGTTGGATTTTGTCTTGTTTCCTTCACCTAGGCAGTGCTGGCACTCCAGTGATGTTCAACAAAAACGGTGATGCCCCAGGACGCTACGACATCTTCCAGTACCACACCACCAACACCAGCACCCCGGGCTACCGCCTCATTGGCCAGTGGACAGATGACCTCCAGCTCAATGTGAGTCCTGTTTTATCCTTTGCTTGCTCTCTGTTGTCAGGTTTTGTCACTGAATTCTGCAAAATTGATAAGGAGCTTTACTATTTCTTCACAGCTACATAATGGTGTTGAGGTTTTTTTGCATGTTATCTTCTTTTACTCCGTCCTGCAACCTTTTCTCTTTTCCCTGAGTACCAAAGCTCATCAGACTAATAGAGACATTAGGTGATCATGCAAATTTTATTGCTTTTGTGTGTCTAAAGCCCCTAGTTACCAGCTTGGAAAATGAGGCAATAATGCCTTGCAGTTTGAAACCAATAGGCTTTCATTTGCAGATGCTTTTCGGTTTCCTAGTTTTAGGGAAGCTGAAACTAAATAAACCTCTTTTTGAGTGAGTCACTTTTTTTGGTGTTACTTTTAAGCATATAGCAAAGATATCCATATGAGGTAGCCATTTTATAATGATGCCTAAAGAAAAACAAGCTCATAACAGCTGTTGGTCAAAGACCTTCAAGACACTTAGATGTTTCCCAGATGAAAAAACCATAGCTAGTGGCTGAGAAAGCTGTAGACTCTTGTGTTGTCTTCATCCATACAAGGATGGTCTGTGTCAGGTCTTTGAAGATCTGGGTTCAGGCTTCCTGCTTGACTTCGTGCAAGTTACCTAAGCCTCAAATTCATGGAGAAGTGGTGCCTCTTTAACCTTACAGTTACTTGACTCCTTATAGATTGTCATTAAATCACAAAGACAGTTTTCAGTTCAGTTTGACCGTTCTTCAGCAGCAAAGCCTGAATAAAATCAAGATATTTCTGAAGTGAAATGCCAATTGCTACAGAAGGTTTTTCCTCTCTCAGTCAAAGTTTCCACTGAAGGTTATACCTCTCCCAGCATCATCCATTCTTGGTGCTTTACATCTCCTTCCCTGCCTCTGCTGCTGGATTTCCTTTGAAAATAATGTTTTTATGTCTTTTGTGAAATGAAGTAATAATCCGGATTTCCAAGGGTCCAGTCTTTGAGACTGACCACAATATTTTTGCTCTGCTAGAATTTTGGCTCATTTTGCTGTACACTCTTTCAGTGTTTTTTTCAACTTTTGATGTTCCATTTAAGGAAAACAATATTAACTTGCAATTTACGGTTCTTTTAGCAAAAATGTTTTAGTAAGTAAATCCTCTTTATGTAAACTACACACCCTGATTCATTAAAATTTGAAGATAAATTAATGCAGCTTGATTTGTATTCCTGTTGCTGTATTGTTTCCATAAAAAGCACACTTTCCTCACCCTCCTATCCTCATGGTTACAGGGTTATATGAGTAGTTGAGGTTCTCTTACTAACTTCCCTTCTATTCATTATGGGTCCTAGTTTCTCACAGTGGATTAGTATTGCTATGATAGTCCCTGTTTGTATTTTCTCACAATAATAAAGATAATTGCAGAGTTTAGCAAAGTCAAGGATTCCATAAAACAACCAACCAGAATAATAGCTGCTATTAAACACATCCCAGGAAAAAGTACCAAAGGCTGCAATTTGTCTTCATTACTTATTGTCAAGATAATACTTTGGGATACATTTCTCCAATTCTTATTTCTTTAATACTAACACAAGAGGGGAACAAAAAGATGCTTGGCGAGAGTGCTAATTTAGATTTAGAAAATGCTGAAGTAATGCTATGTTTTCCGAGACTTGTCATTTTGGGCAGCCTTGTTTAGACCTGTGTGTCTGGATTTCCTCAGTTACAAATGAGAAAAGTTGTCCTGCCCTGTGATGCAGGCCTTAATGGTAAGGACACTCCAGATCTCAAATGCGGTAGGTAAATTAAGGCCGAAAAGTGATGAAGACCATCATAGGTGAGTAAATGTTTTGTTCTTTTCCATTGTTCTCATTCAAAGAAGGAGCAAGAATGTTTTGCCATTTTATATCCCTGGAATTAGTGCTACTGTTCAGTCTGTCATTGGTCTAATCTACAACAGTCTGTGCCACCTTGCCATTCACAGTATTTTGGAGTGAGAGGCAGAAGTAGGAGGGGCACGGGTATCATTAATCTTGATGGTTCTACCAGGTTTTTTCATGTAAAATTACAGAATAACTTCTTTTCACATTTCTATTGCATAAGACAGTAGATAGGCTGAAGAGATCCTTAACATATTTGCAAGTCTTAAAATATACTATATCAGATTGTTTTATTTTTGTTGCTATGAGTTTACAAACCTGTTTCTTAAAATATCCGAGACTGTATATTTCTCTTAATCCTTATTGCTTTTCCACATCTTCGTATCACCTTGGCTTTTTTTTTGTCTGGCAGAAGTATTAAGTAAAGGCAGATGTCTGCTCCCTACACACACAGGAGCCAGGCTCTGCTGTCCGTTTAGGACATTGGTATCTGAAAGAGTCTTCTTTACTGCAGTTGACTCACCCTGGATTTACATTTCTGTATCTGTGATCAGAATTTGGTTGATAACCAAGAAGATATCTTGCGACTTTTTGGTGCAGTGAACCTGGGACATAAAGTAGTTCTTGCATGAAGACAGTATAATCATTACATTTTTGTTTGATGTCAAGCAGCCTAGCAAAGCTTTCTTAGTACCCAGTGCATGATTTAGTAACAATTTTGGCTGTATTTCACAGATTGCTACACAAGGATGAAATGAGCAGATGTCTTATTTTAAATGGCTTGGCCACTATTCCATGAAAAACTGTTGCAGTGCTTTGTTTTCCCTGCAGTGAAGTTACGATTACAAAATGCCCACCCACCTCCCATACAAGGTCATGGATGAGCCCCCCCTGCCTTTCCCTCTTTATGAAGATCTTGTCAAGATCTGTCAGCCCCTTTTTGGCCTTCTGCATGCAAATTTCTTGTACAATATTTATAGTACATGTCCTCCAGCAATTTGAAATGCTTTGTTCTGAGCGTTAGGATCAGAAATTTGGCCAGCTGCATCCTTACTGAAATCCTGTATCACAACCCCCAGAGCCTGTTGAATAACAAAGATACAGCCAGTTCAATTAGACAGTAAAACCGTTGACCACAGTAATATTAACATCTGAAACCAGGGTGGTATTTTACTATGCTAGTTTTGAGGGTACACTCATGTATTACAAGGCAGTTGCATCATTATGAAAGCTACTTTGACTGTCTTTAATACGATTCAAAGGCCAAAAGTGCTAATGGGAAAAAGGAGGAAATTACCAAGGGGAAAAGGAGGTGTGTCATATGCCATCTGTTTTTTTGTTGTTTCACTTTTCAAATGAGTAACTTGCTTTTTGGGGTTGTTCTTGTTTGCTTTGTTTGTTTCCCTTAGCAATAACTACATCTCTAATGCATGTGTTTAAGCAGTAGCAAATAGTGAGGATGATGCTGTGGCTTAAACATGAAGGCAGAATGGCCAGGAGACACAGTTTCTGCTTTCATGCCTTATGTTTCACTTTGAATTTTAGACAGGTAATTAGATCTCCATGGTCTGTTTTACCCCATGTACATCATATATCCAATAACAATACATCCCTTCTTGACATGTGTGCCGTTATTCGTTAGTCTCTGTAAAGCACTTAGAGGTTGCTCAGTAGGAGGCCCTAGAAGAAGGCAAGAAACTGGCTGATGAGCTCTCATACCTATCTGGCTTCTATGAGTGCAACTTCTAATGCTTTGAGGTGCCTGACAAAAACAGAAATGCATCTCTCCTGGAGAAACTGATGTGCCTCAAGGAGAAAGAAATGGATCACTCCTAGAGGAACTGCAGGTTCTCGTGGGAAATCTGGTGATACTGCTTCTCTTTCTGTATACAGAGTAAACTCAGCAGATCCCAGATTTATTATCATGTTTTCACATCCAAACCCCTGCAAGTATCCCTGAAATGTCAAAAAAATAAACAGTCCCTGTGAAACTGTTGAATCTTACTTTTCCAAAGATTTGTCTTCTTCATATGTCAGCAGCACCCTCCATCATGTTCCCTGTGACTCCTTCTCCATAGTTGTGTCCATAATTTCCCTGCTCCATCCCACACCCCTGTATCATTTGCCGTGCAAGTGACAGCCTGACTTTGAATTACACCTATGCTAACTTGTTGGCTGGCGGGCCAAACCAGAAGGATGAGAGAGATGCTCAGTGTTGGGTGGATCTTTCTGCTCACTATCCACTGAGTTTTACTAATCCTGCAGACACAGACTTCAGAAATCTTTGCTATAGCAAGTATGCTTCAAACTGGCCAGCAAGTTCAGAAGCTATTAGGAAGGAAGTTGGTACAGGCAGATGGAGCGAGAGACAGAGCATACATATGTTCCACTTCCTTCAAATTTCCCCCTGCAGTGACAGCAAAATTTAGAAATTCCCAACAGTTACGCAGAATGAAAAGTAAAGCTACTCTTGCTGTTAATATTTTTTGTTAAAAATGTGATTTATGCAAAAGTGCTGCCCAGTAAGTGGACTGTTACTGGGTTTGGACAAGCAATACAGCTATCATTGAAGTGAGTGGCAGACTTTCATTGGACTGAAAAGCCAGAGTTTTTGCCTTTTCTTCTGTTTCTACCCTGTTTGCTGTTTCATATTGACTAACTATTAGGGGTCATTAAAGGGCTGAGCTTGTTTAAAGTTTTCAGTTTGAGTGGCTTAGTCCTGATTTGGATGTATCAGAGCTGTGAGCAGGCTGGAGATACCTGCCTGGGCTCCTGTGTATGGACTCATGCTGCTTTCTGTGATTGGTAACAAGTGAATTGTGGGGTACTGAGATCCTGCATGATGGACTAGAGTTCTTGACTGAATACTGAGAAGGAAGCTCCCCATGGGAGACATACTTATTGCCTCAGTTGTGGTGGAGCACCCAGCTGAGATGTGGTGCTCATCTCATACCAGCCCTCCACAGCTTGCAGCGTGCTGGTGGACGTGATGCCCTGTTTCACCTTCAGGCTTGTCTTGATGAGTAGGGAAATGGTTCCAGGAGACCTATTTATTTTCCATTAGAGAAGGATATCTTCCTAATACAAGCTATTGCAGGGTTTTTTTTCAGTTTGGTTGTCTAATTAATGCTGTATTTTCTAGCCTATTAGTGTCCGCATGGGGTGCATCATGTTGTTTTAATTACATTGGCTTCACCAGCTTGTCAAGCATGCTCTTCCAGCTCGAGTTTATGTCTCATAAAGGTACCACTGGGTGCTCAGGTTCAGATCCAGTGCTGCAGCACATTTTCAGGATGGTTGAAAAAGGTGTATCCTTGACTGTGGATGGAAAACATGATGTTGTGGATGGAAAACATGATGTCCCATCCATTATTACCCTGTGGAGATTTCAAGTAGCTCTTACTTAAAACATGTTTCACTTACAAAGCATCAGGTGGGGTTAACTGTAAGCTCCAGATAAAATATATTTCTAATTAATTTGTTTGCAAAAAGAAACAAATACATGTTAAAGGTGTCTGAACATACTGTGTGCAGAAATAAACAAAATTCTGTATTGTTTTATAGATGTGCCCTTGAATTGTAAACTGTTTAGTCACATGAGGCAGTGTACAGCTTGAAACATGACTGCCAGTTAAACGGGGCATTTTGCATGCAGTGTCAGGAAGGCTGGCTACTTAGCAATTCCTTCAGCTTCTATTAATTTCCTCCAGCAATAAGTGATATATTGCTGCAGTCTTTCTAAACAAGAGCTCAGAGGATTAATGGTATTGACAATTATCAATATGGTGCCAGAAACACACAGTTATGTAGATCTAACTCCTCTTATAAATCCTGGCTCATGTTATACGTTGTGAAGGAAATTGCTGTGTACTTGTTAGTAACTCCCTCCTCCTTGGGGAAATAGCTGTATTATGTTGTTTTCTTTACTGTAGGTTTGGACCAGTATTTTAGAGGAGCATGAAGAATGGGGGGGAAAAAAAGTGTCTTGCTTTAAAGCAAGTAACATTCCTGTATCTCAAAGTCTAGTCTTGGAGCAAGCAAGTGCGCATAGCTTGAGGCCAGCTTTCACCCTACAGGGGACAGGGAGCCATTGCCCACCCTGACACAGGCAGGGCCTGTTGCACAGCAAGTCATTGGCAAAGAGAATGATGCAACTTCCATGCTGCACTTCCCCATAAATATAAAGATATGAAGTAGGTTTGTAATCATCTATGCAATTTATGTAGGTCCTGCAGACTTCAACACCTGCTGAAACTGTTTGGTCTCAGACTAATCTATTTACCTGCCATAAACATCTCTCTTATAGAGTTTGGAGGTAAATGTTATGAATTGCAAGTTAATGAAAAGAATAATTAAATCTCTCACCTTCTGGCAAGGGAGCTATAGGTACCTGGCTTCTGGGAGGAAATATTCGGGATGGCAGTTAGATCCCAACAACTACTCAGTGAAGTTTAATACTTAGGAATACCCTGCCAACAGACAGGATTTTTCTTAAAAAATGTGCTCAAATTTATTGCTGTTCCTTGGTTTTTTGGTTTTGTTGTTGGTTTTTGTGCTTTGTTTTGGGTTTGGTTTTTTCTTTAAAGTAGAGGGTGTTCAGAGCAGATGCTGAAGCCGATACAAATTTGATACATATTTGCCAGGGATTTCCCCAGTTTCTGGGAGGAGAGCGAAAGAGCACGCAGGTACCTGGCCAACTATGAGTTTATGCTTTAAATAGCAAGAGACTGAGAGAATTTCACCAGAATCACCATACGCTTGTTCAGATGCTTTTAAAATAATGTATTTTGATGTATTTATCTGAAATGTAGAAGCAGATATTTGGCAGTCTGCCAAGCTAGAAGATTTCATCTTCAGTGATTTCACCTTAGTGCAATCGCATGTAATTCTAAGTACAATTATTGACGGCGTTAGCAATTCCAACTTCTTTATGCATGTAATGTATAATCACAATCCCCTTATTTGCAAATGTATATTAAAAGGTGTGTTGTGATTACATACATTTACATGTATATATGTGGATGGATGTATATCCGTACACAGACCTTTGCAATGTATAATCCTTAAGATTTCAGTTGGCTTGCAACATCTGAGTAAGCTCAAAATCATGGTTCAAAGATTACATCAAGATAGATAAAAATTGGTATCCATTTCACTTTTCATTTCAGTTATTGTCACATAAATTGGCCCTTGTAGTGTCATTTCCTATTCCTGTTACAGACTGTAATGAGTAGCTGGAACAAAGATAATACATTTCTCTTACAACCTGGAGCCTAGAATCTTGTGAGCTGGTGGGTTGACAGGAGGAATGAATTATTCAGGTGTTAGTCTCATTAAACAAATTCAGCAGATGAGGTCAGGGTATCAGTTAAAATTAAGGTTTTAAGTATTAAGCATGACTAGCGTGTTTTATTTTCATGTGTCAATGCAGAACCTTGAGCTTTCAGCTGCTGCAGCCACTTGTTGAAAATTAGCACCATTTACATTTTTAATGAAATTGGCTAAACCCTTAGATTTCATTAGCTGTATGTTACAGCGCATTGGCTTACATGGAGATGTAGCTGTATCCAGAAGTAACTGGATTTCTGATAGGTGCAAAAATATGAGTTATTTTAGCTGCTATGCAATGGCATTCCTTATCTTCTCAAGGCACTCTGGAAGTGTTATTCTCCCCAAAATAACTAGTTTTATGGTACATAAAAAAGATCTGGGATGGTTCTTCAGGCATTTACATCCCACTGAGATGAATTAAATCTCCCCTGTGGCACTGTTACCGACACTGCATCTTCTGCTTCCCTGACCCTGGTCTCTTCCTCCACCTGCTTTTCAGTGCCACATCAGACACACAGCAACAGTTGCACTCGGGGGGCTGCGAGTGCCTGGCTTTATAGGTCTTATTTCACAGCATAAATGCTGCTGAATGAGAAATCCTTCCAGAAAGGTCTGCAGCTTGTTTGCAAAGCTCACTGCCATAGCTGGCCATTTCTGAGCTCAGCCTCCATTACACCATATTGAGCACAGCCAAATTGTGTTTGCAATCCAGTTAAAATGTAAAGGTGAATAATTACATCAGGCTGTTACTAAAATACATCCCAACTGCATGTTTTGGCTAGTGACTTACTATGCCCAACATGTCAATAACTATAATGTATATTGTAATAATAGGCATTGTTTATTTTGTTCTGTCATTAGATTCGGTAATCTTCCATTGCTCATGTCAGCCGTGACTGGCATGAACACCTTTAATTATCTTAACTTATGGAGTTAACTTTCAGCCAACTGGAAGGGAATTTTTCAAACCGCTGGCCCGACGAATGACCATATGCTAATTCCTTAGTCTTCCATCAGGTCTCTAAAATGTATGCTAGCAGGCAGCGGGACTGAAATCATGCCGGTCCTGCTCACAAGCTGTGATTACAGCCTGACTTGGTAAGTGCTCTTGGAATAAACCCAGTTTTTTGTTTTGTAGTACCACAGATGGTTTTGATGCATTAGGTTTAGAAACAGCTGCTGTAAATAATTTTTATTCAGAAAAGGGCACAACCTCAGAATACATAATAGTAACCGTGTGAATCAGGCAGCACAACAACAGAAGAGTTAAACAACTCATCACAAATCATCAATAAATGCAGCTAATCCTGCTAGTATTTATGCTTTCTTTGAAAGAATTGTTAGATAGTGCATGTCTTAATCCAGAGGATCTCAGTGTGTCTCCAAGTGGCCTTTAATAACCTCATGCCAAACATTTAGCACGTAATGCCAAATTAAACCAGAAAATCTTGGGAGCAGCATGATGCTGTCTGTATTAACATCGGCGTAGGTACAATAGAAAGCTGAAGGGTATGTAACATGGGCACATGGTTGGAATGTGTGCTGTGGCAGCCGGTACCCAGGTGGGAGTCCTGTGCAGCTGTTCTGCAGCAAGACTTTATATGAAGTGAACCAAAAATCTTGCAAGGGTGGCAATTTTGGTAAAGCATTCAGAAGCTTTGCTAAGGTTCAGTGTGCATAGCGGTAACAAAAACATCAGAAGAGCAAGTACCCATGGCCATGGTCACCACTCTCTGCAGAACTAGAAAATAATTCACAAAGAGAAGACACAGACCAGTGTGGGCCCCTTTTCTCTGTGCTATTTACCACACTTAAAAATCATAAAAGCTGTGGGTCTTTTTAAAAAAGAAAGGTTATTCGGTGAGTTGAGCTTTTTATATAGGTTTTTAGTTATAGAAAAGTAGGAAGACAATAGTTACATCTTACACCTCACTTTGAAAGCTAGCTCAGACTTGGACTTAAAGATGTGAAATGTCATTTCCTCTTTGTTATTGACCCATTTTGCCAAGGCAGTAATGTATACTGTGTGAGCTGTACTACCTTAGGCAAAGCAAAGTGAATTAAGCTATATCAGCTTCTGGCAGCTCTGAGCATCAGTATAATTTTCCTTGAGGTCTGAGAACGTCACAAGGTAAAATGTTTGTAGGGATATAAATGCTGAGAGAAACCATGCTGAGAGAATATCTAAGATCTATTACATGTCTTTTCAAAGATAGGAAAAAGCCAGAAATGTAAGGAACTCATAAAAGCTATAATAGAAAAAAATTACTTAGTACAAGACTTGGTGGCTTAAGAATTTGCTTCATCTTGTGTTATTCTTTTAAATGTCCATGAGCCTGTAGGCAGGCAGAGTTATGCTCTGAGAGCATCATAAGAAATAGAAGGCCAAAAAGTAAATCACTGTGTTTTTAAAATAGGTGATGTTTTTGCTCCTGCACATCACTTCGTAAATCCTTTTTTTGCAAGACTAATGCACTTTTGTCAGCAAATATATTCAAGAGCAAATACTTGGTGAATATTTTACACATTTTTAACAGGTTTGCCTGGCTTGGGCAGGAGTAATAATGTCAGTTTGCATGTTATTGAGCCAAAATCCTCTATATTTTTTTTTAATACCTGAAAACAGAAAGATGTTTTTCAATGACAGATATGCTTCGTTGTGTTTGGAGAAGTCCACTCAGCTACACAGGGAAAAACTACATACGTGCAGCAAAGCTGTTCCGTTTGCCAAGCAGCTATTCTTCCACTGCTCTAAGGGTAGAAAGCAGGATATACCAAGGCTGTGCATGAAAAATAGTGAGAATCTAAGTATCAGCAACATGGTGATTGCATATCTATCTCTAGATCAGTTGCATTTAAGTTTTGGCTTTTCCTTTGCAAAATATGTGTAATCTTTCATCCTGGAGGTAGTGGATGGCAGCATGGAGGTTCACATCTAGCAAGGCTAGCAGGGCAGCCTTCAAGACCCTTGTCATGTTTTTATCTGATGTCTCCTTTCTTATTCACTTCATATTCCCTTTTGCAGTTTGCTGGTGTGGTAGAAGGTGTTGCTTAATATTCCTGTCTCTGTGAGTTGTAAGTGCCTGGAATTCCCCTTCCAGAGGTTGGGATGCAGCTGGGGACCCGTGGCAGCATACCACAGGCAGAGCACATGCTCTGCGCTGTGAGGCATGCTGAGGGCTTGTTGTTAAACTCTTCTAGCAAAATCTTCCAGAGTGCAAATCCTCAGCGCATCCTGACACAAAGAGCAAAAAAAGTTTCATTACTGTGCTTGTATGCAGAGGATAAGTGAAATATGCTCTGGTTTCTGTTAAGATGTTAATGTTTAGAGGGTTGAGGTGCACTTTCCATGTGCAAAACCTGGAAGTCAGAGTAGTGAGCAGGATTACAGGCTTTGGACCATACCTGCCTGAGATTTTATTTCAACAGATCCTCAACAGGTATGGGCTGGATCCTCCAGCCACACCAGCAGTCCAGTGACTATTAACAGCTGCCAAAAGCTTACTTATTTGTCTCCATTTTTATTTACCAAATTTGCATGTAAATGTTTTTAGTGTGAACAGTCCTTAGAGTTTCCAAAATTCAAGCAAAGCATAAAGGCTCCTGGCAGAGAACCTGTATTGAGTGGGTCACAAGTAATCAGTTTTTAAAAGTTCCTGAATACTGATTTCCATAGAAAATTGACATGGTTTGCAGCAAGACTAGAATATTGGATATATAGCATGGATTTTAATGTATCTCAAGCTAATCATTCACATGATAGGCAATAATGGCCCCAAATACGCAGCTGTGAAGGGTTTTTAGCCTGCTCTTAAAACATGAGGCAAAGCCTTTTATTTGGTCTGTTTCCCTTTTTTCTTTGTTTCTTCTTCCACTAATCTGAAAATGTACATTTTATATGAAAATGCTGTGTTAAATGATTCCCATGAAACAACCTTGTTTACTTGTTAATTGCACCATTAATGGAGTGGAGGGTGGTTTTTTGACCATTCAAAGTAGCATCTGAGCATCTGGCTCCCAGTGGTAACTATAATTAGATATTTTATTCCATTCTTGCAAAGTCTGTCCTTTAGGCTGGCTGGTGAAGGATAGGACAGATTTAAAGCTCCCTTTGTAAAAGCAGATCTTGGATCCCTTTTCCTTTCAAAAATGAAACTGGAAAAGGTGGTGGGGCCTTTTCACCTTGATCACTGTTACATGAGGTTTGAGTTCACTCAGGACATGGGAGTTTTACACATGGTCCCACCCTCAAATGGGAGTAAATTCATCTTCCCTCTGCCAGATGTTCCTTGTGAGAGGGAAGCACAGCAGGATGCTCTCCACAATTTTCCTGACTGCATTACCATGTTCGTGGGAAGAAGTGGGGAGGAAAATTCACTGCAGTGGAAGGTGCACAGCTGGGAGTATGTCTTATGGTTAAATATTTAAGGTGCTCAGCTGGAGGGAATAAGGTACCAGTTCAAATCCTTTTTTAACCTTTCAAAGAGGTGGAAAGAGAGAGTGTGGGGGAAGCTAAGTGTTGTGTTATTATTGCCTTAGTATGCAAAAATGTGATGAGGCACAAAATTCCTCAGGTTTGCAAGGTTAATTTAAAAAATAAAATAGGCTCTGATTTTTTTTTTTTTTGCAGAATTTTAGTGGAATTTCAACTAGACCAGTATCCTCATCATTTCAGGTAGGATGGGATTGGAAGGCCAGTATTAATTGAGAGTTTAAATCTATGGAATGGTCTTCCTGTTCAACCTATGCTGAAGAGGGGTTCTGTTTTGTCTTTACCTGCTGCAGTGTGCAGCTCAGCAGAGACCAAACCAGCATCCCGTGCAGCTTTGGTGCAGAAGCATATGCCAACATCAGCCCTTGACCACCTCCCCCTGCAGCAACCCGCTGCCACAATCGCATCACTCTCCTTTTCCTCTCTCCCTCAGTCTCAGGCAGTCATGGCTACAGTGATGAGAGACTGGCCCCGAGTGCAGGATAATTGAAGTCCCATCAGCCAACCTCGATTTTCTGTGTACCATGTACAGTTATTTTAGAGACCAATTGACTGAGTAAAACCTGAGCAAGATAATTTAATAGTATTAATAACGCTGCAGCAATCTAATTAGGGCCTAAATGAGTTAGATACTGAGTTTCACTCAGAATTTTGTATTTCTTTCATCTTGCTTCTCCAGCCTGTGTGTCATTATGCCATGCACGCCAGACATGACGAGAAAATTACTGTACCATTGATGCTCATTCTTCAAGAAGGGAAAACCAGGACCAAATAATTTGACTAGAAAATACTGGTCTTTGAATCAGCTTGGGAATTAGGGGGATAAATAAACTAAAGCATTTTGAGTTGGCAGGCACTTCAAGATAAATGCTATCCAAATTACACACATGCTATTTGGTACATCTCTAGTTATTACCCTTTCCATTTTGAAGGACGTATATTGGATTGGGTAGAAGTACTCCTTTTTCCCAATCCTAAACAACAGGTAAAAAAAAAAAAAGACAAAATCACCAAATGTTATTAGCTCATAATCAGAGATAAACAAGCATAAGGGGCTAATCCTTTTCTTGAAATTTGGGTAAGGTCAACTCATGGCTGTGCCATGAGAAACAGCTTGGAAAAGGACGTTTTTCTGAGTTCAGCCACCAGGACTTTACTCATAGCAAGAAGTGTGACAGCCCCTGAGTGTCCCTTTGCAGAACTTTAATGGAGTCTCAGCATTTTGTGGTGTTTCACTGTTTTCTAGCATTATAGATTGAGGTTTCTGGGAGCGCGGCTCACAGAGGGGACAGCAAGCTGGTGTGTAAGCCTACGGCACATTCCTCCTATGTCTTTTTTGGATATGCAGATGCTGAGTGCTGGGCAGATGCTGCATCTAGCCCTAAGGGGCATTCTTCGGATTGAAATGTCACATGAGAGGGGAATGTCAGCAGTTTTCTCAACCTTGAGAATGTAGTGGTTTAGATTCTCCTGAGTTAAGCACATAAATATCTTGCTTTCTGTACAACCTAGACTCATAGAATAGTTAGGGTTGGAAAGGACCTTAAGATCATCTAGTTCCACCCCCCCCTGCCATACCCAGGGACACCTCCCACTAACCCGTGCCACCCAAGGCTCTGTCCAAGCTGGACTTGAACACTACCAGCGATGGAGCATTCACAACTTCCCTGGGCATCCTATTCCAGTGCCTCACCACCCAAACAGTAAAGAACTTCTTCCTCATATCCAATCTAAACTTCCTCTGTTTAAGTTTAAACCCGTTACCCCTTGTCCTATCACTGCAGTCCCTAATGAAGAGTCCCTCCCCAGCATCCCTATAGCCCCCCTTCAGATACTGGAAGGTTCCTATGAGGTCTCCACACAGCCTTCTCTTCTCCAGGCTGAACAGCCCCAACTTTCTCAGCCTATCTTCACACGGGAGGTGCTCCAGTCCCCTGATCATCCTCGTGGCCCTCCTCTGCACTTGTTCCAACAGTTCCATGTCCTTTTTGTGTTGAGGACACCAGAAGTGCACACAATACTCCAAGTGAGGTCTCACAAGAGCAGAGTAGAGGGGCAGGATCACCTCCCTCGACCTGCTGGTCATGCTCCTTTTGATGCAGCCCAGGATATGGTTGGCTTTCTGGTCTGTAAGTGTACACTGCCAGTTCATGTTCATTTTCTCATCGACCATCATGGCTAAATGCGTTCTGGTTTTGTTAGGGGATTCCCGTTTGGCCTATTAGTTAGATGATATATTTAAACTGATATAAATATCAAATGAAAAGGGTGATCCTGTCCTAGAATATTTAGATATGTAGCTGGAATCAAAGAAAGAATTTCTGACTTAGCAGGTTTGTTTGTGAAGTTGAACCGAGATGGTATGTTTCTGCATGGCTCTTATTTTGAGCGCTGTGTGTCCTTTGTGCCTCATGGCTGTTGAGGCAAAGTGCTTATCATCTTGTTTATATAATCAGCTTTCAGACAGTGCTGTAAGTGAAGGCTACTGTATCACTTATTAGTGAAAAATGTCTGGTGCTTTCAATTCTGTTAGTCACTGCCAATCTTAAATCATTGATCTTTCCTCTCCACAGATACCTGAGAAGAATATTTATTGAAACATTTGTAAAAAAATGTAAAAAGTAGCCGTTTCTGAGATTCAATACATAAAAAATTAGTTTCTCCGTGTAATGCAAAAGTGCTGGTCTGAATGGAGGATGGCCGCAGACCTTCATGGCAAGGAGCTGCCTTTTGTTACAGCCATTAAAATCCATCTGTTTCAGACCAAGCCAGAGGACTTTGAAGAGCCACACTTGCCCTGTACTGAGCAGGGAGTTTCTTTGGTGAGTCTCACGGCGCATCCTAGTGAGCAGGGTTCTGGCTGAGGGGGCTGCCGGAAGTGCAGGTATTGAGCCAGGAAAATGATGGAGCTTCCTGAGAGTGGGGTAAAGCACCTAATAAATGGATTTGCAGGACTTCTGGCACTGGTACACTTCAACATTGCCAGGTTAGTTGTCTGTGGTCTATGCAGTATGAACCAGTAGTTGGAGTATAAAGAGGCTATTATTTTTCATAATCTCAGCACCACATCAGTTAGAACTTCCCTGCCCCCCAAGAAAAAAAAAGTGTTAACAGTGTTAGCCATTTTTAGGGTAAATTCTCTCTCATAGCTTTGTCTCTTAAGTAACCTGCTGGTGATTTCAAGGTGATTTATAGTACGATTAAACACCGATCCTTCATTCCTCACTGAAGAAAAGCTCTGGTTGAAATCAGTGGGAGTGTCAGTTGATTAAGGAATTCCAGGCTGGTTCCACAATGAGCTGGCATTTTCCCTGTGTGAAGCTGAAACCTGTCATGTAAAATATATTCTTTAATTCCGTGAAATAGGATTCCCTTTCCTCCCCCAACAATGGATGTCTTTAGAGCACCCTCCAAAAAACCCCCAAATCAGATAATTTATGCTACACAGGTTTTACCCTGTGCTGGGTTGTAGCAGGAATTGAAGGAAAACATTTGGAGACCAAACTTTCCCCTAAAAATATCTGTTGTTTGTTGAGGGAAAAAAAATGGCTGCAGCAGAATGAACAGCAATAGACAGTGAGGACTGGTTTTATTAATTTTCAAATGAATAGATGATACTCTGAAATGAAGCCCAGCATGTAAGAATGGAAGTGTTGCTCCCCGTGTGGGAGATGTTATTTTCTGCATGTGAAATATTAAAAGCACCACGAGCTTAGTCTGTTTTGTGAAATATGGAAAAGAACTTTTAGCGTGGATTCTCTTTTGACCAGTTTGACAATGAGATGTGCTGGGAAAGAAATGGGGGGCACAACACAAAGGGCAGCAGCAGAATGCCCAAAACACCCTGCCATTCACTCCTCAGCTTGGGGCTGATTACAGCTGCTGTCATTCTAAGCCACTTACTTAAGGATGAAAAATTGTCTCAGATTACCTCTGCTTTCAGAAGATAGATCTGCTCCAACCTACTAATTTAAATAGATAAGAATTGTGTATTATAAATGCATGTTTGGAAGAACATGCTCTTTTTGTAATTAAATAAAATTACACAAGGGATGCAGGATGAATACTGAAGATGTGTGGTCCATGCCCTTCCATTAGTGAGAAGACAGCACGAAGCTGTAGTCAGATATAAAAGCATTAAAATAATTAATTTTCAGTTTTATTATGTGTCAACAGAAATGTATGATAATAAGCATTTTTGCAAGAATTGTTGATCAAGCATTTTTCTCTAGGGTTTGTGCTAAAAATGTCCTTGCTTTAATGTAGAACAAATAGCCTTTGGATCTTGTTAAAGATGTCATTATAAGTGCTCAGTATAAGTTGCTTCTGGCATCCTTAAAGCAGGTAAGAGCTGTAGAAAATGATGACAAATACTAAATGAAAGAGAAAGTAAGATTAGGAAAGGGAAAATGAGGTTTATATGAGGGTTAAGAACTGCTTATAATGAGATCACCTAAAAGGAGTTACAGTGTAGGGAAAAAAAGTGATGTTTTTAGTTGAAGTTTAAATCATAATTAATGTGATGTGTTAAATAAAATATGACACAGATGCTATGCAGGTGTTTATACCTGTACCTGAATACCAGCTGTCCTTTACTCTAGGGGACAAGGACCAGTGCCAGGGGACTTTTTACCCATGATAGGTAACAGACAGCTGAACATACCCATGATAGGTAACAGACAGCTGAACATTTGGTGTGAGAAGAGTGGAGTGGCAGAAGGCCTCTCCCAATGCTCCTGCAGGGCTTATAGATGCTAATATGAAATCAGAGTCTTCTTACTAGGAAAAAATGCAGACAGATGACTGACCTGCCATATTACAGGGTAAGCCTCTGCCCTTACACAGTGAAACACAGTTATGCCAGCCCAGACAGCAGTAGGGATGGATGCAGCCCCAGGGCAGGTCTGAGGCATCTCCCAGCCCTGCACAGGGTGCCAAACTTCTCCCCATGGAGTAGCCCCCTCCTCCTCATGTGGGAATAAATGGGGGAGCCAGTCCCACGCCTTCCAAAAGCTTTAAGGAAAGTTATTTTCAGCACGTGTTCATACAGCAGCTTGCACTGTGGGATCCCTGCCCACAATGGGGCTTCCCAGGAGCTGTCATAGCATTAACGAGAGGAAGAAATTGGAGCTGGGTGACGCTGATCCTGAGGGCATTTTGCTCATTAATAGGTTTCTGAACCAGCAGGTGTGAAGATGTGGGTCTGGCATTGTGGGAATGTTGTCACGATTTCTTGATGTTTCTGGTTTGTGCTGACAATGAAAAATTGCAAGTTTTTGGCTGAAAGACTTTGAGAAGTGATGAGTTTCCATCACCTTAAGTTAGAAAGATGTGATTTGCTTGTCCTGTGTGTGTTTATGCACAGGACACTGTCCCTGCAGCAGTTGCTGTTACCATTGCAGCAGAGACACGAAGGGCAGCAGCAGGAGAAACCAGAGCAAAAAGTACATAAGGGCGTTTGACTTCTGTTTATAAAGAAGATTGGCAGGATTTAAGATAATTAATGCAGCAGAGCAGGAAAACTTAGGAGATTTTTGCTTTTCTTCTAAGGTATCTTTCTTTGAAGTGTCCGAAGGTACCTAAAAACACTCACTTGCTCACACAAACCACATCGTCCCTGGCGACAGGAGGAAGAAATGCCAGGCTGATGCTCCATCCTCCTGATGAAGTGTTTCTGTGGAACAGCGCTGGAAGTAGGGAGAAAAAACAGCTGTCACAAGGCAGGGGTGAGCTGCAGAGCTTCAGGACCACATTCTGGGTGGTCTGTGGGGAGCAGGGGTTCCCGGGCTCTGCTTGGGCCATAGCACGCCCCGTCCCAGTGGAGATGCTTTGAGAGTAGCTGGAGGTCAGGTTCAGACACTGCTGTCTCTGGGGTTTGGGGGCTGCTGGTTAATGTGCCCTAGTTCTGCCCTGCACAGATTTTAAAAGCTGCTTTGAAGTAGCTGGATTTTGATTTTGATTTTAAAGCCACAAAACAGAAAGAAAACGAAGAGGCAGGAGTGAGCTCAATTTTAACTTCATTCCAGGGTGCTTGGGTGGAACTGGGCTCACACCTGTTCTGCAGGCACCCAGGTGAAGAGGACAGCTCCCAAGCCAGGGGTGTAAGTGCAAGCAGAGCCAGGTCCTGTGAAAGGGCTGGGGTGGGACCACAGCTTTGGTTCCCATGGGAAGGGGAAGGGATGCAGCTGTTATCCAGAGCAGAGCTACAGCTGTGAAAATCATCATTCTGTTTAAACAGAGTATTTGTAGTTTCTGAGGATTTTTTTTTTGCATATCCTGAAAATGCACAATACCTGCACTGCTCAGAATGCAGTGATTTGTTTGTGACAAGCAGAAACTATTGGGAATGCAGTGATTTGTTTGTGACAAGCAGAAACTATTGGGATTTTTTGCCTCCCTCACCTTGTTAGCTCTGCACTCATCTTAAGTCTTTTCTGTCAGTTCCAGGCAGGCAGTGAACTTGAATTAAGTTACAGAATGAGGTGAAACACCTTCTTTGCATTGTCTGGTCAAGCCAGTGGAGTAGCTTTGCATCCTTCTCTGTAGTTTGGCTTATCACTGCTGCTATCAGTTGAAGGGATTTTAGTTGATATTTTACAGAAGGCTCTGTTAACTATGTGTTATTGACATATTCTTAGCTTAAAGCCATTAGCATGTTAAAGCCCTGGATTTAGAAAGTAATTACAAAACATTAATAGCTAAGCCCTAAGAGCTAAGTCCTGCAAATATTGCTATCTGTAAAGTTGAACATACAAAAACTGTTTGAACTGCTGACTTAGTAACTGGAGTCTAAAAGCAATCCGTAAGGTGGCAATAAATCTGAGCACAATTCTCTGCAATTGTTTTCTAATGTGTCCATGAAATTAATGGCACAGTTATGAAAGTCATATCAGGGAACATGGCCATTTTTTTTCCCCAAGTAGGTTAATTATCACTAATGTAATTACTTTTGTACTGATTTTTATTTTAATCAAACATTGCACAGAACAGTTTAGTTCAGAACAAATAGCTCATTACAGAAATGTTTGTGGTGGTGAGAAAAACCAGCAATGTTTAAATTATGTACACATATTGAGTTACTTTATTCATTAAAATGAACAATTATGATGGGCCTTATGAGACAGACTAAGCATTTCTTGTTAATGTTTGTTCTGTAGTGAACATAATGAGAGTTTATATTGGAAATGATCCCATCCTTCTAGCTTGAGGCGTTTATGAACTGGGCAATACATAGGAGTTGAGGCAGCTTGAGGAAAATAAGAATTAGAGTTAACCCCTAACTGAGACAAACAGTTCATGGCCCTGTAGTTGTGGGGAAGGCACTGGATCTGGGAGAGAGCTTTTTCTTTTTTTTGTTTGTTTGTTCAGTTTTGAGTTTTTCCTCTGTACTGTAGTGGTAGTGCACCAGTTAAACATAGTGGAGCCAAAGACCATGAAGCAGGGCCAACTTTGAAGTTCATCCTTAGCATGCTTATCCTCTGTATGCTATTTCTATATATGACTGAAATGGAAAGCTCTACATAAAAGCAACTTTTGTATTAATTGCAAAAGAACTGTCTCATGATTTATGAAATTGCTTACTTACTGCTTTCTAGATTATGACTGGCATTTTCATAATCACTTTTTGATTATGGGTTAAGGGTTCATTATATTTGGTTATAGAAATGTAGGATTTATAAATATGTAGCACTCTTCTTCCGTGGCTCTCAGAGACTTTTATAGGTCTTTGTTACAAACATGATTGACAGTACCTCCAGCTCATAGGCGGGCAAATGGAAGAAAAAGCATATGTGAGGTGCCTTGCCAAGTTGATCTAACTGGCCTGGGGGCAAGGTCAGCAAAAGAGCATGGACCTTCAGAGTGCTGGATCTGCCCTGCCTGTAGTTAACCTTTTAATCTGTGTTTTTAGTAGATGTGATTTAGTTGTGAATCTTGGCAGGCAAGACTGTGCTTTGAAACAGTGGGTTTGGAAATCACCATTCTCAAAACCATTTTTACTACTGTTGCATCCCTCCCTTAAAAACAGAAAATTAGACTTGTCATGGCAGTCTGTGGCTCTGTTTCCTGTGGTTTTCATTTCCGAACGCTGCTCAGATGTTCCTGCTGCTGGTTTGCCATCAGTGAGAGCTCGGATAGGACATGGCAGTGGGCTGCACCATGGCTACCTTCCCATGGAAGAAGCGACCAAACTACTGCTGCAGCTCCTGCCCCTGAGTGAAATGCTCTGCTATTTTAGTTTTGTTGAAAGTCCTCTTACAGTAGTAGTGAAGAAAAGTTATCCTTGCTGATTATCAGAATTTTATGATCCTGATCTTGAAACTCTGAACTCAGCAAGAACTTTAAATAAGCAGTTTCCAGGTCATAGTGACTAAGAAGTCATTGAATTTGAGGAGGTTTGGATCTAAGTAAATGAAAGAAGTGGCTGAGTATAACAATTACTTGCCACAATAGAAGTCTTTGTTAGATCCAGGTTCTCAAAAGCTAAATTATTTCAAGGAAACTGCAGTAAAAGATGGAAGAAGGAGGGAGGGGAAAACACGGACAGGAAAAAAGTGCATCAGGCACAATCATTCAATCCTAAAGCAGCTAAATACACAGATTAACATTTTATTAGGTTTGTCTGCATTCCGAAAGGAGTGATGAAACGATTATTCATTTCAAAGACAATTTTTTGTCAAGAATATTATTTTCTGGGTGGATAAAGTGTCTGTAGTTTGATTTTCATCTCACAGCACCAGGCTCTGGTGCCAGCTGAATTATCAGACAGGCAGTTTTCATCATTAATTTTCTCTCCAGAAGCAGCAGAATGCTGCAAATCTCTCTGAGGGCAGTGATACAGAGTTGACTTGGCGTCATCCCAAGAGATGAGAAAAAGGACTTTCCATAATTCTGCCTGATCTTCTATTTATCTCTTTATGCACAGCATCCATGCAGAGTGAAGTACCTTTAGGGTGTCCCAACTTCCCAGCAATGCCATGGAATGCATTTGAGTGTATGGAAATTCATCTTTTTGTAGTCATAAGGGGGGGGGGGGGGGGAGAAATTATAACAATAATTCTGTGGTTCTGTGAGATAGTAGCCTGCAGAAAATTGATGAAAATCCTTTCATCACTTGCAGACTGGGTTGAAATCCACACAGTTAGGATGCCTTTCTCATTTCATTTAATTCATGCTGTAAAAATGGCATCAAGTAACTTCTGTGTTTAATAGTTATGAAAGAAAATAGATGATCTGGACTGGATCGATGCATCTTGCTTTCTAGCTGTGCAAGCCCAGGTAAGTTACAGTTACCCTGTCTCAGTCTATCTGTTAAAGGGGTGAGATACAAACTCCATCAGCGATGGAGTAAAAGAGGCAGCAAACTGTTGGTCAGTGGGTTTCTTAAGCAATTGTCATGAAATTTTTACCCCTGTTTTATGGGTCAGAAATCTTGGCACTGATCCTCTTTACTCACTACCTCTTTGGTTTTCTTTCTGGTTAACATCATTTGTTGTGCCTCAGCAGCAAGTAAGTTACTCGGACACGTGCCAGCTTACTCCAGCTCACTTGCAAGGCATGCACACAACCTAGGAATTCAACTTCAGGTTTGTAAAGGGCTTGCTGGCCTTCAGTGGGAGCAATGACAGAGTCAGGCATAGAAATGGATTTCCTGGCTTCTTCTGCATGCTCTTCCAGTAAGACCAAACTCCCATTTACTAGTGCAATTAAGCAAGTCTTTTTATTCTCCTTTATCATCAGTATTTCTTAGGTTTCTGTAAGCTACATAGCTTCAGCTCAGCACAGTATGAAAGAAGAGTTCATGGATATTCTAATTTTTTTCAGAATAAGTTGTGAATATTGAAGGTTAATGAAGTTTCTCAAGCAGTGGGAGACTTCTAGAATATCTGTTATTGAGGGATTATTTTTATAACACTCACAGCAGAGACTCTTGGTAGTATAGTATTTGAGCAATGTGTGACTTGAGGTTTTTTTAATTCTGTGAAATGAAGATGATACAGAATCTGTTTTGAATTAAATTAGGAAAGTGCAACTTAATCCTTCAATTTAGGACTTGTAAACCTCACTCTTCCTCGATACATTAATAATCAAGGCAGCTGATTCAAGAAATTCTTCTTAGAATTTTTTACTTGTATGGAAAATAGCGGAGCTTCTAAACATTTAAGTAACCTAAAAAAGTAATAGCTGAAATTTTGTTTTACATAACACTCATGTCTGTCCCAGGATATCATCGGGTTTTATATTTGGAAAAGCCACACACACACCAGCCACACAAACACCAGCTCTTGGAGCTACTGACATTTTCTGGGGGGCTTCGATGCTAAACCTCACTTCTTCTTAGCTTTAGTTTGGAATTTTTAGAAATATTTTGAGTTTCATTTTCTGCATGATTTGGGGCCTTTGTGGACATACTTTGGAGTTCAGGGTTCTTGAGACTGCAGAACAAGTGATACTTGCCATTTATTTAATATAATAGTTTATAATTTGCATTCCCAGAGGCATGTATGGCATTTCGAAAGCAGAATGTGACTTTGAAATGAAATATTATTTAATTATTGCATTTTTCATTTATGACTATTTTATTGTCCTTCATATTTCTTATATGGCTTGTATTGCAGATCTTGCCACATTCTCACTGATTCCATGCCCTATATAAGACATATTTCCACCTAATTTAAAATATTAACCTGATCAGTAGTGGTTCCAAGAAGGGAGATGTATTATTGTAGTCTTGGTAAGAAGCCTCAAGCTCTAGATGCACGGAAAGCAGTTCTGTGAATGTAACTGCTGCCTTCTCTCATGCCATTGCAGTTTCCTTACAGTTTTCATGAAACAAGAGGTTAGCACACTATTGTGTTATCTGATGTTGTGTGTCATTCTATCAGAATTAGCTAGTAATAAAAATGGAAAATGAAGGCACCAAATACAGTCATGCATTAGCGTCCCATGTGAAGACACTAGCATGTGCAGCTCCTGATGCTTTTCCAGCAGTCTACAACATATGAAGTTTATACTTTTGGCTTTTCTCTGTTGTAGGTCTGCCCTTGGTCCTCCCTTTTTCCATTCCCACCCCAGCTGACTGATGCTAATGTCTAAATAACCAGCCTCTTCCTATTTCACATGTCTTGCAGATTGATGAAATGCAATGGGGCAAAGGCGTGCGTGAAGTTCCGTCCTCAGTCTGCAGCCTGCCTTGCAAGCCAGGAGAGAGGAAGAAGATGGTGAAGGGGATGCCGTGCTGCTGGCACTGTGAGCTCTGCGATGGCTATCAGTACCAGGCCGATGAGGTGACTTGTCTGCTCTGCTCATACAGCGAGCGGCCCAACGAGAACCGAACAGGATGCCGTTCAATACCCATTGTCAAGCTGGAGTGGCACTCACCCTGGGCTGTGATACCTGTCTTCTTAGCTATGCTGGGAATTATTGCCACCATTTTTGTCATGGCAACATTCATCAGATATAATGACACTCCTATTGTCCGGGCTTCTGGGAGGGAACTCAGCTACGTCCTGTTAACAGGGATATTTCTGTGCTACATAATCACATTTCTGATGATTGCCAAGCCAAACGTTGCAGTGTGCTCCTTCCGGCGTATCTTCCTGGGCTTGGGGATGTGCATCAGCTATGCAGCCCTCTTAACTAAAACAAACCGCATCTACCGCATATTTGAACAGGGCAAAAAGTCTGTGACTGCACCTCGGCTTATCAGCCCCACATCGCAACTGGCGATCACATCGAGTTTGATATCTGTTCAGCTTCTAGGTGTCTTTATTTGGTTTGCAGTTGACCCACCCAACATCATCATAGATTATGATGAGCAGAAAACTATGAACCCTGATCAAGCCAGAGGAGTCCTCAAATGTGACATTACGGATCTACAAATCATTTGTTCCTTGGGTTATAGCATTCTTCTAATGGTTACATGTACTGTGTATGCCATCAAGACTCGGGGTGTCCCAGAGAATTTTAACGAAGCTAAACCCATTGGATTCACTATGTACACTACCTGTATAGTATGGCTTGCCTTCATTCCAATATTTTTTGGCACTGCCCAGTCAGCTGAAAAGGTAGGTGAAGATGAACAAACATGCATCTGGTACATGAGGATTGATAACAGTTATAAGCTACATACTGATGGTCAGCTTTACATGGAGTTTAAAATGAGCTATCCGGTCAGCTCATGACTGAGATGTGATATATAGCACTTTTCTCCTTCTCCAGTTAGTTGGTGGGCATTTGGTAAACTGGCAAATGATCAATAACAATCACATTAGCCATGAGTTTTAGTGTTGCATATGTTTCATTTGTATCATTTCAGTAGGGTGAAGAAGCATCCCTTAGCTAAATAATTTTGAATACAAAGTGTAAGCAAAAAAAAGTGTCAAAAAGTACTCAAATAGACTCCTGTGCTTCTGGAGTTTAGCACTGAGGGCAGTGCATAGCCTGATGAGTGAGTGCTCTGCTTCACAGGCGGTATCCTCGAGGCACATTTATACCACAGAGTCCTGAGCTCCGGCTGCTGAGACCAGACTGACACTGCATTCCACCTGGGCTATTTTTAAACTAACCCAGGTAGACTTATTGCATAGCTCATAAAAGGGTGTAGCCAGTCCTAGAGTGAATGCCAGGTCACTTCTCTTTATAAGCGAGGTCCACTTAAGCCCATGGTGTTCCTTCACCAAAAGCCAGTCCAAAATGTCACACGTAAGTGACTTAAGAAAAAGCATCCAGACATTAGGTTCTAATCCATTAGTTAGATTGTTAAGAAAATGAATTATTGTAAAGTGCTGTCAGAGTCAATTAAAGGATTTCCACTGGCTTTGAGAGACTTCAGATGTTGCAGGGGAATCTGTGGTGTGTCAGTCACGGGCTCCAGTGGACATTGATCCCATCCTGTGCTCCCGGCTGCTCCAGCACTGGTAGCTGAGAAAATGAAGTGGGCAGCTTAGGAAAATACACCCTGGCAATCAGAGATGTGCATATGAAGAGATGCAAAACTTGGTCAGCTTTGGGCTTTGCCACCAACAGAAATCAGGTTTAAAGTGCTCTTTGTAAATATACCAAATCAGCCCTGCAGGGACAGGACAGCAGTTAGCTGGGGTCCTAACCCAGCATGCTGCAGTGGGTGCTGTGGTAGTTTAGGTACAAATCTGAACGGCATCTCTCTTTTCTTTCACAAAACAGTAAGGAGAAAGTCACTCTCTTCTTTTTTTTATATTTATTGGTGGGGATGGTGGCCTTGGAGAAAGCACACTATAATATACAGCAAGAAGACATTGTGATTCATTTCCCAAAACATTGTTGGAAGGTTTGTTGGCAAGAAAAAACTTTTCAGTTTGCAGTATTTAAAAAGGGAGAACCTTAGTTGCGCTGTGTGTTTTAAGTGGACAGTATTCAAGAGGTAAAAAATGGACCTGCTGTTATGATGTGTAGGGCTAAATCACTGTGAGTGACTGAGCATTGCAACTTCAGTTACCTCCTGGGTTTCAGGTCCCTTCTGCCTGTTCCTGTTGCTGCCCAAGTGGCTCCAGCTAATGCTCGGTGATAGAGATCTCTCTGGACTTCCTTCTCTCTGAATCTTTTCTGAAGATAGCTGTAATTTAAGCGTGTTTTGGCAAATGCCTGCAAGCCTTGTCTTCAGGGAGAAATTAAAATCTTAGGCTGTCCTGAACTGTTGTCATGCTGGTTTTTAATCCTCCCCAGGCCTCATCCCATCTACTTTTCCAGCCCAGAGGAAATCACTGCCATGTCTCCTCACCTGGGGCATACTCTGGCTGAATTTAGGCATCACTGACCTCACCTCAAATGCGCTCTGACAGATTTTGTGTGGATTTAGTACTGTACAGTCAGTTATCCCCACTTACTGAGCGCAAGCTTCCCTGTGCCAGAAAGAGCTTTGACTTCTTGCTCCCTCTTTTCCCACTCTGTCTTCATTTAATATTTGTTCTTTAGCACAAGACTTAGTCAAGCTCACCACTGTGGATAAAATTATTGCATGTTTTAAATGAGTGAGCAAATATCAGATCCCAGCTACACATGTCACTCTATGCCAGGAGTATTATTTCCAAATCTGTAGTGTTAAACTTACAGGCTATTGAAGTACAATTGTGGGACGACAGCCGTATCGTTCAAGAAAGTCTGTGCTTTGGCTACAAGCCCCTTCTATAGGAAAGTGCCTGCACCAGAGCTTTGTTCTCAGCTGTTCAAGAAGTGGTTGTACAGAAATTGCAATTGTTTTGGCCTCAGTTCACCGGTGCAAGAGGGGATCACTCAGGTGGAAGCAGAGGTTGTAGAGGTTTTCATGTATCATGTCACCTCTGCAGTGGGCTTTACAGGCAGCCACTGCATCCCTAAAGGGAACTAATTTCAACTGGAAAGGAGGTCTGCCAAGTCTTACAATTGCTTCAAACATCTCTGTTTTCCCTGTTGAGGGAGAGATAAGAAACAGCATAAGCGGCTTTAAACACAGTTGGGCCCGTTTGTAACTTTGGTCTGGAGCAGGGAGTACAGTGCAGCTTTTGTGCTCCCTGCCTGGGAATGCTTAAGGCCTGCAGGTGACCAAGATGAAGTGCTTCGAATTGTTGGCTACAAAGATATAACTAGATGATAGAAAGACCCAAAGAATTTCAAAGGCTGCTGCCAGCATTCAAGATCATTTTATAGCAAAAGCTATGGTTTCCATGTAGTCATAGAGCTGAATCACCCTGTACTTCTTTGAAAGCGTAAGATTCTTGTACAAATGTGTGTAGGACAGCAAAAGAGATTATGATTAATTTGATTTCACGCAGAGCACAGAAGAGGGAACTGGGCAAAAGAAACAGCTTTTCTCTTTATTGTCCTGCTGCTGCTTGGTGTGCTCACAGAAGGGGTGTGCTGCGGTTAAGGGACTCTGCTACCCGCTGGCTGTCACAGCCCAAACTCCTCCAATGCTGCTGGGGCTGACTGCAATTCCTGGGACTGAAAGCTGCTGTGTTTTGACCAGCACTGCCCCATGTTTGGTGCGCATCTGACCCAGGCGCTGTGCCAGACCTGAACGCTCCACCAGTGGCTTTGCTGGAGCTCTTTTCCCCTTCTGCTCTACGCAGAAACTAAGCTGCAGTGGCTTTCCTGCTTTGCTTTATTCTCTGTCTCTGTTTTTTGAGCAGGGGAGAGGCGACTGTGTTTTTTTTTGTGATTGCTAGTGATTTCCTGTCAGGTATTTTCTCTGGAAAATATTGTGCTAAGCTTAGCCACCCAGGTCGTTGCTGAAATGGAAATTGCACCTGCTGAAAGTCTCACGCAACACAATCTTTTAAACTGAGAAATGGTGTTATATATAACATTGTGATTTTCATTGTATGGATTTATTTTATCAATAAATACAAGCATAATGTTGTTTGGTAGAAAGCATATTGAAAATACCTGCCTTGTTCAGTGTAGAAAATAGCAGCAACAGGAAAAAAAAGAACTAGAAGTATGCTGCAAGTAATTCATAAAACGCAAATAATTCAAGCAGTAGCATTTGCAGCAGACTGGAGGGAAGTAGTATGGTTTGACGAAGGACAGAATCAGAGTTTGTGCTACAAACTGGAGATAAAACACGAGGAGCATGGGAGATGGTACATGGCACATGGAAAAAGTGGATTCCCAACCTTCTTACAGCTTGCATTTACTCAGCCAGTTTCTTTGTCCATAATCTAAAAATTCATAAAACATATGGTCAGTTATAATTTATAGGGTTGGTTTGGTAATTCAGCATGCTGTTTCCTAGTGGGAGTGCAATATGGTCCTTGCTACGTTTCACCGTTTCTTGAGTTTCATCGGCTTTAATGCAATGGTCACGTAGCCATTGCTCCATACATGGGCATTGTTGCTGTTGTCTAGGGCTCGGGGATTGTGTTTTGGGGTGAGGTGTTTTTTATGTTTTCCTATAACTCTTAGTATGCATTCTAAAATGCTGATGTAACCTTTGAGTACCAGGACACAGTACTGGGGACTGGAATCATGCCATGGCTTTGCTTAGAAAGATCCTTCCTTTAGTATGTATTTGGTTGAAAGCCGCTAAATATAGAGGAGTCCCTGCAGAAAAGAAACGGTCACTTACTGTTCAGCTCTGAGCAGCTCTTAACTATCAAAACCATCATCAGCTGAAGTCAGTGGGTTTTGGGGGTTGAGGACTGGGGATGGTGTCAGTCCCTGTCAGCGTCCAGCTCTTGCTTTGGCGTTGCTCAGCTTGTTAACCCAAACATTTGTAAGGGGACTGCAGGGATGAAATGCTACTTTTATGGTCTGGGAGTAATTGTTTTTGACAACAAAACTATTTTAAATTCTCTGCGGATGTGTGGGTATCTTATCAGAAGGAAAGTGGCCTCAAAGAGCTGTTAAACCGATTAAAGGAGTCGTAGCTCCACGGCAGAGTCAATACAAAGTGGCACTTGAAAAGAGCACAGATTGCTCAGTAAGGTCAGGCAAAGCACAGCTAAATCAATAAGCCAAATTGAGTCAAAATTTTAGAGTACGGAAGTAAAAGGATGGGAAGGTATGCAGGTGGTGGGGGAATGCGTCCTGCGGGAAGCTGTGCCTCACACCCTGCCTTGCGCTATCCTGCACTAGAGATTGATTAGTCCCTGCAGCTTCTTGGCTGGTTGGTCATTCACTTTTACTTTGATTATCTGATTTTTAACTCATTTCCAGAGGCAGGCACTGCAGTAGGGGATTGCCAGGGCTGGTAGGGGCCAGCCTTCTGGGGCCAAGTCCCCATGCTTTATCCCTGCATGCAGCACAGTGACCTCTGCCATGCTCCACCTTGCACAGTGCCTCACACAGGCTGAGGAGGCTGCCATGGGGGTGGCTGCATTAGCTCCTTCCATGGGAAGGCTGTTCCCTGGCAGTGTGCTGCTGTTGAGTTTCAGGAGATGTATTTGAGATTAACTGGTTTCATGAAGTCACATGTTTTCATTTCATGGGGGCTTTTATTGTTTTCCTTTTAGACAATGCAAAGAGCAACAGGATGGCGGAGCATGGGATATGCTTTAATACATTTTGGAAACACCACCTCACAGGTGGCAGTAACAGTTTGCTGGTTTGCTGTCAGTCTCTCTCGTAATGTAAATATTTTAAAAACTGATGTAAATATTTTATAAATAGTTTAGTTGAAAATATTATGTAAACATTTTAAAATTATTTCTGGAGGCAATACTTTCATGGTAAAAGTGAGTTGAAGGGAAAAAAGCATCTGTAGTTACATCGATGTGATATATGGAGAGCCTCAAACACTGGTTTACTTTTTCTGTACATAGAAGTCTATTTATTATTAAAACAGTACTTTTCAACACTTCTCATTGCCATGTTTTCTACCTTTGTTGTGTAACATAGCTGCATTTATGATTAAGTGAATATTGAAATGTAGCTGATACAGGTGGATAGCAGTACACCTCCCAGAGCTGTGCATGGCATCCTCAGTCTGTCTCTTCAGAGGCAATACAGACGGAAACTCACCTTCATTGTCCTTTGGTGGAGCCACCATGAAGCAGCTCTGTCAATAAGGCTGGCTGTTCACAGCATCGCCCCAGGGTCCTGCTCACCAGCATTTGGTGCCAAGCGGCAAAATCAGGCAGCAGCAGGGCCCTGCGGAGCCTGGAAGCAAAGCCTAGAGAGCATTATCCTTCCCAGAGGTGCTCCGTCCCTCCCTGACAGGAGAATCTCCTAGGAAGGTAGCTGAGCTAAAACACACATATCGAATTTAAACAAGCTTTTAGAAATAATCTCTTATATTAAAAACATCTGCACAGGAAGGATGCAATAGAAGACAATGGAAATGTTGAATTTGGCTATATTACTGGTGGTATGCAGAGATTAACAGGGCAGGAGGAATTGCTGATGTGTTTGTGTTAAATAACCTTGGTTAGTGTGGGGTTTTTTTCTTGTCTGAGTATTCTTTCTTCTAACAGTGTTTGGCTCTAATTATGAAAGACTATGAGCTCACAAGCTGTTTTCCTCTCCATCTCTTATTTAGTATTATCATATGTATATGTAGCACTATATGTATATGGTATGTATATGTATATATATACATATACTATATGTATATGTACTACATATGTATATGGTAATAATAATATATATATATACACACACACACATTGTGGCTTAAATTGAATTTTCTGAATCCCTAGAATGTAATACTGAAAAATTAGGTCCCTTTAATGACAAACCTGAACATCAGTCTGCTTTATGCAGTAGGAATGCCAGAATCTCTTTAGGCACTTCACTGCCCAAAACCTCTCACTGCTTTGCGTTGCAGTACTTTATATTTGGAGCTCTCCTCAGACTGATGGCAGCATGTGTTAGCACATGCAGGTGTGTGGTTCCCATGGCTGTGCTCTTCCCCTTGTGGAGAAGTACAATTTGGAATCTTACCAGAGCTATAACCAGGAGATTAAAAGAAGTCATTGTCTCCACAGGTTTGGAGTCCATGTCTGTATTCTTTAACTATGTTCAAATGTAGTTGTGTATGTTGAATATTTCCCTAAGATATTTTCTTGAGTTGTGTCATTGAACTAATATAGAGGGATGTGCCATCATTATATTTTTTATGTTTCACAGAGATTTTATTGCCTTGAGGCTGTGATTACTTTTATTTAATATGGCTAAGATTAAAATAATACATTTCTGGATACATTTACAAGCTAGTAATAGCTGTCAACGTGCTCTTGAATATATTCTCCAAATGGGATTTTTCTTGAATTATTTTCAAGACATTTTTCAAATTAAAAAAACATATAACTGTGAGTGATGATGGTTTTTCAGCCAGTGTGGTCCTCCTGGTTGGGAGCTTTATTCATCCTGGAATGAAGAGAAATGGGGAAAAGTTGACCATACACTTGTCATCTTACATCAGCTTATTTTTGCATCCAGATTGCATGAATCTTTGGTGCAGGGGTTGTTTTAATGTAATATAACCACTATAAAATTTGAAGTCCTTAATCCCATCAACTCTTACACCTTCGTTCTTCTGTCTCTATTTTCTAATGCCCATTTTATTCAAATCAATAAATAAGTTAAATCAGGCATATTTGGCAGCAACATTTTTACTTATTGTGTGGAATGTTACATAAATACTGTTATTTTGAAGACATATGCAAAGTGGATTCTTATTCAGATTAAATAATGTCACATTAAGATGGTAGCACTTCAGAATATATTCTATTTTCTGGTGAAACTAGGTTACCCTTCAATTCTCTGTAACACAAATACCAATTAACCAGGTAGGACACACATTTATTTTCTCCCCTGGGAAGGCTTGAGATGACAGTTACTATAGCAACTCTTCATATGTGGATTAGAGTTATGAGGATTTTAATGCAACATTTGTTGGAGTTTTATATGTTGGATGGCGGAGAAAATCAGGCTTTTGGCTCACAGGGAATGTGACTTTCAATTTTCCATGATTTGGGGCTCATTTAAAGCAGCATTCTAGTTTAAAGCTTTCATTTAAAGCAGCATTCTAGTAATAGTACCTGCATGAAAATCATTAACCACAAATACTAATTTTTTCATTGATGTGATTTTGGCTCACTCATTGCTTTGTTACCTTAGGGATCTGCATGTTCAGAACATGCTGAATTTCCTAATTTTATGCAGCGTCAAGATTGTGTCCCCAAGAAAACCATGGAATATAAGGATCTATCATTAGAGTTGTCCTGAGACAAGCCTGAATTGAAAAGCAGCTTCACTTAATTTCATTTGAGGCTCTCCAGGCTGGAGCCGGGAGGTCTGGACATCCCCCAAGGACAGACTATACAGAAACGTCCACTTCAGTGCAGTATTGGGCTATTCACAGTGAGTACGTAGCATTTCATTTGAAGTGAGGGGAAAAATAAGTGTTCTTTGAAATCTAGAAATGAAATAATCAGTGAATCTTTTGGGGTAATAACCTTTGTTACAGAAATGATCCTGGTGGCTTGTATTTTTATCAGGATATATAAGAGTACTACTGCAAAAGTATATAAAAGGCCTTGTGAATACATTTGAGTGTCTATAGAGTTTCAAAGTTAATTTCTGTAGAACTAATCAAAACTCTTAAACATGTAATTCTTCGTAAAGTTCTCAATAACATCTATTTAATTATTTCCTGCATTCATTTTGTCTTCCAGAAGGAAAGGAATGCTGTTACTAGTCAAAAAATAGTACAAAAAGCTTCCAACTTGTTACTGCTACTAATGGTTTAACCCTAAAATAAAAAGTCAATATTTACATATGTATCATTGAAGCAGTAAGTGCCACAGGAATTTTGAGTTCCAGAGCCACACACATGCTTGGTTCTCTCTCCCTGGTGCTTTGGTGGGAGGTTTCTTCCCTAAGCAAAGAGGCACTCATGGACTCACTGCTTATTGAATATAGCTGGCTTAAGGAAGGTCTTTAGCAGCTGCTTTTAAGAACTCCTAAGGGATAGTATAACTCAGGAAAAATACAATATTACTGACTGGATTGCTTTGGAGGTTTTACTTACCACTTCAGAGAGTAGATGTACTCATCAGGAATACCTGCCCTGTCTCCCCAGTTAAGTAAACTGCTGTAAAATAATTTGGGGGGAGAGGAAGCAAAGGGGGCTGGGTGGGGAGGAAATGCAGAAGTGAAGCAAAACTATAGTGGCTTTAAACTTGAGCATCTGGGATTTCTGGTTGTACCAGACCCTAACACTTTGGTATGGTGAAGAGAAATGTGGTTATTTGTCACTTCTATTTGACATGACAGAAAACGGCTTAGGGGTCATGAACAGAGAGACAAATTAAAGCTCAGCTAGGACAAGCTGGTAGACCATTTGATGCCAGAAAGGATGGGAGATTGATACTTCCAGTGCCCTACTCTCCCGTCTGTGGTCGAGGCTGGGGGATGATGGAATGTTGGCCACCTGGGTTGATGATTCAGAGACTACTGTGACATGATATTGTACCTGCTCCTGTGGAGGACAAGCATGACTCATTAGCAGGAGATGGATCAGATGAAGACTGTTCAGCTCTGAGATTCATAGAATCATAGAATAGTTAGTATTGGAAAGGACCATAAGATCATCCAGTTCCAACCCCCCTGCCATACCCAGGGACACCTCACACTAAACCATGCCACCCAAGGCTCTCTCCAACTTGGCCTTGAACACTGTCAGCGATGGTGCATTCGCAACTTCCCTGGGCAACCCCATTCCAGTGCCTCACCACCCTTGCAGTAAAGAATTTCTTCCTCATATCCAATCTAAACTTCCCCTGTTTAAGTTTGAACCCGTTACCCCTTGTCCTATCACTACAGTCCCTAATGAAGAGCCCATCCCCATCGTCCCTATAGGCCCCTTTCAGATACTGGACGGCTGCTATGAGGTCTCCATGAAGCCTTTTCTTCTCCAGGCTGAACAGCCCCAACTTCCTCAGCCTATCTTCATATGGGAGGTGCTCCAGTCCCCTGACCATCCTCGTGGCCCTCATTTGGACTTGTTCCAGCACTTCCATGCCCTTTTTATGTTGAGGACACCAGAACTGCACACAATACTCCAAGGGAGGTCTCACAAGAGCAGAGTAGAGGGGCAGGATCACCTCCCTTGACCTGCTGGTCACACTCCTTTTGATGCAGCCCAGGATACAGTTGGCTTTCTGGGCTGCAAGCACACACTGAAGCAGGCTCATGTTCATTTTCTCATCAACCAACACTCCCACGTCCTTCTCCACAGGGCTGCTCTCAATCTCTTCTCTGCCCAAGCTGTAGCTGTGCCTGGGATTGCTCCCACCCAGGTGTAGGACCTTACACTTGGCATAGTTAAACTTGATCAGGTTGGCATCAGCCCACCTCGCAAGCGTGTCCAGGTCCCTCTGGATGGCGTTCCTCCCCTCCAGCATATCAACCAAAGTACACTGCTTGGTGTCTTTAGCAAACTTGCTGAGGGTGCACTCAATCCTACTGTCCTTCTCACTGACAAGGATGTTGAACAAGACTGGTCCCAACACCGATCCCTGAGGGACACCACTCGTTACTGGTCTCCAGCTGGACATTGAGCCATTGAGCACAACTATTTGCGTGTGGCCAGACAGCCAGTTCTTTATCCACCGAGTGGTCCACCTATCAAATTGATGTCTCTCCAACTTAGAAACAAGGATGTTGTATGGGAAAGTGTTGAATGCTTTGCACAAGTCCAGGGAGATGACATCAAGTGCTCTACCCCTGTCCATCAGTTCCGTAGCCCCACCATAGAAGGCCACCAAATTGGTCAGGCAGGATTTCCCCTTAGTGAAGCCATGCTGGCTGTTACCAACCACCTTGTTGTTTTTCATGTGCCTTAGCATGCCTCCCAGGAGAATCTGCTCCCAGATTTTGCCAGGCACAGAGGTGAGGCTGACTGGTCTGTAGTTCCCTGGGTAAACAAGGAGATGCACAGTGAAAGCTAGATTTACTTTGGGGTGGTGGCTGTATTTTTAAGAAAAATTGAAGCTGCTTTACTTTGTGGCTATGCAGGATGTGCCTAAGGCAATATCTCTAGAAGAGACAGGCTGTTTTGTAATTTCATTGCCTTATCTCAAGCTTTAAATGTACCTTCCCGCTTGCCATGGGAGAGTTGTGCATGGAAAGTGAGGAGTGTGGGTTTGTGTTTCTGCATGGCTGCCTATTCCTGACAAGTCATCCCGTCTCCTGTGCTGCAAAAGGGGCTAGTTCTCTATGCAGATACTGCAGGGGCTTGGGTTCTGCCTGGGTGGCCAGCAGACTGGGGACACTATTTCCTTGGCTGTACAAAATCCTGCATTGCTTTCCTGCAACTTTGCATTGCACTGAGTGCAATCCTACTATGACTGAGAGCAATCTTCCATACAGCTTTCTCCAACAATAGGAGGTGGATGTAAAAGCATTTCATTCATACTGAGCAACCATTGCCTGCCATGCAGGTTTCTCTGAGGCAGCAGGCCAGAGGTGCCATACATGGGACTTGCTGCTGTCCCAGGGCACTCGTGTCGGTCAGAGGTGGGAGCACAGAGTTGCAGTGCTGCAGAGTTCAGCCTGGGAAAAAAAGCCCTCTTTCTGCTTAGAATACTCAAGCAATGCCATGATGCATTGCACAAGCAAAACTACTGGGGTCTTTGCAGAACACAACACCAAAAAAGGAGCAATCATGTAAGAAATGGAACCTGGCTTTGCGACATCCACTTGCAACCTTATTTACGCTGATAAAGCTGCATTTCTATACCCTGGATTTGACACTCAGTATCTCAAAAGCACTTCTGAGTCACTTTCATAAAGTGTTAAGTATTTCCTAAAGTTTTGTTACTCTGAAGCAAGACTAAAATGGTCTATTAATGTGTGCTGCCATGAAATTTCTTGTAATTGCATTTCTACCCTGGATAGAAAACAATGAATGGTGGGAAAATATCTCTGTATACTTAAATGTGGTTTAGAAGCTTTAATTTTCACTTATTTCTGGAACTATATGATTCTGGATTTTTATCCACCACTAATCTGTATAACGGTCAGCAGGCAAAGATTGGAGTGTTTCAGAAATGAATAAAATAATAACAATAGTAACAATTCCTTGTGCAGAAGAAACCTAAAACATTTTCCAGATGGATTTAAACACCGCATATTAGAAGCATTGCATCAGCTGGTATGTAGCAATTTTAGCAGTGCTCAGGAATACAGTTTTAGGCAGGAAGGTGTGTTTAATTCTTTATATGTTCTCAGGCTGTATTCATTGCCAGGCTATGCGGAGGGTCCCCCAGGATTGTGGTAATCCATGTTAATAATGGCATCATCAAGTGGCTAAGATTGGGCAATGCAAACTCGGCAGAAAAGAAGCACCCAGGATTTGGCCAGGTTGTGGGAGCTGACACCTGTGCTCTTTGAAAAGGCATCTTTAGTGACTGGAAGAATACAGACATTTTAGTGCTGCATCATATTCCCAAGTGTAGTGGTTTAAGCCGTAAATTTCACTTCTCCCTCCTTCCCCCCCCCCCCCCCCACTCCGATGGGGGGGAAATGGGGAGAAGAACTGAAGAAATGTAACTCCCACGGGTTGAGATAAGAACAGTCCAGTAACTAAGATACAATACAAATCACTACTGCCACCACCAATAACAATAATAATGACAAAGTAAATACAAAAGGGAGAGGATACAACCGTTTCGTCGCCCAACCCAGCCAAGAGACCGTGCGGGAAACCCCAGCGAGAGCCCACCCCCAAACCATACACTTCCCGGTTCCTCCCCCCCCCCCGCCATATTCCACATCCTGGGCATGACGTGCTGTGGCATGGAATAACCTCATTGGTCAGCCCGGGTCAGGCGCCCTGTCTCTGCCTCCTCCCCGGCATAGCATGAGACTAAAAAAAAAAACCGAACCCATGACAATCCACCCCTTATTCCATACCATTCATGTCATGTTCAGATCCCACATTTTCAATATACCATCACGTATATATATATATATGTATATACATACACACACACACACAGATGGAGAGATATAATCCCTTAGTGCCTGGACCAATCCCTATAAAGCTGCTGAGTCCATCCAGTCCGTGATGTCAGGCTCCATCTTTTGTAACAGTCTTTCAGAGCAGGGGAGGCTGTGTGCAGTGTTGGATCGTTGCCTGCTGATGCTGATTGTTCCTTTACTGCAGAACTCATCTGATTTCATCTAAGTTTGTTCTTTGTTGGGATGATGGTCTGAGGGTCAGTCGCAGGATGACTTGAAGACATCTAGTTGATGGGCTATATGAAAAAAAATTACATAGCAGGCAACAGCATGCAATTGAGTTCATTGGCTGTTTTCTCCTAAAATCAAATCTCCTTGAGGTACACATCGGACTTCCCCATCTTCACGCATTACCCACCAAGTATATCCAGGTCCCTGAGCAAAAGCAATCCCACAGGTGGGTTTGCCTTTACCTGAAGCAGGAATAACCCAGACTGTCTTCCCCAGCAAATTCTTTATGTATACCACAGGAACGTTGTCCCCCTCCACAGTATGTAGAAGTTCTGACTGGGCTGGACCAGCCCTGTTGGCAGATCCTCTGGTGTTGACCAACCAGGTGGCCTTTGGTAAATGTGTATCCTAATGCTTGAAAGTCCCACCACCCATTGCTCTCAGTGTAGTTTTTAATAGCCCATTGTACCGTTCGATTTTCCCAGAGGCTGGTGCATGGTAGGGGATGTGATATACCCATTCAATGCCATGCTCTTTGGCCCAAGTATCTATCAGGCTGTTCTGGAGATGAGTCCCACTGTCTGAATCAATCCTCTCTGGTGTGCCGTGTCGCCACAAAATCTGTTTCTCAAGACCCAGGATAGTGTTCCAGGCAGTGGCGTGGGGCACAGCGTATGTTTCCAGCCATGTGGTGATTGCTTCCACCATGGTAAGCACATGGGACTTGCCTTGGTGGGTTGGTGGGAGTGTGATATAATCAATCTGCCAAGCCTCCCCATATTTGTACTTCAGCCATCCTCCTCCATACCGAAGAGGCTTTAACCGTTTAGCCTGCTTAATTGCAGCACGTTTCACAGTCATGAATAACCTGGGCAATAGTGTCCATTGTTAAGTCCATCCCTCGATCACGAGCCCATCTGTATGTTGCACCTCTGCCCTGATGGCCTGAAGTGTCGTGGGCCCACCAGGCCAAAAATAATTCACCCTTATGTTGCCAATCTAAGTCCATCTGAGCCACTTCAATTTTAGCAGCTTGATCCACTTGTTGGTTGTTCTGGTGTTCCTCAGTAGCCCGACTCTTGGGTACATGAGCATCTACGTGACGTACTTTGACCATCAGGTTTTGCACTCGGGCAGTGATGTCTTGCCACAGTGCAGCAGCCCAGATGGGTTTACCTCTGCGTTGACAGTTGCTCTGCTTCCATTGCTGCAACCACCCCCACAGGGCATTTGCCACCATCCATGAGTCAGTATAGAGATAAAGTACTGGCCACTTTTCTCGTTCAGTAATGTCCAAGGCCAGCTGGATGGCTTTCACCTCCACAAACTGACTCGATTCAGCCTCCCCTTCAGCAGTTTGTGCAACTTGTCGTTGAGGACTCCATACTGCTGCCTTCCATCTACGGTGCTTTCCCACAATGCGACAAGACCCATCAGTAAATAAGGCATATTGCTTTTCACTTTCTGACAGTTCATTATATGGTGGGGCCTCTTCAGCAGGCATCACTCCTTCCTCCTCTGGTGACCTTCCAGAATCTTTGCCCTCTGGCCAGTCCATGATGACTTCCAGAATTCCCGGATGACTAGGATTTCCTATTTGAGCTCGTTGTGTAATTAGTGCAGCCCACTTACTCCATGTAGCATCAGTTGCATGATGTGTAGAGGAGACCCTGCCTTTGAACATCCAGCCCAGCACGGGCAACCAGGGTGCCAGGAGGAGCTGTGCTTCAGTGCCAATCACTTCCAAAGCAGCTCGAACCCCTTCATAGGCTGCCAATATCTCTTTTTCAGTTGGGGTATAGCTGGCCTCAGATCCTTTGTATCCCCGACTCCAAAAGCCGAGGGGTCGACCTCGAATTTCCCCTGGAGCTTTCTGCCAGAGGCTCCAGGTAGGACCGTTCTCCCTAGCTGCGGTGTACAGTACATTTTTAACATCTGGCCCAGTCCGGACTAGTCCGAGGGCTACTGCATGAACTATCTTGCGTTTAATTTGCTCAAAGGCTTGTTGTTGCTCAGGGCCCCATTTAAAATCATTTTTCTTCCAGGTCACATAATAGAGAGGGCTTACAATCAAACTGTAATTCGGGATGTGCATCCTCCAGAACCCCACAGCACCCAAGAAAGCTTGTGTTTCTTTCTTATTAGTTGGTGGCAGCATTGCTGTTATCTTGTTGATCACATCTGTGGGGGTCTGGCGACATCCATCTTGCCATTTTATTCCCAAAAATTGAATCTCCTGTGCAGGTCCCTTGACCTTACTCCGTTTGATGGCAAAACCGGCTTTCAGCAGGATTTGGATTATTTTCCTCCCTTTCTCAATGACTTCTTCTGCTGTATCACCCCACACAATGATGTCATCAATGAATTTCAGGTGTTCTGGAGCTTGTCCCTGTTCCAGCGTAGTCTGGATCAGTCCATGGCAGATGGTAGGGCTGTGTTTCCACCCCTGGGGCAGTTGGTTCCAAGTGTACTGGACGCCCCTCCAAGTAAAAGCGAACTGTGGCCTGCACTCTGCTGCCAGAGGAATTGAGAAAAAAGCATTGGCAATGTCAGTCGTGGCATACCACTTGGCTGCCTTTGACTCCAGTTCATACTGAAGCTCTAGCATGTCCGGTACGGCAGCACTCAAGGATGGGGTAACTTCGTTCAGGCCACTATAGTCTACTGTTAGTCTCCACTCTCCATTAGACTTTCGCACTGGCCATATGGGGCTATTAAAGGGTGAGTGGGTCCTACTGATCACTCCTTGACTCTCCAATCTACGGATCAGCTTATGGATGGGAATCAGGGAGTCTCGGTTGGTGCAATATTGCCGCCGGTGCCCTGTTGCTGTCGCGATTGGCACTTGTTGTTCTTCGACCTTCAGCAACCCCACAGCAGAAGGATCCTCTGAGAGACCAGGCAAGGTGGACAGCTGCTCCACTTCCTCTGTCTCCTAAGCAGCAATACCGAAAGCCCATTGGTACCCTTTTGGGTCTTTGAAGTACCCTCTTCTGAGGTAATCTATGCCAAGGATACATGGAGCCTCTGGACCAGTCACAATGGGGTGTTTTTGCCATTCCCTCCCAGTCAGGCTGATTTCAGCCTCCAGTACAGTCACCTCTTGGGATCCTCCTGTCACTCCAGAAATAGAAATAGGTTCCACCCCTTGACAGCTTGATGGCATCAGAGTACACTGTGCACCGGTATCTACTAGAGCCTTATACTTCTGTGGGACTGATGTGCCAGGCCATCTGATCCATACAGTCCAATAAGTTTGATTGTCCCCTACCTCCACCTGGCTGGAGGCGGGGCTCCTCTAGTAGTTATCACACTGGTCACTCACGTCTTGTAGAGATGGATTATTCTTCTTTATCACAGGAGCTGGAGTAAAATCAGCCCTTCCACTCCGTCTGGGAACCTGCTCACCAGAGCCTGAAGCCGCAGCCTTCATGGGGTGATCAGACTTGACCTTTGCTCTCCTTCTCAGTTCTCGCACCCGCTCCTCCAAAACTGAAGTAGGCTTTCCATCCCACTCCATCATATCTTCTCCATGATCCTGCAGGTAAAACCATAGGGTGGCCCGTGGTGTATAACTTCTATATCTTCTCTCTTAAACAGTGGGACGCGTTCTGTTAATAGCTGAGATGTGTGTTGGTACACATGAGGAGCTGGATAGATTGTTTCTCAATTGTTGGAGGTCCTGGGACAGTTTTTCCACAGCTGAGATGATGGAAGGGGTGAGATTATCTTCAAACTCTCGGAGTTTATAAATCATTTCATCCACTGTTGGTGGTCTTATGTCACTCCAGGTTATTGTTGCCAGTGAATGGGCATATGATTGGGGTGCATTTCGTGTAAATTTCTGCCACATGGGTCATGTACATTCGACTTCATCTGGATCTATGGGTATATCTCCAACATTCAGCTTGATAATATAGATCATCTCTACAATGGCTGATTCCCTCAGAGACTGGATGCCTTTCTCTAGAGTAGTCCACTTGGCCGAACGATTCATAACATCGTCCTTGTATGGAAACCTATCTTTCACAGCTGCCAAGAGCCGCTTCCAAAGGCTGAGGGACTTTTTCTCTCTTGCAATTGCTTTGTCAATTCCCCCTTCCCTGGCAAGTGATCCCAGCTGTTTGGCTTCACTACCTTCTAGTTCATGACCATCAGCCCCATTGTCCCAGCATTGGAGCAGCCAGGTGATGATGTGCTCCCCTGGCTGACGGGTGAAGTCTTTTCGCATATTCCGTAGCTCGGTTGAGGTCCGAGATCGGGAAGTCACCTCTTCCTTTTCTTCTTCTTCTTCATCATGTGGCAATAACTTCTGGTCAGATGCTGTCCTAGGTGGTGACATTTCTTCACCTTGTTTCATCTTTCCTGCCTCTTCTTTGTTTTTCCTCTTGCGTACAGGGGCAACCGATATTGGTATGAGTTGATCCTCTGGTTTAGCTGCAGTGATTATTACTGTGGTTTGGGTAGCCGCTGTACTTGTCACTGGGGTTTGAGTCGTGGCTGTACCTGTCGCTGGTGGTGATGTAGCTGCTGTACTTGGAGCTGGATTAGCTGCACTGTCCATTACTCCGCCCTCAGATCCAGAGACATTTTTTTCCTTTTGAAGATGCTGGACAGTGTTGAACAGTGCTCTGTAAGCATAGGCCAAGCCCCAGCACGTTGCCATGACACATCTCTGGTGTGACCAGAATGATCACACACCTCCTTTAAATGTTTTACTAATTTTTCTGGGTTTTGCATTTGTTCATTGGTGAAGTTTCCAAAGCACTGGAGGGGACCACTGGCCTAGATACTTGCCCATACTATCCCACACACCCTGCCACTCATGACTGTCCAGCATCGGGGAAAATCTCTCGGCCATCCTGGATTGTGGTCTAACCCCAGACATGGCCCACACCCCGGGCAAACTCTCCGGGCAAGACAAAATAGTTGTGAGTAAAACATATTCAGTATGTGTGTCAACGTGATAATTCCCGTCACCACCAGCAGGCAGATCTCAAGGGTATCTAAAGGCCATTCAAAACCTTCAGAATTCTCAAATAGTGGTGTAAACGGCCTGGTGGGGGTGCTGGGAGCACAAAAGAATGTCTCCTCCACAGGCTGACCACCCGAGGAGGAGGAGAAAAGAGACGTGTAATTGCTAAGAACTTCCATTGTATACCTCCCAAAGTATAGAGTTGGTGGCCACACTGGAAACACAAACCGGGTCAGTTTCATGATCACTGAGTCTATTGTATTAACAATTCGTGCAATACAGTATAATGTAACAAGAATCTTAACCCAAAACCCAGAGCTGAAAAACGTTAAGATAAGAAGAACCGGCTGTAAGTAAAGTATCATACACTGAACCTGTGAGAACCAGAGCAACAACTTTGGGAGCCAATAAATCAGCATTGTGACGAGTGGCTATTTTGTCTTTATCTCAACCCTTAAGTGCCCCACGTTGGGCACCAAAAACTGTCGTGGTTTAAGCCATAAATTTCACTTCTCCCTCCTTCCCCCCCCCCCCCCCGATGGGGGGGGAAATGGGGAGAAGAACTGAAGAAATGTAACTCCCACGGGTTGAGATAAGAACAGTCCAGTAACTAAGATACAATACAAATCACTACTGCCACCACCACCACCAATAATAATGACAAAGTAAATACAAAGAGACAGGATACAACCGTTTCGCCACCCGACCCAGCCGAGAGACCGTGCGGGAAACCCCAGGGAGAGCCCGCCCCCAAACCATACACTTCCCGGTTCCTCCCCCCCCCCCATATTCCACATCCTGGGCATGACGTGCTGTGGCATGGAATAACCTCATTGGTCCGCCCGGGTCAGGCACCCTGTCTCTGCCTCCTCCCCGGCATAGCATGAGACTAAAAAAAAAAACGGAGCCCATAACACCAATTCAGGACTCTTCTGGAAGAGGGATTTCCACCTGCACTTGATCCTATTTGGGGGATGTCCCACCTGAGCATCTGACTGTGTTCAGAACCTCCTAAGTTCAGCCAAGCTGGTAAAAGGCTGTAGCACTGCTAAAAACACAGGCCTGTGCTGTACCACTGTTAAAAACACAGGTCTGTGTTGACTATATTGTCAAGGCAGGTATTTAAAGTTAGGTAACAGCAAAAGTGCATACTCTGGGTGAAATAAGAGATGATTAGAGTAATTAGATCCTCCTCAGAAGACCATAAATTAATGGTGATTATGATTCTTGAAACAACAGAACCATAAGGTGCATCTAACATTGATCTGTTTTATCACATTTCCTGCATTGTAATGCTTCTTTAATGTTAAGATGTACTTTTGTAGTAATATCTAATTGAAAATACTGAGCAGGCAGAGCCCAAGGCCACAATCATGTTCCACATAATTACCTAAGGAGGAGGGTGTGCATTTCTGATGAAGGGATGCCACCAACCGTTAGTCAGGTATAAGTGGTGCAGTTGTTGTGTTCAAGCTTATACAGTAATAGCCTTACAGGAATGTATAGGTGAAAGCTAAAAGGATAATTAACAATCAATTTATTTTGTGAAATTTTCAATTATTGAAGCAGGTATCTCCATAATGGAGTAATAATGTTACATTTAAATTTGTGTGTGGCTGTCTCATAACAGAGATGTATTCATTTAAGCAGAAATTACTTTGTTAGCAACCCCGCGGTAGTTCTGCAGTTACCAAGGGACTCTTTGAAGCCTGCAAGCATGCTGCTTTGATGTCTGATCTGGAAAGTGAAGGATCTCTTTGCTGTGATAATTCTAGCCTTTTCCTTTCCCTTCTGTGTTGGGCAGAGAGAAAAAATCTGATACGGATGTGAAAATAAATTAAAGGACCATGCATTATAGAAGGGAAAATACCCCTACCCAGATCCGTAGAGGGTCATCCCTGTTCCCTGTGCCGCAGTGACAAGGATACAATGCAACAGGGCAGCCAGATTCCATGCTGTGGTCTGTGGTCTTCCTCTCTGGACCACTTCAGCAGACCAAAAGGGTGTAACTGAAAATATTCTTCCTTTGAGTAGGAACTGCAGGTCTCTGAAAATGTGTCATGGCAGGGCATGCAACTCCAGACACCACCTTGGGGGAAGGAGGAGGGTGTTTTGGGCTGAAACCATAAATGAATGATTTTTCACTGGCATTCAGGGAGAAATGTTCTTCCATGCTACTGCTATAGCATAGAGCAAGCAAACTGCTGCAACAAGTAGGCAAAGCAGGGAGCCATTCAGCTCCTCCTCAGCCTTCTGCATTTCAGTTGTGCCCTGTTAACCAAGATCCACAAGGTATGAACGATCCTGGATTATCTGAGACAGCAGAGTTGGGGATGGTTTTTGTGCCTTTTCACACCACCTGTTCTGAGTCCTAGAAGTGGCAGAGGCATTTGGCCCTAACTCTCTGGGCACAGAGTCCCTGCTCAGTTTTGTTGGGTGCACGCAAGCACAGAACCTCAAAAAGATGCCAAAGGAAGGTGTGGAAGAAGGGTATCTTTATCCTCTGTGATTTCTAGTGCAGTCTTAACTGCCTTTAGCTAAAAAGCAGTGTACTTCTTCAAGGGAAAAACGTGTGGGTGTTTAATGCATAGTGTTGACATGTACTTTTTTGGTTCCTTATGGTTTTGGGGTTGGTGTTTTTTTTTTAGAAAATGTAGGACTGCCAGGAGAATTTTACATCTGAAAAGCAACCTCTGCATAGGCCCCTGTCAGCATTACCTAACAGTTTTTATCTGCAGCATAAACTGACAACACCTCAACATGAAATAATTGCAGTTCCATTGAGTCCAGAAGAGTAATTACTTTGTTGATGAAACTTTTCTTTTTGCTTGCATTTTGAAATTTCTGCAATGTCAAACTCTCTCGAGCTGACAACATAATTTCTGCAGCAGAGCTGTTGCATCGACCATGCAACTGCTGTTGGGTGTTAGAGGGGGATTTTTTCAAGCTTGCTGTATCTCTATGGCAGCAACAGTAAAATCTCAATCTTGCAAAATCCGATTTCATGAATAGCACTTCTGAACAGCGTGAACAGTCACACGTGCCTCAGGATGCCTACATATATGAACAAGGGGTAACTGTATAATTATAAAATAGCTCTTCAAAGTTAGTTTGCAAGGAAGTAATAATAAAATTATCTCATTTGCTCAGAATAGGGAAGGGTAAATTTATTTGAATGTCTTTGCAGGTAGTTTCAGTTTGCGATAATGTATTTTAATGGCTATTTTGAATTTCCTGAGTATCTGAGGCCTTGAGATAAGTGCATTACAAAGATGATGTGGTTTCCCAGAGGTATTGATATATTCCTGCAACCTTGATCCTCTTCTAGCATGGTTTTTTTGGGAGAGTCCTGTTTCGGGGATTCAGGTGGGATGATTTGGGGCTGTACTGAAAGGTCATTCCGTGTTCACCTCTATCAGAGTTTTACACAGGAGGTGGTTGGAGGATACTGTGCTGTGCTGGGTCTGGGCAGTGTATAGCACAGTTTGATTTCTGCTGCAGGAAACCTTAGTTCCCATTAATGCTCCTTTGTTTAAGCAAGTGTTAATCATCTTTTCAGAAAAATCCTGTAGATCATGGCTAACATTGTAAGCCAAATGCTAGGAAGTGAAGTAGCATTTTGTGAGAGCAGATCACAACCAGTTTCTGAACCCTATGGGTATTGTAGAAACATAATAATGTTATTTTGAGTAAGAAATAATGGCTGCTGATTCCAAGCTCATCCAGGAACAAAAAGAAATCCATGAAGGGCTTATACAATACAATGTAAGTTATGCAGATGTTTCTCAATTTTCTCCCTGAACTTGTATGCTGGAGTCAGGGTTTCATTTGATCAAGCATTTCAGCAGAAAGAATGGGTCTTTAAGCACTTTTGTCATTGTGTATGAATGGCTTATGAAAGCAGTCTGTGGAAGGGCATGAAATCAAGCACCCTTGTCAGTCCGACACAGAAGGAGCATCCTTTTTTACCCAAACTTGGGTCACACAATCGGAGCTAAATTTTTCTTCTGTTTAGTTTAGAATAAACAGAAACAAAATGAAAAGAGAAAACAAACCTGCTCAGAGAGAGTCAGTCAAGTGAAGTTTTGCCACTGATTTGGTCAAAGTGAGCTTGTTGCAGGACAGGCATCATTGAGCGGTGACTTCCGTAAATGTAGTACAATTGTATTAACTTTCACCAAGCCAAGGAAGGAAGAGAAAATGTGCAACTTTGAAGCTAAACTCTGTGGTTTACCTGAGAGAGTAAGGCTGAGATGACTTTAGTACAAAATCAGAAAAAATGCAAAGTTTCAGGGCCTGGTAAGGAAATCTCCCCCATCGCAAAGCAAAACCTCCATTGATCATGGAGATGGGTGTCGTTTACTCTGAATAAGACCGCTAACATGAAAATGTCAGGTCCTCTATGCGTACCAGTGAGCTAAATATAGCTGGATTTGCAGAGGAAGAAAACATGCTTCTTGAAAGGGCATTTTCAGTCTAGCAAGGTGAATTCAATGCAAAGCAAGGAATAGGTTTCACTGTACATAACAGATGAACACGAAAATATTGACCTGAAGCATTTACTTGTTCTAAGTGGTTTAAGCAGGCATGTAATAATAATGAAAGTATCACAGTCAAAGGGGTTGCCTTGTAGTTTGTCTTTGAGGCATAAGTTTAGCAGAAGGTTAAAAAGAAACAACAAATTCTCGTAGATTGCAGCAAAGATGTTGTGTCCCAAGTGTACCCCATCAAAAATGTGTGTCTATACTTCTGCTTTTTGAAATAATGGATTTTTAAAAATCTGTGTTCAGTATTCCAGCAAAAACAATTCAGCCAAAAAGAAGCCAGCAAGGATCCTTCCTTACCATGCAGCAGAGCTGGAGGGCTTTGGCAGACCCAGTTGTGCTGTGCCAGCACAGAACATGTGTGCCACTCTGTGGGGTGTTAGTGCTGAGGAAGCACCACAGTCACCAGCATGTCACAGCCACCAGCATGTCATAGCCACCAGCATGTCCTATCCCATGGCCTCTGGCCAGCTCACCCTGCAGTGGCTGAGCTCCACCAACACCATTTAATCTGGTTGCAGAGGGTCTGAGGAGCCCCCCATTCAACAGTGAGCACACCCGGAGCCCTCTGCGGTGCCTGGTACAAAGATGTCACCAGTTCCCACTCTGCCCTTACTTCCAGGCAGCTTTAGATATCAGTCATGTTGTTTATACGGCACAAAGCTGGCTGAGAACTACTGTCAGAGGATCAATACCTTATAACAAATGAAAAGCCTCTGAAAGAGAAAGAGGTTAGTCTGCAACTGCCAAAACAAAGATGCCTAAAAACATATACAAGAAGAGCTGCTCTGATGCATGGGCAAGGATACATATTGGAAGAGAAAGGGGAGCCTAAGGGAAGAGATCAGAGAGAGATGATGGTTTTACTGGTTTTCTCTCCTGTTGAGGAAGAGGTCTCAATGGAGAAGGGCTCTGCTTAACATGCCGGGGCAAAGCTGCAAGAGGTGGGAATTGCAGTAGCACAGTAGAGCTGGAGCTGCTCTGAAGCCTTGATCCGTCACACCACAGTGGAGGGTTTGTGGATGCAGGAGCCAGAGCCACCCTGCAGGGTCTTACCCAGGTGAGTGTCATGCACTGTACAGATTGAGGAAAGAAAAATAATGAAGACTTTTTCCTTCTGCAGTTTGGTGGTTTGACATTGGTTCCGTCTTAAACATTGTCTTCACTATCACTAATGTGCCTGCCTTTGTGTTCTTTCAGCAGCAGAAACTGACGATCCATGTGTTTTCTTTCCCAAATTGACTAGTGGGAGGGAGAAAGAGGTAGGCAGCACCTGGAAATGTACCCACCAAGCTCTGGTGGTGCCAAAGAGCATTTCACAAGACAAGCTGCCCTATCTGACAGACCTTTCCAGACAAGTCTCTGTTGATGGGATCAGCTGCAGATGAACCTTGTTGAGCCTCTTTAGTTGTTAAGGCTTTCTGAAGGGTTTTTTCAGGTTTAGCATTTTTCAGCTAATGAGTCAGGTGCTTCACCAAGTGATCTGTGTTGGCATTTGGCCTTTAGATGTCTGAAGTGTCTGTGGTGACAAAACCAAGGGTGGGGGGATGAGGTGAAACTGGTATTTACAAAGGACAGGTAACTCTGCAATAACCTCTTATCTTACACTACTAATTCCATTAAATCCATTCAGCCATTAACTGCATCTGCCAGAATAGGGAAACCTGAGCTGTAACCCTGCCTTGCCCCTGAGTCATATGGTTTCACTGATTAATGGTCATGTGCTTCCAATAACTAAAATATACTGTATATATTGCAAGTTGAATATCACAAGATCTTTGTTGGACTTACCATTAGAGACACTTATTTAAAAGAATGCAGAGGGAGTAGGAGGACAAAATATGTGATGAACAATATGCTATCATCTTCCTCTTGCTCCCTATGATTTACATTTTCAACATCAGAGCAGCCTGTAATGTTTAATGGAGATAATTAAATATAATTTGAAGACAAGATAGCTCTTTTTAGTAGTGGAACAGATCCTACTAACAGCTTAACTAGCAACAATAATTCACCAGTAAGTTGAAGAGTAAAATGCATTTAAAAGCTCAGCACTAGATTGTGTTAGGTGATGCTAACAGAAAGGAATGAAAATCAATTAGTTTAGCCAAGGTACTTACAGTTGGAGAGAAAGTCTTGTGAGAACTGATATTAGGTAGCAGTTAAGATTTATTCTGATACCTTAATTGGAGGCCCAAGGAAGTTTAAGCACAAAGATCAAGTGATTTGAGTCTCCAGAACTTCAAAATCAATGTAGTTTTAGCATATTTTATTGAGTGGAAGATGAAATCTATTAATGACTGAAGATAAAGGGGGAAAAAAAGGTCAGAACCTCCAAATATTCCTGTTGATGATTGCTTCATGTGCTGAGCACTACCGGCTGCCTCACAAGCATTTTGCAGAGCCCAGCACCAGCACCACATTCTGTCTAACTTGGACCTGAGCAAGGACTTGATTGGGAAAAAATAAACACATCTGGATGCGTGCTCAGGCAGTGTCTGTGAAGCACGGGGAGTTGTTCAGTGCCCAGCGCTGTGTCACTGGCTCAAGAAGGTAATGTATAAGACAACCTTTATTAAAGAAAACTTCCCTGTGGCAGCAGGACTGACTTGATTTGATTGCAATCAACACACACAGAGAAATTCTTCCTTTGGATGCTTTTTCTCCCCTGAGGCCCAGGGCTTGCATATGCTAACAGAATGAATAGTTTTTCACAAATTCAGCTTTGTATTTACAAGCTTCATTGTGGCTTCCTCGTGGCTTCCTCCTGCAGAGATAAGGGAACCACTCAGTACTCTACATTATTTCTTGGTACATAATCGGGGATAGAAGACAGTAAATAAATCTCTGTTAAAAGCAGGTATGTTGTGCAGCTATGAAGACAGCATTAAACAGTTTGGGATTTTTTTACCTGTCAAAAATATATTTAGTAAGGTATAGGTGCAGAATTGGGTCTGTGCCATGGAGTAGGCATATTCATCTATGCCTAGTCTATGTATTCTATGTATTCTAGTCATCTATTCTAACTCGTGTCAGGTCATGGATTAGTTAGATGCTAGTGTGAGCTCATTTGGCTTAAAACTTGATTTTTCTCTTCCTGTAATATTCCAGATTGCTTTCTGTATAAGTACCTCAAATGAAGCTGCTGATAAGAAGCTCTAAATAATTCATAGTGATTTGTAACATTATCTCTGAGGAATGACGTGTAGGAGTTAATTTCAGAGTGAACTGGTGATGAAGAGCTGTGAGTTGTTGTAGGGTGATACAAGACAGACTGTATTGGAAAATAGTTTGGGTATTGCAGCATCAAACTTTAGATGGAGATTCAGTTTGTTCTGACAATAAAATAAACATGATGTTTGATAATTAAGAGAGGAAGCTCTTTCCCGATGCTCTGGATTAGTGTTGATGTGCATGGATACCTCCTGACTGCAATTTGGCATGTCCTAAAATGGTAGACCTTTTGTAATTAAATCTCATTTAAATGAGCACCTAAATCATCTTGTATTCTGGGAATACCCATTCCCAATTTAGCATAGCAATAAACGCCCATCTGCATGCCACAGAAACCCAAGGATTGCGTAAACCACAAAGAAAGCTCGCTCCAGGTTATGAATTATGATAGATTGAGCAGTTGCCGTGGCAACAGTTTGTTCTAATTGTGATACATAAGTAGCAACAAGAATTGGATGGCTCAAGTCATTTAGTTAATTAAATGCAAATTTGGACAGCTCTGAAGGAATAATAGAGAAAATCAACACCTAGTAGTGAACACCTATAAAACATCAACAATTTGTATGAAAAAAATATCACGAAGTGTTTCTGTATTCTGGATGTGCTCCCCCAACCTTGCGTGTTTTCCTGGGGGATGCAGTACGGTTTACTTGGAAGGTGCAGTGAGAGGGTTCGGGGAAACCTGGTGTCTGGATCAGGGAAGTGCTCTGGGCAAGGGGACAAGGGATTGTGATGGAAAGGGCTAACACAAACCTTCCAGTATTTACACAAGTACATTTGAGCATCAGAGAAAGTCCAGTCTTGTTGTCAGAATGGAAAATGCTGGGATTTGTTGGTGGAATTTAAGGGTTGCAGCTGGGGTCGACCATTTGGGTTCATCATTCTTGCAGGCACAATTGGCTTGAGCTGTTGTCAGCAACCGTGCTTGGACGAAACCTGAGTGGGGCGTTGTCTGCTACCCCCAACCCAGGTGTGAAATCCTTTCTTTTGTTGGGATTTTTGTTTGCATTTTGTTGCTGGTGGGTTTGGGGAAGGGTTAGAGGGGGGTTGGTTTGGTTAGGAGGGGGAAGGTGTTGGGGTTCTGGGGGGCTGGTTTTTTGAGGATAAGGTGGTTTCAGTACACTGCTGCCCCTCTTAAAACAGTACACTTTGACCATTCTACGGTTCTGGAGGAATGTAATACTTTGAGAACCAATATATTATAACAGAATGAAGGCAAAAATATTTTGGTCTCCCCGTGCAATTGTCTGCCCTGAGCAAATCTGCTGGGTTACATGGCACGGTGGGTGCTCATGTCCTCAGGAACAGAGGGGGCTTTTCTTCTTGTGGACTGTAGAAACAGAGATTATGTAAAGAAGCCTGTTTGGTTTTAGCTGCTTCCGGAGTACTGCACAGGGAACAGCCCAGGTCATGCTTTTCAGACTGCTCACTGGGGCAGCTTTATACTGTCATGTTGTTCTTCGCCGGTGGATGCTTTTGAGAAATTATTCTCTATCAAAATAGCAATGCATCCCCAGGAAAGTCACAGAAGAGCATTTAAAAGTTTTTATCTCTTTTCTTTTTTTTAATTTTTAACTTCTTTTTTCTTACAAAAAATTAATTTTTCTTTATTTTGCAAGGGTTTAAATTCCTCATGATGGCTCATTGGGAGCGAAGGTTTGCTGCCTTACCCTCATATGAATCCAACCATTCTTTTAAATAGCTTTAACACACTCTGTTCTCGTTTACACTTTAGAAAATAAAATCATCTTCATGCTAATAAATAAATCAGAACCCAGTTAAAGTAACTGATTGGCTAGAATTGCAGACTGATCTTTGTACCTGATGCAACCTTTAGATCCCAAACCACATTCAATCTGCACAGTCACATACACGCTCTGTGCAGCACTGTGATAGAGTTGTTAAATAGAAAGGGCACTACCAGCCATAACAAGTTTTTTTCTAAGCAGCAAATCGATATGTAAATGCTCTGTTTTGAATAATAATTACATTATAATTTAAAAAGCCATTGAAAAGCTGGCTTGCTTTATATATATAGTTGCCAGTGCTTTTTAATAACCAGTGTTCTGTTCTAAAGGTCTTTAAAGAGAAGTAATATGTATAGGATTAGCCTTTTTCTTCCCCACTCCTCCACTGCAACCAGCTTCCACTTTGACTTCCCCTGAGGCACTCCAAGCAGAATTTTGTCTTACTTTGTAGGCAAATATATGGAATATATTCTCAATATAGGCCTGGGTCAAACTTCACTGGCATTGAAAGATTCCTATTGACTTTTCTGTGGTTTATAGAAGGGTCACAGTGGTGGAGGAAACAAGCTGACCATAATCAACATGGAAGCAGGCAGGGCTGCTGCCATAATTCAGTTCTTAGGTGTGTTAAATGGGCAAGATATTTTTTCTGGGATTGGTTTGAGGTTTTGCACACCAGTTGCTCTTGTGTAAAGGAATACTTGGTTGCTTGGACAATGAAAGAATTAGTTGGAGCCCTGCTTCCCTGTTAGCCAAGTGGAGTCTGCTCTGAGATAAAAGGTAAAGTAGGGGCAGAACAAGTGTGTACATGAAATAGATGCTCCCAGAAGTGAATATCCTGGAGATGGTAGAATTATGAGGATATAAAGTAAATTCTCCAGAAACTGTTCCCAGACCTGGTGATGCAGGTGAAAAAACAACTCAGAGGTCTTGTGGCATGGCAGCATGTTACTTAAATCTGATTTGGTACAACCTCAGAGAAATATCTGTGACAAGTCAAAAGGAGTATTGCCAATGCATATGCTCAGAATTGTGGAATTATTAAAGATACTGCATCCAGCTGAGGAGAAGAGAAAGTCTTGTTCTTCTGGAAGGGCCAGAGGATTTTTTCTTTGGAGGGAGGATGATCTGGGGTGGGTTTTTTTGTAAGCGTGATGTGTCAGTAGATCAAGGAGGTTCAGTTGCTGAAGAGAGTGGAGGTGAAGGGAATCCGTTAACTGGATTGTCTCAGAAAAAGAGCAATTTTATTTCAGAGAATGTCTTCCAACTGGGAGAAAGTGACTGGGTATAAATAAAACATTCATATAGTTGGACTGGGGGAGACAAATGAAAGGTGAAAGGACAGAAAAAAAAATTGAAGCTCTCTCTTAAAATGAATCTTCTGCATGGAACCCTGCTTTTCATTAGGAGCATAGCATGGGCTGAAATACCTTCTTTTTTTTTCCTTGTTAAGACTCTAAATTGACAGCTCAGGAAAACCTAGCCTCACAGAGCAGGATAAGCAGGGCACTGTGTGCACATTGTTCTTGTCCTTTCCAGCTCCATCTGAGCCCCTATTCAAACCTGGAGGATCAACCTCACGGATAGCTGCTCTGTGGCACTGGCAGAGATGGGCCCCTTTTGTTTGGGTCTTTTGGAATGTGACCTTTTTCTTCTGCTTCTTTTTTTGCAGTATGAGCTTACTAGGCTACTGTGTGTGATTATAAAGGTGTAAAAATGCTTATATTTATTTTGGATTAGGAATCTAATTTTGCAGGACCCGAGTACTTTAAATGAAACAGCTGCTTACCTTCATAATATAAGGCTGACTGATTTACTGTACGGTAAGAATAAAGGAAATGGCAAAGTCCTGAATGGTTTACCAGCATATAGTGAGGGAAAAGCCATTAGGGTATTTGTGTCTCTCATTTCCAGGCTATGAATAATTTTGGCAATATTTTTGAACACTGTCAAGGCAAAGCAGAGGTTCATATCAGCCACATTTACAGGCATTTCATTGCCATGACAACCTCGTGCAGATACATGAGCTGCCTTTGATTGTCAAGCCTGTCGTCAGTTGTGACCTGTGTCTTGACAGAGAAGACCTACCTGCATAATACTTGCAATGTCATCCCATTTGCTCACACTGATAAAAATGTAAAGAGCAAACCTGCAAACTAAAGGGAGTTTTAGAAGCTTCTTCTGTCTCTGTTCTTTCCATGTTGCTTTTCCTTAGAGGATTATTTACGTTTTCAGAAGTTTTGTACTTTGTCTTTCTCATGCAGCTTCCAAAAGGTTCCGTGTAGCTTCATGAAAGGTATGGAAGAGAAGTGTTTGATCCTTCTGGCGCATGTATCCTGATATGTTGCTGCAATGAGGTTGGAATATGTTTACTTTGGCAGGTCTGTTTTCATCCTAAACACACTAGATCCATGGGAAGATGCATGCTGTGGTGCACCTGGAGCTTTTTAGTCCTTCTGTGCCCATCATGCAGCACCTCTGAAGGACCATGGCTTTCCAAAAGCCCAAGTGCTGTCTGGAAGTCAGATGGCCTGTGAGGATGGGAGGTTAAGCTGTGTGCCCCAGAATACAAGACTGATCTTCACGTTTTTGATGCTGTAAGTTGTCTATTTAAGCCAGCTGAAGAGGTCAGTAGAAGTTCTGCTGAATAAATGCATACTCCAGTGCTGATAGAAAGTTTACTCCCAACTGAGGTGATCTGCTTCTAGATAAACGGAAAAGTCATTCAGTTACTTTTGCACATTTATTTCTGCTTTCTGCATAGAGAAAGAAATGGTGCAAGATGATCTATGGAGGTAAATCAAGTTAGCTATAGGGGAGAAACTGGGCATGTTGATGCTCTGATTGCTGTCTTCTCTGACTGTAGGTGGGAAAAACCACCATCTGTATTCTGATCACACATAAACAACAGTTAGTATGTTGCTTCTAAGGGCCATATTATTACAGAAGTGCTAAAATGGGCATATTTTATTTATATACAGGTGTTGTTCTGCTGATACTGCATCTATGTAACCTCAGCCCAAGCCAGTGTTCTAAGGACTTTAACACTTTTGCTTCAGAGAAAAGAAACTTCTAAGAAGTGAAATGAGATTAAATTGCTAATTATTATTCTGCAGCTTAAATTGTTAGAGTTTGAGGAATTAATCTGTGTTATTAGCATGCTTCAGCAGGATGTTGTGTAGCCTCAGGCAATTGGTGCTTTGCACATCTGTACTTCTGTTTGTCAGAAGTCTTTGCACTTAGTATGTTAGGTAATAGGCAAGCGCAAATTTGCAGTGAAACTTTCTCAAGCTACTTTCTCTGCATGTTTTAGAGTTTTACTCTGGGAAAAGGCATTTCCAGTGTGGGAAGGCAGATGAACCTAAACTTTACTTAAGGTTTTCATGTTGTGACTAATAAACGGCAGCAGCTCATTTGATCTGACAGAGACCTTCTAAGAACTTCTTAGACTGGTGGTCAGAGAGGTTTACCTTAGCACACTATTAGCATGAGATTCAGCATCTGAAGTTATTTTCAAAAAATAACATTTTCTTTTTCTTGAACTATTTATTAACACCATGTATCCTGAATGACTGCAAAGTAGAGATCTGGAAAGCTAGGCAGCTTCTCTGAGTGAGTTTTTTTTAGATTTGTTTTATTATGCATGGCCATTTGTGAGTGCCATAATATTTTTAGTTCCCCATCTACTTGCCCATCTCTATGTTTACTTCTACACACATTAGCTTGCAGCTTGTTTGTCCATTTATAATCAATACCTTTTAGTGAATATTCACTCTTGCCTATTCCTCCATCTTACATAAATAGAATTGTCTTGAAATAGTTTGACCCAAGCTTATTTTCTGTTCTAGAATGCATTAATAATTTGAGAAACATTGCAAGATAGCTTTGCCTCTTGCTTGCTCAGCAACTATTTGGTAAGGAAAAATTCAAAGTGTGGTAAGGTTGTCTGGACTTTAGTGTTATGAACAATATTTGATTCTCAAATTCAGGGCCTCACAGTGGTCATTTATGCTGTGCTGGCTTCCCATCGGATGGCCAGCATTTGTGTAATGTAGTGCTTTTTAAATATTTCCACAAGTTTTCCCTTGAAAACTAAAGATAGAAGATAGTGATTTTGGTGTTACTACATTGCCTGAAAAAGAGTCAGTTCATGACTGTACTTGCTCAAATCCCAAAATTCAGGGTGAGTGTTTAAGCATGCACAGTTTTTAGTATCAGCATTTCCTCTTCCCGGGAGCCCTCCTGAAGTCTTCCCTCCACCAGGAAATATCCCTACCACAGAAACGGTCCCCAGGCCTGTACAGTGCATCTACACCAGCTACAGACACAGCCATGGCAGTCAGAGGATCCTCACTTTATTTTGCTCAAAATCTCAAACTGGGTATTGCAGGGATTGGGGTTTTTTTCTCCTTTTACATTGAATTATTCAGTAGTTGGAGTGAGTAAAATTAAAGATTCCTAGACTAGTGGCGCTTGGAATATAAGAAGGATAGCAAAATCTGTTTCATTTGAACTCCAATCTCTGGTCATGTATAAAATGAATAAAATGCAATAAGTGTGGCAAAATATGATTTACAACAGCAGCTGAAGTCTAGCACTGAATACCCTAAAATGCTAAGATTGTATGTCAGTCAGTTTAGCAGTGCAGCAGTCAAGACTGAAATGAAGGCTTTCTTTTTCTTTTTCCTTTTTTTTTTCTTTTTTTGAAAAAGCTATAAATGAAGATTTTTTTCTAGCTCAAAAAACCCAAATGTTCAGCCAGTGAGAGAGGGAAAACCCATTATTTTAATAATAGAAGTTAGAGATGTACATTACTTCTGTTGCACTTTGTGTTTGTCTCTTAGTGATGTGTAACTTCTTTTATAGCTATTATAACAAACATGCATGTCAAGCAAGAGATATTAGACAGTTCTGAGGATTGTTAATGGGATTCTTGAGCTGTTCACTTCTGTCTTGTGCTCCAAATACAGCCAAAGTCAGCTGTGACTGAAATATGTTATCACCTGGAAACCCTTCAGTGACCCAAGCGAAATGGTTTTGTAGGTCTCAGGGTGCCTCTATTGTGGACAGACATCTGCACTGGATCACAGCAGACAGTTCAGATCTCTGTGGGAAAACATCATTTCAAATTCTTATGTCCATGAGCCTATGCACACTGTAATCAGCGCAGGAAAAAAATAAAAGGAAGGAGAGATATTTGCAGCTGTTTCCTGGCTCTCCATCATCATTACCAGTGTTAACAGGTACAGAACCAGGAGGGCACAGCCTGGCTGTGATCTGGACATCATTCACAGCCTTGCCACTGTCTCTGGCTGCCCACCCCACCACCTTTGGATCTGCAGTAGGACACATGTTTCTCATCACCATGCCGGGGACAGCAGCATTGCACAACAGTGCTGTATGTCCAGAAGCAAGAAACAAGAGCAGATGCATCCAAAAGGAGACAGCACTTCATCTTATTGCAGTGGTGGAGATGCATGGACTTCACTTCAAATGTTGCTGTCCTTGCAAAAAGATGGCTTTGCTGGCACATCCATGTGTGCCATCCATCCAAAAAAAAATCAGAAATCCTTGTAAAGTCAGTTCCAGGGACTCACCAATTCAAAATAACTTTAATCTTTTATTGACTTAAGCCAGGGCCATCACTGTTCATTTCTTGGCTGAGCAGCTCCCAAACGATCCTCAGTAGTTCACAGACATTGTTATTGTCTCTGTAGCTGACACAGATAGTAAAGGCAGCTCTTTTCCCCAGCAGATATGGAATCTCTGCTGAATACAGTCTGTATAAACCATTTGACTTGTGGGATTCTCTCTGATACTGCTTTAATTTCTCTTTTAGCCATTTGATGCCCTTTGAAAGCAGCAACATGCTTTTCCATTGCTGCTCTGTCCAATTATCTGACTAATTTAATTTCCTTCTAGATAAACTACTAGAGTTTCTCTACCAGGCTGAAGAGACAAAATTCCTTCTGCATCTGCATCATAACCCTCAGAGCAAGTGCTTTAATGTTTGGTGTTTTGAATTATACAAGTTACGGATCTAATCCATAAATATTTATTTTATCTGATGTATGCAAATTTCTTGCATAAGGAAGTCCCCATTGTAAGGCAACAAGCTGTATAAAATACTTAGTTCAAATAGATAAAATATACTTTAAATACATCATTTACTTCATCTTTAATCCGCATCTTTGTGAAATGCAAGCTGAAAAACTACGTGTTGGATGCTCTTAGACATGAGATTTTAAGTTGGCTTTTGCAGTGTGACATTAGAAGGAACAATTTTACAGTTCAGGCAGAGGGAATTGGAAATTAGTTCTTTTACACCTGTTTACTTCTCTACTGTCTGCCTTTGCGTTTGGCCTCTGCAGGTGGTAATCTTTCAGAATATGACCCCAATTTTCCCTTTGGTATGCTGAGCCTCCTCCTACTAAAAACATATTGAAACATAATTCATCACACCCATTACCTGCATAACTCTGGTGTATGATGTTGTCATTGCAAAGCTAGCAACCACCAGCAGCAGCAAACGTGACAACATCTATAATCCCAGTCTGAGGTTTATCAGCATTATCACACCCTTGCTCTTTCTCCCAGTGTGATACCTGTGCATCACTGTCATGTTTTACTGTAACATAAACAGGGAATGAGATCCCATCTGGCATGTTTGTGACTTGGGGAATTTCACAACTCTGGGCATGTTCTTCTCTCAGGCCTCTGTATTTGGCGATATGACATGGAATAACTTTTCAGAACAACACAGTCTGTCATCAGGTGGTCATAAGTATCAGATCTGTCATCAAAGCTTGATTTAGCGTTGTTACTTTCTATGGGCAGAGGAGAACCCTCTTTCTAAAGCAGCCATGGTTACTCTGCAGGTCACCTTTGCTGTTCACAGCATGTGTGGCATCCTGTTTGCTCAGGCATAGGATGATTTTGTGATCGTCTATTAATTATTACTTCTGTATTTTATCTGGAACTCTAAATTTCTGTTTTGTAAGGATAAACAGAGATCGCATCTAAAAAAAGCACACAACTATCTGTGATATTTAGTCATTTTACTATTAGCAAATTCAAAAAAGCCTTCAAAGGCATGTGAACCTGTTGGATGAAAGAATTGTCTTAATCTGCCCTGACAAAAAGTATAATTTGAAGGCAAAATGTTTCTCCTCGCTTTTGTGAGGTTTTCGTCTGGGTTTACCTGAACTCTTCACTGGCCCACTGCTGGTGCACTGTTCTGGTGGTGGGGTGCCTGGCTGGGGGCTGGGGTTCTACATCCCCTCTTGTTATCTCAGAGTTGCCACCACAAGATTAATATTTTGGCTCCTGTTGCTGGAGTTCAGCACTGTGCTGATATGAGCACTTGTTTAGTGAGGGCCAGCAGATAGCTGATGGCTTCTTGAAAGAGTGAGATGTGATTGTTATTACTGGGTGTAAAAGAGAAATAATTTGGGGAGCTACTTTCCAAACTTCAATCTTCTTAGTTTCATATCTCTGAGGGAGCTGTGATGTTACTCTGTGGGTACTTGCTATTCCCGTGGAACTGTTTCTGGGTGTTGTGGTTTAAGCCCCCCACCCACACAGTTTTACTCACGCACTCACTCCCCCTCTTTCTTCCCCCAGTCCCGGGGGGATGGGGAGGAGAATCAAAAGAATTCAACTTCCACAGGTTGAGATAAGAACAGTTTAGTAATTAAGGTATAACACAAATCACTGCTGCTACCATCAAGTAATAATACAAGAGAAATACAAAGAAAGGGAATACAGCTGCTCACCAGGAATACAACTCGACTCAGCCAGTGCACCCCCTAGCAGTGAACCCCCCAATCCCAAAAACCTGACCATGCCGTGCACCCCCAGTCCACCACCACACCCTTCCGGGTCTCTACCCTCTGTGTTCACATCCTGGGCATGACGTGCTGTGGTATGGAATAACCTCTTTGGTCAGTTTGGGTCAGGTGTCCTGTCTCTGCTTCCTCACGGCTTCCCCTCCTCCCTGGCATAGCATGAGACTCAGAAAGTCCTTGGTCAGACCAAAGCATTACCAAGCAGTAACTGATAAACACTGGTGTTATCAGCGCAGTTCCAAGGCCCAAATTCAAAAAACACAGTGCTGCACCAGCTACCAAGAAGGAGAAAAATGACTGCTGCTGCTGAACCCATGACACTGGGTTTCTATCGCACCAAATTATATTCTTAAATTTAACTTGCTCTATTTTTTTATCAACCAGATGTAATATTGTGAGAATTTCCAGAGAATATAGTTGGCTTAATAGAACAACTGTTTTCACAGATGAAAGTCATCCCACCTCAGGTCTGCTGCAACCACCCAGGAAGATTATTCCTGTCAGTCACATAAAGAACAAACATGGCTTTTAGCTTGAAAATCAGACTGGGGGGGAAAAATAAATAAGAAAGTGTCATGGGGCTGCACATGTGCCCCAGCAGTTATGTGTCCCACATGCCATGTGTACCCCTATCCACCGAGCCTGGCCCCTGCACTGGGAGCAGCTCAGATAGGGGAGTTCATGAGCAGCATGTTTGATAAACTGCCCTGGTGCTGTCAGCCTGCAAAACAACCAGCCATTAAAGGGAAATTTTCTGAAACTAAAATCCCATCATTTCCTTCAGTGTCACCTTTCGTATAATTACTAAGCACAGAATTTATAATTAAATGGTACGACTGATTCCGTGACATTCCCACAGATGCTTCACAAAGGCTATTTGCGTGCCTTGCTATTTTGTACAGTAATAACTGCAATCAGCATAACTACTATGATTTGTTTATCAAACGTCCCTTAGGTAGCATCCGTTGTCATTTGTAAAACCTGGTGAGCATCACAATTTACATACCGGTGCCTGTCTCCTGGTGCTGTTGAGTTGTGTTTCTGAAGCACTGCTGATGCTCACCTCTGCACGGCTGTGAAGAGTGCACATCGAACAGAGCAACAGCACAGATGATTGATAGGCAAAAATCTGTAAAAGCCTTACAAAGTAAGTAGGCATTTTACCTTCACCGCAAGGATCAAGGGGTGTACTTTACTGAGCAGTGGAATTAACAGGTTGAAAAGTGTGGAGAAAAGATCATATTAAATAATCATCCATGAATGAAGAGAGTTCTGAGAAACAAACACATGTGATAATTTATTTGATGGCTGTATCGTAGTGCTCGTGTACCAGGAGACCAAATTAAAGTAGCACAGGGAATGCTGGTTTGACATTGCAGCATTTGACTGCTTGACACTGCAACTTTTAGTGTTTATTGGAAGTATAGTGTGTATGTTTTGGCATGTGCATGTATTTTTTGCATATAAAATATTCAAATGCTGTAAAGGTATGATGAGCTACTGGTACAGTGTGGATTATGTTAATATCACTATGAACAGTAGGTTAGAACCTTGGGTAGGTGGTGTAGTCACTATCTTTCATCTATTAAGCGACCACCTGCAACTGGAAGTCTCTCTTTTGGATCATTTGCCAGATGTTTGCCCGTTGTGTCCAAAGTGCTGGAGACTGGTGTCCACAGATTTGGTGGGGTTTTTTGTGGTATGTGTGTGTTTTGGTGGGTTTTTTTTCCCCAAAATTATGTTAGCTTTAAAGAAAAGGAAACTGCCTTCCCTAATGCTGCTGAAACCTAATCTAGGAAGAGTTTTGTTTTCTCTTGAAACTGCTCTATTTTCCAAAGGGCATTGCTAAATGACAGCTTGAGCAGATTATGATGCTTAAAAGGATGGAGATAGAGGCAGGGGTCCTGGAAATTGTCGGTAGATAAGCTTTAGGGCAGCGTGGTATTATCTGCAGTTGAACTGGTACCATCGAAGTGAGGAAAGCAAGTGTATGACTGTATCTGCAGGAGCCAGCGGCAGGAACCTGGGATGTGCATGGGATGCTGGAAAGCCTCAGTAGGGCATGAAAAGAGGATCACTGAGCCAGATCAGTAAAGTGAGCTGACAGGACTGCTTCACACATTGTGTTTTATATTTCTCAGACAACAGAAGTGCACAGTCCTTGTGGAAAGACATGGTTGCCTGCGTATAGTTGCCTGAAACTTCCATAAATCAAGCTGTCTACGGAAATGAGAATGGTGTTTGCTTTTAAGCTGCGTTGGTTTGGAGGATTTTTTTTACCTGAGGGTATGCTGCCAAAAATGAGGGGGGTCACACTGGAGGACTGTCACCTTCCAGGTACCTGTGCAGGGCTGTGGCCGCAGCCTGTCCCCCGTGTCACACAGAGCCTTGGTCAGCAAGACAGAAAGCATGCCCAGAAGGATGTAACCACCTGCTGCACCCATCAGTCTCTCTTGAATTAGTGTAGTTTTAGGGGTGATTTGGGATTGGAGATGTTTTTTATAACGACATCTGCCTGTGGTCCTGGCTGTAGGCCACCATAACAGCAACTGGTGTTGGTCTATGAGAAATGCGATGTAGCCACTTGCAGTGGTTTGGGTAACAAAAGGCCTTTGTTGGAGGCAGAACAGCAGTGGTGCTTCCTAAGCAAAGCCCATTTAAAGTCAAAGTGCAAGAAGCACAGGTTTCACTGGAAAACAGAAATTTTCCTTTTTTTATTTGCATTTAAAATAATGTGGTAACTTCAGTGGGTAGGGCCATTAAACATTAAAATAATGGATATAAGGAGGAAGTTCATGACTGTAAGGGTGATGAGGCGCTGGAATGGGCTGCCCAGGGAAGTTGTGACTGCTCCATCCCTGGTGTTGTTCAAAGCCAGGTTGGACAGAGCCTTGGGTGGCATGGTTTAGTGTGAGGTGTCCCTGGGCATGGCGGGGGGTAGGAACTAGATGATCTTAAGGTACTTTCCAACCCTGTTTTATGATTCTGTGGTTAAAATGTCCAAGAACACATTTGTATTCAAGTCTTTTTGCTTTCCATATTTTTGCAAGCATATAATTCAACAGAAGCAAATCTTAATTTTTATTAAAAAAATGTTTCTCATACTTATATTTGGACAACATGATGTAGAAGATGAAGCCAAATCTTCAGATGCCCTGGAAGGGTCTTCTGGGAGATTTATAAACTGTCTACTTCATATGTAAGAACATTTGTTTTAATTCCCATGTAAAAGTGAGATAAATTGGTTTGTAATAACACAAGTCCAAAAATATCTCAAGTTACCACTTTATTTCCATATTACAAAATAACACAATTCACTGCATAATTAGAAAGCTGAATTAGATAAAAGGAGCAGTTGCTCCTGATTAGACTGTGAATGCAAAGCAGTAGCCTACAGAAAGTATTTCTGACTCCTAAAGAGGCTTTTCTAAGCTCTGCAGCTATAAGTTCAGTTATTATAGCCCAGCAGTTGGAAATCTATCCACCGGGTTAGCAAAGACCAAAAAGCCTGATCTTGCAGTGCTTTACTTCTGAGAGTAATCCAGCTCATGAAAATCATCCATTGATATAATTTGTTCTTAAAAAATAGCTGGTTATTATATGTGTGTATTTTTCAGTCTAATTTTCTCTCAAGGTTTTGAAGGTAATTTTTGTCATTTGCATGAATAAAGCAAGAATCTGGAAAATGTGGAAATCTAAAATTCAAATGGAAATCATTTATGTAAAATGAATGATAAAATCTAGGTGCTTTTGCATGTGAATTATATCCTTAGGGTTGAGTTTTCTCCAGTGCACTGCTTCAAAGTCTGATGCATTTGCAACAGCGGTGTGTTAAGTTAAAATTTGTCAAAATTCAGAGTGTGCTTGAGAAAGAGGAGGAAACTGGTGTGAGGATGACCATCCAGAATGCCTTTGTCCATATGTCACAGCAAATGTGGCTTCCAACCCTTCATGGGAGTGGGCTTGCAGACACCAACATAGCATTGTTTTCAGAAAGCTTTGATTTCCACTGGCAGTAGTTAGCTCAATCCCAGTTCTCATTCATGTCAAGTTCAAGCATCTCTCACTAAATCTACATCTTAATTTCTTAATTTGATCTCAAGTTTGGAATTCAGATTCACCAGCCTGCTGTAAAAGGTATGCATGAATTGTTAGACTCCCATTGTTGGTAAAATCTTATCCTTTGTATTTTAAGTCACCCATTTGCATTCATGTCAAATGCTTTCAGAGAGTTTATCAGAAGAAGTGAAATAAGAAATGGAATAGTTTCACTGTAAACTGCATTTTTATGTTTGACTGGTAAAACCACAAAGCGCACAGATAAGGTACATAAAACTAAGGCTCTGCTTAATAAGCATATCTATTAGTTTCCCTTATCTTCATAAAGCTCCCAGTTGTCATGAGAAGCATTGTGTGTCACTCATCCTGCCTTGTTGTACAGAAGCTCTTTTCTCCCTTTCCTTTTATCTCCTGTTGGCATTTGCAAGGTAGCAAATTTGGCTGGCATGGTGCTGCAAAGTACCCTGTTGACTAAATCATCATTTAACCTTCAACCCCTTAATAGCAGCAGGAAATAAAAATAATGTCTCTGTGCACCTAGATATAAAAGTTACTGGCACTCTGGTGTTTGCAGCTTTTGCAGTCACAGCAGCCCAGGATTAAGGGGAAGATGTTGGGTTGAACCATCTCAGGGTGACATCGAAGTATGGCCAAATTCCCCTTGGGGGGCAGCCCACATGGGCAAACCACATGGGGAAGCTGCTGACCGTAGCATGTGGCTGTGGAGATGCTTGAGCACTGGTGCAGAAATCTGCCCCCTGCTCTTGAGAAACCTGTGCTACCTTCCTGAAACACCCATGTTAGGAGCAGTGGCTCAGAGGACAGCAAACGCTTCCCGTGGTAGGTGTTTGCTGGTAGCTGATGGTACCTGCAAACCCACAAGCTCATCACATGTAGTTATCTGGCTCTGGCACAAGAGGGGGTGGCCTCTGTTCAGGTTGTGTCCCCTGTTTCAAAGGAGCTCTGCAAACAGGATCCTCCTCTTCTCTTGATGTGTACCATCTTCTCTTGCTCTTGTCTTCTATTTCTGAAAAGAAATGCTAGTATTTCATATCCAACTCATCAGCTTCTAAAACAGTTCAGAAAACACCGTGCATAGGTAACAAATACTTCTATGAGGACCCATCTGAAAACTTCTTGCTACACAGTGCTTTTAAAAGTGGCTCTTACTCAAAATGCATCTTTCTTTCTGTTTTTCTAAGATCTTCAGTTGCTGTCACACATAGAGTGTCTGTGACATGTCTATGAGTGTGGTGATATAAGGTTAGTTTGCTTAACTGACAAGTAAGTTCATCAAAATTGCCATAAGGAGCTGTTGTTTTCCATGCAGAAGAAGTAGTTGGATTTGGGTGGAGATCTGTAACCAAATATGAGTATGCTACTTCTGTCTGTGGAACATAAGCAACTGATTACGTGTGTCATGCTGGCAATGCTGTGCCATTAGCTTTAATATTTTTACCTTGTGGTCCGAATTCCTGCTTTCTGTGGAAAGGGTCTTTATATTCTCTAGGAAAGTGAATCAAGAGTTAGTTACAAAACATCACCATGCATTTTCCACCATATGGCTACTTGAACACGCTTTCTACCACTTCAGGTTGTTTGAGAAGACTGCTCCGCAAAACACCACTTTGAAGTACCTATACATCTTCTGTATTTCTGATGGAGCTCTTCACTGACATAGGTCTCTTATAACCTTGCAGAAATGTAGATCCCATTCAGGAATACTGCTTAGTAGCAGTGCTTGTCAGGTTTAGTTACATATCTTGTATACAGAAACAGAGGTAATTCTTTGCTGCATCCTTTTCAGGCTAAACCAGGACAGCAGGTGTTATTTAAGTAACCTTTCTTCCCAAGTATTAGCAGGCGTGTGTGGTCTGCATACAGAGCTGGGAGCCAGATGGGCCTGGGTGTAATATCATTTGTCAAGTATGCAGTCCGCAGCATCTCACTGGCCTTTAGAGGTGTTGATACCTGCAGTTTCTACAGCAATTGCAGGAGCATTTAATAAAATAGATGTAACAATTACCTAACTTAGCAAGGATAAAAGCTGATAGTAACTTACAAACACTTTGAAGTTAAGGAGGGTATCTTTCTGCTTAGCAATCAGCCCTTAAATGTTATATTTTATATATTTCACATCTAGCTATTGAATTTAATAAATATTGAAGTCTGTTGTATTTATATCAATGCAATGCATTTGACCCCAACTGAGTTACAGCTGATTTATGTGAACATAACTGAAAGGAGGGTCAGCTCCAAGGAAGGAAAAGGATTGTGAACTGTCTTCTCTTTCAAATGTTCTAGAAGATAAATAACCATAGTGCTTATGTACATAGAAATAAAAGTAAATTTTATATATCTTTATATAGTACTTTATTATACTGTGCGTGTATGTGTATATATACATATATACGAGTGTGTGTATGTGAATATATATATTCAAGGCCAAGCTGGGTGGGGTTTTGAACATCCTGATCTAGTGGAAGGTGTCCCAGCCCATGACAGGTGGGTTGGAGCTAGATGAACTTTAAGGTCCCTTCCAACCCAAACCATTCAATAATTCTATATCTGTAGTTTAACAGCATTCAACTGCAAAGTACATGGTGCAGAATAACCAGCCAAGCAGTAACTCCTCAGGAGAGAGCAGTAGGCAACAATACTGACTGTGGAAAGATAAACATCATGTTTCACAGCAATACTGCAAGGTAAATTCTGAAAATAACCCTCCAGCAAGGCCTTCAGTGGAGCGGCATGCTTGTCTTAGGGCATCGCATCTCACTGATGCAGCTTCTCAATGGTAGTATCCAGGTTAGGGAGAGAGAAAGGCCTGAGATCTTCCCAGTGGCTGAGGTTGGGAGAAATTACCCCATTATCTGTTAAAGACCAAGGGGCAACCTGGTACCATGCTAATCCTTAGAAGTTCCACAAAAGACAAAAAATATAAAAGAAGGTGACAGAGGGCACAGTGGCCACTGCTGTCTGTGCCACCTGAAGAGGACACTTAGCAGCTTTCTTCAGGCACAAAATGCATGTTTTCCAGTCCTGAGTGCTCTGCAAGGGTTTGGTTAGGAGGCTGTGAAACCTACGTCAGAGGGTGAGTTTAGGATGTGGGTAGAAAGGGTGAACAAGTAGTTCTGGTGTGAACAGCTGCTTCTTGGGCAGGGGCTTAGATGAGGTAACCCCTTGGCCTCCTCACAGACTCAGATGGTGTAACTTGTCCCGGTGTCTTTCCACCAGGTGAGATGGGCGATGTCCTAGAGTCTTGACTTTGGCAAAGTTTCTGACAACGTCAGTGCCATTTCCTTCTGGTAATGAGTAAATAGATACTGAGAAGGCACTTCAGTTTCTGCTTGTCTGCATCTGTATGGAGACACACCCATACAAAGCATGCTTTTCATCTTTTCTGTAAGGCATTTTATTGCCACCAATAGTGGCCTTAATCATTATGATAGTAACTGTTTCGTGGATATAACTAGCAAGTCTGGAGGCATTCATATTTTTCTAAATATGGGAATTTGGAAGTACCTGGGCAGAGTCAGCATTTTACTCTGCCATTATATTTATTCATGAAGTTTTTAATCAGAAATTCAGACTGATTAGCACTGCATAGGTGGAGAAAAGGAAATAGTGTTCTGAAGAAATCACCATCAATGTGTAATGATTTTCCCATCTATATGTATTTGCTGTATAGTTAATTTTTGACGTGGATCTGCAGAGACACTGCTCCCTCTTTGGCTCCCTCATGCCTCTACTGTGCTGTCTCTGTGCCTTTTAACTGTGCCTAATCCTCTTCACTCACAAGAACTGTTCTAGTTTAAATGTGTCCTATAAAAAGATAATAATAAGAAGAAAAAAGAAAAGGATTTTCTATTACTGTATATTTCCATATGGTTTTGGATCCTTTTGCTTTTTTTTGGATACTGATCTCATGGCAGTACCTGTTCTCTGACTTGCACATGTACTATATTTTCATAATAAGCATAGCTGAATGTCAAGAGCATATAAATCATTGTGTATTCTCTGCAAAGTTATTTCAATGAATTGTGAGAATTAAAGTAGAGAAAATAACAAAAAAAAACCCCAGCTTTCTCATATTTTTAAAAAAGTGAAATTTTTTACTGATCTGTAGTATTATAGTTCCTCTTCTATAACTTGCATTAGACCCGAATTTAAATTTATACCAGCATTATTTCAATCCAGATCTGATCTTCGCTCTTTAAATAAACAGAAGCTATACCATAAGCATGCAGTAAAAATCCTGTTGTTAAGGGCAATGAATGTTTCTGTCATTGAGCCTCAAAGAGACTGTTCATAGATCAGGTAGCAATTGTGTATTGCATCTTTGGTTGCAAACTCATTAAAATTGGCTTTTAAAAGGTGACCTAATGTTTGAAATACTACAGTCTTCTTCCCAGTCATCTTATTTGTAATAGTGTCTCATGTGTTGTGTCTCCTAGCTCTACATACAAACTACCACACTTACAATATCCATGAACTTAAGTGCTTCAGTGGCCCTGGGAATGCTTTACATGCCGAAGGTGTACATCATCATCTTCCATCCTGAGCTAAACGTCCAGAAACGGAAGCGCAGCTTCAAGGCTGTGGTCACAGCAGCAACCATGTCATCACGGCTCTCACACAAACCCAGCGACAGGCCCAACGGCGAAGCCAAGACGGAGCTATGTGAGAACGTAGACCCAAACAGTAAGTACTGGTGATCTTCTGTTTGCTGGCTGGCTGGGGGATTTGGAGGCATGGACCGAAACATAAGGTTTAGGGGTTTTGTGTTATTTGTTTTTTTCAGAGATTTTTGATCTCACACACATTTTTTTGCCTTCTTTAATTCACTTTTTTGAGTTGTGTCAGTTGGCAGCAACTCCTCATGAAATTTTTGGTAGCTGTGAGTTAATCCTCCTCCTTTCTCTCCTCTTGAGGGAGAGATCAGCAGCATCCTTGAGTACGTGACCCTTAGGCTTGCATCAAAACCAAACCTTCCTAACCCTGCCAGTACACTTTGCAGGATGGATGGAGGGACAAGTACCAAACTCATTGATAACTCTGCTAACCTGAGTTATAATTTTCTTTCTTGCAAAATTCCTTTGCAAAAATCTCACAGTCCTTGAAGATTCCTATTTAAGGATTTCATCTGGTCCTAATGCAAATCTTGCCACTGATTTAAAAGGGAACTGGATCGAAAAGACCCTTCCAGTTTCCTTAATGTGCATAGCATGGTATATTGCAGCACAAAATTACATACTGAGGCCATCAAATTTTATTTGCATTTGAATCTGGAAGCAGTTGAGGAAGGAGACAGCTGCACAACTTTGTAGCATATTGGAAAGGTTTAGGCATGTCTGCAGTTTTTATGAAAAACCAATCTGAATGTGGAGAAATGCCCTTTCCTTGCCCGTGATCCATTCATCCATTTGCTGCTGAAATCCCTGCCACTTCTTGTCTATTAACTGCTGCCTGAATACCTGCCTCAAAGCAGAAACTCTGCTGTCAAAGCAAAGTGGAAACAGCCAGCAAATTATTGACACAGCACTTTTCCTCCTTTTGTTCACCCCTTGACTGTTTTTCTCTGATGTCTTATCGTGCAGATATACAAAATACATCCTACGTAGAAAAACAAAATTTGTCTTTGCAAGCTGAACTATCTGAACTATGATTTTGACATACAACAGTAAGGAAATGCTATGCATAGCTTAAGGGCCATATTGTGCCTCCTCCAGTCCTACCAAACAGAGCCCACACTGCAAGAAGGGGTATTATCCAGCAAAAGTGTGAGCTGCAAAGTCCTCTGCCAAGCCAAGTTTCTGATAGTGATATAGGCCATGGTGAAGGAACCTGTTCCTTTACCTTTGGGCTCTAAGTCCACCCCTCGCTATGGTGCTGTCACTACTGAGTCCTGATGGTCGTTGACTGACCATTCCGTGCACAGAGTCCAGCCTCCTCTGGGTACTTGGGAAAATGGCTGAGGCAGCTGGGTTGGGAAAGGCGTCTGGGAATGAGGGAGAGAGAGGAGGAGGAGAGAAGGGGATTTTGAGAGACAGATGGGAAGGACAGGTGAGTTGCTGAACTGCATTTCACTAATTGCTGCTCTGGTCAAATGAGTTGGGGTTAGTTCCTCCTTCAGAAAAACCAGAATCTAAAAATTTCCACTCAAAGGCTTGATCAACAACAAATCTGTAAGAGTTCTGAAGATGCCATTTTCAGTGTAGAAGCAGTTGTAGACTTCTGAAGGAGCCACAGCTTGGGGGTTTCCCTTCTGCTTTCATTCTCCTGTGCTGCATCTCACTGCGGTTTTCACTTCTGAGAACATTTCCCCCTGCCAAAGAACAGTCAGATTATTCCCTGGGAAGGAGATGTATTTATTACAGAGAAATATTGTTTCCTTAAACCTCCATGTTTCTGGTGAAATACAACATTTTTTCCTCTAGGACTATATACTAGGCTATGTTTTTAAGAGGGAGGAGAAGTAGTGAGGGACAGAATCTCACTGCTTGCTGAGATGTACTACATTTGGCCTTAAGCATCCATCCTTCAGTCCCAGTTTTGTTAACACTGAGTTAAAGCTGGGGCAAAATCCACTGGGAACAAAAACCTCAGAACTTCAAAATTGGTGTGCATGAGGGGAGAATGCTTTCTGTGACCCCATTTGCTTACATGTAGGATTCTAAAGTACATAAATTTATTTATCTTTTTGTTCAACCCAGCCAGCAAGGAAATGTGCACTAGTATTAATTTATATTAATTGTCTTTCTCTGAGTACTGGGCTTTTAAATATTTTATGGTTTGGGAAATAAATTTCCTTTTAAATATTTTAATCATTTATACATATAGTACCATCTGTTTATATTATCAGATGCACCTACTATGACTATTTCATACCCTGCATATGTGTGTTAATAAAAATGATTAGAAAATCAAATGAAATAAACTACTGCTGTACTTAAAGTATTCTGGTATGTTTAGACGCAGTGTAGGCTACTACTGCATTTAATGGAGTTTTCCTATAGCGTTCAATAGGCTGTCAATCAGCCCCTAACATTCAGCATACAGCATGTATGTCTATACAAGTGATTAATTCAATATCTGAATTAAGGAGTGGGTTTTTTTAACTCTTAATATTTTGCTTAAAAAAAACAGTTCCATTTTTAGGTGGAAAAATTGAAAACCATATCAGTGAGCTCAATAAAGGCAATGTTACGTAATCAAAATCCCCGAACTTCATTTTCAGTGAAATTTGGAATGTGATGTTTGTAAATAAATCAAGTTTTGATATTTTCATAGCAATTAAACTTAAAAAAACTCTATTTTATACAGCAGATGGAAAAATTTTCAGAATTGCACCAATTGGAAAATAAGAAATGTGAATAAAAAATTGCCCAAGATGCTTCCATCAGTGCTAGGAGCATTTTAAAAAATGTCAAACAGCTTTCAAAACAAAACAAAAGAACATGTTTTCAGTATCTCTTCTATTAAAATTGGTTTCGATCTACTAACAATGGCTACCCATTACCTATGGATGCAGAAAGGAGCCAGCGACTGTTGCAGTAACCTCCCTGCTGTGACCTGGGGAACACGGGGTTGGGAAGTTTTGGTTGTTCACTCTGTGCAGGCTCCCCTGGAACCCGCTATATCAGGCTGAAAGTAAATTAATTGCTGGATATTAAAGGATGAGTCTGAGACTCATCGGCACTGTGCAAATCTAACTTAGGTACCAATCTGGCTTAGCCGCCAAGTGTTTTTTCATAAGTGGAAAAGTACAGTTGGGTTTTCCAGTTTGATTTTCTACTGTGTCTCCTGGTGATGCTGCTCTTCATGGCTTTCTTGGGTACTGGAGGCTGGAGTTGCCATTTCTATTGAAAATACGCAAATGTTTCGTATCCCTTATGATATTAACACTGAGCCACCGGCATGGGATTCATGTACCTCCAAGCATTGGGGAATTTGGTGACAAAGCCCAAATTTCTGGCCTGTCCTACTTATATGCCAGAGTCAAAACTAAATGCAAAATGTGGATGGTTTTACAAAAAAAACAGCCTTGCAAAAAGTCTCCATGATTTAGTAGACCTTTAGAAGAATGCCTAATGAATTGAAGATGTGCACCAAAAAGTGGAAGGTCTATAAATTACCTGAGTGGCTCCCTGAGAGCAGGTGGCCCTCAGCAACAGTGCTGAGCATCGTCTGGCAATGCTGTGCACAGCAATCAGGTGATCTGCAGGAATTTTTGCTCAGAAAAAATGAGCAGAGCACTCAGGAGGGCTGGGATCAAGCACTGGGGATTTAGAGTGAGTATAAAAGTAGAAACTGCAGTAACGTGGGAGGAAAATCACTTGAAATGCAGTGACCTTATATCCCACCCTCACGAAGAATGAGGACTTGCTGTGTTGCAGCTTTTTGTTAGGATGTATGGGAAGCAAGAAATATCAGAAGCTGAGCTGCCCAGCCATGGCCTGAGAGGGGTTTCATGCTGAATAGGATATATTAAGGTCAAATTTTTCAATCTACAACTGTGTGGCTTATGAAAACTCTCTTAATCATTCCAGTTTGCCATCTGGCATGTGCATGCTTTTGCTCGTTCAACAGCTTTTTCCTGCTGATATATGTTTGCAGCAGATTCAGATGAGCAGAATTCAGTGCACAGCAGCTTCCATCCATGTAACAAGTTCATTCTGCTCTCATGTGCTTTTGGTTGTTTTTCGCACTATATGAGAAGATACTTCTCACCAAGTCTGAAGTTAAACAGATAGCAAGTGCTTCTGCTCAGTTGTCTGCTTTTGTTTCTGCTGCAAGAGCAGAGTGTCAGACTATGACAAAAACATTTGAATGTCCAACCTATACTTCACTTATATTGAGATTTACACGCAGTTACTCCTTTTTCCTACCAACTTGTTTTATTTTGTAGCTTTGCCAAACAGAGTGACAGGGAAATCTCTATCTTGGTTGTTTGGGAATGAGAAGGTTGTGTTTCTTTCAGGCTGGACAATCAGACCTTACAGGAGAGTGTTTGCTTTCACGCATTTCCCTCTGGAAGCAGCCATGAGAAGGAAGCTAACCTGCTCAGTACTTCCTGGGACCTGCTTTTCTGGGACTAGCCTTTCTGGGAAGATGCTTTCTTGCAGAAATAGGGTAGAGTCTTTCAGGACTTGGCAGTGCTGGTCTTCCAGTGTCCCCATTTCCAATGTCATGGGGAATATCTCACTATCTATGAGAATGGCTCCGAGATCAAGATGAGTCATGTGGAGTTGCCTAGTAGTAGATAGTAGAGAGTAGGAGGCATGCAGCATCTCTGGCAAAGACGGAGTGCATCATAATGACAAATAACTCTTGGAAAGATGGAACAGCTCATAGGAGGAGACCCCTTTCCCCGGGCAGTTTAACTGAGATTTGTTGAGAAGTGGCAAAGGAAAAGTGTGACCACGGGCTAGCCAGAAAACTTTAAGGTCTAAAAATTTAGAATTTTCAGTCTAATTTTCAGTATTGTTATAATTTTGTGGACTTTCAAGTTAGCAGGTTCTTGGAGAGCTCAGTAAACTGTACAGACATAGTCCAGGCAATATTTTTCTCTTTCTCCTTTATTTAGTATTAAGTAGAACTTACTTGCCATTGATTCAGTTCTCAATAGTGAAGTGCAATCATTGTCCCTTTTGCCCACACAGACCAGGCACCATTTACATGTTTCCATTTTAAAATGGTGCTTTCCTGTGTGCTGTCAGGTCCTGTCTATCACAACGGCAGTGACAGCAGTATGTGCCCATCCTTGCCTTTCTCCTTGTTTTGAGAATGGACATTGTCTTTGTTGGTTCCCATCAGTGAACTGTGGATAGTGTATGTGGAACACAAGCACCTCCTGACTAGGACAGACCTGCAGAGCCCACTGTGCAAATGCTCCTGTGCTGTGTCCTTGTGTGTTTGTGTATTCATTCCTGTTCATCCTTAACATCACTGACATGATGTTGCCTATTCCATCTTTCTCAGAAAAAAAGCTAAAATGGTTGTTGAGGATGCTGAGGAACCTGAGACTGACTGCATAGGGGAGGAAGGAGTGGGAAGTCTTAATCTAAAGCCAAAATGTTCCAAACTTGATTGAGGGGAGAGGAAGAAAAAAACCCCAAACCAACCAAACAAAACTCAACCAGACCCGCTTTTTCCTGAATAGCTGTTCCCATGTTCAGAGGTACCTGAACTTCTGTGAACTGGTTCATTTATTTCTAACCCATGGTTAATGTCATATAGTGGCGCCTCTCAGCTTTCCACTATCACTGTTCTAATCTGGGCCCTTTACTTGGATTAATGTCATGGCCTTCGTGACAGGGCAAAATTTAAAGAGTTTATTATCAACAGACATATTATACATACCAATGTATTTACTTTTCCTGTAGACTGCATACCACCAGTAAGAAAGAGTGTTCAAAAATCTGTTACTTGGTACACTCTTCCACCTACTGTATAGCTTTTGCCTGCTTTCCAAAAAGGTAAGGAAAAATCTAGCTTCTTATTTCTTTATTCTCAAATTCTTATTATGATTATTATGATATATATAAATACATGCGGAATGTGCATTACTGCAGCTATGTCAAAACAAGTATCCAACTTAAAAATTGTTCACAGATCCACTACTGAAAGCTCCCTCCCATGTGGGGAGGGTTCCCTTCCATCCCTCCCTTTACTTTGAAAAGGGGAGACCCAGGACTTGGGCAATTTTAATCTCTGAGCTGTGTCCCAGCAAAACAAGAGACTGGTGGTCTTCTGCTTCTCATCACTGGAGGTGGATCCCAGTAAAGCCTCTGAAGATGTAGGTATTTGATAGCAATAAAAAAAAAAAGGAACAAATGAACAAACCAATGATCAGAAGTTAATTATGGCAATGAGATCTAACAACTAACAAAATGTTTTCTTAGTCATTTCCAGCAGCTTTACCAGCAGGGTTGCCTGGCAGCATAAAAATAACATGTGAGCAATCTTCTTTATGCTAAAATTATAAATGGCTCAAAAAGAGTTTGCAAAATATTCTTTTCCACCATGGGCTATCCCAATGACCACTCCTGTGTAACCACGAGTGAACAATTTTTGAGGGCTGGCTTTTTCTGAGTGTTGTGACTGCCTCTGTGGTGATCTTGTGAGCTAATTCCATATCTGTGACTTCATCAGCCAGGAGTTATTGCTTTTCTAATGAAATCAGAGGAATGAGAAAGCATTTCATGTTGCAGAAAACTACCAAACAACCATTAAATATTTCTGCAATTCCATGTGTGCTCAGATGGCTTTGCCCACTCTTTAGGGTCTTTGCCCAGGTGGGAAGGGGGCTGGCCTCAGTTTCTGTGGTTCTGTGCAGTTAGAGCTAGAAGAAATTGCTGTATACAGCCTTTCAGAATGCTTAGCTGATCCCTAATAAGTGAGAACATGTATCAGCAAAGGCAGGAATATTGCTTGAATTGAGTCGCTGAGTCATAGAAAAAGAAAATGCTAATATCTTTAGCTGGTGTAAATTGCCACAGCTCCAGTTGCAACTCAACTTGTGAAGTTCTTGTGAAATGTTCAAATTGCTTTTTATTGTATTTGAGTCGTGCTCACTATTCTAACTTAGCTCCAGCAGAAAGCCTGATTTAAGGCATGAAGGTCTTTAGGAATACCAGGATGACCCACATAACTGGAGAGCCACAGTCAGAAAGGTTGATGGTGGGGAAATATAACAAAGTAGGAGAAGTAGGGGAGGGTAGAAACAGCCACTCAACGTATAATTGCAAATCAAATGTGAAAGAGTAAAGGACGACTATGTGAAGATGAAATTGACAGAGATGATAATTTTCTTTCAAGAAGGAGAGAAAGAGAAAAGACACCCTAAATCTCAGAGAAATCATTTATATATATATACATATAAAATAAAAAGAAGGTCAAAATTAAAAGAATTAGGAGCTGACAGAGATTTCTGAAGATTACTTTTTTCCATGCAATGTTATTGCACAGTGTCAGGAAATGCTATCTGCAAAGGTACACAAATAATTTTGTCATCCAGGTCCTGTAAAAAGTGATTGGCCGTTCAGATTCTTTAAGCAGATTATAAAATTTGAGCCACACAAAGCTATGACAAATGCTACAGTCGAGGATGGTTTGGGCTTGTGATGGTCTTGCTTATGCCAGTGCTCTTCTGCATCAGGTTTTGTTTTCCATTTCTCACCCATGAGTGTTTCTGTTCCAGCTGGGCTGATTGTTGTAGCTCTGGTTGCTATGTTTTGATTTGTTCTTCCAGGAATACAAAACAAAAACCAGCAAGAAACAATACACTGCATAAAAAGCAAAGCATTGATATCAGGAAAACATCAACTTAGTTGTAAATTGACAGTTGTTTTGCTAGTAATATATTTGTGTGTAGGTATGAACACTGTGCTTAAACTGTTACTTGACTATATCAATTTCTGCTATGTAATGCAGGGAGAGATGCATTTATAATGCTTTTAAATTGTTTCCTGTGAGTGAAAATAGGACTTCTTTATTGTTGGAACTGTTGAAAATACAAGGCTTGAAAAACTCTACATTGTATCTGGGTCAGGGAAAGAAGTTGTCCATCTTCTGGACAGGGCCGAGAAACATCAAATGCTTTTGTAGAGCTGTAGAGTCACATTTGGTATCATAGAATTACTTGCAGCACTTTTCTTCCAGTCCATTGCCAAGCAATATGTCTACAGGTCAGGAGGAGACAGCCCAGTAAATAAAATTGTTGTGATATCTGAAATACCTGGATCCATCCCGTGGGCTTTTGGAATCTCCCAGTGTATGTCTGGCAAGTGGTGCCATGCCCCCTTCCCCCTGGATAGTGATTGTAAGATGCTCATACATTGCAGAAGGGATCATGTAAGTCCCAGAAAGACAGCTCCTCCCTTCCGCTGCCTTCCAAACTTCATGAGCAGGACTATAATGTTTTGAGGGCAGCAGTCTGACGTGTCACGCCAAGGTCAATAAATTCTTCTTCTAAGGTGGTGCAAAGACTGTGCCTTTCTTCGGCGTGTCCCTTCAGCACCCTGGACTTACTGAGCACTTTGCCATGTATATAAAACACACTGTTTAACAGGGATTCACTTCAATATAAGAAGGACGAAGCAAACCATGGTATGGGTTACTGGTTTGCTCTGGGATGGACCTGAGTGATGCTCATGATCTTGCTGTACTCTGAAGTCTGTCGTAACACAGTCAAGGAGAGACTAAGTGGAGAATATCCCCCTGCATTTTTGGTTGGATTATCATTACTGGGCATTGTTATTTTGGTTGCTTTTTGCAACTAGATGGTACTGTCAGTTCTTCAGCGCATAAAGCTGTTTTAGCAGGGATAATGGCAAAACACTGCAACTCATCAGCAACCTTTTATTGTTTTTCTGTCTTTTCTGCTGAACTTCAACTCGATCTGGGCCAGATGCTGAGCATGTTCTAAACCACAGTGATCCCATTGCTTTGAAAAAGAAATGTCAATTCATATTAGCTGTAGCTCTGCCCTCACATTTTCAAACAGCAGATAACCTTTCCACCTCAGCTACGTGCCGCAGTGCTCAGCTGCCAAGGGTTAAGAACACAAAGAGGAGCAGCTACCTGCTCAGCAGAAATGTTTTCTGAACTTTGTACTGCAGCTGGCAGATGCTTGAACTCTGCGTTCCTCTTGAATTCACGTTGGGTATACCCAAAGCTGGTCCTCTGCACTTCTTTGGGCAATGAGTAGATCTCCGGGACTAACTGAATTAACTTGAAAATGCCAATCGCTGTACAATAGCAGTTGTATTAGGAGTGAAGGTAGCTTGGCCACAATCCAAGGTGGGGGCTCTCCTCCCAGGGCTTGGACACAGTACGCTGCTTCCAAAAAGTTTTCAGTTGTTTTACAAGTCACTTTTTGCTTGATCAGTATGCAGAAGAAGTTCCACAGTGATTGCAAAGTGTTGAAGTCATTCATAAGGCACGTGTAGCACCATGTTGTGTGAAGTCATTAAGTTTCTTGGTCCTATCTCTTATAAGATATATGTGCAATTACTTAGATTATGCTATAATGAAGCTGTTGTGATGTGGTCATGACATGGTTTTAAACTGATCTTGGGCTTCTGTTGAAAGAGGTAAATAGTTCAAATTACCTTCTAGTGCCAAAGATTTTCTGTGCCTGTTCTCCTTGCCCTCAGTCTACACAAGACAGCTTATGAGAGCGATGGCATCAGTGTGCATCCACCGCAGTGGCGCCTGCTGTGCCATGGCATGTAGAACTTCATCTGCAGAATAGATTTCCAGTCATAGTGGGGGCACTCCAGCACAAAATGGATGAACAAGTTCACTTCCCTTTTTAGCAAGTTTTTCAGTTAAAATTGGTTTTCTGTCACCCTCCTGCTGGAAGGCTCAGTTCTTGAAGAGCAGACTTCCCCCGTTGTCCTCTAGGTTAGAAAACATGAGTGCTCTGAACTACCAAAATGTGATTTCAGTTCGGGAATTGGCTGGTCTGTCCATCTGCAGGAGCTCAGTTTTGCACTTTGTTTTCAGCTACTTTTTACTGCAGAACCTGAGTATTTTCCCTTTTCTCTTACACTTAATGTGCTCTGGACATGGCACAAAGGACCATGCCCTGCCCATGGCAGGGGGTTGCCTAGATGACCTTTAAAGATCCCTTCCACCCCAAACTGCTCTATGACTGTGTGCCTAGGCAGTATATGTGCATTCAAGGGAACATCTATTTTATTGCAGTGCAGTTTCTGCAGCATTGTAGCTGGTGTCTTCCCCTGCACCATACACTGTGTCTTGTCTCCTGCCAGTCCCACACGTTGCTGCCTGTGGTTCCCCACCCTGTGGTCTGAAGAGGAGGACCAGGGCATGACTTGCTGTGCTTATGGTAGGAGACCTGCAGAAATGCTGCTCAAAACAGGTTGGGGAGCACGTATTAATGCTTCAGAAAAAATGTGTTTGTAGTAGACTGTGTTGTAATTGCTCCCCCTCAGGAGCATTAACTCATTTTTATGTAACCTTGCATAACATAGTTTGATAAAGCAGATAAAACACGATTTTCTGTTGTGCTACACTATAAGCCATAGGTGCATTTTTTATTTTCCATTTTCTACAGTTCAAGGCGGGGAGAGGGTTAATCCCTTCTCTTATCTGATTTCAGTCCTTTGTCACCACACAGTCTTTCTCCTGAGTGGTCACTCCCTGTTAGGGTCACATCTCTAATGTGCAGACACTGACAGAAAGATGCACACAGGTTCCTTCTATGTGCCGTTAGGCTCCTTGCACTTCAGTACATTTGCAATTTTCAGCTGGAAACCGGCATGTAAGTATTTATTCTAGAAATTACTTATTCATTAGCATGTTTTCCATGCCATAGCCCAGCTACATTTGATGAGATTGAACAGTTGAGCAACCTTTAATTTTGTGCACACCAAGGGGTATCTGTAATGAGGCCTGTTTTCCATGGATACAATTTTGCTGGTTTGATGTTGTCTTATTTACTTTTTAAAAGATTTATGCAGATACAGCCTCTAAAGAGTTGAAGATGTGCAGACCAATATGCTGGAAAGAAAATAGTTTGATATGCTATGAAGAGTATGCTATGACGAGTGAAAATTGAATGTGCTATTTGATGTTGTTGACACATTCATTGTTTTTTGTGCTTTCCCATTCCCATGCTGTCCTCAGACCCCTTTCTGACCACCAGAGCAGAGCAGAACCCTCCCCGCAGGGCAGCAGAGCAGCACCCCATCCCTGCACCTATCAGCATGGGTCCATGGCAGCCACTTTCTCCAGGTTTCTCCTCTAAGAAAGGGAGTATCATAGAATCATAGCATGGTCTGGTTGGAAGGGACCTTAAAGCTCATCCAGTTCCAGCCCCCTGCCATGGGCAGGGCACATCCTACTAGACCAGATTACTTTAAGTCCTGTCCAACCTGGCCTTGAACACTGCCAGAGATGAGGCAGCCACAGCTTCTCTGGGCAACCTGTGCAAGTGCCTCACCACCCTCACAGTAGAGAATTTCTTCCTTTTATCTAATCTAAACCTATCCTCCTTCAGTTATTTTCAATCTATCCTCTTTCAGGGATGGACTTTTGTTCTGAGAATGTAATTCTTCCTCCCCCTTCCATTTGCATTCGCATATTCAATTTACATCTTAATGTTTGCCAGTTTCTCAAGGTCTCAATATCCATTTGAATCAATGTTTTCTTTCAGGTTTAAGTACCGGTGACAACATCCTGTTGCCCGGCAGTCAAACTTGTGCCAGAAATTATTCTCTCCCTAACCATCTTGAGTGATACAGGGAGGGTTGCGTTTATCTTTCTTGGCAATGCAGGGTTAGACTCTTCGTGACATTTCAAACTGTAAAGGGTATCCGTCATGATGGATCTATATTTTTTAAGCCATAACAACACTTTGTATGGCCGAAAGCAGTATGTGTTGTTTGAAAGTTTCATTTAAAACCTCTCAGAAATAAGTCTTTTGCAACTGATGCTTGAATGAGATCTAAAGTTAGGTTGAAGCCAAGTCTTTCTTCTTTTGACTTTGTTAAGCATAGCCGGACTCCAGCTACTTAGGAGAATTTATTAATATAAATAAATATTAAAATATTTATTTTAATATTGTTATATGGCCAGGAAATTTTGTTGGGAAAACTCTTAATTGTGCCAGACATTGCCATGGGACCCTGGGGAGTTTGCAGCCTCTGGGTGCAGCATGGTTACTTCTGGATCCTCTGACAGGTCCCCTCCTGTCTGAACGTTTGAGGATTGGGTTATTTTCCTTTTTACATCTCAAAGTACCTACTTCTGATGATGCACTTTAATAAGTTCACATAATTGCGTGCTCCCATATTAATTATTTTGCAGACTGTCTCACACCTTCCCTGACTTACATGATACAAGGCTTGTAAATATGCAGGAAAGTGTTAGACCGACTGTTTCCTTTTTCAAAAGCTGAAATTCTTTATTCTCTTAAATGACCACCTTATAGTTTGATGCTTGAACAGTGTTAGTTAAAAGACATTATTAATGACTAAAGTGCTTTGACTATTAAAAGCTAGGTAGTTAGATATATGTCTTTGAGACACTAATTAGTATTAATCAGTATATTAGTATTCCTCTTTGTTTTATTGTTTCTCTTTGTCTTTTTAGGTGATCTTTTTTCCTATGAAACTTGGAAGAGAAGTGAGCATATATTGTTGTACCTCATGGTCCAGTCCCTCTCCAGCTTTTTTGCTAATAAACTCTTAGGAGCGCTGAGTTCTCCCTTTGACTAATTTATCAGTCCTTACATCCTCTCAGGGAGAATTTCTCAAATTCATGAATTGTAATATCAGGGAAAAGACGCGGACTTTTGGCTCTCTTGTCTTCCATATATTTATAATGACTCTCTTTCTGCTGAGCAGGGTAAATGTCACGTTGACAGGAGTCACTTGATGCTATTCTCACATGGTAGCTTGCTGTAGTCTCTTATGCGCGCTCACATCCTCATCTGCATTAGTGAAGTGACTCAGATAAAGAGTTGTAGGATTATGAAATCAGACTTGACATTCTCAGCTTAATTTCACTGATATCACTGGCATCACCAGACTAGGACATTGCAATATTTGGAGTTCCGTTTCTTTTCTCCCCTGCACAAGCAGTAGGAAGCACTGCAGTTGCATCTTGCAGCTTTCAGGATGTGTAATCTTTTAATTGTTACTGATACTACAATTCTAACAACAGTGTCCCCAAGAGCAGCCATGACTCATAACCACTGGTGCAAAACTTGACTCAATATAATCAGGAATCCTCCAAAGCCAAGAAATGGCTCAGATGCACAATGTTGTCTGGCCACTGAGGATAGAAGTGTGGATAGTTTGACTGGAAGTAACTAGAAAAGAGACTTTAGGAGAGAAAAAACAACAGCCTTTAAAAGCAAAGATTGAAGGAGTCGTATAGAATCATAGAATAGTCAGGGTTGGAAAGGAACCTAAGATCATTTAGTTCCAACCCCCTGCCATGGGCAGGGACAAAGTATATGCTATACTTTGTACTGTGTTTTGGCCTCTGAGGGAGTACGGAAGATGGATGAGGTTTTACAATTTAGAATCATAGAATCATAGAATAGGGTTGGAAAGGACCTTAAGATCATCTAGTTCCAACCCCCCTGCCATGGGCAGGGACACCTCACACTAAACCATGTCATCCAAGGCTCTGTCCAACCTGGCCTTGAACACCGCCAGCAATGGAGCATTCACAACTTCCCTGAGCAACCCATTCCAGTGCCTCACCACCCTTACAGTAAATAATTTCTTCCTCATATCCAGTCTAAATTCTTTGCAGATTTTCTTGGTCTTGTTTGCAATTGGTGATTTTTGACTGCTACAGAATTGTTTTGCATCCATTTTAGTTTGCCTGTGGTTATTATGATCAGCTAATTGAATTTATTAAACTAGTATTTTTATTAACAGTTAGACAAGCCGCCATTGCCAGCTGGTGCTGCAGGTCTATTTCCAAGCAGCACACTGCTATAAGGCTAAGCACTGCCCATCTTGCTGCACCGCCCCCATGGAAAAGCCCTAGTGTGGTTAAATATAGATAGGACAGAAGAGAAAGGCCTTCAGTGCATTCTTGAGATGCGATATTCTGGAAAGGAAAATATTTTGAATGCACTGTGAAGTGCCATGCTTGTGCTTAAATTTGATGCTCAGTAGCCATTCGCTGGTGTAATACAATTCCCTTCAGCACAGTGGTAGTGATGAGGGATGTCCTTGTTTGCACACATCATCCTTCCCAGCAGCAGCCAGTAGCACACACCTGAGATATGCATTTTATTTTCCTGTTCATCAAAGCAAGGTATATACTCCTTTAAAAAATTCTGTGCTGAATTAAAACATCTATGAAGTTCTGCTTCAGTCCCCATGCAATGGTTTTGCAGCCATCAGCATCATCACAGCTGTCACATACTGCAGGGAGACATCTAACATCTGCTTTAGAGTGAGTAGCTTACATTTGTGATGAAGTCTATGTAGATTATAAAGTTAGGTGTGAAGCCTGTATTAAATGAGTGACTTAATTTTTTTCCTCCCTCAGGTATAAAGGAGATCTATTCATAGCTCTCTCTGAAGTAACAGGATTGAACATACATGGCAGTGAAGTTCTGTCAACAAAAAGATCACACCAGCAGATCTGATGGGAAAACACTCCCTTTCTCTTTTTCCCTCCAGAAAGAGGGTCCATGGCTTGCTGAGAGCAAGTGGAGCACCTTCCTCTTGGATTTGGCTGTTGGGATTTCAGTTCTGTGTCAGACCTGGCAGCTTTGCTGCTGTGGTTTTTTCTCAGAACAAATGATCTTTTATTTTTTTCTTCTTTTTTTTTTCTTTGTGTATTTTTTCTGAGATTAATGAAATTTGAAATCACTGGAGTTCAGTCTTTAATGGAACAGCTCCAGGCAAGCAGGTACAAAGTATTTTCAGCAGCAGGTAGAACCACTGACAATGAGTTGGCTGAAAGAGCGTTTCTTCACAGACCTACTGAAGATTTGGTAAGCCAGTTCAGAAGGCTAATAGTAGTAATAATGGAGTAAAGAGACCAGGAAAGCTGAAAATGGGCAATATTACAGGTAAATGAAGTTCTCAAAGACATGAATCCATGCACTGTGTACATTACAATCATGAAGAAAACTGTTCAAAGATTGTATAGATAAGAATAGGAAAAAACCTTGGTGGTAGAAAATCACTGAGTTGGAGTTTGCTACAGTCAAGAGGATTATAAAAGAAATGATGGCTGTCACACAACCAAGCACAGCCCAGCAGCTGCCCGTTGATGATAGGCACATTTACCTGATACCTGTCATGTTGCTGGTCAAGGTGTTTTTGCATCTGCAGTACACAGGCGCAGGTCTCTTAATGTTACACAGCCTGTTCGTGTGTGCAGTTGTGTATCTTTGGTGATTTTACCCAAGCCTTGATATATTTTGTCACCTTGTGGAAAAAAAAACCCATAGGAAATTTCAGTGTGGCACTCAGAAATGACAGTTCTGATGAACTGGAGAAGCATGTGAGTAAAATGAGTGTGAGGCACAGCTGAGCATTCATTTATCACTGACATAAAATAATACCATAAAACGAGAGATATTATTTTATGTTGACACAGGCAGCAAGCAGAATGTATTTGTGCAGCAGGGGCCTGGGTTGATTTGGTTTTTTGGGGACAGCAAGCAGCAGCAAATAAAGGGCACATAAGAAATAGGTCTTTTTCAGTGGCTTTTTTCTTATTGCAAATGGGCACCCCTTTCACACCCAGCATCTGGAAAACATCATAGAGGGTGTGGGGTGTCCTTATTGGCTTCAGGAAAGGAAATGTGGACGCCTCTTTCAGTGACATATGGCAATACATTAATGAGGAGAGCACCCTTTTCTTCATTAAAATAGGTATTTTGACTCTGGGATGAGATTGTTGGTTTTGAACTGTGACAGCAAGGAAAAAGGAATGTTCTTATTTTCTAGCCATGATGTGAAAAGAAGGGAATTAGGTTAATGACTAAATACATGTAAATGCCCATGAAACAATGGACACATGTAATAGGAAAGAAAGGCATTCCAGTCCCAGGACCTATGCTTGGCTAAGTTACTCCTCTGTAACTCAGAGCATTGAGTCTTACCTCAAAGAAGAGTCTGGCACTGCCTCCAGTGAGATGCCTGCTCTTGCTTTTCAGAGGAAGAAGAAAGAAAAAAGACCCACAGTTGCCATAGTTACACCACTTGTCATGATGCTTATCATGTCTGTGGAATAAAGAGCCTTATATTGAATCTGTACTCTTATTAATATCAGCTATTAAACATTTCCAGGATATTTGAAATCAAGACTTTCTGCAGAAAAATGTAAATGTTGATTGCAGCAGAATTGTTCTGTTTAACCGTGCAGCTCAGTGTGTAATTTTGTTAGACACTGTGTTACAGAGTTATATACCTTGAATAAATTTTCCAATTAATTTAGCTTCTTTGCTCTTCATGAACGTTCTTGATTTTTCTGTTAAGATGTTTGCCCCTTGCAGCTCTTTGCCAACTAGTTTGAGCAGGCCAAGGAGAAGAAAAGGAGGGGAATTGCCTTCAGGTGAGGACTCGCACCTTGACAGTGGTACAGTGTTGGGTTTGCTCCATACTGAAGTAATTCAGACTTGCCACGTGACGAGGATGAAGGCTGTGACTACTGTGCACATGTATGTGTCCTTGTTTGCTTTCCAGGGCAGGCATGCCCCAAATATCCATATATGTTACAAGTGCTTACAAGCATGCGTTACCTGTGGAAGGATCAGGAGTCTGCACATCTTCTTAATGCCAATGGACCTGTGGTTTGATGTGGTATTATGCTTCTGGTTTAAGCTGGTGTAGTAAATTATAAAGCATTAGGGGAATACAGTTTAAAGTGGGTTTTCATATGTACAGCAGAGGCTAATGCTGAAAGAGTGCATTTACTGCTCTCTGGTGATCCTTGGGCAGTCACCACTGGACTTCCTTGTGCAAGGTGGTTCTTCCTTTGGGGGCAGTGCAACAGTGTCCCCCACCCAGTGGTGGATCTTGCCAGAAATTGCCCATAGGCAAACGTCCCTGCGCAGCATTCATTCCCATTTATATGGTGTTAATTTTGCCAGTAGCACCACAGGGCTGGAGCTCTACAGATCCCTCCCTGGAGGCAAAGGTAGCAAAGTCCAGGTCTTGCAAGCAAAGCCACCCTGTGCTGTACTCAGTGTCTGTCAAGAGAAATTAATCTCTTTAGAGAAGAGGGTGTACCAATAAGAACCAGCTATCCGTGGGATGTTGAAGTGTTTGTTCAGTCTTTTCTATCTCTTTATATTTCCTGGCAAGAAAAAATGGAGCAATAAAAATGACACTTATTGTTACTTGAAATAAAACTATGACCTGTTTCTCTAACACAGGGAGGTTGTAATCAGTGTAAGCTTGTCATTCATATCTGATGATGGCTTCAGATTAAGTCCTTCGGCAAGACGATGTTTTTCTCCCCTTTGCCTGGTTCCCTTGTCACGCACAGCAGGAACAGGGCTGTGGTTTGCCCATAAATGTGACTGATGGTGAATGGAGAGTTTATAGGCTGGGAGACTGGCTTAGACAAAATCCAGATTCTGCAAAAGTTTTCTCTCCAGGTGTTATCTTGGTTTCAGTTTTCTATTGGAAAACAGTTTTATGTCCAAATTGTGAGAAATACAGATCTGATTCTGACTCTGTGAGAGCCTGGGTTATTTAGCTGAACAATCTGATTTGGTTTAGCCCAGGTCCAAGGCTGTTGGTTTGGCACCACACAGAGATATAGCCACTGCATTCAGCAGGCTGTTTGGAGGTTGACGCACTAGTTTGTAGGGAAAAAACCTGGAAAATAAAGAGAGTAGGTAATGGAATTATTTGTAACTCATTAAATGAGTAAACAGAAAATATCTAACTTGTTAATCCTGCTCACCCTGAAACTCATAACTGAATACAGTTAAAGGGAAAAGAAAATAAAAAGTGGTTGTTCAATCCTATGTTCCTATTGTTTGGCAACTGCACAGAATTTTCTTGATTTTTTTGATTAAGTAGAATGATTAATTAGAAAAACATTTTCAGTTCTTTGTATGGATAAACAAGCTAGACATGCAGAGTTGTATTTACTGAAAGTGGATGTAAGAAAGAAAATCATTACTTGTGTGATTACTTTACAATGCTGCATTTACTTGTGTATCTGCTGATTAAAACCCAGGGATTTGCACAAAGAAGTGCCAGGGTTAAAGCTAGGATAGAGACCATCTGAGGAAGTTCCTAAACTGTAGGCAGTGTCAGAAATGGGCAGATGTTTTTTTCTGTGTTGTTGCTCAGTGGCTGGAGAGAAGGAAACAATACCTTACAGGTGCCAGGACAAGGAGTGGGGAGATGTGCAGGACCCAGCAGGAAAGCATGCCTCCTGTGCAGGGTAACAGAGGGCAGCAGCCAAGCCCCCACTGTGCTGAGGGGCAGGGATGGGCCTGGGAAGAAGGGGAGGGAGCAGCAACATGAGACGCTGGAGGATGTTTAGGGGCCAGTTCAGGAGCAAAGTCAAGAGGTACAGAGGAATTGTCCTTCTAGCTCTGATTCCAGGAGTCCTCTGGGATGTTTCAGGCAATCACTCAGCTCTCAGTAGAGCCTGGCTTTCCAGGTAAGGTAACCAAAGTACTATTAATTACTTTGTTTTAAGCAGGTGAAAATAATTTGCTACTACTTGTTATCTTTCCAGTCCACAGCATTCAAACGGAAACATTCTAAATGTAGTTTAAATTAGTATGTTTTCTGTACTAGTTGGCTCCAATTAATATGAAATGGTTTTGTTTCTTCCCTGCCGTAATCTCATACAGATTTTGAAACACATTTCCTAAGATCCTGTGCGCGTTTCGATCTCTGTGATGAGGCTGCTGTGCACTCCCGCCTGCAGAGAAGTGCTGTGGATTTAGTTGATGTGATGGTTCATGCAGCAACTCTGCTGGGAGTCTGCTCCCTCTGTGAGCTCCTCGATGCTTCCTCTGCTCAGTGCAGGATTTCTGCTTCCCACCTGAGCCCCCTAACTACATCCCAACACTGTGTGCATCCTGCGTGGCTGTTCCTTGTGCCAGGTCTTCTTTAAGACCCTCTGAAATCTTTAATTTGTTCGAAGCATTAAGACTTTCTGCTCATTCTTTGATCTCAGCCTTGCAGATAGTTTCATACTTCACCTGACCCAGAAATTCTTATCTGCAAAGCAGACAAGTAGGAGATAGGAGAAAGATGCATTCAAACATACTCAAGATTGATGTTCTTCAGTGGTACAACGCTTTGTTGATTTTAGCTTTTATTTATAAGGGTAAAACTAATCCTTTCCTATTGCAATGTTATTACTTGACTCAAAATCTCTATCTTAGAGTTATCTTTCCAGTAAAAACATGATGGTTTTTCAGGCTATAAACAGTGTGGGCCTGGCTCTGTTCTTTGACTCAAAGTCACATTTTATTTTAATGGCTCTGGTGGGAAATCTAATATTAACAACAATCTCTGAATTTATCTCTGAAGGCACCAACCTTAATAATACCTTGCAAAATTGTCAAAGGTGTGGCTGATAAAGATTATCTTTTAACCCCATCTCGAGGAGGCTGAAAGCAGTGTCTGTCACCACGGGTAGTTCAGATCATCTTTCCAGCTTAACAAAAGGCGTTTATTGATGCTGGCAGTTATCAGTGTAAAGAGTTCAGAGGCAGAGAAATAAATACATGCTTTTTTTTTGTTTACAGAGAGCTATCACTTTCATTTGTAAATACTCATACATGATGAATGCCATAGCTTGCCATTGCAAAGGGGGACATGTATAACATATCCCACTTGCAGCCTATTTTTAGAGCTTGTAAGAATGAATACAGGTACATACCTTCATGATGTTTTTCAGAGGAGTGAATTTCCTCTGACACTCAGTTTTGCCCTTACCAAAGGCATGTCTCCCATCGGAGGCCATTGTACTTTAGTGGCGCTCCTCAGTGGCATCTTTTGCCCAGGAATGGACCTGGCACCAAGATTCCAGCTATGGTAGGCTGTTGGTGGGGAGAAGGGCTGTGGGGCACACAGTTTCCTGATGGCACAGTTCTTGAAGACCACAGGAAACACAAAAGCGCTCCCTGTGTCCAAGCGGAAAAGTGCTGTAGAAGCATCATAAGAAACCTATAACTTTCCACGTTATTTTATAGTATGCCTTATAGTAAGTTTTTATGGCAAGCAGTACTGGCTCTGCTGAAATCAGAGGGTGCTCTTTGCCTTTTACTTGAGTGGGGGTGGGATTTCAGTCACAAAGTGTAACACTATGCCTGTCTGTAGAACCACAGCTTAACTGGGAGTTCATCATTACACTGTGTTACAAACAGAAAGTGTAAGTTTTGTGCTGCATTCTACAGGATTTTTCCTTACTTTTATTTACAAAGATAGCTTAAATTTGCTGCCCACAGAGCAATGCTAGAGAAGTGTAATGGTTACCCTGTACTATTAGGCAAAACTTCCAATCACCTATGGCTGTGTTTCTTCCCCCCTTGTACTAGAGAAGTATGTCTTTGAAGTCAGTGAATGAGCTAAAGCTCGTTATTTATCTAGTGCACTACATGAAAACGCACTCAAGTTTCAAATAAGCAATTCTTTCTTTTCTTTTTCTGAAGAGGTAAGTGCCATGTGCAAGGTGCATACTGACTTTGCAGAAGAATCTTCACATTTTGTGCGTTTTAGGGTGGTCGGTATGATGAGCTTCCCATCCTTTCTGGATTCATTGTGGGAAAGCCTGCTTCACTGAAATTAATGGGTATTATTCCACTTAAAATGAAGTCAACATTTTCTAGCTTTGTGCTGTAGTGCAAGCATCTGTCTCATACAGTTGCTTTCCCTATGTTATCTGAGCATAGAGTTTCTTCAGCCCTATTAAGATTGTTCCACAGCAGATTGGTCCCAATCTAATACATTTGCAGAATGACAAAGCAAACATTTTATGTACTCAAGCCCTAAAAAGCTGTCTCAGGCTAGAAGAATGTCATGTCATTGCCACTTTGACCTTAAATTTCATTACGCTATTAGCTCACCCAAAAACTGCTTTTATTGTTCTTCCTATTGGATGCATTCTCTGTTCTGGCAAAAAGTGCACTGTAAAAACCCTGATGAATTAAAAACATATGCTTCTGATAGCAGCTATTACTGGAAAACCTGATAAGCCAAAATGGACTTTTGTTTAAAGAAAATCCTACTTTAAATCCCAGTGTCTCATGGGGAATTGTCAAGGTCATACTCTTGTTTCCTGTTAAATCCTTCTGGGAACTTCAAAGCAATCCTCGTTAAAAGAGCCCATTGTATTGGATATTTGTAATTTTTAGTTATGGCCCTAGCACTGCTCTGTACAATACGTTGCCAATCCCCTGGGTTCAAGGCTCATTTCATGTGTGGTTATATCATTCACTTGACTAGCTATGCAGTCTGAGTTTGCTTAGGGGCTGCATGAAAGGCAGGGTAAATATCCAATTCTAAAAGATATAATAATAAGAAGTCCCTAAAGGTAAAAATGTAGCCCTGGTTAGAATATGAGGAATTTGGAAGTGGAAGCTGTGTAAAGTGACTGACGTGTGAATGCTCTTCAGATAGAAATACACCTGCAGCATTTGCCCAGTGCTGCTCTGAACAATACATGTGCATGAGTATGCATAAACATAATTATTCTAATAATTTAAAGTCATCATTTTGTTATTAATTGCGTTCTGAATACAGCAGAGGTGAACAAGGTGAATCCAGGTTATCAAGTGTATACAAAGCAGCACTGAAGTGAGAGATTGCTTGGGCTATTTTCCTGACCATGCTCTCTTGGCATTAATCATTTATTCAAGATTTCCAGGCACTGATGCTCACCTTGTGATCTCGCTCTGGGGTAGGAGCTTATAAACATTATCAACATTTTGCAGATTGGAAGCAGAGGCATCTGAGTGGCATTTGGTGGTGTAACTAGACAGAGTGGCTGGATGTTCCAGCTACTGTGCTCACATCAGTAGAGTTGAGCCAACAGTGAATCTGGCCTTGCCTTCCTAAATCAGTGTACACACATGGGGGAGGATGTTTTTCTTTTGCAGCATTTGACAGTTCTGTGATGGCTCCGTTAGACTTCTAACCTTAAGCACCACATTATATGTCTACACTAGGTAAAAATTTGTCATATGGCCCAGCTTGACTTGTTGATGATTTCAGCCAGCTTTGGGATTTTCTTCACTGCTTCCCAGTCCATCAGATAACTGTACAGGATTAAAGCCCTTACATGTGGGTGTTCTAGCAGGCAGGGGGTGAATTACAGCTGAGGGTTACTTTAAAAAGCCACTGCCACCAAGCTGCTTTGGCTTTCATAGTAAAGGCAGGATCATTCTGCATGTTCTCCACCTATCTCAGTGTACAGTTGCAGTCAAATGAGCCCTCTCAGGCTTGTGGTGGTAGCAGAGCTTGGTGTGGAATTGCAGAAGGTTCAGTGTAGCTCACAGGGCAGGTACAGCCTGTGATTTGGGGGTGGCATACAGAAACAAGCTTCTTGTAGGATAAACAGCACACAAATGTGTCTCAGGCAAATAGTTGGTACAGCGGTTTCTCTGGATCAGGCTGTTGACCAGAGTGTCACATTATTGACCCAGACTGAGCCCAAAGAGTCTGCTGACCAGCTCTTCTAGGCTGAGACAGTGCTGCTGCAGTCAACCCTGGCAACACTGCTCCTGCATGTGTGCACAGTAACAACAGGTCACAGGGGGACAAGGAGCTTGTTTTTTCTCTCTTGGTATTGCATAGATCAGGCCATCCTCTGCAGCAAACCAGGTTCTGCAAATGTAATTGCATTTTCTTGCAAAATTTCTAAATGCACAGAAGCAGAGAATGAGGACAGTCATTTTGTGAAAACTGTGAAGACAATACCTGAATATATGAATATCTGAATGTATATGTATAACTTTTAAAGCTGGCCAAATGATTTGTTCTAGACATATGCAGTAAACTTTGTTGTTTGGCTTTTTTTCCCAGTTAAAATGTGCAGGACTTTTTTCTTATGTATATTCACCTCTCAGCTGTTTCTAATTAGTTTGAAGAGTTTGGCTTCAAAAATCTTACTCTGTGATTTTTTGTGAGCCGTTTGCTTCATATATATACGTATCTGCAAGACTTTCATCTTCCTGACTATGCAGATGTTTTTCTTCCTCCCTGCTGGCAGGAATCTCCCAGATAACTCATTCTGCAAGACCCATCATTGGCACATGCTGCCTACTGCCAACAGGCCTGCGGGGGACAACTCTTCAGGCTGTGGTTTTCGAGCATCTTTCAGTGCTGTCCTTTGATTACTTCAGCCAATCTAATGTATCTCAGCAAAGCCAAAACAAGTATTGTAATGGCACTGGAAATTCTTTGACAGCAAACTCATCTTTCAAGGAACAGCTGAAGGAAATACTCAAATTGCCTTTTTACAGCTCTTCCTAATACCTGGTGCATTTTATTATTTTGGAGGTAACCACCTGGCAATCCACAGCACTTCAGGTTAAATTAATAAAACTCAAGGAGAGATTAGCATCAAAAACTAACTTAAGTTCTTAAAAAAAGTTAAAACCCCAAAGAGTAGGAGCTTCTTCAGGTACTGCTGCCAGAGCTGAGAAAGAGGAGAACATCATCCTCTCTCCAGGGCTGGAGTCCATTGCTGTCAAAGCTGCAAAGGCAAGCATCAGTTTAGCACTGTAAGTAGATTTTAAAGTTATCTCCCCAGAAGGTTTGCAGATGAACATAAGGATGCCGACCATCAGCAGGAGGAAAGGGGAGGCTGTGATGGGAGATGCTGCTGGAAGTGAAGTCTGGCTTGTTTGTACTCTGGCCAAGATGCAGCATTTAAGATTATTCTTAATTCTTGCAGCAGATTCTTTTTTTTCCAGCATGAAACAGTGAATGCCCCTTTCCTCCCCAAGAGCAGTTTTCATTACAGAACACGATGTGCCATCTCTGTGCTGTCATCTGCATAGGGACACGTCAAGGAAAGGACGAACGTGCAGCAGACATGAGGCTGCTCTACCCAAGGTGCATGGATCAAAGCTACAATTTAGACAAGCTGGGCCATAATTAAATTCCATCTATTTCTGTCATTGAACTGAAGGCCAAAATCCTACTGTGGATTGTGTAACTTTCCTTTACACAATAGTGCCTTTGCAGAACTGGTCAAGCTGGCCGTAATCACAGGTGGTAACATCTCTGGCTTGGAGACAGCTCCTATCAGGTAACTGTGATGGGAAGGCAGTGGGGGGATGTGGGGAACTGGTGGTACTACAGCAGGCTGGGAGATGGCTTGGAAGCCCTGCAGACAGTGCTGGCACTTCCTTCTGGGAAAGTGTCGATTCATTAGCAAAGTAAATTAAGAAAATATAGTCTCTGTGCAGAGCTGACAACCTTTTAAATTGAACTCCTCTGCCCACAGATGAGAACAGAAATACACAAACCTTCATTTGGTTCCTTCAGGAACGACCCTGAAAGCCCAGACTGAGGTTTTGGAAGAACCAATGCTGTGCGTGTAAAGGTTTTGGTCTGGTGTTAACTAAACCTTTTGGAGAAGGTACCAGTGATGGATGAAGAGTATGACTTAAGCCTTCCACAGCATTCAGCTTTTCTTGTGTCATTTCTCTGGAGGGTAATAACCTAATCGTGTGAGCTGCACTAGAAGAATGAATCAGAAATCTCAGTGAGGCAGCCTCAGACCTCTTGCAAATCAAGCTCTGGAGCAGTTCTGCACCAGAGCAGGTCTTCCCTGCCAGAACTGGGATGCTCATCACGCTTAGGCTGATGCTCACCTGACACGGTCTCAGTGGTTCTCACCACCACAGTACCTAACTGAACTTGTCACACAGAGATACGGAAAAGCTCCTTTACATTACAAGCAACAGCTGTCAGCAGTGCAAATGTGCCTGGACTCCCATAATCCACCCAAAAAGGTGGTGGTTGCTAGGCGACACAGCCCCGTTCTCTTTTTATGCTGTTTTAGTTCCTTCTCAGCTTAATGTTCCATGTCTGGGGCTTCTTAATTTGATCTTATTTGCAGCGACAATGTAGGGTCTTGTGCCTTGGATACTGATTCACACGAAATGTACCAATCGTCACACTTAAAAATCACATTCAGTTTTGGAGCTGGTGAAAGTAAAACAGAAACAGGTTTGTTTTCTGCCGGAGAGGCATTCCCATGATCATGCTGTACCATCCTAACCCTGTTACCTCCCTGCCCCACACCCCGCTGTAATACTCCTTGATGGTGCTTAATGAATTAATTACACTGTTCACAGATTCCAGCTTTTCTAGAGAATTAAGCAGCCTCGGGCCTCCTCCTCTCACTCCATGTGTTTTTGCTGGTGTTGTAACATGCAGAATATCCTTCTCCAAAATCCAAACCCACATTTCCTAAATACTGATTAGGTGAAACCACTGATGGGGCAGGGTGGGGTGGGAGGAGTGAGGCAATTGCAAAAGGGAGGATGTGAAATCAGTAGCATTAACAACATACAATACCCAACTGAATTAGAGAAAAGTTATTTTTTTATAGAAGCAGAGTGAGTTTTCCAGTTCATCAGTTTCTCCTGGATAACGCCCCATCAAAAAGATTCTTGCCATAGTATGGTGTTCATTTGGAAATGCAGTTATTGCCCTTATGCAAGTCAGGATTCTGTGGTGACATCAGTCTCAATCCTGGACAAAAATAAGAAAGAAAAGCAATTTACAAGAGCAACGTAGAGGGATGATATCTTATCAAGGAACTTGAAATGTATAGAAAAAAAAGGTAAGGAAAAGACAACTTAAAATATAACTGACACCTCCCACTTTCATTCTGGTTTTGATTTTCTAGCATTTCATGGACATTACAAGCAGCACGTTAGTAATATGCGCCATAATGCACAGTGTGTCAGAAAAGCAGCAAAAGGAGTATGAGTGATGACTGCATAAATCTATACAATTCTGTTATATAATTGTTTTTCTATTAATTTTCCAAAGTGTGTCTACTCTTTGCAAGCAGCCCTTGCTTCTCACAGAATCACAGAATAGTTAGGGTTGGAAAGGACCTTAAGATCATCGAGTTCCAACCCCCCTGCCATGGCCAGGGACACCTCACACTAAACCATGTCAGCCAAGGCTTGTTATACCATTTAGTGTAACATGCTTTTACAGTCTTCCTTCTAGCCTGTTATGACTATCCCTCAAATGAGTCCTTCTGTAATTACTCCTGTCAATCCAGTTATCCCACCTGAAGAATCTAGAGGGTCATGTGCACCAGAAGTGATGTAGGGATGGTCAGAGAAGGTTATTCTGGTTGTTCATTCCTCAGTCAGTGCTTCAACATGTGAGTATTGTTCACTTCAGAGGTTAAATTATACTCAGGGGTGTATTTTTGTTGACTCAGCTTTGATAAGACTGCACAAATAGATAGAAACTATTACAACAGCACTTATCACCTGAGTAGCATGGTGTTCTCTCGCTGGGATGTCAAACAGGAGCCTGGGTGGATGAGTGGATGGTGTGTGCGCTGTCAGGGGCTGGAGCGCTGGGACCATACTCTGAATATGTCACCATGGTGCCATCAGGATACTTATGTACTAGATACATTAGTAATCAGGAAACAGAAACAATCGCTTTAGCAGCTTCTCCCTCCCTGCTGTCATTTGTGATCTGCTGATGAACCTCTCGGCGACTGGAACACCATTGCTATTTATGGTTGTCCTCAGCATTGAGCTGCTAATTGTTGCTGCTTTACTGAGAGTGACGAGGAAATGTGACAGCTAAAGATGATATAATTTATGAGAAGAGAAGGCTGTAAAGCAATTATGGAGGAACACACTTTTTACTAATGTTATAGCTGTAATTTAATATATTCGTATTCTATTATTAAAACATGAGGTTCTATGTGCTGATCTGCAGGAATGTCACGCAGTTCAGGCTGCGGCTCAGAGACAACTATACACCAACACATGCAATAAACCAAAATGGGGTTTGTACAACTGTAGTCACTTATATACTACATAAATTGCCAACACACTATGGTAGGGAGCACAACAATACAGAGATGAAAATGTGATACAACAGTCTATTTCTATTTAGATACTAAATTTAAAATTATTTTCCCCAAGCTTCATTCCATTTGTTGAGTTTTGGGCAAGCATGCAGAGTCATTTAGGGCTGTTGTTTTCATCTCTTTCTCATATATATTCCCCAATTTAAAGGCAACAGAGCATGTGGGTAGCTCTGGCTTTCAGGCACAGATAGGGAAGAACCATGCACATCCATTTCCCTCTTATCTGGACTGAAGCAGGATTTAATAATTGGCCTCTGCTTTTCCTGGCATGTATGACACGGTTTTCTAAGCAAGAATTATGAAAATGGGAAAGAGGAGGGTAAGCATAATCTGCCACAGTGACTGCAAAGAAAATCAGAGCTGAAGTTCCACACTTGTACCCATCACGATGTCAGTTCTCACCCAGTGCTGGAAATACTAAGATCATGTTTCATACATTTGATAGCGTGAGATGTCTGTGGGCTGTCATAAAATTCATTTTTTTTGCACTGTAAATCTTTTCTCCTTAGGCATGGAAGAGGTTACAAATGTGCATAAAATTGAAGTGAAAGTGATTAAATCTCACTCTGAGCAAGTATTGACAGATCTGCCTTGCTTTTGGATGCTGTGGGAGCTTCTTTCTTTGTGTCCCATGCTCAAGATAATGAAAACCAGTCAAGTGATGAAACTTATATATCCAAAGAGGATTTTTGCTTCTGCGTATTTGTTTTTAATATGTTGTTGGTACAGAGATGCAGTTATTTCAAATCCTGTGACTTCTGGAAGGGGATGGGTGTAGACTACCACTGCCCCCACAGCCTCTTGGCGAGCTGCAAAGGAAAGGCTTTTAATTAATTGCTGCGCTTTAACAAAACACTGTTTATTTTCCACATGCAGATATACAGGTTGCCTTCATCTGGGTTGCGCTGATGTAGGCTGTATGTGGGTGTTTTGAAATGGATGTTTGTAAGAGAAGAAGGTGGGATCCATTTGTGGAGAATGGGAAAAGGCACAGCCCCTGCTGAGATAACAACTCATAGCTCATGTGGTTGTCAGTATCTATCTTGTACACAGTCACATCCTTAGAATTAATACCATGCTATGAAGTGTCTGGGGTTTGTGATGACCAAGGTGCCTTCTTTATGCTTCCATCTGCCAGGAAAACAGACGCCTTCCTGCCTCAACTCATCTGGGGAGGCATTGCTCTTGCCTCTTGATTTTCCTAGGTTCTGATTACTTTCAAGTTGAGAGTTAGTTTAATGCTCATAAAACCAGAAGACTTAACGGCATGCCAGCAGCGCATGGGAGATGGGATAGTTGCACCTTCCATCCACCCAGTCCTGTGTGTTAGCAGGAATGCCATATGACACTTCATCACTCTGTCTCTGCAGCAGATCTGCCTAACCTTTTTGAAGTGTGACATCCTGGCCAGGTTCCACCATAATGTGGACAAACACTTTTCAGGCCAAGTTAATGCAAAACTGTAATGGGAGGTGAAAATCCTGTGCTGGGCTGTGCTTGATGAGTGCATGTGATGTGTCTACCTGTAGCTGGCCTGAATCTGGAGATTGTTTCCCATACAGTGGTCCTATCTGTATATATGAGATTGTATTCTTCATGTATGCCTTATGCTAATTTATTCTCCTGTTAACATTCACCACCAATTAGCAGAAAAGGTCACTTGTCACTAGCAGCAATATGTAGCCTCTTTTCAAAGAGAGAGGAATCCTTTCTTTCAAACAAATTACATGACACAGATGCCATAAGAGCACATTTATTTGCAGATATGAAGGCAATCAACATCTGGAATCTTTCCTTTCTATATGGTATTTTGTACTTTAAAATAGCTAGCAGTCCACATGGATCCCATGGTTTGTGGCTTGTTCCTTTGCATGGACCTCAGGAAAGGGAGATGCAGCTGGTCTAGGTACCTCTGTGTAGAAGGAGTAGTCCAGCATTTCAGATTCTGCATGCCACAGCTGTTGGCTCACCTCTGATTCATCTAAGTCACCAGCCAGCTGAGGTTGACATAATTATATGTATATTAATTAACATGTATATGCTATTTGCAAGAGGACAATCTGTTTTCACTGTTGGAAAGCTGTCATCCATTAACACTAACAGCAACAGTGTGTGAGATCTGTATCTGTTTTGCATTTAAAGAACAAGGAATGCTCATGTATTGTGGATTAAAGCATGGCAAATTCTGGTAATGTGGATGTTTCATTAGCATTCCCCATTTTCATGTAAATTAATTTCTTTGAGGGAAATCAAAACCATACCTCATGCTAATTGCCAATGATAATGATGAGCTGAGACTAAGTAGAGATTCATTATTAAGGTAGATTATTTCCCTCATGAAGTCTTCAAATCAAGACTGGAGACCTTTGAAGTTATACATCAGGTGGGCTCCAGGTTCCTGGAGTTAGTGCAGGAAGAGAGCTGCAGAATGCACCATCTACATACTCAGAGACATGATCTCCTTTGGCCTTTAAACCTAAGGAAGATTGTCTTTCTTCTCCTAAAGTGACCACAAAGCTTTTATTGACCATTTTATCTAAATTATGGATGATGCTTTTGTCAACTACATTATTCTTGTGAAGCAGAGCAGGAGCAGTGCCAAAGATAACTTTACCATCTTAAGGCTCAGATGCATGGAGCCCATCTTTTCACAGAGAGGTTAAAGTAGTACACACTATCAACATTATTTCTTGCCTGAATTCACTTGGCAGTGGTGATTCATTGTCATATTGAAAATGAGAAATGAGCTGCTGTGGTTGAATTTGTGAAAAAACTCATCAAGCAAAATTATTTGGTTTACTGAAAGCTAGAGTAAAACCCCTGAAAGCATCAGAGGGGTTGACATTATAGGAATGAGCAGTGGAGAGTATCAAAATATCCCTTTGTCACAGGAGTTCTGCTGCTATTTGAAATTGGACAACGTAATGGATAAAGCTGAAGTATATCACAAAATAATACATGTCATTACTTTGTAACCTGTTTCATGATGATATTTCTTTTCAGCTGCATTTTATCTCTCTTCAGTATTTAATAGCATACCACAGTTTATTGAATATTTGCAGTCTAGCCTTGAAGTATGAGTTTTATCCTGCCATGCGTTGAAAACCTTCTTGTCCAAGAGAAGTTAATGGGAACTGAAGATGATCAGCATTTAGTATGATCAGTCCTTGATTGAACTGGCAGTTCTGACCCTTGTATGGAAAATAGTCAAACAGATGAGCTAGGGTTTCAGAATTATACTGCAAAAAGCTGGAGTTACAAAAGAGTGTCTCAAGTGACAGTCTTGAAAATACCTAGGAGTAAAATTGTTTCTTTGTCAGTAAAAAGACAGTGAATGCATGAAGAATATTTACATTTGACTGCACTCTCACATATTATGCTCTCAAAATATTTTGAATTGTTGGTGGCGAGCCTGTCCTTATTTAAGCAAGTATTTCTGAAAATCAGGCCACCTGAAAAATTAATCATGGTCTGTGATTAATAATGCTTTCTGGCTGTTGGACATGCCAAGTGAAATGTGTACTGGCTGTGGATAGCAGATGGAGGTGCATTAGGTCTCTGAGGCAGTGAGTGCTCTGGACGGCTAGCAGAACTCCTCTGTGCTGGGCAGGGCACTGGTAGAGGCAAAAAAAAAGTAGACATTTTCAGCAATCCCAGGGAATAATCCTTATCCCTTTCCTCTTATTTATCCTCCAGAATGTGTGCTTCACTGGAGTGGGCACTGAGGATCAGATTTGTTTATATATATTCAGTTTCTCTGTGTATGGTTGCTTATGATTCATTTTAATGTATTTTGTTGAATACAAGTTACTTAGAAAAACCACAGGTGCTGAATAAGAACAGTTGATAATAACAGCAATGCCTGATAATTTTAACCTTTTGAGAATGTCCATTAGCTTAAACTGATCTGGTGATAATTCTGTTAGAATATTGGATTTTAATCTTTACTGCAAGAGCATACATACTTCATACACTCACTTCTCTTTTTTAATTTTTAGAAATGTGAATTAGTAGGGAAAGGCCTTTTCTGTATTCATTGGAACACGGTTCAATAGAAAATCTTATAAGCCCTGTACATGTAGTCGTTACATCCTAGTTACAGGATTTGCATATAAATAGCAATGTTTTTGTTAACGTGCCTGATGGAGAACATGTTATCAGCTGATACATCCCTAACCTGTCAGTGTTGCCAAAGTATTGCAGAATATTTTGGTATGCATTCAGCTGCAAATATTTGCAGTTTTTACTCTCAGAGGTACATAGCATCACTAACAAAGTTGTTACTGACTGGTTTTACTTATTTCTCTTTGGTTTAACTTGAAAGTCATAACTAGGAAAGCTCGTACCTTCATTCCCGTATTGGAAAATTCTCAGAAATCATAAGACTTATAGAAGAATCACTTCATCCATCAGAAAAGCCAAGTTTAGTCTAGGAGATACATGAAGTTGGAGGGAATGTCACTGCTTTTTAAAAAAGAAATCTTAATGGGCTCTAGTTAGGGCTTCTCAGCAGTGAAGTCATAGTCTGCAAGAGTAGAACAAAATCAATAGGCAGTAATTTTGTCGATAGTAATAACTGAAGCTAGAGACACCATTTTAGCAGATCTAACAAAGAGCCATCTGCCTAGAGTTGGGTCTGCAGGCATATACTACTCAAGAGAAAGGTGCTTATGAGGATGCGGGAGCCAGCGGCGCATCCCTGCCTGCGCTGCAGCCCTTGGACCAGCGGCCAGCCCTTTCCACGCAGGCCTGGGCTTGGCAGGGTTTCTGACTGTTCTCTGGTTTACTTCCAGGCCCTGCTGCAAAAAAGAAGTATGTCAGTTATAACAACCTGGTCATCTAGCCCGATCTGCCAGGTGGGGCGGAGGACGGGTGAGGAATTTCATCCACCGCTGGCACAGACCTCCTCCGGAGCGCGGGGTGTCCGCCTCGGCGGGGGCGAGGCCACGGCGATGCTGCGGGAAGGCACGAGAGGAGCCCCGTGCTCCCGAAGGCTGCTCCCTGAAATACTCTTCATCGCTCTCGGCTTCGTACGTCTCTGGCTGGTGCTGCCGTTGGCTGTGGCCTTGGCCCTGCTCCGGCCACGGGAGCCGCTGTGCCCGCGCGCCCAGCTGTGGCACGGGAGGACCGGCTCCCCGGGGAGGGGTGCATTCAGCTACAAGGACTTTAAGGGGCTATTTCTGTCTTTCTATGTACTTCCAGACTGCAAGTTTTTGAACTTTCTGTACAGTTTGTGAGGATTTTTGCATATTGCCATCTATGTTGTTTCGAGTTCACTGTTTGTTTTTTGAATGCACAGTTTCATTGAGGCCCTGTTCTCTCAGACTTAGCACATCTAAAACCAACCGGCAACTACGGATTTAAAAGACCTATGTACATGACTTGTATGATTACTGCTGTATCACTGCAATCCATATACGTTATTTTTTTTAACTAAAAAAACAAAAAAAGAATTTAAAGACCAAAAACTGTGCTGGCGAAGTTAGTCGTCCCCCCCTTCACAACTCTGATGGGCTGCAGAGGAAGCGGAAAGGATGGTTGCTGATTTCTAGTAGAGGTCTTGATATTTGGAATGCATGCCAGTAATGTATTTTATGGTACATGTTAATAATTTATGTTTGATATTTGTATTTGTGTTCTGTTCTTTTATTTAAGGTATATGACTATTTTGCAATAATTTCAATAATTCTTATGATATTTGAAGGAAAGGCTATGGCTTTTACATGTCTTGAGGTTTTTTCTTTGTTGATGCCCCACCATGATTGACCAGTGTGATAAGGACTTAAAAAAGCATGTATGTTTTATACTGTTTGTAATAAGTAATTTCGTTAATCTTGCTGCTTATGTGCCAATTTAGTGAAACCAATCTTTGCCGCAAACTCTTCCCTTCCTTTCCATTCTCTCGATCCTGTGATATTATCCAAGAATGTATCAATAAAAGATTTTGGTTAACTTTTTTTTATTTACTCCAATAAATATATATATTTTTTTTTTTAGTTGTTCCCTTCCCCTCCCCCCTTGTGACTAAAGTTTATGTCATGATATTGCTGGATAAGAACATCCAAAAACCTGATACAGAGTCACTTCAGGCTTTGTGCACAAAGAGCAGCTCTGGAAGAGGTGTTGTGGGATCTTGCAGGTAATTGCAGGAGGAAGAATAAAAGTGTCTTTATAAGCAGTGGGATCTGTAACAGCCCCAAAAGCCAAGTTGCAGTCACACAGAGAAAGCCCTCCTCTTTGTGTCTGATGGTGTCCAAAGCTGTCTTCAAACTGTTGAGTCTTCTTAAGACTTTGAAGGATGCACACCAGAATGCAATTAAATGAACGACTAATCAAAATCAATCTGCCAGGCAACTGCTGAGTGAGCTGGGGGGGAGGGAAAAGTTTAGGCAAGAGGTAAGAGAAAGCTCATTCCAATTGCAGCACAGCACCTGCCTGCTGTCTTCGGCATCGTAACAGTGTTTTGGGTGCAATGTGACGATTACTTTGGAAAGTATTTAGCCTCCCATTTTCTCTAGACAACTTGATCAATTATACTGATGAAGTTAATCAACATCAAAAGAAAATTTGACAGCTGCAGCATGGGCCACAGTGCATAGCGATGAAGACCTCCATGTCAGACCTTGATTGACTTTATGCTTGCAAGCATGGGGGCTGGATAGGTGTTTGCAAGGCCTTGTCACTGCTGTTTTAATATTCATAGATGGAATAATGAATTACAGCAGACAAAAGATGAAATTCTACCCAAGTACACGCTTTGTTAGCAAGAAACAAATTATCAGCCTAACAAATAATGACAGCAGAGGCTCTGCAGCATTATCCTTTTTCTCTGTACTGCCCATAAACAAGGACAGAGCCAGCACTGGGCTAAATAAGTATGTTACCATTAATCAGCAATCCTTGCTCAAAGACTGCATTTTTATTTTCTGAATGGGGAAAAAAATGGTTTGTTGGTTTGATGGTTTGTTGGCTCGTTTTTCACTGCTTTTTGGAGAAGGGGGGAATGAGGAGGAAGGAGGAAATGGTGCTGCTGGGAGGGAGTGATGTGGGGTTTGAGGCTTTTTATTTCTTCAGCCAGCTCATGTTGCATTAGAGCCAACAGAGAAGAAAACCTGAGCCTTGCCTTTTCCTGCTTATTTTGTTTTTATAGGGGTGTGTGGGCATGCACACACACATATACTTGCACACACTCACATGAAGAGTGTATAGCAACCACAAGCCTCATGACCTGCATTGTTTGCCGAAGGTTAGCTGCCTGATGTTTTACATATCTGACTGCAATTGGGGCTCCTCTGAACATGCACAGACTCAACATCAAAGTTCTCAACTCATTTTCTTCAGGTTAACAGAGTCGGTCTTAAATGATTTATCCACCCTGAACGGCTTTCTAGTTTGATCACTGCCTGCAAAAGTAAGTAAATCGTGGAGGCATGAAAAGCCTGGTAATATTTTATGTATCAAAGCATTACATGGAATATGCTCACTTTGATTTGTGTCATTCACTGGTGTCTTCCACAGCCAGAGCATTGGTGAAGCCAGTGCAGGCAAGGTTATATGGTTATACCTGGGCAACTAGAAGTTCAACCAGCCTATGCCTAGCTTCTCTGTGCACATGGTGTAGAATGAAAGGAGGCAGACCTATATTTGTACATCTGTATTATACCTAAATATACAATAACATACATTAATAGCTCTCTCTCTAGATGTATGTATCTCCATATATCAGTAAACATACATATAGACGTATATGTATACGTACATATATAATCATAATTTATAATCAATATGCAATTATGGTTATATTAAAATATGTATTAAGTATGCTATTCAGTAATTCAAACACATTAGTGAATGCTTGGATCATCTCTACCTCTCTATATCTATGTATTAAACCTCTGAAGTGAGTCATGGAGGAGATCAGTAAAGCACTGGTTTTCCAGTTTATACGTGGAGATGTTGCATTGTAGACTGTTGACAATATTTTTTTATTCCACAACCTATGCCACACTATTAGACCCACACAGTGCATTGCCAAAGAAAGAAAAAGCCCTTAGCTCCACTTAGAGTCCTTTATTTTACAATTGGCTGTACTTAGCATGAGTGCAGCGTTGCTGCTCTTTTCCTGACATATTCATCTTGCTACCCATTGACTACACACTGGTATTATGATACCGGATTTGGTCCCTGTCAGTGTGTTATTATACCTGTGGATTGAACAGATGGAAACATAGCTGGCTCTTTGTGTTGAAAACTACAAGTTTTACATCATGTAAGTGGTAGCTGTCAACGTTGGGGCGTTGCATAAGTAAAAAGGACTAAGTCTGGACAAGGAAAGCTTGTGGGATTTTCCCCCGAAAAAAAAACCATGAGCTTCTGTTAGCGGGTGCTGCAAAAACATATAAAATTAAAAGTGGCTCTAGCACAGAGACCTAGCCTGTATAGAGCAGGGAGATGACTGCTTGAGGTAAGTGTACATAGAGCAAAAGGTGACCATGGTCTCCACACATCCATGGAAAGCTGTCCTTCAACTGGAAGAGATCCAGCCACCAGAACCATGAGAATAAGCTCTCAAGGTGACTGAGCAGCTACTCACACATATTCTCAGTCTCTGGCATGCAATCTATAGCATGCACTCAAGAGAATAAATTCTATTACTTCTCATCGTGATGACTATACTGTGAAAAATGCCTGTGTGATTATGCTAGGAAAAAATCATGAAGAATGGGAGTGATTTTTTTTTGTTGCTATTTATTATTTAGTCTGAATTATACCCAAATTGTTTTGCTATGTTAATGCCAAGTTTATTGTTCATAAATATCATTGCAGAGATAAGCTTTCTGGGCATGCTATATGATAGATAATGACAATTACTTAGGCTGAGTCAGAGCTTAGTCTTCATTTGTGACATTAATTGCCTTTATATATAATTAAATGCACTATAATGCTTCCATATACAGAATCTGTGCATCCATGAAAGTGCTAATCAAACATATTTATTAATTTCTAAGAGAGCTTTTTCTTAAGCTTTGATACAGTTGAGTGTTTTTTGATAAACAGTCTTTTTGACGTTTATCGAAATATTTTAATAATTGCTTTTTGTGCTACAGGCATAATTAATATTATTTATAACTAATTAATAAAAGCTGAGGGGTGAGGCTCTGCTTATATCCGGCTTATATCCGGGTGCTCTGCCTTTGACTCCCACCGAGTCAGAATTGCACCACCAGCCCTCAGCATCCCTGGCCTTTCCCAAAACTACTTCAAAAAGACAAATGTTCAGGGTGGCTATATGCAGGCAGTTACACAAGCTGGAGCCGCCTAAGATTTGACTTGTTACCTGTGGGCTTGCTTCTCTGTTATTCACCTTCAGCCCACACTTTGGAGGAAATAGATTTGAACTTCCAGCTTGCACACCTGGGACTACCAAGTATATTCTTCAATTCCCTATTTTTTTATATATATATATTTTTTTTTTGTAAGACTGACAGTCATCACAGCATTATTTAGTATTTATTGAGGGAAAGAAGAATGGGGAGAGAAGTGGGGGAGCAAGTGAGAAAGCTGCTGTATTTGAACCTGTTCTTTCAGTCCCTTGAGAGCATGTAGGATCCTGCTGTTGCACTCAGCTTCTTCGCTTCCTTGGAGGGATGTGTGTTGGTTTTCCAGCATCTCACTGGCAATGGCTGCTAAGAGGACCATGTTTAATCCTGCCAGCACTCTGGGAAAGCCCATCCAGGTGATTAATTGCTTCCTAGGCACTGAGCAAGCCACCAAATAGTTAAGAATTATATGGCAAAACCGATGGGCTCCAGGGCAGGCTGCTATCCATGCTCACTGCCCTGCTCAGCCTTTGATGCCATCAACCCTTCACCTTGCAGCCTGCAGCTCGCCTTGCTGATGAGAAGCAAACCGAGCTTGCTTCAGTGCAGGTTAACATCTCTTTTCCACCCCACCTGTGCTACTGAGGTCTCCTCCAGCCACATGCTGCATGTGGGGTTAGTTTGCTTTAAGCCTGGATCTATCATTCCCTGAAAAGGCTCCTGCTGTGTGCTTTGCGAGAATTTACAATTCAGCCTTCATAAGGGTGTCTGCAAGTAGCAACACATTGTAACACTTACATGAGTTGTTTTACCCTGTATCATGGTCAGTAAACCCACACCTCCGGATGGGGCAGGGGTCATACTGTCTTAACTGATATTCTTAACAACTTGTGTATAGGAGTGCAATTATTTTCCAAGATGTCTACTTGCTGTTCACTCTCTTGATACAGCCACCAAGCTTTGTTTTATCACACGTTTATTTTCAGTAACTGTTTTATTTTCAGCAACTGCTTTTATTTTTTACTGTCAAGAAGAGTACTTTCTTCTTTTCCCTTAAGAAGAATGAGCTCAACTTTATTTTTCCCTCCTGTTTTTTGATGCCTGTAGTATACTTGGCTGCATATAATGTACAAAACCAAAAATAGACCCTGTACAGAAAATGGACCTACAGGGAACAGTACCAGATTTCCCTTCCAACTCCTGCTGGAACTGACTCAGAGGAGCTAGGCTGCATTCTGCACTGCTAAGCAGCACAAACCAGCAACTTCAATCTCTCTCAGTCATCAGGACCAGGGAAGAAATCTGGATTTAAGACTGTAAACAGGATTCAGGAGCCAGAGCAGAGGTGCTGTCAGACCCAGTCATGCCACTGCGGGGAAGGGGGCACATTGCTGGCATTATCCTGTCTCTGAAAGCAGAGGCAAGTGTGGGACTTTATTTTCAATTATTAATACTTTGTTGTTGATGAATATTTAGTCATCAGTGTATTACGTCTCTCTCCCCCTCCTCTGTCTGCCTCCTCATCATTTTATTAGCACCACGCTCACACAGTTCCTGCAAACCATGGAACAAAAGGCCCAGTTCTGTTCCTTGGGATCAGGAAAGTAAGTACATGTTCCCACAATTGTTCTCAAGTTATACAGTGTGGGTGTAAAAGAACTTGACCAATGGCAGCATGTAATTAAAAATATTATTTTTCAGTCTGGACATACACAAGAGATACAGTGAGGTAAGAGGTAGAAAAGACTAGAGGTTTGGACGTCTGTGGACAGACGGCTGAAAAGGACAATAATTTACATATGATACTGCCTGCATATAACATGTTTAGTGGACTTTATTGTGAAGCAATATAATCAAATTAAAAATGAGCCATTTTCAGCAAGGACACAAAAAAAGTGCTTGAAATCCCTCAGGAAGCTGGTAAGATGTCTGGTCAGCCAGAAATATCCATTCTCATGGCAGAAGGCTGAGCTACCACAGCGTGCTCCTTGCATGGCAAAGTTGCAAACCAGTAAGATACAGAAACAGGGAGATGGTGGCTTGTTTTTCAGACAGACGTGCCAACAGCTCCCTTAAAAACAAGGAGAAAAGACACTTGTACCAATAGCACTGATGTGAATAGCTTCTACTGTGGGCACTGGGTGGCTTCAGTGGGTAAACTGGCTGCAAAGCTGGACATCGCAAAAACCAGCTTCCACCTTCCCCCCCCCCCCCCCCTCCCGAAATTTTTCACCCCCTAGATCCATCAGTGCCAAGTCAAGCCAGGCAATACAAAGGTATTAAAACAGTGGCATAAACCCTGGGGATTTCTGTGGTCTTTTGTTTGTTTCTGTTTATTCATTTATATCTCTTGGTTTTGACCAAATCTTGAGTAGCTCTAGCTTTGTTCCATGAGTAAAGGGCAATCACTTTAAGCCATCTTGCGTCAAAGCAACTGTTCCCTGTAAAATCTTGCTGGCAGAAGCCTGCTGACCTGAAGCATGGTGGGACTGTTCTGCTCTCATTTTGTGAAATCACAGTTGTACCAGCTCTTCCAGAGTCCCAGGTCCCTTGCTTGACATGGGTCTAACTGCTGCTCCACTGCCACTACATCATCAAACACCAGTTTTACAAAGCTGGCTTTGACCCTGGAGCTCCCTGGTGCGCTAGCCAAGGGCACTGCCCCAGGCATTTTCTATGAAAATAGGGGGAAAAAAGCTGGTGTGTGAATTACAAGGTGCATCTGAGCCCTGCTTATGTATTTAAGAATTGCTACAACTGCAAAAGCAAGAAGAGAAAGGGAAGTATCTCATCCCCTTTGGCAACTGCAGGTCAGACAATACCCTTCTGGAAGGAGTTCACAGGAGGATCCAAAATCCTTCAGCGTTAGTTGCAGGAGAATATCAGAACTCTGTGGCTGAGGAGGACAGTTGGTTCTGCTCCTCCTTTCCACCCATAGAGACAACAATCTGGTCTGCAAACCTGCTCAATCCCTGTATTGCCATCGTCACTTCTCAGGGTCTCCATGGTAGGAACAACTGGTAAAGATGGCTCCTGAAGTCAGTGCAGCCAATCAATCAATCAATCAGTGCTGCAGACCTGAGGAGTCCTCTGGCCTCAGTGGGGTTCTTCAAAGCAGAGAAGGGCTGGCACAAAGACTTGTCCTGTAAAAGGGTGCAACATCTTTCTGAGAGTAACTTTACTATCCTGGGAGCCACGGTCTTCAGCTTTAAAAACAGTGTGGCTTATTCTTCTTAATATGCCAGGATGTGTCTTAAATTCTGACAACCACTTTCCTATACCATCACCTTTAGTCACATAAAAGGCAAATATACACACCCCCTTCTTTGTTTAACAGGATGCTGCTATAAAAGACTGCCTTTTCAAAATAATTCATAAAAAATAATCCATATCCCTTTTCTTGCCTGGATTATTATACTTGTTTTATTTATTTTGTAGACAGCAAAATCACATAGTGAATATTAATGACTGTGATTTTACTCTGGCATTATTTAAAGCTAAAATAGTAAATGTTTACTTACAGCTGTCAGGAATTCTTCTAGGTACAGTTCATTTATTTCAGGCCACTGTGGGACTGTCATGTATGAATTTGGGGTGAGAGAATCATAGAATCATGGAGTAGTTAGGGTTGGAAAGGGCCTTAAGATCATCCAGTTCCAACCCCCCTGCCATGCCCAGGGACACCTCACACTAAACCATGCCACCCAAGGCTCTCTCCAACCCAGCCTTGAACACCGTCAGCGATGGAACATTCACAACTTCCCTGGACAACCCATTCCAGTGCCTCAGCACCCAAACAGTAAAGAATTTCTTCCTCATATCCAACCTAAACTTCCCCTCTTTAAGTCTGAACCCATTACCCCTTGCCCTCTCACTACAGTCCCTAATGAAGAGTCCCTTCCCAGCGTCCCTATAGGCCCCCTTCAGATACTGGAAGGCTGCTAGGAGGTCTCCATGCAGCCTTCTCTTCTCCAGGCTCAACAGCCCCAACTTCCTCAGCCTATCTTCATACGGGAGGTGCTCCAGTCCCCCTGATCATCCTCGTGGCCCGCTTTTGGACTTGTTCCAACAGTTCCATGTCCTTTTGATGCTGAGGACACCAGAACTGCACACAATACTCCAAGTGAGGTCTCACAAGAGCAGAGTGTAGAGGGGCAGGATCACCTCCCTTGACCTGCTGGTCACGCTCCTTATTTGATCAACAAACTCTTCAGCTGTTTTATTTGAATGAGGCAAGTGAGATGATGCACGCCAGCTCCCTGCACACCAAAACCTGGCTTCTCTCTGATGTGGTGATGGACAGATGAGTGACACTGCTCCACTGTGCACTGATCTAGTGATGCAACAGCAACCTCGAGCTAAGCGCTTTCACCAGGCCCCAGGTTCACTATGCTAAAGTAATTCAGATGAAACTGGAAGAGGAGACCACTTGTTGCCTGTTTGAAAAGCTGAGCTTAGCAGCACTGCTGTCTTCACAATGGACTAAAGTCTGCAAGAGTACATGCATGTCCTGCTCCCACCAGGCGACTACACTGTCAGGTTTTACTTTTTAACTTGGGCAGGTATTGACAGTACCAGCTCCAAAGTGCATGTTCAGCCCCTGTTGACAAAGATACATCAAAGATGTTGTTAAGCAAAGAGTTTGTTTTTCCATCATCTTTCGTGATGCTGCTGTTGTCCTCCAAAGTTGCTAAAGGCTGTTGAACATGTGTTTGCTGCTGAAAGAAGAAAAAGTTAACTCTTTGGGGTGTGTGGGTAGTGCTTAGTGAAGTACAAATCTGTGCACTGCAATAACACATGGAAAAGCATGAACACATTTTGCTCAAAGGTAAGTGGTTCTGTGTTAACTTTTATTCTGTTTATGAAATTTTAAGACGAGAGGATCTTCAGGAAGCTTACCAACTAATGCTTACTAATAGAACAGAACAATAAGAAATACAGAAGGCAAATGAAATAATACCTTCCTTCTTCATCATACCTCATCTTTAGCAGAAATTTGCCACTCTGTGCTTGGATGCAAAGATATAACACTCCTCCAATGTAACACTGCATTGGAGTCTCATCTAATTGCTTTCCAGTCATCTAGAAATTTTCATCTAGCCAAGCTGCTTTTATTAGAGGTGAGCTTCCTTTAAGGACTCTTTCATATACAGTAGAAAATATATTTGTTGTCCTTCAGTTACAAATATGCAATAAAAAAAAGACTCACTGAAATAACTTGCAAAACAAAACTTCTTGTTCCAGTTCCTTCTTCAGAGGTGAAATTATTTTTATATGTAATTTATCTCATAGTACTTATACAATGTGAATATCACCTGGACTGTTGATGCTATTCAATGAGTAAATGGGTTTTCTTGGCAGCCTGATGGTCTGTGCAAAATATATCTGAGTAGCTTTATTTCTTTTTCTGAACCCATTCGCTGCTTTGGAAATCTTTAGTTAACTTCATCTTATGACTCCATCCACCGTGAAGTGTCACCCACTTTGTCCCATGGATATCAGCAGGTCCCAGTTCTACTTCCAACCTTCACCTGAGGAAAAGTTTGCATCATTTTTCATTCCCTTTGCGCTTGATGCATGGTCAGTGCTTCTGTCCCTCAGTGGCCTCTTTACAATGCATTTTCTGCCAAACACCTATTTTCTTCCCTAATTCTTAGCTACTTGAAGGGGTAAATCTCAACATCTTATCTGACCAACAGAAGCCCTATAAAATGGATAACAGATGATTTGTGAAGCATTAATCAGCATGGGCAAGCTCTTAAAATCAACAGGGATACTGACAAACAAAGTGGTACAGTAAGGATAGCTTGATGCTCAAGGCTGGTTAGCTGCAGTTTACAATTAGTGCTAAAGGGTGATAATTAGGTGACAGAACATAAATCAGCCTTTTGTTTAAGATCTGTTAGGCAAGAATTGTGCTTGCTGCCATGTAATTCACTTGGGATAGTTTTCTGTGTAATTGGAGTCCTTGCAGTGCTGCAGGATGTGCACCTACCAGGCATGATGGTTCCTCAGCAGGAGACACTGCCCTTGTGCCTTGGCAGACACATGGAGTCTGCAAGCTTAAAAAAATACAGAAGCCATATCTACAGAGGTTTTAACATAGGTACAGGGTTCACAAATGCTGGTGGCTGATGGAGAAGCTGTAACCACCCCTGCTGAGGAAAGGATGTGAGAGTAGTGGGTGGGTGAGGAAAGATGCTGCTCTAAATAAATCTCAACTACAGTAAAAGCTTCCAAATTCCTCCTTAGATACTAGGAGATCAAGCCATGTAGCCAGAGGAAACTGTTCTCCAGTGGCCCAAAGCCACAGAGCTATTTTATACTTCCTGATTTTACTCTGAGTCTTAATGCATAGATATAAACATGAACATATATATGCATTTCATCTATGTATTTATACAAGGTATATTTACGTATCTTTTCTATTTTGACAACTGCAGTTTTCTCTTTAAGCCCTGGCTGATTGATTTCTGGTGGATGGGACATGAATAGCAACACGACTGATACAAATTGAGCCACCCTCTTGCAGAAGTCTATATTAGACCTGTACTGGGGCCAAAGACAAATCTGAAATGTTCCTGATGAATTAATGATCTTGATTTAATATCAGCTCTTAATTATTTGTATCTAAAAGCCTCAATGCAAGCTGGAGATTTTTGATGGAACTTAAAAGCTTTTTTAAGAAAGTCATGAAATGCTGTACCTAAATGCTTAAATTCCCAAAACTTCTGGTTCTTTCACCTTTAAATGACATCACCTGTGAGACTGCATTTTATTAGGTGCATAAATGCTGTTAAAACCTCTCAGCATGTGGCTGGACTGTCAGCATTACAGGATAAGCTGTAAGATGGTGTCTAAAGAAACCCCGTGTACTTATAAGAAATATACAGTTTGTCTGTCAAAGAATAAGCAATCTTGCCGAGCATGGGGAGAATAAAGACCAAGCAGGCTCCAGCTGTCCCTTCCAGCCCCAGCCATTCCACGAGTCCATGAATATCATCAGGCAAAGGCAATGCTTCTACCTCCTCCCTGTGGATCCCAGGAAGGTTTTAGCATGCTCAGCAATATCTGTGGTCTCGAACTACGGTGACAGAATCTCTTTCTTTTCCCCCTGCCAGAATAACTTCTAAGCAATAGGGTTTGTCTGGTTTTATCTCAGGCTTATTGTCACAGCCACAGATTTATTAAATCCACCAGTGACAGCAGTTCTTTCTCCTAGTTGCAGGCTTTTATCTTGTTAAAAGTTTTAAACAGCATCTCACACAACAATGAACATCACATACATTTCAATGTGCCCCTTCAAGGAAGAAATTCAGTTCATCTGTGAGGAATGTATCTCAATCTATTGCTTTTCCACTTTAAAAAAATGACTGTTTCCTACTATTTTAAATCATAGGATAACAGAGGTTTGCTCTAACTCTTCAGTTGGAATAATCCTGTATCTGGTCTTTCACAGGTGGCTTTGGAGCAGATAAATTAAGCTGCATGTGCCTTGCCCAGTGCCTTGAAAAGAGGGTTAGTGAATTGATAGGGATTATTGGACATTAAAAACCAGGCAGCAGATAGATAATTGCAAAGGAGGTATTTCTGGCCTCTTCATGTCTTCTGGCTGGTGCTTCCATAGTTTTCTTTGGGTTCCCATCAGTACAAGGATGAGTGGCTAGAATTGCCCACAGCTTCAGACATTATTTACATGGGAAAACTGGAATGATATGCAAATAAGTAAAAGGTAAAAGTGAAATAGCTATAAACGTTCCAGTGAATTACTTGGATTTCATACAGGCCAAAGGTTCATCTTGGTACAAGAGGACTACCTGAGCCATTGGTATTCCCAATGTGTCCTTTTCATGTATTTCTTTTTATGATGGAGATTTTTCCCAAATGTTCAGTCTCATTGTAGATGATGAATGACTCTGACACACAGAAGCATGTAAAGCACAAAATACACTTCCCCACAAATATATTTTCCTTCATGTACATCTGCTTACCCATTTATTTTGTGAAGTTGATCCCAAAAGTCTAATTGCTACTTCAGAAGCATTCCTTGTCCTAAAAATACTTCTCAGTTTCATCTCTTGTGTAAAGGCTGGAAGACGGTAACTGCTGATTGATTAAGCAAATGATGATGTGCCGTCAAGCAAATACAATTTGAAACTACAGAAAAAAAATCAGATCGACAATGTTCACATGGTAAAGGAGGAAAAACTGAATGACAGGGAAATGATGGCTCATATGGAATTCATATACCAAACACACTTTGGTCACAGGATGAATGACGCCCACTGCATTTGCAAAGCCTGAAGGGTTTTACAGAGGGAACCCGAAAGAAATACGACATGCACCAGTCAGCACCCACGGGCTCTTCAGCATATAGAGCAGTGAGGAAAATACTGAGAACCCACATGGAACTTTCAATGGATCCTGCCCTCACCCCTCAGTTGGGCATGGTTTGATGCATTGGAGACATTGGTGGAGTTTGGCTCAGCAAACTGAGGAAGGACACGATGACCAAGAAGGGGTTTTGCTTGAGATCATACCATCTTATGCTGGGAAATCACTGAAAAATCACTGGAAAATACTTCCACTTCTCTTAGGACCTTGCATAGGTAAGGAAGAGAAACCAACAGGGAGTGCTATAATGATATAAAAAAATTATGTGGTTTATGCTGTTGGAAGAAAACAGGCTGATCAATCTGTTTACAGAATAAATCACTTTAGGCATCTGCAAAGATTTTTTTTTACCTACACTCTTGTTCTTCTTATTATTCATGAACACTTCAGTTCTTAACAACAGAAGCACTTGCTTAGGGAAAACAAAATCTATGCTGGAACAAAACCCAATTACTATGCATACAGCTTTTCAGTTCCTCCACCTATACTAATTCATCTCTCTCTTGTCTTTTTTACATCCTTCTCTTCTACAAACATATTGACCTCTTTAGATCAGAAGATGAAATGAAGTAGGTATAGCTGACAAGCCAAAAAGAAGGGAGATTTGGACTCTTCCAAAGGTGGTATTATAAACTCTTTATGAGGTATTTTTGTTTTCCTTTACTTGAGTTTCCCTTTCCTTTTTTCTAGACTTTATAAGGCACATTGGATTTTATACAGCACTGTTCTGTTTTTTCTATATATAGCAATGTAGGTGTATGGTGACTTTATTTGTGCATGTATTATCTGCAGCCCCATATAGCTGCAGTTTACTCGGAAACAAAGCAGTAAATCACAGAGGTATTACAGCTCCCTGGCTGACATGTGCTGTTCAGCCCTCGCTTTCAAGGCTGCATTCATTCTCAACAGGTACACTAAGTGTGGGATTTACTAATGGCCTTTAGTTTCATGCTTTGTGACCTTCTGGTAGGAAGGTGGAGCACAAGAACTTCAAAAAAACCCTAGAAAACTGTAGGAAAGGGGGGGAACACATGATAATCTGCAGTACTTTAGTTACAGATTCATCAAGGTTTTTAACAAATCTGGAGTACAGTGATATACTGCTGCCCACACCCAGTTTTCAGTCTAATGGGGACAGCAGTTTGGCTGTTCTACAGAGGTCTGGTTTTGGAAAGACCTACTTTTCTTCACTGCAGCAAAGTTCTGGTGTTGGAAGTATTCTGCAGCCTTTTCAAGGGGTTAATTACAACCTGAAAGGTATCTATCTTCTCAGATACACACTGGTGTCAATGTGACAGTACTCACCATTGTTAGCTGTTCCCACGACAGGGATCCATGCCACATATGAGGTTAAATTTACAGGCACTATTCAAATGACAAGGTTCCATGTCCATGTATGACCAATGACATTTATAGCACAGCTGGTAAGGAAAAGCCTTTCAGATTTAAGTCATGACATTTTTCAGGGTTCAGAACTCATCACCAGTGCTGTCTGCCCCTTAGAAGGACCACATCAAGCACACTTCCTTAGAGAAGCTGTGCATGGAATCACCTATCCGCTAATATCTGCCTGTAGTGATACACGAAACCCAAATTGTACACTATGAGAGATAAAGGGAGCAAAATAAATTGTAATTTAGGAATAAATTTAGAAAGGAGAATTTTTCAGAAATTTCTCGATTGTGTTTCATCTCTGTACTGTGTGGTCCTTATCTTCTCATCTGGATACAGGAAGCACACTGAGTAATGAAATAATCTGGAACTGTTGTTTTCTTACACACACACACACACAACACTGGCATGTTTACTTAGACTAAGCAAGGGTGATGTACAAAATGCAGACACTAGAGGGCAAGTATGTATACAAATTTATTGAGGGCACAAGATATTGGGCACAGCGCCTGGGATAAGGCAAAATGTTACACAGTGATCCACCAGTCCTTGCCACCGTGAGTGACGCATATGCACTCAAAGATTCCTGTCATTTCCTGTCCCACTTTGCCACTGTCAGGGTGGCTTTGGTATGTCACTTTCTTGACAGTTTCCTCAAATTCAATCTGCACATATTAAACAAAAAAGCTGCATTGAAGGATGCTAATATTGTGGAGAAATTGCTTTGAGCCTTGGAAGTGCCAAAGCTGAGTTGTACAACCTTAATTTGGCCCCTTCATGCAGTATTAGACATTCTTTAATTTCAATTAGATGTTAGCATACTCTTTATTTGTTTTTCCCCCAAGATACTCTAGCAGGGCAGTATTACTTAATTAACAACCTTCCCACATTTTATTCTAGTCACAGCATTCAACATGAGCCCCAGGCCTTAGTTGCTGTGGCCTACACAAAACCTCTGAATATAATTATCCATATAATAGAAGTATCCACATAACATAACATACTACCTAATATTATTAAATAACTCATACAAAATTATTGACTCCTCTTCAAACATTTCAGTGTTCTATGTTCAGGAGGCTTTTTCCAGAGGTTTCCTCTGATTCAAGGTGGTATTATTGACCCTTTGTATCCCTAATGTCCTGAGCTCATTTTGGTACATAGAAAAACCAGACCAAAGTAAACATATTTCCATGATAACCCTTTATCTTTTCGTTAGAACTTGCTCTTTGAAGACCAGATTACCAAACATGTTATATCTTAGGAATTCTGGGAGTACAGAGTGTAGATTTAGATTAGGTATTAGGAAGAAATTCTTCACTGTGAGGGTGGTGAGGCACAGGATACCTGCTTATGAATAAAGAGCTCATATTTCCAAAAGCTGATGTATAGCTGAAGTCCTATGGCTTTCTGCAGGGCTGGGTCCTGGTGGCCCCAAGGGACAACTAGAAGGCTGCTTTGGCTTGAAAAGCTTCCCATCACCCTGACAAGACCAATAAGCCTCTTGCAACACAGGAGCAGGCAACTAAGACTCCTCTTCCCTGTCTGTGACCAGTGGTGTGGTGCTCCACATTGCTCCTTCTCAGGGAGATATGTCCCTAGTCTCAATGGAGCTCCTTCCCCGGTGAGCTGGCACAGCTGCACTGAGCCCTGAGTCTCTCATCTTATGCCAGCTTTATCTCACACCTCTTCTGATACCTTCTCAGTCAGTATCACAGTATCCTGATAACAAACATTGCTTTCCTTTTCCCTACCATCTCCTAAGGAGCCAGAGTTGGATTGTCAAGAATTTCAGAGACATGAACCAAACTACTAGCATGGGTGAGTGCTGGATGCCAGGAGACCTCCTCACCTTCCCTGCCCCAGTGAAATCCCTGTTGGAAAGGCAGACACAGGTTGATGGTATATCCAGCACACAGGAACAGCACACACAAATCTCTTATCTGAAAATCCGAAGGTAACAATTTTCACAGCTGGTGCCTTTTCATACCAGCCCAGGAGGAGGAATAGGGAGAGATCAAAGAAGCTACAGTACTCACAAGATGACCAGAGGAGAGCTATAAAGTAAATCCATTTAAAAAGTGAAAAAAACCCTTCATCTCACAAAGTAACTGAAGCTGATATATTGCTTCTGCCTGGCCAGAAAAAGATAAATACTACATGCATAAGGATTAAAACCCCCAACCAAACAACTAAGCGAGTTTCTAAAAAAGTCACGTTGGAAACCCTGACTCTAAGGTCAGATAGAACAGTTTGTTCCACCATGAGAGGAGAAACTGCTGACACTGTATATATGTCTTCTGCTTTCCTAGGTAGAAGGGAAGGTAGGAGGAAAAGCAGCTGAATTGCTATTTGCCTAAATAAGATTCAACACTGTGGCCACATCATGCTTATCTAGTTTTATGATAACGCACTAGGGATGTTAAAGTGCTGCCCCCCTGCACATGGGATTTACAATGCAATTCATGGCTATATGAGTACACTTTATCTTATAGCAGACTATCATCTACACCTACGTGCAGATCTGTCAGCAGGAGACTTAAGAAAGCAAAACCATCACAGACCTTGTAGTTAGCTATAACCAAGTCTTCTTTCTAAAAAACTGATTGTAAATATGACAGGGAACATCAGCTCCAACTTCATGGAAATTTTCTCACTATATCAATTAAACAAATAAATAAGCAAGCCGTAACTGTACCAGGAGTTTTAGAGGTAGCCAGACTGCTGAACTGGGAGAAATACCCAGTAATGGACATTCCCAGTTATGGATCAGCTGTAGTATTTTCTGCAGGTGCAGGGAGAATATTTTCTTAATTTCCATTTGTTCAGTTGGCTTCTCCTCCAGAGCTCCTTCATTTGAAGTGCAGAAACCAAGTGGGAGCTGAAAAAACAGGAAAACTTGTTTTCCACTTCCAAAAGGAATAAAACTATGCAAAAGAAACATCGTAATTGGAGCAATTAGCTGTGAAGTATTAAAATGAATCAATAGCCAGCAATTCTATTATTGAACTTTAGCTTGTATTTCTATTATTTAGTACAAAAAAGACTTTAAAATTAAAACTATATTTTGTCAGGAACTTTCCCGATGCATTCAACATATTTGAAGTAGTTTTGCTTAAGTAGCAAAGGCGCTTTAAGATGCTGCCAATCTGCTTGTTCAATGAATTTTCATTGCCATCCACAAAGCTGTCTGAGACAAATCATGAGCAAAGAAGTTAATTAATCCAATAAATAAGAAATCTTCCTCTTCATTTTCTAGTGCAATAAAAAAAAAGTGAACAATACGGATGTGAATGCTGCTGTTTGGTATGTGAGATCATAGCTGAGGATATAGTGTACTTTTCTGAATAGCAGAAAATCAGCATTAGTCTTAGAACAACTAAATACCACCGTTATTTAATAAATTAAGAGTCTTCCAGTGTGGAAAATGAGTAACTATCATTACCATTTATAAGCATTTTAAATATTAAAATCATCAACTTTCAGAAAACAAGGACTTGTTCTGTTAACAAAACCACTAAGTAATAAGAGTATGAGACTGCAACATGTATAACTATGCCAAACACCTAAACGAGTTGATATCCACACTTTGAGCATTCCTTTTATTGGAAGTGGACAAAATGCTGTCTGCTCCAGTCACCTCAGCCTGAACTGCGGAATGAGATGACAAACAGCTTGTGGAAAACAGCAAGGCCAAGAGCTGGCTCAGCCGCGTCAGCAAGCTCTGTATGGGCGCTGGATGGGGCGCAACAGGAACATCTTGGGCATCCCACGACTTCGGGCAAACCCTGTTTCTCCAAGCTGAGCAGTAACCATGGACCCAACTGGTGTTACTGTGGGGACAAGGCTGCCGATTGATTTCAGGGCATACCCACCCTCTCCAGTAGCCTTTTCTCCCATTAGAATGGCATCTTCAACACAGCATCCCTTCCATTTCCCAAACTGCTCATTGGTACAATTCTCTAAGAACCACTCCAATTGCAGAAACAGATACTCGGGCATTTGTTCTCACCACCATGAAGGTAATTTGACAGAGTGTTTCCACCACATTACCCTGCTTAACACAATTATAACTTCAAAGCCAATGCACTTCAAATTCTACAGAGGTTGTTTTTATTTACAATGAAAAACTTCAGGTTTCGTTCACACAAGGAAAATGTGCCAGTAGAAAGATGTGCCACCAGGAAATTGCCTGAAGTCTAGGACTTTAAAGCCTGTCAAGGCTCACAGAGAAATGAGGCAAGATGAAAACACAGATCATTTTTCCCAAAGTATGCTCCTTCAAAGTGTCTGAGCTTGCCTTCAAGATTCTGCCCAGCAAAAGAAAACATAAACAGAATAAAAATGAATAATTTATATGGGAAGATGTGTGCATTCATGGCCAAGAAGCAGTGTCCTGTGTATTCCCAGCCTTGTCTGCAAAACCAGGAAGAAAAAAGCAATGAAATCCGTAAATCACTGTCTCTCTGAATTTACTGTAAGAGTGGTGAGATGCTACAACAGGTTGCCCAGAGAAGCTGGGGCTGCTCCATCCCTAGCAGTGTTCAAGGCCAGGTTGGACGGGACTTGAAGCAACCTGGTCTAGTGGAAGGTGTCCCTGCCTGTGGCAAGGGGTTGGAACTGTATGAGCGTTAAGATCCCTTCCAACCCAACCAGTCTTTGATTCTGTGAATTAAACACTGTCCCATGGGAGCACCAACTACATTAAAATTGTTCCATACTTTCTTACTTGCTAACAACACAGCATTTCAGCTGCTCCAACCTCCTTAATCTACAGCTTCATTGCATCATGCATATACACAGACATTTCTGACCTAGAAAGTCTTGTCATATAAACACATTTTTATACCTGGCAGAGCAGGACAATAAAGGTACTGCTATAACAAATACCATGTACCTGCTTATGAATCATATATGGAATGGATCTTGTAGCATAAATAATAGAGATACATAGTACTTTGTGAAGATGCATGAAAATATTACACTCTCCAGGGAAAATCATGAGTTTCAGAATCCGTTCTGTACATGCAAAGGAGGAAAATACAGAGATGACAGCAGAGAGCGAGGAAAAAGAACCCTAACATCTGAAGGAAAGTAGTTTACTACACAAAATCACTCAACTTGGGGATTAGATTATTAACTTGCCATTTTTTGGTTATGATGTTTTCTTCCTCAGGTTTTTAAGGCAGTTTCCTTCAGCTCTGTGAATTTCTGGTTTTGTTTGCTTAGCTCTACCTTAAATGTTTAGGCTATAATGCTTTACTGGTATAAATATTTGTTTTATTTAAAATCTACTTAGCTGAAAGATAAACAACAGAGCAAGAAATCAGAAATTACACTGGAATTTTAAAGGAAGAACAGCATTTAACTCTGCCAAGGTGTTAACCTTTTTAAAACAATGCGATTTGTCTCTGCGCTGCATTTGATGAGCTATGTACTGACAGGTATTAATTGTTCTGAAGTCATTTTCCTGATCTCAATTTCTTTTTTCCCTCCCCTTTCCTCGTTCTGCTTCAGATGCCACATTAACTCTTTCCATTCCTCACTGTTGTGAGGACAGCAGTATTTTATACCACCCTGCTACACCAAGGATCAGCACAGCTTCTCTGGGCAACCTGTCTCACCACCCTCACAGGGAAGAACTTCTTCTTAATATCTAATCTAAATCTGCCCTGTTCCAGTTCAAAGCCATTGCAACTTGTCCTGTTCCTACAGGCCCTTGTCCAAAGCCCTGCTCCAGATTTCTTGACAGCCCTTTTAGGCTCTGGAGCTGCTGTAAGGTAATCTCTGGAGCCTTCTCTTCTCCAGGCTGAACAAGACCAGCACTCTCAGCCTGCCTCCACAGGATAGGTTCTCCAGCCCTCTGAACATATCTGTGGCCTCCTCTAGATTCACTCTGAAAGGTCCACATCTTCCATAAGCAGCTTTTTCCAGTAGATTGTGCAATGCCTTCTGAAAACCTTATGGTTAAAAGCTGGATACTCTTTCACAGAAGACAAGGAAGACAAGTGCCAAGCCCCGGACAGCAATGCCCAAAGAGCAGTGCTGCAGGCATACAGGTCAGTGAAGGCACCAGCATACTGACATTCCTGCCCAGAAAACCCCACCAGCCCAATAAAGGAGGCCCCAAATTAATAGAAGTTTATCATCAAGTCTGCAAACATACCTACCTTGCCCTCAAGCAAATAAAAACGGTATACAGATAACTTACTCTTCCTTTTATAATTCTATTAAATGATAAAATGCTTACTGGTGTGCACCTCAGCAATGTGCAGTCATAAATCTGGTCCTGACACTATTTTCTGTTGAATAAAGGCAGCAGAGGGGCTGACAGGCTGGTACTCATTTGGGTCTGTGCAGACTATCCCATGTATGATAAAATGAGGAAGAAGTAACCCTTTTATTCCTGACACCTGCCACAGAGTTTGAGCACTATAATTATTTCTCTTCTAACACCAGGTGTTACACACATTACATACAATTTTGGAGGCTCAGTTTCCACTGTAGTCTGCAGTGTATGTCTATGCGCAATGTCAAAATGGAGTAAGAACATACCATGTATTTTTCCCATAGCACTCAAGATGAATTGGCATGGAAATGACATGCACTTGAAATACCACATGTTCTTCTCTACAGAAATGGTTAAAATGAGCAATAAAGGCTTCTCCATTCACTGAGTAAATACACAATGTTTTTAAAGGGATACGGACTTCACAAAACTAAAGCCAGTGAAATATCAAGATAAAGTACTGGCTAGTCTTAACAGCACTAAGAAAAGAGGAATAAAAAAGCACATAAGAACAAGGAATTTAGTAATGCACTTCCTAAATCACCTGCTGCTGCAAAACCTCCAGGAATAAGTGAATGGGACACCAGCTTCATGTATAGCCTGCTCCTGTTTTGTTTGGCACTCATGTGGCTTTGGAAGCATCTCTCCAGTCAGAAATATCATTATCATTTCCTCACCTGTTTAATAATTAAAAGACTCTCAAGTGTACATTTCATTTTTTCACTTCAGTGGGGCTGCATTCGTCCATGGGACCTCCAAAATCACAGCCAAGACATTTAGCCATGTATGGTATATCACCTTTGGAGTAGAGGGAAGTATAATCTAAACTGGAATTAGCCTAGAGAGTAAGAAAAAAGGATTTTGTTACCTACCGCTGGCCAGGTCACTGGCAGTCTTCATGCAAGTCAGCAGGTAAAACTGCAGAAAAAATTGGGATTAGCTGCTAAATCAGCTGCAGAGGGACAAGTTGCCTCTCCTCACTGCACGGCCTTCACCTCCTGCTGACTCCTCACTTCCCTGTGTTCCTGTGAGAGGCTCCTGGGAGATGGCGTTGGCCATGGGCAGCTGCACCCTCTTGAGACATATTGTTGTCTGCAAAGACGGGGCAAATGTTGCTTCTCTTGCCTATGCTCCTGCTAAACCTCCGAGTGAAAAGATGCGGGAATTCACAAGAACAGTACTAATATGCAATTAATACAAAACCTGCTGGTGTTAGGAGTTCTTTAAAACACTTCTGGGTCTCAAGCCTCAGCTATAAATTAGCAGGTGGGCTGTTAATGTATTTTTTCCCTTTTGAGATGATGATGGATTTTTCACTTTAATGATAAGACATTGCCTGATAGAACCAAATATTGACAGAGGAGATAAAAAGGGCTGTTACGATAATAGGCATAATGAAATGCTGTTTATAAAATTATAGCTGGGAACAGATATCATTCCCTAGAGTGGAATATTGATCAACTTAAAAAAAGGAAAATTAGCTTTCTTCTGTCTGCTGTATCTGTACATGTATTTTATACCTGCAGTAGAATGCCTGGCTTTTAAAGACAAAGATCTCAAATTTTGTTTTATGGGGAAATTCTGCTCCTAAGTACGATAGCACAAGCCTGGAGCAACTCCATGGACCCTGTGCTAAGTAGAAACAAGATCTGACTGATGAGGAAAAAATAGTATATGAAGGTTCTCACCTCCCTTGCTGAAAACTAGAAATAAGAAGAGAAGAAAAAAATGACATGTTAGATGAGACTCTATCCACTACTTGAATATCCCTTGGCATTTTCTGTCACTCTCTTCCTCTACATTAATATCAGATAAATTAATATAAAATGCATATATAAGATACCTTTAACTCCACGATGCCTGGGACACAAACCATTAGAAAGCAAAATGGGAGATGGCTGACTTGTCTCACCATGCTGGTTTAAGACAGGAATAATGAAGCTGTAATACATCCCCTGGGAAATTTGGAGTGGTGCGAAGCATAATTGTACATGGGCATTTGGGTTGGATCAACTGAATTCAGTTACTGACTACTACTGCATCATCCCTTCTGTGGTGAACAAACCTCAGTGTCTCTCCTTGCCAGAGCAGAACAGCTCTACTACATCCAGTAAACATGAAGCATAACCAGAACTGCCTAATAACTCCAGGGAAAGAGTCTGCCAGGCTCTGTCAGATGAAATTCCATCATCTCAACTCTCCATGGAGTTTTTCTCTGTAATCCATCACTGAAATTAAATTATATCAGTTACCATAGAAACATCTTGACCAATAGCCTGAAAATATTCTTTTTTACAGAAAGTGAAATATTGTTCCATTCAAGCAAAAATCTTCACCTCCGCCAGTGCTCTTTTGGATAAGCTGATGTTCTGCTCATTCACCCACTTGGCAAAAGGCAGAATTTTCAATTCTCCTTTAGTGCACTGTTAACAACAGTTATTTCCCCTATTGCATCTTTTTTTCCCCACCTTTTATGAATAAACTGCTGAGTAACACTGAGCTGTACACGGAAAAAATAATGAATGCCCCTCAGCTGAAACCACACATTAATATATCTGTGTGGGGCTCTCTATTTTTATTCAAAACCTGTTTGATATCAGTATTCCACTCACACTTTATAGTGAAGAAATCACATATAATAGCAAAAGTAATTCTGGGAGTAGAAGCAAAATATTTACTCTCAGGCTGCAATATTCAAAGAAGCCCAGTGAATGAATACCCCAGGCCCCTTGAATAGGGCAGCTGAGCCCCATGTTCTCCCAGCAACCTGTGTGGACATGAGACCTCCATGGACGGGAAAAGCAGAACCTGAATTTCTGAAGAAAGTCAAACTGTACTGAGATATTTCCTTCACCCTTTTAGATCAGACCGTTGCATAGTTCCTTGGTTTGAAGCAGTAACATTTCACTGCAGACACAGTGTTTATCAGGTCTTTACATCCTTCTTCCCAGCAGATGCTAAGGACAGAGTCAACCTATCCCTGGTCTGATGAGACTGGACTGTCCTGTTGGAAAACCCAGCACTGATACTACCAAGCACTGCAGACTGGGGCATTTCTTGTATACATACAGCGCGTTTTTCATCTCTGCACAATTGTTCAGATTTATAGTGAGATTGCAGACATAAATTTTCCTTGTTCAACAAATCCAGAAAGCAACCATACATTATTACGAGAGGCTGAATTTCTATATAGCTGTATTCTTTTTATTTCCAAAACAGTACAAAACTTCTGTTTTCAATCCAAATAAAGCCTGTTATGAACATTAATTTTTTTTGCATACAGTCTACATTTCAGCACCTCGTTTAGAAGTAAAACCTAAAGTAGGAATCATAAGAGACCTGATTTATTATTAATGATGGGGGAAGACAGATGTTTTCAATCACATTATGCTAGAGAGTAACGCAGTTCCCACCAGTATATTCAATGGTTCAGGCTGCTTCCTGGGCATTTTAATCTTCTGGTACCCAGGAGAAAAAATTATGGCAATACTAGTAAGTAATGAATAGGGATTAGTATTCAAACAACTACTTAATTAATTGGAATAAAAGACAAACTATTAAGATTGTTCAGGAAGCTCCTGCCCCATGCACAGTGCCGGCCTCATATAGCTGTTGGGCAGTGAATATGAGGTCACTGTCTGGAGAGCATACATCAAAATTCACATTGTTTTTTTTAAATGTTTTCAATGTAGTAAAACCCCAGAGGCCATTAAAAGTCTGTAAAAAAACCTGTTTGCAGCTTCTCAGGTTTTGGTGTACAGTGGAAGAAACAACATCCAGCCTCTGATAAACGCATGATGCGATTTCACAGTAAAATATTCTGCCATGGTGAAATCACCCGCCGAGACCAGAGTATTTTGGTCACTCCAACATTTCTGACAGGGTAGCTAGGTTTTTGGCTGATTCCCATCAAGCAATAGTTTCGCCGGACAAAGACTGAATGAGCTTGTGAATATGTGAAAGGAGTTACCCCGCACATGAGCTACAGCTATCAGCATAGAGAAAGATACATCACATGCAGCTTGTAAAAGAACATATGCTGGAAATGGGCCTTTATCTGACAGCCTTTGATGTACAGTAATGGGCTGGGTAACTGCAATTATTCACAGAATCATGTGCAGTATATGATAACAATATAATTCTTTCTTGCTTAGCTGCAACTTCATCTAATTCCCTGCATTCTGCAGGATTCAAGTATGGTGATCTGGCACCTGCCAAACCATCTTCAGAAGCTGGTGCTCCCTCACTGTTAGTGGGCCCTGAGTGACAGTAAGGATGACAGTGTACCACCATACCATCCATAAAGTGAACCAAATAAGTGTGTGGACGTACATGCCTGGGCACTTCTGCATAGAATACTCCTCTCCTTGTACTTTCAGGCACAAATAGCCATCATGTTTTGAGTTTCCATCAGCCTTTTATGACTATGCAATCTCTTTCCTACCCTCTGTGAAGGGAAGAAATTCCCAGCAGAGGTACACACGTTCCAGTACATCCTCCAGTACCAGCATCACACCTGGTGTCAGCTGTCCTTGTGGGCCACATTACTTCCAGTTATATTTGGTAGAGCAACCACAGAAGTAACAGATTTGGTAAGGTGACCTCTGCTTTGGGCATGTACTTCCCATCAAAATGTGAAGCTAATACCAGTGAATATAGACAGTGGGTTTACCTCCAGCGGAATGTGCCCAACGCTTCTCAGTCAGTTGTGCTTTTTGTAATAACAGACAATACAATTGTAACCAACACCACGAGTTCAGCTTTCAGGAGTGGACATGAGTACTGCTTCACACTGAAAATACCATCAGGGAAGAGAGGAAAGAAGTTGGAGTACTTAGTGCCTGTTGGTAGATTAAGATGGAAAGATTAAAAACTGGTAGAAAGTCTGAATGACTGGGAATCGGTTTGAAGCTAATGAGGTAGTCTAACCAGACCCCTTGGAAATGAAGCTGTGGCTCTCTGGTATGAATGGTAAGCAATTCAGGTTTATAATTTTTCTGTAAACACATTCTCACACAAGAAGGAAAAAAAAATCAGGGAAGAAATAGAAGAAAAGGGATCAGCAGTTAGGAACACAGATGTACCATTATAGTCACTCTCTTTAAGTATTCACCAGGTATAAATATCATAGTTCTCCAAACTGCCAGATTTACGCACTTTTTGCCTCTCCTGCCATCTGCACATCTGCCATTTCCAGCATACACCGCACCTAGCTATCCAATTTACTGCTCTCATCTAGCTGGGGCTTTTAAGTATGTGTTTAAGTTTGGGTTGAAGTTCCCATTTCTGTACAGGTGTGATTCATGCAGAGAGAATGAATTTAGGCAAGCCCATGCATATGCCCCATAAATTGAGAGCAAAGTCTCCCCAGGCCGTGTTTGGTAACTTGGTAGTAAATGGGATATGTATCAGCCTATTCTCCAGTGATGGTTAAAGCAACCCACAGTGAAGGAATGAATACTGCCACAGAGTGTAACTTACTCTGGCAAAAGGAATAAGCAGCTCCCGCTTCAGCTGGGAGCAGAAAGCAGGTGGAAATTGCTCCTGCTCTGCCATGCTGTCACAGAGGACCCCTGCCATCAGACAGTGCTGCCAGCTCCACAAAATAAATAGCTGTACACCTTCTAGAAAGGATGGAGTTAATACTCCTTGGTTTTAAATTGGTCTCTTTTTCATGAATATGTGTCCTGTTTAGTGCTCAACCTGCAGTATTAATGCACTGAATTAGTTTAATTTCTCTAGACTTGTTCACTTGCCCATTAAGTGAGACATTATGGCTATTACTGGCCTGTTGCTGCACCAAAAATTCACTTCCACTTCCACTCCTCTATCATAAACCACATGCTCCAAATATTGGGATTTTCTTCTACAATACTTAAAAAGTCGGATTAAGTGCATCCTGCAGGTGCATTTGATTTCACATAAACACTAAATGTAGACCTATGAGGAAACCCCAAGACCCCAAAGCGCATTGGAAGCACAGTTGGGATGGGGTTTGTTTGCATCAAATATTCAGCAGTTTATGAAAATTTAAAAGGGAAAAATGAGTGAGGGAATACTTTTCTTAAGCGCACTACTAAAAGTTAAGCCTTGGACTCTGTGCTGTGCGCAGCATGTGTGTGCAGACCTTACTGGGCTGTGGGACAAGCAACTCCCCATTGGTCAGGAGAGCAGCAGCCCAGGAGAACACAGCATGCCTGGTGGTGCAGACACAAAGTCGCCTTCCCTAATCTCTTTCCAGCCACTGACTCCCATTAAACAAAAATTAAAGCTGTGGTTACCACTTCCCTGCTACTATTTCACAATATAAAGGCATAGTTTCAGTTGCTTCAAACATATCTACAATATACCTACAAGGGTGAATCTTCTGTGGGAGACATCACAGGCAGAAGATTGTTTTACTGTCATAAGGTCTAGTATACAGTAAAATTTGGCTGTTCTTTACTTGGAGTGATGCAAAATTTGAATGCAACTGAGATTCAGCTTTCCTTTTTGGATCTTTATCTGATCTAAAATCCATGAGGATTACCAGGCAGATTTCTGCTAAGTATATTTCAAGGCTTTGCTCTCAAGAAGGAAAGCCTTGCATTGATCAGCATGACAGGCTAAGTCAGAAACCCTCTTGCTGTGTAATTAACAGTGTTCTAGGGACACAGCATTTCCTGCACTGCACTGACCCATCAGTCAACCCACCTCCCTCTGTGTGCAGAAATTAGGGTTAACCACAGACTGCCAGTTTACTACCATAGCAAATGCCAAGGTCTCCTGACCTCTGCTACCATCCTTCGTGTTCATGGATGGTGCATGGCAGAGTTCCATCCTCATCTACCCCAGCCCCTATGGGAGGGTTCTCAGCTCTGCTGCAGCAGCCAGGGAAGGACACAGGCTCTTTCTAGGAGCAGCCATCCTCCAGCAGATGCCACAGCAGGAAAGGCAGGAAATTGCAGCAATTTTTACTTTGGTGAATCAATTTTGAGCATTTACCATGGAATTGCTCTTAAGTGTCAGCTACCAAGCTGACAAACTAACTGCAGAGTTAAGAATGTAAATGATGAAGGAGGTGATCCTGCCCCTCTACTCTGCTCTTGTGAGACCTCACTTGGAGTATTGTGTGCAGTTCTGGTGTCCTCAGCATCAAAAGGACATGAAACTGTTGGAACAAGTGCAGAGGAGGGCCATGATGATGATCAGGGGACTGGAGCACCTCCCATATGAAGATAGGCTGAGAAAGTTGGAACTGTTCAGCCTGGAGAAGAGAAGGCTGCATGGGGACCTCATAGAAGCCTTCCAGTATCTGAAGGAGGCCTATAGGGATGCTGGGGAGGGACTCTTCATTAGGGACTGTCGTGATAGGACAAGGGGTAAAGGGTTCAAACTTAAAGAGGGGAAGTTTAGGTTGGGTATGAGGAAGAAGTTATTTACTGTAAGGGTGTTGAGGCACTGGAATGGGTTGCCCAGGAAAGTTGTGAATGCTCCATTGCTGACGGTGTTCAAGGCCAGATTGGACAGAGCCTTGGGTGTCATGGTTTAGTGGGAGGTGTCCCTGGGCATGGCAGGGGGGTTGGAACTGGATGATCTTAAGGTCCTTTCCAACCCTAACTGTTATATGATCCTATGATTCTATGGTGGGAGCTTAAAATACAGAGTGTATTTGTTTCACTTTGATTGCTCTTGTCTCAAAAAACCTGGCTACATGGTCACAATTACTTGTGTGAGGACAGGGAAAAAATGTCATAGCAGCCACTGAACATGGAGTTAACAAACTCCACGCTAACTCCATAGGAAAATGGTCCATTCCTTTTCCAATCTGCTGCATTCCCAGCACCATGGGGATGGGTTCCTGCCTATGGTTCAGGCCAGGATGGTTCCTATCATTATTTACTTCTACAATATGAATATTATAAAGTTCATGTTTTCCTTCCTTGCTACAAGCTGTCAGTTTAAAACATGAAAATAGCCAAGAAAAAATGTTTCATATTAACACTTATTTTTATTGTCATAGAATCACAGACTGGTTTGAGTTGGAAGGGACATTAAAGATCACCTAGTTCCAACCCCCTTCCACAGGCCGGGACACCTTCCCATTAGACCACGTTGCTCAAAGTCCCTTCCAGCTTGGCCTTGAACACTGCCAGGGATGGGGCAGCCACAGCTTCTCTGGGCAGCCTGTGCCAGTGTCTCACCACCCTCACGGTAAAGAATTTTTTCCTAATACCTAATCTAAATCTACCCTCTCTCCGTTTGAAGCCATTCCTCCTAGTCCTATCACCACATGCCCATTGTATTTGCTGGTGTACCAAACAGCCTGTTAAGCTACTGGGGACCTGGTCCTTATCTCGGCATCTGACATGCAGCCATGCTGCAGACACCAAGGAACACTGGCATATGGAAAAAGATCCCACTGTGCTCAGTACATCGCTGGGCTCAGCATGCACAATCATAGCATGTGTGTTCTTTTGCATTTTTCACATCATTACAAGTAAACACAGTACCCAGACCTCCAGGACTGGCGGGTTTTGTGACAGATCTCATGTCAGCAGGCTGGCTGTCTCAGCTCGCTCAGCACCACTGAGCAGAGAACAAATTACACTGCACCAATGTCGGGAGGTGGAGGAGTGACTGCTGTGGCTGTGTACTGCATATCTGCATGGAGGGGTCCAAGCACATACTCCTGCCCTCTCTATGCAAGTCTGCTTGGTCTACCTTGAAATAACTCTCCGCATAAGTCCATGCTGTGTCAGTGCAGCACACAGGCATTATGAATGGGTATTATTCAGCTATAAGCCAGAGCAATGGTTTGCAAATGTGCTGCAGTGTTGAGGTTCAACAATAGGGCACACATGTACTGGGGTTTAGGGCAGCACCCCTAAGTCTGCCGGAATTGAAAAACTGCTTTTCATTCATGGCACAATTTATCTTCCTTTTTAGCATGTGTATGTGGAAAACAACCAAGTTTAGTGAACTCTTACAATAAAATATTCATAAGTGATTGTCTGAAGAGAGACTCACAGTGAAATGCAGTAGAACATGCGGATAAGGAAAAGGTGTCAAGAAGCAGAGTTTCTGAACACAGAACCTACCAGATTAAATGCTTCCCTGCTGTAATTTTGTGCTGACTTGGTCTAGCATCTGACCACATTTGATAAGACTTGTCTGCATATTTCATGGCATTCACTGGGCCAGATACCCAGGAAATCACTGCAGCTCCAGCTACTCTCAGCTCAGCCCAAGCATTTTGCATATTCCTATCCTCCTGCTTTAAAGATTTCTTTAAGTAATAAGGTAATAGCAAACAATATACTTCCTTTCTGGAAGACAATTCATTCTCATGCAGGTAGAGGGTAAAACATGGCTTTCTGCTGGGGGCATCCCCATAACCGGACCACGCTCCATGTTCTGGGTGTAGGTGTCCAGGCAGGACATGGGGCTGTACCATGACACAGCAATCCAGACACCTCAATGAGTGTGTAGGAGCATTATCATTATATACAGCCAGTTTTAGAATACATTTATTGTCAGTATCTGCCTTTCACATAGCACAAGTATAATAAAAACCCAATAACATTAAACACCAAGTTCATAACAAGAAACAGTGGCCTGGGACAGGACCAGGCTAGAATGTGAAGCTATTTTTACATACCCAAAAATGTGAAGCTTCAGAAACCCCAGTCTTGCCCTGGTTATACAGGTACAGCTCCTGAGATGAGGAGAGACCTGAGCATTCTGTTTTAATGGTATATGATTCTATGATACATGAGCACACACAGAGCGCTGGTGTGTGCACGCACATACGCATGTACATACACAGAGGACTGGAAGCTACTGGGAGGGAGATGGCAGTGCTGAACCAGAGCAATGATAAGCAACAGTTTTAAGGCACTCATAATGATATTTAGATTAAGACTTGCTTTTAGCAGCACCATTGAACAGGATTTCAGTATCGACAATGGATGCTGGCACACAGGAGCTCAGCTGAGAAACCACCATACATGCAAGATAAATAATTTTAAATGCTATGTCAATCTCTGAACCAATAAACAGATGACCCCAGTTCTCTGGAGGGTGGCTGAATCTTTCCTTACAGATGCAAAATAGAAGCTATATCTCCAAGATTATGCTGTATCAGAGAACAGGGACTTGAAACTAGGCCACAGTGTTTGATTTTCAATATCTCATTTAAATCTTGTAACAAAGTTCAATAAATGGTCTTGGAAAGTTTTCTAAAATATAATGCTGCTTCACTGAAATACTTTTTATGACTTTTTGTACTATACAGCCATTCTTCTCTTTGAAATTAGGCAATATTATGGAAATATTATCTTTGTAAATGTGTGTAAACTTGATGATATTATTGATTTCAGATAGCCTTCAAGGCTGAGACAAATTTCCACTTCAGTCTGGAGGTACAGAACAAAGATTTCCAATGGACTAAATTATTCAGAACAATCATTCCTAAATAGAGGAGTGAGAAATGCCTCTGGGAAGGAGTGGGATCATGGGGCCTCAGGGCTGATGAATCAGAGGAAGAAGAGAAATGCACAGAAGGTGGTGGGTAGGAGTAGAGGGTCGTGGTATTTATTCTGGTGGGTGTTTTGGGAGGTTTGCTGACCACTGGCTTTGAGACCTGACTTTGTTTATCTGTTCCTAAAACACGGTAACCTACATACACAAAAACCCCAAAGATAACTTTCTTTCTAGCAATCATAGCCATCTCTACGTTCAAAAAGTTTCCTAGAAACAAGGATTTTGTTCCAAATAAATCTGAATGTCACCCATTAATGTGAGACCTTTAAACTGCAAATCTCAGCTAAGAATGATTTATGATGAACATGTAATAGTTATTAATAGAGCATTACATCTGCTGGTGGGGAAACACATAAACATCAGCCATGTACATACGTATGTACATGTGAAAAACTTTTCAGACCTCTTAAACTGGGGTTATTGCAGCCTTGGCTGGTGTCAGGTTGTATCCCAGCCTGGGCAAGTGCGCAGCACCTTCCTTATTCCTCCTTCCTCATAGAGACGGAGATCAGCCTACACCAATATTCAGTCACCCTCACAGGAAAAGGCTTTTTTTCTTACATATATAAGGAATTTCCTGCATTACAACCAGAAAAATGACAGTGACCTGTGTTTGCAATTTGGACTTTTCTTGAGTTGCATCATACCTCAACACTTGCCTTTATTTGTGCTCAGACGCCATGCACATGCCTGTACAAAGGCCCTTGTACCATTAGGATATCTCATCATATATAATTTATATGCCTTAGAGTTGCCCAAACCTGCGCCCAGGAACATATCCAGGAAACATGGATGCTAATGCATAACCAAACAGTATGACAACAAACACAAATCTAAGGTGTAAGCCCTTTACATTGATGGAAATTAAACTTTTATTCTTGCTGTGGATATGGGAGGCTGAAATTCACTTTGGGAAAAAAAGACAGGGTTTTATTTTTGGCTTTACTTTCATAATTACTCAGCCCAGGGCATTTTCATGACCAGCTCCATTATGTGAAAATCAGGAATAACACTTTTCTTCCAGGACTCTATATTTCCTCTCTGAATGTTTAACTGAGAATATGACATGATACCAATTTTTAGGACCAAAATCTACCTGTGAAAGTGGCTGCAGGGAGTCAGCACTGTGGTGGAAGTGAGCCAACAAGTAACTGAAACTTGTTAAAGCTCGTTGCCAGTTACCTCATTAAATGCTCCTGCAGCTCCAGGGATGTCACCAACACCTCTGTGGGATTTGCTGCTGAGACTGCCATCAGCAGTGCCACAAGCCCTGGGATTCACCCCCTGGGATGGGCCTAAAGTGTCTGAGATCTTAAATAGGATGCATGTCAGTGGTGCAGGAATGATGCTGCCCTGATAATTAAACCCCCCCCCCCATTTTGCAGAGCTGGTGTTCTGAAGGCATTCCTAGGGAAACATGCTCTTGTAAAGTTACTACTGAGCCTCAGGAAAACATAAACCAGAGAAAGCATTACCAAATTCCAGCACACTTAACTGTAAATACAGGATTAAAGTTGCAAAATGCATTTGACACCTGATCTGTCCACTGCACCTGCACAATCTGAAGGTCCAGACCTTGGAGAGCTCCGTTGGATGCTCTCATCATCTTGTACATTTTAAGTAGTTACCTGGATTGGCAGAAGCACCTCGTCTAAGTAAGCTTTGCTTTGGGTTTTTTCTTATTATTTTTCTTTTCTTTTATTCAGTTACTAAGCAAAAGCACGTCTCATACACTGGGAAAAGCCTTTGCCATGTTTAAAGCAAGTACAGGGACTCCAAGCTCAAATTGTTCTAGTAATTTATTCTGGTCTTGAAATCCCTAGGGTTATTTCACAGAAAATGTATTTTAAGATGTTTGGCTAAAAAATGACAAGATAACAGACGATACATATTCATTTTCTCCCCCAAGATGGTGATGAGATGTAACAAAATAAAGCAGCAGTCTCAGCAGATCTTCCCTCCCCCAAATGGAGACAACTTGAGGTTTTATCTCTCTGCTACCACCAGAATTGTGCTGCCATTTATCTTGAGGGTGTATTTATGAAGGGGATTGTTTGCAGCTGGAGCTACAAGGCATGAAACAAACTGATAATGGAACTTTCTTTTGAAGCTTATTCTTTTTCTGTGGCATTTTCCTTTTTTTCTTTTATGAGCTTCATGACAGCTTAGGCCATAATTTCCTTTTTGTATTTTAGCACAAACCACAGATTAGTGTCACATTGTTTGCAGAGAGGTTTTGCTTGCTGCTTGCATGAGTACTTGTTGGCATTTGGTGTATTCCAAATAAATAATGTGGTCATTCGTAAAGATAAAAACCAGAAACAACTTCCCAGCATAAAGAACGCGCTGCTCGCACATATCCTGAATATGGGATAAAACCACAGAGGCAGAGGTGAATAATGTAATTTGAAACTTGAATCACAAAACACACAGGCCAGGACTTTGTCTTCTATGAAAGACATAACAGCCTTTGGCGCTGCAAACATGCTAATCTGCTGCAGTCTCATACTCAAGGAAAATGTAATTTAAATTAACAACATAAATCACAAATAATAAATTATTTAGTAAATAGAATGCAGACTATAACCTTGTAGAAAATGTCTTTAATTTTTGCCCTTCTTCACACTGCAATTATTTTTCATATTCTTAGTAATATTATCCACTGATAGGAACGACAATGAAACGTGCTGCATGGCAGTTCCTTCCCTGTTTCTCTTATATATCTCTTCAAGGTAAAGCTTTCCATTCTTTCTCTCCTCCATCATTAAAAAAAAAAAAAATATCAGCCTTTACAAGGATCTCTTCTATTTCCTCGAATGCCTCCAAAGCAAAAGCATCTCACATGATTTTGGGTTCTGTAGCTTGCTCAACATGCTTTGTCAGGCTCTTATAAAACATCATCCTTAATATCTGTTGCAGAGGTTTTCCTGTGCCACAGCCAACGCCCTAGTGCTGTTCCCAGCTCATCACCAGTGCGGCCGGCACAGCCCTGCCTGTGATGGCAGACTCTGCAAACACCATGGCAAGTGAGCTCAAATGTAATTAAACTAACTGCCAAATAGAACGAGTTTTGGCTTAAAGCCTCACATTTTAAACAAAATCCTGAAAATACTGCATTTTAGCATTAAGTGAGAAGGATGACACATCAGCTCTTAGGATTTTATGAGGATACTGCCAGCATGATAGCTCTGTGAAGCCAATGAAATAAGACCGTAGCCATTAAGAGTAGTTAATACTATTGCTCGGTAGAAAGCTCTGGCTGTGGCAGTGCAGAAGATAGTAACCAGAGGGGACACCCGGGGGTACAAACAAGCAGAATAAAAACAGATTAATATCAGAGTAGGGGAAAAGGCAGGGATCAGCAGCCCAGGGGTAGAAAAGCCAGGAGAGAAACTGGAGAGGGCTCCTTTCATCAACTGCACAAACTAAACTTGCAGCTTCTACACTTCAAGCTCAGTTAAATAAAAATTATAACAGGAGAGTACTAACAGAGAAGTATAGTCATAGAGGTGATACCATTAAGAGTGCATAGGTTTTAGCAGAACTTTTCCTGCCAGTAATATACTCTGTTTTGGCAAGAACACTCAGCTCTTAGAGGCTCAAAGCCTTTCCTCTGTGCCTTAGTGCTCAGTGGTTGTTAGCACTCAAAAGCAATACTTCCAATCCTATATCAAGTCGTTCAAGTGACAGGAAATTTGAGCAGTTGATATGGGAAATGGATATTTCATTAGAGGCACAACTCATGATAAATGAAAGTTTTCCTGCTGCTGTCACTGGGAATACCAATGAGCTCTAACTCAAACTGCTTGAGAAGGGGAGTAAAGCAATGCCCCTGCATGCTGCAGAACATTAACATGGGAAAGGCGGGAGGCTGCAGGCAGTTCTGCTGTATGCAACTTGTGTCATGGAGACCTTCCAACTGACTGTGGCTGCCCTCCTCGTCACCATAAGGACAATCCTGAAGTCAAAAGCTGCCATAGCACGATGTTATTTTGCTCTGGTTGGCAGCTTCCACTGCTGTGAGCAAAGTAGCAAGAGGCACATGCACAGAGAACTGCCAAGCACAACTCAGCAGGTAGTACTGGGTGGGAATGGAATGCTCTTACAGACAGAGCAAAACTAAAGGGGTTTTGGAGAAGTTTGTGTGTTCACCATGGCCACTCAAAAAACTATGCAATGACCAGAGGCCCTTTCCGAAATCCTTCTGATCCTAAAGGACCAACAATGTATGTTTGCTCTGGACACTACAGATTTCTCTTTTACTAAGAGGCATTTGCCATTCTATTTTAATGGCATTATCCAATGCAATGCATGCAGCAGCAGCAGGACCAGGGGAGCCTTGCAAAGACTGACAATGAACAGGGCCAGCAACACCATCTGCAGCACATTCACACATGCAAGGCTTTGCATATGCAGTACCGTCTGAAAACAATCCTAGAGCAAAAGACTGAAGAGCTTTTCTAGATGCCTCATGGTTAGAACAAAAAATGCAAGTTGTGAGTCAAGTTTGTAGTTTATTGGCTAAGGCCTGAGTGAACATTAAGCTAAAAATGTTGATATGCATCAGCACAACTCTTAAGTGATCCAGAGCATCTCCAGAGTATCTCCAGAGTCAGAGCTGCTTTTGTAAACATCTTCAGAGATATGCCTCTTGCCAAAATGTCAGTGACAAATACATCACTGTAGCTCTCAACAAAAATGGACCCATCAGAAGATCGATCAGGACAGGCCACACCTCAAGGGACAGACTGATTACCTGAGCTAAGCCTCACGCATCTCCTGCTCCCACTGCGGCACCTGCCCAGCCCCACTTTCAAGGAAGTCTCTCACACTGAGACATCGAACCAGCAAAACTGGACAAAACAGTAGCTTTTTGGCACACACGCTCTCCTGAGCTTGTCTGCCCTACACACCCCACTCTGCAGTACTTCTGCTGGGTATAATCCAGCATTTGTAGTTTGCTCAAAGTGAACCCCGTCGATACAGTGAGCAATTAAGATTAAGAAAATTGACTGATCTTCAGACTGAACTCTTAATATCTTCTGAGATACAGAGTTCTGATCAATAGCCATGATATAATTGAAAATGTGTTTCTACAATCACATTTGTTGTGTTCCTAACACCCAAGGTACTTCAATGGGTTTGACTGATATGGAATGGAAGTAAAACAAACCAACCACTATCTGTATGTAGTTTTTTGATGTATGCACTTCTATTAAATTCCAAAGCAACTCCTCAAAAACAGGGTTCTGGGTTTTCTTTGCACACCTATACAAGAAACATCTGTGGCGATTTGAAAAAATAAAGTAAAAAAAAATTTTCCAAGACCACCACAAAAAATTATTTACAACTTTGTCCTGGGTTCAGCAGTAGCAGTCATTTTTCTCTTTCTTAGTAGCTGGTGCAGTGCTGTGTTTTTGACTTTCAGCCTAGGAACAGCACTAACACCGATGGTTTTAGTCGCTGCTCAGTAATGTTTACTCTGACCAAGGACTTTCTGAGTCTCATGCTCTGTCAGGGATGAGGGGAAGCCGTGAGGAAGCAGAAAGAGGACACCTGACCCAAACTGACCAAAGAGGTATTCCATACCACAGCATATCATGCCCAGTATATAAAATGGGTGCTGTTACCTGGAAGAGTTAGATCACTGCTCAGTCAGGCTGAGTATTGGTCAGTGGGTGGTGAGTGGTTGTATTCTCTTCCTGCGTTATTTCCCTTATCAGTATTATTATTGGTGGTAGCAGCAGTGATTTGTGTTCTACCTTAGTTACTGGACTGTTCTTATCTCAACCTGTGGGAGTTACATTCTTTTGATTCTCCTTCCCATCCCTTCAGGAGCAGGGCGGGGGGAGAAAGAGGGTGGGAGTGAGAGAGCGACTGCGTGAGTTACAGCTGGGCTTAAACCACGACAAACTTCCACAAACTTCACATTTCAAAAATGTAGTGCTAAAAAATTCGTCTGAGTAAATAAAAAGAAATTAAAAATTAACATTTTTCAATGTTCTCTGCATTAAAATAAATAGCTGAAGTGGACTGTTTTGAAAATTGAGATACAAATAAAAAGTGGGGATTGAAAAGCTCCATTCAACACCTTTGAAGACAAAAGGAACATTTTGGCCATTCCAGTGGGCTGCAGCAGATGCAGTCCCCAGATTAACATCCAAATAACTGCAGGTTTAGGAATCTGTGGGCTTGTTTCTGAAGCTAGCAAATGAGTTTTGGACACCTTGGACATCCATCTCCTGGTGTATCTGCCTATTTTACAGAGGATTCAGTAATCCAGAGTCTTACCCAGATCTCCTGGCATCAGTCAGAGTCCTTCCAGAAGCCCCAGCACATCGTAAAGGATACAACATTAGTCACCAGCTCTCCCTGGCCATTCATCCTGGAGCTAGGTGGCCAAGACCAGCCCATTTCTCCTCTCAACTCTGACCAGCAAAGAGGAGCTCCAGACCTGACAGTCACCCTGTGCAGAAGGTAAAGGCTTTTGCTCACTAGTCTGCACCGGCACATACTAGCTGCTGGCATCCTGCTCTTTGCTCCCCTCAGGGACACACCTTCAAATGCAGCTCCTCAGGATGTCACAGTTTCCAGTCTCATCCTTTGTTTCCATATTACCTTTTGCTCAGGCTCAGGCACATCCCTGCTTGACAGAGCAAAGCAGCTGAGAAGCGGATGTACAGCACAAGCAATTCTGCTGGCCTCATTTGCTCCTCTATGCAGCACATGAAAAAAAAAAGATCACACAGCAACTCTGTGCCTCCACACACACACACACTTTAGATAATCAAGAAAAAAATCCTATATAATCCTTTGATTCCCCTCAAATGCCCATCATTAGGGTTTATAAAACAAATGCTATTTCATCTCCCACACTGGAAATTTCATTTAACTAGTCACTATTCTTTTCCCTTTGCCATGCTCAGGGGTACAGAGCAAGACCAGCTCCCCTCCAGGAGTTGTCTTGCCCTGTACAGAAGGGGACTGTGCAGAGGGGACTATAAACCCCCTGAAGCCACACTGGGCTGAGTTAGAACTATCAAATCTTTTCAACGCTCTAAAGCTAAAGAACAGAATAAACCCCAACCCGAGCATGTTTCTGTTTCACAGGGAAGGCAGCTGCCCCGCTTGGGCAGTGGAGCTTGGGCAGTGGATGCAGCACAGGCGTTGCCATGGCAACCCAGCCAGAATCTCTGACAAATGCTCCAGCAAACAGTCACAAATATCTAAACGTATATGAGAGAAGTCCCTAAGCATGTCTAAATTAAGTAGCAGCCAAATGAGTTTCTCTTTTCTTCTCTTCTCCATCCTCCTGGGAAATGCTGCCTTACCAGCCTTTGCTGCTGTTGCTTTTTAATTTATACACTGTGCATTTCTCTTCTCCATCGATCTCCTACATGAACGGGAAGCAGGATCTACACCTCTCAGCCCCCCTCACCTCTTTCCCACAGCCAGGTATACAGCCATCTGGAAAGAGACTTAGTCATTCTTTCTTTTTAAGGACTGCTAATTACCTGGAGAGCCAGCATCTTATTTTCAAGTATGGCAGATGCTTATGCCTACACATTTTTCAGATACATTGACTATCCTAATGGGAGTTAATGTGGGAAACCTATATTCAAATACTGCTGCTATGTATGGACTAAGTGACTTCTCGGGCTATGGTATTAGATCTCTCTGGCCCTCATGAGAAGCCAAGATTAGGTTGCATATGCATCTCAGCCAAAATGAAATGCTGAAACATGTAGCACATGTAAAGTTCAAGGATAATGAAAAGTTTACCTTGCCTTTGGGACTGTTCATCAGAAGAAAAGGTAGTGTGTGTGGTTATACGGTGATGAGATATGGATTTATTATATTTTCTGGTTATGATTTCCAATGCTATTTCAGTACAGCACAAAGCAACAGCACCCCTGAACAGCAAAGGCAATTCACAAGCTACAGGCCGAACGTTCTAATAACTACAAATGAAGTCCCTTATCCCCATGTTCAGAGCATGAAAAATAAATGAAAAAGATACAGAATTAAAAGCTGGTTTATGGTAAGAAACATAGATCACGGTTTAGTTATTGTATTAATGTTGAGCACCATGATCTTCTGCTAAGTACCCTTACCTCACTTCTCAACACGTTTTAAACACATCTTGCACCCAAAATTGGTGCAGCTGTAACTCTTCCCTGACAGCACTTCACTTCTGCTGCTCTTCAGACCATCAAACCTGGTGTCCTCCCAAAGCAGGACTTTCCTGTGAAATACAGATAGAAATCATTGTGTATTTTTCATACAAGGGTGACCCTGGGTTGTACTTCCTAACATGATTGATTAGTCTGTCTCTGATCAAAACAGATCCTCCACACAGAGCTGCCTTGTTGATAGAAAATAACAGAACCATAGAATACTTTGGGATGGAAGGGACCTCAAAGATCACCTAGGTCCAACCCCCAGCCACAGGGAGCATAAAATCAAATATTTATAGCTATAAATTATAGATTAAAAAATGTCCACAAAGTGAAATATTGTTAGGGAATAAAAAAAATGATCTGAGTAATTGCTTTCTGCTCACTGTATACAAAGATATAAGAATATGTATAAAGAGCTATGAGAATTACATTTTATTGAACTTATTCCTTCTATATCCTCACATAAAAGTTAGGTTTATCTTTTAATTGATCTACAGTGCATTTACATATAAATCTAGACCTCTGAGTTTGGGAAGATCACTTTAAATGAGCAACAGAGGAGATTCCCTTTCCCTAACTTGCTGCCAAGTGTAGGTCTTAAAATGAATTTTAAGGTATGCTTTAAGAAAAAGAACAGGCTACAGTGCCCATATTGACCAAACTGTCCTGTTCCACATGAGATGTCAGCAGCCCTTTCCTCCACCCTGTGGCTGCCTGAGGCAGAGGTGCTGCTGGACCAGCCATTACTACATCTCCAGCTCCAGGGCATGCTGCCATTTATCTTCTAACTAATCAGGCTTTTGTTTTAATTTCTCTTATTGCTTTACAATGTTAGAAGGAATCAAATAATTAGTCAAGAAATATTTACCGGTGATGGATAATGCAGCTTTGTGATTCCTCCTCAGCATGCCTGTTCTCTACAGATTGCTGCTAAAATGAAATAAAGCAAAAAGAGGATATGAAACAGCTGCTGAGTCTTATAAAGATACTTCATGGCAAGATACAGTACACTTTTATGGCACAAAGTACAATAAAATTATGATTCATTACTGTTTACTTAAGTCTGTGTAGGGCAGAGAGGCAATTTAAAAATGGTACAAGTTACGCAGTGAATGTAACTGGGTTAAGGGAAGACAGCTGAGATGAAGCAAGCTTGAACTGATATGAACTCCACAATCAGAGGCAAAACCACCAGTGACAGCACAACCAAGGCCATTAAAGCAGCTCCTTGTGTGTCACTGCGCTTGATCAGGGTGGCTGACAAAGGGGCCCCTCTCTCCAAATCTATCCCGCTGGGCACCAGGCATTCAGAGCACCCTCTGAGGCATCCCCCAGGATGCAGCAGAGTTGCTGGGGGCAGCAGGTCTGGCAACAAGACTGAAAATTCTTTTAAAGACAGGAGAGAGGTTGGAGGAGGGCTCTGCCTTTATTTCAAGCTCTGCCTCTGAAGCAATCAAATACCAAGGGCTCTGTGTTCCCAAGGATTAGCCCTGACTCTGGCGCTTGCTCCTTCAGTTAGCGTTAAACATCAAAAGGCTCCACGGCTCATCCGTGGGTTGCAAAGCTTTTGGGGCCACTATTTTATTTAGCAAAGATCATTTGTTTCATTATTTTCATTTCAATGATGCTCAGTGAACCAACACCCCCCATGCTTTCATTTAACACATTTAGAATATTTATAATAATATCAAAACACTTGAACTGCTTTGCAAAAGCTTATTTGAAAACTATGGGCTTCAGCTGCAGTTCCCCCCAGGATCTTCTTGCCCTGCAGCCCTTCCTCCACCCCTGGCCTGGTAGCCGTTCCACAGGTACCTATTGCCATGGTACATGGACAGAGAGATGTCGATGGGTTTGGCTATGGGATATCAAGGAGCTCGTTGGGGTCAGGAGCAGGAGGCTCCCCAGGGATGGGCAGCCTTACCTGTCTCTTCCTGCTTTGGACACCATGGCCACATCAGTGCCAGTGCTCTCCTGGGGAAGGCCAACAGCTCCACTAGCAACATCCCAGTGCCCCCACGGACAGGGAACAGATGCCCCAACCAGCTCAGGGTCGCCCATCCTTTTGGGAATGACATTAATGGCTTATTCAGTCAAAACCACTTCCCACCTATGCACTGAGTGAAGTTCTCTAAATTACTGGGTAATGTCACAAAAATGTTTTATTCATAACTCGTTTAATGCCTGGCGCTTGCTTTTCTTTTTGTGCTTATTTAATACACATTTAATTTAACTTATTTGGAAGCACTAATGTATTTTCTAATTACCTGAAGTACTTAAGTGGCTTCCGCACTGTTAATAATTTCTTTTTTTCAGCTACTGAAGGCTGAGATGCTGCAAAGTGACCTGTTTACTGGGGCCGGGCATCCCTCCCACCTCCATGGTGAGAAGTACCTCTGCCACCAGACACCCAAGGGGTGCAAAGCTGCACGCGTCAGGGTGCCTGGGGAGCCCCATGCCTCTGCAGGCAGGAAAGTGAGGGCAACTCTGTCCCCTCAAAGACCAGACACAAGGTGCCAGTGCCGCCAGCCACTGGACAGGCAGGAAAGGGCAGGACTACAGCCCTTGTGCTAGCATCTTCACTAACTCCTGTATTTATTATTCATTACTTTGTATTTTATGGAAGGACAGCTAAATTTATTCACTAATGCTGCTTTTTTTAATAACTCTACAATTCCTGTGGCAGTTTCATTACTTTCAGACATTTGCCAGACTGCACCATTTTTGCTGGGGCTTATGAATTTAGTATGGTATTAAAATGCTAAAGGCTTTTCTCAGAGCTGATGACAGAAAAACAGGATATGGCATGCATCAGTACATTGTGCTGCATGAACCCAACACGCTGTATCATCTGTGAACATGAGGGTGGCTGATCTCAGGAAAAAGTGATGCACAAAGCACAGGTAACCTATGTCATTACCATGGAGAGGCAGAGGCACAAAATGGGCTGCAGAACTGAACTTGCTGCAGGGAAAGCACTTGCCCCTGTGGGTTCTCATGCAGAGATTCAGGCTGCTGCTCTTCCCTCATCCCATCCTGCTCCAGATACAGGATATATGATGATGCAAGGCAGTCCAGTGACACACATAGCTGACTAAAGAGCTGAGACAGGGAAGACCTAATGTAAGTTGCAAGCAGCTGCTCTGCTTGGCTGGTTCTTAACTGGAGAGTCCAGAGAAAGCAAGGATTGCCCTGGCATCTCACAGGGAGCTGAACTGTTCACCTGCTTAGCAAACTTTGCTCCCTGTTCAGATTCTCTGCACATCCAAGCACTGTTACACACTGGGTAGATGCCCTTCCTATTAGCTGCTGCAATGCACTGCTGACCCTGTACACTCCAATTTTATTTTGGTGTAACTTCATTAAGGAGAATTACATGAGATAAAATTGGAATCAATTCAGTAATAAATCCAGGCTGCCTCTTCTTTGCCTCATACATCTCAAGTGTATGTCCAGATCTGCTCATGCATTTATATTCTGTCCTTACTCCAATGTACTCTTACTGCTGTGCTGCAGGGAAGAGGCATTTTCAGTAGATATACTTTGCAAAAAACCCAAACAAAATTCATTTACTCCTGGAGCAAAGATACTCGCTATGAAAATACTCAGCTGTTTTCATACTAGGTAGAGTTTTGTGGAAAAATATACTCGGGGTGTTGGGAATCCTGTCTCATTCTCAAATACCATCCTCTCCCTGCAAATAACCGTCAAAATAGTTGTAATGCTATTGTTACGGCAATCTTCACCAAATATAGAGGTTTTCAGTTTTCTCCCTCAGTGACTGAGTAAATATTCAGCCTCTCAGAAACAAGCTCTGTACTCAGGGTGAGGATGCAGGAGGGAGGTCTTTTCCAACCTAGTTGATCCTATGATGCTACAGCTGCAGTCCACCCCAGAGGCAGAGCCAAGTCCTGCAAACCCAGCCTGAAGACAGCTTCCCACCACCGCAAGGACAAAACTCATTTCAAGGAATGGGGTGTCAATATAAAACATGGCAAGGAAGGAAAAGCAGTTTTGAGTCTTGGTAAGAAGAGAGACATGTTTATGTAAAATTACTGTTTCCTGAAACACAAAGGATTAGTATGCCAGGGTGTTAATAAATTTGTCTAAATTAAACAAAAAGAATGAACCCACCTCTCCTGCTTTTTATTCACCATCACCCCCCAGCCAGGTATGCACAGCCTGGCTGCTTTTTTGTAGAGGCAGGGGCAACCAAAGAGACTATTGACGTCACACCAATTTGACACGCTGCAAAGCGGTGGCTGTATTACACAAGCCAGTCTAAACCAGCAATTCTTTCAATTCAGTCTGGAGCCAAAGCATGGAGACAAATCAATCTATTCACCCTAAAAAAAAATGATACATGAAAAATTTTCCAGGGCAAACAATCTATTTTTCTAATTAATCTGCTTGCTGGCCATTTGTTTAACATGAGCTACAGGATTTGACTCCATTATTTCTGTTTAACCCACTGACTCAAAGCTGGGCAAAACAGATGTTACAGCCTTGATTAGAAAACACAGAAATTCACACTTTTTTTTGGTATTTCATCCTGATTATTGCTTTCCCATCCTGTTAAGCCTGCGCACTCCCCTTGGCTCAGCCTCCTACTTCTGGTGCTTGCAGTGCCTGCGCATATCTACTCTTCCCAAGAAACACCTTCCAAAAGCAGAAGCATGGTTCCATTGCTCCTGCCTTGATAGCCTTGTAATTAAACTGAAGATGGATCTCCACTGCTTTTGGATGAGGTCATCTAACACTTTTGGTGCATGCTCAGCCTTAGGCTTCTCAGGCTTGCCTGGGAAGGCTCTGAACTCTCCTCTCAGACAAATTCTGCCAATGCTGTCTGTAAATTTCTTCAGACAGCAGAAGTCCCTCTGCCTTCCCTACCACAGGCTGAGCAGAGCTGAAGACATATAAGCCCTCCCAGGAGAGCGTTTGTGCTTTGCACCAGAAGAGTCTTCAATGAAAATGCTGCTGGGAGGCAAAACTGAGCCATGAGGCACTCATGAGCCCCCCTCACAACAGTTCACAACCAACTGTCCTAGCATGAAATTAGATAGGAATGCTGATTACAGACAATGGGACGTTGCTTATTTAAGAGCCAAACAGAATTGGTGTTTGGCTTCACAAGAGACACTCCTCATTTTCTCTGCTATCATGAAGTTCTTTGCCATTATTTTGTTTAAAATAATGTTTGAAATACTGAGATTTCACCTGCATGTACAGATCTTCACAGAAAAAAAACTTCCCTTGCTGTTCTGTTCGAATACAATTGACTCCACTGTAGCGGTCATGATGAATCCTACCAACAGCCATGATAATTTTGATTAGTCAAGTGAATTCTACATCTTCTCACAAAGGTTAAAATAAGAGCAAGTCAGGCTGGTGACCACTTAGCCGGAACATATGTTTGCACACAGCCTGCTTCACCTTCTGCTTCCCAGATAACAGCATTTCCCTGCTCCCATTTTAGCATGCGGCTGTGACTCTGTTTGTTTTCCAATCAAAGTTACTGCCTGAAAGAATGAAGATGACAATATGGAAATAGAAACAAAAGTCTCACAGGAAAAATGGGAGGTTTCATCACTGCCACAGAGATCCAGCTGAGTTAGTTGCTCAGACTGCTTATATGATAAAGAAATGGGGAAATCTGTTATTTTCCAATAAAATCTGGAAAGTGTACTCCGGGAAATGAAATAAAAATTGAGGCTACTGACTATCACATGTTTATGACAAGGGAGGAAATAATGGGAAAACAGATGTGAGTTACCATGTCCTCGGGTACCCTAAAATGCGCCTTACCATCTGCTTGTCCCTTACAATGTTGACCTGTTGACACAGTCATTTCAGTCAAAATGAGTTTAGTTCCTCTTCTGCTTCTAATCTCCCCTTCACATCCCAAACTACATTTTAGAAGCAAATCTCCATCCCTCTTATTAACCAATGTGTTACAGTACAGCTCAGCATAATTCCAGGTTTTGTGGAAACACTGTACTGAGTCATTTACCTGCTGAAATTGTCTATTCTTATTCTTACCGTTTCACAAATCACAATGGAATCATTATTTTAATGATGTTTATTTTTTAGGCTGTTTGTAGGTTCATTTGCAGCTTGGATTTTGGTGGCATACTCGAATGGCACCCATACATGTCGTAGATCTATTGGATCAAGCACATTCTGTTGTGCGCCTTGTGGCAGGGAATAATGCTGATGCAGTAATGTAATTGCATGAGTGCAAAAGTGAAAAATAAAGTGAAAATGAACTCTCGCATATTTTCTTCACCTTTCACTTCTAATTAAGTATGAGGAAACCCAAAGAATAACTCTCATTCCACCAGAAGTTATCAGGTAAGCCAACAGGTATGGATCTGCAGTTATTAAAAAGTATAGGGGGAGAAAAAAAATGGGAAGTAAACCTGATCTAAACATTTAAGTCTTTGCTTTGGGATGCCTTGCTTCCCATTATGATTAAACATGGGACAGTGCACCCTGTGGTGTGTACAAACATGTCAGGGAGCACTGAGGGACAAGCTGCCTCTGTTTTGTGGGTTCATGCATCATCACTCAATTGAAAGATCTTATACTGACAAGTTAATTCTGTTATTAAACCAGGCAGGCACAAGCACAGCCTATTAAACCCAGTGAGCATCTCTAGGAATAAGTGAGATGTAAATGCCATGATTCACACAACTGCTCTACAGCACACAATTACCCAATAATGGGTCACCACTCAACGGGTCAAGCCTGACCCAATAATTTGGTCTTTTGCCTGAAACACCAAGAGATCTTAAAATAATGATGACCTTTACTTATGAACTGACAAGGAATGGAATTAAAAAAAAAAAAAGGCAGTCCAGGCACGCATTCACTGCAGAAGGGGATTCATAAGTGCAGTCCAGTTACATACAATCAATTCTAAAACCCTAAGAAATTCCTCACACATAACTGCAGGGCAGTAATCAATACTACAATGCTGGACAAATAGCCCACTTTAAAATGAAGTCCTAGATCTTGCAAGTTTGATTGAAAGCCAAATGGATTGAGTATTGCAAAGGTGCAGCAATAGTGTGTGCATTCCTAAAATGAAGGAACCAGTGTTTTAGCGCTATTTCCCTTGTTCAGAGCTGGTCTAGATCATGATGGCAACTCACACACAGTCAAGTTCTGGGACAGCAGATAAGCTGCTTGATGACCTTTAATCCCTCTTTGTTTGTAGACCTTCTCAGGGGGAATCAAGGTGATACCACCCACGGGTGACCGCAAGAGAGAGGAAAGTAGTGCAAAGGCCCCTGTGATCCTGAGGGGCTGGGAAGCATGCAAATGGTCCTCTCCAAGGAAAAGGGAAGTAAAGACTACATACCTCTTTATCTATGCAATGTGCTTTTATGATTTTTCTTCAGAGAATGTTCATTAGGCTCTGTAATTAATTACTCCATGCCACAAGGTGTGTGCTGTTTTGCATCCCTTCTTCCAGAAATCACAGCAGCAGCAGCTCATGCAGCCGCTCATTTACCAAGTAACTGGCTGGGGCTGCAGGGCGGGAAGGCACACAGTGTAGCTATGGGAATGGGACTTGTCTTCTGCAGGGCAGCAACGCCAGCAGGATTAGCTCTGTCAAAGCAGTCAGAACCACTAATGGTGTGAAATCAAGGCTATAAAACTAGTAAGGGTAGATACATTTTTCAGCTTTAAATTGGAAGAAAAAGTTCCTCAGATACGCCAGAACAGCTGGTTTATGTTCACATCTCCTGTCTGGAATCTGAACACGTACCTCCTGCCTCTGTGCTAGGTTCAAGGAATGCACAGTCTCAAGAAACATAAAACTAAAGAAGTGGGTGTGATGGTGCCACTGACCACTGCCAGAGATCACCGCTTCTCTAGGACCTCCTGGCTGCTTTCCCTGCTGGCTAGACAATGCACCCCAGTGCATCCCCAAAAAAGTGAGCGTGCAAGAAGGTTTGTTTTGCTCACGTTTTTTTTCCATACTGAAGTATTATCAGTATAAAACCAAGGAAAACCCGACATTTCATTCTCAGCATACCAAGATCTTTTAGCTAGCACGATGCGCCCTTTGGTTACTACGCACTCTGCATGTTATTATGAACACCTCATTTTAGAATGCATTAAGCCTAGTAAGATTAGCTCCTGAGGACATCCTAAAAGAGAAGGTAGAGTTAATTAAAATTTATTAAAACAACACTGGCTAGAAAAGCTTCAAAGCAGTGCAATGACTTTAAATAGCAGAAACATAGAATAGCTTTGGGAATAAAACCTAAATGAAAAATACAGACCATATGCTAAGTATTACCTTTTCCTACATTTGCAGGTGTTAGGCATAAGGGGAGCAAGGAGACACACCAGGTCCTGCCCTGTATTTGGCAGTCACTTTCTAACTGCGCATACATTGGGAGGAGAAGGAAGAGGCATTCACATGGGTGGAAACAATACAGTACCAAAATGTGTTTAAAAATATAATAATCATCCCTAACTAAGTCATACAGGCTTTTAGATTGTCATTATCTAGAATCTAGGGGTAATTAACCTGCAAATGAACATAACAAATGCAAGTATAAAGTGATATGTACAGCAAAATAGTATCAAAAAACTAAACAAACCAAAACCAAGAAACCAACTTTGCAATTATATTGCACTTTCTACCCCATGTCTTTTGGGTTTCCTTAGAGCCAGATTAGAAAGTGAATAAAATCTAATTTAACTTTCATTTAGGCCTTTCATTAAATACTTGATCTATGTTTGAAGCACATACCCACAAAACAGAAATAAGGTGTTAAAACAGGAGTGGAAGAGTAAAATAAACCCACAGAGTGTAACCTGCTGCAAATCATCTCTCTGCAATTAAATGCAACACCAGTTAGTGTGCAAGTGGCCTGGCCAAAATTAGCATTAAAGAATTTCTTTTGACCATCTAATTTGTATGTATCTGTAACCAGCAGAGCGTCAGAGCACAGATCAGGCCCCTTCTGACGATGCAACCTTTGCTCTCTGCCATCGTTCCATTGCTGCCCTGTAAAATAACAGGGAGGTTTCCAGAGGGGGAGAACTGTTCCACGAGGGGAACTTCCAGAGCCCTTTCAAGTGCCTAATGGGGACTGTGATGGGGTACAATGGTCTCACAGCACTCAGTACAAGCTGTATAAGGAGAGAAGTGTGTTATAGTAGTTATAGTTGGCTTTGGGCACACACAAATGAGACTGCAATGCCATTCAGGCTGCCTTAGTGCACAGGAAAAGCAATGCCTTAGAAAAGGGACAGATTTATGTGAAGGCAAAGATGCAGCAAAGACAAACACATCAATAAGAAAAATAATTATGAGCTAAATATATTGAACATTATTGTTAGTGTCAAAGCCAATTCTAGACTTCAGTGAAGGGCACCACATCAGCTGTGTCTCTTTGTAACTCCTGATAAGAGGCTTACCCAAATATTTACTTTTACTGAATCCGAATCATTGCTGCATTACTTATGTCTTCTGATTTATGCCCATCAATTTAATTTCATTACACTGTAAATGAATTACAACTGCCATAATGAAGCTGTGCTTAATGCAGGCTGATTTGCTCACTGGATCCCAAGAATCCTGACCACTTTTTGTACATATTTAGGATTGTTCTTGGAACAAAAGGCTGCAAAAGTTGCTCACCAAGGGAAAAGCTGTAGCACAGGAGACTCGCCATGGAAAGGAGGGGAGCAGCAATGAAAACGCAGCGATACCTGGGGTCTTCATTAATCTCCATCTTGTAAAAGGTGTGGGGCTTTTTTAATATCATCAACATTGTGGATGAGATGTTTCTATTCCTCCAGGTTTAAGATGAAAGATCCAGAAGCTCACCTGGGTGCAGCCTAAAAGTTCAGAAAGTGAAAGTGGGGATTACAAAGTCTTCCCAAAGTTCTCAGTACAGCAAGGGGAAGAACAGTGTCATTCACTGATTATAAGGTGCAGATCTACAAAGGTATCTGGTGTGCAGCTCTGTGTTCAGCACTGCCTTCCCAGACAGAACGCTGTGAGAATGATGCTTTGCAGTGTCACCCATTGGTTCTACCACAGGATCGTGTGCAATTAATATTAACTAAGCTTTGTAACACCAGACCAAGAGTTAAAAATAACTATGTGACAAAAGCCACTCTGAGAACTCCTTCAAACTTGAGGAGGAATGAGGCAGAGCATCCCTTCCCAGGGAACACTGACAGACAGGGCTTCCACCAGCCAGCTGGACTTTGGCCAGAACACCCCAATTAACACCTGGAACATAATGTGAAAACTGCTGTGTGGTTTTTAATTATAAGACACAAGCAAGACCTTGTTTTCACACTGCCATGCCAAGGAGGACATCTCCAGCAGCGATGAAGAGTACCACTTTGTGTTAGGTGAGAGGGAACATGACGAATGTCACTGAATTACAGTATTATCCATTATTCAGTGCTATCTCCAGCAGTCTGAATGTGGCTCTTCCTTTAATATTAAGTGATGTGGCAGTCAGTCTGAAGCATGCTAATTAAAATTAACAGAGAAGGACATTCTGTTATTCATAGCACAAAGAAGAGACTTATCTTGACCAACCCGGTGCAACGTGGCTGTTCACATTTCTGAGCCTCAAGGTTCATCCTCTTACAATTATGGGGGGGGTAGCATAAACAAGCACCTCAAGAAATGAAACTGCAGAGATGCTGATGCTTTCCTGACATTACCACTGTGATACACAGTTTCCAGTTTCCTCTCCCACTTCCCTTCCTGTATGTATTTTTTATAACCATCAATATTTACAAAGTCAGGAAATGCTAGGGAAGGTTTTATTGCAAACTCTCAACCCAGCAGCCCTGTGTAGCAACCCATCTGCGAGTGCCCCTGCTCCACTGGAGCTGTGCAAGCAGTAATAGAGCTGTTGTCGACAGATGTCTGCCTTGGGTCTACTGCTTCCGCAGGAGATGTTTTTTTGGGGGTTATTAGGAGTATACCACCAAGCAGGCAGACCCAGCACCTCCAAGCTGGGCAAGCATTGCTCTAATATTGTGCTGTGGCTTCGGCATGCAGTGCTGCAGGAGGATGGAGCATTACCCTGGAGCAGAATAATAGGGAGCAGTGGCACCAACAGCACTAACCCTAGGGACAGCCCAAACGATTACCAATACAACCATTTACTGCCATGGCATGTCATAAACCCTGAGCAGCACTGATAGAAAAATTGTTTACTCTCCACAAAGAGAGTTTGACTCCCTCATAAAAAGGCAATAACAGTTTCTTTTTTTCATACTGCAGCAAGGGGAGAGAAGGAGAAAGAGAGAAAATACAGAGGAACTGGGACTAATAACACAGAAACAGCTGCTGAAGCACAGCGAAGTTTGGATATTTACTGTGCCTCCGTCTCTCCCACTCATGATGTTTCCCTGCCTATTATTTTGCTTTGCTAGGCTTCTTATGAGGATACAAATAATCCTGTCGTATTTTTCTGTTCTACTCCATATACTGGTTTGAGTATTTCTTGAAGAAACGTGGGAGGAAAAAAAATAAGTTTATTTTCTAGCAACTTTGTAGAAGGGGAAGCAAGAAATCTGTGGTGCACAGAAAGGTAATTTTCTTTCTCCATCTGCGAGTGCTGATTCAGAGCCATTTCCACAAACTAGTCTTCACTCATTTGTATTTACCTGCATAACCAGTCCTGCCTGACCAGACACATGCACAAGAAGCCCAGATCTCAGCAGTATCTCCAGTTTCTGGTTGGTGCTACCATCTGCTGCAGCAGTCACAGCAGACCATGGCCAGTGTCCTGTCATCAAGCCCTTACAGCCAGAACCCAGTCAGCAAGGAAAGAACCCATTTTACCCAAGACAGCAACAACACAACCATCCCCAGATACTTTTATCCATATTCAATCTACAGCAAATACCTAAGCATTTTAGAAGAGCATTTATTGTACCCAGTTACCTAATATCATGATAGCAAATTAGGAAATAGCATTTGATTCTATCCCGATTGTTTTAACCATTTAATTTTCAATAGTGTAGGCTTTAGTGTTTGATATAAGAATATTCAAAATGTGCACTGAAAGTTGTCATGGGTTCAGCAGCAGCAGCCATTTTTTCTCCTTCTTGGTAACTGGTGCAGCACTGTGTTTTTGATTTTGGGCCTGGGAGCAGCGTTGATAACACCAGTGTTTTCAGTTACTGCTTGGTAGTGTTTTGTCTGGCCAAGGACTTTCTGAGTCTCATGCTCTGCCAGGGAGGAGGGGAGCCAGGAGGAAGCAGAGACAGGACACCTGACCCAAACTGACCAAAGAGGTTATTCCATACCACAGCACGTCATGTCCAGGATGTGAACACAAAGAGCAGGGACCTGGAAGGGTGTGGTGGTGCAGTGGGGGGTTCGCTGCTGGGGGGTGCACTGGCTGGGTCGGGCTTGGTGAGCAGTTGTATTCTCTTTCCTTGTATTTCTCTTGTATTATTACTGGTGGTAGCAGCAGTGGTTTCTGTTATACCTTAGATACTAAACTGTTCTTATCTCAACCTGTGGAAGTTGCATTCTTTTGATTCTCCTTCCCATCCCCCGGGACTGGGAGAAGAAAGAGGGGGAGGGATTGAGTGAATAAAACTTCGTGAGTTTTAGAAGCTTAAACCACGACAAAAGTGAAATGAAGTCTGACCTCTTTTTAATATTGATCTGAAGTCAAAGCACAGTTTGAATGATAAATTACGTGTTATTTAAAAGAAATAAAGGTAATGATACTTATGATGCTTTCAAAAGCTGAATGAAAGAAGAATCACATCTCCTATACACATCTCAGACTTCTGAGAGGATATGAATGAAACTGACAGCTAAAATTAGAACTTCAACTTCACCTCTCCAAAGAAACAGCAAGAAGGAAGACCCTGGAAACTACAGGCCTGTCAGCCTGACCTCAGTGCTGGGGAAAGTCATGGAACTCATGATCCTAAGTGATATCATAAATCACGTGCAGGAAAACAGTGGGATCAGGCCCAGTCAGCGCAGGTTCATGAAAGGCAGATCCTGCTTGACCAGCCTGATCTTCTTCTATGATAAGGTAACCCACCTGTTTGATGAGGGAAAGGCTGTGAACACTGTCTGTTTGGACTTTAGTAAAGCATTTGATAATGTCTTCCACAGCACTCTCCTAGAGAAATTAGCTGCTCATGGCATGGATAGGTGTACTCTTCACTGGGCTGAAAACTGGCTGAATGGCTGGGCCCAACAAGTGGTTGTAGATGGTGTCACATATAGTTGGCAAAGTCACTAGTGGTCTCCCTCAGGGCTCGGTGAGCACTTCTTCCTTAGTAAATCTCTACTGCCATTCCCATTAATCTTGGCTCTACTGAGTAATTATGCCAATTGGGGTGTTATACAATCAGAAGCTGATCTTAAGTCTAGAATTACTTACCCCAGGTAAACTAGGGGTATGATGGTTACAGTTGTATTTATTTGTGTAAGATAGAAAGTGTAAAGAGCTTAAATCCAAATGCTGTGCACATTAACTGCTTCAGGTCCTGTGCCTGAGAATTAGCTTGCCTTCCTGCTTTAGCATGTGCAGCACTCCAATTTGTCTTTCACAATAAAAGTAGCATTCCCCACTACAGACTCAGTCTACTAAAATTAACATGGGTAAATGAGCCTGAACATCCCCACTAAAAACAGAGGAAGCCAACTTGAAACTGCTCAAAGGCTGCTCATGGCTACATTGGCTGTGGTCCTGATGGCAGGGACAGGCACCGACTGCATCTGCCTCAGCCAATGGCACTGGGTTTCCTTCCAGTGGGGCTGGAGGAGGGGGCATGGTGTTACAGCAGTTTTTTGCAGAAACATTCACTCTCCCCTTCAGCTGCCTTCCCTTTCTCTGTCATCTGTGAGCCATGAAGCTGTGCTGGTGCAAGCTCAGCCACTTACAGGGAAAGTTCTAATGATGTGCCCAAAGCAGAGATTGAGCATCTTCCTCTTCATCCAGCGTATACAACGGGAAACATGCACGCTTGGTTACAGGCTCCTGCAAGGAACTCATTTGTTGCTTCAGACATGAATAAAGAACAAGGAAATGGTGCCATTAATTACATAGAGAGTTGGGAAACTTAATTAAGTTTAAAATCATCCCAGCCCCTTGTCCAGGGGGGAGGGATAAAAATCTTTATCTGGAAATATATTCATTTCCTACGCAAAGCTATAAGAAAGCAAGAACAGAAAAAACAAGTGCCATATCACCTGAACTACTGACTTGAAACACAGCCAATAAAGAGAAGTTCTATGGCAAAGGGGTCCTGGATACCCCCTGGGCTGTGCAGTATGCAGGCACAAGGTACCACAGCATCCTGGGGACAGGGCTGCTGCATAGGGTTGTAATCATAGAATAGTTAGGGTTGGAAAGGACCTTAAGATCATCTAGTTCCAACCCCACTGCCATGGGCAAGGGACACCTCCCACTAAACCATGCCACCCAAGGCTCTGTCCAACCTGGCCTTGAACACCTGCCAGCGATGGAGCTTTCACAGCTTCCCTGGGCAACCTAATGAAGAATCCCACCCCAGCATCACGATAGGCTCCCTTCAGATACTGGAAGGCTGCTATGAGGTCTCCACGCAGCCTTCTCTTCTCCAGGATGAACAGCCCCAACTTTCTCAGCCTATCTTCATACGGGAGGTGCTCCAGTCCCCTGATCATCCTCGTGGCCCTCCTCTGCACTCGTTCCAACACTTCCATGTCCTTTTGATGTTGAGGACACCACAACTGCACACAATACTCCAAGGGAGTTCCCATGAGAGCAGAGCAGAGGGGCAGGATCACCTCCCTCGACCTGCTGGTCACACTCCTTTTGATGCAGCCCAGGATACGATTGGCTTTCTGGGCTGTGAGCACACACTGCTGGCTCATGTTCATTTTTTCATCAACCAACACCCCCAAGTCCTTCTCCTCAGGGCTGCCCTCAATCTCTTCCCTGCCCAACCTGTAGCTGTGCCTGGGATTGCTCCCACCCAGGTGTAGGACCTTGCACTTGGCGCGGTTAAACTTCATTAGTTTGGCATCAGCCCACCTCACAAGCATGTCAAGGTCCCTCTGGATGGCATTCCTTCCCTCCAACATATCAACTGAATCACACAGCCTGGTGTCATCAGCAAACTTGCTGAGGGCGCACTCAATCCCACTCTCCATGTCACCGACAAAGATGTTGAACAAGACCGGTCCCCACACCCATCCCTGAGCGATACCACTCGTTACTGGTCTCCAGCTGGACATTGAGCCATTGAGCACAACTCTTTGTGTGCGGCCATCCAGCCAGTTCTTTTTCCACTGAGTGGTCCACCTATCAAATTGATGTCTCTCCAATGTAGAGACAAGGATGTCATGAGACGGTGTCAAATGCTTTGCACAAGTCAGGGTAGATGCCATCAACTGCACTACCCCTGTTCATTAGTTCTGTAGCCCCATCATAGAAGACTACCATATTGGTCAGGCAGGATTTGCCCTTAGTGAAGCCATGCTGGCTGTCACCAACCACCTTGCTGTTATTCATGTGCCTCAGCATGCCTTCCAGGAGAATCCGCTCCAAGATTTTGCCAGGCACAGAGGTGAGGCTGACTGGTCTGTAGTTCCCCAGCTCATCCTTTTCTCCCCTTCTTGAAAATGGGGGTTATATTTCCCTTTTTCCAGTCATCGGGAACTTCACCTGACTGCCATGATTTTTAAAATATGATGGACAGTGGCTTAGCAACTTCATTTGCCAGCTCCTTCAGTACTCACGGATGGATTTCATCAGGTTCATGGATTTGTATACGTTCAGGTTCTGAAGATGGTCTTGAACCAGATCCTCTCCTACAGTGGGCCCAAGATCTTCATTCTCACAGTCCCTGCAGTCTCCCTCCCAATACTTGAGTGGTGTGGTCAGAGCATATGGTGAAGATATTCATGTGTCCATCAGTCGTCTGCAACTTAAAGCTCTCTTTCAACTTCTGAACCACCACCACTACCAGGAGAAGGATATACATAAAGACTAAAACATTTCAAACAGGTTTTAACTGTCAAAATTCTGATTTCAATGAGTGCAGCTAAGTACTAATTACCTTCAACTCAGATTTGTTTTTCCACAGGTGTTTTTTGTTTTGTTTTGTTTTTTTTTGTTTGTTTTTTTCTTTTTTTTTTATTTGGTTTTTTTTTTTTTTTTTGGAAGAAGGGAGAACATTGGGAATTATTTTGTAGTCCATTTGATTGCAGTCTCACCACTAGAGATAAATCTAAGTGGACATAAACATCTGTAATTATAATGGCCTCACCTCTTCTTAAGCCCTGTTCAGGAAAGAAGAATAGAATAATCCATGAGCCAGCAGTGTGCACTTGCAGCCCAGAAAGCCAACTGTATCCTGGGCTGCATCAAAAGGAGAGTGACCAGCAGGTCGAGGGAGGTGATCCTGCCTCTCTGCTCTGCTCTCATGAGACCTCCCTTGGAGTATTGTGTGCAGTTGTGGTGTCCTCAGCATCAAAAGGACATGGAACTGTTGGAACAAGTGCAGAGGAGGGCCATGAGGATGATCAGGGGACTGGAGCACTTCCCGTATGAAGACAGGATGAGAAAGTTGGGGCTGTTGAGCCTGGAGAAGAGAAGGCTGCGTGGAGACCTCATAGCAGCCTTCCAGTATCTGAAGGGGGCCTATCGTGATGCTGGGGTGGGACTCTTCATTAGAGACTGTAGTGACAGGACAAGGGGTAACAGGTTCAAACTTAAACAGGGGAAGCTTAGATTGGATATAAGGAAGAAATTCTTTACTGTTTGGGTGGTGAGGCACTGGAATGGGTTGCCCAGGTGTCGTGGTTTAAGCCTCTAACCTCCCATGCAGTTTTCTCACTCACTCACTTCTCTCTCTTTCTTCCCCCAGTCCCAGGGGGATGGGAAGGAGAATCAAAAGAATGCAACACCCACAGGTTGAGATAAGAACAGTTTAGTAACTAAAGTATAACACAAACCACTACTGCTACCACCAGTAATAATACAAAGAAGTACAAAGAAAGAGAATGCAACTGCTCACCAAGCCCGACCCAAGCCAGTGCACCCCCAACAGCAAACCCCCACTTACACCACCACACCCTTCCGGGACTCTGCTCTCCATTTTCACACCCTGGACATGACGTGCTGTGGTATGGAATAACCTCTTTGGTCAGTTTGGGTCAGGTGTCCTGTCTCTGCTTCCTCCCGGCTCCCCTCCTCCCTGGCAGAGCATGAGACTCAAAGTCCTTGGTCAGACCAAAACATTACCAAGCAGTAACTGAAAACACTGGTGCTATCAGCACAGCTCCAAGGCCCAAAAATCAAAAAAAAACAGTGCTGCACCACTAAGGAGAAAAATGGCTGCTGCTGAACCCATGACACCAGGGAAGTTGTGAATGTGCCATCGCTGGCGATGTTCAAGGCTGGGTTGGAGAGAGCCTTGGGTGGCATGGTTTAGTGGGAGGTGTCCTTGCCCATGGCAGGGGGGTTGGAACTGGATGATCTTAAGGTCCTTTCCAACCCTAACTATTCTATGATTCTATGTCTAGTCATAGAATATTTTCCTGAATAATTAGCCCTATTTTTAATGGCTGATTTTCCTAACTCATTCAGTCAGCTGAATGCTTGCCTTTAGTAAGTGTTAAAAGTAACTGTGCTTCTGCAGTTACTGGTCCAATGCCAGCAAATGCAGGGATAGTTCAGTAACATGCCATGAGATGAGGAACCCACCCTGGCAGGGTTTCACATTGAAATGCAGATGGGAACATCCTGGCCACGCATGCCAGGTTCTGGGTTTTGCTCTGCAGTCATACATTGTGTTTTAGCTGATTTATATTGTCCTCTGGAGGAGCAGAGCAAAGCTGGAATGATGAAAGACTGCAATTCCCCAAACCACATCTGCTGTGCTAAGCACAGACGTACCAGTGAACACTGAAGTGCACTTCCCTCTCATTAGCGTGAAGGTTAGAATTGTGAATCAACCGACACCACCTGCTGCAGCTGCTAAATTCCATTTTCCCATACAGAAGAGGTCTGTACCTACCCACCTCTGCTACCCAACCTATTTGATCACTTAATCAGATATCAAGATTAACTAAAGTGTTACTCACTTCATTCTCTCCTTCCTTTCTTTTGTTGTCTGCTCCACCCAAATAATCTCACAGTATTGCTGTCAAAGCACAACATGCTTTTTCAAAATTCAAGTAAATGGCAGGCTGTGGTGTAGAGGAATTAAAAAGAGAGAGAAGAGGACTGACAACTACTGCATCCATCTGGACCCACCAGAGGATATCTTGGGTACACTGGACATGGACTATTTTAACTCTTGGAGAGACAGAGTACCTAAATACTTTCAAGAGTTTGTGATAAGCTTTGAACACCTCAGGAGTAGGTGAGTGGGCAGGAAGAGGGGAAAGCTCCATATCTGCCATGCTGCAGAGGGGGCACTGAACCAGGAGGATGCTGCTGGGTGCCAATTGCTGGCCAACACCTCGAAAAGCCTCCTCTGGCTTCAGCAGCACACAGGCAGAATTCCCACCTGACAGCTCTTGAGCTCAGCCTGGCTAAGGTACAGGAGCTTTGTCGCTGGCCATCTCCTGTGTCTTCCTGAAATATTTATTCTCACTTAAGCTTGACAAGCATCAAGCTTGGGCAGAAATGGTTTGGTAATTGGGCTTATAAATGGAAGGAACTAAATGCACTCTTATTCTTACCTCTCTTAGCAACTTAATAACTGGAGATGACTGATGAACAGATCCTTCTAGAGACTGCAAGTGTAGTTTCTGTCATTATAATCATCTCAGAGCATTATTTAGTAACAGCCGCATTTCTTCACTGCACTTCAGACAGACTCCACAGAGAGAAGGGCTGCTCATTGCCCGTTCCTGATGTTAATGGCACGTCATCTCCTCCCTGGATTCCCATGCTGGCTCTAGCAGCCTGAAATAACACAAACTTCCAGAAGCAGGAAGCTCAGCGCTAAACAGAGTGCCTCTTCCCATTGGGAAGAATTATTTACCAGGCTTAAACATAACAGACACAAGGGAATGGAAGAGGGAGGCATCAACACACCCATCACAGGGGTTATACTTCTTGTAATTATACAAGTAGCAGTGCCCAGGGCATTGTTCACCCAAGCTAAGCGTTTGTCATTTTTTGTGCAACATGAAACACGCGCTAAAGCGGGAGAGGTTCCTATTTATTTCAGTGGCAGCAGGGTTTCACCAGGAACTAGTTCAAACTTGCTGCTTGCTTTCTTTTAACCTTTTAACATTTAATGCAGGCTGAGGACTCTGAAGGACATTCAAAAGCTTCAGCAATGGATAACTATAATTCCCGAAGACAGCTCCAAAGTGTTTGGAGTCCTCCTCCCTGGCAGGTATTGACATTCCTCAGATTGCATTGATGTTTCAGCTCAGGCATTCCTTTCTCAGACTAATGTTGAGGCTGCATCTGAAAATTAACCACACACATGCACTCTGCTTGGCAGCTGAGCGGCTTGGCAGCCCACAAATCTAGGTTCAATGCAGCATCAGGAAAGCAGAGTGACCCCCGAGGTGCACACCAGTGTAAAGTCTGTGAGTCACAGACCTTTCTGTCATGTTTCTGCCGTGTTCATGGCCAGCACAACAAGGCTGGGTGAAACTTTCCAGTCACCAGTCGTATTTCTTTAATAGAAAGTAGAAAGGTAAGTTCTAAGAAAATACTCTATTTTAAGAGGTGCTAGGTGGCTATAGAGAAATACTAAAGTTAGTGGCAGCACTGCTCCACGATGGACTCTACACACATTTAGATTTCATTGTGCAGTATACAAATGGTATGACAGTGAAAACATTCATGCGCTAAGAAAACGCAGCCCAACAACTGTAAAACATTGCTGTGATGAAGCAGTGTTGGGAGGGTACTCACAGGGGAAAATAAAATAGGTTCAGAGCTCAAGGCAGTATAGCTCAGTCTGCTTGATGCTTAAGTCTTTGGTAGCAAGGGCTTAAAATAAACCCCAGAATATTCTTTCAATATTAGTGGAAATAGAAATGCAATTTTCATACCAGACAGAAGCTATCATGTAACGCTGTAAATACTGGGGGTCAGCCTTTCCTATATTTATCTGATTTGGTATTTATTGTATCCAAAATAAGAAATACCAGAATACCTGACAGTAACTGTGAATAGCGCATTTTCAAAACAATGTTTTAATGCACTATTAAAGAAAAGTAGATGTTGTTATAAATGAAAAGCTAAACGAAATGAAGAATGCTTGAGCCTTATCACTTCCTGAAAGTCAGGATGCTCTGACTACTCATTTTGAATTCATGCCTGTGCCTTTACTGACTCCTGATTTACCAAAATTGAGGATGATCAGCCACTGTTATTTTAATGCTTTCAAGCCCGATTCCCACAGTTGGCTCAGTTTTGCTTAATGCAGAGCCACAAATAAAAATGCAAAGCCAAAAGCCATCTGTAGCTTTCTGATTTTGTGGTGAGCAGCAGCTCAACCTTGCCCTGTGCCCATGGCCAGAGCAGGGCTGCTCAGCTGGTACTGGCTGCAGCACACCAAGGCCACTGCCACTCCACACGGACTGATCGTGAAACTCACCTAGAGCAGACCTCCATGCATCACCCATGGGTCAGCTCTGTTTCTGTCCTCCCCACATGTCTCTTCAGGCAACCTTTATCAGGGTGAAAGCTTCCTAGTCCCTCTGAGAGCCCTATCAGGTGCAATCATGCTCAATCTCTAACCCTCTCTTTGCTGCCTCTGCACAAATCTTAATACTTAGGCAAGAGTTCTGAAAGTTTCTTGCTTTGGTATTGATCTTCTCCTAGTGCCATTTCTCTGCTTATTTCCAGGTAGATTTGTATCTCTGACAGATAGCTGTTCCTCTGCCAGGGAGTCTCTCAAAGACATCAGGAGGCTGTATTCTCCCATTAACTGATTAGCATCAGCTTAAGCCAGACTTCCACCACAAGTGTCCTGGGCTGGCACCTCTCAGTTTAGATCCCTCAGTGTTTGTTAGCAAGTATGGGAAATATTATAGATTTATATTGCTTGTACAAAAGCTTAATTTTTAATAACTACCATCAACACCAGACTAGGTCAGCCACAGCTCATCTACCTGGTCCATCCTGAAGAAAGCCACAACTTGGAGTAAAGCACTGGCTTTAGGAAGGCTTTTGGCACTCTCTCAAGACACTTTCGCAAGCCATCATCATGCAAAATAACCAAACTGATGTTCAAAACAAAGCTGAAATATGGTCTGTGAAACACCTAAGCATGCCTTATTGCACATTAACTTATGTCCTAAAGCCTACTTTTGCAATTATAGCCTCATTTGTATGTCAGGTGGGTTTCTACAGCAATTCCAGAGAAATTGCTTGAGGAAAGAAAGATTAGTTCTTCTGCAGACTGAAAAACAACAGGAGTTTTGTTTCTACCTGTAAATACTATTTTCCTCATTGCAGATGGCATTAGAATGTATCACAAGGTGCCTAGGAGCTTGAACAACAGTGAAAATTGGTCGTAATTAAGCTTGACTTTCACATACACAGCTATATCCCACTGGCTGCTAAAATACCATAGCTGAAGTTGAGCTCATTCCAAGTAAAACATTTCAGATATGCCTCCAGAGCAGAGGGCCAATTCCTTATTTACTTCCCACTGGAAAACATTTTAAAGGTGATTTTCAGTTCCTTCATGTTCCTGTGGGTTTTGATCAGTTTTAGTCACTACTGAATACTGTCCAGTACTTAACCAGTATTAAATGCTTCATCCTGTAATTATCCCATATAATCCTCAGCCTTGGGCTAAATCTATAGAAAGGCTGAGGAGCTTTTTGAAGAGTGATAGTGGGAGGAGGGCAGGGGAGAACAAGAACCAGCCTCAACACACCACAGTGATGAATGCCCTCAAATGTTGCCTCTTTTCAAATACTGCAAGTGAAATTCTACCATTCTTGCTCAGATAAGGCAATGAAGCTGCTTTTTTTTGCCAAGTAAAAATGAATCTTTTTGCAGGCATCACCTTCCTGACAGAGAGGGAAGAGCAGGAGCACCCCTGGCCCAACCCATACAACATCTCGGACAACTCTTTTGAATTTGCAAGAACCTCTCATACTTGTCATTTTGCTCAACACTTCTCTCATTGCCACAGACATTTAGATGGAAGCTGCAAGGCCTGATGGTCTTGCTCTGTTCTGAACAATTTCAGTTATGAGTATCCGTTCTGCTATTTATCTAGAGTGGAAATGTAAGAGCTATAGACCTCTTCTTCCACATCCATCACATGCTAGCAATATGGAGGGGAAGCACCACTGGACATACTGCACAGCCCAGGCTCAGCAGTGGTGTCTTTACCGGCTGTTGACTAAAACAAATGAGCTCACCAGCTTGTCCCCTTAACCCCTTGAGATCTCATCATACCCATTTTCAAGAGTTGGAGCCATTAATCTGCTGGAAACTTTGAGAGAAAACAAGAGGCAATTATAATTCTTAAGGTAAGGATAAAACAGAGAAACCAAAGATGCCTCCCTATGTGAGGGAAGGTCAGAATTTAAAAATTCGCCCTTCTTAAACAGCCACATACCTTAAAATGGAATATATTTTAAGTGTGGCATAAAAATATATTATTCATCTATTTGCCACTGGTGCTCTTTTTCCTGCATGAAGACCTGTCTTTGGCACTTTTTTATTAATATCCACAAGCATAATTTAATAGCTGATCCAGAACTGGAGAGGCACATTTCATGTTTAATAGCAAGTGTTATTTGGAAGTGGCCTGAAAGAAATGTAATGAACATATTAGTTGCTTAGTCTACTCTGAATGCTTAGATCAATACAACATCGCTTACTTATTGCAACTTATTAGCTAAGTCATTTTTCATCATCTCGGTACTTCCGTGCAGCATCTAGAAAAGCAGCAGACAAAAGAATTCAAAATTCATTATCTTCATCTGAATTTAATTAATGCAAATCCCTTAAATCCACTCTGCAATAGAGACCAAATAGTACTCACTCTCTCCCCCCCATATATATATAAAATATAAAAATCATATATATGCAGTTGTGCTGTAGCAGAAGGTCCTGATGACCAGGGTAGACAAACTGAACTTCCTGACATTGACTTTCTCTTCCCTTTCTGGAGGGCACCTCAGGAGAGGTGCCAACAGCTGCCCTAAACATCCCCCAACCTCTCCTTTACTGCAAAGCTGCCCTGCACACAAGTCCCTGCAAACAAGCAATAAAATATCTTTATCAACTCTAGCACTGAACTACATCTTTAAAAAGAATAAACATCAGAAAGACAACACTGCATTCACCAGAAGCTACCAGAAATTTTAGAGGTAATTGCAGTTTACAGCATAATACTGAAGGAAATAAAACTGGCTGCACTTTACAGATGCCACCTTTGGCTTGTTTTTCACCCAGAGACCATCTCTATTTCCAATACATGTGAAACGCACAAAGTATTGTGATGCTTTATTCATACACTTCAGGATTAAAGAAAATGAACACATGGCCTGAACTGCCAGGGTACATTACGGTAACATTGCATTTGAAGACTCTTTATTTTCTCCATCTATCCAATTATTTTTCCTCCTAGGTTCCAGAATCAAAAATACAGGTGAGGAAAAACACCTACTTAAAGTTCAAGAAATTGAGGGTGGTTTTGCGTGTGTCAGAAGTGCTGTCAAAACTCGCCAGTGAGCACAGATTACATTGAAAATGGATTATTGCCAGGCACAAGCTCAGCTGCCCTTCTATACAGTCTTAACTCCACATCTATTTCCTTTTCTTTACTGCTGAACATGGAAAGAATTTTAACATGTGTAGGCTGTGGTATCCCTAACAACTAATGATTTTCTGTGCTGTGGTTCATTAAAAAAAAAGCAAAAAACAAACAACCCAACAAACCCACAGTTATTTCTTTTTGGCCAATGCATACTAAGCTCCAATGTTAGCAACAGAAAATGCCTGCCCTGTTTCTGCTTTCCTCTGCTCCCTTCTCACAGGCTCTCAAGGCTCCTTTCACCATCTCCCATTTGATGTTTACATTTGTCTCAATTCAGGAGCATGGAAGATCCCAGGATAACACACTGCTAAATGGAGTGTGCCAGCGGACACAAACTACTGCATAAGAGCACCAGCTTTAGCAGACCTGACTGCTGCCTAATAAGTACTCATTATAAGATAAATTCATGGAGAGGTTTCCTAATGTTTCAGCTGTAAAATAGCTCTATTCCTCAGAGAGCTGAAGATATTCTGTTAGCAACCAATATTATCCCAGAGATGATGCGTGGCCATCTGAACATAACTCAATTAAACCAGCAAAGCAATATAAAGTCTTTTGTCATGTAACTGGTTTGCCTTTTTTTTAATTACAACACCTCATAAATACTTTCCAGTATTAAATTATCCAGGGAAGAAATTTTTCATTGTTCTGCTTTGCTTGTTTGAGATACTCAACTTTAATAACAGCATTGTACAGATGGCAAAATTCATGCTGACGTGTAGTCACCCATACATTGCATGGAGAAACCCAAGCCGGTAATGACAAGCTGACAGGGCAGGCAAGAAAGGACAACCATTTAGGACTTGGCAAAAGACACTGGGACCAAAGCAGGTCTGTGTTCCCTGCTGAAAATCACTCATACTCTACGTAGAGTACTCTACATTATAAAGCAGCACTTCCTGTGCTTAACGCATCCCTCCAAACACCGTTAAGGGAGCAGCAGTGCCATGCGGCCCTGCTTCACCTAAGAGCGGGCAGCGGGAAGGTGCAGATGCCGAAGCCCACCATCGCACAGCCAGCAAGAGTCTTTCTCTCCACACATCACCCACCAAGGGGCAAACTCTGCAGATCCTTGCAACAACAGCAGCCATGAGAACCTAGCTTCTGCTTCAGTACCCAAGGTGATTCAGTTAATCCCCTTAGTGCTGCTTCTCAAAGATGATCCATAGCCATATTTTTCAAAACATGCTCTGGTACTCTAATACTTCTGCAGATGGAAATGCTTGCATAGAGGAAGCCTCAGTTTTCCTACCAGCAGCAATAAATATGATTTTGCATTCCATTTTCTGAGGGAAAAACACATCAGCCCACTCTGCCTGAACCATTTCTTCTCGGAAGTAAAATCTGAAAGTCCTCAAATACGAGACTTAGGTAAGGTTTCACTCCCAACCTATTATAATCCTATACCTCATTATTTGCAGTCAATAGATACAACACGTGAATGTTTTCCCCTCTACTGTTTAGGCATATTTTTTTCTTCCTTTTTACAAATAAACAAATACATAAATAAAGCAGGGTCTCCAGACTGCCTTTGCTGCAGAGGCATCTCAAAGCAAGAATACAGCTCTCCATGTATTTTCTCTGACCATAGTCAATGCTGAAAATAAACCAGCCTGCCCCTCCCCAAAGCCTGTAAAATTCTTCTAACTGATGTTCATTGCAGAAATTCCCACCTTTAACAGATTCCCACCACCACCTTCCTTCCACCCAGCTTTGTCCTTTAGCAGATCTCCACTGCTCCAAACAAAAGAAAACTCTGATTTGGGCCATCTCGGGTACTTTCCAGATACACATATGCTCAGTGACCAAACAAAAATTGAAGTTAAATAGTCTCCTCTGCCTCTAATGCCACACAAGGTGTAGAATTCTTGCTGTCAGCTACTTACAAAAGCAATTTTCAGCATATCTACATAGTAACGTCATAGCACAAACCAGAGCTCAAGCTGTAGTTTCTTATAGAATCATCTTCCCTTTCTGGTGTGCAAAGGAATGTGATGTGTAAGTCCCACTTCTCCTGACAGATGCTGCAAGGCTAGAGGCTAAAATAAAACAGAAAAATAGCTTTCCTATAAGCTCACAGGAGGTACAGACAGTCTAAATGCTACTCAACAGTATTAAGAAAATAAATCTTCAGGAATCAAAGTCCCCACACAAACAGATTTATTCATATCTCTAGACCCACTTCTTTCCCCTACTCTGAGTTAAAGAAACCCCAAACTTTTCACAAAAAGCTTTTTAAAATCCAGTTGGGGATTTGCTCTTCTGCATTTTATGCAATATATATGGACTTCTGAAATTTTGCAGAACAAAATGATTACCCTAAATTATTGATCAAAGGAAGCAAATACATACAGTAGCATTAAGATTACATTGGCTGCTGCAAGAAAAGAGAGAAGAGAGTCCTCTTTGGTGACTGCATTGACAATGTTCAAATATCATGATGAAGGCTCATTTCTAATTACATGATCTTATTATACATTAAATACAAAAGCAGGCTGTTTTCATTTTTATGCAAAGTTTGAAATATTGCCTTAGAAGTGAACAAAGAGTCAGGAACTCAATAACAGAAAAGCAGATGTAAATATCCTCATCCAAACAAGCAATTGCAGCACATCACACACGTATAATGCCTTTCATCCAAGGACTTCAAAGCACTTCAATCCCACTCATCAATTAAACTTCTTCACATCCCTCACAAGGCAGGCAAAACACAGAAGAAAAATGGTGGAATAAAGAGGCAGTGATGCCAACCAGCTGGTCATATACCACTCTAGGACACACAGCTCTGAAAACCAAATCTGGCCAGAAGTTTCCAGTGGACCATCTTCAAATATATAGTATCCAACAAAAGACAAATCCTTCCCCTCAACTAAGATGCAGGTTCAACAATACCCTCTTATAGGGGGTACACCAAAAGAGATAACTGCTTCACCAGCCCTGGGAAAGCACAGCTTCCTGCACAGCAAATAGCAGGCTTTGGCTGATAAAACATATCAAACCTATCAGAAAGACGTATTGCTGCAGGCACCCCCACTCACCTGTGGGACCACAGCCCAGCTCCTTGCTCCAGCATGGCACCAACACAAAGGCCGATGCTGGTCACTTCTTTCTCTGGAAACATCAACAGCACTAATGTGAATTTTTCCATCTCAACACTGACACCCTTCAGAAACCCAAGTAAGCCTGCCTCCCAGCATTAAAAGGAAGAAGAGCCATATCTTGGCATTATCAGCAACAGCTGCTCACTATTCATCAAAATGAGTTTAGCTGTGAATGACTAGCATGTGTCATACAGCCTTAATTAGAGATGTGCATTCTCTGTGAAATCCTTGTAATTGAAGACACCAGAGCTGCTAATTTCTCTGGTAGAAATGAGCTACCACAGTAAGTTTGGTAGCACCTTATTTCAGAGGCATGTATCTGCAAAAGGCTGGATTTTTGATCATTTTCATGGCATTTTATTTTTGCGACTTATTGAAATATGGTGTTACCTACAAATAATGCAAAACAGGTGTAACGTGCAGTGCATCTGCAATTCCCAATCCTGAAGTGACAGTACAAGGCTTCATTTCTATTGAATAGCTTTTTCTTTATCCTAATAACCCATTTGGAGCTATGTATGCTGGTGTCAGCAGGAAGGGTCCGAATGCACCATGCACAGCAGAGTTGGAAGAAAACAGCACTTCTGATGAAAAAAATTGCCCCATCTTCCACCTCTCCCCTTCACAGAGATAATAGCCTTCATCCAGGCTAAAAGCTGGAACACTAATATGTGATTTATATTGGTCATAGAGTAGAAATAGTAGTCATTACTAATGGCAACCAGCTAGTGAGCTACCCTGGCTAATGTTCATACTGGAGTTTTAGAGGACGAGAAGATGAACAAGTCAATTACAGAATGCCTGCTCCTCATCTTCCCAAAGTAATTGAAGATTCAGTATCATTTTTACTGAGTTATTTTTAATTGGTCTCATTTGCTGAAGTAAATTAGGTGTAGCATTGTCCTCAGTATGATATATGCATCTGTGCAAATTGGAAAGAAAACGTGAAAAAAATTTAAACCACTGCCTTGGCAAAACAGCCAGAATCAGATAAATGCAATTAGTTTTTAAGCCTAGCCTTGAAAAATTATTATATTAATCTATTTATTTGACTGTTAGTGATGGCTTCCATCAAGGTCAGGAGAAATTGCTCAATTAGTAAATGGCTGCTTGCACCTAACAACAACAAAGCTCTTCCTTGAATGCAATGTGCTAAAAGCCTGGGACCACAGATACAGCCCATGAGGGGTGGGTGGGGGACTTCTGCATGACTGAACACTAAACCCATTACTTGCAGAGCCAGAGTTTGAAAGCTGCAGCTGCCCCAGGGACCTTGCCTTCAACGCAGAGTGCTTTTTGGAACTCAGGGCACAGTGGCAGGTATAGAAATACCCTTCACCATTTAGCTGTTGGTTAATGCTGGGCTCTTCCTCCTGCAGCCAGCCCCACCAGGAAGGATGTTGATAGGGAAGAAGGCAATTCAGGACAGATGGAAGGGTACATATTAGTCTAGAATTATTCAGTAATTTTTATTAGCCCTTTATCTTTCTTCATGTTGTCTGTTTGCACAGAATGTGTATTTTATAAGCCTACTGAGGAAACAGAACAGGCCCCATCCGGTGTGATAGAGTATGCAGGAATGTAAATGCCTGAAAAAGAGAAATGACCGGTGAAGAATAAGGACATGTCTGAATTGCACTCTTAGCCTTGGTTTTAACCTGGTTGCTGTCCTAAATGCCAGAAAAGCTTATAACCTTAAGCCAAGGCTAACATGCATGGATACAGGTTAGCCTTATTTGCCTTTTGCTTCAGGCTGAGCTTGGGTGAGAGCAGCCACTGCCCAACATCGCATGCCCTGCTGCCCCCCTCCTCCTGAACTAACACCTCTGTTACCTCAGTCTTTCAACTGAACATTTTTCCACCTGTAAGCTGCTGCAGCACTTTAAAGGAGAGTCTGTACAGCAGGGTCATAGTGGTCGAGCCTGGGCAGTAACACACACCAAACTGCAAGTTATATTTAAGGGACAGGCATTAATGAAACACTGTGAGCTTCCTTCCATAGTAACACTTGCATCAGGACTTCTGCCACCAAATGCTGTTTGAGTTCACCTTCAGAACCATCTTGCCAACAGTAAGTTATTCCATGGGTAAAGCTTTTTCTTCACCAATTCCTTTCTCCTTGCCATCATCTCAGGCAACGGTTCACCCAGCACAGACACTTGCTCAGAGAGGGCACTAGCACAATACATTCCAGCCCAGGGCCAGATGAGATGGGACCTGACCCCATACCAGCACACTACATGGCTCTGGCACTGGTTGAACTTTGCGGGGGGGGGAAATGACGGGCCGACACAAGAGCCATGGCACTCAGCCACGGAACTTACTCTGCAGTGAGCAGAGATGAGGCATCAAACACATCTAGCACAAGCTGATTGTCAGCAAGTGATACCCCCTTGATAACTGAAAGCAGAGCAATGGCCTGGAACAACCAGACTAGATGAAAGGAGAGCTGTTACAGTGCATATGAATCTTTGTTCTATTTTTCATGAGAGAGGGAAAGCTTTTTGTTTTCTTGCCTCTAACTTGCCTCCAGGTGTTGCTTTCTGTCCCCTTCCAACACTCAGTTGCTTTTGGGATTCTTGACGGGTGACACTGCAGCGCATCGTCTTTGAAGCAGGACTGTGGAAGGCATGGTAAGAGGTACCTGGAGATAAGATATCCATTTGTACTGTCTCTTACCAAACACCGGGCAGAAGAGTGAATCAACCAGCCAAGTCTTTAGCTGAGTTTAGGAGCACCAGTGGCACAGCACAGATTCTAACTGCTCATGGCCTTCACTTCCTAAAGTCATATGTAATTTGCTAGCTTTAACTGTATTTATTGAGGTTGTTAAAGAGTAGAGGAATGTATGTCCTTTGACTTTAAACCAGAGAATAACTATGTGAGTCCTGCAAATATTTGATTCAGCAGTCATTGAAAGCAACTGCAAACACGCTGCTGATGCAGATGCAATGTCTGGTGAGTATCTGGCTCCTTCTGAAGACAAGGGTGAGCCTGGATGAATCTGCAACTGTCACATATTGCAAAGGTCTTCTGAACTTGGCTTGAGCTACAGTGAGTTTTCTTACAGGAAAATATTTGGCACTATCTTTATTTGGAGTTTGAAGACTGGCCATGCTCATGATACCACAGAACAGACAGCCTGGAATTTGGAATTCAGCTGGAATCTGGTCTATACAGTAAAGGAAAATCAACACCTTGCCCTCCCACGAAATTCAATGTCCTGCCTGTGTTACACTTCCATGGGAATGCAGCCTCTAGGAAGAGATGGCCACACAGCAGGGATGCTCTTGGGAGCCAGGATGCTGCCCGCAGGCTCCTGTCAGGCACAGCTGAGCCAGGGGGTGGGACATGGCCCAAAATGAGTCTTATGTGGAAATAAACCCTTTCTGGTACTCAGCAGGGAAAGGACCACAATTTTCCCCACTCCATAAGGGACAAGAAGCCCTCCTGAACTTCAGGCCATTTAAACTGTTTACCTGCCAAGACTGACCTTGCCCTGTGCCAGGCAAACATTTGCTTTGATTAGAGATTTTATCACCACTGAAATGAAGGTATCTCAAATAAAATTACCCCTTCTCACTTGGCTTCATACTACGGATCTGGCAGAGGTGGAGGGACTTTTCCCATGGGGAACACAGAAGGGCTCTGCCTGTTGGTGCCTAACCTGAACAACTGAAAAGCAAACAAAAACCTGAACAAACAAAAACAAACAAACAAAAAAGACCAAACCAAAACAAAAAAACCCAAACAAAAACCCAAAAAATTGAAAACAAATGAAAAAGACAGAAACACCCCACAAAAATCAAAATTTCCCCCCAGATTGCTTTTGCAGTCATGCCTTGACCCAGCAGCAGCAAGGTGTCAAGAGAAGGTAAAGCCCAGGCCAGAACTGGCATTGTGAGCAGGTCCCCAACAAAGCCTATGGAAATCCAGGGAAAGTCATATTTCCTCTCCTCATCCCCATCTCTGCTAATTTTGCCACTTCATTTGCTTCTCTTACAGCTTTGGCTGAGGCTAAACAGCGCTTTCAAGTGTATGTGACACGTGTGGGTTTTCTTGCACACGTGAGTGGTTGGTTACATATTGTGTAAAGGCAAGGAAAAAAATAGGTCACTGAAGTCTAGTTATTGTATCTGCTTTTATCTCTACGATTGTTTTCCTTCTGGGACTGACCTTATATGTACTGTTTTTTCTATGGAGAGGTTTACCTGCCCTGTGGAGATGCAGTGCCTTCATTTCAGGAGCTCGGTGGTGTCTGAAGAACAAGATAATCTTTAGAGGGCAGGTAATTTTCAAAACAGCCTTGCTATATATGAATGTAATTCAAGAAAGTAAATCTAAATCAAAGAGGGACTTCAGCACCAGTCCAAAACAAAATAAGGGCCAAGTAGGGCAACCTCTTCCTACACAGAATTTTGCTTTCCTCCTGAAAGAACCCATCAGCCGCCACCTATGAAACAGAGCACCCTCAGAGTGGAAGGGTGTCGAGTGCCTCCCAAACTGCTCCAGATCTGAGCAAATGGCCTTTTTTTTCCCCTTGGAAGGAATTACCAGGAAGGGAAATCATAGCAAACAGTTCATTTTGATAATAATACTCTTCTAGACTGTGAAAAATGAACACATTCAAAGGTCTGGACAAAATGCAAACCGCCCTTCAACCTTCTCTCTGGGAACTGCATCTCCCCACATTGCTGTTTTCTTATCAAAACTCTCTCTCATTCATTTATTACCTTCTGACAGTGCTAATTTAATTCCTTAGAGAACAGCAATGAACATATTGCATCAGCAGGCTTCAATTCCTACTTTTCTTTTGGGAAGAGAAAAGGCAAGTTCCCAGAGATCATGAATCTGCTTACAAACAAGCACTTTCCCAGCTGAAAGTTAATGCAGTTAATGAAGGCTGGTATGAGAGCATCCTCCTGCCCATGGCAGCAGCACAAACAGATTCACCGCACGCATCCCTCCAAGGGGGTTGGACTTTACATCTGAATTGTGAAATGTTAATGAGCCCACAAAGCACCTGATTTTTACAGCAGCAGCCAAGGCTCCCACTTCAGGGACCATCATGAAACGTGGCAGGTACAGTGGGTTTTAATTATCCGCACAACAATAAATCTGAATTATTTACAACTGGGTGTGCCTGTTTCTACGTGCTGACAGGCAAGCATGGCCCTGGGGACTCTCCCCTATCCAATGTCTCTTGGGGCTTGTGCACTGCTTCCCTTAGATTAATAAAGGTCTGAATTCAAGTTTTTTGTCAATGTCTTGACTAAGGTTTATGGCGGTCCTTAGGGTTAATTTATAGTCCCCTAAAGAGTAAGTAAATATTTAAGCTTCCCCCATTGGTGTAACTGAATGTTTTAATTCATGCTGGTAGACTGAGTCAGGCAAATTCCTCAATTGCCATGATTATTTATTAAATAAATGAAAATAGGAAATCATTACTGTCACTTTGCCAGTGTGTATGCTTAAAATGCAGCTCCCTGCATTCATGACCCCCAAATTACAGCTCCTTGGCAAAGGACCAGCTGAGTGTAGACTATCTTATATTTGCTTAGCTAAATACCCAGACGATGTCCCACAGCGAGGTGATGAAGGAGCTGCCCAGGGACGAATGCCCCAGCTGTGCTGGGTGCCAAGTAGGGCATGCACCTCCTACCATACACATCATAAAACCTTCCAAGTGCTTGGAAGTCCTTTGGAGAATGGCAGCTATTTGGTAACAGCCGGTTTGCTTCACAGCAAATCTCAGCCTGCCTGGGGGCTGGAGATCACAGAGATGCAGAAGACCCCAGTGGCTGGTGATGCTCAGGCAGGCAGGAAGCTGAGCCCTTCGGTGCTGGCCTGGGCAGGCTGTGTGCCACAGCACATCCCTCCTGCTGGCTCCTACCAGTGACAAGGACCCAGTCATTCCCCTGCAGAGGATCCTGTGAGCCCAGCACCCCCAGGGGGCATATTAATGTTTCACACAGCACCGCTGGGCTCAGTAATAACACACACCAGGCAGTTGCTCCTTGTTAACTGCAGTCACTGATAAATTATCGAGCAGCACACCACACCACGTGCTTCCCATCCCGCACTCATGACCTGCACTAATCATAATGCTCCCATTTATCAGCTATCACCCATCCATTGCCACTGCTGACATGTCACAGTCCTCAGCCTCCTGCCCCACTGGAGCTTCCTGCAGGCCCGGCATAGAGCAGGCTGAGTGGATGGATTTTCACCCTATACGTGCTGCTCCACGCAGCAATGACAGCCTGCAATGAAATTAATTGCATCAACTGGGTTGTGTATTAACATTTAAGTAACAGAGTCAAAAGCAGCTGGTGAGAACTTGGAGTCTTTTGCATCCAGGAGAAATTATCGGTCTTGTTTAAATATTCATCTTTGCATTCTAAGCATCAAAAATCATTGTAAATCACACCTTCTTCACATGGCAGTGATTACACTTAAATAAATACTGTTGACGGTTTCTTGCATTTCTGCCTCTGGAACCCGAGTTTTAGATTTCTAGTACTGCAAGCAAAAGACAGAGATGTATTGAAAATTAAGGTACCTAAATAATTAACCCCACTCCTGAGTCCTAGAGGCAATTTAATAAAGTGCTTTCAGGGACCCAGCTGATGGTGAGCAATACCCATTGTCACTGTGTCTACACAGTCTGCAGAAACAATTTTATGTTGCCATTTCACTGCAGTGCTTAACAGTTTGTGTTCTTGGGAGAGGGGACATTGTCCTGAAAACCAGTTGTAAGAAATCCTTGTGCACATGGCATGTGAGAGGAATAAACCTGGAAGATGAGCTTGGGTTTTCTCCTTCTCCTGAGTTGGAGCCACACATTCAGCTGAAGCTTGTTATTAAACCCATATAACTTGTTGCTCTGAAAATACACTTTGTTTGTCTTACCTGGCATTACTTCAGGAAATGCATGTTTTTCCTCCACTTTCCTGTCCCTGCTTCTCCAGGGCCCCATGAGAGGCTGCTATGGATGGCAGCATCCCCCAGGGTAGAGGCAGGGTGCTGGCAGTGGGCAGTGCAGGTCCCACGGCACCACCCCAGTTGTGCCAGCACAGCTCCCACCAGCATATTGGCCAGATGAGCCCAGGCATCTGGCATCGCCTTCTCAGAGCCAGTTTAGAGATGTGGCTCTATAGTAACCAGCACTGCCAGCACAAGGGGGAGGTGCTCTGCAGAATTCTTCATTGTCCTCCAGATTTTCATGTGTGTTTGATTAATTATGTATGGCCTCTTGATTGCAAATATGGTGCAGCAAGGAGTATACAAGCTGTGTGAAGCTGTTTGGCCTAAATAACATCCATCCACAAACCCTGGATTGTTCATTTTTGCCTGCAAATTATAGCAACGGAGAGACAGAAACTTCCTTTCTGTGTTTATTTTGGGAATTATTTTTCATACTGATAGCCTCTGCAGTGTGAGCTTAGAAACAGAGCTAACATGGGCAGTGCAGAAAGCTGGGAAAACTGAGGGTACCACCACAGGTTTGGAGCCTGGGAATTTGCACCTGCTCCCTGCAGCAGCCATTTCCCCTGCACCATCCAACACACACCTTAAATCTATCCCATGAGAGCAACTGGGTATGGACCACAGCCTTGGTTCTCCCTCCAGCAACATCAAAACACCCCAGGTTCTCCCCATCCAGCGCAGCCCTGCTCGTCCTGAAAGGTCTCTGCAGAGGCTCCCCAGGGAGGTGGCAGAATTCTCTTGGCCCATGACATGACAGGGAGATAATACTGTTAATGATGTGAAGTTGGTAACAGTGAGAGCTGGCAGAAAATCTTTCCATGGAAGAGTAATAAATGCTGTGGGTGCGTAAGGTATCAGCTACAGCTGCAAAGGAATCAATAAATGTTGTCGGGGCATTTGTACCAGGATGATGGTGAGGAGCAGCTTCCCTCACCAGCCCTTTCCTAATGCAGTCATTGCAAAAATGAGCACTTTTGGCTTTAGTAATAATGAATAGGTCCTGGTTCTGACCTGCGAAATACATCACTGCCCTCCAGTCATCTCCGTGTCACTCATCTAGCAATCTTCCTGAACTCCCTAAGGCAGAGCTCAGCTCTGATCAGAGCCTGATACCTCTCCCTTTTCTACTGCTCCTTACTCCATCTCACATTGTCTTTATCTCCCACCTCTCCTGTACATCATTCTTCTAGACACACTCTAACCTATACAGATCCAGATGCAGCACTCCTACCTTCCTTCAGCCATTCCCCTGTGGAAGCCCAGAGGCTTTCTCCCAGTGCTTAGCTGACCAAGCACCAACAGCAAATCAAGGGTGGCACTCATGAAAATGGGTACTGATAAATCTCAAGGCAAGATGGGAGTTCCGTGTGCCTGATGTTCTGTGGTGGCTGAGAAGCGCTGGAGCCCCTTGCCTGTGGGGCCACACTTTGTCTATTTAAATGACAAACCAGGAAATCACTTCATCACAGAATTACAGCAGCAAGCAGGAGTGGGGCCGACAGGCTTGATCTGGCACAGAGCTGGCTGGTACAAAGTTAATCAGCATATTGAAACTCTCAGGGAGAGCTTAGTCCCAAATCAGTACTCTGTATGCTGTGGCTGCAGGAGTTTTCATCCCTTTCGAGGAATCCTGATGGCCAAGTGGGGCCTCAGACAGCTGAGAACTTCTTTATGTCTAAATCAGAACAATTCTTTAATTTAGACAGTAGATGCTGGGAGTACAGGGAAGAGGTGCATAGGAGGGGAAAAAGGAATAAACCACTGGGCAAGAATTAACCGTATAAGCCCTTTATATACAGCTCATTTAGAAGAGACAAACAATAGAATCAATCAATGACAGAATGGTTTGGGTTGGAAGGGACCTTAAACTTCATCCACTTCCAACACCCTGCCATGGGCAGGGACATCTTCCTCTAGACCAGGTCACTCAAAACCCTGTCCAACCTGAATCCTGCTGTTTCATTGTACTTAACATCTGTTCTTTTTCCTTCGTGCACTGCTCCTCCAGGAGTGTGTGGGACACGATGAGGCATCTTCCAGCTGTGATCAATGGCCGAGGCTGTACTAACTGCATAAGTATTCTGGCTTGTAAATATAAAATATAATATAAATAGCATTCCCATTTAGCACATGCCACACGGCATTCCTTAAGTTATTGCTGTTAAGCATCTGAGTCCTAGCAGCTGCATGTGGATAGTTACTGGGTAAGAAATGCTGCTTTGTTTAACTAGGCTGGTGCAATCAAACCCAGCTGATACCCAGAAGGTAATCCTGCTCCAGGCAAGGGCTCCCTATCTGGGGGCCAGCAGGCCCTGCGTGACTGCGCTGAAACAAAAGGAGAGGAAGACAAGGGAAGGTAAACAAGGTGGCAAGCAAACACTGACAGTGTGGTATGATGAGAGAAGTGGATGTCTCCTAGGGCTGTAAGAAACCATTTGCAAAGTTTCCAGTCCCCTGCAAGGCAGGGGGGGGCCTGAAGGGAAAACAGGCTTTGTCCCTCAGGATCAGTTTGTTTTGCTGATTTAAACACCCCTCAGTTACAGCTACCTGCTTTCTCTGCCTGCCTCGAGTCTCCTCTGGAGCTGGGGCATACTGCAGAGGTTCAGGGAAAGCACCACTGCACCTCAATGTATGCAGCTACCTGGAGGGAAGCGTTAGCACAAGCGCTCTGTTTCACAGCCCCTAATTCCAGCTGCTTGGAAAAGAGCTTTCCTTAGCTCTGTAGGGCTGGTCTTTTTGGACTAAGTCTTAGTGATTCTCCAGGAGCTTTTCAATACAACAATTGTGCTGTACTGTACATAACTTGAAAGAAATACATGTAGTAGGAATGAAATTAGAGCTCAGTAATTAAAACACAGTCTCTAACCATGTAGCTCTTCTCTCTGACCTTCTTTAAGAGCGTTTTGAAGATTGCTGCTGGGCACATCTGCTGTTGGGCCCCTTCCCCTTCCTCCCCCGACTCAGTGAACTTTCCAGGGCAAATGGACAGCTGCAGACATATAATGAAAATAGGTAAGAGACAGTTTAAGCAGGCCCAAAAGGGGAAGCACTTTATATTGCCCCTGCCACAGTGTAAAACAAGTGCTCAGGAGCCTCGCACCTACAGTTACCGCCCGTGCAGCATCCCAGCCCACAGTGACAGCAGCGTGAGGCGAGCTGGACTTGCAGTGGAGGTCCTGGGGATGGGAAATGCTGACCAGGTGTGAGATGAGCAGGTCTGAACACCTAGAAAGTATGAAATTCCTGTGTTCCTCAGTTCAGTACCCCACCTGCTTTGACTTGTTTAGAGCAGTGATAGAATTCAACCGCATCTACTTCAGAGGGAGCAGAGCGAGGTGACTTGCTTTCTCATTTTCCTGAAGCTTTCTCTACCATATAATGCATTTCCATAACAGAATTAAGAATCTTTCTGACCCAAATACACATCCTGAAAACAAAAATAACTGTAAGGAATACAGTATTTAATCTGCCTAGATTCTGCTCTCAGAAAGGTATTATCTATTACAAATGTTATCCCTCGCCTTGCCTATTAATCCTGAAGGGACCAGTGGTTAAATACCTTTTCTAGCCCTCCAGTCCCTCGTGTGCCTGTGATTCAAAGTCACAATCCCTCTGTGCCATACATCTGGTGATGGTAATGGGCAAGGCTGTTATTACGATGAGCTTTCGCTGCTGCTTACTGGGCTGCAAAGGCAAGATGAACTTAGCACATTTCTTTACTCTCTATCTGAATTAACGATACAAACAATGGTTCATGACCTGGTGAAGGACGAGAGGGAAAGCACAATCCAAAACATACTTGCAAAAGGAAAAGGCAGCTATGAATTGCAGAACTGAGAGAGGTTATAGAAACACAAGAGATTCGAGATGCAGCTCTGGCAGCAAGAAAGCTGCTGTAACTGAGGTATGAACAAAATGACCACATTTCTGTGAGCTCTCTGCCTGCCTTTGACCTGGATTTGCAGTGGGAGCTTTGTACCAGGCACCAAACCCACTGCTCACTCCGGAGTGGCTGGGATGTCTGCCCCACCACTCTCTGGCACATGGTGTATGCCAGCTTCAACAGCAGGACAAAGCTGAGCCCAGGCAAACCATAGGCAAGACAGTTTCATTTTTCTTCCAACTTCAAAGATTCAGTGGATAGCTGGCAACAGGGGCAGGGGTTAAGCCTATCAAATTAATTTTAATTGCAATTCAAAGAAAGAAAAGCCACTTTAACGTTTCTAATCAACAGGCATCTAATGAGGCATGTTAGTTCCTGCAGTCTGAACACAGTAGGAAATTTTCTAAGATAATTTACTTCATTAAAATTCAACTACAAGTGGATCATCCAATCCTTTCCATGGTGGCATTGAGATGAAATATGTCAAAAGGAAAATTTGATATTTGACATGGATATTAAGCTTTATAAGTTTAATTCTATCTCATGAAAAAACACTTCTGACTGAAATAAAGTATTATAACTCACATCTACCAGAATGATCAAAGGGTCTGTTTTAACAGGAATGGTACCCATGCAATTAGCACTTGCACAGCAAGTTTGATTGCTTTGTTTTTAGAAGCACTGTGCTCTGCCTGTGTCCCAGCACAGCAGAGCATCACTGGTGATGACCTAATCCCTGTGGCAGCCATCAAGTATTGCCTTCACCCAGCCCTGGATCGTTGGTCCTCAAGTGAGTTGAACCTATAGAGAGGAACATACTCATTCGTGTGCGTACATATGAATACACCTGACTCAATCAGGAAAATAAGAGGTATAACCTTTGTGGGATTTCTGAATGCTGTTGTTTTAAGTTATTCTTGACACAGGAAATGTCAACTACCCTTAAAAAGTTGTCAGCCTTTTAAAAGTATCACTGGTTTGGTGCAACAGTTCAGTTTTAGGTATCTTCAAGCTAACCCTGGCTTGGATTGCTTGATTACAATGGAAATGGGAAAAAAAAATAGATTTAAATGTTGAATGAAAGATCCTCAAAGGGACCAAAGTTCGTCTGTTTTCCTGAATAGTAAATGGATGTGGAAAAGAGCAGGGAACAAGGATGAGGAACTGCTATCTAAGCCCATTGAAGCTCCTGGAGTTTTATGCTGCTTGAACTTAACTAACTGTAGGGTTCAGATAAACATGCAAAGCCTGACTTCGTGCCATAAACCGGGAGAAGCGCATTGGGTGAGGCCTTGGGCAGCGATGCCCTGGGGCATGTCCGCTCCAGGAGACACCCCTTCCAGTAACCTCCTCTGCCTGTTCCTGCAGCCACTGGCTGTACCCACAGGAGTCCCAGCCAGGAAGAGCTGGTGGCACAGGACTGCCCTGGCAGAACAGTGGCCAGCCACCAACTGAAAGGGTGCCCTTCTCTCTTTCCTTCTTCAAGGCAGAGGTCTTGTCTCATCTCCCCCACTACATGTCCAGCCCTGCATTTCCCAGCCAATTCTCTGCCTCCTCCTCCATGCATGAGCAGTTCCAGCCCCTGAAATAGGAATATTTGTCCCATTAATAATCAATAACCCATCAGCTCAGTGAGTCACCCTTGAGCCCCAGAACACCTGCTTTGGATGTCTGTTGTGAGAGCTTAATTTGCTGCCCTTTCCAGAACAAAGGACTACAGATGCCAGGATTGAAATGCCAGAATTACACATTGGTCTGCGTCCTGGGTAAACCAGCAGGTTTTTCATCAGTGGGACATTTAGGCCTGCATATTTTCAAAACATGTGTAGGTTACTTAAAAGTCCAACCTGATACAAATAAATAAGAGCCTGTGCTAGTTTTTCTTTCAGGGCCTCTGTAAGCATCATTCTTCTTTCTTCTTTCTCTGCTGAATTTTAAAGGTTATCCTTATAAAAGATGCTACTCCAAATAGCATCACGCCATCAGAAATTAAAGGGAAAAAGACGAAATCATGAATATTTGAAGTACTATTTTCTGAAGATGGTTGTATGTGGTTAGGGAGAGGAGGCTGCAAAAGGTATCGACAGCCGCTTGTACTCTTTCATCCTATCGATGAGTCAAGACAAATGCACATCACGGCTCAGGCTACAAAGAGAAAATCAACAGGATCTTCTTGGAAAGTGATAGGCTGACTTTGAAAGAAGCTTCCCATAGATATTAGACAATCATTAGCCAGATGATCAGCATTCCACTTTGCTCTTCTGAAATCACAGCAGGTCACATGGAAATGGTAGCATTTTTCAAAATTAAAGTCAAATAAGCAAAATACATCTTATGCACCAAAAGAAGTGAGGGGTGACAGCAAAAAATCAGGAAAACTGAAGAAAAGTAGCTGTTTGATGTTACATTATTGAACCCATTTCCCCCAGAAGGAAAGACTGAAGTGATGAGAACACAAACCCTTTGGCTCCAAGTTGGTGAACCCTGCAAAGTGGGTGATGTCCCCATGATGTGCCAGCCCAGCCCTGACTCTATCCCCAAGACCAGGGCTCCTGCTTCTCCTCTCCCTCTCCAGGATGGACCACTGCCAGTCCCTGCATGAGGCCACGTTGAGAACTCCCCTCACTCTGCTCTTAATCAGTGCTACCAGCAAAGTTCATTTATCTACAGCGCAAAAAAATCAGGGTGTTCTGGTCACCACAGCTAATACATAAAGCATATATAGATAAGCTTTTATATTGTTTTCCCCTATTTCCAGCCCTAAACTTAATTTTCCAAGACTGCTTGGTTGAAATGTTATAAGATTCAATTTTCAGCTCATGAGATGCTTGTTAGTGCCTGTCTCAATGTGTACTCGAGGGCATCTAAGTTTGATTTTTAACAGTGATTTTTTTCACAAAAAAAATATCAGGAAACTCTATATGTTCATAACCATAAACCTCCTTAAAACAGACTCAAAATGCAGGATCAAGTCCTATTGTTTTCTGCCCCTTAATGAAGACTGAAATCTTGAACCCAAAAGGGAGTTTGTCCAGAAAGGAGATCACTGCAGAATTGGGAGGTAAAAAAAATCCATCCAAAAAATGGAGGGATTTGCTGTTTGCAGATAATAAACCGTGCCATTTGCTTCCCATGCCCTGATAGGAATGACAATGAGCAGCAGGACAAGGCAGAGGGATTGGGGTGATCCTGAGGAGCCTTACAAAATCTGCTGCTTAAAAATATATCCAGGATGGGTGGCTCCTGGGCCATCTCAGTGTTATTAGATCCCTTTTTGTAAAAGTATCAGCTAAAATGTAATTGCTTTTTTTAGTGCTGATGTCTGTATAAATGTTCTCATGGTGCAACCACACAGAAAGGGAACAAGCAGTTCTGGACATTTATTTCTGCTGGACAGGTTCTGCTCCGATCCCTATCCCAATAAACCTCAATGCATTTCCAGCCTCAGACCATGACCTATTTCATTTGGCTTCACTTAGACACTGCCCAGCACTCCTTTTTTTTCAGCTGTGACATAGAAAAAGACTCTAACATGCTCCCCACCTTTGAGCAATTAGGTCTCTGATAATAACACTACCTACTTGCCACTAAACATTTCATTACTTTCCACTCTTGAAAATACAATCGGAAGTAGGACTCAAGTTTCATATTGTTAATGGATTGAATTTAATTACATTACATGATTCAGAGACACTTGGGCTAATTTAAGAATATATATTTTACCAAAAACTCACTTAACTGCTGTGTAATTTTTTGCTATTTCCTTTTCCATTATTGCTGATTAACAAGATACTTGGGAATAAATAGAAGCGCTCTCTCTGCTATAATTAGCCTGTCTGTCCCTCTGATTAGCTCATTCCTATTTTGTGGCAGGGAATTTGGAAATCCTAAACACTCTGTTCTGACATCATCATTCCAATCACAGAGCGAAACAGAGGCTTTCTGGAAAAGAAAGGCATTGGCTATATTTTAATGGATTTGTTTGGAAAATCACCAAGGTGCAACCTAAGCATTAATGAAACAAATGGATTTTGCTTCACTGAGCTATGAAAAGAAAGCCCAGAAGGAGGACTCAAGCCAGGGTAAATTCCTCAGCCAAATAATGAGCAGAGCTGCGATACAGTTGTGCCAAAGACCTGCCCAACAGCTTCAGCGGCTCTTGCACACAACAGGACGCAGGGAGGGACAGAGAGGCAGGAGGGTCTATCCTGGGACACTTGTGTCCCGAACTGAAGGAATCATGTCAGAGCACCTACAAAAGACAAAGGTTTTTCTGGGTTTCCATTCATTGTATAAGTATTTGTAGAGCCGGTGGGCGACAGGGCTTTAAAAAAGTACTGTGGTTTTTGAAAGGATTAATTTTACCAACTGCCATTAGGGGAAAGTGTTATTTATGAATTTTTACAAAGGTCTAAATAATATCATAGTACATCTTTAAAAGTTAGAGTTATTCAAATGTATTAATATAAAGGGACTCTTTGTGACAGTCAAATTATTTATCACACCCTAACAGAGACATTGAGATAAAAGAGTGGAATGTCCTTAGGAGGAGATCAAAACCCCAGAAATTTTGGGAAAGATGCATTGTTTTAATTGAACTTTTAACTGAACCGACTATTTCAGAAATCTTGCTATTAATGACGTCAATAATTTTTCAAAGTTCTTTCCATCTAGGTAAAGACCACTGTTGATAAGCATGGATACAAATGCAAGGAATGTTTGTGCACTTGTGGTAGGAGATGGTTTTCTTTCCTATTCAAAGTCAGCAGAGTGAAGTGTGGTTAAAGCAGCCCTTGTCCCCCCATGTGCTCACTTAAAAGCGTGAACATTCAGTAAAAGCAGGACATGGACGTGTACCATTCATTGCAAGGGTCTCAGGATCCAACCAACCCAAGGGCATCAGTTAGAAGGAACAAGTCTCTCAGATGTATTGCCTCTGCTTGTCTAACACGGTGCACATAAAAGTGAGAGAGAGCTCACAGCAGAGAGAGCTATTCTGTGCCCAGACCTCGCAACTTTACACTGGAATACCTTCAAGTTGCATTTATTAATATCTATTTTTAATACTAATCTTGACTAATATTTATTATTATTTTAATTTGCGTCTCTGCATTTCATGATCACACACACATGGGGAGAGTACTCTCTGGACACACACCAGTGTTACATTGAGAACTCGATAGTCAATGAGGAATTTCTTTAATTTGGGATTTAATTTGGCAAACATTTTCAATACATACTTCTCTCTCAGTGAGAGGTGAGGATATGTTGATAATTTTTCAGAAAATAATAAATATTAGTCCAAAACAAACCTTCTAAACCATTAAAAACTATGCACACCCTTTAAACATTTCTTGCCAGCAGGCACAGAGCAGACCATAGAATCATAGAATAATTAGGGTTGGAAAGGACCTTAAGGTCATCTAGTTCCAAACCCCCTGCCATGCCCAGGGACACCTTCCATGAGCAGGGACACCTCCCACTAAACCATGCCACCCAAGGCTCTGTCCAAACTGGACTTGAACACTGCCAGCAATGGAGCATTCACAACTTCCCTGGGCAACCCATTCCAGATGCAGCAGAAGAATAAAGAAGAAACTATTTCTCTGTAACATCTCATAAGTATGTGACATAGCTTACTGTAAAGCCCTATTTCTCTGAAAAGGAAAACAAAGATGTTTTCTCAGCAGAATAAATAACTGTCGCATTAAATACACCCTCTACCCTCTCATCATCATCAATTGCTGGGAGCTATTAATTTGGACAAATTAGAAAGAATTCAGAGACAAGCAACGAAATTATGAAGTGACTGGGGATATTGTCTAATGAATGAATTTGGTATGGTGTTGGTCAGCGACCCTTTTGAATAGGTCACCAAAAGTGTATGTATGAGAAAAAAATCAGGAAAAGAATAAAATATCATTGTGAGACAAGAATTATTCAGGTGTCAGGAGACAAAACTTAGGACCACAATATTTTAATGCCAAATGAGAGTCTTCCTGAGACAGAATATACCACATCCAGTCCCTTATGCCATCTGGACAGATGCAGTTCCTGAGTATGGTAAATTGATTCTTGAAGATAAATTTGTATTGGCAATAGGTAAGAAATTGAGTGAGTGCTCTGCTCTTCTCCATCTCCCATTTCCATGCCAGAAAAGTGCAGATACTCACAGAGATCAAGCAGTGGTTGGGCTGAAGAGTTCAGGGTATTTTCAGTATAAGGACTTGCATGGTGCCATGCTGGACCCGGCAAGACCTGACAGTGACAACCGAAGTACAGGCACAAGCAGTTGGAAGGGGAAGAGCAGAAGGAAAAGGTCAATTAACTCTTAAAGTGTGAGGGGGGTTCTCCTGGACAGGTAATGCAACTCCCTGACTGTGTCTGGGCAAAATATTGAGGGTCTGGGATAGTTTCCTGGGGCCTGAGTTGCACAGGGTGCAAGCAGGATCATGACAAGGGAGCCAAAGCCAGGAGCCCCGTCACTGGACCTGGGTGCTTGGGCTCCAGTTAAACTTTCAGAGACACAAAGATTTCTTTGGCAGAATCACATATGAAATCATCTCCAGTTCAAAGCACAGAGGACCCCCATTTTCCACACTAACAGCGCAGGCACGTCCACGCGATCGTAACCTCGCCACATCCCACTGCCACCCTCAGTCGCCTTTCCCAAATGGTCCTGAAAGCAAACAGCCTTCACAGCATGCTCTTAAGGTCAACAGATTCAGGTATTGGAAAGAGTCAGAAATATAGTTTAAAATACCCCAACTTTGCTTTGCTGCAAGAAAACTGGGGAGGACACAGAGCAATTTTTCCTGATGCAGAAGTGTCTGGACTGTAGACCTGATCAGATGACAAACAAATGCAAATGTATGGAACTAAATAAAACACTGCCTGTGATCTTTGTGTCAACAAATTAGATAACAGTGTTGGCAACCTGGCAGGTTTCTCGTTTGCATTGGTAAATTGAGTTCACAGTCTCTGCAGTTGCAGGGAGATTTCTAATTTTTAGAAGCATTTTTCTTTTGCAGGCATCACTCTTGAAAGCTGATTGTGCAATATTCTGGGGAGCTCATCACTGTGAAGGAACCAGTAGAAAAAGTTCTGTGTCCATGGAAATGGTTCTCACAGGGGAAAATCTGGAAATAATGGGGTAATGATGTCTTTTTCTGTGGGACATGTGATACTGCTCTCAACCTCCATCACCTGCCCTCTGACCACAGAAGTGACATTTAACAATCAGGTTATTCAAAAATTCCATTCTGATCCTTTAAACTCTGTGATTTATCTCTAATTTAAGCAGACCCAGCTTGTTCTCATGTCTTTCCATTACAGAGGCCCTGTTCTTTTGCCAATGACATCAGTGAAGATGCACCAACTCCAGTGCAGCTCCTATGGAATAAGGATCAGTCCCAAAGACCCACTTTAGAGGAAGTCAAACCATCTTCTTGGATAGTTTGGGAATTGTTGAAGATTCATGCATGTAACAAATGGGCACTGCTGAATTTATGAATGGAGAAGGGGAGCCCGTGTGCAGAGCAGTGCTCATGAGGCTTCCACACCTCTTCCCTCCTCAAATCCTCATTTATCCTGCAGGCTGCAGAATTTTAACACTGTTTGGGTGGGATAAACCCAGTCCAGACAGTGACAATCAACCTTAATTCTTTTTATCTGGTTAAGAGGTCAGAAGCACAACTAGTGTTCTCCTCTATCCCACCAGTTGCAGGGATCGACGAGGCAAGCAACAGGAGGAGACAGCAAACTGATACCTGGCTCCGAGCCTGGTGTCCACTGGCAGAATTTGAGGTGTTCTGATCATGGGTCAGTCTACACAGCAGCAGGCCTGCTGACAACAGTTGGGGTACATCTGCTTCAAATGGGGAAAAGAATCTTTGCACAGGAGTTAGCAGGACTCAGTGACAGGGCTTTAAACCAGATGTGCAGGGAGAAAGAGCTACAACTAGGTTCACTGGGGGAAGCATGCCAGTATCTGAGGGGTGGTGTTCTAGCAAGGTCCTTCGGTCTGCCATCTAAGTGGTGATAGGGGATGGAGATCCATGTGGCAGCAAAGACCATGGAAGTGCTTGAGAATGTTTCGTGGTAGGAATTAAGGCTTTTCCCCAAAAAAGGAGGCAGGATCTATAGCCCAACTGAAGAGCATTTACACCAATACACACAGCGTGGGCAACAAACAGGAGGACCTAGAAGCTATTACGCAGCAGGAAAACCATGACATAGCTGCCAGCACAGAAACATGGTGGTATGACTCACAACTGGAGTGCTTCTGTGGATAGTGATAAACTCTTCAGAAGGGATAAGCAAGGAATGGGAGGTGGTGAGGTAGCCCTGGGTGTTAGGGAGTGTTTTCACTGTCTAGAGCTTGATGATTGTGATGATAGATTTGAGTGTTTATGGGTAAGAACTAGGGAGGATCCCATCAAGGCAGATATTATTTGAAATCAAGTATTTGATTTCAAGAAAACAAAACCCCTTACGGTTTTTAGCCTTTAAGTTTCATCACCTCCAAGTGGTGAAGAGAACTGTCCCCTAAAATCAGCAATTCACATCACCAACAAGCTGCACCACTGTGAGTATGCTTGAAGGTGCTTCTCTACCCCCTGCAGCAAGACTGGAAGGAGAAGAGCCATTAGGACAAGGCAGCTAAATCAATCTTCAGTTGTTGATAATCTCAAGGGTATTAGGAAGCTGAGTGTCATGAATTTTATCATATATTTATATTATATTTATATGACAATATCATATATTTGTATGATATGACAATATCATATATTTATCATGTCATGAATTTTAATCATGACTGGTGCATGGTTTAAAGAGCAATATCTACCTCTGAGGCACAGAGGAGGGTAGGTCTTTGTTGAGCAGTAACTCTCAATTACCCCATTGCGACCTTGCAGGGATCTTTGATCATTCATGAGGAAGCCTGAGCTGACCAGCAAATAGAACCCTGTAATAAGAAACCTGTTATTGGCCATGGATGACTGATGGAGAACTGCCAGTTATTTTTTACAACAGCTTTTACAACAGCTCGCAGGAGTGTTCTGGGTGCTCACTGTGATAGCACCTACATCTCCTGGGCAAGTGATCAGTAAAGTTCACACACAGATCAATCTTCCTAATAATTTATAGCTACATCACTTTGATGAGGTCAAGTCGTAAGGTGCACATGAATTACATTCTCACCCAGAATGAGAAGTTGTCACACCTGGCAGTATCACCTTGCCTGTCCTCCCCAAAATTACTTCCCTAACATCCTCCTCCAAACAACAATTCTATCAGCAGGTCCTCTTAGACAACCACCATAAAATGAATTGCTCAGTCAATAGCAGCCTCCTGCATACACTTATCCTCTCAGACTCTCATTATAAACTTTATGATACCTTTTTCCTTATGATAATCCAGTATAAACATAATTTAATGGTACTAGGAGGAAAACAACCACGGCAACAAAACAACAGGCAAAGATTGTGAAGTCTCTTATATCATAATTTTGTCTATTTTTTTAGCTCATTCTTTCTCCTTTGTTTTAATTGTGTATTATTTTGGTCTTGCTGTCACTGGATTATTGCATGCTCTCAATTATGCAGCTATAAAGCTAGAAAATCTTTTGCGGTTATATTTTAAGCCTTTGAGGTTTTTGTTCTTTTACTTTTTGCTTCTGGATTTGATTTACTTTTGCTTTGGGTTACTTTTATGCTGCTAAACCACTCTGTCCAAGTTTTTAAGAGAAACTGTGTTACAGAAAAATGCTGGACACCACCACATAAACAATTCACCTGGGACATGCGCATTCTTTCCTTAATCTGAATTTGACTCTGTTTACACAGCAGAAGAATTTCCTGTATGCACCCCCAGGGTATTTATCAATTATATGATGTGCCTAATTGTGCCAGCAATAGCCTTGATATTTCTTCACACCCAATGACATCAAACACCGCTACGGACTCCTTTGGGTATCTGTAGATTAGGTGTGTACTGCAAGTGTTTCCTCAGCCCCTAACAAAGCCAGCAAAGCAGCCTCATTTAGAAAGCAATGTTCTTTATTAGCCCAAAGAAGTGACCTTGCTAAGAAAGCATCTGACTCCTGAAATTGTATTACTGTGGAAGATGCAACTGTACATTCTTTACCCAAAGAAGATACAGAAGAAATAAAAAGTACTGAAATTTTATTTTGGGAACAGAGATTTCCAGATTCTGCTCCCTGGATCAATTCAACACTCTTCCAGGCTTGCTTAAAAGAAATCCTTGCTTCCAGGCTTTAGCCTCTACTTCTCAGTCTCATTTGACCACCAATCTGGTACCTGTCATTAAAAGGCAAAATGAGAGACAGTCCAGTCCTGAGTCAGTGAGTTTGCAATCCAGGATGGATTTCCTGCCTTCTCCCTTTTTTTCCCTAAACACTCCAAATGCAGGTTTACCTGGGATGCCAGAATTAATCCAACAAATTATTTACTGCTATTACAGCCCTCAGAAATGAAATACATCTGATATACTAAACATGGCCACAGTTTATAAACAGCTCACAAACAGGGATTAGAGATCACGCTGCTTTGTAATTTGTCTTACTACCACAGCCTATTTCTCACACCTTGTCAGCAAACTACTCAAAGAAATCATTATGTAAATGCACAATGTGGTAATATTTACCCACTTTTCATATGCCAAGGCAATAAATGCTTCCTGCTATTTGTCAGTGCTGGGTGCACCACACACTCACATTTCTTTCTGGATGGCCGCAGCAGACAGAGGTGTCACTGTGCTCTTCCTCCACTGCCTTCAGTGTCACAGTCCCTCAGCTCCCCTGTGAGCCTGGTACAAGGAACTTGCAGTGTAGGTGGAGTAATGGTGTCAGATCACAGCAAAACCCAATATTCACTTCTTTAATTAAATTTGGCAGCATTACTTATTTGAACTGACACAACCAGGCTGAGCCATAGCTATGGCTGTGTAATATCAGCAGCTGCACAAATACGGACCAAAACAAGCAAATAACTCATAATCTAACTAAACAAAGATTTCACAGTACTTCTTTCAATAAATGCGAACACACAGAAATATATTTAAGCAAAGAGATTCTGCCAAGGCTTTGTGTGAAAAACTTTGCAGGGCTAGTGCATAGGCTGCTCCAGACTTAAGAAAGACATTTGGGGAATGAAAGATTCCAGTGGGATACTGACAATAACCAAATGGATGATTTTGTTCCATTATGAGTGAAAATGCTTTTGGAAAAGTAAACTGATATACCTGAGAGAAGGAGATGCTATTTCAAATGATCCTGTATTTTACAGAGGGCTTCCCCCTGTAGTGTGGCACTGGATCCCTGCACAAAATGTGTGTGCAAAAGTTTGAGAAGGATGTTCTTTTTGCATAATTCATGCTAAGTGTACAGACACATGGGAATTGCTCCGTTCCTCCCCTTACATAAAATGGAGTAATCTACATTCTAAATAAGATCAAGGCAGCACTACAAATTCCACTAATCCTCTTGCCAGAGGTATGCAGCTGGATGGTGGGTTCCTGGGACTAGGCCGCCCTCTATGGCTTACTGGGCACAGCCAGCACTGCAGGAAGCAGCCCCAGCAGCTCCACACTGACAGCTCTCCAGAACGGCATTTATGTTAAGTATTGGGGCATCTCAACAGCCATCCCCAGAGACACTCTGGGGGTTGCAAGCCCTGCCTCAGAAGTGCATTTGTTCTGCTGCTATAGAAAAGAGAGATGGTCCCATGTCTTCTGAAACCAAGTCATGGGCAAGGGACCACTGCAGTGGGATGCTGGTAGTGCAACCGCAGAGTGGTGGACAGGGCACAGACAGAGGTAGGAGGTACAGGACCTGGCACCCAGCATCTGTTCCCCGTAAGCACTCCATGACAATGTGCACATATTAACCTTATGCTTATGTGACTGTGCAGAAAAAAAAAGCAATGTATACAGAAGTATACTGGAATACAGAAAGCATTTGAGATTTTTATGTGGGAAAGCTTTACCCAGGTAAACCTTTCATTGCCGAAAATGGAAGGAAGAGAAGGACAGCACTGGAGTGAGGTATCCTTTATCCCTACCCTTTTCTCAGGCAAGATACCACTGGGAAATAGTGGAGTAAATCTGCTGCAGAGATTTTGGACAAGCTGCTGTCCTTCCCCAAGCTGTGTGAGAGCAGGAACAGATCTACAGCTGCAAGAAGGCACTTCTTATGTAAAACAGAGGGGATGATGCCCTTTGCTTGCTTCACAGAGGCCCTGTGATATTAAGTCTAAACGATGTACAACAAATAGATTCCCTGCCAGAATTAGCTGCATAAATTAAGATTATCAGATCATGCTGCCAACAACAGATCCTGGCTGGAAACCAGGCTATGAGATCTGCTGGCCGCTGCCCACTTGGGACCTGAGCTGACATAGCACAGTGCACACTGGCATCAATTAATAGCCAGGAAAGTACACAGTATTGTCTCTAGGATCATAATGGCTCTGTCTAGTTATATCCTATCTGGTTTTAACTGATCCAGTGCCATTTGAGTTTAATGATTGTTCTTGCTAATCTGTCCTTAAAAGGCAGAGAAGTTTAGTCTTTCATAGACTGGCAATCCACAATGAGCCATTTCCACTCCACTCAGGCACGTGAAATCACATGGAGAATACCAAATCACTTACAGATCAGCTACTGCTTTAGGATTCCCTGTGGTGTTCAGGTGCAAGAGGCACAATAAACAACAAAGCAACAGGCTTCATTTTAAGCTTCTCTTGCCTCCTTTGGCTTTCCTAATATCCATGACCCTATTTCCAAATAGATGCTTTCCACAGGCTTGCACAATGGTAGCAGTCTCACTGTAACTTATCTTTTCTGCAGACCCATGCAAGTGAGAAGAGCAGAAGAGTTACTAGAAAATAAAGGCTGACATTTATTCCTCTGGGGGTAGTTCAGGCAGACTAAGAACTAAATAAGAAAGTTTTCTTCCAAGGAAAACAACATGTATGGCATAAACCCAAGATGCAGACACTGTTTTAAATATAAATGTATATGGAACAAATATGTCAAAGGGCTCTTAATTGGGAGACAAGATATATGAAATAAAAGACTCATCTGCTTCCATGTCTCTTGTTTAAAATCATCTAAAATGACAATACTAATTTGATTTACTTACTTTTCTAGTAAGAGGCAGACTGTGTTTCAGTTCACCATGCTGAGCATGATCAGTTACTGGTAGGTCTCTCTATGTGGTCTTTTCAGCAACCATTGCTTGGATGCAAGTTAATGGGGATATTACATGTTGCCCCAATGGCAGATCTAGTCTCCCATTGCTCTACTTGTCCTATAACGTGTTTTGGGATATACATTTTAATCTAAACAAAGCTGTCCCCCTGAGGCTGATTACTGAAATGCTGCAGGACACAGCGGTGGGGTGCTAGTGTGCAGCATGGTTCCTGCATGCAACGTGGCAAGAGCAAAGACACTGGCGTGTACCTAAAGCACAAAACCCAGAGCCAAGCTTCAGGGGAGGCTCCTGCACTAGGACAGAGCCCCCTTCTTCCCTCCAGGAGCATTTGGTCTCAACTTTCAACAGGGTGAGGCAGAGAATCAGTCATTCTGCTGTCAGGTTGTTCCCATGGCTAATTACCTTCTTTGTTAATGATCTTTAACTAGGAGCTAAACTTGTCATCATACAATTATATAACCAGATTATTTTTTTCTTATACTGAATCTATAGCTTGCAATAAAAGCCCCTTTCTTCAAGGAGGTCCAGAAGGATTAGTGAGAGGCAGGTTATGCACTAAATACTTGATAATCTGCGCAGACACGACAGCCACCCAGCAGCTGAACATAAATACCCTATTTCACAGGTGGGCTGGGAAGAAAAGCCTCCTGAGCCAACCCAATATTCCAGGCCTCCAGGACACATCCCTCCTCCATCACCCTCCTCCAGCATTCTACAGCTAGAGAGCTCAGCCTTACCTACACACAGCTATAACTGCCTGGCACCATGCACCCACTGCAGCACAGCAGCCCTCCACTCAGCACATCCACAGTGTTTGCCGCAGGAGGGTGCTGTGCACATCCTGGAGCCACCATCACATCCCCAACCTCCCCTAGAGGAACATCATCCTGCTTTAACCCTGTGTGTTTGATTTCCAACCTTCCCCAACACTCAGGCAGGAAAGATGCATCATCAGGGTATGTCAATAACAGTGCTAGCAGACAAGGTCCTAATGAGACCCTGCAGTTTCCCTCGCCCTGCACAATGCAATGGCACAGAGCAGCCCTTGCCTGAGGACAATGGTCTGGGTTAACAGGGTGGGTAAAAGACAAGGATCATAAACTAGAGGCAGAGTAACACATTTCCATTGCAAAGAAGAGAGTTCATGGTATTACCCAGAGCAGTCACAACTCTCACCTTCATGGAAGACTTTTCAGTCTCTCAGCTTTTCTTTTGAAATGCAATTAATTGTTCCAGTTATACTAGTGACCTGTGTTAACAGTGACAGTGTTAACATGTCATGTAAGTATGTGCATGAAAGGGAGTATTTAGACAGCAATGTGTATTTTCCAAAGCTGGAGCACAGTACAGGACAAAAAGCATCCTGAAGGGATACTGCTTCAGCCCCAGAAAGGACCCCTATATCTCTGCCTCAGGCTTGTTTTAATGGGATGCTCTATCCTGTCAACCAGACAAGCACTACAAAAGTCTCAGGACCAGCAGTGCCCTGGGAACATACAGATAACAGCAAGCAGAACACCTTGGCTCAAGCAATGCTCACAATCAGATCTGTCTTTCAAAGAATACAACAAACTGTAATTCTGAAGCGTCGCTTTGAATTTGTGACCTTGTGTGCATTTAAGCACTTAGAAAGCATCATATTGCTTTATGTCTTATCACATTAGGCTGTCATTGAACGCACTGAGATGCAATGTTACATGGAACAAGCTGGGATCAGAAGTAATGCAAAGGATTTTGCAGGTAAAATATCCACAGACAAGTTTCAAGAAGGCTTTTATCAGAGATGACATGCAAATTCTCCCCACTGCTTAACTGCCCACCAACTTGACAGGCTCTAATGGTTTCATTTAGGCAAGAAAGAGTGAAAAAGTATCTCATGAGGGAGGTGGAGTGCAGCCACTGCTTTTTATGGACTGCTCCTTGATACTTGGATGAGCAGATTAATGGGGAGGACCCTGTGCAGAACAGCCTTCAGCCCCTGCTCCTCCTGTGAAAACTAAAGGCATACAGTCATGATAGCAACACCACAGTGAAGGGTATCAAATAGGAACTACAAATTCAGTAAAACAGAGCTAATTTAAGAATTACAAAGGCCCAGAGGGATATCTGCTTGCAGACAATCTAATCCTGTACATAAAACAGGCTAGATGATTTCCCCTGGGATTTCTGCATGTAACCCTGAACCTTGAGGCTGTATTTCCTCATGCTAGTACTTCACTGTTCTCCAAGGGGCCAGCTGGGTCATGCTGCACACAGCAGCTCCGGGGATGAAGCAGAGCTTGCTCAGCACCCTGTGCTGAATGGGCAGTCCTGGTGCTTTCCTGCCTGGAGTGCCCATCCCACCATTGTTCTGCAGTTAACTCATCAGAGTGAAAATGCACAGACTAAATGGTGGCGGTAGGTCCCTCCCTAGGGGAACTCCTCTCTTCTTCCATACTGCACTCTGTACCACACCATGGGGAGCTGCAAATTTCTGATCACAACTCCAGGCATACACACTGGGCTTTCTCTCAGTGCAGATGAATTCTCACCCTGCAGGCAAGTGGCAAATAAAGAGCACTTCTCGTCAGAAGTGGAAGTCCCCAGCAAGGCTCTACCCATTCATCAGGAGCAGCTGCCTGGCAGAGATCTGGGGCCACTCTACAGCTGCAATGGGGTACACAGCTCAGAAACCCCATATCTCTATGTGTGGAATACCTGTGTACATATATATATTCATATAAATATACATATATGTATAAAAAAAACTGCAGGTGACAAAAAAGCTACTTCATGCTGCCTTTATGGAGGGCCCAGAGCAGCATGCTGCTGCTGGACTGTGCTGAAGGCAAGAGATGACTTCCTCAGAAGGATACTGCCTACGCAGCAACTCAAGCAGAATTCATATGAAAACACTTCTAAAAACTGAAATGCCAGGAGTGGGGGGAGGGAACACAAAGCTCTGCAATTTCCTTTTGATTGGTTACTAGATATACTAGAGGTCAACACGGCCTGCTACTATAACTGCGTGGCGGCAATGCAGATGAAGACATTACACAGGCTGATTCAGAAAGCAGATGCCCTTGAGTGACAGAAGCACAGAAAAAGCACTTATTTAAAGACAAACAAAAACACAGAAGAATAAAGTAATCTGTTTTCCTCATGGATTAGCCAGTCAGGAGTTTCTAGAAGAGTTCAACCAAACTTTGGTGATTATGTAATTTTCACTCTTCATTACTGTAACCATGGAATTAGCCAACAGCCTGCTATGAAAATCTAATCTATAGTGAGAAAAAAGGAAGACATTTTTCATGCACACAGGAGGGGTATAAGAAAATACATCTTTCTATCAAAACAGTGCAAAATGTGCTTTTTTTTCCAATCCTAAAACTGGTCCAGTGTGTGCAAAGTAAAACAACACAAGCTGATCACGTTATGTACCAGTTGTTGCTATGGCGTACTGCTGACATGATCAATTAGATAGCCACTGGGCCAGAAAAAGGAGTGAAAATAAATATGATTTTCTGTCCATTCCAGCATTTTATATTAAGGAGCCATGGATGAAATACTAAACAACCTTTGAAGAAAAGAACAGGACCCATGGCTGCTTTCTGCTCAGGTTAAGTGACCTGAGCACCAGCCAGAGCCTTTCCTGCCTTACTGAATAACCCCCAATTGCTCTGAGAGGAGCAGGGCTAAAGCAAGGACTCTATTTCCACAGGCAAACACTGGTTCCATCAACACCTGCCGCCTGGGTTTTCCTGGCTCAGTGCTGCCTTGTATATGGTTACACACGTACAAAGCACCAGTTTTAGGCATCTGGACATCAGTGTACTGCAATGTGGACTGTGCCAGGAACCCAGGTCCACTGCTGTGACGCAGCATTGCTCAGAGCTCAGGGTGTTCAGGGCAGATCCCCATTAGGCATCTGCCTTTGCTCTGTTTCAGCATTAGGACCCCATAGGCAGCCTCCACCTGCAGAAAATTGCTCCCAGTCCCGCATCAGTTTCTGCTTCTGTTCCTGAATGCTACCATCCATTATTTCAATAGTGAGAAATGGTCAAAAATATGCAAAAGCCAGGGAAAGACTTGTACTTTCACTTAACTGCACATTCATGATGTCTCTCATTAATAATCGACAGGAATATATGGGCACCTGCTCACACAGAGACTATCCAAGTGCAGTCTCCCAGTACAGACACGCATGTACATATATAAATATATGTGCACATACATGTATATACAGGGATTTAGTGACACCCATATTCATTACAGCAAGATTTGTTGTAATAGCAATGTGGAGATTACCTTCCTCCATATCTGACAGAGGAAGAAATACTTTTTAGTGAGGGACAAATACTCCTCTGTACACTGTCATCTGCATTTAACTGATAACTTTATGAATTTGAGAAAAACATTGCCCTTGCTATGCTGAATTTGCACACCATGAGACTGCTCCTCTGGATAGCATACAAAATCCCAGCTCATTTAATTCCTTCAGCATCTGTGTCAAAGTTTTAGAATACAATATCTGTAAATGTAAATTAAAAAAACCCAACAACAGAACTAACAGGTAATTGATTTCAGGAAACTACAAGCAGATTTTTGCCTTCACGGACTTCAGAGAATCATTAAGCTCAAAGTGCTGTTTGTTCAGGTTTAACAACTGCAGGAAGTTTTGCTAATATTCACAGAGTTTTAGCACAAGAACAAGAGTTACAACACTAAACCCAAGATTTCATAGAATCATACAGACCGGAAAAGGACTTAAACCTCATCCAGTTCCAGCGCCCTGCCACGTGCAGGGACACCTTCCACTAGAGCAGGTTGATCCAAGCCCCATCCAACCTGGCCTTGAGCACTACCAGAAGCTGTGGGCAGCCACAGCTTCCCCAGCCAACCTGTGCCAGCACCTCAGCACCCTCATAGTCAAGAATTTCTTCTTTGTATCTAATCTAAATCTCCCCTCTGTCAGCTTGACAGAAGATGCCCAGAAAGGCAGATGCCTTTAGCATGGGCCAGCTGTGAAGCACGCATCTGCAGGCAGTGCCAGCCCCCTCTGCAGCACTTTAAAGAGTGAGGACACAGTCAGAAGCACATAAGCCTTATGGAATCTGTAGGACAGATTTTGGGTGGCACAACCTAGACCCCAAAGAATGCATCGCCCGGGAGGAGGCACAAGCTAACATTTACACGTTTTTCCCTAAGTAGCTTATTCACTGCAGTAAGCTTTATAAATGTGACAGTGTCCATTATTCTATGTGCATGCAAATCACCAGTGAAGCATACACAAGGAGAGGACAAGCCTGAACAGTCCTTTGTTACTAGACATATTTCCTGACATTTCTAGCCCTTCCAGTTTTACTCCTGGCCTGTATCTGCGAATATGGAGCTAAACAAAAGTGAAAAATGATGAGAAGGAAGTGAGCCACCTGCTTTCAGCCTGGGCGGGGGGGGGGGGCTGTTTATTCTGAACAGAAGCCTACAGCGTATTGAGCTTCTAATTGCTCCAGTTGGTTCAGTTTGTACCTGTGGCCATATGGGTATTTGTGGGTTAGCAATTAAAAATGGTAAGTGAAACAGCTGAAAATAGTGCTGTTCAGCTTGCTGAGGTTCTTTTTACTTAAGGCTAAGAAGAGGCATATGACAGATCTTCAGAGCAAATCAGATAGTGCTGTGAAAGGACAGGACGTTCTTGCTGAGCATGGGAATACCAGTGTGGAGTGCAGGCTTTCCCTAAGGGCGCATCCATAGCTTGAGATAAGTTTCCTACACCCACAGGTAAGAAACTGCAGAGGAACAAGCAATGTATGAAGGCAGCGTATGGACAGATATCCTGAAGAAACAAGCAATTCTGAAGTACTGGTCAGGTGGCAATATTTGCATGTTTGCTTTTAAGATTTAATTTGGCAATTGTGTTTTCCTTAGTGAATGCAGCAGCAGCAATCTAACTGGTGGAGAGCGCTAACACTGCATTTTCAGCCCTATCATGGTTTAAACCAGGGCAAGCCCGAAGGCAAGTGATCTAGATGCTCAGGAACGAGGGGGAAGCCTGGGAAGGAACCTGCCTCTCCCAAAAGGGAGAGGGGAAGTGGGGGCTCCTATTCCAGCAGGGTTTATACAATGTCCATGTATTATTTGTTTTGAATAGCATTTTTCTCATTAAAACTTCATCCCAAGCCCCAACCCTTCTCTCCTCCCAGCCTGCACCACTCACACTGCTTGCAGCAAGGAAAGAGATTTGTCTGTCAGAGAAACACACCACAACAATCCTTACAGAAGGAACTGTTTCCTCATTTCAGGGGTTTCTTGCAGCCCCAGAACTCACACCTATACTCACTTCTCAGCTAGTCACCCCAGAGGGCTGAAGCCTGTGGCTTGGAGAAGCAGTGCAGGGTGCTCCACGTACCACTATGCAGTTTGACAGAGCTCAGGTTTGGGTACCCTGGCAATAGCCTACACCAGCAAGCCAGAAGGAGCTCACGACAAATGCATGGCACCTTTTTTAATGTATCCTACTGACAAATATACCTGTCTGCCCACCTTCTGGAGTGAAACCTCCTTCCAACTCTGTATGCTGCCTGTGCAGAATAGATTCACTTTGCACCTCCTTCCCCTCCGCAGTGCCCCAACCGCCATAGGGTGACTCAGGGAATGGGCTCGTTAGGAAGTAAGTGTGTATAAAGTGATGGAGCTCTCCACACACACTTTACTTCATCTTTGAAGCAGATGGGCAGGTCCTACCTCCTGCCTGCTGCCACCACAGCCCACCCAGGACACAGGTCAGGACCTTGTGATTGGTCATGCAAGGAACCCATTACTCCAATATGGGCTACAAATGGGGGATTTAATCTTATGAAGACAGTCCTGGGTAGAACCAATTGCTGGAAGCTGAAAGCCAATAGCTACGGATTAGAAGGCCAGTGACTGCAGCCCAGAGTTGGAAGGACTGCCTGGGGAAGCAGTTACCCAACTGTTGGCTGTTTGAAAGAGTGCCCTTCTGAAAGGGGACTTGCAATCAAAGACAACACTAGGCTATGTGCAGTACAAGCGATGAGACTGTGATACAGAGAGAACACAATAAATGATTTATGGATCTCTTCTGCCCTTATAAACTATGAATAAAGGCACTGCTTTCAAAAGCACTTGTCCTAATACTGGCCTTTAGAGAGGAAAATGTTTCACAAAGTCCTTCCCAGAGAGTCCCAAGACCTGTTTAACGAAGTATGTAGGCACCCCTGTCATTGTGTCCTGCCACTTCACCTAACTCAGGGCTGAGCCCTCAGGGTCAGCCTAAGCTGCTGGAAGATCCTTCCACTTTCAAGCAGGACACACTTATATTCAAGCCTTGAATTCAGTGGCTTTCAAACTCTTCCCGTATTTATGACAGATACCAGGGATTAACTTCATTTATGAATTTAACAATGGTTACACTATATTATCCTCCCCACAAACAAATATTATTAGGAGAAAGTGGATTATACATAAAAGCATTCTTTGTGTGTTTATTTACATATCCCAAGAAAGACTACATTCATGTTGTATAATTCCGATTGCAAGCTTCACCGAGCATTAAAAGGTTTAATTACTGCATGGCTGCACTGGTTTGACAACTCTGACAGCTTCACTTGGAACGTGTGCGTGAACAAACAAGTAAAACTGTATAGACATGAGGTGTGCTGAACAGTATGGAATGCTTTCAAACAACCCTCCTGTCACAATAATCATTCCTAGTAGATGTTATTCCACATTGACATCTTTATTTCTGAGAGATTCACATATTAAGAAGCTACTTATTTGTACTGTGTCGTATCTGCAGGTACAAACTCCCATTTCTCGATGTGTCATCCCGAAGTGGCCTGTGGCACTGCTACTTAGATAACTTTTTTTTCCCAAGCTGACTGAAACTTGCTTTTTAAAAGCAATCTGTGCTGAAGAGACCATACACACCCCTTATGGCAGGATCTGTTCAGACAGTGGAGAGGTGCAGAATTAGGGCAGGTGCCTCCGGCAGCCCCTTCCCTCCCAGGTCAGCTTTCTTGTTCTTCACCCTATGTAAGGAGAAAAACCCCACACAAACAGCCTGACCCAACTTCAATCCCTCAGGAATCTCCACAGCAGTTCTGCAGGCTGTTACTGAACAGCACCTTGGAGAAACCAGAGTCTGCATCTCAGCTTTGTCCTGGCACAAGGAGTGTGTCACCCTACGGTAAGACCCAGACTATGTCTGTACTCAGGTCTGGACTGATACTCCCATCTTTTCAAGGAAAGAGGCCTGTGTTTCCATGTCCCTCCAAGAAAGAGGGTGGACAAGACAATTAGCAATACAGAGTGATTATGAGAAAAATTATGAACCTATTTAGAAGATCATGGTATTTAATCATGTCTAATTAAGTACAGGGGGGAAACATTGGAAAGCAACTCACATTTGGCCCAGTGTTACCTCCTCTTAAGACTGTTGATGTCATATTATTTATTCAGCTGGTATTTCTAACGCTAATATTATTAACATAGCTGAAACCTGTGAAAGAGAGGATTTGCTTTTAACACTTTTCTCCTCCCTGACTTTAAGGTTAAGTTCTTAGACTGCATCATGTGTTTCTATTTTGAGATGAGCAGAAATATGCTGCCAGGAACTGTATCAACAAATGGGTAGAAAATTATGGAACCACAAAGTACAGGCAGCTAACATAGGAAATATTGACTGCCGCTAATTTCACAAAAGGTCAAAGCTGTATTAGGGCAGAGGCTATGATGATCATCACCACCATATTATAGTATGGCTTTTCATAACACAAATTCATTTGTACAGAACAAAGGACAAATCCCCAAGGAATGATTGCTGGCATGTGGGAGAACACATACAGTTTCTAAACATTTTCATAGGTTCTACTAAAACCCTTTCAAAGCTTGGCCAAGTCTTCAAACATCTGACCATGAGGAAGGCCCAGCGATTACAAGTAGAACTGTGGCCAATGTTCCAAGTCAGCTAGAAAGGAGCTGAAGATGAGACAATCCTGCACACACTCGCAGGCAGTCAGGAGCATCTGGCATGAATGGAGCCACAACAGGCAAGATACCAAGTGACAACATTAATGCAGATCTAGTCCCCTTTTTCATTCACATCACACATACAAATGTCTCCTGAATCCTCTCCATACCCTCACTCCTCACCAGTGTTTGCTAAAACATCCATGCCATGCCCACATTTATGCTCACATTCATACCCATGTCAAAGCCCATCTCCACATCCATGCCCATGCCCATGCCCACACAGAGCAGCATCCAGCAGGGCCACCAGCCCTCCTCCATCTCTGCTTGCTGCTCAGTATTCACTGTGCACTATCGGCTGCACGAGTGAAACAATACAGACCAGAGAACAAAATCTTTTAAACAGTGAAACAACCAAAGTAATCAGCATTTGGTGATGCAATCACTCAAATCTGAAAGATGTCTGTGCTTTGTCAATGTTTTTACAAATACCCTGTGATGGGTGTGATGATAAACAAACTTCTGGAACAAACAATGCAGGTGATGATGAACCAACCCTACAATGGTTTTGAAGAACCTCAGAATTATTCATGTGTTGAAAATTCATGTAAATATTGCTAGCACGGTGTCCTTGGTGACTAATTAGCTGAGTAACTGCTAGTTGTTTTGGGGGCTTTTATTTTGAAAATGTTTCTAGTGTTTTACTGGCAGGTGAAAGTGGGATTTGATGAAACAAGCCCAAGGAAAGCTTCACTGGAGCCCTGTTTGTGACTCAAATCAGGCTCACTATTATTAGCAATTTTCCTTTTCTTTCCAAATAATCAAAGGATTCTTTCATAGCATCATAGAATAGTTAGGGTTGGAACGGACCTTAAGATCATCTAGTTCCAACTCCCCTGTCATTCCCAGGGACACCTCCCACTAAACCATGTCACCCAAAGCTCTGTCCAAACCAGCCTTGAGCACTGCCAGGGATGGAGCATTCACAGCTCCCCTGGGCAGCCCATTCCAGTGCCTCACCACCCTTACAATAAAGAATTTCTTCCTTATATCCAATCTAAACTTCCCCTGTTTAAGTTTGAATCCATTATCCCTTGTCACTTCCAGATCTTTAAATTACGTGCAAAGAGCAAGAGGATTTTGTATTTGCAAATGTGGCTTTTTTCGTTGGACTATTACACAAATAAAAGAATATAACATTCATTCTGCTTTTTTCATATGAAGGTGATAGAGCACTGCTGACGTCTTACTGTCCGATTTATTCTCCAATTTATTATTCATTAACTTCCAGGTTATGATGTCTGATTTTATCTCTAATTTATTGATTTACCCCCTGATTTGATCCTATATCAACCAATCTGGCATTTAAAATAAATAAAAAAATAACTACTGTACAGCGGGCAGCCAATGAGCCATTACCATTTTGAACAGCAAACAAAAAGATAACATATAATGCATGAGGTATGAATTAATGCGCAAAGCTCATTGCTAGACCCGGCAGAGATACCATGCTGAAGAGCATGTCCGAGGCAAAACAGGCTGGTAGTTATAGCAACCATATGCCTTGCCTGGAATAACACATTCCTGCAGACGCCAGAGGCTCTAGTGCTGCTTGAAAAACAACAGTTCAGGCCTTCAGTGAGAGAAAGCAAAGACTTTTGACCACATTCTGCATTATCTGCTAGGAGTGGTGGAGATTTCAAAGCCTTTGGTAAGAGGGTAGGAGCTGAACAACACGCAGTGATCAGTACATAAAAAAACCCATGGTTTGTTGTGGTTCCCGAATGTTCCCCTTGCTCATCCCCCATTTAAATCAACAAATGTGTTTATCCTCTTTCCATTTCGTTACTGCTGATAACAATGAATATCCTTCATGACCTCTTCTTGGTTTCATGTTCATGGAGACCTCAAGGTACTTGCAGAAAAATGCATTTTAAGAAAAATGTTTTCATTCCCAGAAATACCTCATGGAGCAAACACTGTCTTCAAAATGTATGCATTTTGTATATGCTTTTATTAAAAAAAAACAAAACCACCACAACAAAATGATTGTGGGTTTGGGAAAAAAAGTAGTTTCAAGTAGGTATAATTGAAATAGTAACAGCACACATTAAGTATCGTTATCATTACTGAGCTTAAAATTGTTATTATTTCGAGCCCTTAAATTATACAGACCACAAGGAAGGAAAGTGTTGAACACAGAAAGGCCACTTGTGAGCTGTCCCCACTGTGCTCCAAGGCCAGGGAAGCCGTCCTGCTCCACAGTGGCTTTTTCAGGACAAGTCCTCAGGCTGCAGCCACGTGGGAAAGCTTTCCAGCTGAACCAGCACTGAGCTCTGAAGAGAGCTTTGCCCACCTCGAGGCCAGGAGACATGCATGTTTTCAAAACAAAGCCTGGTCCAGTTGATAATTGCACAGAAAATAATCCCTAACACACACAATTTCTATGTACCCTCCTCCTCCCTAAATTAAAACACTTCAGCTGGTTGCTTGTTTGCTGCCTCCTAAGAAAAGTGAGCAGCTGGCACTAGCTTTGCATTTCAATAGAGGGAAAGCCCTGTGATCCATGGAGAGCAGCTTACAGTGACTTGCTTGACTATAATTAACTACAGCAGCAAGACCTCAGAATTGTCTTATCAATCATGATGGACTAATATGTTGTTTATATTCCTTATTAATAATGGCATGTGTATAGTGATGGATTTTTTCAGTTCATATCAGTGGACTCTAGGAGGGCCATTTTTCCCTCTCTCCTCCACCTTCTTGCAGAATTGCCCCTAAAACTGGACCTTTCCTCTGGTCATTACTTGAAGCTCCAGGGCACAGATGTTGCAATTCTCATTCAGAGGAGCTGGGCATACTCCTTCATGATCCTCTTCTTTCTCTGTTTACATGATGTTCTGGGGAAACTTCCCCAAACCTGCTTTCCAGCACAAAACATGCCTGCAGTCTGATTACACTTAATTCAAAATAATCAAGTGCTTAAAAGGAACTGTCAATCACTGTTCTGGTTACATTAAATGACAAGATAAATAAGCCATGTGCTATATTAAGCAACGCAACAATACTGTCATTTTATCATGAGGAGACTGGAAGAAGGATGCAACTGGCAGAAAAGGATGTTATTTGTCCATTTATATTGCATCATCAAGAAATCAGTTGTTTCTCCTAGACAGGAACTGCAGCCAAATTCCACACATCAACAGACAAACATGGACAAACCAACTGTCTCTTCAGGAAGAAACATCAGATTTACACCTTGGAAGTTCTGCCCCAGGAAGGTCAGTCCAGACACACACCCAGCAAGCACCGATCCATGGCCCCTTCAGCCAGGCCTGCCAGTAGGCCAACATTCTCCAAAGGCAACATTTGCAGGAGAAATGGGAATTTTTGCCTTCTGACAAATTTTTGCCCAACAGATTGATATTTTTTAATGTGAAGGCATAAAATCTCATTTGCAAAGGCAAACTCCCATCCGCTGCTGTCATCTCCAGACTGTTCAGCACAGCCAGACCTCCACTCCAATTCATCTGCTGTTTGCCCATAAACTTGACAAAGGTTTTAGAAACATCTATTTATGCTGTATGAAGATAGGATGAGAAAGTTGGGGCTGTTCAGCCTGGAGAAGAGAAGGCTGCGTGGAGACCTCAGAGCAGCCTTCCAGTATCTGAAGGGGGCCTATAAGGACTCTGGGGAGGGACTTTTCATTAAGGACTGTAGTGATAGGAGAAGGGGTAACGGGTTCAAACTTAAAGAGGGGAAGTTTAGATTGGATATGAGGAAGAAATTCTTTACTGTAAGGGTGGTGAGGCACTGGAATGGGATACCCAAGGAAGGTGTGAATGCTCCATCGCTGGCAGTGCTCAAGGCCAGGCTGGACAGAGCCTTGGGTGGCATAGGTTTAGTGGGAGGTGTCCCTGCCCATGGCAGGGGAGTTGGAACTAGATGATCTTAAGGTCCTTTCCAACCCTAACTATTCTATGATTCTATGATATTAAGGGCATATATTACCTCTGCAGAAAAATGAAGCCAGGAGTTGTCATCTGCAACAATATTTTGAATTAGTTTTTACTGTGTTGCTTTCACTACCTCCCACCTTCAATCAAAATTGATGGGAATGAAAGAGTGTTTTCTGTTTCACTAGGTAATTTCTTCATACTCCTTTTTTCCTTTGCATTGCCATACATTGCATGACAATGAAGCCTACAAAAGTCCCACCTCAACATGAAAACACTACAGCAGAGGTTTCCTAATTTCTTTTAATGAACACAGTTTCTAGGGTGATAAGCAACAGTAGCATGTGAATATTCCTGAATATCTGGAAAGGCACAAGGGAACAGGTACATAAAATAGTTCTTCCTACTTCAGGGTTATCTCTAGAGATGACACACAGCTTTCTTCACCAGAATTACCTTGGCCTAAGGTAACATTTAGCTGATGAAAACAATGACTGGACATGCCCTTGACTTCGCAGGGATTTTTATTGTTATTTATATTCTTTTCAAATAACAAACGTGTAGTAGAAGAAACCCTACAATCAAACAAATTCCCTGTTGAGCTGTCACTTCCACTCGTGTCCTCTGCCTGTCTCACATGGAGATCCAGGCTTTGAGAATCCCTTCCAATGGAGCCTCCACTATTGCTGTCTCAGGTAGTGCTGGAAGAAGCACGAAGAGCTCAGCCTTGCTGTCTTGATGCAGCAGCATGAGCATCTCTTATCCTTTCCATGCAAAGCCCTGACACCCTGACCGTCTTGCTGTCCTCTCTGCCCTTCTTATCACATGCACCACAAGCATCATCTTGCTGCTCCCTCCCAGATGGATATCGCAGTGCCGGCTGTGTGCGGCCCAGGTCTTTCCCCAGCTTGCTAATCTCCATGCATTCTCTAAGGCTGCTATCAGGGATTCCCAGAGATCAGCTGCTTTATGGAACACAGAAAATCAACTTTCCTTCATCAGCTTTCAGATCTCCAGCTCTCCAGGCAAACTCGGGGGAGACTTCAAATCCCAACACCCTTTCAGGATTGAGCTCTCCATTTATCAATAAATTTACCCTGCAGTTGCTAGCTGGAAATTGGAACAGGAAATGCATTATTTGACTGGAGTTATTGTACATAGCAGATTTGTTTATTTAGACATGCAAATCACACTCCTGTTTATGCTGGCAGGAAAGCAGAATGACCTCTTTTATTTAAAATACAGACTTCAGAGATTATTTATAGTGACTGCAAAATAAAACCTTGCAAAGAGATGGGCAAAAATAGTAATAATTTCACAATGTGCAAAACAGCCTCACTGCTATTACTGCATGGCTGTCTACATGGAAGGATCTGGAAGAAATTAAATGTAACATGTTTGTAGTTACACAAGTTGAAAATGATGCTTAACAAAAATTATTGGGGTAATTTTACAAGGCAGATGTCTTTGTATCTAAAGTGAGATTTTAATCTGCAAACAGAAATGTCACTAACTAGTAACAGTTCAGGTTGTCAAGACCTGCTTATGGCTGCATTTGGGCCACGCAAATGTAACCGTTTTATTTAAGAGAAAAAAATAATCAATTAGAAAATTCATCAGATGCAAATATGATGTCTTATTACGCGTAAATAAATTTCTAAAAGGATAAGCATCAAAAAGGTAGAAAGGAATAACTAATTTAAGTCTTCGTTGCACCTAAAATCACATAAAACCTGACTGAAGAGCAAGAAAATTCTTCAAAATGCATCCTTCTAGTGCATCAGCTAAGCAGGATACTTGAATTTAATACAGGGAAACAGAAGTAGGTTTTATTAGCTTCATAGACCTGTTTTGCATCCTGATTCCAGCTGTCAGTGACACTTCCCAGCTGTTAGAGCTGTCTCCATTACTGTCCTGACCCTGCAAGAAGCTTCATGCCCACCCTGGGTCTCACTGCTACTGTTGCTCTCAGAAAACCCCAGCGCTGGCTCCAGCTCCTGATGGGATTTGTCTGTGGGGCAGATGGCATCAGTCCCGTGGAGGAGAGCAGTCTCCAAACAGACTTTCTGAGTTTACTGCTATTCTCACCGGGTAGCAGAAATAATTCTGTGGACAGAGAAAGCACGAGTGCATTTCGGGCCCCAGGGTCCAGCTGTGGGTCTCTCGTGAGCTGTAGAATCGTACTGCGCATCTGTGTGCTCCTGGCAAACGTCAAGGCTCTGCTGGTGGGAATGAGCCCTTGCCATGGGAGAATCAATGAAAACATATCCCAAAGTGTGTTCTGAGTAATCCAGCACCAGACACTGCTCTAAGGCAGTCTGGGCAGCCTCATGCTCCTGTGTCTCACACAACCTTGCCATTACCATTCTGAGGTGGGGACATTTGCACAGGGAAAGCAGCTGGTAGAGACATCTGTCTGCACATGAAAGAGTGTCCAAACACTGACTCTAGCAATTTGGTTTAGTCAAATGGGTCAGATGAAATGCTGATTGCAATTCCATTGGTCCCTGTGCCAAGCAGAGGACTCTTGGCCTGACATACCCAGACTCTAAAAAGCATGGTGTCTGAATTAGAGATTTTGCTGTCCACTGATCCTTGCACATTCTGTGTGACATTCCAACAAGAGATAATATGAGATTATTATTAAAATCATAGAGTGCTCTGAGAGATGGCTTGAAAAGTAACATTTAGCATGCCTGCATATTTGTTGATGTGTTAACTTCACAGAGCCTGCCAGGAAGCACTAGCCCTGGGTGATGTCAAGAGTAGAAATGCTGAGAACATATGGTTCTCGAAAACTGCCTGGGAAAAGCTCTGCCAGCTCAAGTGCTCATAGATCATCCCAATGCAAAATGCTTTTTTCACCCTCTTTGAGGAAAATGTTACTTATCAGTATCAGCCTCAAGGTAGCAGCAAGCTATACAGCCTGGTCCATCTGGCATCTCCATTTCTAGATGTCTAGAAGACCAGCTATTCTTCCGAACATGAGTTAGGTAACAAAGAGGATGTTTGTTAGTTCAGACAACACAAATGTTTAACCTTTGCTCAGGGCAGCCTGAGTTTTTATTCAAAATTTGGACAAGCCTAATTGACTGGCAGGCACAAAGCCTGAAGGCATATGGCTCGGGCATCCCATGAAATGTGACTGAAGTGTCATCTGCAGTCCATGATGGGCCTGCTAAGCTTACCACAGCGTTCTGAACATGCCAGCTTGAACCTTGGGAAACTAAAGCAACCTTTGTTTAAATGCCCTGCTTTCCACCCCTAAATTCAGGTATCTTGGTGATTTTTCCTTTTTCTACATATGACCATCAAACTGCTCTCCTTGTCACTCCTACTATGCAAATAAAACCCAACAATTTCTTGCAAAGCCCTTCCTGAGTGCAAGTCACTGAAGAACAGGCAAAAAAAATCAATGTCAGCTATTTGCACCCCAATCAGGAGATTATTGCTGACACCAGGTGTCTGACACTGGCCTTCACTATCCCCAGCCCATGGATTTCTCCCCCCCACCCTGCCTACACCCGTTTGTCGCCTGCAGGGATAGGTGATGTGTTTTGGTTCTCTTTTTCTGCTGCATCTGCAGAAGCAAGTTAACGATCTGTCACTAAAGCATCATAACTCTGACTCAGACAAAGCAAAAGGGACAGAGATTATTCTTCTCTTCTACACAAATCATGCACCATTCATTAGGTTTGTATCAATAAAATCAAAGTACATTAGAGGCACATTAAAAACAGTAAGAACATAGGGCAATGTTGAAGCATAATGATGAAGCATATGCGAAATATCCCTGTTGTATTCCTGAGAGTCCAGCCTAGCACACAGCCTGCCACACCGCTACAGCCAGCTATGCTTCTGGAAGCAAACATTCATACGTGTGCATCCTACACGTGCCATTTCACCAGCAGGGAAGATCCCTAGTGACAAACTCTGACAGTCATTTCGAAGGATGTGGCTTCACCTCTAATAGTTAACTGAAGAAATCCCTAATTACAAATCCCATTTGATTAGTGACTGGGGATAGTAATGACAATCTATCACAATAAAGCTGCATTTGCATTGTTTTTTGGACCAGGGGAATAATTTAAAACATCATAAAAAGCTTCACAGACCAAACTTATCTCCTATTGGTGGAAGACAGGTTAGGAATTCAAGTCTTTCAGGCAAACTTCTATTGGTGGAAGACAGGTTAGGAATCCAAGTCGTTCAGGCAAACTTCAAGCTGTACCTGCAGCAGAACTTCCCTGATGTTCCCCCTTCATTCATCCTTTACTCTTTGCACCCATCCCTACCTCTTCTTTGGAGTTTGGCTGTGTCATGGTTTAAGCCCAGCTGGTAACTCAGTACCACGCAGCCGCTCGCTAACTTCCCCCTCTTCTTCCCCCCTGCTCCCGGAGGGATGGGGAGGAGAATCAAAAGAATGTAACTCACATGGGCTGAGATAAGAACAGTTCACTAACTAAGGTATAACACAAACCACCGCTGCTACCACCAATAATAACACTGATAAAGGAAATAACATGGGAAGAGAATACAACCACTCACCACCCGCCGACTGATACTCAGCCCGACCTATCTAACTCTTCCAGGTAACTACCCCCAGTTTATATAGTTGGCATGATGCGCTGTGGTATGGAATACCTCTTTGGTCAGTTTGGGTCAGGTGTCCTGTCTCTGCTTCCTCACGGCTTCCCCTCCTCCCTGGCAGAGCATGAGACTCAGAAAGACCTTGGTCAGGCTAAACATTACTGAGCAGCAACTAAAAACATCGGTGTTATCATCGCTGTTCCCAGCCTGAAAGTCAAAAACACAGCACTGCACCAGCTACTAAGAAGGAGAAAAATGACTGCTACTGATGAACCCAGGATAGTATCCACCCCTTATTCCATACCATTCACATCATGCTCAGATCCCACATTTTCAATATACCATCACTCTTATCTCATATATATACGTATATATACATCTGCACAGAAACAGAGAGAGAGAGAGATCATTCCTTAGGGCATGGACCAATCCCTATAAAGCTTCTGAGTCCATCTGGTCCATGATGTTGGGCTCCATCTCTTGTAACAGTCTTTCAGAGCAGGAGAGGCTGTGTGATGTAGTCAATCTGCCAGGCCTCCCCATATTTGTACTTCAGCCATTGTCCTCCATACCAAAGAGGCTTTAACTGCTTGGGTTGCTTAATTGCAGCATGCTTCACACTCATGAATAACCTGGACAATAGTGTCCATTGCTAAGTCCACCCCTCAACCATGAGTCCATCTGTATGCTGCATCTCTGCCCTGATGGCCTGAGGTGTCATGGGCCCACCAGGCTCAAAATAATTCATGGTCCCCTTCAGCAGTTTCTGCAGCTTGTCACTGGGGACTCCATACAACTGCCTTCCATCTCCAACGCTTCCAAAACACTGGAGGGGCTCAGTGGGCTAGATACTTGCCCATACTGTCCCACACATTCTGCCACTCATGACTGTCCAGCCTCAGGGAAAATCTCTTGGTCCTCCTATATCGTCGTCTAATCCTAGACAAGACCCAATCATGACTCTACTTAACTTTCGAGATCAGATGAAATGGTCGTGGCTAAAACACACTCTTTATCATGTCAACATGGTGATCCCCATCACAAGCAGCAGGCAGGTCTCAAAGGTACCAAAAGGCCATTCAAAACCTTCAGAACTCTCCAATGATGCTGCTGTACTTGTCACTGGGGCTGATGTAGCTGTTATGTTTGCAGCTGGAGTAGCTGCACTCTGGAGTGTCTGTTGCGGTCAAAGTTTGAGTAGCTGCTGTACTTGTCGCTGGGGTTGGTGTAGCTGCTGTGTTTGGAGTTGGAGTAGCTGCATTATCTGTTGTAGTCAGAGTTTGTGTAGCTGATGTACTTGTCACTAGGGTGTGTGTGAATGTCTCCCTCATAGGCTAATCACCCGAGGAGGGGAAAAAAAGATGTGTAATTGCTATACACTTCTATTATACACCTCCCAAAGTATAGAGGTGGTGACAACACTGGGAATGCAAGCCAGATCAGTTCCATGATAAATGAGTCTATTGTATTAGAAGTCATTACCATAAAGTACAATGACACAAGAACCTTAGCCCAAGGCCCCTAGCCAATAAACACTAACACAGCAAATACCACCTGTAAGTAAGGTACAACATGCTGAAACTGTGAGATCAAGAGCAACAACTTTGAAAGCCAAAAAATCAGCATCGTGATGAGTGACTATTAATCCGAAACAATGAATGCTTATCACAAAGACACACTCTGGTCAGACCTGTCATTATCTCAACCCTTCGTGCCCCACATTGGGCACCAAATGAACTGTTGTGGTTTAAGCCCAGCTGGTAACTCAGTACCATGCAGCCGCTCGTTAACTTCCCCCAGTTCCTCCCCCCCTGCTCCTGGAGGGATGGGGAGGAGAATAGAAACAATGTAACTCCCACGGGCTGAGATAAGAACAGTCCACTAAGTAAGGTATAACACAAACCACTGCTGCTACCACCAATAATAATAATGACCAGGGAAATGACACGGGAAGAGAATACAACCACTCACCACCCACTGACCGATACCAAGCCTGACCCGAGCAGTGATCTCGCCTTTCCAGGTAACTACCCCCAGTTTATATAGTTGGCATGATGTGCTGTGGTATGGAATACCTCTTTGGTCAGTTTGGGTCAGGTGTCCTGTCTCTGCTTCCTCACGGCTTCCCCTCCTCCCTGGCAGAGCATGAGGCTCAGAAAGTTCTTGGTCAGGCTAAACATTACTGAGCAGCAACTAAAAACATCAGTGTTGTCAGTGCTATTCCCAGCCTGAAAGTCAAAAACACAGCACTGCACCAGCTACTAAGAAGGAGAAAAATGACTGCTACTGCTGAACCCAGGACAGGCTGTTATGTCAGATTGGTACAGGTTAACTGAGAAGGAAGCTGTTCCCTTAGGAGAAGGGATTCCTTTGACCTCTGTTCTGCTGGAGATGGATGAGATGATCCACCAAGGTTATCTGGGACCTAGCACTGGCTGGATGTTGTCTGCTTTATAGCTTCGACCATCTGCTATGTGTCTGCAGTGAGAGAACATGCTCTTCTGTGAAACCAAATTACTGGTAGAACTAACTGTGTGTTTCAGTGGGGACATAACTTCCTAATGAGATTTGTCATCTGTACGTGCAGAGACACTGTTGCAACACTTTAAACTAGTCCAACTTGAGTAAAAAGTAGTGAAACAAAAACTAAATGTGGGCCATTAAATCTAGCAAGAAAAGCAATTTTTGCTGGGCTGGGAAGAACTGACCTTGCAAAAAGGATCCAGAATGAAAAGCCAAAGTAAAACAAAGCTTCAGCCAAATTTCAAGGCTGCTAAAAATCAACTGGAGAAAGTTTCAGTGATCTACAACTGAAAGGAAAATGAATCTAAGTCTGAAAGGAAGAAAAAGAAACCATGGAACCCTGGGGGGGGAAATCAGCAGGAAAACAGTATGGTGAACCCAACAGACAATGAGTTCAAGAACAAATTTACTGTTGCAGACACTGATTTGAGTCCTGGAGCACCTCTATTTGCACCCACTGCTAAGCAAAGCCCAAAGCACTGCTGGTTTTCCCATCAGCTCACAGAAGAGCTAAAGGGCTTATGTTTCACAGAGAGAGGAGCGCTGCATGGATCACACTGGGAACAACCTTGCCAAAGAGTCTGAACTAATTGGGAGTATCATTACTCACATCTCTGCAGACCTCTGCTTTGGCCTCTTGTGTACCTGAAGATGAGGATTTCACTCTGACATGTTCCTTTGAACCCGATGAGACTATTCACAGCTGCTGGCTCAGAGGTGTGAAAGTCTTTTGGAAAAGCTGTCATGTTGTTGAGGTTTATTTTAATTCCAAGCACTGACAATATTTTGACCAGCTGTAAAGCTGCTGAGCTGCCATCTTCAAATATGTCGCTACAAACACATTTCTCTACTACTTCTAAGCAGATACTTAGGCACCACATGTTTATACACACACAGGACCGAAAGAAAGGGCTGCCCGATGCAAGATGTAGACCTCTGGACACTGGCATGTGTACAAAAACTAGTACTTCCATGAGTCTGAGATCCAGTCCTGCTACAGGTTTGAGCTAATTATGAGAAAGAAGCTTATAAATTATTTAGATGACAGAAAAGTGTGATTATAATTAATAATCATTATTAGTTTTTTCCTGGTGCTGCAATAAAGTGCAATAAACAGAAAGGAGAGCGATCTGTACACTGAACATTTACTACTACTGTACTAAGCAGTGTCTGTACACCGAACATTTACTACTACTGTACTAAGCAGTGCTGAGACAAACCCACTGATGTGGCTCTTCAGTAGCGGTTCGCAGTGACCCATCTATGCAAAGGTTTGGTGCAGAGCTGATCAAGGCAGGAAGCTCAGATCAACAATATACTGAAAAGCCTCTAAGAGGAAGGGAAGCAGCAGATGACCTCCCTCATCCATGCAGCAGAGCCGAGAGCATTCATTCAGAGGGTACTGTAAGTCTCAGCAGGAAGAGCTGTATAACTACAAGGAGACAGAACATTCTCCTTTAAAAATAAAGAAAGGCCAGATGGAGGAAGAAAATAATGCTGTTGTAGCCTTCTGAGCCGCTCTCTGCATCCTGACTCCTTTTTCTCCAAACTGAAAATGTAAAATCAATGCTGTCCATCCTTCATCTCTTTGGGCTGCTGCCACTTCAAAGGTATTTTTAAAAAGCAAAAATGATTTTGCCTGTATCTGTGTTTTCCTGTCTGCTATATTACATTACATTTTATGCTTGGAACAACCTCTCTGGATATCTGATTACCTAAAAGCATAGATGTGCTAGGAGCAACCTCTGTCACCTTTGCAGCTCACTGTTTGTACTTGGAATATGGCACATGGCACAGTGGCTTTGGAGCGTGGTACCACGTGGCAACATGAGCGATGCTGCGCCACTAACATCCCACGCGCGCAACCCCCACTGAACTCCTGGCAGAGTGCGAGAGGCATCCCATGCTGAACGTGCAGGAAACCAGCGGGAAGTACCTGCATCCTGCTGGGCTCTGCCCAGGACAGCCCACTGCAGCCCAGGGCGGCACCCCCTCTCACATCTCACCTATGACAAACCCATCCAGCATTTCCCCAGCACTCCACAGGGGGATGCAGGAGACTGTTCCTCAGTGGGATCTGAAGGAAAAACACAGAAAAGGACTTACAAAATGAGTTACAAGGAATTATTCGAGACTTACGACTTCTGAATCTCAGTCTACTCACTTTATCCAAAAGACAACTAAGTCCAAAATCTATACAGAAGATGTATTTCTGACAACAGATTGGTTTAAAAATCAAAGTTAAAAGCATAAAAAGGCACAGGGGACTAAAAACTAAACAAAACCAGACTAGAAATAGGCACTTACTTTTACTAGGCAGGGGTATGTACCACGCAAAACACTTAAAAAGAGCAGTGTGTATTTGTATTGCTTTGTATCTTTTTATCAGCTCTCTTTAAATTTCTGGCCAAAGAGAATTATAGCCTTGATTCAGAAACTTGGGATAATTTTGTCAATTTGCAAGAGGTGCTTTGAGGCTTGTAAGAAAGCTCTCCGGCCTCAGAACTATCATATTGAACTTTGTACCTACAGAACATGCGCCTGCAGGAGCTGAAGTCCACACTGACTGCCTCGACAGCTCAGTAAGACCGAGAGAATTGCCATCAGTGAGACAGACAGGGCCTGGGTGCTGAGGTGAACCAGTGCAGAGGAGGACGGGGGCTCCTGTTGTGCTGCGGAAGTGCTGCACCTCTGGCAGCCATCAGGTGTTCAAAGCCTTCTTAAATTAGTATAACCCCACACTGATAATTACTTGTTTCACCTGGATCTTGAGCTGCTAAGCTTTGATAGGACTTTTCCATGGAAATCTCCTCTTTGGCATAAGACCTGGCCTTTTGAAGGATACGCTGTGTGTACACTCAAGTGTTCACATCACCTAAATTATTATGGCATGTGTTCTTCACATGAGAAGCCGGGATGATATAATGAGAGATACAATCTATTGTAATGACATTTTCATCAGCATTAAATGTCTTCAATATAAATTACTACATGAACTGATAGAAAATATTTTGGGGGCTGTGCTTATGGTAATTACAATTTGTTCCTGAAGAAAACTCTGCATGGACTTCATTTATCAATGTCCAATTTATCATCTCAGATGTGTTCTTTGTGAATATTAATAAAAATAATTTAACAGAAATCGCTTACTCTTCTTGACATTTGCTGTAGCCAACTTGAGCTAAGAAGAGAGCACGTTGCTAAAACCTCCAACTGCAAAATCATAGAATCACAGAATGGTTTGGGTTGGAAGGGACATTAAAGCTCATTCAGTACCAACCCCCTGCCATGCGAAGGGACACCTTCCACTAGAGCAGGTTGCTCCAAGCCCCGTCCAGCCTGGCCTTGAACACTGTCACAGCAGTGGATGAACAGTGCCACATAGGGCTGGAGCAGCCACAGCTTCTCTAGGCACCCTGTGCCAGAGCCTTGGCACCCTCACAATAAAGAGCTTCTCCCCTCTGCCAGTTTAGAGCCATTCACACTCATCCTATTACTCCATGCCTTTGTAATAGCCCATCTCCAGTTTTCTTGTAGCCCCTTTACCCCTTTCGGCACTGGAGTTGCTCTAAGGTCTCCCCAGGAGCCTTCTCTTCTCCAGGCTGAGCACGTCCAGCTCTCTCATCCTGTCTCTAGAGCAGAGGTGCACCAGCCCCCCAAGCATCTTCGCAGTCTCCTCTGGACTCGCTCCAACTGGTCCAACAGAAGACAGTGCCCAGGTACAGATGCATTTACAAGCACAGCTCTAAAAACATCAAACCAAATCCTCTGTATAATATCAATATTTGATATTGAAATCTGGCTGACTACCATTGCACTGTAACTGGGTGAAGTACGACTGTTAGGTAAAACTACAGATTTACTGGTTATTGTTTTAAAAGTTAACCCATTGACTTTTTATTTCTATAATATTTCTATAATATAATCTTACAGTTGTATCTTTCTTAAAGTGCTGCAAGTAATAGTCACAAATCAGAATTTTGAGAGTAATTTTCACACAAGTTGTCACTTTCAATCAAAGGCAAGGACACATCTATGCTAATCCTAAATTGGATTTTGAAACTGAGTAAACCGAAATTTGGCAGAAACATTAGTGTCACAATAATAGCAATAATCAAATCAGTGGGCTGATGGGGATTGTGCATAAGTAATGCATTTAAATGTAGTCATTGTAGATTCCAGCACCTGCATAATGGAATGTTCTCCCTGTGAAAAATTAGCATAGTTGAAGGCTTTGCACTCTACCTGTTGCTACACAGGGTAAATATTACAGTGGCCCATTAGCAACATTATCTCCTTATTGTACGATAATTAAGAACTACAGGTGAACAGACAAGAACCAAGGAAATCAGCAGCCCTGAGGGCCGAGTCTGACAGGCCTGGGGGCAGTGCCAGCTGCGAGAACCAGCTCTGCCAGGAATGTTTAAGGAAGTTTGGAAAGCAGGGTTAATACCGGTGCCCTTGATCCAGATAGTAAGACCAAAATGACCAGCAGGTAAAAGGAGGTGATCCTGCCCCTCTACTCTGCTCTTGTGAGACCTCCCTTGGAGTATAGTGTGCAGTTCTGGTGTCCTCAACATCAAAAGGACATGGAAGTGTTGGAACAAGTGCAGAGGAGGGCCATGAGGATGATGAGGGGACTGGAGCACCTCCCGTATGAAGATAGGCTGAGAAAGTTGGGGCTGTTCAGCCTGGAGAAGAGACGGCTGCATGGAGACCTCATAGCAGCTTTCCAGTATCTGAAGGGGGCCTATAAGGATGTTGAGGAGGGACTTTTCATTAAGGACTGTAGTGAGAGGAGAAGGGGTAATGGGTTCAGACTTAAAGAGGGGAAGTTTAGATTGGATATAAGGAGGAAGTTCTTTGCTATAAGGGTGGTGAAGCACTGGAATAGGTTGCCCTGGGAAGTTGTGAATGCTCCATCGCTGGTGGTGCTCAAGGCCAGCTTGGACAGAGCCTTGGGTGGCATGGTTTAGTGTGAGGTGTCCCTGGGCATGGCAGGGGGGTTGGATCTAGGTCATCTTAAGGTCCTTTTCAACCCTAAATATTCTATGATTCTATGATGTCGAAAGTCCCTGGGAAGCATCTACATCTGGCCGCTATGCCTAAAAACTGAAAACTGTTGCAGACATGAACATGTCCTCTGCTTCTCACCCATGCACATTGCACTCAGCTTTTGTTTGTTTTCCACAACAGTACCTTTGTTTTCTACACAATATTACTAGGAAAGTGTGTACATCAGGCATTTCTGATGGGTACAAAAATCGACCTTTCTTAATAAAATAAAATTTCAGATTTACTTCAGAGTACTTGCAGAATGAACACAACACAGATATGCACAAAAACAACCCATGGGAACATGAGTAGGGAAACAGAGCAGCAAAACACAGGCAGTAATCAGTTTTACTCTTCCTGAATGGTAGGAAATGCTCACTGAGGGGCCTGGAAAACAAATAACCAGCCCTCAACACATCTTCCAACTTCTCTTACTTAAAAAAGGAGATTTAAAACCAGGTTTATTCCTCTGGAATAAATGATTGCTGAACTCAGTGTACCTGGCTGCTTATACCAGCTGCAAGTTTTCAACCATGTAGGCTTTGCTGTATTTTACATCTCACTAATGAGCGTATTCTAGACTTTAACATCACGATGCCACCTTCATCCTGTGACAGGCACTGATAGCTGGATGCCCCAAAGACCTGAACATGGGCCAGCAGCTGCACAGGGGAGCAGCAGGGGTGGGAACCAGGACAGAATTGTGAAGTTTCTCCTACTGGTTTTACAGAATTTTATTCATTAGAATTATAGAAAATTGGAAGATTCATTTTCATTAAAATATTTCTATTATTATTCACCATAATTCAGTATTGCTTATTCTTCCCTTTATTTCACTTTATACTTTCAGTAGCAATAAAAAGGGTATGAATAAAACTAAATATTGGTCATTTTAAGAACAAAATTTAAAGTTTTCAGAAGTTTCCTTATTTAGGGGTTAAACCCAAGAGGATACACCACCGTGAACGTGTTCTCCTGGCGTGAACACTTGGTGATGCTCATGTCTCCTACCGTGATTACAGAGAGAGCAAGGCCCCTACACCAAAGACAAAACACTGAACTTCCAGATGTGAAAGCAAAGGGAGAAGAATTCCAGCTTTTTAGTATACCAAATTATTTAAATCCCACATACTGCCCTAAAGCACTTTCAGGAAAACTCACGTGGGAAGGAAGCAGCTCACTCCAGCACACTCCCTGCCCTACTCCCAACTTCAGCATTAAATAAAGCCAACCCACGTTGCGTACATCTCCTCACCCTATAGGTTTCCACAGGAAGAAGCTTTGAACAGGAGCAATATCAATACCACTTGCACTGAATATAAATAAATATACTGGATATCAAGTTTCAATTTGCAGCAGTCCCACCTTTCACCATTAATCACCCAGACCCACAGCCTGACTTTTTCACTGCATATAACAATTTATGATAATGTAGAAGTCAATACCAGTTTTAAATGGTTCAGTGAGCCGGTAAGAAAATGACACCAACTTCCAGTCACAGTCTGTCTTGCTAGCTTTCAGTCAGAGGTGATCTTGTCTGTGTAAGAGGCAGTTATTTGAAAATGAAATACAAGAGTGTTTGTGTAATTCACTTTTTATTCCAGAGGTAGAAAGCCTGCCTATTCCTCCCCATCTGCAACCCCCTGCTTACAAGGAGCAGCATGGTGCTGCAGGGGCTTAGGGATGCTCAGGAGCAGTAGCGCAGCACAAGGGCAACTTCAGATGGCCACTGGTGCCGACATGCAACTCCCAGTATTGCTATTAATTTATCCTGATACAGCCCAAGATGTGGCACGGCCATTACTTAAGTGGATGAAGGAAATGTGCCGGTGCACGTGTGGGGCTGGATGCTGGTGTTTGGATGGGCACACAGATGAGCACTGGCTAAGAAGGGCTTGTCCTGCTGGGTTCAGCATCTGAAGCTGTACATGGTTTGTGCCAAATACAAAAATAAATCTTGCGGCTTCAGTATTTTAATCAAATAAAACATTTCATTCCACATGAAATCACTCTTCTCCTCCTTCATTTTTGGGTCAGTTAACTGCCACTATGCTCTCACTATATAAATATCTAGGAGAATATTTGAAGAAAAGCACCGCTTCAAGGCATCAAGGCAAGAAGTTTCCTGCTGCAAATATTGGCATCAAGAGCTGAACATTTATTAAATTTGTTTCCATCAGTCCTGTGACTGAAATTCCATTTTTCATGAATTTCATAGTTTGCCAGGTTTCACATATCCCTTCTCCCACAGCTGGTGGAGGAAGGACAGCTCTTCAGAGGGTCAAAAAGGGTAGGAAGGAAAAACATGCTCTGGCTGAGCAGGCACTGAAGCCAGTCTACTGCAGTGAGCAGGATGGGGTGAAGCGCTGCTAACACGCTGCACAAGGCTGGGCAGCAGAGGGCTGCAGCCAATGCTAGCCCTGGTGAAGCAGGGCTCACAGATGATTTCTCACTCTGCAGCTAAACTTTCTATCTCCAAGCTGGAGAAACATCTCCCCAGGTTCCAACTCATTTTCCACAGTTCCTCACACTTCCAGAGGAAGAGGTCACCAGTCCCCTGCCTCACACCATGGCTCTCATCACCAAAAGCTCAGTGAGAATTGAGTATGAGCTACACTCAGCACCTAATTTTTGTGTGTGTATGTGAGAAGGGCTGTTCCTGCGGCCACGGGGAGCTGTAGCTGGCTATTTGCCCCTTCTGGCTTGATTTTTAAGGCTTGTCTTTTTCCAGGCCCTGCCCCAAACTCAGCTAGCCAGTTACTATTAGAAAATGGCATTACATCTTGAAATGTCAGAGCTTCATCTGTTTTCCAAGCTCAATTTCACTCACATGAATTAAGTGTCTGTGAGAACTTCATTAATAATCTCCCTAATCCAGCACGTCCCATCACCACCCCAGCTGGGTTCAGTCCAGAATGCAATGATGTACGAATAAGATTTCTATTGACTCCGGGGGCCTTGGAGCAGACCTATTGATTAGTTACTTTTCCCTGGTAATGCCCTGTTGATGTTAAGAGACCCAACCGTACAGTAAAGTTTTATTTCATGTAAATAAGAAAGAGAGAAACTACCCCAGTACCGTAAGACAGCACAGAAGTATAACATGGCTTATTTAGCCAGAGAAAAGATGTCTCCAGAGGAAAATGTTTGTCCTTTGCAAACATGCCAGGGATGAGCCCTGGGATGGGAGAAGAATCTTACGACAATATTGGCTAAGAAAGGGTAAATATAAATTGGCCTTCAGTAGGCTTGGGCTGGAAACATGAGATTTCTAACCAACTTGGCTAGGGAAAGCTTTAGGGAGCTAAGATGGAAATGTGTGCTTGATTGGTTTATTAAGGTGATTAGGCAGCCTGGCTGCAGGCAGCATGGCACAGCACGCACGCTCTGTCTCCTTCCTAGCCCGGGAACACACAGCACCACGCTCAGCGCATGAATGTTCTCAGCCCATATCTACCATCATCTTTTTCACACCCATTAAGAAAACAGGACTCAGTGACATGATGGCTGAAGCTCCCTGCACACGTTCTCCTGGTTGTGTGCAGGGAAACATTCTTGCTTTGCACGTGCTGTCCTGAGGATGAATACATGTACCTGCCCCGCTGCACATCGGTACAGATGCAGTATTTTAAATTTCCTTTCTGTGCAAACACACATGCGGGCACTACAGAAGACTGAATACAAATAGCCACAGTGTCTGATACATTTTCCTCTGCAACCGTCATCCTGCCCCAGAGGGCAGAAGGTAAAACCCCGTACAGTGCCCTTATGCCCAGTTTGGGAGGGCATAAACCAATCTCATCGCAGCACTTGTCCCTTCAAGCCCTGAAGAGTTCACACAGAAGAAAGCATCACACACACCACTCCACCACCTACAACACGCCTGTAAATAAATGGCTTTAAAATATGGAAAGGAAGAAAAGCAGGAGAAAAACAAAAATGCTTGGAAAAGGTTTCTGGCCATGCCTGATCACGTCTCCTCTCAGTCCCAGCCTGTGGCCAGGCAGCCCCTCTGTTTACTTGGCCACAGCTTCACCTCCCAGTGGCATTTCAATATTGACATCTCCAGGTTTCAGCTGTTCCCCTCTCTCCTGATTCATGTGCAGCAGATGGTGCAAATGACACCCCTTTTATTTTCTGGATGAATTCATATCACCCTGCCAAGATGCTAATTTTTGTTGCTAGTCATTGTGCACTGTGTTACTAGTGATGGATACTGGGTTTGCTTTGAAATGGAACACAACTGCAGTCCCAGACAGGTTATATTTGTAGTGAATTATTAATTAGAGCAGGTTAAGGTTAATTAAGGGATTTTATTAACTAGCTTTATTTTGATCCCTAGCTTTTGCTTGCAGCTTAGTTGCTTTTGTTTGTGAGCACTTCCCCATATTTTGGTGCTGCATGTTATACACAGAAGCAGATCGTCCTGAAGTTGATTTTATTATTTTGTAAAATGAATTTTGGTCACAAACTATCTGATGATGGTAAATAAATCTCTTCTTGTCCAGATTTCTAGTAAGTTAAACTGATCAAATAATCATAAAATCATAGAATAGTTAGGGGTGGAAAGGACCTTAAGATCATCTAGTTCAACCCCCCTGTCATGCCCAGGGACACCTCCCACTAAACCATGTCATCCAAGGCTCTGTCCAACCTGGCCTTGAACACCACCAGCGATGGAGCATTCACAACTTCCCTGGGCAACCCATTCCAGTGCCTCACCACCCTCACAGTAAAGAACTTCCTCCTTATATCCAATCTGAACTTCCCCTCTTTAAGTTTGAACCCGTTACCCCTTGTCCTATCACTGCAGTCCCTAATGAGTAGTCCCTCCCCAGCACAGAAGACATCTCCCTCTTCCGATGTATTCCCCACACTGGGAGGTGCAGGCAGGCTGGAGTTGCCCACAGGCAGAGTAGAACAGGACAGCTTCCCAGGTCTCTTCTCCCTTGTCCCTTCTGTTAACACACTCCAGATGGAGTTTCCCTCCTTGGCAAGAGCCAAGGAGGACTTTTTACTCATGCTTAATTTGTCATCCACTCCAAACCCCTAAGTCCTATTCTCTCTTTCCTGCTCACCCCTGCCCCTTGCTGCTTTGTACTTTACTACACTACTGGGGTTTCAGAAACATCTCCTCAGTTTTTCAAATAATGTTTTATTTCAGTTCTGTCCTCCAGAGTCCCTGTGACGCCCCTGCTCCACGTCATCTGCAGACCTTACAAGTTCTCCGTCATACCAATCACTAATTAAACTAGAGAACAGATTAAAGAGCAAGATGGGTCTCTTTGCAACTCTTACTAGGCTCTCCCAGATTTGCAGGCAAATAATGGGAGCTAATACTTAACACAGATTTCTCCAACAGCTATCTGTGCATCTTACACCAAGACATCTATCCCTAGCTGGAAATACAAAAGTCAAAGTATATCATAATTATTTGACCCCTTTTCACCCACCGGCTTAGTTAATCAGACTGATCTTGTCTGCTTTTGATAAATCCATGACAGTTGTTTTGCATTGAATTTAGTCACCTCTTCCAAGTGTTATGGATTGATTTTTGTCATTCGTTAATTTCAGAGCCTTTCCAAGAACTTGTTAGGCTTCTCAGCCTACAAAACACTGGACTTTTTCTTTTCTACTTAGGATCTGTATTTACATTTTGATAGTTCTGAGACCCCCTCTGAGCTCCACAAGCTGTTAAAAGTAATTGCTCCTTGTTCAAAACCAGCTTTGGTTAATTCTCCCTAATTCTGAGGAGAATTTCCTCAGATCCTGTGCCTGGACCTATCCAGCAGAACCAAATCAACTCTCACCTTTTTGCTCCCTGTTCTGACCCCTTATCTACACTCTCATCAAAATTAACTGGTTTTCAGGGCATTTTAGACACTTCTGTAAGCAGCCACTTCTCCGTCAAGCACTAGATCTGTATTTCCTCTCCTATCTTACTTCTAATGTATTTGTAGAACTACTTCCTCCTGCTTTTTATCTCACTTGCTAAATGAAACATTTTTTGCCTTAGGCTTTTCATTTTACCATAATATGCCTGTGCTATGCTTTCACCTTCGTTTCTTGTCAAGTGTCTCTGGTTTTTTATCACTTCCTCAGATTTTCAAGTCCTAAAGGAGCTCCTGATTCTTCCCTAATGGTTTTTACTATATTCCTACCACCCCTGTGCAGAAGGGTGCTGAGCTGTTCAGTGGTTCTCTCACAACTTGCCCTTTCTCATCCCTTAAACCATCATCCCAAGGGATCCTACCTCCCAGCTCCCTGCATCTGCTGAGCTTCTCTAGAGCTTCTCCCAGTTAAATTGCTGCCCATGCTTCCTCCTTTCCTGCAGGAGTAGCCTTTGTCATTTCATAGTCAGTCTGTCCCAAATTTCCCATCTACTTTCAATTCTCTCACCAGTTCTTCCCCCATGATCAGAACTGCCCTGAAGACAGAACCTTTCCTCCTCTCTCTAAGCCGAGAAGCCTTTTAGCCAGCTACAGGGAAGGAGCACAGTATTACACCCCACAGAAGTCCTTAATAACCTTGAACAGCAGGGAAAGAAGGTGCTATTCAAATTCACAGGTATTCATACGCTGTGAATGATGACAGGGTTGGGGTTTTTTTTGCTCCTAGGACCTTCTTTTTGTGTCAGAAAGCAGGAGGTCTTTCTGCACAGATGTGCTGGTCTTAGCACTGGCCGTAAGCAATGCACCAAGTGGGTCTGCAAGCTGTGGCACATCCACATGATCTCCATACCACAGTTGTGTCCCTGACTCACCAGGGATGCCTAAGTCCTGCTCTGATGCCAACCTCAGGACCTTCAGTGCCTAAAGCCCTGTAATTAAACATTCCAGGCAAAAGCATCCCACAGCTTTTAGAATCAATCCAATGTGTGTGAAAAGGGGAAAACCAGAATAAATATTTGAGGTGAAATTCTGAAAACCCAAAAGAGTGGCACAGTGTTTATTTCCCATTAAAAGTCAGTGACGGGCAGGTATTTAAGCTCCCTTTGTAGCTTGGAGAATCTCCTTTGGGCTGGATGCCAGTAAATATTTCTGCTCCTTCCCTTCTGCTGGTATGTTGAGAACAACAACTACAATCAATAAAGATAACTTGAAGCTTTCAGGTACTAATTTTGAATTACAAGCAGTCACTTTCTTTTCTAAGTCCTACAAATCCTCTAAAAACCATCAGCTAACCTCTCAAACTCAGGGCTCTGAATGATTTGCTGCTGTTACCCTCTTGCGCTCTTTGATCTTCTCCCTTCTCTGCATGGGCTGTCAAAGTCACAAGTGCTTCATTTTCCGAGATAAAGAACAATATGCTTGAAAGTGATGAGGCAAGAAAAGAAGAAAAAGCACCTTGCTATTGAATATTTTAATAGACATTTTGAAGATGGTTTTGAAAGGATCATAAATTAATGTTAACAATAGTATGCATCAAAGGGTTCAGGCTGAACAATACCTATAACTTTTTCTGCTTAAGAATAAAGAGTAAAATAATACTCTATATTTTACACCAGCACCCCTTCTTACTCTTCTGGGCTAGGCAGACATCTCTGAATAGCTGTGCACGGCAGCTCCAGATCCTCCTAACTCATATTCCTAACAATCAACCAATTTACAATGGCTGTGGTCAACCCTTCTGATGCCTTGCATCTGCGGGTAGTCATCTGGGGACATGCCTCACACTGGCTCATCACCACCTGCCCTCAGGGAAGATGAGATATTAGTCTTTGGCTTCCTCCCAGCATGGCACCCCTAACTCATTTTTGATCTAATAACCTGGCAATTAGACTGGGAACCAAAGACAAATGGAGATAGAGCACAGGGAAAGCAGTCCTTGCACTGCACATCACTCAACATCTATGTGCTGCCTCTGGCATGTGACCACAGGGAAATGGGGATTTATACTGTTCATTTTCATTAGATTTCAATAGAGGAGAGCTCCATCAAGGAGCCCAAGGCCCTGCTTTGTGACTGTAAACCCCAAGTTACAACTCCTCACACCAAATTGAGTGTTACTCTAGAAGCAGCCCCAGTGAAACAGCGAATATTTCTCCTTGATGCAGACCTACTCAGTGAGTGCAGCCTCCATCTCTTCAGCTATGATTCAGGCCCCCTTTTTGCAATGTTAATAAACACACATAGCCCTTTGCACCAAGGTGAACTTCAACAGGCTTGAGTGGCTAAGAAGTTATGAACAGTCCCACAGTTGATAAAAGTACGAAATGTAAATACTCTTATACTGGTTAGAGGTATGAGTAACAGTTTTCATTAGTATAAATGAACAGTTCAATATACAGCCATGTTTATAATTTTCTTCTAATTTTGATCTATATTTTTGCTCAAATGTAGGCAGCTGTTCACTGTAACTCTGTGGTGGAGTCACAGCTCCTGAAGATATCACAGCTGGCACAGCCTACCATGACTTTCAAGCAGCACTGACCAAACCACATAGCTTCTGCAACACAACCTAAAGCAAAGCTCTCAAGTTCAACACCTCAGGATGTCCTGCCTCAGTGTGGCAAATGCAAGTGGAACACACACCACACCACAGCACCAGATCATTACTGTATCTGAGGCTAAGCAGACTTTATGTAAGAAAACTTTATTTCCATTACATTTGGCTTAAACTCACTTACTTATAATTAAGTTACTGATCCATGTGTTGGCATAAAATGACTACAACATAAATGCAGCTATAACCTAGAAAAACATATTTAAATAACAATTGCCAAGTGGGAAGATTATATATAGAATATATCAAAACTAATAGTGTTCATCTGTCTTTCAAAACAAGTTATATATGCCTGTTTCTTCTGGAAAATCTGTGTTATGCTCATTGAACGTTTTATTTTCATCACATTTGAACTTTTTGGCAGAACTGAAATACACAGCCAAAGTAGGACAGTTGTTTTGATCAGTTTTCAGGCATTTATACATCAGAAGAAAAGGAAGCACATTAAGATTCACACAGACATTTGTATTGTTGACCACTGGGAAAGAAGCAATATAAACCAAGGGTAACGTGTAATCAGAAATGACAGCTCAAGCACAAACCTTATTAAATGATATTGTAGAACAGGCATATAAAGAAAAGAAGAAGTCCTACCATTTAGGATATTTATACTAAGTTTGGACAGAGAATTATAAAATAGCATGCAGGGAGCAAGCTGTTAGAGCCACATGCCATGTGAGAGTAGATATGGTGAAACCTTAAGTATTGTGACTCATTCCTGAAATGTCACACACAGGCTGCACCAGTAGCAGATGACCTTGAAATCTGAAATATTTCATCTTTAACTGAGCCTTATAGGAGTACAGGCTACTTTTCCTTAAAAAAGTCATGAAACACACAACAAAAAACTCTGATCTTGTATATACAGCTTAGGAGAGCTCAAGAGTTGGTGAAGTTAGGGTGGAACACCTTCTCGGTGTCTCACCCATCTCAAGTTGGAGGTCTGACCTTTCCCCCAAAAACTACAGCACTTGCATTGCTTCAGCAGAACAGAACGTAGAAGAAGTTCTTGTATTTGGCAATCTTGTACATTGATATTTAACAAAATTTTGTGCAAATTCACACATGCCCATTTCCCTGCTATAATTGTAATAAAGCCTTTCCTCCAGATCTGTTCAGATGCAAATACAGATGTTTTGTGCTTAGAGATAGACAGTCTTCAGCCACTTACACTGGTTACACCAGGTATGCTCTGATTTTGTCAGCACAGCTTCAGGGAACGGATCACACAGGCTTACACCCCATAACATCAACTGAACTCCTCTGACATTTTATAGACCAGCCACACTTAAGATAGTTTTAAACTATTTTTTTTTCCTTTCTAAAGCAGCAGCTCTCTAAAAATCCCAGCTCCGTTTCCTAGGTAAATGACAGGAAGTATCATCCTTTTCCGTACATACTGCCCTGAGGATGATAAAGCAGATCCCACTCACCAGCTGGGGCTCAGCCAAGGGACAGGAACAGTGCAACAAACATGGATATGAATGATCTCAGTATATAAAACTTGTTTAACTCATAGAGGACATCACCACTTCAACTACAAATACTCATTCAAATGTCTGTCTGTCCATATCGTTCACCTGTACTTGTGATTCATTAGTTGTTTGTTTCAGAGCTTCAATTATCCAGTCAGGAATTAAAAACAGCTCTTTGGTTTTTCACCTGCATACACACTTACTGTAAGGTACCTTGGGCAGTCACCTGAAGCCAACTCTGACAACCCAAATTCCGGAATAATTCCTCTAAAATACAGGGAATATGTCTGACAATGACCATTCCTAAGTAATGTACAATTGCTGATTCAACCACTGGTGGCCTATTGCGAATAAATAGTTCAAGTGACTTACCTGTCTCTCAGGAACAGTAGGAACTTCTGGTGGTCACTGGCAGCAGGAGACCTAAAGGAGATAAACAGATTCAGTTGGTGAGAAAGCATATTTAAACACATTTTCCATGAAGAATTCTACAGGAAGCTGAACTGTTCTTTGTTGGTAACTCACTGCACACTCCTTGGCATAATTTCTGAACTGTTATTTTATGCATCCAGTTCAAAATACTTCTGTGGCTAGATAGGAACATGTAAAGAATCACAGCCTTGATAGCTTGAAGTAGTGTTGCTCCTAAAGTAATTCATTATCTTAAATGCTTCCAAGCCTTTGTGAACAGATCTAACATCATAAAGAAACCATTATCCTGAAGTTCCTCAACACACTGTATTTACAAATACATTGCTGACTCTACTGTATTTTCTTCTGGATCCTATAAAGACATCTCATTTATCTTTATTGAAACCAAACAAAAGAAAATCAAAGTTAAGCCGTGCCAGAGAAGTTAAGCCTTAGCAGAGAAGAATTAGTAAGTGCATAGTCTGGATCTTAAGAAAAGGGATCCTATCTTGCTGAAAATGCAGAATGTTGTGAAGAAGATGTGCTAAAGAGGTTGCCTCAAACAGGGCTGCCACTGTATGCTGTCATATAGAAAAGAGCTGGAAAAGACTTGCATTTCAGAAATATGACTCTTCACAAAAACTCGTGTGTGAGTTATCAAGCCTTGCCAGGCTCCCAGGGCTCATATGAATACATAAAGTATAGAATTAAGGAAACAGAAGAGTGTTTGGTTTTAAGACATCAGAACTGATAGCAGCGCAGATGGGAACCATGACCCTGTGGTGATCACTGTTTGGCATCAAAAGACTAGAGCTGAGGTCAAAGGCAGGAGAGCAGACATGGAATCATAACTGGAATGAAAGCTCCAGCTCCAGCTGTTGCCCACTCTGCATTTAGGCAATACAGAGATTAAAAGAGAAGCACAATTAAAATCTTATTTTTTTGCCTCTCAGATTCTTTCAGTATTTTTCAGCATGGAGAAGAAAAAGACACTGATCACATTAACCACTAAGTACTAGGCACTGCAGTGGCTACTTATTGTTTCCTCCAGCTATACAAAGGTATTGTACTTGACTTCCCAGACTTTTCATACTATTTGCCTTTATGTGATTACTGTAGCCTCAAACATCATTAAGCTTCATTCACTGCAGTTATTAAGTTGATAGCTACTTTACACGTCTTGCGCCTAGATTTACATGGATACGCCTCAAATACTTACCATTATGTCACACTACAGTATTTCATTGTGCTATTTTTTACACTAAAGATACAGTGAAGTATAAGTATATGCTGACTGTTTAACTCTTCATATCATCATTTTTAATTGTTCACAAAAAAAGAACCTTCCTCCCTATCATACTACTGCTGCTGTGAGATGTCACAGGCAAAGGCAAAAAGTTAATCGCTTTGTTCTGTGGCTCCTGGATGAAAATAACCCACAATTAACATGTTCCCATTGCAGGAATGTGCTATTCTGACCTGATGAGGATGGAGAAGGTGACCTAAACAACTGCAAGACTATGGAGGATGGCCAACAGGCACTTCTATCATGCCGAGACACACAGATGGCATGGTAGTGCCTTGCAGCCAGGCCGGAGGAGGCACAAAGTAGTAACTCACCCAATAACTCTAAAACTGAAAAATGACACACAGGGCAACACATGCAGACAACACACAGGTAAGGGATTGCAAAGGAATACTAAGGTAGCATTTAGATGATTGTGGTTACATTGCACTGGGATTTGAATCTTGCCAATGCTGGGGTCCTTGGCCCTGAAAACTCGGGACCTCAGCACTTAAAATGCTCATAGGCTGGGACTGCTCTCAAAAAGCCTTTAGAATTTGTAATTTGTAGTAACAGAGCCTGTAACATTGGAATAATCATAGGATCATAGAATACTTAGGGTTGGAAAGACTAAGGCAGCCCACCTCCTCACTAATAAACAAGGCAAAGACAGACTTTTAATCAATACCCATAAGCACAAATACATTATTTTGATTCACAGTGAGGGGTCTTTGCTGTTAAATCATTCTAAAACTTCCTACTGGGGGGAGAATAGCCTAGTCTAGCCATAAATCAGAAAATGAGAATATCTATAAAAAAGGTAAAACATCATCCAATGGCTCAATACAATAATAATAAGCTATAGAAATGTCCAACATAAGAACATCATCTAAACGAAAAGTCGGTGTTCAAGTGCTCTTTGATACTGCAACATACGTCCCCTGATGGTTAGCCAGCTGGTTAATTTGATATCACAGTAGAAGCCACTGATTCACTGAAAATAAAGGCAAAATGCAATTGCAGTGTGCTTGGACTTATTTTTTTTCTCCAAATGATGTCTGCAACAGATTCACAGGAACTTTGCCAGATTCCCTTCCAGACACAGGACTACATTTTATACTCTGGAATCAATACCTCTATGTGTTCAAGGGATAATAGTTTAAAATGCTTCGGTTTAACTGAACCAGTTCTTTTACAAGGGTCAAATTTGCAGGGCAAATCTTTAGTCAATAGGCAAGGTATAATTAAATCCAATGATTTCATCCCAATCTCAAATCCTACATACCTAACATCACTCTCCAAATTTCCATCAGCTACTTGCCCTTTGCTTTGTCATTACACCTTCCTTCAGATTTACTTACACACACAAACACAGGACTTTGACTCAGTCTGAGGTCTACAGGGCTTTGTGGGAGACTCCAAATGAAGTCAAATGGGATCAAATGCATTTAAAATGCAGAAATTATTTCTTACCATCATTCTTCTCATGCTTTTCTTCTGCTCTACTGTCTGCCATGTCCTGGATAATTTTGGATGCAGTCTCATCTTTGATTCATCTTGCAACTCACCATAAGTGCTCTCTGTAGATGCTGGCACAAACACCTCACTTTACCAACTGCAGTAAGTGCAAGAATTAGATTCATCAAACTCTTTGAACCCTTCAAGAAGTCCTTGAATGAACACAAACTGACTCAACCCACATAATCAACCCACATAATTTACCATACATAAAGTAAATAGATTTGGTTGTGCTAAATTAAGTGTTAGTATTGCTTGTGCATCTCTGCTGCTAGTGCAGATACAGATTTGCAGAGCAGTGAACCAAATAAAGCTGGGAAATCACCCATGTTTTGCATTTTGATCTGCAAAAAAAGCTGTAGCTCCTAACTCCACTCTGCCATTTGCACTCCTGAATAAGATCCATCAAAGGAACAACCCATAAATGCTGGTTGCTCCCCACTCTTCCTCAGCTCTAAATCTCTCCTGTGAATTATGACAGACTTCACATTTAAAAGAGCCAATTAGAAAATATGGATGTTCAAGGTACACTAGTGCTGTTTATCTAAAATTGATTAAAGACTGGAGCAAATAACTCCTTTATCATTTGTCCCAGTGGTATGAATAAGAACATTGCCAAGTGTTTGTTTTTACTCCCACCACTACATAAAAATAACATTGCTCATAAACAGCCCTTTCGGGAATACTGGCTCAGTTGCAGGGGTTTGAATCTTCCATGATATACAGATGTCATTTGAAGTTTGTTTTTATTGAGTTTTGAATACGATATAAAAGGAAGAAAAAGGGGTAAAATATTCCATTAAATGAGTTCCATTAAATGATGCAGCTGCTTTAACATGAGATTGGAAAATTATGCAGTTATTCCACATGTTGTGTACTTTAGTAAAGTGCACTTTAACCTGTACTATGGCACTCCAAGGGAAAAATAAAATGGACCAAAATTCAAGATGAAAAACAGAGACATGCCATCATCCTGTATTATGATGTCTTTTAAGTTGGCCTCCTGGACATCTCACATGTTTTAGTAACATTTCTGATTCCATCATATTCATTTTAAAAGTCTAGAAGTATAATCTCAGTTATGTGAATAAATGGGGGTAGCTAGAATAATTTCACTGAAATTAGAGTATAACTGCATTTAACTGACTGCTGCTGGAGGAGCTGGCTGTAGGCTTCCTTTCCAGTTATTTGTCTAAACCAGTGACCTGTGCTGTGAGCTATGAACCCACCCCATGCTACATATAACTTCAATTTGTTGTAAGTGATACTGGACTTTGTTGTCACAGTTTCAATTTACGCTTCGGTATCAGCAAGAAAGAGATCCAGGATGTATTCTTCCCTGCGCAGCATCTAAATTTTCTTGATTACGAAACTGTCTCCATAGAACGGAAGAACTCACTTACATACTTATATTGCTCTGTTTTCAGGTAGATCTAGGCAGGAAGAAGATATTTTAGAATCACTGGTTATTCCAAGGAGTGTTAAAAAAAAAACAAACCAAAAGAGCCTAACTAAAATATTGACATACTGATGACTCAAAAAGTTCAAATATCTGGTTTGGGCTAAATATATACTTTTTTTTTGCTCTTGACAATGTTCAGTCTTACACCTATCAATATGACACTGAAAGTTTGCAGAAGAAAATGGCATTTAAAAAATTCTAAACGAGGCATCAATAAATCCTAGCAAAATAATACAGATTTAAACTGTTATAAATAAATAATTATTATATTATTTTAAATAATTATTTAAATAAATATATTCTTTAGTCCCAAATTGAAATATTAGAAAAAATACTAACAATAAGTTCTTCTCCAATCCTGATTTCTTGCATACTCCTTTAACTTCATTTTTTGCTTTCTGATAGCCTTAGAAACTTCACTTCCAGACATTTAACTGGCTAATTGAGGCCTCATCCCCATTGCTGCAGCAAATGGATACTGTTATTAAAAACTGTTATTAGACAGGCTATGAAATTGGGATCTGGCTGACATCCCTGGAAAAAGAAAAGCTATTCATCTGCATTAGGCAAGATTCCAGTCTGGTTGTTCTGCACCGACCCAGTGAGTAGAGGGCCAGGTTCTAGAGTCAAGAGTCACATTAGACTGACATTAAGTTCAACAGGTTCAGGTATCACACACAGACTCAGGTCTGAATCACTAGCATTAGTCCACTGAACCATGGGCATTAAATAAAACAACACTAAAATGGCTTTAAAATACAGAATTTAGTAGGGCCAGAAGGAAAATGCCAATACATATCCCTCAGCCATTACGGAGTTAAACTTGGGTTTCAAAGCACTGTTTAAGCTGTTGAAGGGAAATAATTGAGTGGAAATTCATTTTTAAGTATTGCACTTTGATTTTATCTAGGAATGCAGATAATCAATCTCTGGTCTGAAAGCTGTGGATTACAAAATGTACCAGAGCAAATGAGAATTTTATTGGCTCAGAAATAAACATGAAGAGGTAAACACACACAGATGACCTTGCAGTGGATGGATGGCAGGGAGGGAGGGAAAGCAGCCAGCACTGATCTTTAATCATCCAATGTGTCTTCTCAAGGAGGAATCCCAGCTTCCAAAATGTGAAGCAGCTGCCACTGGAGCTGAACCTGAGGTGAATGGCTGAGATGCCTACAAGCTACTGACAAACCTAGGCAAATAGGGGTTAGGATGGTTTCCTCTACCAACACCCCTAAAAAATATAAGCCAAGTGGTAGATGCTTTGGTTATGTTCATGTTTTACTATTCTAGGGCCAAGAAAGCAACTTCCAACTAAGTAAGAACAATCCCAACTCTTTTGCCCTGAAGTTGAAAGCAGAATAGCCTGAAAAATTCCCAATACTTGAGCCCGTTTCTATGAATTTGGTGTTCAGCTGTTTCATGTAGATACTTTGGCCAGGTCCCTCACCAGACTGACTTTCCACATTAAGCTTCATTAAATATTTTACATATGAAAGCAGTGCCCAGTCAAACCAGACACCATGAAAACCAGCCTGAATAAAGTGCAGAACAGGGAACTGAGTACCTGGCATTATTCAGAGTGGTTCTGATCTTGCTGCTGCCCTTCAACAAACTGACAAGCTCCTGTCTTTGCCACCCACGCTTTGCACTGCCTCTCTGTGCATACTTCTTCACAGTCCTTTTTCAAAACAGAAAATAAAACACAATTGTCTCTCAGAAAACAGACTGCCTCCTCAGAGCATCTTCATATCTTTTTACCAAGAGAAGGAAGAAGTGACAAGGTATGCAATGAAACATTTTGAGTTTCCATGCTTGGAGCACCTTTCCCATAGCATACAACTGATTTTTACTGCGCTGCGAAAGCTCACACAGTGATGACCAAGAGAAAGATCCTGCTGTGAAGAACACCAGGAAAGTGTATCACAGTGTATTTGTAAAAGCAGAGTATGCCTGAAAACTCCCAAATATGCATATGTAATCATTTATTAGCCCTCTTCCTCTCTTCCCTATTCTCACTTCCTCTGAAGCCATTTTCAAGGGTGCAAAGTTGCAGTCAAAACTTGCCAACAGACAAGCTAGGGAGCTGATTTTCTGCTGATGAGCTGATGCTCCATACCCACTTCCATACTTCCCACCTTTCCTCAGGTACCAGCTGCAACCACCTATTGCAGTCAGCACAGGAAGTATGCCCATGGTCAACAATGAGCATGCAGCAAAACAACTGATTCTAAGAGACTATCTTATCATGGACATATGCATCCCACTTTACACACACTGTGGCATGTGATGAACTATTTGTGAACTTTAATGTTCAAATCTGTCTAGTATTAAAAGGGCTTTTGAAACTTTCCCCTCCTTAAAAAATTTCTAAGCCATGGGGCTTTTTTTGTGAAATAGCTTTTTCCTTCCTTTTCAGTGTAATACAATATGTTATTCAAGAGCCAAAGAGTTGTCAGGTTTTATGTTATGATAATCTTCTCAAGCATCCAATTTTATTCTGCTTTTTCCCTTCGTGCTGTCACTCACATTCAAGCCTGTCACAAAAGAAAATGTCTGAATACATTAATTACAACTTGTTAGACCTCCATATAGTTAATGCTATTGAGGAAATCAAATCACTTGGAAAATAACTAAAGAGAAACAGTTGCTAGTATTGCAGAATTTTTATGCACTGCACTTCAAAGCTGGAGCTTTGCAAGACAACAAAAATGATTATTATAGAGAATGAGAAAATCAAATACAACTTGATCCTCTATCCTTGGAATGTTTTCTGAATGCTTTACAATATGTATTTTCTATCCTGGAAAGGGCAGTTGAACTCTTTTCACATATTACTTTATTTTATGGTGTAATTACAAATGCCAGTTCTGAAATTATAGTGTAAAAACTTTCTGAAGCTAGGAAGAGATCCAGTTCTAAGTCCCCACTCACACAAACATCACAGTCAACAGCGACGGCTCTGCCATCATGAATAAAACATTATTCTGTTGGGTCTGAGAATACCAACAAGTTACACTGGGATAAGTAAAGGGAGGTATTCGCATGGTACCCCCAGTGAAGCTTCCCAGCCTGACTCCTAAAGCTCTGCAGAGTGACTTTCAGATTTTTAACTGTAGAAGTCACACTTAGAGTTAAGTATACATACAACTATTAGGCTTTTAAATGAAGAATTAATTTACTGTTATCTGAGACCCTAGAATAATAGCAATAACTTGGATCATTGTTCAGCACAAGATACTTAAAGTACTGACTACCCCTCAGATTTCCATGGGAGTATACACCACCTAACACCAAGTTTTGTATGGGGCTCACCTAGAGAGGCACCTCTGCAGAAAACCCTACCTACAGGAACATCTTTGAAGGCTATAGAAATGTGAGTTCACTGAATAATTAAGCCATTATTGTGTAAAAGCCTTGCACACAAAAGCAGGCAAATGCTTCCCAAATCTAAGCTGTTATCTCTTTATCTTAAAGACATTTAATTATTCTTACATTTGAATGAATAGCCACTCTTCGATGTATTAAATCGCATCAGTAGTGGGAACAGAAAATGAAATCTCTCTAGCTTTGAAGATGTTATTTGAACAAGCAAGACAAAAATAAAAGCACCTTTGGATGACGCTGATCTTGTCCTTGATATTCTAGCACATGATAAATGTGTAACTTTTCCATCAAAATGTCACTTGATGCAAGAAATTTTTAAGTCATGTATAGTCTTCATAAGCTCTATGGTTCCAGTACAATACAAGAATAAGGCTAAAATAAGCGTGGCTCCATCCACCCTTTGAAACATAACACTGGGTGCAAGCACCAGCAGAACAGCAGGAGGCGACTGCTGCTGCTTGAGCCTCACAGCTGGTTCAGGGAGGGGGCAGCGACTTTCATGTAAGGGCTCTACCTCCACCAGACCCTCTTAGATTCTCACCTTAGAACTGACACTAGAAAACAAACCCAGTTGTTCTGTTCTGCGGTTTCCTTAAATCAGTCCCTGAAATTCAGCTCTCAATATTCAATCTCTCTTCATTCTTTACTTCTCGTTTCGAAAAAAAAATGGACAGAAGATGAGTTCATGGGATTCTTTACACATAAGGTTTACACACTGCTTGATTCAGAAATAACTGCCCTGCACACATGTGAACCACATTCAAGATTCTCTTCAGTAGTGTCCCAAGGGGAAGGAAGGAGTAAGTCTAGGGAAGTGCTCAAGTTCAATTTGCTCTTTGCAGCAAAATATTTGAGAACACTTAGGAAGAAATTAAATCAATCGTTCTCTGCCCTTAGAAGAGGACAACTCAAGACATTGAGGAATCTTCTATTTCAATAGGAAGTAAGGGCCTTTAAACCCCACAGAACCAAGTGCTCAGACAGATAAAATCTGCAAATCATTTCTTTTCACAGAGATAGAACTCTGGGTTTGGATACGAACCTGTGCTGGAGCAGATGTGATCACTCACAGCCCAAAGGCTCCGAATCACAAGCTCCAGGGAGCTGTGACATGGGGGAGCAGGAGGGTGCAGTTCCCAAATGCCTGTCCCAATTCAGATTCATCTGTGGGATGGCAAAGTGGGAGGAGTGGGTTAAATTTAAGCTGTACCATTTGCACAAGAGTACCTGGAGAGACTCGGCAGACAGCTGAAATTGCCCCAGCACGCACTGTCAACACTTTTAGAAGCCCACATCTTTATAAGTGTCCAAAGACTTTGAAAACACCTGCTTCCAAGTGTTCAATCTGGCTAATAAAGATTTCTGATACACACAGGATCGTTTGCCTTATTTGAGGTCTATAACCCAGTCATTTTTGCTATGAGGCCACTGTGAATAACAGCTAGATATTATATCCTGTGAATAACAGCACATTCAGCACTGAGGTAGGCTGGTGAAGGGGCTGTGCTGGCAGTGGGACTGGGGGAGCTGGTGCCAGGCAAGCTGATGCTGTGCCCCAAACACTCTGCACAGCCCTGGCCTCAAGAAGCCTTCTGGGTGCTTCCTGAGAATGGATGCTGGGACTCGGGATTGAACTAAATGCAACAGAGACTATCATAACGTACCACCAACTGCCCTTCAGTTGGCAGCTTGCTGTCTCTTCAGATCTCCCAGCTGTAACACTGCTATACTTAGACTTCCCACCTACTTCCTCTCTCCTGTATCTATTAAAGCAGAGCTACCTCAGGATGATGAGGAACAGAAGCAGAATAACAATGAAGTGGAGAGCAAACAATTTCTCAGACTCATGCTAGGTCTGGGAGGTCCTTTACGTAGTTAATATTATGTAAAGAACGAAGACACAACTGGGTTCAATGATGAAAGTCTTTACTGAATCACTTACAAGCCGAAAACTTGCCAAAAGTCATCTAACAGGTCAATGACAGAAGAGAGAGAAGCACACAAATCCCTGGTAAGAAAAAAGTACTTAATGTAAACGTATAAAAAGGTTAACTATATCCCAAACCAGATCTATTGATAACATTAGCAGCAGCAAGGAAACATTCTCTCCATTAGTAGGGTCCAATCCTTCACTGTGATCAAGAGCACTGTTCTTAGTGAACTGGGGGGGGAGAAAGGAAGGGGGGAAATACTCAGTAAATCGGCACCAAAACGCATTGCCCAATTTAACTGAACAGATGTCAAATAGCCATTAGCATTACAATGATAAGTAAACTGAAATTACATCTTATGGGTTTAGTGCCTTAGATTAAGCCTTAACCTGTCTTAATTAAATTGCATCTCAGCAATTGATTTCACAGTGCTGAACTGTAAATAACAAATTACAGATGATCTGGGTCTTTTTATTTAGCAAAATAATGTAAATCAGCCTTTACACATTGCATTACCTCCCCATCTCTATCCCTTCTGATGAGGCTTGCTCACTCTGCTTCTTTTATCTAGATACATAACCTTTCCTGACCTTACAAGTCCATTTAATCACTCCTGCTGTTTTTCTTAAACTGTTGAATGTCATAGCTGGCTATTTGTAGAACAGGCAGTACCCAACATCTGATCTTTGTATATGATGTCTTCTCACTGTAAAGTCCCTTTCCACGTACAGACCCAAAACCATTTGGTCTACTCATACAAACATGGCTTGTGCAGCCATGTAGCTACTGAAGCCTACAATATGATGGGACTGGAGCAGTGAACCAGACTATGGTAAAGTCATCATCATATGATATGGATTTCTAGCTATTCCTGCACAATGTAGCAACTCCTACTTAAACAGAATAACATCATGATTATAAGGGTTTTTCTTTTTACTGCACTGTTAAATGTAAGCAAATATATTCAATGAGAGCAATCATTGTAACCAAATACCAATCAATTCAGTATCTCAATGCAAATTCAGATTCTTCCCTAAGCAAGGGATCACCTTTGTGTCAATTCTCTCTTCAAAATAAGGATCAAGAGCAAAATCAGAAGTCTGGGGCTACAGGGCAAGGAGGCAGGAGTGGCAGGGTAAACTGCTCTGAGTCTGAACCTTAAAGCTGTATAGCTGGAGATTATCAAAGAATCACCTGCCTTCCATCAGCATGAAAACACGAAGTAAGGGCAACAAGGAGGGCAAACCGAAAAAAGAAAAAAAAAGAGTTTAGGAGCTACCATGAGTAAGGGGTCTTGGGAAGCTAAAGAACAAACCGGAATTGAAGTAATAATACAGCCACAGAATGTCAAGGTGGTAAGGCAGCATTCACCGAAGACCCTTAGGAGTTACCTTCATTGCTTGATACTGATTCGAAGGAAAAGAAGGCCTACGTGCCTTCTAAAACAACCAGAGGAACTGACAGCCATGGACTGCCAACACTCCTTTTTGACAGGGAATCAGACTTTCTTGTTCAATGCTCACCTTATTCTGCCTTCCCCTCTTCTGAACTGAGCAGCCATGAGTATCTGAGATGAAAATAGTATACGAGGCTGAGTTGCAGAAGATGACCATAAGGACAAATGGCCCAGAGCAGCCTGGAAATGAAAAACTCCAGTATGATGGATACAGCACATCAGAGGTCTAAGAGGTTGCTGCACAGACACCCCAATATAGCTCTGCTTGCAACCTTGCCACTCTTTCAAGTCGCCTGGTGTGCGATGGGTTGCGGGTGCTACACTGACAGTGTCTCTGATTATAACTTAGAGCTTGAAATTCAGTGATCCTGGAACCAATTTTAAGCAACACATCACATTTCAGGTTAGAATAAAAAAAATAAAAAGGTGACAAAGCATCAAGTACACTAAGTCCCTTGTACTGATATTTTCTTGTATCTGCTGCTGCTTTTCTGAGGTGTCTACTCTATCAAACTTGAATGGCTTTCAGAGCTCACAGCTGTGCCTCATAACCTTGAGGGCCAGGCATCTGCAGTCATAACTGCTTGATCAAGCACGATTAAGACAGATTGGGCTGATTTGCTTTAAAGGAACTATTAACCCTTCATACCACACGTGTTGTGAAGTGTCACAAACACAATCAGGGCTTCGCAGACATAATCCAAAACTGGCAAGCTGCATCACTGAAAAGATGCTGACCCTGACAAGTATCTTCTGCCTTTAAAAAGATGATGGCTGTTGCACAATTAATTTTCAGTAGGGTTACAGAATTGAAATAGCAGATTCAGCTTGACTCTTATGGTCCAGCACATAAGCTTCTTCCAATACAGTCGCTCCCACGTCACCCTGCATTCCCTGCAAAAACATCGAATAGCATTAGCCACTTTTTTTGCTCACTCTAAGAAAACACTGTGCAGCATCAGAGGAGGTGATGCAAAGCTGAATGGAGCTGTCTTTTGCACCAACCTGACCTTGAGATGGTCTTCATTACACTGATGGGGAGGACGAATTAAGAAAGGTGAAAGAGCAAGTTCACACCAGCTGTTGATGGTACCTGAAGATGACTAGAGGATATGAGTAGCCTGTCCACACACACTCTGCACTAGGAGGGAGGATATAGAGCCAAAAAGCCTGAACAGAAGAGCAGGAGTCTGGAGCAGAGAGGGGTTGTAGCTGTGTCAGAAAAGAGAGCAAGTAGAGATGCACCAAAGATTCAGAATGCAATCAGACCCATGGTAATTAAGGACATATAATTAAATAAAACAAGGAAACTGTCCTGGTTTAAGTCTCTACCCCCCTCCCCCAAGCAGTTTTCTCACTCATTCACTCTTCTCTCTTTCTTCCCCCAGTCCTGGGGGGATGGGAGGAGAATTAAAAGAATGCAACTTCCACAGGTTGAGATAAGAACGATTCAGTAACTAAGGTGTAACACAAATCACTGCTGCTACCACCAATAATAATAATGACAGAGAAGTACAAAGAAAGAGAATACAACTGCTCACCAAGCCCGACCCAGCCAGTGCACCCCCCAGCAGCGAACCGCCCCACTGCACCACCACACCCTTCCTCGTCTCTCCTCTCCGTTTTCACATCCTGGACATGACGTGCTGTGGTATGGAATAACCTCTTTGGTCAGTTTGGGTCAGGTGTCCTGTCTCTGCTTCCTCCCAGCTTCCCCTCCTCCCTGGCATAGCATGAGACTCAGAAAGTCCTTGGTCAGACCAAAACATTACCAAGCAGTAACTGAAGTCACTGGTGTTATCAGCGCTGCTCCCAGGCCCAAAATCAAAAACACAGTGCACTGCACCAGCTACCAAGAAGGAGAAAAAACTACTGCTACTGCTGAACCCATGACAGAAACCTTCTAGGACTTCCGTTTTCTACCTTCGCTCTGCTTTGTGTGTCTAATTAAACTGCCCATTTATTAGAGAAAGACCTAGAAAAGAAGCTTACCCTCTGCAGAAGCCCAGTACAAAATACCATGGTTGAGGTGGCTGCGATGCTGGAACACAAGATGTGTACAAAGTCCTTTCCTTATGATCCATTCCTGGTTGTTCTACACACCCTTGTCTGCAGGCTGCCATCAGGACCATACTCCTGCCACTCGCATAGGCCATCAGGCCATTTTGGATCCTTTCTCACTTCTTTCTGCTGTTTTCTCCTGAAGCTTTTCTATTCACTCACTTTCATGGACCCATAAAACAGAAAAGCCTGCTTAGCCCCAAAGGGCATCATATTCTTTCTTGAGAGGGCTGTATTTTGGTGAAGGTTTATCTGATCTCTTTATTTTTCCTCTGGAGAAGCTGTCAGCCCTAGTACGGTTTAGTGCAATCCATAACAACAAGTTGAAGAATTGGTTAAAGCACATTCATATACTGTCTGCCTGTCCTGGGTTCAGAAGTGGCAGACATTTTTCTCCTTCTTGGTAGCTGGTGCAGTGCTGTGTTTTTGATTTTGGGCCTGGGAACAGTGCTGATAACACCAGTGTTTTCAGTTACTGCTTGGTAATGTTTTGGTCTGACCAAGGACTTTCTGAGTCTCATGCTCTGCCAGGGAGGAGGGGAAGCCGGGAGGAAGCAGAGACAGGACACCTGACCCAAACTGACCAAAAGAGGTATTCCGTGCCACAGCACATCATGCCCAAGATGTAAAAACGGAGAGCAGAGACCTGGAAGGGTGGGGGTGCACTGCGTGGTCGGGTTGGTATCGGGTGGTGAGCAGTTGTATTCTCTTTCTTTGTATTTCTCTTGTATTATTATTGGTGGTAGCAGTAGTGATTTGTGTTATACCTTAGTTACTAAACCGTTCTTATCTCTACCTGTGGGAGTTGCATTCTTTCGATTCTCCTCCCTATCCCCTCCGGGACTGGGGGAAGACAGAGAGGGGAGTGAGAGAGAAAACTGCGTGGCTGACTGGACTTAAACCACGACACTGCCTCAGTGCTGTCACCTAAGTATTTGTGATACCCACTTATGCAGATGAACCCTTCTCCATCTGACCAAACCACTTCTCAAAAGCAGCTTACAACTGACGTGCAAACTGAAAACTGTACTGTGGGGAAAAAAACATCAATACAGGAAATACATTTTTTTGGGGAGGATTGTGGCATTTTGAAAATACCACACATGCCCACATTTGGCATGCAGGTTTTATCACAAGGTTTCACTTCTGAAAAAGTGTTCCTCTCATGAGCAGTGTCAGGCAACCTCAGCAAGAGGTAACATTAACAGAGCTGCCATATAATCTCTGATAACACAGACATGCACTGACTGCAAAACCTAAAATACAAACTTAGAACAACACGCTAATTATTCATATGCTATTAATGTTCCTTTCTCCTACAGGGGAAGACTCAAAGTAATCCTGAGAATCTCATTTTTCTCCACTTGCAAGTAACGGGAGCAGAATCCAGCGAATTATTCCAAAAAGCACCTCGGTGCAAGAGACAGCACAAACAGAAGTCCATTAGCAGACCTTGCCTCACATTCACCTCATAATATGGATATAGTAAAAAGTACTTCCTGTCACAGACTGCTAGGGAAAGCAAGGTATCTTATTATTTTTTTCCATTAAATTATTTACAGCCGCATTATTCCAAATCTTTCCATTCTTTTTCCTCTTGAGCTTGTACCAAATTCCTCACGAGTCATATTAGCAGCTGGCTATCACACATCGCCGTAATGATTCACATACAGGAGGATATAAAACATGGTAATTGAAAGGGGTAGATCGAAATACTACACGAATATGCTGCAGGCATTCCATAACTACAAACTAAACCTAGCACCACATCATGTAGCATGTGTCACAAGGTCCATGGCCAGCAGCTCAGGGAGGAGAGCAGCCCTCCAAGGCACAGCAGCCAAGGAAGGGAAGGCTGAAATAGGCAAGGAAAGACATGCACTGAGGAGGAGCTAACACTTCATTACCTGTGCCTGTTGGCACTGCTCAATGCAGCAGGCTCGAGCAAAGCTTAGAGATACCTGACAGGCCACATCTCTACTGGCCAGCTTGAAAATCAGTAGCTGCAGGAAAATGTAGCTGGACCCAAAAGCATGCTGGAAAATTGCAAGGTAAAAGCTAAGCACAGATGTACGAAGTAAATACTTCCTGGCGTTCAGAGGTTCTGCAATACAAATGGTAACAAGAGAAAATAAGAGCTATGCAGCATAACTATTTAAAACCAGCAGTCGCAGCGACTGGATAACTGCTGAGTTTCCCTGACCACACCTGCCCAATTTACAAGAGCTGTGTCCTACACTGAACCCTGGAAAACCCAAGTACACTCTACTAGCTCAAGCACAATTGCTCTGGGTTCCAAAAAAATCCAATCACTTTATTATATTGAATTATCTGAAAACACAAGGCCTATCCAACTTAGGACAAACCAATCCTTTTTAAATTGTTCTGAGTAATTTCCATACAGAAGCATATACTTCCTCTAGCTTCAGAAGCATGATGAGTGCTCTAATCTTGCAAGAAATGAAGACGAATTGAGTAGAAAATAAAAACACTTTAGGTTATACCAAGCAAGCAACATGCTCCATCCAGCACTGCAGCCTGGGAAAGGAGGTGCTGTGGAAATTAGGGAAAGGAAACAGTTAAGGTAAGCAGCACGTTCAAAGGCTGGTCATCGCTGCTGAGGCTTGTCCTGCATGATCTTGCAAGCTTGTCCATGGGGCTGCCCCTGAGCAGTGACTGAAGCAGTGCTTGGTCTATCACTGCCGTGCTTCCAGGAGACATGTTCTTTTCATGCCCCTTCTTGTGCTCCCTTTTTATTTCCAGACTACTGCCCAAATGGTGAAGAGAGGTGGTGGAAGACCCCCTCCACACTACAGCTGAACCTCATATGTAATTTCCCTCCAGAAAACTAAGCAAGCTTTCCAAGCTACTTAGTGGCCAGTTCCTTACCCACTATTGTGCAACATTTCTTCATGCACCAGCTTCTTGATACCCCATGGAGACTTCCCACACTTAAAGACGGGACCAAGATTGGTCCCAAACCAAGCATGCATAGTCAGACATGGCTGTTTGCAGGGTGACAAGGTCAGCGGAAGGTAGGGAGGAGAACACACTGTGATCTTCACTCTTTCAATGAAGTACAGAAATAGCCTAAATGTGCCTAAGCACATCACTGCTCTCCCAGTAGGACCTTTACCTGGCATGTCAGTGAAAAAACAGAGGTAGCCAGAGAGAAATGGCTTCCTGGTACTTCAAGATTATATGCAGCAATGAGTTATTTGGCCTCAAGAGTAGTGGGGCTTATCTACTTCCTTACAGCTGTAGAGCATTGGTTTTGCCTTGTTGTATTATAGTAAGCATGATTAATAACTGTAAAGAATAAGCAACCAGTAATCTATTTAGGAAGAAAAAGCATAGATCTGTGATTCTTACTACTGTTATATTGCTGGGTTGTGACAGTTTCTGTCCTGTAAGTTATGTCTAGGACGCTTCTCCTGGATCCTATGATAAATCCCTTTGATATACTTTGAGATATATAAAATCAGTCCTCTTACCCATGGGCCCTAATATGCAAAATGAGTATGTACACTTTACTCAGTTATGACATATTACTACCTAGAATTACTCCCATTCCACAATCAACTGGCATACAAAGTGATGTGATTTTCTGTTTTAATAGACTTCCACTGTCTCATGTCCATGTTCATAAAGTATTTAAACATTACCTTGAGTGAGCTGGTGCTGCAGGAAAAAGGTGTACACACAAAGGAGATCTCCATGCCATCTCCCATTACTGCTGATTAAACCCACCAAGCTGACCTTCCCTTGTTATTAAGTGACCATGACTTTCTTGCTTACCTTGGAGAACACAAGTTTTGGCCCTCATTCTCAATGGTAAAAGTAGAAGCTGCTGAGCAGCAGTGAGCACACTGCACATAGCTTCCCTCAGTGCAGGTGAAGATTTTATTAGCTCCGAGATGGCAAGGCCCAGTTATTTATACTCTCTGCTCAGCTCCTCTTAGTAATTAGGATTCTTCTCTAGCATGAATGTCTTTATCATTTTGCATTTCCCAATGGAGTACATGCTCATCACACAGCTCTGCATTGTTTATTCTGCTCTGAATTTTTGTGCCATTATGGTTTTGTCCCACAATGCACACTTCTTGTTATTTCTAATGAGGAAACATGGAATACAGCTTTTTGTATAACAAACAAGGTGATGTGAAGCTAAATTCACTGACTACACCCATTTATACCCCGTGGTAATCTAGCAGATAACACTTATGCAGTGCCTTAAACATCTTGGGTCTGATTCAGAGATCATCACAGTTGATTGTGAAAATCTCTTGAGTGTTTAAAGGATGTGTATCTACTATTTAAGGTTTCAGCAAATTACTCAGGAGAGCAGAAAAATAATTGGGGAGCTGCCTGGGACAGCATAAAGCTTAATAACATGCCTCAGATTAGACAATGCCAGATCCAGAAACCAGTTTAATTGAAAATAAAACTGGCAGGTAACCGACAGCATGGCTGGGGGACTATGAGTGTGCAAATGTGGAGTCGCAGCTCCAGCACCCCTCCATCTCCAACCCCACTCCCAGCAAAGCGCTGGGTCTACTAAACAGAGATAGCTAGAAGATGCTGGCAATCCTGTATAGTGAGGTTTGGTTCAGATTTGAAACCTGGAGTTGAGCATAAAATACTAATTTTCAGTTGTTTATAGGGATAGTGTGACAGATTCACAAGGCCAGGAACATCAGCTGGGAAGGCTGGTGACCAGCACTGGCAGCCAACTTCTCATTGCCCGTGAAGGAAAGGCCATTGTAATAGGGAAGGTAGCTGCTGGGAGAAGGGACTGGATGAGCACAAGAGGGAGCCTCTACTGGCACATTATGGGTACCTGACCCATGAGTGCATCTGTCAACTCCTGCTGGCCTCTGAAATACAGCGCTGGAGAAACATGCTCAAAGGAGAAAGAGTTTCCATGAGTAAGGACATGGCCCCTCACTGAGCAGCCTTGAAACAATGGTAGGGACAGGAAACAGACATAAGGGACAGCAAGGGGATGGCCAGAGTCAGGAAACATCCACTGGTTAACAGAAACAAGCAAATGAATCCACTGTATGTCCAAAGACCACTTTGGGTGAAATCTTATATTTCAAACAAAGCTAATGACAAGAAAAGCACATCAATTCTTTTGGTTTTGATAGAATGAAGTTGGTAAGCTCAGATTCCTCCCCCAATTTTCTCTCAGAAAAGAAAGCCAAGATGGAAAAAGTAAGCTCTCACTGGAACAAAACAAGATGCTAAAATAAGTCATTCTTGAGTTTGCTTTCCTGCTTCTTCAGTAATGTCCATCCTCTGCTTTCCCCCCACCCCCGAAAGCTGTTTCTATTAAAAACTCTGTTTTATAAATTTAAAAAAAAAATACTTAACAAGATTTAACATACCATAAATATTATGATGGAAAGGTACCAGCACCTCTACACTAGCAATTTAGTTCAAAACTGCGAGCTTCTTGCACCTGTATCTCTGCTCTCTAAGGAAAGCGCTGAAATCCTGTGCTTGTGGATCCACTGCAGCTCTGCTGCCTTCCTGCCAGTCTCCAGGAGAGCCTAGTAATGATGCTTTCCTCTCATCCCCACCTTTCAGTCTCTTCTCTTAATGTGACTAAGTTCTGCCTACCTCAAGTTTTATTTCAAGGGCAAAATGCAGCTCAGATGCCCAGTATGCTTCCCATGGAGCATACAATAACATTTGACATTTCTCCAGACTTTTCCCGCTGGAAGCAGACAGCTAGGGACTGCCTTTGCAAGGGACTAAAAGGTGGACACAAACGCCCATCCTCTCACAACCCCAATTACAAGAGCCTCTGGTTTTGTGGAAAGCACTAGAACTAAGTGAACAGAACAAGAGTAAACTGTGTCAAAGTAGTGATTTTTGTAAACAGCAATGAGAAACCACAGTGAAACCTTGAAGTCTGCACTGCAGCCTTTGCAACGACAAAAGGCAACTGAAGAATGTATTTTTAAAACCACTCAAAAGGCAATTTAAGTCATATAGCAAAGTTGCTTTTGTTTATATTTTCACTTCCATCATTTACAATGAGATATTTACCTGCCACTATATATGCAGATGTGAAGGATTAAGAGTTTCAAAAAATTAAACCTCCATAGATTAAATGCTTCTGTTTGTGAGAGTCTGCATCACTTGATTGTTTTTAATTAGGAATCTAGATCATTAATGCATTATATCCTGTTGCTATCCAGCCTCAGAATGAAAAACACAGTCATCTTGCCATGACTAAGCAAGTGAAACAACATATAGAGTACAACTGGTTACCTGAGCATGTAAAATCAAATCTGGATGTTCTTATTCTTTCCCATTTTACATCACCTATTATTCAGTTAAACTCCCACTACAATCAATAATTGGTTTCACTCAAAGAGCAGAAGAAAACTAATAGTGCTGATACCACCCATTCATATCTTTTCTTTCATCTCAGTAGATCCCATTAAATTGCATGATCTTCCTACTACTGAGCTGATGCTCCTGTAGCAATTTATACCAGTCAGAAAGGACTTCAAAGTTGACTACAAAGCATGATTAAAGTCAAGGGCTGCTGCTCTAGCCTTGCTTTAAATCAGTACAAACAATCACAGAGTCATAAGGTAATGTTGTGCAGGGTTTGCTGCTCATAGCAGAGCTCTGCAGAGCCAATGTCAGCTAGCTCAACTGCTGCATGTCCCACTATCGCTCCATCCACCACCAGCACCAGCAGCAATGCCTCATCAGGGCAAGAAACAAGTCCAACCTGCACCACCTCTGAGCTCAGGCCCACACTCACCAAGATCCTGCTACTCCTGGGACAGTTTGGCAAGGGAGACATGGCTCATCTTGTATCAAAGCAAGCGTCTAGCTCAAGAGACAATTTGATACTCACAAAGTGAGAAGGCAGGAGCACTGCTGCTCTCACCCCATGATGAGTGAGTTGCCCAGTACCTGTCTCCAATCTAAGATATTCCTGCTAATTCATCTCCAACACTTCCCAGAGAAAAGACTGCCAGTTAGTGTCAAACCTGCCAGTTCATTCAATTTGGACCTCAATTGAAAGAAAATGTCCAATAAAATTAATAGGATTCACATACCAAGAAAAATTAGATTTGCCTGTAAGAACATGAAGGGAAACACTAACAGAAAAAATAATAAAAAATTCCAGTTTATAAATTAAATTGTGTCAGTATGAGGGATTTCATTTATTCAATCAGTAAACAATTACTGGAAACAATTTAGGCCTCCTACAGAATGCTGCCTTTGAGCATGCAAATCAGTGCACTGGAGTTAGACGTCTCTGTTTCACAGGAGGACCAGGCACAGTGGAAGCCCTGCCCTACCACTCGTTCTCCATGCAGGGACAGAGAAAGAGACAGAGTCTGCCAAGCCCAGGACTACCCAGGGAGGAAGGAGCCCATCCCTGCCAACAAGAGGATGGCACCAAGTGCCACATTTACCGAGCAGGCAGACAATGCCAATTCCTACAGCAGGTCTTTTTCATAGTCATTGTTTCTTGACTCTGTTTGTTTACTGGCTAGTTTTCCCTCAGCTTACTACCACCTTCCTGCACCCAAAGACAACCAGGGGTCAATATAAGAAGCTGTAAAACCAGGAGCTAAACAGGAGACTCCTGGTAGCTGGAGACAAGGACAACTAACCAACTAGAGCTGGGCCAGAGCTATGCACAGCAAGGAATCCAGCACAGCCAACACATCATCATGAGACGTCAGCTCACTTGTGTGAAGCTTAATATCTTTCCACATTCAGCGTGACAAGCAAGTCATATCTCCAACCTACACTGACATTACCACCTGCAAACTACTCTGCTCTCCATCATAATTCATCATTTAGGATGTTGGACATCTCTAATTAGCTCTTCTCTGTTTCTAAAGAGAAGATCCTACCACAAGTAAAAAGCTTTATAATTACTGCCAAGTTAACGAAAGGTAAAAAAAATAACTCCTTGGGAGGCTTTTCTTTTTTTTTTTTAGTCATTAAATGATTGAGATGATAAAAGAATCAAGAATCTGACAGATTAAACAGTTCTTGAGGAGACATGTCAGCTTCAATAATTTCCAAGCATTAAAACTGTCAAGCTTTCAAAACAGGAAAGATTGTATCTTTAGAAAGCAAGGTTCTACTAATTGACACGCATGAAAAACTAAATTGAGGCTAAAACTCTGTGATTAAAGGATTTTTCTGATTACAGATACTTGAAAGCAACTCTATCTGTAGAGCTGGGTCTCTGGTTCTGGAAGAAGTCAATTCCTAGTCAATTCTGGCTGCATGGGCGCTTAAAGCAGCCATATCTGAAAACCAGCATTCAGACAGAGGGGGGCTGGGGTTTTGTGTCTTTTTTACCCAATTGAATGATTCTAGTATTTTACAGTGACCAGTCAGTTAGGCAATACTGGAGTCCATTAAAGATGCTCCATGTATTTAAGACAACAAAGACCACACTTGAAATCAGAACCAGAAAAAAACTGGCTTCAGCAGATGGTCAGGTTCCCATTAGCTCTTTAGTGGTGTCCTTGCTTTGTCCCCCAGGACACCACTACTAGGTCAACAGTGTGCTAAAAGAGTAATTCTAATTGTCATTTCTGTACTTACCAAACCTGACTTTCATGGAGAAGTGCATTTCACAATGCATGTCAAACTTTATTAATCTGATTTTCCTGTTCCTCTCCAAAGATATTTAATGCTTTAGTAATGATCAATATACTTGCTCTGAAGATAAACAAAGACAAATGAGCCTGTGCAGCCTGGATGGTATTTGTAATTACCACCTCCGTAGGCATTCAATTACATCTGAGGAGAGGGCGACAAGAGTTGCTTTGTGCCTGACAGAGATTCATTTGCAGAGGGTACTTGGCATGCAGCTGTCACTGTGCTCATTTCCTCTACCACATTCAGTTCACTAGTGCCAGCACAGTCCAGCGTGTCTATATTAAATATAAATGCCATGACATTCCTCCTAATGGAATTTCAGAGGAAGTAATTCAGAGGTCCATCACATTCCCATCTCACATGGTCACCAAAACAGAGGTTCACTTAGCCAGCACAGGTCTGTCTGGGACTGCCTCAGACGGGTCCATCAGCATCCAAAACAGAGGTGGGCTGTGGGAGAGCAAAGCAGTGCTGGTGGTTTGCCTCACTCCCAACATCTTCCCTGGGGGCTGAACAGGCTTCAGGTAGGAAAATGCACGAGCATTGGAGTGGTGTCCTTCCTGTTCTGCGAAGGTCCTTTGTCCTGGCTAGGAAAGTGAGAAATACCACAGTTGTAGGTATTGCTCAGTTCCCTTCTGCAGATCCACTGGGAACAGAACAAAACTGGAATAGGAGAGAGAGCAGGACTTGGAAAGCTTCAGTTTCTCACAGAAAAGTAAGACAGAGCCATGCCTCCACTGCATTAATGCTATTTGAACAGTTGCAAAATTACTCCTGTTGCTCACCTTACCTTTGGGAAATCTCTTGCTCTCCTTTGCATGGAAGTGCCCTGTTGCTTCTGTTCACTGAAGCCAACAGGATTCCAGTTTTATTTGATTTCAATTAGACCTGAATCACACACTTGATTATTTAGATTATGTTTATTCATTTTGAGTTGTTAGCTGTGTAACAATGAGTCCCCAAGTACCAGCAGACCTAAATAATGCATAATCTTCCCTTCAAATTCTCATACAAGTTTATTTTACCTAATTTCCTACTCAGTTTCAAGCACAAAGCAGCATCACTAGAATTTCACATCTCCCAAAGATTCATATTCGCATCTCATGGCTGAACTCAAAAGTCAGGTTAAAACAAACAAAAATATCAACCAAACAAACCAACCCCAACCAACAAACACCATCACTGAGGAAAACTGTTCTGTAAAGAGATTCAGATTGGTAAATCCCTTAAATAATCATGAGGGCACAGTTTGAGTTTACACTTACACATTAAACACATACTAACACACGTGATATTGATACTGTTCCTGCACATCTTAACACTGACATGTTCCCAAACTGTTCCTGAGGCAGGTCTGTGAAGTGAGAGACTTAGGGGAAGACCAGAATAAAGAGAAGCTGGGGCTCCTCCAGTGAGGAAAAAAAAATTCTTCTTAGTAAAGTACTTATAGTTATCACAGCAAAGCCCAGAGAGCTACCCTTGTGTGTACTGTCCCAGTCATGTTCTCAGGCATAAAAAGACAGTAGTGCAACTACTGCGTGTCTTTCAGCATTATTAAAAAAAAGGGTCACACTTTAAAAAGCTCATCAAAGTCACCTGCACTCTGTGCTTGCTGAGATAAATGCTTTGTGATTTGTGTTCACAGCTCCTTTTTCCTCTTTGTCCCATTTTCAGGTGAAGTCTGCTCTGTGAGAGGTGTCAGCTGGGGAACTGAAATGCCTGCTTCCTCCTGCCTCCCCTTGTCTCACTGCGCTCAGATCTGAACTTGCAGCTGTAACCACAACAGCAAAGCTCAAGTTAAGAGATCGCAGAAGACACATTACTCGAAGCCCACTGCTTACCATATACATGGTCACAGCCTCGCACTGGCCTGAACAGACTTGGCCAAACCAAAACATACTTGGTCAGACCCCTCAAGGTATGTGTGTCACAATACTTTGCAATGCTCCTTCTCCACAAAGGAAGCTGTGTTCCATAAAATGTATACAGACGTATGACATCAGTTAAAACACAATTTACAGTCTGCTTTCCAGTTCAATATTCTAGTTGATTGCAGCCCTTCGGGAACAATTTTCATTCCATGTTACCCAAGCTAATTAAATAACCCCTATAAATTGAATAAAATTGTTAGAGTCTTGGATTATGAGTGTAAGTATGACCCACCTTTCACTGCTCTCAGCTGTTCATAAAAATGCAACACAGCAAATAATATATGTGCATGTTGTTTTCCACAGCTCTTCTTGACTGTATGATGATTAAAAAATAACTGAAAAAGGCAATCTGGTGTTCAAGAGTGAAGATGTACAGCTTTCCTCTGAGCTCCTACAGTAAGAATACACCTTATATTTTCAAGTTAGTCCTCAGCATCAGAGTAAAGCTTACTGCCTGTTACTGGGCAATCTCTATAAATACCCACTTTCCTCAGGAGTGGAAGATTAGTATTAAAAGGCCTGAATTTATGTTGTTCTCACAGTTTACCAGCAACCGCTCCTCTACTCTGTGATTGTCAGGATGTTTCAGAACCTGATCCAAACCTCACCATCACCAGAGGCATTACATGCACCTAGTGGCAAACACACTGCTAGTACATTTCCTGTCTGCAAAACGCACACACTGTAGATAATCTCAGTTATTACAGCCTGATACTGGTGTATAATTCAGAGAGTTGAGGTTTCTTTCAGCTACCATGCGCTCAAACATCCGAAGTGTTTTAAGTGTATTTGTGGTTTTGTTATACCCATAAAACAAAGAGGGGAGTCTGAGGATCTTCTGATCTTGTTTAGGAGTGATCAAAATTCACCATTACTGTTAGAAAGAAGAAAGCATCAGTACTGGCAGATTTTCACTAAAATTACCAGTGATTCTTTATAAATGCCTACTAGAGAGCAAACTTCAAAGGAATTCCACAAACTTAACAGCAGCTGAAGATGCAGGCTCAGATTTTTCTTCCATATTGTAAAATTAATAGGACAGACAAAAGTTTTACTAACCTTAGGGTGCTGCTCCACACAGTGTCAAAGGCTCGTTGAAGGAAGCCTTTTCCAGCACACCAAGAACAAACAGAAGTTGAAGTTTTTCTCCCAGATCACATAATAGAATGTTAAATACAAGGTGAGGTTTTGGTTTGAATCTGAGCTTAAAAGGACTCTATTTTTGAACAGTGACAGAGAAAACATACATGTTTTTGAATAGCAGGAGCTGAGATACCAGCCTAATGACAAATCTTGCCTGTGTGGGTAAGGAAAGGTTAACACTGGCATACACATCAATATACTGAAATAAGAGTTATTAGTTCTCTGTCGTTGTGCAAGATCCTCAAGTGTGAGTACTGAACCACAAATCCAGCCCAAAAGGAGGTAGGTGATGATAGCTATGTGAAGAGGCAACCAGGAATACAACAGTCAGATTGATTGCTGTGGTTTCATGCTACAAAGATGCCACATTGCCCCTGACAGAAAGGACCATCTTAGGAGCACAATTATACTCCATGAGACAGCCATTTCCATCAAACCTTAAAAGCATTCTGGTATTTGTGCTTCAGAGAGCTGCTTTTAGGTTAGCTCATGAGACTTCTGCTGTGCTCCCACAGAAGGTGTGCCATTTTAGGTTTATGATTTCATCTGCACACTGAACATACAGAATTGGAAACTGCAAGGATCTTCTGCCAACTTGAATACAAGAGACTCACAGAGCTGTGGCAAAGCATAGCTGAAAATGCTTTCCTGAACCCCCAGGCTTGGTCGAAGCATACCTCTGTCAATCCCAACAGGTACTTGCTAATCTGTCCTCGAGGAGCTCCGGTGCTGGATACTAAGGAATGGTTTCAGGCAGCCAAGTTCTAGCTTCACCATTGTCTCTTGTGAAGTATATTACTCCTTGCCCTAATCACTAGGCTTGTGGCTAGGCTGTTGCTTTCCTTTAAGTATAGAGGCATCTGATCACCTTCCTCACTTTGTTCAGACTCATCTTCGGTTATTATAAAGAAGTTGAAGGGTTTATAATCTTCATAGGTAATTTTTTCCTAAACTGGCACTCTTTCCTGTTGCTTTTCTTTTGGTGCCCAAAACAATGGAAAACCATGAGTAACTTCACTTGCCTCAGATTCAAGTGCCTCTCCTTCTCAGCTGGTTTCCCAAGATCATGCTACCTAGTGTGCCTGATGCTTTGAGGAGTGCTTCCCTACTGATTTCTCTCATAGCTACTTAGATCTTTGTCTCTCATTTACTCACACACCTTCACAGCGATGAGGCATGCCCCCCAGCAGCAGCACCAGCTGTGCTCAGGCTTCAGCTCCCTCTGCATGGCTTTCACAACTACACAGCAAAGAGCTCCCACAAACACAACTCACTTCAAAACTCCCCTTGATGCTTTGTAGCTTGAAATGTACTGATGGGGCTGGTGCAGAAGAAAACTGGTGGTGATCCTCTGGCCTGCTCCCTATGGCAGGAGAGGCAGGCGGCATCCTGTGAGCCAGTGCAACTTGGAGAAATCACCGGCGCAGCGATAGATCTTGTCCCCAAGGCTGTGGCTTTCATTTCCAAACTGCTTCTCTGCAAAGGACTGACACACAGCACATACAGACACAAGCAAACAAAGGAGTACCTCCCCCGAGAAAGATTCTACAGCAACTTTGTGTTTATAATCCACAGGATAGAGACAGGAGAAAGCAGGAAGCTTTTGCAGAGACATGTATTTTCGCCTCTAAAGCATAGAAAACAGAAGATTTGTTGCTCTGTCTAGGGGAAAACAGCAAACATGAACAGCTCAGTGAAGATCAGGTTTTATATTTTTGTGCACACTGGGAATTGCCTGTTACAGATCAGAAAACATCAGGCCTGATGCTTATGTTGGGCTGCCATAATCTGCAACATGGATTGATTTGATCACTTCCCAAAATACATTGGCTATGGGGATTCATCTGACCAGATGGACATTTCTCCAGCAGCCATGCTAGTGACAAGCCAGACCCCCCTTATGGGAATTCATCACTGTATTGGTTTTGGCGGGGACCGAGCTGAACCATGCTGCAGAAGTGCCTGCTGCATTCTGTGTATGCATCTGAAGATGTACACTGAGACATGAGATTGTTTCTGTGTTGGAAGCAGCAGCCATGAGCAACAGCTCTGCAGGAAGACATCATCCTCAACCTAGGAAGAATCATGAAAGCTTATCAAGAAGCAAGGCAAGTATTTCTATCTCCCTGGGCTTTTTTAGTGCAGAAAATATGAAGCACATTTTGCACGCTGGCACTGTTTTGTGAATGTTGTGTAACTCCATTCTTCAAATGGAATTGTTAAACCGTTCTATTTTTAGGAAAAGACTTCTCTGCAGTCAAGGCAGGTTTGACTTCAGAAGACACTCAGAAGTCTGCCACAAGGCAGGGGCACTGCAGCACAAGGGAGACCTGCTCTGAATTGCAAACCAGCATGCACTGCTTTCCACATGGAATGAGGAAGCATCGAGCCCTTTCGAAACAATTCCCAATGCATTTCTTCATGATTTACCTCACTTCATGGAATCACAGAATGGTTTGGGTTAGAAAGGACCTTAAGATCATCTAGTTCCAACCCCCCTGCCATAGGCAGGAACACCTCACACTAGATCACATTGCCCAAGGCTCTGTCCAACCTGGCCTTGAACACCGCCAGGGACTGAGCATTCACAACTTCCTTAGGCAGCCCATTCCAGTGCCTCACCACCCTCACAGTAAAGAACTTCTTCCTTAAATCTAACCTGAACTTCTCCTGTGTAAGTTTAAACCCATTGCCCCTTATCTTGTCACTACGGTCCCTGATGAAGAGCCCCTCTCCAGTACCCTTCTAGGCTCCTCTCAGTTATTGGAAGGCTGCTATGAGGTCTCAAGTGGTTATTTCAGGTAACCACGGGCTCCTTCCTGCTCTGAGTTTCATCAAGCCCCATATAACACACAAACCTTTCCAAATGACCCATTCTGTCTAACAGAAAAGGCATCCTACAGATTTATTACCAGTGTCCTAGAAGGAATGCCAAAGGACCCAAGCACATCAGCTAACTGAGGAAGCTATTATAGGACAACAGGAATGACACTGACCACTGCTGAAGTCAGCAGGAGACTTTCAGAGATTTCAGTGGGTTTTATTTTCGATGTGCCAAACCCAATCCAGCCTCTGATCAACACTACCCACACTGTAACGCTGCCTTAATCACTGCCACACAAAACGGCTCTCAAAGAGGTTTTGGCACTGCTTTACACATGTATCACCATCAGTTCCTCAAAGTTTCTGAATACCTGCTAGCAAATACATTGCACCTTCAGCTTTGTTAAAACAAAACATGTTAAAAAATCCAATGCCTCCAAATAAACGTAATACATTTCCTGAGGAAAAAAATAAGAGATGAAATTGAGGTAATTGTTCAATTAACAATTGTTATATATACAAGAGAATCTGATTTATGGGCAGCTGTTTACACAGGCAACTGCTTTAATTTGACAGTGTGTTCCTGGCTTCTCCCCAGACTTTGCTGGTTAATTAAACAGTTCAATACCCATTTAACCTGCCAGTGTACAGAAAATTTAACTAATACTGAAGAGGAAGGAGAGCTCTATTAATTTTTAATTATACTGTAATGACATAAAGGAAGTTACTGAAGTGCAAAACTGTGAGGAGAAATGGGATCAACTCTAATAACATGCTTGGGATCTCAAAAATAAGGTAGCATCAACTTTAGTCTCACAAATTGTATCCAACCATTTTAATCCCTTCTGCAGTTTCTAGAAACAAGGAAGGCCAAGATTTAAAGACAAGCACACCAATGGGCATCAAGACATGACAAGATCAGTCATCTTCTAAAGTCATACAGAAGAATTCTGGCAGAATCAAGGATCAAATCCAGACTCCCCAGTTTTCAATGTAAAACACTCACTGCAAAAGTAATAGTCATCTACTTATACAAACAAAAGTATTCTGTAGTTATGCTACAGAGAATTAAAATTAATTCTGGTTCTATTTTTACCAAGCCAGGTAAGTGTAATTATCGCTACAACACAGATCAAGGTGCCAGTTAAAGCATTAAGCACTGATGTGACTTGTTCAAGGTCAGACAGCAGTTCTGTAGTCTCTCCCTTCCATCTGCTTTTCAATCCATTGGGATGCTTTTAAAACCAGCTCTTATTTGAAAGCTCACAGAGTAGCATTTAATAATCCTAAAGCATTTTGTTTCAACAGAGAACAAATGTTTCAAAGGTACTTGCATTTGCTTTGAATAAATTTTTAATGTCAAATTTCTTAAATATCAACCTAAATAATATTCTTAGTAAGTGAAAATTAAACCTGACACTCAGCTCAAATACTTTGGTTTTAAATTTCCCCATTGCTAAACCTTCAAAAAATGGAACATTGTTTGAATTTGTAAATTATTTGTAGCCAATATATGATTAACTATCATGGGATTTATTATGTGTGACAGACACTAGACTAGCAGACTCGCTAGGGCATGCAGCTAAGATAAATAAAAGCAAATTTTGTCTCATGACAATGGAGCCAGGGCGTGAGCCTGTGATGCTTCAGCAGAAAAATTAAGATAATATATCAGTGAAAATGGGTAGGTATTTCAGTAAGGGCTTAACTCCCTGGACAAGCCAGTGCAGATCCTGAAATGGTACAGCGATACCATCGCAGCTCTGCGCTTGACCTCACAGGTCCTGCTGAGAAACAGAGATTACCAACTACAAGGAGGAAAGGCAGCATTGTTTTTTCATGGCAGCATGGATCACATTGCTCTACTTGGAGTTCAGGAAGAGTTTGCATCTGATCGCACTATGTGAAGGTACCTTGTATTTCTAAGTACAGTACAACAGGAGCCCTTTGGCATCTCAGGGTAATTCATAACAATATTTCTCCTTTTTCAACCCAGTTTCAACTGAGGTAGCATCATTGCAGCTGTACTCATTTACATCAGTTCAGGATTCCATCTAGAGAATTAAAGTCAGAATGACAACAGTGCCCATTGGTACAGGATCAAGTCCTGAGCCCTGGAACCTACAATCGGCATCCAGGAGCTGCTTAGCCAGGATGCAGAGGTCTCAACATGGAATGCATCATTTCTGCTGTACAAGCACTGCAGGACTAGCAGTATATGCCCAGAGCCCTGCAGCCCTGTAAAAAAGTCTGGGATCCAACTTAGATATGAACATAAAATGTAATAACCAGGCTACTACACCTGAAACCACCTAAAAGAGAAGACAGACTTGAGAAGGACAGATGAGAGGAGATCAAAACTCCTGATTCAGTTGGAGAAAAAGGACAAGCTCTAGGACTTATACTCCCATCAGACCTAAGCCTGAAAGTGCACCTATTCTTCCAACTGTGTTGGTTCTACCTAATTAAAAACTCTTCCTGCAGTTTTGCCTAGCATTAGAATAAGTAAAACTAAACAGGTATTTGCTAAAAGAAAGCTGACTTCTTAGCTAGTGCCAAGTGCAATGGCAAAAACAAAGTACATCTAGTGGCAACCCTTTGCAGTTACTTATTTGTTCAAGTAATGAAAGAACAATCATTTCCAGTGGGGTAGCTCAAATGGGTAAACTTGACAGAGCTGAGTGGTAACAAAGTCCAAAGGAATCAAAGATTTATGATATATGGTAAACTCAGCCACTAGAAATCTTCCATCTCAGCGCTTTCATGTGCAACCACACATTAAGCACAAAAATACCAGATTACAAAGGAAATATACTGTGCAAGACTCATTTTCCTCTCTCAAGCACCACCTTATTCTAAAAGGAGTTTTTGCAGATGCACAGAATCATGCTTTTGTCTGAACTAAAAGGGACTCCAGCTGAGAAGGTGCCTTCAGCTGTTATTTCTACATTTAGAACTATATCATTTGCTATGTGAATGATTCAGAATTGACTAATTCTGCTTTATTACCTTAAATCTTGCTAAAATTGTAGACATCTGAACACATTTTTCTAGTCTCTTCCTCCAGCACTCCAGTCAAAGAGAGTTTCACCTTTAAGCTACAACAGACACAGGATGAGGGTGGTACCAATACCTACATGTTTAATTAACGGCAACAAATGACCAAGATAAAATGCTGCAATGTTTTTTTCTGTCAACTTGTGAAATGGGATCAATCTTACAAATCCTGAACTTGATCAGTGCCTGGAGCTTATAGTTCTGATCACAAAGACTTTCAATATTTTACATGATTAGCTTTTGGTTTCCAAAACATTTGCTATCAAGAGATTTTAAGATCTTTCAATACTGACTTATTTAGAGAAACTTGATCCATTTATACTTAACCCACAGGAATTAAATTCCACTCTTCCATTTTTAATTACTTTAATCTAAGTCAAAAAGTCTCAATCTTGCCACTTCAAGAAGCAAAAAGTGGGGGTTTTCTTCTGTAATTAAGTACCTGTTCATATTGAACTTTTTAGAAACAATATTTTGATAGCAAATTTGATACTTAATTCTGCTAATCTTTGTTTCACATATCACATTCTAGTCCTAACCAACTGGCTACAAAGTCATCACCTTTATTTTCAGAAGTCCCAATTGTTATTTCTAATATTTATAATCTGTTCAATCACTGTAACACCCAAATTATCTGGGAAAAAAATGTAGCAGTGATGTTACTTATAGACATATGGGAAGCATAGAGGGAAATTACCCTCTACATTTTAACTCTGCTATCTTCTTCTGTTAATTCCACATTGGCCAGACCTGTCTTCCCAAAGGCAACTGACCTGTGTCACAGCTTGCCTTGTGTTAATAAGCATAACATCAGGAGAAATGGGAGAGTTTAGGTTACTTATCAGTATTTCAAGAAGGAAATCATAGACTATCTCAAGTTGGAAGGGACCAATAAGGATCAGAGCCCAGCTCCCAGTAAATGGTTAAACTAAAGGATACTGAGGGCGATCCATCACAGGAATCTTGAGAAGATTTCACTTACCAAAATGCTCCTCTAGATTGTGCTGTCAGGTGCATTACCTGCTAACCTAAGGGGTAAAAAGTGCAGTGACAGAAAAGTGAACTTTCACGCCTACTGCTTTCTCACACATTGTTGTTTAGGAAACATTTTATTCAACATGATGCAAAATTGCTGAAAGAATGTAAAAATGATGTAAAATTAAAAGAATGGAAAAAGCCTCTAATTCAGCTCCATCTGAATATCTGTTGAATTGTCCTTCTCAGCAGTTGAAGCAAAGAGCATTTACAGAATCGGAGAATAGTTAGGGATGGAAAAGACCTTAAGACCATCCAGTTCCACCCCCCCTGACATGGGCAGGGACACCTCACACTAAACCATGTCACCCAAGGCTCTGTCCAATCTGACCTTGAATGTCACCAGAGATGGAGCGTTCACACCTTCCTTGGGTAACCCATTCCAGTGCCTCACCACCCAAACAGTAAAGAATTTCACCCTCACATCCAACCTAAACTTCCCCTCTTTAAGTTTGAACCCATTACCCCTTCTCCTCTCACTACAGTCCCTCATGAAGAGTCCCTCCCCAGCATTCTTATAGGCCCCCTTCAGATACTGGAAGGCTGCTATGAAGTCTCCACGCAGCCTTCTCTTCTCCAGGCTGAACAGCCCCAACTTCCTCAGCCTATCTTCATACGGGAGGTGCTCCAGTAACCTGATCATCCTCATGGCCCTCCTCTGCACTTGTTCCAACACTTCCATGTCCTTTTGATGTTGAGGACACCAGAACTGCACACAATACTCCAAGGGAGGTCTCACAAGAGCAGAGTAGAGGGGCAGGATCACCTCCCTCGACCTGCTGGTCACGCTCCTTTTGATGCAGCCCAGGATACAGTTGGCTTTCTGGGCTGTAAGCACACACTGCCGGCTCATGTCCATTTTCTCATTAACCAACACCCCCAAGTCCTTCTCCACAGGGCTGCCCTCAATCTCTTCCCTGCCCAACCTGTAGCTGTGCCTGGGATTGTTCCCACCCAGGTGTAGGACCTTGCACTTGGCATGGTTTAACTGCATCAGGTTGGCATCAGCCTGCCTCACAAGCATGTCAAGGTCCCTCTGGATGGCATTCCTTCCCTCCAACGTATCAACAGAACCACACAGCCTGCTGTCATCGGCAAACTTGCTGAGGGTGCACTCAATCCCACTCTCCATCTCACCGACAAAGATGTTGAACAAGACCGGTCCCAACACCTGATCCCTGAGGGACACCACTCGTTACTGGTCTCCAGCTGGACAATGAGCCATTGAGCACAACTCTTTGCGTGCAGCCATCCAGCCAGTTCTTTATCCATTGAGTGGTCCACCTATAAAATTGATGTCTCTCCAACATAGAGACAAGGATGTCTTGTGGGACAGTGCCCAACACTTTGCAGGTAGATAACACCAACTGCTCTACCCCTGTCCATCACTTCTGTAGCCCCATCCTAGAAGGCCACCAGATTGGCCAGGCAGGATTTCCCCTTAGTGAAGCCATGCTGGCTGTCACCAGCCACCTTGTTGTTTTTCATGTGCCTCAGCATGCCTTCCAGGAGAATCCACTCCAAGATTTTGCCAGGCACAGAGGTGAGGCTGACCGGTGTGTCGTTCCCCAGCTCATCCATTTTCCCCTTCTTGAAAATGGGGGTTATATTTCCCTTTTTCCAGTCATCGGGAACTTCACCTGACTGCCATGATTTTTAAAATATGATGGACAGTGGCTTAGCAGCTTCATTTGCCAGCTCCTTCAGGACTCGCAGATGGAGTTCATCAGGTCCCATGGACTTGTGCGTATTCAGGTTCTTAAGATGGTCTCAAACCAGATCCTCTCCTACAGTGGGCCCAAGGTCTTCATTCTCACAGTCCCTGATTCTGCCTCCCAAGATTTGGGTGGTGTGGTCAGAGCATTTGCCAGTGAAGACTGAGGCAAAGAAGTCATTAAGAACCTCAGCCTTCTCCAAATCCAGGGTAGCCAGTTCTCCTGATGGTTTCCAGAAAGGGCCTCCGTTGTCCCTAGTCTGTCTTTTATCTGCAATGTAACTATAGAATCCCTTCCTGTTACCTTTAACATCCCTAAATTTATGGCACCTTAGCAACAGGTCCCACAGCACCAACTTATTCGGGCTTATCTATGGCACTCCGGAATCAGCAGCATCCCCTAGATCCTGAACACACTGCTGGTCTGGGGGAAGAATCTATTATAATCTGGAAAACAGTGACCCACAACAAACCTTGCCTGCCATTTTCACCAGCCTCTAATGCTCCTGACACCAGAACTATTCTGCCTGTTTCCTGTGGAAATGCAGGTGATGTCACTTCTCTGCACATGCATATGACCACAGGCACCTTCAGCTTTTCTGCCTATTTGACAATTCCTGTCAAACACAACAGAGGTTACCTTATTAAGTGTCATTAGGTTTGGACAGGTTTGCTGTGTCAGCCAGCTGGAAAAAGGAGCCTGAATTAGTTTTCCCACTGAATTCAAAGCCACACTGTAAGCACTTCCCAGGAGGTATCTATGGGTCCACCAAGGCAGAGCCCCAAACCCAGAATAAGTCCTACTGGGACCTTTCATCTTAAAAATACCCCAAGTCCAACCATGGAAGCAGGCAGGATTTGTTTGTTCCACTCATGATTCAATATAGTGAAAATGTGGGCATGCATCTTGCTAACAGTGGATTCCCGATGAGCCAGACCCATGATCTAGGCCTCTACGAGGGCATTGAAGGCCACCTTGGGCCCCAGCAAGAAGGAAGTGAAACGGCTGAAGCAGCAAGTAAACAGGGCATTGTGGTTTGAGACCCAGATCTGGGCTGTACCTGATGTAAATGTGAAGGACTAATCAGAATCTGTAGAAGGGCACATGAACAGTGCATGCAACCAATCATAGTTTGCGTGATCGCATGAAGGGGAGGAGTTTTGCTATGTAAGGCTAACTTTGCAAGCAATAAATGGCTTCTGCTTGATTCACATTGAATTGTGTGGAGTCCGTTATTTCTTCCCACATGAAAATGGAAGAATTACGTGAGGAAAATGAAAAAGAGGTGATTTTTCCTATGTATATAAAGTTTGTGTCACACTTGATGGCTTTGTGAACAACAAATGTTCATAACATTGTGAGTCTGAGAAGGAATTTCTTTTTAGCTACCTGCAAATGAGGTCAATTTCTTTCTTATGTGGTTTCTGACAGGCTAATATTCATGCTCAGCATACGTGAAAGTTATGGATGCATATCTTGGCAAGTGCCATGATTTTGCAGGTTTCTCCCAGCCTAGACTGAAGTACTGAGGAAAGCACCCCCCACTGCTTCCCAGCCCACCCCTGGCCCTTGCAGCAGCACACTGAATCACATAGGGAAGGGAACAGAAGTCCATCTCTCGTCTGGCCCACTGCAGTGTAGATGTGGGAAATACCCTAAATCCTGTCAAGGGCAACTTTCTGCCTCGGCACCAGAGAAGGATCCAAGTCAGACATACGCAAGAGGTTAACATACTCCTCAAGCCTCACCCATGCCCATTCCTATCTGCAAAACAGCCCTGCAGCTCTGAGGCACTGGTGAGAACCAATTCCTCCCTGCTCTGTGCATACATCAGACATTTTATTTTACTTCAAGATGTATCCCTCTGTAGTGGACATGGACATCATGTCAGCATTTCTAGTTTGCTTCCTTAGCTTGAGATCCACGTGTTTACAGCTGTTCATCATTCACCTTTTCCAGGTCTTCCAACACCATCAAACTTAATTTACATATTCTTTATTTCCATCAAGTAGAAGTAGACATTCTCCCAGATTTGTATAGATGCCTACATCAAACCTCCTTGGAAATTATCACCTACATAAGTTCTGGCAACCTTTTTTCCTTCCTTTAGGAACAGCAGCTCTTATCTGAAGGGTCACAAAAGGTTTTCCAGAAAAAGAAACACCAATGCTAAACACTATCTAGGTTTTACCAAGAGGTACACAACACAGCGACAGAGTGTTGTGGAGCACAGAAATCCTTTCTGACAGCTCAGCCTCCAGGGAGTACTTCTGCTGTAAAAAACTTACTTTAATCAGGCAGTAAAAGAGACAATAGATTACCCTGCTGCTCAGCTGAGCTTCCTCTCCCATCACCTCCACCTCTTCTGCTGCTGAATTCTTGCTCATAAGAAACACCACTTCACACACCAGGCCAGGCAAGGCACAGACAGGGGGAGGCACGGGAACTGCCCTGTCCCAAAGCCAGGGTGCTGCCGCCTCCCTCACAGACATGGAATGAGAACACCCAGCACAGACTCTGTGACCAGGCGCTGCAATAAGAACACTTCAAAACAAGCCAGACTCAGGGCTTTTAAGTACATCAGTACCATTTTCAATTAACCCATTCATCACAAGTAAGTTTTGAAGTAGCAAAACTTCTAATAGCAACATTAACAAAGGTAACTGCCTAAAAAGAAAGAATTGCTCTGTACAGTAAATGGACATCACCTTGGTGTAACACTTGACACACCCCCCCCCCCATACCTGTACTGGTCAAAAAATTCACATAAGTTTCAGATCAAAGCCCCAAAGCTACTATACAAGTAAAAAATATTACTAGCTCAGCCAGCACCGGTACCTTGTTGTTTTTACTCCTTGATATTGTCACATATGAGCCATACTAAGTTTCTTTCATAAAGTTAGTAAATTATCATTTTTCTGTGTCACCCTCTTCCAAACAGCGTATGTGTGTTCTATATATCAGAGACATAAAAGAGGTCCCTAAGGTAGCCAGAAACTGTTCTGATGTCATTGAATATTATAGACAGGCCCCAGTGGAGGCTTGTTGCAGACAAGACAAATAAAATGCTAACAAATGACACACCGAGGTGGCCAGCTCTGAGCTGCAGCAGCAGGTAATGATGGCAATGATGACAATATTGATGCTTGTCAGCTACAGCCTGCAAGCTTACACAACATCAAAACATGCCAACAGGAAAATGGTGTGTGGAGCTAAAAAAGCTTGTTACTCTTCAAGGAGAGAATATGAGCCAAGTAGAGACTTCTACTGGCAGTTCCACCAGAACCCGACCAATAACACTGCTGGGTGCTTTTTGCTCCTGCATCACCTAAGGAGACATGCCATTAATTTTTTTTCTTCCTAGTTTAGTATATCTCTCCAGTACGAGCTTCCACAACCTGTAGTTTTAAGGGGCTACAGTCATCTCTTAGCCTATGGAAGAGAAAGCTATGACCAGCTGGATTTCATGAAGTGTTCATTATTTTGAAGTTAATTGCACATTGCCTTCTTTTGTTGTTCAAGGGGATCTTTCAAAAGCTTCAGATAGTGTGCTGCCTTTATCAAGATGCCAAAAAATTGCAGCACTTGTCTGTGAACTTCTATCTTTCTGATCAAAAGGCATTTCATCATCTGGGAAAGAAGTCAGGTTCCCACTCCTATTTAACTAAAATGCAGGGAGTTGAATTTCAGCTAAGGTCTGCCTCACTGATGGAAAGGAAGCTACCACCTGAGAACAGAGAGCACTAATCATAGCTTCACTTATTTACATTTATTTTCTGTACATTCCATTAGATTTCTATGGCAAAAATCCCAGTTTTCTGGCAACCATTGAGTATTCCAGATGTATCAGCCTCAGCACACCAGGAAGGAACATGACGTGAATGAACTTGGGAAGAACAGACTTCCACATACAGCAGCCCCATTAAGGTGCATATCCCCTGGGCAGGCCTTAGGGAAGAAAGCCTTAATAAATCTTGAAGCTCTACCTGTACTGAACCAACAAGCCAGCTTGCCTTTCATGTTACAGGAACAGGATCCAGTGCTCAGTCTCTCAGTTTACAGCATTTTAAAGGAGCCCAAACCACCAAAGAAAGAACCCAGAGGGCTGAAAACTGATTCTCAGGGTTGGGTTGAAAGAAAATCTTCCACAGCATTGCCCAATGACCCGTCCAATTCCCACCCCCAGTAAACATCCTACAGCACAGAGACCTGGCTTCAGCTTTCCAGCAACAGATGAGGTCTGACCTCCCATACCACACTTGTTTTGTTAAACAGATGATGCTTTAGGCTTCCAGTGAGAGATGGAGATTTCAGCAGGCTGAAGACAGCAGCCCAGGTGAGCAGCCAGAACACAGTGGGCAGCTCATCTCCCACACAGCTGCCTGCACAATGCACAATACTGGCAGCACCAGCACCTCCACTGCTTTTCCCCTCTCTGCTTAGCAAACGTGATTTGCTTCCCACTGCAGCTGCACCTGGAGGCACTCTTGGCTTGTTACCCCACGAGCTGACAGCCACACACGAAACTGTTTACTGCACTGCATCTGATCACGAGCTTACACCCAGTAATTGCTTTCTGGCTCCAAAGGGAGCAGCACTGCAAAGCAAACTGGGCTCTCAAATCAAAGAGAGCAGAGGGGAAGAAGGGGAGCTTGTTAGGAGGCTTTCCACAGGGCCTTAATCCCAAGGAAAACTGCCTTTGCCTGAGTCACAGGAAGAATGCAGGCTCTGTCCTGCTCTGCCCAGCGCTAGGTGTTCACTCAGACAGCACCCAGCTTTAGAGAAAAAAGGTGCCTTCGCGCTATTATAAGTGGCAGAATGCATGTTCGTATGGTACATACCCATGACCAAATTATCATAATAATAAATTAAGGTTTTAATATCAAGTTTATCAGTCCTAAAAAGTTTCCAGTTGGAAAGAAGATCCATAGGAGTGCTCCTGTTCGCTATTTTCTGCAGATTTCCCCAGAGCTGCCTGCAGACCTGCTGAGGAGTCTGGTACTGAAGTGCTGTGCATACACACAGGCCATGCTCCTGATGCACAGCTCTCATCTTTCGTCTCCACACCAGAAACCATGTTCATTCCAGTCCCCAGCAGGCCATGTCCTTACTCAGTGAGCAGAACTCTGATGCCAGATCTTTACACTCAGCTGCTATCAACTGCAGCAGGCAGAAATTAATGCTAAATAAATCACATCTTCAGAAAGGAAAAACCAAAAGAAGCAGCTCTTGCATTTTTAAACTTCCCATAAACCCAAATAAATATTTCAGTTAATGAATGTGTCTGTGATAATAAAAAAAAATGCCAAGTTTTTTAGGAAATATGCATCTATTTTTAAAGGTTACCATTTACAATTGTTCCAGGTTTGTGCTTCTTTGTTCTCCCAAGCAACTAGTTTTGAAAGAAAAGGTTATTTTCAAATTGTTCCTTTCTGTTAGAAAAGTCTGCTTCACCATATAATTCCATGATGTTTTGATGTAGCTTTTGTGATTCTTTTTCTTATTTCACAGTTTTTATTTGCCATGAAAACAAGAAACTAAGACACTTGCAAATTTAACATGCACACAGATATGTGACTTTACATGATCTCATCCTCCCATCTTCATTTTGCTCTAAAACAAACTACTTATCTGCTTCCCATTCCAAGAAAATGTAAGCTCATTAAGGAGGATGCAGTGCTCATGATGGAATAGAGCCCCAGGCACCAGTGGGCAAGAAAAAGACCTATCTTTTTGAAGAAGGGAACAAGCAGACTTCAAGAAGGTTCCCACAGTGCTTACAAATGTGTTCATCTTCCCATTGCAGCGGCCGTTAGTTCACAGCCGGCTGTACATAATCTGTCTGAAATCAGAGGATTCACTGTTACAATTTCTTCTCACTACAAGAAAATGCATTGAAGGAAATTACTATTATCATAACACAATGAAACCCGATAAAAATGCATGTATCTGGTATTACTGGAAACTTTTATATTCTTATAAAAGATTCACCCTGGTTTTATTTGACAGTATTTTACATTAATGCATAAAGGGATTAATGCATAAAGATTCTTCAGAACTGGGCAGGCTACGTAGGAACTGCACTGTTTTGCTCATTTCATCTGTTACGTATGGGCACCCAAGGAAAAGACATGACCTGCCTGAAAGAAAACAAGCTTGAAAAGTGGAACAGAGAATGGCAGGTTTTGCTCCTGGTGGGGAATCCAACAGATCACACTGCACCCATCAGTAATACCTTCTGCCTGTGATTTCTGGAGAACACAAGTGTAAATATAATGAGCCAGCTACTAACAATGCAGTTTAACCATGCAGTATTCTCTAACATCTTCCTTAATAAAGCAGAAAGTAATTCCTGTTGCAAGAGTAACTGTTTGCACCAGTTTAGCTGAGGAAAAGTGATCTATCAGCAGTTATCAAAGTAACCTGCCAGAGGACGGAAGCTGCAAATACATCCAAGTGCACACTGACTTGTGTCAGAAGCATTGATTCTTCGCACTCTTCCTCCTACCAGTCAGGATTTCCACCCTCTGCTCAGAGGAGCATATTTCTTGTTCCCAGAGATGTCCCAATAATGACAATTTCTATGCAGTGAGGCAGAGTCTAGAAAGAACTCAAAATAAGGCCAGACAGGGGGACATCAAATTCTGATACAAGAAGTCAGAGAGACTTGAGCATCTCTGTGACAGACATCTCTGCAGCCCTGTTCTGCTCCACTGGAAGATCTCCACACCTCCACTGCTGTCAGCTGGAAGCGCCTTCCTGTGTGATTTAAGGAGGCTGAAAGTAAGAACCTCAATAAATGTGCCAGTGGGCATGAGCACGGTAACAGGCAGAAGAAGAATGGAATAAAACCTCTATATTACACTAGTGGCACAGGTCTGAAATCCCAGGCTTTGCATAGATATGTACAGAAGATTAAAGGAAAAAGAAAAAAGTCCAAGCTGAGAGTCGTCTTCGGCAAACCCTAGGAAAATGGAACCATCTGTTTGCATCACATTTCATCACACTAATAAAGCAAAGCAGGTGTTAGAATCTTCTACAGGCTGAAGACTTTCCCACCATTTCCCGAGAGAATTAAGGGCATCTAAATCCTGATGGAGTTCTGAATGCTGCAATCTAAAATAAACTGATCAATGACAGACAAGTCATGCCACTAACAAAGCAAATTCTTAGTTATTCAAACACCATTGGTTTTATTCTAATGAAATAAATAGTTCAATATTTGGCAACTAGAAGTCAGCAACAGGTCCCAGTTCTCACAATTTGCCTCTAGCTTCAGCTTCCATTTGTACTACCATCTGATTACTTCTATTGTTAGTTGCATTTAAATCTTGCAATAGTTCCATAAACATTCACATCTCTTTAGAAGAACAATACCAGGTTTTCAAAGACATGCTGAAGTAAATTACACATAAAAGGTAATCCAGGGGCAAAAGACTGTCCTATAAAACTAAGCACACATTCATTTTGATAGCAATTCATTCCAGAATCCATTGCCATGGACAAAGACCTAGATCGATATCCCATCAGTGAAGACTGCCTGGGCATGTGGTGAAGGTTATAATCCTGCACCACTACTGACACACGAGCACTGCCTCAGAGACTGCCTCACTCCTTTCTGCAGAATCTGGTGTAGAAAATCGCACCCTTGTCAAAACCCTCCAAATCAATTCATCATCACACTTTATAGATAATCTTACAACTATTGCACACAAAAGAAACTCCAAGATTTTCACTGCTTCAACAGGACTCTTTTGCTTCCTTTTCTGTATTTATTTAGTAGCTTCACTGTTGACATACAGTGGAAAAACTATGGAAACTTCATAGAGGTATGATAGAGAAACGTGGTCTTTGAACAGATCCACACCCAAAATACTGGAAAAGCTCTTTGCTACACATGACAAAACCACCAAACCCAAAACACCCCAAAAACATCCACAGTAATTGCGGACACCAGCAACACAAATTACAGATCTGAAAGAATTACAGTGACATCCAAGAACTCTCTAGAGGAAAAATCTGTAGAAGGAGATAAAGATATTAACAGATAATTTGGAGGAAGAGAAAGGACTAGTGAGATTAAGAGCTAGAATATGTTTGCTGACATCATGGCAAAACCTGCAATTTAAAACACAACTAGGCAAAACACATCAAATGCCCAGTAATTAAATAATTGCATAGCAAACAGATGCTGATTGATCTAATACATCTTTCCATGCTTTGTGATTTCTAAGGGCCAGTTTCAGTCGAAATGTTTCCTTTCAGTCAAACTGTACCAAGCATTAATTTGTCTCTGATTCCATATGAGGCTTCAGGCTTTTGAGTACTAGGAGTTACTCTTTAGGAATAGCATGCACCAGTATTAAAAACCTCCACGCTGTGCATATGTTCTTTTGCAAGAGCACATTTAGGGGAAAAGACCCTGTGTGCCTCAATGTCCATGCCATCACAGACAAGAGCAACACAAGGGAGCTGCCCTTCTGCCAGAGGAAACGAGGTACCCTCTCCATCCTACTGCCTGGGAAGGAGCTGATGGGAATGGCAGCTCCAAGGCTACAGCTGGGCACAGGCTCAGACTGTTCCTCCCACAGGGATAGAGAGATCATGGATGAAGACTCAGGGCAGGTAGGAGCCCTTGCAGGGGCAGGCGGGTTAGGGCTGCCCTGCGACGGGGAACAGATCCCCCAACACCTCCCTTGTCTGGAACCACAGGAGCGGAGCAGAGGCGGCAGCACAAAAGCCGCCTTCTTCCCGGCTGCAGGCTCTGCTGAAGCTATGCAGCTCCCCCTGTTGAAATCAAAGCTCATTCAAAGGAATCATTTTAAGTTCCATGTCAACACTCGGAACCGGCTATTCCTGATTGCAGTTTAGGAAACAGTGCATAATTAGTGCAGTGGTTCTCAAATTATGGTCTGCAAATTGCTCAGACGATCCTGGCTCTTTTCCAGATGACCAGAGCTGTTCCTACCATAAGGGTGGAATTTATTCAAACTGAATGCAGGCTTTCAGTACCGGAGCTGGTGCTCAACCCAGCACTTATTATGGAGATGTACAACAGGATCTTTTAAAGTGATCAGTAAAACTGGTCACAGGAAAGTCCTCCTTAAAATGATGTAATCACGGTTTCTCTTTTTTCTCCTTTTTGAAGAAAAATTCTGCTTTCCTTAATTCAATTTCCTTATTTGAAAGGTTTTATCCATTTATATTTTGGGAAAGAAATTAAATACCCCAATAGTTCTCAGAAAGTAACTTTTTTGAAAAGCTAGTTTTCAGCAATTTCCAGCAACATTTTTGATCTACAACAGTTATTGATCCTGCGGTGGTGAGGGTTGAGGCTAAATCATTAAGAGAAAGGATTTTGTCCTAAATGTCCATAGGAATAAATTACCCCAACCAGTTCTAAGCAGTAAGAACTGGGTTGGGTCTTCTGCATAATGCAGGTTCCACACAAACTTGGTTCCTGCTGTAAATGCAGTAATTCTGATTGAATTACATCAAGCATTTTAGAGAAGGTGCAACAAAGAAGGAAAAGAGGAAAAACGAAAATGCCAACTGAATGCAATTTTAAAGTTGCCAATGACAAAGCTAGGAAAACATACTTATAAAAGGTCCTTGTGGCTACTGGCCATTACTAACATTTCAATTGCAAGAGATTCTGATTCAGAAGTCAGCCAAGCTCACCCTCTTCTGACTGCAGTTTCAAAAGGACTGATGACACATGTCTGACCAACTGAAAAACCCTGTTCTCAACCAGAGATAAGCTCACACCTTTACCAAGCTATCCTATTCCTTCAACAAGCCATATGGCTTTGCCTGCTTGAGTCTCTCAGTACACTACATTTTCCATTTTTTAAATCATTTGTGTAAAGATTCTCTAAATACACTTTTCAGCACTGTTTCCCACAGAAAGAGAAACATAATTTTCCTGTTCCAGACTCACCAGGACTGAATACAGTTTTCATGTATATCATGCCTCTACTCAATATATACTTGTTTCACATTTAAAGGCAGTTTTAGCCACACTATCACACTGAGAGCTCATGCTGAGCTCTCACAACCATGTCAGCAAGTTCTTCTCTACAAGCATCACTTCTGTTTTCTATTCCCAGCTATCGCAACTTCACAATGCAACGTGTTCAGCTATACTCTTTTTCACGGTTTATTTTGTTGTATATCAGTCATGTCTTCATTGTAATTACTCTATCTCTTTTTATTTTTAACATAGCAATTTCATGCTTGATTCCCCACTCAGATTTCAGTTGAGTCAAGACTCGTACTTAAATCAACTAATAGTTGATTTTCCTCCTGAAAGTGTTGTTTGATGAAACATTTTTTCATAGATCATTCTAAGTTGCCATTTTTACTACTGTACCCAGAAGTCCCTGTTATGGGTGTAAGCAAGCTCCATACAAACAGAAAACAAAAGTTAGTGACTTCCCCAGGAGGTTCACAGATTTCTGTACCTTTGGGTTGATGGGTAAAGCAGTATAAGGCCACAGACAGATCTATGCAAAGGAAAGAGTGGTTACCATGACAGGCATTGATCTCAACACCAGCTGTTTCACTGCCAATGAAGAAGAGGTTAATGGAAATTCTCCAGAAAGAATAAGACATTTACCAGTAAAAGGAACAGCTTGACAGAAGACACCACACACCTCGAAATACAACAGAGTCAAAAAGCCAAAAGGAAAATTAGATTTCCAAGGAGAAGACATCTGCTGCAGGCAGCAGTGAGAAGGGAGAGGTTGCCTCACTGCAGATAAAACACTCTTCTGATCAGAGAAAGCTTCTCTGTATGCCTTCCTTCTGCATTTCTGATACAAAATCCTGCCAGGCTAAGGCCACAGACTTTATAGCACATGAGAGAAGACAGAAGCAGCTAATCCCATTAAAGAAGGGAACAAATGACAGCTGTGCACATGTATTTAGTGCTTCTCCTCAATCTGTGAAGTGTACTAAAGCATGTGTCTTGCTTTCAGCATGGTAATGTTCGTTCTCTCCCTAGAAGCTGGTGCAGTGCTGCAGTTTGGAATTAGGATGAGAATAATGTTGATAACATTGATGGTTTAGATGTTACTAAGCAGTGTTAACATTAAATCAAAGCCTTTTTCTGCTCTTTATCCCACCTGCCAGCAAGGAGGCTTGAAGGGGTGCACAAGAAGCCAGGAAGGACACAGCCAGGACATCTGATCCCAACTCATCTATGAGATATTCCATACCATAAAGCGACATGCTCAGCATACAAATGGGGGGTAAAGCTGGCCAGGGACTGCTGCTTGAGGGATTGTCTGGTGGGCATCATTTGGCAGGTGGTGAGCATCTGCATTGCTATCACTTATTCTGTATGTTCTAATTCTTCTATTATTATTATTCCTTCCTTTTCTGTTCTATTAAACTATCTTTATCTCAGTGCACAAATTTGACTTGTTTCTTTTCCTAATTCTCTCCCTCATCCCACCAGGGGATGTGTGATGTTGAGTTAAACCATGACAGTGTTTTCTGGTACCCAACATAGGTCACAAAGAGTTGAGATAACAACAGATCTGTCCAGAGAGTACTAAAACAAATTTGCTGTAAGCATTCATCATATCAGTTTAATAGTCACTGTCACTGCCACTGCAGTGACTGCGCTGCCCTCAGACAAACAGGGCCAAATTTTGCCATCTCATGAATTTTGAGAGCGCTTAGTAGAGAGACTTACTTCAAACTTAAAGCTGTTATCCTTGCCTTATCCCACTGTCTCTAGCTAAACCTTCTACTAAGCATAATGTGAAAGGGTATTTAATCTCTAGTATCAGATATAATCATCCCTACTCTGTTATGAGAATGGACAAAGCTTTTTGGAGCTTTGCCTTTGGTTGTCACAGAGTAATAGAAGAGTAGGGGCAAAAAGAAAGAAAATAAAATCAACACATGGATAACAATACTGAGAGCCCTGAACCCTGAAAAATCATCTGTCATTCTCTGTAAGGATCATGGTATTTGAATTGCATTTTAATTGCTTTGTGAGCTTCCAAGGTGCCTTTAGGACATATTTAAAGCTTTTCATGCTATTTGGTTACAAGGAGAAACACTAAATATTATAAGACCAATGATAAAATTGGATACACTGAAAAACTACAGGGTTTGCATGTCTAATAGTTTATTTTCTTACTAGAGGCAAGTTCAATTCTTCTTCCATCAGAATTGAAGTTTACATAACCCTAGGCTCACATTTGTATTTGTAAAGATCCATTTGGATTAGAGATGGGGCAAAACCTATTTTCCCCTCTATTAATGGGACATAAGGAGTGTCAGTTACAGAGCTCAGGAGAGCAGGTTTTCCTCAAACTGAAGCTCTGTCAACAATTTTACACTGAAAGGTTTTCTGGAGCTTGATGTTGTTTTCCCTTTTAGTAATCTTTACACTTGATGAATATAATATTTATTCACACAATTAATAAATTATTGCACAGTGATAAAGGTGTCAGAATTGGGATCCGAGGCTAAAAAGATACACGCTATATTAGACAGTCTGGGTCCCCAAAAGACAGCAGCGTACCACAAAGCTTGAAAAACACTTGATGAAAGACAAGAAAACCAGGATAAACAGAATGAACCCAGAAAATCAGGGACAGTAACAAACAGGAAAACCAAATAACTTAATCCTGAAACTCAGTACCAGTTTTGCTCTCATCTGAGCCTGTCCTGTTCCTCCTCACTCCACTTCAGAGTCCCTGCTCCTAAGAACAGCAGGATGCAGTGCAACTCTCAGCCTGTGCCATCCTTCATCGGAGGATGTTTCTGTCTCAGTGAAGTCCACCTGTACCTACCTCATCCATCCAGCATCCCTCTCCCCAGGCCAGCTTCCTCTCTATTCCCCCTTAGTGTGATTGTACAAAACATGCAGTCAGGTTACCTTTTTCTCATTAAGGAATTAAGCATGAATAAAAATCCATTAACTCCCACCTATCAACCTTCCATACATTGTTTTAATCCTTTTACATAGCCTTCATGAGCTGTTTCTAAAATATAGAAATTGGAATTCAGAATTGAGTTTATTCAGAAACATTAAGCTACACAGATCTATTTACAGAAGAAAGATTTCTGGTATTAATAAGGCAAGGCAGCAACACATGCAAATTATTAATATTAAGTTGCTCTGGAAAAGATACATGAAATTAAATTGAAAGATATACAAGATAAAATTTAAAAACATCCCTTAACTCAAGGTCATAAAGAGGAAGGGATCACTGCCTCCACTTAAAAGAAAACCAAATCAAACTACTTGGTGACATGTTCTGAAAAGGTAAACGTTTTCCATTTGCTCAAATCATTATTTGCAACTGCGAAGAATCAAAGGGTTTTGTGTCTAGGCTAATAAAGTACTAAAAAAAGCTCCAAACTCCTTCTCAAGGTCTAAATAATCTCACTTTTGCAATTCAGAGGTAAATTCAATGTTTACAATATTCAATTAATCTCCAGACAGCTGACAGAGCTAATAACATCTCAGCTGGGCAAATGGAAAAGAGGAAAAAGATTAGCACCAGCCACAGTTGCTGTCACCAGCCTCTGCTGCAAAAACCAGGAGGTGGTTCCAGAGTTGTTTCTTACTCTGATGGCCATTTAGTCACACTGAGTAAGCAGAAGTAAGTCCAGACAGCTGAAACAGCAGCACTGCTCATCTGCAGCCACCCTCTCCCTGCAATTCAGAGCAAGTCATCGTCACAGAAAGGCCATGAGGAACTTTCAAACTGACATCTTCAACCAACTGAAAGTAAAAATCAGTGGTGGCATTTGGCTTAACTGTGAGAGCAGCACTCATGTTGAGTGATCACTTAAAAATGAAAATTGGATGTTTAAATTAATGCTCAAAAAAGCCAAAGTATTTTTTAAAATCAGTGCTGCTAACCTTTTGAAGCCAAGTCTGTTCAGAGGTTGTGTGGGCTTATAGAAGGAAAGAAATCATGCATCAGGAGTCCGCTTGGCTGGCTGGGTTACAGCAAGTCGTAGATTTTAGTAAATGCCCATTTATAGAGTCCCCCAGGTCTTACACAAATGCAACCCATCAGGTGTGCTCCAATCTCACACAGGTTATGAAACAAATGGTACCTTGATTCCTACAGTTGAAGAAACTTTGCGGGACAACAGGCTGTAACGCATTTCCTAGTCCTTCCTTCCAGAGCATAATGGCAGTAGTTTTTCTACAGATTCCCCAACATTAAGGGTTTAGTTATCCAAACAACTTTACAACACTGTTGGGACACCTGTCTAAACACTGATAAAGGTTTATTTAATGCAATGTTTATTCTCCTTGTAACAGAGATATCCATTTGAAATACATTTAGAACATCAAACAAAGCACAGACAATAGAAAACAAAGACAAATCACCATATGAAGTACCAAAATCATCTTAATCTTCTTCTTACACCAAAGTTCTGACAGCAGTGATAAACAAAGTACATTAAATTAAACCCCAACAGATTTTGTTGCTACAAGTTAGAAAATGGGAAAAAGATAATATTCAATTGGACTTTACAGCTTTTCACCTCCAGCATGCTAAAAGATAATTCTGTATTTTTAAGCATAAATATAAATGATGCCTACAACTAAGGGAGGTTCATTCCATCAGAGATCACTGACAGCATGGTGTACAGATTGGCCTATCTCAACCTCCAAGCTAGATATGCCAATGTCAAACTTAATTGTACTTACTGGGAGTGAAACAAATGGATTAAAACATCCTGCCATATTATGTTAACAGATCTGAAGTTTTATAGTGTCTTTCCGTTATATTGCATCTTAAATTGATTTAATACTGTGTAATACAACATGACAAATTAGTAAACAAAGGATAACAAGCCCACCTACCTGATGTCAAGTTAGTTTGCAGATTAAGATCACTGTATATTGAAGAAAACTCCTTCTCTCTCCACTGTTTAACATCTACTTGAGCAAGGTATTGCCCTAGCATTTCTCATAACCTTCTAAATAGATTTTCCTATAGCAGCCCTGTAAGGCAAGTAGAATCATTTCCCACTTCATAGACAAGATGTTAAGCAACAAAGAAAGCATAAAGGCTAGTCTCAAAAATCAAACATAACTCTTTTGCGAGCACCATTTTCCCAGCCTCTGGCCAAGACTTTAGCCACAGGACAATCCTGTGTTAAGTCTTAGGACTTAAAAAAACACAAGTTACAGTAGAAAAAAATTTACTCAAAAGAATGAATGTACCAAGGACAAAACTGTTGCTTTATTACACATACCACCCAGTTACACACACAAGTCCTTGGTCTCATGAGCTACCAACACCACCCTTTCCTTCTGAGCTTGCCATCTGCACCCTCACACAGGGCACAAGGTATCCAGTGACACCAGCAAAGACCACCAGATGCTGCAGACCATTTAGGGAAGGTATCAACATATACTACTTTCACACCCATACACTTCCTTAGCAATATAGTACTAGGCACTGCTTATACGAAATTAAAACAGAGAAAGGACTGCAGTCTAATAGACAGACCTCTGGGTAGATCCAGCACATCTAATTCCTACTATCCAGAGAAGGATCTTCAGAAGACACTTATTAACTTAGCTTTGAAGAGGAGACAGTGGCATGCTTTCTAAATTAGGAGTGTCACAGTGCTGGTAAATTCATGGTGGAAAAGCAGATACTAAAAGCTCAGTAATAACCCACCAAGTGCTCACTGTCCCTGGTCCCCTGGTACTTGAGCTCTGTCAGAGACCTCCCCTCAGGAGGCACATGGAGCATGACCACAGCAGAAGTCTGCAATTCAATATCCAGGAGAGCTCCAGCTCACTGTGGCACTCCCAGAATGTTCCAGCGAGGTGAACAATAGAAAAGACAACACCAAAAACCTCCTTCCCTGGTGTTCCAAGAACACAGAACTCAGTTTTCAGAGATGTTCTGAAAACTCAGCAGAAAACCCTGAGTGGGATAGCCTCCCTCCTGGCAACAAGCTTCTGCACTGCATTTGAACATCCTCATATCCCTGAATACCACACAAACCCAGCAGGTCTCCAAGGTGAAGCAGAGGACTGAGTTGGCAGACACTGCTCCATCAGGCTGAAGGCTGCTGTACTTTAATTTGATTTCAAATGAAAAAGAACATGCAAGCCTCTGTGGCATAAACTCACCCTTGACTTCTACAACATAGGGCTGAGCAGTAGTGCACAGTATTTTGACAGATGGATCCACTGTTTGCAGACAAGAGCATTGTAAGTAGTACACTCACAGTCCCACTGAGCATGGGAATTGATCCCATTCTCCCTTTTTTTCCTTTGCTCATAGCTGCCAGTTTTCTTCCACCTCTGTCTTCTGTGGAGAAAGTCAGAGGAGTTAAATCAGTATGCAGGATAAGGAGACAAAGGCCAATCACTATAATTCTCACCAGAAGCCAGGTAGGGAGACTCAGAGCCTAACAATGAGGGGGAAAAAAATAGATTAAAAAGAAAAGCAGTCTCCTCAGCCTGGAAGAATGCCATGCTGCGGAAGGCCAAAACAAGTGCCTGGAGCTGCATTTCAAGTCCATGGGTGGCTGTTATCTCAAAATAGTGTTTTGAGAACAGAAAAGATTCTCCTCAAATTATCAAACTGATTTCAAATAAGATCCTTCTGAAGACCATTGAGAAGCTGTTACACCCCACAACAAATCCAACCTGTCAATGAGAGAGGAGAAAGACAAGCACTCTCCATCCCAGCAACTCTTGGCACTTACCTTGCTCTATGCCAAACTGGGCTTTAAATTCAACTTCCAAGAGCTTGGAAGCAAAAGCAGGTAAAGAGGGAAGAGGCTGTCAGCGAGAACTTGCGGTACTGGAAAGACATCAGTCTGCCTTGAACTTTGAGCAAAATAGTTTCTCCAATTCAAGGACATGCCTAGTGACTGCTGCCGGATGCCTCTGATGCACCAAACCTTGGCACACATGAAGGCTGCCAAATTGAGGCCACTGACTTAATAAACTTCAGTAAGGGGAACACCATGTGCTTCAAAGCCCAAAGGAAGCTCTAAGTCAAGTCCAGGCCTGCTGTTCCATTTTCATCTGAACTGGAGCTTTAGTCTGGCCTCATCCAACAACTCGTGATCAGCATCTTTAAAATTCAATTAGAAACAAAGATAAAGCTGTGAGATAAGTACAAACATACCCAAAGCTGCAGTCTTTTCTATTTGTCTTTTTTCAGCTAGTAGTTCGGTCACTATAGAGTCAGACTACTTAAATAGGTTTTAAATTGTGCAGGACTTTGAAGCCTTCAGGTCACACAGAACAGCTGTAGCAGACAAAGTCTGTCAGTTTATAATTATCTTTTGGGGTTCCTTTTACAGATGATTATATAAGATTCTCTTTTACAGTTCAACTTATTAACACAACCTACTTCATCCATTAATGTCTCTGATACCCTGGCCTCAGCCCTGCAAGGGTGCCCCTATGGACATGGAGAAGCAGAGATCAGAAGGCTCCAGTTATTTTAGAATGCTTTGCAAAAATCTCTAAGTCTCCCATTACTTTCATCACTGTTTGCCTGACCATTTTGGTTCCAGGCCAAGGCAGCGATTAAGTGCCCATCACTCTTTAAAAGCATAGGAATAACCAGACTGAAGTTAAACAAAACCACTAATCTAGTAAGTACAAAAGCAGAGCTGTACCTTGGACACAGCCATATTTCATCTTAGCAGAGAAACTGAATTTCATTTCTACAGATTAAATAACTTCAAACTCTGGAAAAGTCTGAAGTCCAGATCTAAGGATGAACAGCAAGCAGAGATTTCTTTTTGGTTTCTATGGAAGCAATTTGTAAAACTGGCTAAACCCAAAACCAGACCTTTCTACTGGAAGACTGATCAACATGCACAGACACCGTAGTCTAAGGACAAGTACTACTCTGTTGAGCGGCCATGAAAATCCATTAAATAAAGCAATTATATTAGGAAAATAAGTCTGCAATTTTATTAGCCGTTCTGAGGCAGACATGACTGATCTGAGGTTAGAAGATTTATACAGACAGTATATTTTATTAGATCAACTGCTGGAACTGGGGAGAAAAAAAGTTCTCAGACAGACAAGCCATGAAAACCGGTAGTCCCCATTACAGCAGTCAGTCTCATAAGATATATTGCCTCTTACTACAAGCCTTCCTTCTCTGTAATTCTAGTCATTGCTAATGCAAAAGCTTTAAGTGCTCCTACTTTTCTTTTTTTTAGTTTTATTATTTCCCGAGAAGAAGCTACATCTCAGCTACACAAGAACTCCAATATAAGGAAGGCTTCTGGAGCACATCAGCCACTTAAACGCAGCCCTGACACTAGCACTCACTGTTCACGTCACTACTGCCTCCAGCCGCACCAGGGGATGCCATTGCCTCCAGCGTGGTGTGATGAGCACACTGCTGCTCGTGTTCTTGCAACTCCCCACAGCTCAGCTTCTGCCACCATAGAATCATAGAATCACAGAACAGTTAGGGTTGGAAAGGACCTTAAGATCATCTAGTTCCAACCCCCACTGCCACGGGCAGGGACACCTCCCACTAAACCATGACACCCAAGGCTCTGTCCATCTCGGCCTTGAACACCACCAGCAATGGAGCCAAGTCTGTCTCATTGCAATTCCTGAATTTCTGGGTTGTTCCTTCCCATATGTGTAGTGCCAAGATGCTTTCTTTTGCCTTAGCAAGCAGTGCAATAATTTCCCAGCTGACAGGGGATGTGTATCTTCCTCAGCTAAGCCGAAGGTTCACTTAAAAATACCCTGTGTGACCTTGATGCAGATTTAATCTGTCATTGTACACTCACGTAAGCTCCAGTCTTGCCTTTTTGCAGTCCTGTCCCAAAAAAGTCAACTAGATACCTTTTCATTCACTTGCAACATATTGAGTGACCTTGGCAACAGTCTAATCTATTTTGGCAGATTCAAGATAGAGAAAACAAGCAATAGAGACAGACCTGCTGGTTTCTGCTATTGATCAGCAGCTTGAGTGAAAGCTCATTATGAGCAGAGGGATAGTGTCAGGTACACACTCTCCTACAGAGCAGCAGCGAGATGAAAAAACTCTTCACCAGAGAAAGGGTGGTCCTGCTTTGGGTGGAGGGCAGGGGTATGGCTGTGGAAGGAAGAAAAGGGCAAGGGGAGGAGAAGCAAACAGTACTTCATGTTTAGTGAGAAACTCCCAATTAAATAAACTTAATTTACTCAATTAAAAAGTTACAAAACATTTATTTAGAAGTTAGCAAGGTTACATTGACAAACTTTACAACAAGAGGCCAAACTCTTAAGAAAATACTGTTTCTTAGTGTGGAAATATACACAAAAAAATACTAACATATATACACACACCTTAAGTAATATACTATTTAGAGTATTCCTTCTGCTACTCAAACTCAACTAGATGAACAACACAAGAACAGTGAAATGAACTCCTGTTATTTCACTGGCAATCAGTGTGTAAAGCAGAACTTATTGATACGATCTTTGAATAGCACTGCCTTGCCTCAAGACAGGTCTTTTTTTATCTCAGGACAATTACTCTGTACTATCTACTGAAGCACATCTACCGTGACCTAGTGCATCTCCTCCGGTCTCATCAGAGCACAGGCTGGCAATCATGCCACACTGTCACTTCTATTATCCTCTTTCCTTGGATTGCCTTTGTGCCCCAGGATGAACAAAGATAGAGGAGTCTACTTGCCTGTCTCTATTTTACAGGGGAAAACACAGTCAGCACTCCTTTCACAGGATGCCCCAAACAGAACACTGCTTGGTCACTGGGAGAGACTGCACCCAAGTCTCACCCATCGCTAAGACTTCAATTGGGCACCAAGAGGAGTATTTGCTCCTGTGAGGGAACTGCTCCCAGGGTAAGAGCCAGAAGGAGTTCCTAGATTCTGGGGTCTCTCAAAACTCCTCCTCACTGCAGGAGGTGGTTCAGATAGCCAGCACTACAGTCCAAGCTCCTACCCTTGGCTTCAGCCTCAGAGTTAAAGCCACACTCACATTTCAGTGGTGCTGCACTCTTCAATTATGTCTTAAGATTGATAAGAAAATACAGCCATGCTTCCTCTTACTGCAGGGTGGCTTATCCTCCAGCTTCGCAAGGTCAAACCTCTGTGTTGTGGTGGATCACTGTCAAAATTTCACATAACTATCAGATAGTAAGCTGAGCTACATGAAAAGGAAAATTTCCAGCATCCAGCTGAGAAGAATATATGACACTGAAGGATGTTTACTGCTTACAGACTTCACACCAGGTGAAAACATTACAAGGCTGGGGGGGAAACAGACAATGAAGTAATTGAAAACAACCAGAAGTATGCACACACAGGGAGGGGGAAATGACAGCACAGGCAAATCTTACACATGAAATCTGATATCTCTCACATTGTTCAGTTTTAGAAGTCTAATACTAGCTCATTCTACTGTGCCTGTGTGGTCTCCTTTAAAATGTCTGCTAGGTCAAATACAGACTCACCACTCTCCTTCCAATCATACACCCAAAAAGAGGCAAAAAACCCTCTAGGTAAAAATTACACAGAGGAAGACATCAAAAGGAGAAAAATCACGTAGCTGAACTCTGGGGAGAGATATCAAGCAAGTGAGTGAGCAGCCATGCACTGTGTGTGCAGCTGATCCACCACAGTAAATGTCAGCTTCACTAAAGGTCACTGGCTGCATTGATTCCTCAAGTCTTTAATGTAGGCAATTCTGTACAGCAACTCTTCATGAGGCATCAGACAGATGAACAATTTAGCATATTTATGGAGGGAGGGGAGAGGGACAGAGAGCAAAACATGTGCTATTTAACTTGCTGTACTACGCACAGGTAGAAATGACATCAAGCCATAAATACATTCATATATGGCAGAAAAAATGCATTACCAACTTGTAGCGCAATCAATCCAACATACCAGTGATCTTCTACCTCACAATGGCCACTATCTTCATAAAACACACTTTGCTGCAGAAAGGTCTCACTGTCATTCAATGCAACATGGGGGTTTTGAGCAATGTCAAGTCTTTAAGCCTTTATTGCTCTTCACTGCCTTCCAGTTTAGTACCTGACGTCAGCCAATGCAAACACTTTTGAAAACCGTATACCATTTATGTCCCCATCAACAGCAGGCAATAAAATATGTCCCAGTTGGTGTGTTAGAAATACAGCAACAAATACAGACCATGAAGGACCTGCTAGACCAGCTAATATCACCAGAGGTCAACACTGCAACAGCAGCTAACATGGATATTGATACTTTGACAAACTAGTAGCGGTCTCAAGCTTCCCAGAGAAGAAAAGCAAGCCACTGAGTTACCCTTTGTGGTTGCAAACTTTTGATTTCCATGTGTCTAAAAAGAGGTTTATTGACAAATCCAATTTCTGAGCTACATTAGATGGAAAAAGAAAAGTCACCTGCATGGAAGTGCCGATTTTGTATTTCAGTTGCCAACTTCACAGCTCTAAATTCATCAGACACCCTTATTGAGAATTGGTACTGTATCACATATGACATTATCACTGTTGGTGGACTGCTGGTTATTCTGCTACTTTGAGATTTAAAGCCCCAGTTGCACAACTTCCAAAAGGAGCAGCATTGTGAATGTGTGTGTGCTTTTCCCCACATAACATACACAAGACGGAAAGTGTTTACCACTAAGATAAGCTTGGCACTAAAGCTTAAAGCACAAACCTTTTTAAGCTTTCAGCAAACAAATTCCAAGGAATGATTTATTTTCAAACAAATATTGGTCAATACGTATTTGAGAGGCACATAAAGGAACACAAGTATAGGATGATGTGGCATGGTTTAGTGGGAGGTGTCCCTGCCCATGGCGGGGGTTGGAACTAGATGACCTTAAGGTCCTTTCCAACCCTAACTATTCTATGATTCTATGATTCTGAGGGACAGATCTCTACCTGGTAAAAACCAACTTAAACTCTTTCAACTTAAAATGTGAAAGAAAATTGCATTGTTATTTCCATCTGACAGGGAACTGGGTTCAGCTCTGTAGCCAGTGTGAACTTCAGCAGACTTGAAATAGCTCGAAACCTCCACCTGAGTGAAGGATTTGTTCAGCACAGAGCCAGCAGAGAAAGAAATCTCCCTGCCAGACATGATGCTCCTTGTTACCACCACTCACGTGTATCTGCACATGTCACTTTATAGTCATCCTGTTTATCTACTTCATGTGTTCACAGGACAGGCAGAAGCACTCATCACCACTACAAGATGGATAAGGCTTTTTTTACTTTAAACATAACTAAAACATCTAACCTAACCAGTCCGTTGCCATTTGGTACTTGGCAAAAATCAGTAAATGATTGAGAGAAGTAGTCAAAGTATTTCATGCAAGCCATACACAGTTAATTACTAACTAGTTAATGATAATGGTGCCTAACGTTAATGGCGCAAGTAAAGATCAAGAAACAATTGATGTATTTGCTTTTACACTGAGTTAACAAATTTCAACTGATTAATACTCTCACAGGCTATTCTTACACAAAACAGAAAGAAGAAATGGCCACAGAGACCAGGCAACTAAAGTTTGTGTTCTATTGATTTTTGTGTTTAAACTCCCCATTCCACAGCTACAGCATAAGCAAGGGAAACTGGATGAATGGCTTATTTATGGAACAATCAGGTGCACTGGAGGAATACTTTGATGATCTGCTGGCAGTGGCATATTTTCTGACCTTGGCCAATTTACAGTATTTCATTTCTGTGAGGTTTTTGGGTTAGAGATTTAAAACACTTCTGGTACAAAAGAGAAAGCACTCTTATTAAAAAAAGTCTGGAAATGAGTAAGTTTTAGTAGCCTTAGCAATAAAAAAAGCCCTACAGGTTTGTCCATGTCTTTTTATACACTCAATTCTTACTTTACATCCTTCTACTAAAGCACCACTCCTGCATAAGCAAGGAATAATTTAAAACCTCTGAACCAAATAGGATAGTCTCCAGACCTGCAAGTAGGAACACAGCAACATAGTGTATCTGGAGGAATGTGAACATAGAACAGTGTTCTCAAGATACCTATAGACTCAAGTTACATTGACAGCTGTACTTGTGAGACCAGAGGTAATTGAATTTTCAGTAAAGGCTGTCCTGGATTCAGCAGCAGCAGTCATTTTTCTCCTTCTTAGTAGCTGGTGTAGAACTGTGGTTTTGACTTTCGGTCTGGAAACAGCGCTAATAACACCAGTGTTACCGAGTTGCTGCTCAGTAATGTTTACTCTGACCAAGGACTTTCTGAGTTGCATGCTCTGCCAGGGAGGAGGGGAAGCCGTGAGGAAGCAGAGACAGGACACCTGACCCAAACTGACCAAAGAGGTTATTCCATACCACAGCACGTCATGCCCAGGATGTAAAAACGAGGGGCAGGGACCAAAGAGGGTGGGGTTCACTGCTGGATTGAGTGTGGTATTGGGTGGTGAGCGGTTGTATTCTCTTTCCTCGTATTTCCCTTGTCATTATTATTATTGGTGGTAGCAGCAGTGGTTTGTGTTATACCTTTGTTACTGAACTGTTCTTATCTCAACCTGTGGGAGTTACACTCTTTTGATTCTCCTCCCCATCCCTCTGGGAGCTGGGGGAAAAAAGAGGGGGGAGTGAGTGAGCAAACTACAGGGCTGACTGGACTTAAACCACAACAGTTCTTTTTGGCACCCAATGTGGGGCACACAGGGTTGAGATAATGACAGGATTAATAGTCACTCGTTACAATGCTGATATATTGGCTCTCAAAGTTATTGCTCTTGATTTTCTTGAGTTCAGTTTCAGCCTGTTGTACCTTACTTACAGCCACTATTTGCTGTCTTAGTGTTTATCAGATGGGGGGGCTTTGGCTAAGATTCTTGATTCATTGTACTTTATGGTAATGACATGTAATACGGGCGGGCTTCATCAGCAGGGTGGGATGGATGTGGGCATGGACTTGTATCTGGCCATCTGGCTGCTCTTCATCGTCCTGGCCTCATCCTTGCCTCTGTCTTCATGAGGCTGTGGGGAGCCAAGGGGGAGCAGCCCTGGGAGCTGCTGGGGGCCAAACCAGCCCAGGAAAGCTGCCCCAGGGACCAGGAGAAAGGGAAGGTGGTGGAAGAGCTGAGCCCTGCTGCCAATCCCAGACCCACAGTGGCCGAGAGCATCCCCCAGCAGCCACCCTCTGAGCCCCGCGAGCTGGAGCCCCAGGAGGATGCAGGAGACCACGCAGCAGCTCCCAGCAAGGCAGAGGAGGAAGATCTGGACTTAAACAAAGAGCAGCTGGTGGTGAGAGAGCCGGCAAGCACAGCAGCTACACCAGCCCCAGGGACAAGTACAGCAGTGTCATTTGAGAGTCCTGAAGGTTTTGAACAGCCTTCGGGTACCCTTGAGACCTGCCTGCTGATTGTGATGGGGATCAGCATGTTGGCGCACATACAGAGTGCGTTTTACCACGACCATATCATCTGGTCCCGAGAGTTAAGCATAGTCATGTTAGGGTCTTGTCTGGGGTTAGATGACAATGTAGGAGGACCAAGAGATTTTCCCTGAGGCTGGACAGTCATGAGTGGCAGGGTGTGTGGGACAGTATGGGCGAGTATCTAGTCCACTGGGCCCCTCCAGTTCTTTGGAAGTACCGGAGATGGAAGGCAGTTGTATGGAGTCCCCAGTGACAAGCTGCAGAAACTGCTGAAGGGGAGGGTGAATTATTTTGAGCCTGGTGGGCCCATGACACCTCAGGCCATCAGGGCAGAGATGCAGCATACAGATGGACTCATGGTCGAGGGGTGGGCTTAGCAATGGACACTATTGCCCAGGTTATTCATGAGTGTGAACACTGCACACAGCCTCCCCTGCTCTGAAAGACTGTTGTAAAAGATGGAGCCCAATATCATGGACTGGGTGGACTCAGCAGCTTTATAGGGATTGGTCCATGCACTAAGGAATGATCTCTCTCTCCCTCTCTGTGCGGATGTATATATATGTATATACATGAGATAAGAGTGATGGTATATTGAAAATGTGGGAAATATTGGTGGTAGCAGCAGTGGTTTGTGTTATACCTTAGTTACTGGACTGTTCTTATCTCAACCTGTGGGAATTGCATTCTTTCAGTTCTCCTCCCCATCACTCTGGGAGCTGGGGGAAGAAACGGGGGAGTGAGTGAGCGAACTACGTGGCTGACTGGGCTTAAACCATGACAAGGGTATAGACGGGTGTTCAGTCTGTCTTGATCTAAGACAGAGTTCTAACATTTCAAGAATCAGTGACAGATATAATATAGTCTCCTTAAAGCCACCAGATCACAAACAGAATAAGATACCTATAACTGAACAGCTAAAGAAGTCTCCTCAGGAGGTATACTCCTTCTTAAAAGAAAAAAAAAAAAAAAAATCAATAAAGTTGCTTTTCTTTTTTCTTTCTCTTTTAACAAGTTTTGAAACAAGCCAGAGTCTGGTTTTCTTCTTTTCCTTCCCTGCAACTCAAGGCAGGAAGCGACAACATGGACTGGGGCTGGGTGAGAACTGTGAGACCTGCACTTGACTCCCTCATCCATCTCCTGTCACACTCCAGAAGTCATTTTGCTCCCTGCCCTGTGCTGGATGCCACTAATATTGCCCTCTGCCCAATTCACCTCTTAGTCTGGAAGTCTTTAAAAGAGGGGTTTGTTTATTTTTGCTACTGGGGCAGAAGACTGAGCTTACACTGGAATAGATCAGTTGAATAGGAAAATACTGCTTTATATGGAGAGACTGCTGGTAGCCATCACCAAGACCTTCCAGCCTCAAGGAACACAGTTTGCTGTGTGACCATAATATTCCCAAATAATATCTGCCATTATTCCAGAATAGTCTTTCAGGCCTTGATACAGCAACACAGCAAAACACATCCTCAGCTTTAGCTTAATTTCACTGAGAAACATTAAGGTGCCTCTGGTTCAGCAAGAGCTCTGCATATACTCCATATACAAATGACAATACTAGTAAGGGAAATTTATACAGTGTAGGAAGACTGAAAAAAGCAATTCTTATGTGCCTGTTAAGAGAACCTTCAAAAGCTTTGAAGTGTTAATGTTTTTTCATAAAATATTTGTAAAGTGGTACATGATATTTATAGAGGAATATAAGCATATTTTTATAGACAGCTTGGAAATTCTCAATATTGGACTGAAACAGAAGAAAACTTCTGCTTCAGACTGTTTTGCATAATTTCATCACCACATCAGCTTTTCCATTAAATTTTATAGGATGATTTCAAGAAGCTTCCCAATAGTTATAAAATTATACTAAATTTGACAGAGCTTTTTCACAGAGAACAGGGGCACATCTCTTATAAATCTGTTAGGAAAGGATTCATTTTATTTTCTCATAAATAAAGGTTCATCAGAAACATTTAGAATTTTATACAACAGTTTAAAGTGTTCATCAAATCACAGACAGCCCACCTGCAAAGAAAATACTGGCACAAAAAAAAAAATCCATGGTCTCAATATCCGGCTTTTATGTCTAGTGCTGCTGATGAGGTGCAATACGCTGGAGACAAGGTGTAGTCCCTAATGTAGGCTCCAGAGCTCCCTTCCTCACCCAGGCAGCGCCTGCACAGCTCTTTGTCCCCTACTGCATTCCCTGCAAGATGCTGATGCCAACAATTGTTATATGGCCTAAACCCACTATGTTTTGAATACCACAGTCATGTCACAAGTCAGCATTCACTGCATGTTTAAGTTCATGGTAGCTGCATCCTACATGGGTCGCAGCAAGGTGGGTCTGCTTCTCACACTGCCTTTAGCGTCCACAGCAGGTACAGCACCATGCCTGCCATCACCCAAAATAAGGACAAAAGCTATGAAGTCCTGATTTGTTTCAGATTTGCCACAGAACCATGAACTTTAGCCCCAAAGGGGCCCAACTTCTATTTTATATGGAATTATAGAATAGTTAGGGTTAGAAAGGACCTTAAGATCATCTAGTTCCAGCCCCCCTGCCATGCCCAGGGACACCTCACACTAAACCATGTCACCCAGGTTTCTGTCCAATCTGACCTTGAACACCACCAGCAATGGAGCATTCACAACTTCCCTGGGCAACCCATTCCAGTGCCTCACCACCCAAACAGTAAAGAATTTCTTCCTCACATCCAACCTAAACTTCCCCTCTTTAAGTTTGAACCCATTACCCCTTCTCCTCTCACTACAGTCCCTCATGAAGAGTCCCTCCCCAGCATTCTTATAGGCCCCCTTCAGATACTGGAAGGCTGCTATGAGGTCTCCATGCAGCCTTCTCTTCTCCAGGATGAACAGCCCCAACTTCCTCAGCCTATCTTCATATGGGAGGTGCTCCAGTCCCCTCATCATCCTCGTGGCCCTCCTTTGGACTTGTTCCAACAGTTCCATGTCCTTTTGATGTTGAGGACACCAGAACTGCACACAGTACTCCAAGGGAGGTCTCACAAGAGCAGAGTAGAGGAGCAGGATCACCTCCCTCGACCTGCTGGTCACTCTCCTTTTGATGCAGCCCAGGATACAGTTGGCTTTCTAGGCTGCAAGCACATACTGCTGCCGGCTCATGTCCATTTTCTCATCAACCAACACCCCCAAGTCCTTCTCCACAGGGCTGCTCTGAATCTCTTCTCTGCCCAACCTGTAGCTGTGCCTGGGATTGTTCCCACACAGCTGTAGGACCTTGGGAATGAGCACATTGTTTGGAGGTCTTGCTCAGGGGATAGGTCAAATGGAATTGACCCTTGGAGAGAAGCTGCTGGGATAGAACTGCGCTAGGTGTTGACTGCAGAAGCAACTTTGACCTGTGATTTGGCACTAATATTATCATAAATCAGTTAAAAAATGTCATTATTATTATTGGATTAGCACAGGAAAGCATTTCAATCCCTCAGTCTTTGCTCCTGTAAACTACATATCCTCTCCACCAAGAAAGGTCTATTTCCTTTTGGAATTGTGGATTTTGCTACTAAATAACAGAAAAGGTCAGCTTTAAAATTAAAGCAATACTTTATCAGGTTATTCTTTTTCAGTGAATATAGCCATATTCCAGCACATTAGCATTACTGGATTTCTAAATCACATGTTAGTAGCTGACAAAAAACACACATGCAAAAAAGTCCAGTATCAGTAACAAAACAAATATCAAATGGGTCAACATCACAAGATTTTATTCAAACATAGCATATGTGAATGAATCACATATTAATCATTAGAAACTGAAACATTTTAAGTAACCTTCCATAAAGACTCCTTTTTTGGCTTATATGGACAAAACAGTCATATAACCATAAAAAAAATAGGTCTAAAATATTTCACCAGTCCATCATGCTGACGCAAAGCAGAATCAGCTGTACTTAACACAAGCCAGCACAACCTGTTCTTTGAAAGAAAGCAGCAAACACCCCATCACCACCCCTAAAAGCTAGGAACAGGGAGGTGTTGGGATTCTACAAAATTCAGCCATTATCTGTTCCAGTATTTAACCCTCCTCCTACTTGCAAAGTTTGTTATTAGCCGATATAAACCTCCTCCTTGCAACATATGCTTATGTTCTGTTCTATTCCCAGGGTACATAACAAATACTTAATTACCACCCTTATTGCCATACAAGTATGCACACAAACATGAGAAACAATGAATAGCTGATTTAAATTCTGCATGTGAAATATTTAATACAAGTTATAAACTATAAAGGATCAGGCTGTGTAATGTTTACTTGCAGTATAAACTACTTGAATCTTTCAAATCAATAGGAACCCTGGGGATTAATATGCATGTAACATAACATGTAGCCCCCATGATGGTCTGTCAAACCATAGCTCCTGACTCATTTAAATTCACTTATTTCTGTAGTTCTGCAGATTGCCTTAAAGTGAATTACAGAAAAGAGCAGATATTAGTTTAATATAGCCATTGCTTTTGCAGTAATGGCATCTTCTTGAAGGGGACCTCCCTCTAAACATCAGGTTTAATTTGGACTACAATCTCTCCATGAATAATTTGGGTTTGATTGCTTCTAGAAGGCGCTTAGCAATGAACCACCATTATCAAAGTAATACCCAGGAGGATCACCATCTGAGTCCCATACTGAAAAAAATTACATTCCTTGGTTCAGAAACTGTTGTCTAGTTTCGTTACTAAACACATATGGCTTGTGGAAGGTAGAGAAAGATGTTCCAGCAAAGGAAATATAATTAGCACAATGATAATCATCAAGCTGCCAGTATGTTATATTTAGTGTCACAAAGCAGTTTTACATGAAGAGAACACAGTGATTAGGGGAAAGAAAAAAAACCAAACTGATCAACCAACCAATAAATCTCCCAAAAATACCTTAATGAAAAGTCACTCATCAGTACCTGAATACTTACCTGCACTCAAGAGGGGACTAAAACCAGGAAAACTGAAGTCAGTTCTACTCTTCAGTTAGAACAGCCTCAATATTCAGTCGCATTGCAAAATGTTTCTCATGGGCAGGATTTGCACACTCACCCCATAGAGGAGGGAAGAAAGCTGGCTAGATCTTTGGAAGATTGGCAATGGGACAGCAGACTGCAAGGAATGCTGAAGAATACCGTCTATGAGACATTGTTATTCAGGCCACCCCCGTAGGGCTGCACTAAAAGTACACAACACCTTCTATAAAACAGCACACAGATACTTCTTACCTTTTGGTAAGTGCAGCTCTAAGAAATGCTTTGCTCTCTAAGACCATGAGATGGTGAAAGAAAATATATTCTATATCTTCTTTACAGGAGAAAAGCACTTGGGTGTTTAAATGACTGTCATCACACATTGGATATTCCTGAGTACCTAAGAATTGCTTCACTGTTTTGACAAGCAGAGAGAGATGTTGAAATACCATTAAAGTATAACAAAACAGATTGCTCTTGAACAATAACAAACACATGTTGCCCTGGTACACTCCCAAGCAAAGACTGATAATAAACGAAAGCCTACAATAATGAAAAGATGTATTTTAAATGCTAATGTAGGCTTTGAAAACGTGATAAAGGTAGAGTTTGTTTAGGGTTTTCTGAACAAAGAATTACATTTAACTGTCAAATGATTCTACCACAACTAAATCCTGTGTGCAACTCTGGAGTAACAGTGATTGACAAGCCAAAGAGGACCAACCCATTTTGGGATCTGAACCTCTCCAAATACCAACTGTTTTGTGAAACAGGCTATTCAAAACTATTCAGTTTTTAGACTCAGTAAAATCAGCAAGGGTGGTGTTATAACAACTTAAACTAATACATGAGACTGCAGCTTTCTCTAACCCATTTTAAGGGTTTCTTCCGTTCTCTGGACAACACTGATACCACAACTCTAACCAGCTTCATTTAGACAAAAATACATACTTTTTTTTGTTTCAGAAAACTGTTCTCTGCACAGGAACATTTAATTGGCCATACATGATCGTATTGTTTCAAAGCTGTAGGTGAGAGACAAGATATACCAAGAGGAGGAACAAATGAAGCAATAGAGAACAACAATTTTCTAGCAGGTATTTCCAAGCTATCTTTTTTAAAGAGCATCTCTGCACATGCACACACGTGGCCAAACATGCAGCCTCGAAATTCTGTAAGTCCCACTGCCTGTGAGTTTGTGTTGGCAGAGAAATGATTAAAGAGAGCTGTAGTGATTATATCTTCATCTTGCAGCAATGCTAGAGGAACTTAATTTGATACAGTCCTGGTTAATAAAGAGAAAACAGATGAGATGATGTATCTCTATTTACTACAAATCCATGGGGAAAAGAAAACCTTGTCAAATCTGTTTGTGTCTTTAATACTGCACTCAAGTCTGCAGTAACTACTTTGTGCACTGATCCTAAGGCAGAAGAAAATTCATTCATATTTTGCCTTTTAAGAGCAATACAATATTTCATTTTCCTTCTGCTTTGTTATTCTTATTAGACATCACAATCAGTACCAAATGCCTTTGGTTATCTGCATGCTTAAGGAGCCAGCTGTATGGGTGACATTTGTAGACCCAATCTTCAGATTAATAATTTCAAACTTTTCCACTCCAAAAATCTAGAGAACCAACCAGTATCATAGATAAGAGTATTAGCTACATCATCTTAGTCACACAGGATGTTGTATAACCATCAGCGCTTTGGAGACATTAATTCAAAGCAGTTTTTCAAGGGGAGAAAGCCTGCCCAGCATGAACAAAATGTTAACTTTCTCAAATACTTTGTCAAGCTAAAGCCAAAACAAAGCCAGTGTCAAAATATACCCAGTGCATGCCTGGGGTGTCAATCCCATAAAGCAAGCAGGTATGTTATTTAAGCCCAGTTTAGAACAACACTTACCCACACATGTAGCTTTTAAGCACATATGTTTAATTCTGCAATTCTTTAAGTACTTGAAGACAGTGAGATAATTTTGACTCCACATTATTCATCTTGCTTACATGCTATATTCCTCCCACTACCCCACATTCATCTCTGCCATTAAATTGCAGGCTTGCTCTGGAGCAAAGGACTACTCCTACTCTGCATGCAGCCAGGCACACCAAGGTCCCTCTACTGGAAGCTGCTTGGCACTAAAATAACACAACCAATTTTATGTGACAAAAGGAATAAATGAAAAATAAACCTTTGAGTCAGCTTCAGAAAAATGAGTTAAAAACAGTATTCAAATGAGAGCAAGTTTGACCAGTTTTTTCCATCCCATAAAGACAAAGAGTTGCTCTCAATTGCTATGAACAAGCAATCCATACCCAAAACTGAACACAAAACCCATTCCTTGCACTTTATGGAGTGCCAGCATGGCGTGCTGCTCACGTCAAAGGCTTTAGAAAGTTGTATGGCAGAATTTCACCCCAGGTGAATTTTTGCATTGGATTCAACAGCAGAGGTCCTGCTGTAACCAGGAACTACCACTCAAGAGGTGGTAGGCAACAGCCACTTCCCAGACACAAAGAATACAAAGGGATATTTCCTCCTTGCAACCTGAAGAGGACCAAGCAACCCCACCAGCTCAGAAACAGGGTTGTAGTTTGGTTCATTAGACTCTACAGAGCTGCATGAGGATCCTGCAGGAGGGAGGGCATGCTGCCCTCTTCAAATGAGGCGCAAATACACCATCCTACATAGTGGGGAAGAAGTAGCTACTGCAAAGTGACTGAGACTGAATATTGCCCAGAATAGCCCACCTTCCCTCAATTAGCATCAGCTCTGAAGAAACAAACAAGATTACAAGAATCAAAGCCAAAACAAATGACAGGCAATAGTAGCTGCTGTGGCTTGCCTTGCCCAAAGGCACTCTCCTCCCTGTGATTGATGTGGCCCCACCAGCTTCCACATGGGCATCACACGAAGCACCTTTATGCGCATCCATAAACAGCTATAATTCAGCAAAATTCATTCTGGGGATGATTTTGGAAAACAATGAAACCTTAGCATCCCTCCAAAAAAGTTATAATTCTGTCATACCAAGTAAGATAAAGTATTTCAGCATTACTGTTACACAATGCATTACCTGCGTAAAAACACCAAACCAAGAAAAATGGCACATGAATTCTTTATCAGAGTAGTTCACTTTTCAAAGTCTACTTCTCCCTTAGGATGCATTCCTGAGGATTCAATTTAACCTTTTGGAAATGTTGCAGCTAACAAACTTAAGGGATTAATAAGGAAACACTCCTTTAAGTTTCTGTGCCTGACTCCTCCATCCTCTCCCTCTTACCTTTCTCCTGCTTTCAACACTACTGATCACTCCCCCCTCATCAGTATCTCATCTTCCCTTAGCTTCTGTATAGCATCTTAGCTCACAATACTTTCTAGTTGTGACTCTAGGGTTTCACACTTGCTGGGAGCCTTTAAACTCACTCAACATGCTCCACTATTAGGAAAAAGACCCTTTACCAATCCATCAGAAGCCACCACCATATTTTGCTCCAGTTCCAGGCTACAGCACACACCATCAGCAAATTCAAAAGAGACACTAAGCTGAACTCTCAGCCTCTGAGAGTCAACCAAATCTCACACTCCTCTAGCTCAGGAAGGGGAATGTCCATTGTGAAAGTTATCATTAACCTGGTTTGTCAACTAAAAAGCCAATTACCCTCTATGGCAGCACCACCCTGTACAAGGAACAGAAATGCAGGCTGGTGGAAGGAGCTGTGCTGCAGAAGTCATCATTTTGTTTATATCATTCATCTATTCCCTCTTATCTTCAGATGAAAGGTTTAAAATAGATGGTAAAATGCAAAACTTTTAAATGGAATATTTTCTTTTTTCTCTTTCAAACCTCAGCTCACATTTTTGATCAATGCCAGTTTTGGAGGACATTGCAATGCAGTTCAAATGCATTTCTGTCAACTTTGTTAATGGCATGAAAGCCATAATCTAAGCAACTTGTCCTCAAAATTCCCTGTGCGCATGTCTGACACATTTTATTCATACTTAATAAGCATTTAATAAGGAAATTGATATAATATCATTAAACAGTGCAATTAACTGTCATAATGACACCATTACACATTACCATGCTCTTCATGCAGTTAGGGTACATTGTATGAAAATTAATTTAATATCATTTTCTGGAATATTTTAAAAATACAGATACTTACTAGGGGAAAGTAACTATAGGAACCCCAAACAAAACCATAAAAGAAACAACATTTAGGTATTGACTAAGAACCATTTCAAGCTCACTGGCAAAAACCTCAGATGGTTTTGGAGCTGTAAGCAACCCATTACTCAATGTGAGGCACAAATGTGACCAGGAGTCATTCCATCACACTAACCCTATTGGACACAGAACAAAAGATCCCTCCTGAGCAGAGGCAAGGAAACATGGCCTGTTCAACAGTATGAGGAAGCTATTTCATGAAACAGACCACAAAGATTATAATTTAAAGCTATTACTAAATAAACCTTTTAGCATTTCTACAAAGGCACATACCTGTACTATTCCATCCTCCTGAGACAGAAAATAAACACCAGCTATTATTTATATAAAAATTGATCACATTTTCTCCCTCTGTTTGGGGGCCAAGACCTCCCAAGGAGTGGCTGCTATTTGACATGAAATCATGTCAAATAAACAGCATCTATCAGAGGATCATATCAATTTGGAAATAAAACACAAGCCTCAGCTATTCTAAGTAAACCACTGAGGGAATGTAGAAAAAACTTCTCCAATCATTCATCAGTCCAGAATTCTACGAAATAACACTGCCTCAAACGAGACTAACCTGTGTCAGATAAGAATTCAGCTGAATTATATGCAAAATAAATTATGCCTTCTGAAAGAAAAAAAAATAAATAACTCCTTCTGAAAGACTGTTGGTTGATATTCAAGGATCATCTGCTGCAAGCTCTGGAGTGTTGCATCCCAAATAGAAGGAAATGCTGCAGAAGAGCAAGGAGACCTCCTTGGATGGATAAGGAGCAGCTGAGGAAAATTCAAAGGGAAAAAAGAGGCTTATAAAAGGTGGAAGCAAGGACAGAAGGCCTGGGAAGAACACAGGGATGTTGTTCTGGAAGCTAGGGACCAGATTAGGAAAGCTAAGGCCCACTTAGAATTAAACTTGGCTACAGATGTGAAAGATAACAGGAAGTGATCCTATAAGTACTTAACGAATAAAAGACAGACTAGGGACAATGTAGGCCTCCTCCAGAAGCCATCAGGAGAACTGGCTACCCTGGATTTGGAGAAGGCTGAGGTTCTTAATGACTTCTTTGCCTCAGTCTTCACTGGCAAATGCTCTGATCACACCATCCAAATCTTGGGAGGCAGAATCAGGGACTGTGAGAATGAAGACCTTGGGCCCACTGTAGGAGAGGATCTGGTTTGAGACCATCTTAAGAACCTGAATACGCACAAGTCCATGGGACCTGATGAACTCCATCTGCGAGTCCTGAAGGAGCTGGCAAATGAAGTTGCTAAGCCACTGTCCATCATATTTTAAAAATCATGGCAGTCAGGTGAAGTTCCCGATGACTGGAAAAAGGGAAATATAACCCCCCTTTTCAAGAAGGGGAAAATGGATGAGCCGAGGAACTACAGACCAGTCAGCCTCATCTCTGTGCCTGGTAAAATCTTGGAGCAGATTCTCCTGGAAGGCATGCTGAGGCACATGAAAAACAACAAGGTGGCTGGTGACAGCCAGCATGGCTTCACTAAGGGGAAATCCTGCCTGACCAATCTGGTGGCCTTCTAGGATGGGGCTACGGAACTGATGGACAGGGGTAGAGAAGCTGATGTCATCTACCTGGACTTGTGCAAAGCGTTAGACACTGTCCCACATGACGTCCTTGTCTCTACGTTGGAGAGACATCAATTTTATAGGTGGACTACTCAATGGATAAAGAACTGGCTGGATGGCTGCACGCAAAGAGTTGTGCTCAATGGCTCAATGTCCAGCTGGAGACCAGTAATGAGTGGTGTCCCTCAGGAATCGGTGTTGGGACCGGTCTTGTTCAACATCTTTGTCGGTGATCATGGAGAGTGGGATTGAGTGCACCCTCAGCAAGTTTGCCGATGACAGCAGGCTGTGTGGTTCGGTTGATACGTTGGAGGGAAGGAATGCCATCCAGAGGGACCTTGACATGCTTGTGAGCTGGGCTGATGCCAGCCTGATGCAGTTTAACCATGCCAAGTGCAAGGTCCTACACCTGGGTCGGAGCAATCCCAGGCACAGCTACAGGTTGGGCAGGGAAGAGATTCAGAGCAGCTCTGTGGAGAAGGACTTGGGGGTGTTGGTTAATGAAAAAAATGAACATGTGCTGGGTTCAGTGTGTGCTCGCAGCCCAGAAAGCCAACTGTATCCTGGGCTGCATCAAAAGGAGAGTGACCAGCAGGTCGAGGGAGGTGATCCTGCCCCTCTACTCTGCTCTTGTGAGACCTCCCTTGGAGTATTGTGTGCAGTTCTGGTGTCCTCAACATCAAAAGGACATGGAAGTGTTGGAACGAGTGCAGAGAGGGCCACGAGGATGATGAGGGGACTGGAGCACCTCCCATATGAAGATAGGCTGAGGTAGTTGGGGCTGTTGAGCCTGGAGAAGAGAAGGCTGCGTGGAGACCTCATAGCAGCCTTCCAGTATCTCTTTAGGCCCCCTTCAGATGCTGGGGAGGGACTCTTCATTCGGGACTGTAGTGAGAGGAGAAGGGGTTATGGTTTCAAACTTAAGGAGGGGAAGTTTAGATTGGATATGAGGAAGAAATTCTTTACTGTTTGGGTGGTGAGGCACTCAATGGGTTGCCCAGGGAAGCTGTGAATGCTCCATCGCTGGCGGTGTTAAAGGCCAGATTGGACAGAGCCTTGGGCATCATGGTTTAGTGTGAGGTGTCCCTGGGCATGGCAGAGGGGTTGGAACTAGATGATCTTAAGGTCCTTTCCAACCCTAACTATTCTATGATTCTATAAAGCAGATATGGCTGTAGCAAGCAAGCGTTACTTACCCTGTTGGAAACGGAGCATTGGGATGATTGCTTTTACAAGCCAGCTGAACATTACTGCACTCACTCTGGCATTCCTATCACTCAAGCAAAGCCTTTTGTCTCTGAATTAGTAAATAATTTCCTCCCCTGTGATTACTGTGTTCTTGGTCATTTCATTCAAACAAAACAGGGAATCTCTTTCAATTTCACAACAATGTAACTTAGAACAAGTTAACAATTTGGTATTATAAACAATGATATGCCTGTTTCTGTAATTTTCCTAAATCCTTCTCTGGCATTTCTTGGTCTTAAAGAGTATGTTCTTGATAGATCAGAAGAAATGTGATAGGTTTATCTCTGCTTAAACACTCAAGCCAAGCAGTCCCATAGCTGGATGAGCCCAGTAAGAGATGTTCTGCTGCAAAAGCACTAGTCATTTTTCAGCGCACTTTCAGAAACAGCTTAATGATACTGGACAGATTTTGACTAAATGTTTCCAAAAAAACCAAACAACAAAACAAGACATGAAACTCATGTGGAAGGAAGGAGCAAGAAATGGAGGATGTAGCATGGTAGCCAAAAGACAGGCAAATAAAAAACCTGAAGACCCTTAATGGTGTTTTAAGAAGCAGTAATGTATTCATACAAATATGTTTACTGTTTTCCTTATATATTTTGGGGCTATCCGTGTTTTGAAAAAGTTCATAAACTCATTGCACAAGTGCTGAAGATACTTTGACATTAATGAATTTTAGCTCACATCACATTAAATGCTACACAAAGCATACAGTGGGTCATAAACCTCTGTCCAACTGTATACTTAGCTCCGAGATCATCTAATTGATGGATGCACAAGGCTTTTTATAGCTAAAAAGAAAAAAATTATATGGCTTTCAGAGAGGTGCCCAACACAGAAGCTCTAAGTAAGACAGCATCACTGCACTACATCCTTCACTCCCTGCATAATAGGCAAACTCTCCCCATTAGGGTTTAAAAGTGCAGTTCTTATGGCCTCGTTACAGGGGTGCTCATTGCCTAGAGCAAGAGTTCCATCCTGCCTGGGGCTACTCAGCCTACTGCTGGGGAGTACCCTGAAGTAATTTTTGCTATCATAACGTAGGAATTAATAAACTTATGTTCAATACACAGTGGAGAAGTTGCTTAAAGGAGCTTCCGTGAATTCAAGAATGTTGTTCTAGTAATAGGTAATTATGAAAATATGGAATCCCAAAGTACTCAGATGAGTCTTAAATTTATTAACAATTCTTTAAAAGAAATCCACTTTTTCAAATAATGGATTGTATTACACAAATATAAATCAGGTTACCACTAAGAGAAATAATTTGCTTCTCAAGTGACATTTGTCAACTAAACGAGTAAGTACTTTGACATTTGTACAACCCATGAAGCTGTTACAGCTATATACTACTGCTTAACATTATTCTGCCTTTATATAAAGAGAGTCACAATTTGAGCATAAAAATTGCTCTTATTAGGCAGAGAATGTCAAGTCTCATTGCTAAATTTACTGTAGTGATTCAGCATGAAAACAAGTATTGCCCTTTTGGCTTCCAGCACTTCAGCGTTTCCATTAAAATGCTCATTCATTACGCACATTAACTTTATTACAATGGTATTACTTATGCCAACAAACGGGTATTTTATCAGCGTCACTAGGCAATGCTAAATTCCTTCTAGCACTGATATACAATCACCAAAACATCATGCCCATCCCGTAACCGACTGATAAAGCCTAAGACAAGTGATAATTAAGCAAGCCCAGATTCAGGCACACTTCATGACATGTCATCTATCCATCCAAAACCCAATCAATGTCCCCTCTGCCACCCCAGTAGGGATGTTGGAGTGAGGAGGCTGGGGGACATGGGGAACACAGACTTTGCAAGGAAACGTGCCTGGCAGCCCTACTCAAGAGCTGCAAGACTAGGGATCAAGATCGTTGAAGGACAATTTGCTTTGGACATTTTCAAACATCTTGGACCAGCAACAGCTAGTGCCATCCTTTTAAAAGGTAAACTAATCAGAGAAACCCAGATATATACAACTATTAATAACACACACCTCACCAATACATTCCCTGAAGCATGGGCAGCCTGATGTGCTGGACTTCTGAACACTCAGCACACATCACAGATGCCTCCTGAACAGAAATAAGCCTGCTAATACCCGGAAACAAGAGCCAAGGACCAGTCCTTCAACAGCAAAACTCACACAGCACAGATAGCTTCCACACACCATTTCCAGCACTCCAGTTCCATGCCCTGAAGATAAAGATTTGAGCTTGTAAGGGAGGCAGACCCAGTCATGGCTGAGGGACAGGGAGGAAAGAAATCTACGGAGATTTGCCGGACAGAGACCAAAATCTGAGGCAGATTTAATGTGATGAACAGATGACAGATAACATTGTTCACAAAAGAGAAACTGAAAGACAAAACTGATTTTAGATGACTAAATATTCCAAAGCAAATGTTAAACAACCCTTGAATTCTTCACAAAACGACACAGATTTCATTCCTGGAGGACAATGTGAAACAACTCTTCAACACCATCCACAAAACCACAAATGTTTGCCTAAATGTTTAAACAATTTAGAAGCTCACACACAAACTGAAACCCGCTTAGAGACAGAAAAAAAATATCAAAGCAATACATTTTTCCAGATGCTCTACTGGATTGCTCAAGCTGTAATGGCATACTTAGAAGAAACCATAATAAAAAAGACAAAATGTTCACGCAATACAGCATGAACATAGGGAAACAGCCATTAATATTGTTCTTCCGAAGAAAAATGGCTTACTAAATAGCCTGAAAGGACATCTGACATGCATCTTTCCCTGTTTTCAAGAAATATAACCATACATAAAACTGATATCATTACTTGCTAAATCTAATAAGTTTCTTTTTCTTTGATGGTTGTTTGCTCCTTAATGTGCTTTAAAAGTATAATAAAAATATAATGAAAAACATACATTTATTCTATGTGGCAGCTACTGCATATTCCCTAAAAAAGTAATCTTATGATGTTTAATTTTGCAGTGTTTCTTAAACCTTTCTACTTATTTACTATGTGCAGAGGGCATCTGCAAAAGAATTTAATACTTAACATAACCCTTTTCTTCACCAACATTAATGCCAAATTTTCTCTTTGTTGTCATTGTCTTCTCCCATCTACAAGCTTAGAAAAGGAAAAGCAAATGGATTTAAGGTTTCCAAAGAGTCTCATTAAAATGTAAAGTCCAGACATTCACATCATTTTTTTTGTGATTGCTTTAGGACTGCTGTGGGATTTTTCCCATCTAAACATTTATCTTCCATAACTTTTTAATATCCTCAAGAAAACTCTGAACTGAGCTTAACGCATTGTCACTGGTGATATCGGTACATCTGTTTTGCATTAAGAGAATGCAAATTTGAGCACAGATGAATTGAAGACCACTTACTTTTCCAAAGGCATTTGTCAGGAGAAGCACCAGCAAATAAAAGCAATTGAGAGGAAACCCTCTGCAAATCTTTAGGATATGGCAGTCCATAAAAACCTCTTGCGATAGTCTCCCTTATTTTCCCTTGTAGCAGAATTTACTATCAAAAGTCATACTCGCAGTGCCCAGTGAAACAAGGTGCTAGTTTTAAACTAAGCTTATGTTACACACATTTCATGTTCCCCACCATTCATTTAAAGCCAGAAAAAACAGCTACAAAATTCTTCATTATGTCAATTCAAATCAGAGCTTCTGTTCACTTCCAGAAGCAACAAGCACTAAGGACCTACAGATGCCACCACCTGTTCCTATTATCCAGCTCAGCATATTCTCCAGTTCTTTGGCTGGGCAGAGTAAGTTGCCCACCCATTACAGTCCCTTCAACCAGCCTAGCTCTTAATTGATTTTATCAAGCTATGCATCCTTTTAACTAGAGCTCTCTAGAAAACCACTTACCTGTGGTGCCAGGTATTCTGTGCCCCTAATTAATTAAAGCAAGTTCCCCCAAAAAAGATTTCCATGACAGTTCTGGTTCTTCCACAGACAAAAGGCTCTGCATTCCTACCCAGCTATTCACCTAACCTGAGCCCAATTGCCCAGAGATGTGGGGAGGAATCCTGACAGTTTAGTAGAAATTTCACAGGTCTCATGGGAACAGAAGTGTTTTTCTGGTCCTGGAGTAGAGGCATTAACTTGTCTGTGATGCCGAGCGGTCACTTCAGCGCTGGCAAGGACCAAACCCTAAAAGTCAGAATACCCTTCTGTTCCCCACTGATGGAACTTGGTGCTCTGAAACCCAGCATGCTGTGGCTACAAATAATGGCAGTCTTCATTCAAAAACAATCAAGTGTAAGACAGGGCAGTGGATCTCAGCACTTCCAACACATCCAGTGCTTTTCAGGATGAGCTATACAGCAGTTTTGATGAGTTGGGACAGGAAGAGGCAGTTCTATCACAAGAACAATCCTTGAGGTAAAATACACCCCTCACAGCTTCAGCTGTGCGACTGCAGAGAAATCTGGAGGAAATGGGATCATTACTGCCTACAAAGGAAGCTGTTTTAACTAAGCTGACTGTAGTTACCAATGAAGAGAAGAAAGGGGGAAAAAACACTCACTGTTGATTTCAAACAAAATCCCAAACCTTCGCAATAATTCTGCATAAGTTTTCATCCACAGGCTCACAGTATTTTCTAATACTTCAGCTCTTTACTCCAGTAAAGCCAACTGGGGGTTCAGTCGAGGATCCAGTAACAAAGCATTTACTTTTCAGGAGTATCCCTTGCCAGAGCTGGTGATGTCAGACTTGACAAGTACAATGCAGCAGCAGGACTGAACCCTGCCAGGCTTCAATAACATTTATTCCATATCAAAAATCCAAGAGAAAGTATTTGTGCAGCAGATAAAGTAGGAAATAGCATCCAAAACAACCAAAGATCTTACTTGAAGGAGCTGAACTAAAGCAGCCCAATGGCACTGTACAGCATCTACCTTATCCAGCATTTTCAGTATCAGGAGCCAGACGTGGCAGACCTAGTTAACTTTCTGTTCTCATACAAATGGTGTAAACATTCTCAATAACATAAGCAGCAGCTTACAGATTCTGAGATTCAAACCTGAACTTCAAGTTAATCCTCTTGGCCCTCTTTCATGGCTTCAGCAGCAGCAGTCATTTTTCTCCTTCTTGGTAGCTGGTGCAGCGCTGTGTTTTTGATTTTGGGCCTTGGAACAGTGCTGATAACACCAGTGTTCTCAGTTACTGCTGGGTAATGTTTTGGTCTGACCAAGGACTTTCTGAGTCTCATGCTATGCCAGGGAGGAGGGGGAGCCGGGAGGAAGCAGAGACAGGACACCTGACCCAAACTGACCAAAGAGGTTATTCCATACCACAGCACTGTCATGCCCAGGATGTGAAAACGGAGAGCAGAGACCCTGGAAGGGTGTGGTGGTGCAGTGGGGGGTTCACTGCTGGGGGGTGCACTGGCTGGGTCGGGCTTGGTGAGCAGTTGTATTCTCTTCCCTTGTATGTCTCTTGTATTATTACTGGTGGTAGCAGTAGTGATTTGTGTTATACCTTAGTTACTAAACTGTTCTTATCTCAACCTGTGGAAGTTGCATTCTTTTGATTCTCCTCCCCATTCCCCCGGGACTGGGGGAAGAAAAAGAGGGGAGGGAGGGAGGGAGGGAGTTATTAGCCTGGTTAGAGACTTAAACCACGACACCCTCATACGTGCATGTCAGAAAAGGTGAGAAGAAAAAGCGAAACCCTGAGGGTTTGCAAAGAGCAGTGCACACAAGAAAAGCAGACAACCTTGAGTTTTTTGTGGCACAAAGGGAACTCTGCTCCTCCAAAGCTGCCCATTCTTAAGACCACTAGACTAATTTCTGACCTTGCCAGAGCTGAAGGGTCACCAAACATTCTCCAGCAGGGGCCAGAAATTATACTTTGAATCCTTCCCTCAAATATCTGCACAGACTTGTTCTGCAAAGCATCTCACCTGTTCAGTCGCTGAACCTGGGGTTTCAAGCCCTTCCACTGCATCGCATTTAGAACCATTTTACAGTAAAGCTGTATATAGTATCCTTCAACTACATTAGAGCTCATTATACTCTCTGTCACCATAAAAATGCCACTTTATAATACACTCAAGCAGGATGCTTTACTGTTTACAACATATGGCAGAACTAAATATGCTTTAAAATGGTTTAAATTGGGGAAAATCTTCCTCTCTGGCCTTCACACAATTTATTTTCTTGAGTTAGCTTGCAGATAAAGGCAGTAGCAGCAGCTCTAAAATGAGGCATCTGTTAAAGACCAGCTTTCCTAGAAGTGCTGCACATCAGCTCATACAACTTAATGCATTGCCACTGCTCAGCAGGCCTGTCCACGTGAGGCAGCAGGCACAGCACCACTGCACACCAAGCACACAAATGGGGAGGGAGATGTGCAGTACATGGACCAGACACCCCTTCTGAAGCCAGGCTCAAGTAACAAGTAGCTGCAATGCTGCATAGCAGCCTGGACCTGCCAACTTCTCTTCTGCCCTCCCTGGCTGACAAACCAGAAGCCTGACTAGCCAGCAGCACACAAGGATCACTGTAGCAAGGATTACTTTTAGGTTTTTGTTCTAAAGACGTTGCCAACCCTGAGATCAGCAGGCTTATCTATTTGATAGACTTCCCTAGATGCTAAGGATGCACTTACTGTAACTTGAATAGCAAAGGTATAGAATAGTTAAGAGGTTTTTTTCATCATTTCAGTTATAAAGAACAAGAATTATTTCTGGGGCTCAGATGAGCCTTAAGTTTGGACTCGGCAGTCTCCTGACAACCTGGAGCAGTCACAGTAGCTCATGGCTCTATCCATAACACTCGAGAGTGCTGTTTTGAAAGCTTCTATAAGCCTGACCTGCTTCCCCGGTACTCAGAGAGCCAGAGGCAGGCTCTTGACCTGCCTGCTGCTGCAGCAGCAAGCCGTGCTTGGCCCACACCCAGAGGCGACCTGGAACTACACCTTTATGTTTGTTGTCCTTCCAAACTGGTCCTAAGGACAGCCTTGGAATCCTCTCAGGAGCCACTCATAGTGACATTAACCCGAGGGCTTGGATCTAGGCACGTGCTTAAGCATTTTGATCAGCCATGGCTTGAATTCTCTTTCTTGCACTTATTTGGGTACCAGTCAAATAATGATAATCTATTATCTTGATAATAGATTAATTGATAATAGTACTTGATAATCTTTCAGTTCAGCTTCCACCATGTACCTTCTCCACACCTTTACCCTCAAATACAAAAGGGTCATTTGCTCTTACATTTGACACTGAATGTCAAATTTGCTCAAATAACAAGGATCAATAGCATGCAAAATTCAAGAGACCTGCCAGGACATAGAAAAATATAACAAAGATCAAGGTGACAGCAGGTTTTAATTATGTGAGAGGAGAAGTTATGCTCTGTAAGGTCTTTGCAATTTGAGACTATAATCAAAATGTCATCAGCCTGCTTCCTGTATTTTCAATCTCTTAGGAAAATGGCTAAAACTGGTATAACATTTTCGGATTAATTTTGATGCTTCCATCAGAAAGCCTGACATTTGGCTAATGTCAGACATCACCTATATTGTCATTTGATTTCTCTCTTCCCCCTTGGGTGTCACTTCACTAATGACCTAGAGGTGGTAATGAAATGCAAGGAACAGATTCAGGACAGAACTTTTGAAAATGACGCAATATGGGCTTTGACATTAACATAACACTTGTGGAAGCACTCAGAAATGTATGTTATTTGCCAAGCTGCACGATACAGGTAATTAAAAACTAAGTGTAAACATTCTCATCATCTACCCAAATAGATGGTGATCCAATTTGCTTCGAGTACTGTAAGGAATTTGCATCAGAACACAAGACATCTGTAAGGAACACCATAAAGTCTCTGAAGTTTTACAGTTATATCACTGCCTCTGATGTGGGAAGATGCAGATTGCACCCTCCCTTTCACGTGAAACAGCATGCAAACCAGTTTGTGCTCCCAGCCTACATACTCCCTGGTATAAAATTAGCCCCCTTCCTTTCTTTGAATCGTAGCTTAAGATCAAATAACATGCCAAAAAATAATAAAAATTTTAAATGTTAAAAAAAATCTGTCTCCTATGAAAAAACCTTGTGGCACCAACTACACATCCTGATACAGGAGGAAAGAGTAACTCCCACCTTCATGGCAAAAATGCCATAGAAATACACATGTAAGGAATTATTTAAGACCTTTGTAAGGAAAAGTGGTAAAATATGCAAGTGGTATCCTGAACTCAGAGAAATGCAAAGCTGAAAAGGACCTCAGGAGGTCAGATGGGCTTTCCTTTGTTCTTCAAGTAAACTCAGTTTGTCCACATCAGCTCGCAGTGCTGTAACCCCTTCCTCCCATGCTCAGCATGCACAGTTACACACCTTTCTCCCTGAAGTGAATATCTAGGATTTGTAACAACTCCTTCAGACTCACCACTGGTAACAGCATCCCTATTATTAACACTAATCTCCATCCAAACAGTAACACTAACAGTAACTTAGGAACACTAAGTCTCCATCCAAAGCTCTGCTCTTCAGATGGAGACTGTTCAGCACTTATCCCAAGAGGCAAGAACACTGCAGCAGCGTGCTGTAATATTAGATACTACATTATAAGCAGGAGCAATGTGATTATTTCTGCTGAAAATAGAGCCATTCCAAAATACTCTTTATTAGTATTTTTTTTAATTCACCAAACTTCTTCACATCAGTAAAGCAGAATATTGCACTATAATTTTAAAACGAAATGTGGCTATCTTGCTGTTATAAGATCTAAAGTATTTTCCAATTACTTCTGCCTGCGGCCTTTCAAGCACTGAGGAATGAGAACTCTGATATTTATGACTTCTTCCAACTTCCTGATCTTTTTTAAGGCTCATCTATAGGCCAGAGGAGTGCTAGGGAAAATTCTGCTGCTTGCCAAGGTCTTCATTCAAATCACACAGTAGCTTGCCTTCATCCTCTGCCTTCCTAAGTGGAAGCACAGCTTATACTTCCAAGTCATTGATTCCCTCTTACAGAATTTAAAGTGTTGAGAAATCCACCTTCCTTCTTACTCAGAAACGTGTGTTACAAGAAATCCCAAGTTACCCGTGTTTTCGAATGCAGTGCAGAAAAAGGAAGCAGAAGGGAGGAAGACACACAGTTTAAGCAGGAACAAAACAATAGGAAGCACTTTTTTTGGCACTTGCTTTTGCTGATATGAGTTTATTACACTGCATGATACAGTTGTTTGGAAAAGGCATGTATCTAGGATGAAATTCATGCCTAAGAAAAATACTCTTTCATGTCTGTCAGTGCTGAACCTCAGCAGTGACAGAAATTTTGCTGATGTGACCAGGTGCCACCTAGAAAACCATAGACACAGCCTTCATTGAGTGCACATTTCTTAAGCCAAAAATCATCAGATGAGCATAAGCAGATTTTTGCTCTATTTCTTTCCTTATTTACATTTCAAACTTAATCTTATAACCTGAAGCTGAGATAAGAGAAGTGAAAGTCCACATTACAATAAGTCAGAATCTGTCATGGCTTCAAAGTGTTACCCACAAATGTGACAGAAGCACCAAGGAATGCGCTAATGACATTCCTCATCACGCCACTCAACTGCAGAGTTGCACACCCAGCCCTGTCAGTTACACTAACAAGACAGAAGGTATCAAAATTATCACAATCAAACCAAATCCAAAACCTCTGGAGCAGACTATAAAATTGAGACACCTCCTATGAACTCCACTGGGTATTGCTGTGAAAAGCATAGGATTGTGAAAATGCAGAGATTGTGAAATGTGCAACACCATGGTGAAATCACTGATCTTCTAACCCACATCTTCAAGATCTCAGGTTCTCATTTCACTGCATCTTAGGCAATAAATATTGACTGAAGGAAGCTCATCAGGATACACAGGACCAAATACACTACAAAGAGATGAACCAGTCTTCACCATCACTTGCTTACCCATCAGCCGTGGAAACCTGAATTTTGCCTCTAAATTAGGCCTTCTATATATGTAGTAGGAATATCTTCTGAATGCTAGAGAACTACAGTGACCCAGAGCTATCAATCTCCACGCATACAACACTCTTAACACGTTGCTGCTTTCCTGGTGAAAAGAAAAAGATATTTCAAAGAGCATCCAAGAAATATTTGAACAGATACCTGAAGGCCAGGAGAGAGATGGAAGTACAAGGAAGCCTCACTCACTGACCTCTTTGAAATGCATTTTCGTATGAACTGTATCTGTTTAAACACAGGCTTTTCTGAGATCAATTTTACCCCATAAAAGCGTATGTCAGTCATGTAGCTCTGACAGCAAAAGCAACTGCTCTGTGAACAAAGTCTTACTCATACCTAACATATCAACCAAATGGGCCTCATGATTCCACAGTCGGCCTGTCTTGCTGAAATAACTTCTGCCTCCCAAAGACAGAAGAAAGGAAAATACCAATGACCCCACAGAGGATGTTTCCATGACCAGAGAGCTTTCAGGGGGGGATGTCCAGAACAGTGAGTGAGGGGAACAGCGGGGATCAGTGGGGCCAACCAACACAGATGCCTTTCCCAGACATCAGGAACCAGCTGAGCCTCATGGGGAGGATGACACAGGACAGTGCCACACTGGTGGCCCAAGAGCATGGCAGTAGCAGCGCTGCTCAGCCACTGGCCCAGCCAGAGGGACACCCAGCCCCTCCACGCACACTCCCTAGAAAGTGCATACAAGGGCACACAGGCAAGACTTTCCCTGTTTGCTTTTCCCACACAAACGCTTTTCATGTTTTTAGAGTGGATAAACAAGTTGAGGGATTTGTAGGGGGAGGCTTACAAACTACAAATATGCCTTATGTCTACTTTCTTCTTCTATTAGCATAAACTAATGAACTGCAGTTTAGCAGGTGAGGAAATTGACTCAACATGAATAAGGCAACTTTCTTATGTTCTATCCCACAAGAGGATAAGGAACCGCACAAGTTCCCATCACTGTGCTTCCACGCTGCTCCGGGTTTTCAAGCCCCATGTTGGCACCCCAACAAGGGCTGCAGTATCAGCACAGGAGCCAGCAGAGCCAGTCTGCACCACACCATCACCACAGGCTGATTACACCACAGCACAGAAACCCCAGCAGCAAAACCGCTTCCCACCACCCTCCAGCAACGAAGGCGCCCTGAGATGTACCTGCTATAGCGCAGCACCGAGCCGCTCCTTCGCACTCAGCCGAGGTGTGAGCGCCTCGGGCCAAGGAAGAAGATGAAGCCCGAGGTGCCTGGGACCTGGAAAGGCAACAGCCAGAGCTGATCTCACCACGCCAGTACCAAGCACTGATGCGGCCTGCCCCACTAGCATGAAAGCATCTCCACCTGGAGGGATGGGAGTGAGCAGGGAGGCAGGCACAGTGCAAGGCTCAACTTATGGCTGATTTGGGGCAGCAAACCTCACCTGAAACTGCAGCACTCAAACACCAAATCTAAGGCCCCACCTTAGCACAGGCTGTGTTAAATCAAGCAGCTCAGGCAGGTGCAGCTGACCTGGGAAAGTGTCTGGGATGTTGTTAGTGTTTGCAGTGGAATTATCCATACTGTAACAGGTGCGTTCTGCTACACAGAATAGAATCATAGAATGGTTAGGGTTGGAAAGGACCTTAAGATCATCATACAAAAACTCATGTTTCAGCCATTATTCTGAGACACAGCTCACTTGTCTCTTTCTTAAATGTAGGTCTATGCTCTCACACAATGTCATCTTGCCTTCAAATGTTCCATGAAAGTATTTTTGGTTCTTTAGAAACACGAGGCACTGGCAGACGAATAAACACCTCTTTTTTTACAGGGTAGGTTCTGCAAAATCACTGCTTGCAATAATACCTATAAGTCTGGTGGATGTCTGCAGAAAATGTGGAAGTCTTTTCCCAGGCTTCCCCTACTTCTTGCACTGGAGGAGCGTTTGGCGTGCAGGCAGATGAAACAGTGCAGAGTCAAGCAAAGACCATGTTGTGAGCCACAAGTTGAAAAATAAATGCAGATAAGCCATTCTTGTTGCAAATATTGAACGTGGTGCAGTCATTGAGCAATGTCTGTGGGTATATGCAAAGAACAGAGTAACATTTACAAGTTCATACACCCTTTAAGTGTCATAACACATTGCAGAGACAAACTAACCCAGGTTTGCCTTAATTTGTGTATCTCTGTTATATTGCATGCATATATGTTTGAATGTTAGAGAATGAAAAATAAATGAATGGATTTAGTAAACCAAACCAAATGTGCTCAAGTTGTTCTTTGGGATCTCAGCCTGGGTTTTTCATGGGTGAAAGAGTACAGGGAATTTAGAGTTCAAGAAGACAACATTCCTTTCCCCATTCCCTGTAGGGGGCACGTGTGTCACACTTCATGCTAATTAAAATCTGAATTGATAGAGACAGGAGCTGAGATTTTGCTGAATGCAAAGGCTGACTCCCGAATTAATCAAGTTTCATATTCAGTATGTAAGTAAAGGAGGGAAATGCCTCTGAAATAAGTTGCTTGCAATACCTGGGGGATTCAGAAGAGGAGAAGAATGTTAAAAAGAAGAATCTGACTGATCTGAAATTTTCCACTGAGTGACAAACACACAGACAGCTTTTTGATACAAACAATACCCCAGACAGTCAGCTCGAGGTTCAGCAGTGATATGGAGAGGTATTATTTTTGTTACTATGGAAATCATTAGGCACCTGCCTGGCACAAAAAATCTGCAAAAGAACAAACATGTGAAGCAGGCATGAGAAGAGCTGCAATATGGCACGTGACAAGTGATAAAGCAGCATTTCACAGGCCCTGAACAACTCACGGGAAGTTCTGCAGAAACATTACCTTTTCTTCAGTATTTCTTCTGTTTCACGTTGGCTATGACAGTATATGCTATGAGACATAGATGTGGAATGGTAATCAAACTGCAGCATATCTTGAACATAGTACAAATGCTTCAGCACACCAGTGATCATCAGTCTAGGAAAACCTAAACCGATTCTGTAATTTAGCAACTCATCTAGACAATGGGTCTCTCTGGTCTTTGGTGAAGCCAGAAGTTGTTATGGCCCTGAGCAGATCGAAGAGTAGGAACTCTTAATTAGTAGAAAAGTCATGAAAATATCTGCAGAACAGTAGAATGACTGCATTTTTCCAGGGAAGAAGCATCTGCTTTTTGATTCATACAGAATGTAATCCCTGATGGCCGTCCTATAAACATGACTCAGGTCTTACACAAAGGAACTGAATCATGATGATGAAGAGGCACTTCATTTTCTGTGCCAGTCCAGCTTTTTTCTTCCATTCTGAGACTGTCAGTTAAGAGTTCATTGGTGGCAAGTGTGATAGTAACCACTGTGGTGTACAAAATGTCTTCCAGGGAATCCACCAATGCCACCCATTAATTGCTTTGCATAGGCTGCCTAGGGATGATGGAGCTTTGTCAGTACTGACATAGATCAGGCTTAAAACAGGGACCTAGAGATGACCTGTTACATCTTTTATCACCTATTGACTCAGATAAAGAATAAATAAAATAAATAATAAGAATAAATAAATAAATAATAAGAATAAATAAAATAAAGAGGAAGGATATTACTGCCATTGGTTCCAGGGTTCATTTCAAATACTTCCCTTTGGAGAAGAACAGGCAATTTTAACAAGCAGTACAGCCACAAAGCAGGCAACATATAAATAAATAAGACCAAGTTGTCTGCAGCAACTAAAGTGATTTCATCATATCTTACAGCTTGATTCTTGTAAACTTGTCAGAACGTGCTACCAGCACATTCTGCTTGTGCTGAGGACCTGCCTGGTTTCTAGACTCCAGAGTTTTGTGAAATAATATATCTGTGTGCAAAAAGCCTGTTTTCATCAAAACCTTATTCTACCCTTGCAAAGTGTCTGCCACCAGCTGTAATGAGCATTGAATTGAATGTGAACTGGTTATTCCCCATCTGGTTCTGAATTACAAGGAGCAGAAATTGTGGATGAAACAACTGGATAATTTATGGAAGTAATTAAAATGAAAATTAATTTAATAATTAAAGTTAATTTTTCTTTCACACTCAGGCCTCATCAGAAAAACACACCATCTGCACCATTAAAAGGACAGCGTTCCTATTGTTTTCTAAACACACAACTGGCTCATCATAAGAATTGAAATGCCCATAGTACAAGGGTTTTCTGGGTGGTTGTGATGAAGTATGAGATGTATTTATTCATGTCTTTGCCACGCAAGAATGAAACAAGCCATTATTACTGAGAGAATGACAGGCCATCCAGGCATTCAACAGAGAGACACAAATAGTGCTGAACAATACACATGACAGAAGAATTTGGATATCACAAACTGCTGTATGACACTCTGCTGTCCCTGGTAGGTTATAATGTAAACTGCTAAGGTATTAAAAATAGGTGTGTTTAGAATTTCTAGCCATACTTCCTAAACTCCTAAACTATGGAGTTTGTTTATGTGGCAGAGGGAGGAGGGTCAGTGTTTTAGGACTCCCTAAAGTTTTTCAGTTTTCTATAACACAATGCACTGGAAAAGGTAGGATGGCTTTTCTTGTGTGCACCTTCTGAAATCCTCTCTCATTACAGACATTCATACTGTTAATAGTATGTAGGCATCTGGGACAACAAAAGGCATTTTCAAATCTAGAAACCAGATGAATTTGAAGTCCTTACTGGGAGAGAATTCTTTGTTCAGGGATGAAGAGGGAACCAGACCTGTTCAATCCAGATTTATTTTGTCTTGCTGCTACAGAACCTGTAATAGCACTCAGTATTTGACAGGCTATTGCGGTCATTACTGCAGAAGCTGTTCTGGGTTATAATATCTTTTGGACAAAATTCCAGATCAGTTGCCTTCAGTAAGAAGGCAGGGTTTTCTCTGGTTGCAGATGAGCTAGAAACTCTCTTGGTGCATAATGACTTGTGATGTGTTAGCTTGGTTTTTACAATCTAGTTATTTATAGGTGGAATATATCTATGAAGGCATTGGCCACTAATAATACAGGAAATGGCGCAAGCAGCACAGACTGCATCCTCTGATGATGCATTGCACTGAGAATCAGGACATGTAGGCTCCATGGCGATGGCAGGTAATGGCAGCCATGTGAGGGGATATCTTGTAATTTTTCAGGTGCTGCCATACCACTTGCGTGCAGGATACCGTAGCACTACTGATTAGATTGCCATGGTATTGGGTATCCGGTAGCAGAACCATGAAGACTACCCTGTGCTAAGTTCCTCCCTCTAGTTATGAACACATCTTTTATCAAATGATTCTAAATAGTTATGCCTTTTCACTGTTAAAAACAGTAAAAAAGGCAAAATTTTTTGCTTGAGGCAGGAAGCATCCAAAAGATAAAGGAACCAACACGTTCTTCATCTTTCAGAAGGGAGGAAGAAAATTCCCTTAATGAAGTCCACACAGTTTGCTGCACAGACATCATTAGCAAAACCAGATTCCTGGCTATCAGTCAGACAGATTTGCTCTTTCCAGCAGGACCCCCTATAGTATTGCTTCTGTAATTGCCATGGAGTGGGGGTAGGGTTGGTGTTTGATTTTTAATATCAAGGTTAAAGAACATTAGATTTTTAAAATTAAATTTACAATTCAGTGTTGTAGTTGAAGCAAACAGGAAATCTCATGAGAGAGGGATAGTGGCTTCATACTTCTCTGTGAAATGTCTGCATGCATGATGCACAAAGGCCGCTAATCTGCTCAAGTGTCTTGGAGATTCATTTCTCCAGGACAAGCTTTCAGGTACTTTTCCTCTGGACATGTGTGTACTTCCCAAGTGTCAGGGTCACAGTCTGTACTTATAAAAGCTTCAACAGCAAAAAAGTTAGTCCTTCAAGAGAGGGAAGTTATATAACTGAATATCTATAATTAAACTGAGCTGTAACACCAGTAATCATACTGCACGAAACATGAGCTGAAACTATAAACTTGGCAAGAAAAGCATGGGGATGGCGTGGAATTTAGAATTTCTCCTGCCTGCATCTCTGGGTGAAACATGGCTCAAGTCAAAGGCAGCTAAAGGTTATCTTTAGCTCAGGATTTTTTGATGAATCCTTGGACATAAATACTTGTCCACATCTCATTGTGGTCAGTAAGAGCTTTTCCATTTACTTCAACATCTTTGAATGACGCTACTGGTTTTTGGATGCACATGTAGCTCTATGTATCCCATACCAATTATCTTATTTACTGGCAATCCTAAGCAGAAAGATTACAAAGGCTGTACCTCTCACCCGCAGAATTACTTGTACAATCACAGCTCAAGTGTAGTAACATGTATTAAAAATTAATATTTGGACCATTTTCATGCTTGTCCCATGAATAAATGTTTTTTATGGACAGCCTCCAGACAAAGCTACAGCCTATCCCTATGTTCACCAAACTCCTGTTTAACATTCACCTGCTCTGCAGTTTGCAGAGTTGCTGTGTAAACAGATGGATCCTGCTGTGGTAAAGGAAACATGCTCATATCTAGGAACCCTGATAGTGGGATGCCTTTGATTCTTAGATCTCTTTGTGGTCCTAATCTTCAATTAAACTTGTGAGAGGCAAAGGAGAATCAGCATGCTAGAAGAAGGCAGAACAACAGTAGTATTTGAAAGTGATTAGTGAGGCAGGATAGAAGTTTATGGGTTTGATTCACTTTAGATGTACCTTCCGTAAAGGTATTTGCAAGAAGAGAGATATCAGGAGTCAAGTAACATCTCACATAACCTCACGAGACAAGCCTGTTCATTATATTTTACTCATTAGCTTTTCTTCTCCCAGAAATGCAGTATATACAGATGAAGAATGACTTGGTTTAGTCAATTTTTACATTAAACTATCTATGCAAAGTTGCAGAAATATGTACAAAATGCACTACATCAATGTCAGAAAATCCCCAAATAGTCAAACTCCCAGTCTGAGCTTTTGTTGCTTCCTCTGGTCTCCCTCCCACAGGAAAAGCCTGGGAGGGCAGCTGGACCCCACAGAATGACCTGCAGGTGATCAGATCTGTGCCTCACTAGGCCACTTAGGGAAGTGAATTCTAGAGCAGGTTTGATGTTGACATTTGCTTCTTTCCCTTTATGCTGGAACAAGAATGTTTGTTATAGGAATTCCAGATTACAACTTGTCTGCTATGGCAGGTGGAGAGAGGTGATCTCTAAAGCAAAGTCCCTAAATCATTTAGTAACTTTTAGCTTTTCCCATCTATGAAGTGGCACTCAACACAGTTTGCAAGAGAGAAGAATAAATGCAGGCTCCCCCTGAAACATTATTCAAAACGCAGACACCTGACTATTGCCATTTGTCCTAAGACATTATGGAGTACCAAACATATATTAATAACCCAGCTCATCTCTTGTGTGTGCACAGACTCACACAGGTTAGACACATATTGTTTAAAATGTTAACGTGCAAAAGTCTTAATGAACCAAAATTCATAAGCCCAGAACTTTTAACCTCAGGGAAAAGGTGTGAGGCTGTATCTTAACTTTGAACCTAACTGAAAATTTAGAATTGGTAAATAGTTCTTTGTCTTTACAGTACAACTATTAAAGATTAAAAACCCAATAAATTAATCCCCACATCCTAAAGTCTGTGTTTGAAATCTTATACCTCAAGCACAGATAAAACAACAGAATGACTCAACAGAATAATTGTAGAGGCAGGCAGACTCTTTCCCCCCAGTAACAGTGTTTTAAGGGGAAGCAAAGTAGCCCCATATAGCCAAATGCAAAATTATTTTTCCGAACCAGTGGTTTGAAAGCCTTACTCCCCAGAGGTACGCAGCTGTTGTTTTCCAAAACAACCAGAATACACATTTGTTAATCCCCTCTGCTAGAGGAGGAGATAAGTTCTTCACGAGGAAAAAAACAGTAGCCTTATTAGAATTATGCACACCCTCCATCAGTATATTCATTTATGCTATACAATGAGGCAGAATTACTGAACATTTTGCTCAGCTTTATGATGTTTTTGTTAGCTGAGTAAAAGAAAGATGAAACAGTTTGAAAAAAGTAATTGCAACCCATGTCTCTACACACCCATTCCCCATCCTTGAGAACATTAGTGCTTCCATACAGTGAACCAGTTATTAACTGTGGCAAAAAATCGTGAGTCTTACAGAGAGCAAACTCACAGATTGGCTGTTATCAACACGCAGCACTACAGAAATTAAGCTCATCCTTTTTTCTTTATACAAGGCCATTTTTAATTGACACTGTTTAAGCTCAGGCCCCCAGAAGTAAAGCACTTTCTCAAAGGGGCTAAGCAAATTATTTAACAACCACGTACAATATGGTTACTTGCTCCTTTTTAATTTACTTTTATTAACTTCTTTGCTACTCTCCTTTCCACTTCTTCCTGTTGCTGCACTTCATGGTAGATCACGTAGAGCCAGCTGACTGGCACCTCTGCAACAGCAGCAGTGTGAAAAGAGCATCAGCCACCCAGCGGAAGTTCTCCACAGTAGCATTTTCACAGCTGGATTTGGAAGAGAAGCCTGCAAAGCCTAACATTACCTCTAGGTGTTTTGCAGCCCGGGTTTAGCCACTGACAAGGAATCAATGAGGGATTTTGTCAAGTGATGTTATTCTTTGTCCAGAAGACTTGGAAGGGAAGAAAGAAGAGGTTAGGTGATGGTTCTAGTCATAGCTCTTTGCCAGTTCCACTCTCAGTTAAGAAATTGTACCGATGTTCCTCAGCTTCACTGCCTTGTTGCCATGTGTCTGCTAGAGAATAAATTTTATCTCAAAAATAAACAAAACAGTTGAGGAAAAACCTGCATAAATACTCACTTTCTGAATTGGTAAGATGGAAACACCTAGTAGTAAAAACCCCATTTTTCTGTATTTCATTTTGACAGTTCATGCCTGTAGCCTGTTATTCCTGTCTATTACTTTGAGGTATTTCTCCTATTCTTTGCCTGTTTGGGTTGAACAAATCAGCTGTGCAAACTTCTTTGTCTTAGGTAAAAAAAGAGTCAGGAAATGACCCAAACTTTTGGTGTCCTCTATGAAGCTTTGGATGTCTGCTCCTGGGCACACCTGCTAAGGCTTTAAAAAGCCCTCATACACTTATATGGACTGGATACTGATGATGCTTTTTTGGATTTCTCCATTGTAGATGTTGAGTCATTCAGGTATAAATCAAATTGCATCCACTTTAATTTCTGGCTTGTTTCTGTAGGTGCCTGTTTCAAAGCCAAAGGAAATAAATGGAAATCTTACTGGTGCTGAAAGGCTCTGTGCCAGGCCTTAAAATATGCTCATCAATGCAGCCACTTTATTTTGGCAAGGATATGTCAAGAACTTAAAGTACTCCTGTATCTCTTACTATTGAAATTAACTTGTTACTTCATTTGCACTGGACCACTAGATCCCAGAATGAAGCTCTGTTCTTTAATGAAGATAAAAAGGGGGTTTTGTGCTGCTCCTGGTACAGGAGCTAAGTGGTTCCCTAAGGAAGTAGTGAATGGCTGGCTGAGCCCACATGTATCTGAATTGAGTTGTTTTTCCGCAGCAGCCTGTTCCTCATGATGTGAGGACATTCACCCAGCAGTGAATTATAAAGGTGCAAGATCAGTGTGACTCCTGTCCTGCCTCTGCAGCAACAGCTTCTTCTAGATGCAGGAGCCGGATAAGCTAAATTTCACCTGGGTGACAGAATAAACCTGAATCACTTCTGAGTCCAAACTTCAAAGGGTCAAATTGCTAAAAGCCTCCCCCAGTCGTGAGAGCTGTGGCAGCTAATTGTTCCATGGAGCTGAAAAAAGTTCCTTCCATCTTTGCCATACTCAGCTATAGAAAATTGCTGCTCATCCAGCTGCAAGTATCTGACAGGCAGGCAGACAGCACCTCAGGGACAGGCGGCTTTAAAGCAAAGTGTAGCTATGTATCAGCGGCACGTTCAAGAGAAAATCCACACTCCAGATCTCCTAGTAGCATCACGTAGTCCACATAATGTAAAAGCCCCAAATAAAAGGAGCCCCTGGGTATGGAAAAGTTTCTTTGGAAGAAGAGATAAAAATATTCCTGGATATAAACCTACTGGAGTCCAGCAAACACCCAATCCAGGGGCAATAATGGACGTGCCACAAATTCCCATTGACCCAAAAGGATCTGTGATCGCCAAGGTCAAATGCAGGAGGTACATTTTAAATAGAAAGGAGATGAAATGTTAAGGCAAGTTCGAACTCTGTTTGAATTCAAACACAAAAGGGCTCAACAGCTACTGAATTTCAACAGGATTTCTGTGACTGTAGCCTTTAGACTCCTTTGAAAGCCCTATGAATAACTATCCCCCAAAAGTGGGCTTGCATACAAGTAACTTGCTGAAGTAAATATCTTTAAATCAGGTCTGTTCAGCTCTGTTCAGTAGGCACATATTCAGTGTCAGAACATTTCAGAACATAACTAAGTATGCAGCTATAGAGGGGCTTTAATTAGAAACTGTACAATGCTGTCACATGGATGCTTTCTTTAAACCTTTCCAAGATGTTTCTCTTCCATACGCCTTGCAAGTATACCATCTCAAAGCATAGGTGCTTATATAAAGAGCCTGTTCATATAAGGTGGATAGGGAACTGAGAAGTGTAAGCTAAAAAAAAGATTAAAAAATGCAGAACAAAACCAAAGGTATCTCATGAGCCTCTATCCCATGAATCTGGAAGCACAGTGAGCATTTGTGATCTAGCAGCATCTACGAAAAGTTCTCTGGTCCTGTGCTCCAGCTGAGCGGTGCTCATTCTAAGTTAGACAGCAGCAGACCACGGGAAGGCATCGCAGGTTGCTGCTGCAGGCACAGCTCCTCCAGCAGCAGGCATTTCCAAAGCTAATTGTCATGAAGGACACACAAGTGTTTTTAACATACGAACCACAGCTTTGAGGTGAAGTGCTGCTGCCAGTAAGTGGAGAAATGAGTTCTGCCATTCACTGCAATAGCAGTGGGATTTCTCCCAAGCCTTTAGTATCTCTTTGTAGCTATATATGCTCCTCTGTATTATTGCTGCATCTATTGTAATCCCTGATCTTCACTTAAAAAGCTTCCTGGATGGTTTTCCTTCAATACGTGTTTCATCTAAATCTGGAAACATATTTGATAGAAACTCACAGGAAAATATTTAAAACCATTAAATGTTACTGGGACTGACTAATTTATTCCCAGAAAGAATATCGTGCTAAGATTTTCTCCCCTTCATGAATACCACAGAAATTCACAATGAATTAAACTCAACCTTTGATATGCAGCGCAATTTGAATGGCTTTGCCAAGGAAAGTGTTGTATATGCTTTATATAAAATCAGCTGTAATTTTGAGGATAATTTCATTATAATCGCTTGGTAACTGCTAAGATTTGAGCTGAATTAAAGAAAGTTCAATCCTTTAGGTGATACTACTAGGAATTTGGGTAAGTTAATGTTTTGCTACTGCTGTGGTCCTCCCTCTGACTTCAGATTTACATTTTCATGCTGTTTGCTGGAGTGGTTTGGAGGAACAAGAGCAGGAAATGCATCCCTCGAGAGCTACACAACAAAATCCCCTAAAGCAGAATGAGGTGTCTCATCATTGACAACACAAAGGCAAAAAATATGCTGCTCTCTAAATCAGTGCTGGGGACACTTCACAATCTGGAAGATGCTTAGAACACAAGGAAGATGACTTTTACATTGCCTTAAAATAGTTGGTAGCAAAGGCAATGCAGCTGAAGCAGCTCCAGCCCTCAGCAACTTCTGTGAGTGGCCTTTAGCATCTTAAAAACAAGATGGTGAAGGAAAATGTCCAGAAAAACTAAACTCATTTGGTTGACTGTCCGCAAGGTTAGAGCTTCGCAGCTTCAGGCATTAACAGCAATCTGAAAGATTCTAGAGGATGATACAGATAGCATCATTGAAACCCCCACACTGTCTGTCCAGCTAGGTGTCCTGCCCATTCTCATGACTAAAAATGCCTCTGGAAGGCAGAAGAGTCACACTTGTTCTGTGGGATGGATTCTCAGCTGAAGCAGTCTAGGTGGACCATACTTGTACATTGTATTTCACAGTTGCGAAGCATGCAGGAAGGGTGAAGGGATTTATTTGGTGTGTGTTTTGGCTTTCACTTCTGTGACTGACCGGGAATAAAAGGAGATTTAAACAGGAACGCTTTGCAGCTCTGTTAAAGTTTGCCAGCCTACTCTTTTGTTCATTATCTTCATTTTCTGCCTTTTGTGCTTACATACTTCATATTCTAGCTTGCTTCTCAAAACCACTTGCATTCCTTCTTAGACAACTCTCTCCCTCTTATCCCCCATCTTCTTTCATACATAGTCACAGCCCAGAGTAACAGAGAAGTTTCCCTCAAAGACTTCAGAGATTTTTTGCCTCTGACACAACTTTGCGTTCTTCTGCCTTTCTATTGTCCCAAAAAAGCTGTTTCCATCCTTTGACTGTTGAAGTAGGAAGGCTTGCACCTTTCCAGGAAAGCACCTAAGCATTGTCAAATAAAGTGCCTAAGCTTTGAGCATCTTGTGGTGATGGGGAGAACACAGTTTACATCAGCATTCCTGTTTCTGGGTTCTGGGTGACTACTGGGGTTGCAGTTGCACACTGCATTTTGGGGAACAGGAAGCCTGAAAGCAGAGCTCTTGTTCAGTGAATTTTCCCCACCATATGGAGCAGGAGGACAAAGGCAGGAGCAGCCTATCAATACCTATCCACCCACCTTCCTGCTGAAAAATGCTCCTGGCTGAGTGTCTGAGGGGATGACACAGACAACATAAGAAAGAAAACCTGTATCAGCAGGTCTCCAGCTGGCTGGTATTTCTGATTTTGAACAACTGCCCCAAAGCTACCAGAGCGACACTTCTATTTCAATTTTTCATGCTCCCCTGTGTGCATTTGGTATCTTGATGAAGTCCTACATCTGCAGCACAGCCACACACAGGATGCAAGTCAGGACTGAAGCATCCTGGAAGCGTTCTCAGTGTTGGAGTGGAAACATGGACAGACGATGGTCACATGCATGGTGTCTCACAGCAACCAAACAGCTCTGCAACCCTTCCCCAGCCAGACTTGGTGGTTATCCTCACCTGCTGCTGCTGCCAAAACTAGCTGCACTGGAGCACTGCTGAAGAGCCCAGTACAGACAGGGAGGCAGGTCCCAACACTCCCAGTGTTCCCAGCACACAGCCCCACTCCAACCTCTGCAAAACACAAGTTGGAAATTCACAAGAGCCAGTTCAAAGCACATCCCCTGTGGGTTAAAAGGAGCCTGAGAAATCATGTTCCTTATGTGCACACTTGGTTTGTTCCCAGCACTTGTTCTTCACTTCCTCTGTGGTCTGGCAGTACTGAAGGATTCTGCTTTTTGAGTTCGTTAACCTAATCAGCTCTGGGGGACCTGTATGATTTTGTGAATGTAGAGTGAACAGTTTTGGGGGTTGATTGCTGCCAGCTCAAGGTTACCAAATATATTCAGGTTTACTGAGATGGTTGGGTCTTTGTCAAGGCTGTGAAGCCCTGTAACTTATCTGGAATTTCCAGAGGTCCCACAGTACCCTGGAAAGGATTTCCAATGGGGTTGAGTGTTGTCTGGAAACCCTAACTGCAATTGCTGCATGTGCCAGTCAGCTCCCTGGGCAGGGCATATGCATTTAAAACGGTCTCTGCAAGAGGTAGTGAACAAAACTATCATAATTCATTTCTCTTTTATTATCAGGGACCTAAAGAAAACAAAGGGCTTAATTCAACTCTGGAAGGCAAAACATTCCATTGACTTTAGGAGGGAACAGAGCTGGAATTAAATTGGAATTCTTAAACTGCTGTGGACCAGATGTTTTGTGTTACAGCTACAATAGCTTCTGCAAGATATTGTCTGCAAAGTCCTTCTGGGATCCTGAGCAATGAGAGATACTATATGAACACTGATACTAATTATCCTGCTATTGTGAGGGCATATCAATGTTTCAAAATTTCAGGTGTCTCATGTTAACATTACAGCTCTTAAAATACGATTTTCATTTAGGAACAAGCCGGTTTGATCTCAGTCCTGAGGAGTAAAGGGCAATAACTTCACTTAAAAGGAGACCTACTGAAGCATCGGTACGAGGAAAGAAAGCAGCTTGTGGTAATCGCTGTGCTAATCCTTACATGTTCCCCACAGACCCTTTCCCTTGGGTCTGGGAACATGAAAGGTTTACGTAACTCTGCCTGTACGTAATTGCTTGCAGTGCTGTAAGCTTCTAAATGAAGCGGTGTCCCAAGCTTTTTCAGCAAGTAATGAGGTTTTATTCATAAATACTGTAATCACCTTGGGTTTTCTTCATTAGCTCTAAAGCTTCAGAGAGTTTAAAAATGTATGTCAGCACTAAATGCACTTTCTAGACTTGTAGTAACAGGCAAATTCTCTAAAATATCATTTACAGCAGACTTGGTTCCATTAGCGATCAATACTCCTCCCGTAAATCCAGTCTATTTTCCTAACTCTAAAGATCCCTTAAAATTTGGCATTCATGTTTGTGCAGGCGCTGGGTCAATATTTCACCTGCTTGTTGGAATCACATGTTTTACCACAGTGCCACCCGGTGGGGGTCCAGAAATGGCACTGGCTGACACTGGCGTCTTGGAGAAAAGAGGATCACAGCCCTGCGTTCCGGGCAAGGAGGAGCTGGGGACATGGAAGAGATTTGGTTCTTCAGTACTGCCTATAAGCTTAGCATATGAAAAAGTAAACACATTATTGCAAAGAAAGCAGCACATTGGTGGCACAGGGAATACTTGATTGTGTAGTGATTACAGGAAAGAGTAAGAAATGATACACAGAATATAGACAAACATTTATAAGTGTTACAGCTTAACATAATATCTCTATTCAATTAAGATGTGCATAAAACATCATGTTTATATGGTGCTAACAGACAGGGAAGTCAAGCATGCAAGCTTAAGTTATTACTTGCGATGCTCTGTACTCATAGTCAGGTTCTGGTGGGAGTAGGTTGGCCATAGATACAGAGCTCATAGGGCTGCAGGCTGCCTGAAGAGTCATATCATTTGATTATTCCTGGTTCAGAGCTGGAATCCAAAAGTACAACTGAAATATGAACAGTAATAGCTGAGCAAAATCTCACTTTCATTCATCTTGGATGCAAAGCCTGCAATGGCGTTGATGGTTTCAGTTTTCAGCCCTAGGATGCTTCTCCCTTCTGACCACAGAATAAATGCACCCCTCTGCATTTTCATTCAAATGAGACCACCTTTGAAGCAAGTTTCCCTGTCATTCCCACTTAATCCCTTCTGGGTTGCTTCACTGAGTGGCTTCTTAAAGGCAGTGATTACTTTCCAATAAAACTAAACCAGAAGATGTGTTCCAGAAGCACCTCTTATGTGCTCCAGCTGCAAATTTATTAGTCCATAGAGGGTCTCCTAGACATGGTCCATAGTGAAAATCCCCAAATATGTGTAATATGTATGTTGCAGCTTCAGCACCAGCCGGTGGAATTTGCAGTTTGATCTGACTGCATTGTACTACTTTGTAACATCGAAATAATCTAGAGAACAACACTTCTGTCTGCATTTCCAAACTCCAGTATCGCATCATGATAAACAAATAGCCTCGCTTGTTCTTGTGAGTCACGACAGACACTCAGTTCATTACACCTACATCTGCAGCATGCCAGTGCCTGCATTTTCTCAGCTATGTTTTCAAGGGAAAAATAACGATTTTGTCACATATTAAATACTTAAAGCTCCATATATCTGTCCCACCTCACATGACACTATTGTTTCTCTCATCTTCGCTATGAAAACTCAACTGTCAAACAGATATATTCAAGTCGTTTTCATGCAATACTGGGTCACACAACAACAACAAAAGAAATATCAGTTCATAGGAGGTTTTCTCCCATTTAGTATTACTCCTTTCTGTAAGAGCCACACTGGGAAGCATTATCTAAGAATGAGAAAATTAGTCTTATATTGATGATATTGGGCTTCGCTTTACAACCCTGTTATGGATATCTTGTGTAACTTGGCACAAATACGTCACTGTCTGTCTCTAATCAGTATGTGTAGAATAGAAATACTACTTGCATACCTCTCCAGAATGAATCTGTTCATGACTGAGGTGTTGGAAGAACATCTGTAGCTGGCTTGAGAGATCACTTTGGTCCTTCCAAAGACCTTTCAGTTAAAAGGAAAAAGCCAAGTTCATGCATTAAACTGAAGCACCTTTTTGATTTTGGGGGTTAATATGATTTTTGTTTCTTTTCAACAGAACTCAGACTTACCAGGAGGTGTATATGAGCACCAATTGATTGATCTCAGTTTCTTCTGCCATACAAAATGAAAGGGAAATTCTCATCTCGAATACAGACTCAGGCACAGCTGAATTCTCACATACCCATCCTAGGAGCTGCCTGCAAAATCGTCCTTCTGTGCTAGAAAATCTGTGGGCAGTCTAAATAATGTGGGAACCCCTCTCTTTAAACAAACCTGCCAGCTCATTTTTCAGTACTTCTGCTTACTGTCATAAGTAGAAAAACTGGGATCAACTGCAGTTTCCTGCAACAATGTTAGTGTTTGTGGTCTAAAACGCAAAGTCATTCTGGAATTAAATTGATGCAATTTAACATATAGCATCCCACAGTTGATTACTCATCTGAAAATGGCTGTGCTTGCTCACAAAGGTCATTTTAAAGACACATTAAATAGAACTTGGCTTTGCCAAATAAGCATGTTCCAGTGGAGTAATAAAAATATTCACACTCGTGCAATTTAGCTACACAAGCTGAGTATCTCTGTTAGAAGTATTTGTGAACTGTAAGAGCAGGTAAGTGGTAAGTATGAGGGAAAAGAATCTAATTGTGCACATATTGATTTTTCAAAAATCACCTGTTGTATCTCCATCAGGCTCTTGTCTAAGGAGCAAGGAGGTATTCTTGAGTAGCCACTTGAATAGGTGAAGCATCTCAGCCTCCAGGCTGTGAATCAGCCTCTAATTATTGAAGACTAAAGAGGGAGTTTATGTAGAGATTACTTTAGTCTCAATTCTCTGTGTGTTTTCCTATTGATTTAAAAAGGACTCAGGTCAAGCTCTAGCTGCCTGCTCCAGGGTTTCCTCTAAGAAACATTTGTGTTTGATCATTTCTGGGTAAAGCATAAAGAATAAATTTAGATAATACCTAGGAGAAGGCTTGAAATGGAGGCAAGGAATAGGAACCAACAGATCTCTCCTTAAGCTACCTGTTATTATCATTTAACATGTAATGAGAATAAATAAATACAAAATACAACATTATTAGTAAGCCCTGACTATGAGGGGCTGCAGTCTAATTAAGACAGCTGCAGTGCATAAAAAAGCTCTATTGCAGGGCCAAGTTGGATGACAACCATGCATCACCTGCTGACAGCAGGAGCAGCCCTGCGGTCCTTCCCCTGGGAGGATGCAGTGTGCCAATGGAGTGCTGCAGGGCTCTGCCTCTGCCTCTGCCTCTGCCTCTGCCTCTGCCTCTGCCTCTGCCTCTGCCTCTGCCTCTGCCTCTGCCTCTGCCCCTGCCCCTGCCCCTGCCCCTGCCCCTGCCCCTGCCCCTGCCCCTTCCTTTTAAATTGGTGACTGACATGGAAGTGAAGATATGTGAAAGATGGAGGGTGGGAGCTCACTGAAGGAGAAGCTCCTCTCAGAGCTGCGCTGGAGAGCACACCTTAATTTAGCAGTGCCCTGAAGGTAAGGGAAGACTAAGCAACAACCAAGAGCTAGGTCTGAATGCTCATCCTGGGCATTCAGAGTCTCCTTTTGGAACACGAAGTGTTTGATTCCTGGTTTAGCATAACATCAGTGCAGTATCTGACCCCCTCCTTGTGTCTTTTGTGACTCAAGCCTATACCTCAAGGTCTTGCTGCACAGCAAAAAGCTTCTAAGTGCAGCCAAAAACCTTCCCTGCCTCTCCTGCTATATATCAGCCTTTCATCTAGCCTATACTGCTCGAATAGGGATGCCCTTCTCCAGCCTTCAGTTGCAGTGGGCATAAAGAGATGAAATACTTGTTTGGATGCCCTGGGGCCTTGTTTTATAGATTTGCCATACTCTCGAGCAAGCAGCAGGGATCAGTATGGATGTGCTTTCGCTGTGATAGCTAATTCCCCAAATTTAGGGCTGGCTGTTGTGTGCAAGAGCAGACATAAGACACAAGCACTGAGCAATCACCACTCGCTGCCCTGCAGGAACAGGCTCCGATCTTCTTATTCACACCCTTAACATGTCTCGCATTAGTTGGAACCTATTCCGACAGACATGAGAGAAATGGGCCCTGTCAAGAGTTAATCATTAATAGATTAATTCAATAGAAAGTTTTAATAAATGATAAGATTAACTCAGTTCAGGTATTCCAAACATAGATATCACCTCTACATTAGTCTGGCTGGCACCTTAAAGCATCTCTTTCATGCCTCTTGCTGTATACCTGAATAATCCATCTTATCTTTGCTCCTGCACTCTTCCTTCTACTACCCAGACATTAACTCTTTTAGAAAGTTTTGGGGACACTAATGCTTTACCATATCCCTGCTTTTACACTTGTATGGTTCTCTGAGGAGCAGGGACATTCCAAGTTGCAGCATCAGGGTGGGATTCATGTGCCGTGAAAGGAAAGGCATTTACACCAGGCAGAGTTCAATCACTGAGGGGGTAATGCCAGCTTCCCTGTGAAGGGCAGCAGGACAGACCAGGACTGCAGCCAGCTTCAGCCAAGAGCCAGTACTAGCACAGGCCCTGGCATGGGGGCTGCTGAAGATGGAGGTAAGCCAGTCCCGGTCCCAAATAGCCTATTGCCCATGTGGCACGGGGAAACTTCTCTTTTTTTCATAACAGCTAGATTTTGGTCTAGTTTGTGTCTATGTGATTACAGACACAGAGATTTCAGTTTGAATCCTTTAACCATTGCTTGTACCTATGAACAGCTTTTCAAAACCAAATGAGTCCAGTAGTCAGTGGAACAAAATGCTATAAACAGATCAGAAAGATTTTATAGTCACTGCTTTCCCCCCCTTTTCTTCTGTAGTTACTGTTTTTATGCTGCAGACTAATATTAGCTTTTCTAGTGCTGTATAGAAAAGCTAATTTTGTTTGTTGGGAGTATTACTGGCCACTTGTCTCCTTGACCTGTATGTCAAGAATAGAAAAAATAACACTGCTAATAAAAATAAAGTGACACAAAGGTGTTAACAAATATATAATTAATTTTCAGTAAAGGGCCAAATAAGCCACAAATCCGAGAATTACTGATGCCACTTTCATAGGCAGCATTGAAAAATCTGAAGTAAACGTGTTTGGTTTTCAAAGAAATATAGAAAAAAAGGTTCCCAGTGTCAGTATCATCCTTCCTTCTGCTGTTCCTTCCTTCCTTCCTTCCTTCCCTTAAATGTTTCAAGCTCTAAATTTGTTCAGCAACTTGGAAAGTACTTGTAAATCCCACTTAATATTTACAGATGTTTAGTGGCAGGAATAGCAACTTCCTTTTACATTTCCCAACGGATGCCTCATGCTTCATATTTCCCTGAGCCTGTCACAGTGAGTTACATCACTCTGGGAAACCGAAATAAAGATGAATCATTTGTGAAGCTCCTGTATGTCCTTTTGGTCAGCTTTTTGGATCGCATCGGAGGAAACTGATAAAGAAGCAGCAGGTTTCCTTCGTGAGGAACAGATAAGGTTTCAGATGTGCTTCTGATGGGCCATTGTGCTTAGAAAAAGGACTGGCAAGGGACTTATACCCAGGAATTATATCCTCATCCCCGCTGCCTTCCCTGTCACTGTTACTGCAGCAGCGGCTGCCCACCCTGCCCAGGTGAGTACGTCCTATGACTGACTGCCTGGTGCAGCTTGTGCAGGGATGCTGGAGGGCACAGGGGCAGCTGGCATGTGGCGAGTAGTATACAGTACATAGCACATGGCAGAACTGGTGCCAGCCCCATCTGAGAGCCCCAGCACCCTCGCAGGAACCCAGCTTCACTGGCCACTGACCTCAGCATAGACAAGGGCCACCTTCTTGCCTGGGGGATGCTGAAGGTAACATCGTGCTTCCCTGTGCAGCTCCTGCTGAGCTCCACACCTAGAGTGGCAAAGAAAATGAGTTTTCCCCCCCATTTGACAGTCTGTTCAGAGATGCACATCTGTCCAGAATCTCCTGCCCCAGAGCAGTGCAAATCCATGTGAACCAGGTCAGAGTTAGCTGGAAGGGAAGCAGTGCTGCAATGGATGCTGCACAGTTGGGCTGCAAGAAGGAAATAACCTGCCCACTACCACCCATGGCACAAGTAGGAGTTTCCATTCATAACTCTTCAGTCCTAGGTCAGAGCCTTCACCAAAGAAATCCCTCAGTCTCTCCAGATTTATATTTGTACATGGCACAAACTTTTCCAGGACTACCTTACATCAATAAAGCTTCAATCATATTCAAACCCCATATGCTTTATTTCCTTCCTGTTTTCCTCAGAAATATTTGGCTCCTGTCTAAAATGCCTTTTAGCAGGAGAACATTTGATATTGTTCTAGCTCCACAGCTCCAGAGCCCATTGTTGCCCTTCCAGCTCCTGTGGTTCCACTGTTTCTTCTCATCTGGTTGCCTAGTCTTTGATGCGCTGTGTTCTGTAGAGCAAGAAAATATTAAGCTTCTCACCCACAGTGCTGTGGATTTAGATTATTGACTTTTTGGATCCAAAGATAGCTTGAGGTGATAATATCAGAGGACCTGCTGAATAGAAATAAGGCTGAGGTTTGATCCCAAAGGTATGGCGCAGCAGCAGCAGCTGGGAATACATGTTCACAGTGAGTGTCAGCAGTTTAATGCCTCAGAAATGAACGTCAGTTTTATAACTTATTGTGCTGAATGTTGCTCTTTGCTGTCTGTGTAAAGAGCTGTCTAGCATCCAGCACATACAGGAGGTGGGTAATAAGTCAGAAATCCCAGATGTGAGCCCACCAGTATTTTGTTGTATCGTGGCTAACCCTTCCTTTAACCCTTCACCTTGGGATGTGTGAACTGAGAATCTCCTGGTAGTTTCTGCAGCACTATAACTGCAGGCTGCTGGTGGGTTTTTGTTCCTGCAGCTGGCACTACCTCATGTTTTACAGTTGCTCTGACAGGTCACAGAGTGGCAGTGCATTATTTTTATTGCCCTCCCATGACTGCATATCGGGATGCACGCACTTCATCCCTGCAAAGCTGTGCTTGGAGTTAGCACAAGCTGGCCCCGTGGGTTGCTCTTTGTAACAGAGAAAAAAACATTTCAGCTGTACTTGCTTCACCAGCCATCTCCTGCTTCATCATCCACTCATGTATTGTCCCATAGCCCTCTGCCCCAGAATAATTCCAAATAATTCATTTTTCAGTACAAAATCCAAAATTCCTTTAATTCCAGAGATGAGTCTTTAAAAAGAAAAAACAAAAAACACTGAATTTTCTCTGAATCAGAGTTAAAAATTCACTTTATTAAATGAAAATAGTTACATTTTTGTTCTCCATAACACAAATAGCTTGCTTTGTTTTCCTTTTGGGTTTGTTTTACTTTGGATGTAGCATGTAATTCATCATGGATAAGCATGAGCTGCTGACTTCTACCAAGATACTTTATTTATCTTGTTGCTTCCTTAAAGGCAAATACTCTTTCTACCTGATTATAGAAAAGGCTTATGCTAGAAAGTATTCAAAATAACTACATAAATCTGCAAAATTAGTAGTATCTGTGCCATGTTTTGACATAACCAGCTCACAGCTTGAGCTAATTTCTGCTGAAGTTAGTGGATATTTTACCTACTGAAATCAATAAAATTACAGCAGCCTTTGCTGGACCAGGTGAAAACCCAGTTCTGGAATATGTGATAACTCCTGCATATCAGGGCTATCACAAACTGCTGGAAACTGAAGCAATTAAATGGAAATCATTCTCAGTCCAGATGTGGAAGGTGCAGGTCGGGAAGGGGAGGAGGCGTTCTTCCAGCTGGAGCTCTGCTCTGAGAACTTTTCTTCCATTTCTCCTGTCTTCTGTTTTTAAGGGACAGAGATTGTTCTCCAAGGAGTGAACAAGAAATATGCAAAGAATCACCCAGGCTTCGTTAAGGGATGTTTTTTCATTACTATCTAAGGAGAGGTCTCCTTGTCATGTTGTTAGATAGATAGTCAGATTTTCTGTTTTCAGAGCCAAACTTTTCAGTACTTTCTCAATCAACATTCCAATTGATCTGTCATTGTTCATTTTAACTAAGTAGATACAACAGGATTAAGGCCAAGTTTAAAATATTAATAAAAGCCCTTTGGAAGATGAGCTGTTTCACACAGAAATACTGCTGCCCAGGTTTTACTGAAGAACTGCTCTTGCTGCTGACAAATCTGCTTTCTGAAACTGCAGTGCCCAGTTGGCCAAGCATCCCCCCCAAGTGCTTTAGCTGGAGGGAAGAGGAGATTTAAGGCCTCCCAGCCTGAGGCCGATGGGGTACCCATACCCACAAAAGATGCAACAATGTAGGTGCTTGGTACCTTGGGTCTACATCCACTGTCTTCCAGTGTTGTCACTGCTTCTTTGAATCCCTATGTTGCTCTGGTACGAGCCTTGGCAGCTTTCTGGCCTTCTCCATAGTCTTTGATTCTTTCTAAAATTAGGGCAACATAAGCTCATACAAATTCTCCTCCAGGAGACATAATTTGTTTTGACACCCATGGCATGACAGGGCAGTGTAAAGCCTTAACCTCCCCACAGAGCTGTCAGTTCTCTTCGACCTGTGGTCATTTCTATGCAGTTTATTTAAATATATGTACCCCAAATGCTAACAGATCTCCTGCAAGCAGCACTTGATGGAAGCGTGTTCAGGCTACAGGACCCACATCCTCAAGACATGTTACCTGTTCACCTCTGATCCTGGCACTTCTCCTTAATCTGGCTTCTGCTCTGTGTAACTGAAATTACAGATGTACGAGGAGTAGCCCCGGCATGAGTGTTTATCACTAGTACTTCATCCTCAGAAACATGCTGCAAATCCCTTTGAGCCCTGGCTGTTTGAAAGAATAAGAGAGGATTAGGGAGATGCTTGCTCAGCTGATTTTATTTTTACTGGAGCGAATTTCCCCACTGGCTGCTGGCATCTGGGAAGCGCACACCGCATTTACATATAGTTTTCCACAGGAACAAATCTATGATATTGCAGCACGAAGTCTTAATGACCCAGATGGTATTTATTCCTGAGTGCACCGGCTACGCTGCTGGTTAAGGATTACATCAGTGCGTGAGTGATGAGGGAAGAGCAATGCAGGTACCTGCCGAGTCCTGACTGCAGAGCCCTGCTCAGCTCCACAGCCTCACTGAGGTTTGCTCCCCACAGTCTAGGAGGATTATTCAGGTCGTGATTTGGGGTGAGCCCGCAGCCCCGGGGCTCCTCCAAGCAGCCCATGCCCTGGCTGAGCTCCCACCATGACCCCACTGGCTTTACAAGAGAGGACGTCAGCATGCCAGAGCCCTCACAGAAGTATTCCTACTAAAACTGAGAAAAGGGCCCTGGTGTTCCGACCTGAAGGCCAGATGCAACCAGTAACCCCTCATCGCTCAAAGCCAGGACATTGACTCAAATCTGAATGAGAGCTCTGCCTTGTCTTCAGGGGCCAAGGATTTCACCTGAAGGAGACAGTGGTAAAGGTTATAGCTTTTAAATAAGGCCTTTTATTTTTTCAATAGACACAGAGCCCAGAGAAATCTGGCAAAAGCTCTGACAAAAATAACCCTGCGTGCGTTTCTGGCATCTCTACAGAAGCATTAAACACACTTGTTCTCAGTAGAGCCATGAAAAATATTATTGTCTAACATCTCCATGCTCTTGATCAAGGGATTATGGATTCAGATTTTAAACTAAAATAAGTCAAGAAGATTCAATACAGAAGTACAGCCACTCATTAACTCACCATTCATTTGATGCAGAGAAGTCAACATCTCTGACAGAATGAATTAAAAAGTCAATGTGGGAAGATTTTTACAAGAGTATTGTAAATCAAGATTAAAAACATTTAAAAATGAATCTGGTAAGAGATATCATTTAGCCCAGAATGTTACTGGGAAGAGCAATCACCAGATGCATTGGAGAAACCAGGCAGGAACTCTGCAGGCTCCTCCGGAGCTGCCAATGGCCAGAGCTTCAGTAGCTGTGGGTGGGAGCAGATACCTTGAGCCGAATACAGCAATGGCAGGATGAGTCACAGAGAAAGAAAAGGAAGCCCACAAAAAGAAACAGTATTCCAGAAACCACAAAATCTGAGGTTAATGTGAAGCCCTGGAATTGTTCCATGGACAGCAAGGGTAGGATGAGCCTGCTGACAGTAGGACCCACAATCAGGTGCTGCAGATGCACAGATATCTCTCAAACACCAGCTTTGCCTCCAACCTTCCATTCATGGGGCTAGCTCCTGGGGCTAGGCAGTGGAAAAGCAGTGAGAAGAAAGACCCAGGCCCAGCTGGCATGCCCCATAGCCTAGACACATCTCTTATCCAGAGAGCAAAAGGATTTCTCTTCCCCCTCATTCACAAGGTTTCTAGGCAGAAACCTGCTTTCTCCTTGTGCCTCCAAAGTTAAACCAGTAACAAAGTAAGACTACAAAAGGTAAACCCAAAATATTTGGCTAGCTGGTTTCATATTTGCTCAGGGGTATTTTATATCCACTTCTCATGAATATTTAGCAATTTACTGGGACATTTTTGTAAATCCATTTTAGCCAAGTGGGGAATATTTCCATAAAACCTATTTTGAACTTGCAAATGCAAGTGTTCACGCTGGAAGTCTCATTAGAAGAATTACAAGTAATATTCCATTAATGTGTCCAACAGAAAAAAATTAATTCTGAAGATGAACTACAAATGAACTCCAGCTCAAGAACTGTCTGCAGGAATTACTTTGTGATGAACTGGATAGTGAATACTGGCAATTTGTGACAAGAAAATGAGGCAGAATTTATTGAATAAATTACTTGTGTTTTTTGCTGTAGTGGCGGTGGAGAGATTGGTGAATTGAGTCTACCATTAGAACTTGTGCTTTTACTGTAGGAATAAACTCTTTGTTTTCATTTCTTGACCTGGCATTTTCAGTGATGATTGGTTTATTTTTCAAGATGGGGAGAAATGGACAGAGACAGATGGGGAAAAAAGAGCAACATCAGGTTAAAAGCAGCAAGCAAAAGCAAAGAGTCTTAACCAAAAATGAGATCCAGGTATGTGTCTTTTGCACCCCTGAGGTGCACCTTGCTCAGGTGAGGTGGGACAATGACTGCCTTGCCAGATGTGCGGTTCTCCCGGCTGCCCCATGCAGTGCCCATGTGTTTGGGTTGGTACCCATTCAGACTTTTGATAGCAAGTCTACATCCTTGCTGCTCTGCTGTATGAGTGGATAGGGGATTTTTCATTGAAACGATTAAAAACTAAGACAACATGTGGAAATTGCTCGATTAGAGAAAGGAGACAGAACCAAAGCAGTGATCTCTGATGGCTTCCAGAATACCACTCTTCATGCACCTTGTACTGCTGTGTGGACATCATCAGCAGTATGTAGACACACACCCTGTTCTGTAGTATGCACTAGTGCACTTTTGTTCTCTTTCAATGTTATAACAACAATATTTGCCATGAAGAAAGATTAAGCTCATGAGCTCACCCTGCTGCCCCATTCTGGTGAGTTTTTTGGAGGAAGAAGGGTGGCATCCCTTCCTTGGTGATGGGCTGTCAGCACAGAAATGAGGATGCCTCATGAGGTGCAGGAGCACAGGAAAGGTCAAAATAGGTATGAGCTGTCTACACCTAAGAGGAAAAGTTTATGCACACTTTTAATCACTGAAGTGTTTCCCTGCATTTCTTGCACAACTCTCTAGGTGGCGGATGCTACCTTACTTAATGGAGTTATTCAGTCAATATTTTCTTAATATTTGAGTGTGCGCTTCTTGGCTCCAACGTACACTTAAAGGCTGAGTATGAGCATACAGCTAGATTTTGTCATTTAATTCACAGAGGAGTATATCACCATTCAGTATTTCATCTCCCATTGAGAGGACTCCTTGAAGGAAGAGGCACTCCCCAGGCCAGAGTATGAATAGCACAGCCAGGTCCAAGAACGGTGTCGGAGCCCACAGGCTCTCTGGGACACTAGTGAGCCTGGGAAAATCTGCATGATCATCTAAAGGAGTTCCTGACCATAGGATTCCTTCACATCACTGCCAAGTTTACACTTCTGTATCTGGGGACTTCTTTGCAGTAAAATAAGTAACCAGGTGTTGGCCTTTTAATCACAGAGAAAAGAAGCTTTTGTTCAACAAGGGAAATGGTGAATAACAGGTCTAGCTAAAGTTAGCAGGGACCATGCTTTACTTAGAGGAGTTCTACAGTCTACAAGTAGTTTCATAGATTTCAGTGAGGTTCAATTTGCATATTATGAGCATTTATCTGGTTTCTGTTTTCTCAGGATTTATAGAAAGCCAATACTTCCGAAATACTGAAACAAACCAGATAAATGGCTCTCAACAGACCTGTGACCAAATCACAGAAGGCACTGCTACTAAAAGCCCATGTTTTTGACAATCTCAGCAGAATTATTCAGGGATGAGGGAACTGTATATCCATGGCTGGGCTCAGATTTACAAGCAATGCCTTCAAGTGATGGAGGAGTATAGGGACATAAGGAGCATTACTGGGAGTATTCCTGAATCAATTCTCTACATTTTTTACTGAAGGCTATCTCCTTGTACTGTGCCCTTTCAAACAGCATCACACAGACAGGTCTGCAACATTCATAAATGTCACATCAATGAAGAATAAGATTCAGTTAAAAAAAGTAATATAGTAGTTTCAGATCTGGAGGAAATCAGTGTAGCTTCAGTAGAGTCATCAGGGAGATGCTGATTTACAGACACTGAGGAGCTTGTCCTAAGATTACAAACAGTTTATGTGAATTGTTACTGCCATGCCAGCTGAAGGATCTGGTGATTATACAAAAAAGGAGTGTGTGATTCATTGCAATATACGACCTTTCCCAGCACATGAATGTGCAGTGCCTGGAAACAGGCAAAAGAATTAAAAGGCATTTTTTTATTTTTTTTAAAGCTGCACATGATAACGCACATTTGAGAGTACCTAATTAAATGCACTCAAAGATTGCAAAAATAACAAACTAATAACTACCTTGCTCCATGCCCATAATGTACATCAGTTTACCTTTCTGTACCTTAATCAAGGCCAGTCAGCCTTCCTACAGCATTCTGCGATTCTGTGCTTGTTGGCTGGCAGAGCTGTGTGTTTGGGTATGCTAAAGACCAGGGGAAATTGTTACCAGCAAACAGACAACACAGAAATGCGAAATGGTCAAGAACATCTTTCATTTTTTCCACTTTACCCAAAGAAGAATCTCAGCCTGTGTTTTTCTGCAAATATAAGCCGAGATTTTTCTCAAACAAACTTTGGTTCACATCTGACCATTTCACGTTGTTCGGAGTACAACCTGTGCTTTGGCTTTCCTTCAGGGATACAGTTTACAGTTTGGGAGTGGCTCTCTTGTTCTTCTCTTAGCCTGTAAAATACTTGAGAAATAGTCATTTTATATGTGGTTGAGATTCTGGACCGCCTTTGTGTTTCTTATCTCTGAGTTTACTTAGCACTAAGACTACCAAAATAAAATCATCCATTATGCTTGAGTTTTTTATTAGCTCCTAATCTAGGAGCTGATAAGAGAAACTGGAGTTTATTTCAAGCAATGGGATTTGCAAGTGTGAGAAGCAGCACCGGGGTGAGGCTCAGTGCATTCCACACACGTGAGAACTCACAGGTGCATTTCCTGAATACAGCAAGTACTCTTCTCCCTTAGATTCTGGAATAAACAGGTAGGTGATAGCTTGGAAATAACGGGAAACATTTATGACCCAAGAGTTCCTTTCTACTGAGCTGTGCAGCGGGTCACCAGCATCCAGCACTGACACTGAAGACTTTCATTAGTGCTCACTGCTGTGTTTTCTTCCACAGGAGCTAAATGCCTCTGCACCCTGTGAGACCACGCGGTGATCACCATGCCCCACACAGAATCATACAATTAATGCTGGATTAGAATCATAGAATTAATGTTGGAAAAGACCTTTAAGACCATCTAGTCCAACCGTAAACCTAACACGGCCAGGTACGTCACTAAGCCATGTCCCTCACATGATAGGGTGATGCTTAGGTAAGACAATTCCCACAACATAATCACCCAAAACCACCTGTCCCTGAAAAGCATCTGGATCTTGTTTTGTGCCGTGAAGAATTTCAGTTTCAAGCTATTAAATCCTCACCAGAAGTGATAAAATTTCAGAAGTATAATGCAATTGCTCAGAAAGAGAGCTGGGAAGCTTTATAAAATATATTTATTGCAGCTATTATATGTGTTATTCTCAGGGGACAGGAAGCTTAGAAGTAGCAGCTAGTAAAATACCTCAGCTTGCAGATTATCATTGGAGATCAAAACTAGCATACCACTTGTTTTTGCCTTTTTATAGCCCAGCGCTCAGTTCAAAGTGGAACTGGACATCAGGGATGCTGTGGGTGTATGAAAGGAATAATCAGCAGATCATCCGGGTTGGTGACCTGAGCTCTGTTCTCCTGCATGCTCACAGCCTTTTGGCGTGCTTGCCTTTTTTGCTAATCAAGGTCAGCAGTGAGTGCACTCTGAAATCATCGGATAAAAGGCATTCTATAAATGCAACAAATTAAATATCCAAGAGGAATTAGGAAAAATAAAAAAAGTTCCAATCCCCATATTTGCGTTTTCAGGAAATTTGAAGGCTGTGGGACCTAAGCATATTCCAGAATATGCTTAGTTCTAGGCATTTCACAGTCGTTGTTCAGGTGAAAACAATACCCAATGTACCCTTCACCTCTGAGGTATTTTGCCTCTACTTTTTGACTTCAGCTTTACAAGTCTATTTCATAATTCAGGTGATTAGTTGGGTAGTGTGCAGATACGCATCCACACATATACATGGCTTTATGTCTAGTTCAACTTCAGAGGTAGTTTCCAATGCTGCAAACTTTCATATGCTCTTAAACATGCATAATTCATGCCATGGAGATTACTGAAGAAAAAATAAAATGCATTCATGCAAATGATGGGGAATATTCGTTCAGATTACCAATGCAAGATTAAATGGAGATGTTTGTCGCTTAAATGGTCAGCTGAGAAATTCCCAAGTAAGTAAACTCAGAATAGAAATTGCTCCTTTTTAGCAGTGTCCATTTTGCTTTCAGTACAGGTTTCTTTATGGGATTTTTTAGAGTCATTCTGTAATACTCAGAGGCAGGGTGTAAAGTAAATGGCATGAAATAAACACAGGTTCTTGCGATTCCTGTGTCAAAACCCTTTTTGGGTGGAACTCTGAAAATCTGGGAAGTCCTAATAGACACACACACCAAGGTTCTTTGAGCATCTGCCATAGCCTTGTAGTGCTTGTTGTCTGCAAACAAGTACATTAATATTGCAGAGATTTATCTATTGGAGAATGAGGCTCTTGCTGGATTGCAGAATGCATCTGGACCAGCCTAATGAGCACATTCTTCACCATCAGAGAGGCTGTGGAGGGCCTGCAAATATTTCAGACATGATTCACAGAGCCAAAAGGTCTTGTTTACTGATATGCTATTTATACCTTACTCAATTAAACCTCTTTGGAAAAAAAAGAAATCAAAGATGCCAATGCAGGCAGTGCTGTTGGAAGTGAGTGTCTCCTCATTAAAGAGGTTAGAAAAATACTATTAATAATTTTGATAGATCCTTTTGGGTATATTTATGCCCTAGTCGTTGTCCAGCTACATCAATTATTTTATGCGGTGCTATTCTGGCAGCAGAGAGGGAGTTTAACTGCATCCCGGTTGCAGTCAGCCACAGGTGCTGCATCCCTGGGGATGAGCTTTCCCCCTGTCAGCCCAGTGTCACCCTGTCAGGAGGTGAGCTACCCGCAGTGCTCTGTCCACCACGCATCGGCCCTGCAGGGCAAGCACAGGGGCTCTAGGGCAGCCCCCCCTGAGGCAGGGCAATCTCCTGAAACCAAGACCTGCAGCTCCCTCCTGTGAGCAATACCCTCATGTCAGGGTGTCTCCTGAGCAGAAATATTTCTGCTTGGTCCGGCTTCATATGAGCACCTGGTAGAAAACTGATTGCTGATTCTCAGTGCTCAGTAGTTACAAAGCCTTCAGGGATGGAGACAGAAAACAGGGTGTCATGACCTGCGAGGCATATGGCAAAGGCATGAAGAAGACACGCAGAAGGATGAGCAGTCAGCAAGCTCTCCGCTGAGGTCGGATCAGTTCCTGCAGGTCCTAACTTCATGAGCTAGAAAAAAGGCAAATTGCCAGAAGGTTCCATTCTTTGTGTTAGTTGCAGGTTTAGAGAGATGCCTGCTTGAAGGAGAAAGCTAAAGAATTATTCATACCATTTGAATCTCAGTTTCTTGGAAATCCAGGTCTTTCAAACCTGATGGTTAAAATAATCAGTGCTATGGGCTTGAAGTTGAATGTACTGCAAAGTTTTCTTTCCTGGAGCTTTCACAGTGGAATTAAATACCTTGCCTTGAAATTCACATTAATGTAAGTACATGAACCAGCTGGAGCCTTTGAAGGTGTCTCCTTGAGCAGTGTAGCTGTACCTTACTTAACCCCTTGATCAAGAGCAAGAAGCCTGTAAGATAAGCATGAATGCTCATGTGGCAGTGAGAACTAGGAGCATTAGCATCAAGTATTGAGACTTAAATTAGTGGTGGAAAGCAAACACAGCAGTCTTTATATAATACTTTATAATGATGCACCCATTAAATAAATAAAATTTTGTTCCCTTAATACACTATTAATAAATTTCAAACCATCATACCTTTAAAAAAATGTACTTCAGCCAAGTGGAAAGCAGACTAATGTGGTTTAGAAAGAGGTTGGGAGTGCAACGAATTATAAATGCTTTCTCCTTTATCAGCATTACAGAGTACTATTAATTTTAAAAATAGCTTTTAAAAACATACATGGCATACCATAATGGAGATGGCTGTGTTTCAATACATCATCCTGATGACTCTTTCCACAGCCATGAGTTACGCAGACGTGCCAAGCTCTGTTTTGCAAATATGGAATGTACCACATTGCAGCTGGAAGTTAAAAAAAGCAGTTTTGATTTTTGATTCAGGATTGGGCTCTGCTGAGACTTCCAAGTGCGAGTGCTTACGGATGTGCACTGTGTGTGCATCAAAGGCTGGGATGCTCCCTTCCGAATGCGGATCTCCCAAGGAAGCACCATCCCTGAAAAATTTCCACTGTTCATTACCCACATAGAGCATTGGAATCAGACCACTAATGTGTGTTTTGAATGATTAAACCCAAAGGCGTTAATGGAAAATGCTAATGTAAATGAGTAGCTCCATTAAAATACATTGTCTATAAAAGTTTTCAGTGCTAATTGTCTTGAGCATCCTTAGAATGGTGGGTTATGTCTGTCTAAATGATGAAGGAGGTCGTTGCCATAGCAAGGAATGTTTTAATTGACTGCTTAAAGGAAAGAGACACATAAAACCGTAACTGGGGCCAGAAAATGAATTATAAAAATCTCTGGGTAGCTCTAACTTACTCTCGAGCTTGTTTGCTTGCCTTTTTATTTTTTCTTTTCCTTTAGACTCCACAGTTCTTTACTCCTCATAAACCAGCAATTACAAATATGACAGAGGTCAGCAACCCGTCCCAACAGCCCTCAAAGGCTCAGGCTTGGGTAAAGCTCTGCCTTCTCACAGACTGCAGGGCCCCACAGTCCCCAGACCTGATGTCCCCAGGCTTCGTGTTCAGCCTTTAACATGCCCCAGGTGAGTGGCAGCCACCACCCCCTTGCAATGGCTTAGGAGCTGGTCCAAGAGGAACAGCAAAGCTGCCTCTGTGACCATGCCATCTCTGTTGGCCAGTTCCTCCTCCCTTCTCCCAGCAGGAATTTTTTCCCTTATTTGTGGGTTTCAGCTGAATTGCCCAAATCCTCCAGAGTCCTCAGCACTGTGCTCACAGTGGTGTGGGGCTGGGAGGGGTCTTGCTGCTGCTGGGAGAAGGGCTGCAGTGTGAGTTGGGCTAGATACATGAAGATCCCCAGAGAAGCCTTCTGCTATGAACACAATTGACCACGAGAACAGAAGCAGGGGTCATATTATTTAAAGCATCTGGAATATAAGCTTCAGTTTCTCTCTCGCATGGCCTTTTTTTGATGCACAGAGACATGAACCCCACTTCAAGCTTTCACTTCAGCTATGTCATTCCTAACTTTTCCTCCTCAGTATTTATGAGCATAACTATATCACCACTTTCTTTGCAGATGAGAATACTACTTACAGAGCATGTGCATGCTGCGTTAATATATTCCCTAGTTCCATTTTATTTTTTTAGTAACAGAAGAATATCCCTAATTTAATCACCATTTACTTATTACCTAATTCAACCCAAAAGACCAGAATTCACTAAAAGGCAGAAGATTTCTTCTTTAAAAGCATTAGAATAATGATTAGACACTAGCTCAAGCTGCAACAATAAGGTTAGCAAAGTCATTTATTACTTTATCACTTATAAAACATAAATTTGTCCACCTAGAAATGGCAAAATCCATTTACCTGTGTACTGGTCTGTTCAACATCCTTTCTTCGGGCATTCACTCTTGCCTTATTACCAGCATATGCCTACTGAGCTAATTAGTTTTTGTTGCCTATTGGGGACTATGGTAATTGAATCTACGTTCTTTTATGCCATTGTCCAGTTACCCGATTTGGAGCTGCATTATCATATTCCTAGTCAAATGAATAGCAGATGCAAAAGCATCTTTTCATAATGCTTATGTAGCACTCTGTTTCCCTTATTGTTGATGTGATTATGCAGATAAATAATTCCACTGGAGCCATGCTGTATAAAATCTTTATAGTGACAAGTACAAAGAAATTCCCTTGCCCAGATTTACTTCCATGTGCTGCTATGCAGCTAGGAGCTGTAAATCTGGCTTTGTCTGTTGCTGATAGCCACATTCCAAAACCATGTGGTGAATGTGTGTTCATGTCAGTCTGGGATGGATGAATGGATGGATACATCATGGTCACAATCAAGCATCACCAGCAATTCACTTTCTTTCTCAAACACTGGGAACTTCATGTTCAATATCAAACAGCACCTTCTCCAGATTATAACTCAGACCATCCTGTGATGCTTCCGTGGAAACAGCTATTAGGATCTAGGAGCAATAAAGATGTTTTTATTGGTCTTATGAAAGGCCACAGACTTTGTATTACTGGTCATGGAGCCCCTGCCTGGGCAGCACATTAAGTCTGTTTGTGTAGGATCCAGATATGCTGCAAGCTGTAACATCACTCTCTCGTTTTTCCTATTATGTTATGATCAACCACTATTGTTCAAGAGTATTTCAGCTCCGTTCATGATACATTCACAGAAAAATGTTCCACACCACCATTCTGAGAGTAAGCTATTGAGCTTAAATGAAACATGATCATTTCTGCTTCAAGCAAATGAGAAGAGACTTTCTATTTTGCACATCACTGAGTTCTACATGTTGGCATTGTTTATTTTACTGAGCCTACATTACTGAATTGAAATATTAATATATTGGTGCTTTTCAGATGGCAACTTGAGTATGTCTCTCATTTATATGAATTTCCCAGAAGGGAGATGTTTCAAAGAGCAAAACAGGGAACAGATACAATTTCATCTTTTCAAATCATGAAACATCCTCTCCTTACGGGTTTCAGCACCGCATCCCTAAGAAATCACCAACAACGTACTCATCACATGCCAGTCATCCCATGTCCCCTGTTTAGCACTTCTGGCCATAGCTTAATTTCTAGTCTTCCAGATCAGCATGCCTGCCTTTCCCTGTCTCTGGGCTCTTTTTCCATTACTTTCCTGGCACTTGAAGAGAGGGTGCTTGGGCTTTAGGATGCAGACTTGTTCAAACAGGTTTACTAGGAAACACTGCTGTGATAGACCCAGAGGTGATTAATAGAGACCTCAAAGCAGCTGACATTTCTTGGAGCATGTGAAACTGCTCTGCTCAAAGAGCAGCATCATCCAGTGTGTGCCTATACTCTGGCCACATACTGGGAATCACCCAATCTAGACAGAGGGAGGTGAGTGTGTTGATGGGAAATAATGGTTTTACAGTGTCCCCACATCTCAGCTGAGGACTGAAAAATCTCAGGTCTCACTTTCCCCCTCCTGCAGCTTTCTGAGTTCGTGTGGCCCCTGCTACAAGAGCAGGACAGGAGTGTGTGACCCTGTCTGGTGTTTATACCTCCCTGCAGCAGCAAGCAGATCAAACTTGACAAAAATCATGAGGGCCTTTGTTGGGAAGTGTAATTTTCAGATGTGCTTCTCTCCCATCCTGACTCTTTAGACAGAGATGTATTTTAATAACCCCTCCATTTCGATGCTGATTCAGACTGTGAGCTCCTTAAAGCAGTTCTGAGCTAAAGGAGGGCATATTCCAATGACAGGTCGGAAGAGTTACAGCTCCTTAAATCAAATTAGCAGACAGCAACTGAGTGGGAGCCTCTGCAAGATGAATGAGGTTTTGAAGAGTAAAAACGAGGTAATAAACAAGATTAACACAAAACTAATGGAGGAATGGAGATAAATAATGGAATGTCCATGTAATGTCAGAGGGGGTTGGATGCCAGACTTCTGGCAACATGTTTGAGACAGGAGTAGGTAACTCGTACCTACTAAATCACAGCCATAAATCCTACACTGTGTTAACAGAAAATGAATAATCTGAACTGAAATGACAGGGAAAAAGAAAGGAAATTCACTGTTCATGGTAAAAAGAGCTGCTAGTCTAAGCTGCTCCGTTTTTGCTTGAGCCAGGTTTGGAAAGACACTTCAGCTGCCTGATGAGGCAGCTAGGTGCGCACATGGCATTCAGCCCCCAGTTTCATAAAGTTCCCCCTTTGTAAAGTTCACCCCTGTGTGCTCAGAGTGCCACAAAAGTGGCTCCTATAGCTGTTGCTTTGAAAAAGAAGAAGAAATTCATACTGACAAGTTGATTCTGAACCGCAAGCCAGGACAAAAAAGAGGTAAAAACAGCCCATTCCTTCCCTTCCAGTCACAGCAGGTCCCTTTCAAAAGCTAAGATTGCCTAAACAAACCATGAATCTGTGTCATGGGTTGACACAGAAATTACAGTGTGTCAGATTTCTAGGCACGGTCCAAAGTCTTAGTCATTTTTGGTTAAACATTAATTAAACAAAGGACTTTATTGGTTAACAGGTGGACTTCTTACTGATGGAAGTACAAAAACCCCTCCAAAGGAAAAGATCATTTCGTGGCTCTGATGAAGAATTGCCCTGTTCATGTAAGCGGGTCTTGTGAAGTTCCTTGTCCTTCAAACTGATTGGACAAAATCTGGGTAAGGTAAGGGATCCTATCTTTTATTGTGTGACTTGATACACTTGGGAAAAGGAGCCAAGCTTTTGAACTGACAGACTTCACGAGACCCCACCTCTTCCCACACCACAGGTTCCAGTTCTATCAGTGGGTCTGGAGAAGTTTTACCTTCTCCCTGCAAACCTTTCTGCCTCCTATCCTCAGACCATCCAAGTGGAAGAAGAGGATCATTTGCCTGACTCTCTGGAGCTGTTGAGTGTGACTGCAAACACGCGGTTACAGTCCAGACATTTTTACAGTCGAGTACATTTTTATTGGTGTCCACACCTGGAGAACAAGAAGGAGAGAGAACAACAGGGGCTCATAGGGCTGCGAAGTGGAGAAAAGTCTGTAGTGCAGCAGTCTGAGCTCTGCCTGAGGCTGGGAGAGCTACCAGAGCACACACCACTGCACAGATGCAGTAATCAGCAATGTGAGAGCAAAGCTGGATGCAGAGCTGATTACATGGGGCCGGCCTAGTGGACAGGCTGTGAAAGTCTCTTTGCAAGGCAGAGTTTGCATTTTGGAGCTGGGCTCACGTTTTAGGCATGTACGCTCAAACTTGGATTGGAATCCTCTGGTGATGTTTGGTGCCCTTACAACCAATTCATTAAATAATGGAAACTATTACATTTGTGATTTTGTCTGCCACTGCTCAGAAACAGCCCATATGGTACAGAGATGCCTTTCATTTTTTAAGAGCTGCATGGTCTCAGCTTGCAAGAACATTTGATAAACTGTGGCTAAACTATAGGGAAATAAATACTTTCTTTTAAATCCATAGTTGTTTTTTGAACTTGGGAGCAACTGGTTAAGCTAGATGGATTTTGAAAGGACCTACAGTGTTTTTCTGTTGAAATACCAAATGATAAACACCATTTTTCTTGTGTCCCTGCAGAAACAAGACAGCCCAGGGTAACATAAAATTTTCTTTTACTTCCTTCCAACAATGGCACATTTCTTCTTTTAGAGGCTGATTAATATTTATTACTGTAGTAAATGGCAACTTAAATATATGCTAGCAGTTCTGCAGTATATCATTAATTTAAGAAAACAGGACACCTACTATCAAACTACAATGGGTCCTTCTACAGTGAATAATGGTGGTGATACCGCAACCTTTTGAAAGGAGTTACTGAAGCATCCTGGTAGTGATTTAAATGGCAACATGTCACCATGCAGGAGGATGGTTCCAACTGGTCCCAGTGATTACATGGGCAGTCAATGAGTGAGGTACCTTCGGGTAGGCACTGTGAGTGGCAACACAAAAATAAAGTGGGAAAACAGGCACAACCTTAACATGAAAATTAATGTTCTGCTTATAAAGGATATTGAGAGAAGTTCTCATCCTTTGTCCATCCTAGAGATGCAAGGATGCATTTGGCAGGGCTAGTGGGCATTACTGCAGGATTTGTGAAAAGCTGGTCTTAAATTCTTCCAAAAGAGGGACTTGAAGTTGGAGCTGGGAAAGATACTTCTGGGGCTGTGTTTCAATTAAAAAAGCACTTTGAAGAGGAGGAATCTTTGGGTTTGAGTATTTTTTTTCTGAGATTCCTGAGTTGTTTTCAGATGCTCCTTTTGGAAAGTTGAACAAGGACTCTTAGTGTCATAATGAAAATCTATTTAATCCATAAAATGACTCTTCCTTAGAAGCACCAGATAAGGCTAGTTCTACCTTGTTAATGTTCTATTTTTTAACTACAACGATCTGCAAAATTATTTTTATTACTTTTGTATTCATGGAATCACTGAATGGTTTGGGTTGGAAAGGCCCTTAAGATCATCCAGTTCCAACCCCTTGCCATAGGCAGGGATGCCTCACACTAGACCATGTCACCCAAAGCCCTGTCCAACCTTCTAAGATTTCTCACTCAGGTAGTAAGGGTCTTAATGCCCTAACACTTCAGTCCCTCAGGTAGTAAGGGTCTTAATGCCCTAACACTTCAGTCCTCAAGTAAAGACAACTCCAGCAGCCTGATGCAGAAACAGACAGGGAGGGTGACACAGATACTTGGTGCAGGACCAAATCAGAAGGCAACTACTTTATAATCATGTACTTATAATGCTCAATAAGGAACTGGCATTGCCGGATCAAGAGATCTCTGCCATTTGTAGGCTAAAAAAATTTTTAACGCTGAACTAAGCTGTTCTTGCTCCAGGATGGCTTTGCCATGGCTTAAGCACCACAACTGGCTCCCATGGTCATTCCAAAGCTGGCTTTTGTCTGCCCTACCACCCCCATCATCTCAAGTGCCTTGCCTGAACAGTGCCCTATGGATCCATCTACTGACCTTCCACAGCCACATACATCAGCTAAACACAGCCCTTTGCCCTGAAACATCCTTTCTGGGACATTTCTTAGTTTCTTCGTGTACGCCCACAGCTTTCTCAAGAGGTTTTGCTGCATTCAGTTTCCTCCCTTCCCAGATTTGCCATTCCTACCAGGTGGACTAAGCCACTCCTTCCCTGGCAGTGTGGCCACCTGGGCAACGGATGCTAATGGGGCTTGAGCTGATCGTGCCAGGCAACCACCTTCCAACAGGTCCACCCACATGGGAACAACTTCCTCTGGGCAGCATGGCAAAGGCAAAAGTGGAAAACAAGTCCTTGATTCAAAATAAAAGGGCAAAAAGTGTGATTCATTTTCTTCATAAACACTCTATGTCATTTCTTACTTTATAGATAGACTTACAGGATTCAGAGGCTCAGACTGATACAAGATTTTAAGAGCTTTATTCACTACAGATAATCCTTTGATGATGAAACTAACTGCGTAAAGCTTTGGAAGGAAAGACTTTTCATGAATATAGCCAAATTAGGCAACCCATATCGTAACAGCTGTGCTCATAACCACATGTATTGCTGGTTTATTTTTTTAGTCTACATTACTGGATCTATTTTTGGCTACAAGCAAGATGACTCATTTGATCACAACCAGTGAAAAAAACATAGTATGTTGCCATAAAATATGTCTTAGAGTTGATGCAGTATTATTTTTTTCTCACCACTGCAACCATATATCTCTTTAAAACCAGCCATGGGCGAAATCATCCCATAGAGGAATTTGGCTTGTTTTATTCAATAATCGATAGAAAAGGAGCTGCCTGGATTTAATTGTCATCTGTCTGCCTTTTTGATTTGTTTCTTCCATTTATTTTCCTGTCCTTTTACTTTGATTGCTTTGCTCTAATTGAGAGTCCAGGAGATCAAAATTTCTTCAGAAATATTTCAACCAAATCTGTAGTTTTACTACTACTACATTCATGGAAGATGGGCAAAAAACTTAACCAAAAGCAGCTGTGGAGCAGTTTTTTCTACTTCATTTATCCCTTTATGTTTGTACAAAAACCTGAAAATTAGCCAAGAATGTAATACCACAAATTCTCTCACTAGAAAACACAGCATAGTTTGCAGTAATCCCCTTCACCGTAGCATTAGCTGCTTGATCTGCAGCACACAGACTGCTCTCAAAGACGCAAAAGGTTTCACCAGCTCACACAGACTCCCATGTCGCTGGGGCTGTGGTGGTCCACACCAGCACATCAGTGTGCACTCTCTGGGGCTTCAACTAGCTCATGGCATGAGAAATTTATAGTCGTAGGCCATTTCTGTTGCCTCTTGACCAAATTTTCACTTGCATCAGCCAAGGAGCAAGTCAGGCAGCAGTTTTACACTCACAGTATCAGTGTGGGTCCACCCTGGGCAGAGCAGGGCCAGGGCTGTGTGAGGCTGGGGTCAGCTCTGACAGCCCAGCATCATCACCCTTCTGGTTATCAGCAAAATTCACTTTCAGCTCCAAGGTTTCATTCCGCTTTCTGCAGCGGCGCCTTTTATTTCTCGAGAACAAAGCAGCTCATCATCGGTTCCAGGCATAAATTTGGCCCTTTCCTCCATGCGGGATTCCTGAAGAAATCAAGACATTCCTAAGAAGATCCCTGTGCTCCTCCAGCATTGCTTTTCTCCTGCAGCAGGACTTCAGCCTTGTCCATCTGCTCTGTCTCCTAAACCCTGACCCCACAGCCTAAACCCAACTCCCCTGCCAGGCAGCTTCAAGCTGACCTTGCTCCATGTCACCCTTTTGCCTCCCCTGGAACTCATCCTGTTGCCCTGAGACGCCACAGGAGGGAGATGATGCCTGTCCTACACCTTAGCACCTGATGGGCTCCTCTCCCTTTTTACCCTCCTCTTCCCACCTTTTTGGGGGTCTTTGCTGCATGAGGATAAAGCCTTGAGCCAAGGCTCTCCACCTCAAGGTGCAGCCCTGATGCACATTGGATCAGGGATTAAGACTGGATCAGGATTAAAACTGGAGATCCAGGCTTGGCAACCTGCTCGTCTCTGCTGAGTGGAGCATCTGGAGCATGTGGGGTTTGGGAAGGGGCAGGGATGATTTGGCTTGCATCCCTCAGATTCAAAGTCAGAAGGGCTGGAAAACCACTTGCTCCATTCTTCGAAGCCACAGGTGAAACCATACAGGTGGCAGGAATATAAATGAGGATGAAAGCTGCAAACTCAACTGAATTAGACCTGGGAAAATCCATCTTAGAAAGTACAGATTCTGACCTAAGAAATGGGTATTGCTTAGGTTGCTTTAAATCACAGAGAACGATGCCCTAGGAGAGACAGCCCTCCACAGATGACCTAATACGTCTTTTCCTCCCCTGTCCTCCATGACTTCAATAAATTTCTGACATTGCAGGCCAATAAAGACCAACTCAAAAGAGAGAGGAAGTCTGGATTCACCCTCAGCATCTTGTCAGAAGAAGCGAGGAGCTCTGTTTCAGAAATTATTACTAATGCCAGCCTTTTGCTGCCATTATATCAGCTAGCAACTATTTTTTTGTTCATGGTACAGGCTTCTGCCTTCAGAGCTTAGCTGACCACTGAGTTCACTTCAGGATGCAATAGTGTGGTGACACCTCAGTGGGGATAGTTTTGCCCTGATAAAAGTAGATGGTGAATCAACAGGAAGCTGAAATCTCTGTTTCTCATAATTGAGCATCTTTCCCCTTTGTCCATTTGTTGGCAATTTATGGGGAATGACTACTGCAGAGATTTAGCTGTGTTTAGTCATAGGATGATTTTGTCTCTTCCTAGCAAAGAGCTAAGTATAGCACAGACTCATTATTCAGAGGCCGTCAGTGATAACTGGCTCTGGCATCCTTCCCAAGGCACAGCGTGAGAGGCCAGGTCCTCCTCAGAGCCGACTTCAACTTGCCTTTGCCTCTCCCTGACTGCATGTTGCTCTGCATCGCAACCTGCTGTGATGTCAGAGCAGATCTCCTTCTCAATGACAACTTCTATGGCTGTCTTTTCCTGATGACAGGCTGAGTCATTCCGAAATCTATAAACTAAAATAGTCACCATCCAGCTCTGCTGAGTTTCCCAAGTCTGAGAGCACCCACCATCAAGAGCTTCTCAAGGGGGTTCTAAACATGAGAAATAATCTGCCCTTGATTTAGCTTTTCACTCTGGCTACGCTTAGCTATCACTTGCCATGATTTAATCGTGTTATCATGAATTATAATTCCAGATGCAAATTATAATTTCATGAATTATAATTCCAGATGCATCTAGAGTGTTTTTGAAAATGGTTTTATTATCTTCCAGTATTAAGAAATCATAGAGCCTGTTGGGACTTTTTACAAGGGTGTGTAGTGATAGAAAAAGAGGGAATGGCTTTAAACTGAAAGAGAATAGGTTTAGCTTAGATAAAAGGAAGAAGTTCTTCCCTGTGAAGGTTGTGAGGCACTGGCACAGGTTTCCCAGAGAAGCTGTGGCTGCCCCATTCCTGGCAGTGGTCAAGGCCAGGTTGGAAGGGTCTTTGAGCAACCTTGTCTAGTGGAAGGTGTCCCTGGAACTGAATGATCCTTAAGTTCCTTTCCAACCCATTCTATGATTCTGTGATTCTAATTACACACTGCGTCAAGCATTGTTTCCATGCTGACGAAAAGCCTTTACTACTTGGGGAGAGCCTGGTCACTACCCTGGCACCCAGAGCCTGCTGGTGCACAGCTTTACAGCTGCTATTTAAAACTAAACCCAAGAAACTAAAACCCCCAAACCCAGCACTTTTACATGTAACATCTCCCTACAACACAGATTTGCCTCCCACAAATGGATCACTTTCCCTCCATGCTGGTTGGAGTGTGTCTTCCAGCTGTGAATGAGGACAGGAGCTAATGGGGACCTGTAGCAGTTCTCCCTGGGGCTGTGTGGGAGCGGCGCAATGCCAGCACTCCCTGTGGTGTCCTGGCCTCTCACCCCATGCCTTGTGGCTCCCAGAAATCCTTTTGTATGTTCTTGCCTATTTCCCAGGTTGCTGTGTGCATTGGGAAAGGGAGCTAATGTCACCTCATTGCCATTTCAAATGTTTCCTGTGGCTGCCAAGGTTTGAAATGCAGCATGGGTTTGAAAAATAATATCCCTAGTGCTGTTCCCTCTACTCGCTCCCAGAATGCCTCTGGAAAGTCAGGTTCAAACGCCCTCCCCAGAGGGACTTTATTGCTCCAGAATTTCTCTTCTACCATTGCTCTTTAACCCAGATTTTTTGAAGATGTTAAAATACTTCTAAAAAAGCCACAGACATCCTCACTGTGTGTCAGAGCACGTTCCCAATCCCAGGGGGTTGCTAGCCCCTCATGTCTTTGGCCTGCTTGTCCTGTCAGGCCAGCATCCCCTACACAGCTCCACCCCAATTGCTTCTCTTGAACAGAGTGAATCACTTCTCCCCTGGCTGGATCCTAGGAGGCATCAGCTGCTCGGTCCTGTGCTGGAGTGGGAAAGCATCCAGCACTGTGCATGGCTGGGGAGGAAAGCCCCGCACTCACCAGCTGTGGAATAGCATTGCCACTGTTCCTAAGTGGGTTTGAGGCAGGACTGGAGAATTTAGAACTCAATAGGGACCCACTTCCCCATGGGGCAGATTTACCCTTCTCTGCATGGACCCAGGTAACCCATCCCATGGCTGGAAGCAGTAGAAAGCCTTTTTCTTCTTCTGCAGACTGAGGGACATTTTAAGAAGCAAAGCAGAGTGTGGCCGGAGCACAAGAAGGGAAACGCAGGTACCTGCATTGAGTTCCCATCTCCTCCAGTGAGGTACCAGCCTTTGCTGCCTTTTACTCATTTTCCTTTCCACATGGCTGCTGTAAATTGTCTTTCTTCTTCTTGTCCCTGCCTGTGGCAGGAAGGTCAGAAGTAGATGATCTTTATGGTCCCTTTTTGAACCGAAACTAGTCTATGATTATGTGATTTTTGAAAAGCATATCCGGGTGCTGGGAACAAAATGCAGTGTGAGCACTAATAAATCCTGATAGAGCCACAGGAGTGACAATGAGTGAAAGGGACACAATTAATCAGTGAATTTCTCTCAGAAACTGCCTGGGATATCCGTTTCCTTTCTCTGCAGGAGCGTAAGAAATCTTGGAAAAACATACTGACATGTGAGATATTAAATCAACACAAGAGTTTAGGATTTCTTTTTTCCCTTCAAATTATGGTTGCAACCAGGCAGCTCAGCCCTGGGCTGCGTTTGTGTTCTTGCTCCTGGTAGCCCTGTGTTGATCACAGAGTATAAGCAGGCAGCTGGATCCTGAGTTCTGCTCTTTCAGCATGGGTTTTTCCTGGACTCAGGCATGAAGAGGAAGGAGAACAGCAGGAGACAGCGGAAAGGGAGGAACCAGGGAAGATAGCTGGGAGCAGGAGCACACAGAGCCCTCTCACCCTCACCTGCACAAAGGGCCTTTGTGCTGGGCCTCCAGGCCATGGCAGGAATGTCTATTGAAAGCTGTAAAGAAGACTTCATCATTTCATGTGAAAGCAAAGCCCCCAAAAGCAATAATAGATTGTCGTTCAACGCTTGACTTATTGAAATAACATAAGGAACATGGGTTTGGAGAGTTTCTTTTGAAAAAATATTCCTTATCTGTCTTCTGTGATAAACATTTTCCCAGCACACTCCTGTCTGATTCAGGAAATCCATTTCACTCTGCTTAGTGTCAGAGCCTGGGACGGCAGGACAGAGAAGGATGGTGGGGAAAGGGACAGCCCCAGCCCAGCCATGAACGGCAACTTGCCTTGAGAGTGGCCAGACCAGCACACCGCCCAGGCATCCCCAGGTCCCCGGCCCCGTCCAATCTCCCCTGCATATCACCCCCGGCACAGCCGCTTCAGGTGGAACCTCTTAAAAACACTTTTATTTTGTCTTTTTCTCTTTGACCTATTTATTTTTAATTCAGCTTTGGTGCTGAGTTGGGGAATTGCGGGGGATGGGATGCGATGGGATGCGATGGGATGCGATGGGATGCGATGGGATGCGATGGGATGCGATGGGATGCGATGGGATGCGATGGGATGCGATGGGATGCGATGGGATGCGATGGGATGCAGAGCAACGCGGCCGCGTGCACGTGCGCGAGTTAGTCAGCACGCCCCGCCCCGCCACACGCCATTGGGCAGAAAAGTTTGTCGCCGGCGGCTGATTGGCTGAGAGCGGCTCGGGGCAGCAGCGGTCGCCAATGAAAGGCGGCCGTCGGGCGGCGCGCCCAGGGCGAGCGGCGGACGCGGCTCGGGATGGAGCTGAGCCCTGCGGTGCAGAAGGTGGGTCCGCGCTGGCGGCCGGGCAGGCAGCGGGCAGGCAGCGGGCAGGCAGCGGGCAGGCAGCGGGCAGGCAGCGGGCAGGCCGGGCAGGCAGATCGGTAGACAGATCGGGGCGACCCCTGGGGTGCTGTTTCCCCTCCTCTCCTCCTCCTCGCCGGGGCTGCGCGGTGCCGGGGGTGGCTGCGTGGTCGGGAAGGCGCTCCAGGGCTTCCCGGTTTAACCTGCTCCGCTTCCTTCGCTCCCCGTATCCCTTCGCCTCCAGTCATCTGTGCAGTACCAGCGGCTGCGATGGGCGAGGAGGGGCGGGCAATGCACGCCCTGAGCGAGGAGTGGGCAAAACCCATCCCCGCGTCTGCCCAGCCACGCTGCATCTGGGTTTGTTCCTATTGCTATGCAAGAAAGCAACTTCAACAAAGCTTTTTGCTGGACAAAGTGTTTGTCGCCTAGACTAAGTTGTGTGAGGCTCTGATCACCGCTCTTCTGAGCCTGTATCCTTGGAGGGAGTTGCTGGTCTCCCTTTAGACCCGCTGGAAAGCCTTTGCTCCTTTTGCTCTGGCTGTCAGAGGCTTGCTTTCCCTGGGAGATCCTGGGGTTTAGCCACGGTGTCTTTTGATGAGCAAAAGAACCAGAATAACTAAAAGGCCCTCTTGGCATGGCTGAATGGAAGGGATTTTAATTGCTAAATAAAAATCTGTGTGGAATGGGTTGTCAGGGAGCAGCTGCTCCTGTGACCTTACTTGCTGTACCTTTGTCACTGCATAATTAGGAGATGAGTTAAACACCTAATGTCAGCACTTCTCGGTTTCAACATTGTTGTAATCCCATCTCTGATGCCAGATGGCCCTGACTGCATAGTACCATGGGCTGTGCCCAGAGAGTGGCCTCTGTGGCTCTGCTGGGACCTTCCTGGTGCTGGATGGCACTATGTGCTGGGAGCTTATTGAGATGTTTCTTGCCAATGCTGTCCTGGGAGTTCCCTTCCAGACTATCCTGGATGGGAAGCTCAGCCTGTCTGCCGTTGAGGTGTAGCTCCCTCTATCCTATTGGGTTTGAGCTGTGCAACTGCCGGATCTGAAGAAAAACTATTTGACGAGTTCTGTGGAAAACAGGATGCTCCTTACAGGCTGTCCCAGGCCAGTGTTGGTGTCTGGCAGCAGGGCTTCTGTCTGCATTGCAATCTGGGTGGCTGGGGCTGTGCAATGCACTATCTTCTGCATCGCAATGCTCCTGCTGTGTGTCCTGCCTGAAATATCTGGTGCTGTGAAGTGAGACTGAGGGGTTCCTCCTCCCTTCCCTCCCTCCTTCTTGTGCCCAGCTCTGCCCTATCTCCCCTGTCCCTGCTTGGTGAGGCCCTGCTGAGGAGATCTCCTCTGGTGTGTCGTACCTAGACACCAAGCAACGTGTCCTCTGCCAGAGGGTTGCTGTAGCTGCTAACCTTTTAGGCATGTTCACAGGGTGCTGGTTGCTGCAGCTTCTATGGGGGGGAGGACATCTTCAGATGTCCCCTGGAGGCCCTGGGGAAGCTATCACCAGTCTCTGGGTGGAGATCGATCCTGTAAAAGTGAAAACTGACCCTTTCTCATGGGTAGCTGCCCCTTGTGTGCTGGTCAGCCTGGTTTTGTCAGACAGCAGCCCAATTGCTGCCTTTCCTAGAGTGCTGCTCATGGGGCTTGGAGGGTTGGAGTAGGGCAAAGCCCTGCCAGCAGCCCCAGGGTGGGGGTACCTTCTGAGGGAGCAAGGCTAGACATGGGCAGCAAGCAGGGCTGAACAAATCTGTGCTGTTGAGCTTAACTATGCCCTAGTAAAGCTGCCACTGCACTGGACCTGTCTGCCAGGAGCTTCTTGAACATCACCCGCAGGGAATGGAGCAATGAGGCTGCACAGTGGTACAAAAGGGGCTTGCAGTGCACCATGAGAGACTTGTGAATGCAGAAACCACCGGAGCCTTTGTGAAACGTGTGGTAGGATCCTTGGCTCCCCTTGGTGGAAGTGCAAAGAACAGGGCGTTGTTATTAATTTCACTTAAATCTGTGACGCACAGACTGTCTGCAGTGGAAGGGTGTAGTTCTGCTGTGAGATCTACTCGGGGCACTGGTGTGGGGCAAGAGCACATGATGCCATCTGTCCACGTAATCCTTCTGGTGAGCTTTCTGTCTCCTGTCACCTGAGTGGAACTGGGCATGTCAGTATTAAAAAAGGAAAAGTCCCATCTAGACTGCCTTTCAAAAGGGATATGAATGACATAATAAAGATAGAAAAATACAGACCCTGGATCACTGTCTAAATATAATGCATGTCCAAAGACAAATGGGCGTCTTTGCAATAGACGGCTGTTTAATTTCCTGAATCATGAGAAGGGCACTTTTTCTGGGCATGGGGTGGAATGCTGTCGGATTTTAATTTGGCTTGGCAGTGCCGTGCAACCAGTTTGAGCAAGTCGGAGAAGGCAAGTCTGGAACTCATTAGGGCTTGTTGTAGGGCCCTGAAAATTCGATTTTCAATCACTGTTGGGTTTAATTATTGTTGATGTCTTGCCTAGCGTATTATGGGATTCTTTCTGAGGAAATTAAAACAGCATGAGCGGGCCGACATTCTGTTTGGCAAATGGGTTGTTTAGATTAAATTCTAAATGGAGAGTTAAAACATGAAACAAAGATAAAGCATGATGGCTGGCATTTCATGTGTTACTGGAGCTGGTTCAGCTGGACCGTGCAGGCAGCAGGATTTGTGTACTGTTCTCACTAAACTCAGTCCATTTTTGTCAGGAGAGGAAAATAATCCACTAAGCTAAAAACACTGCTCAAAGCCAAGGTAAAGTTTACTCAGTTAATACAAATTTTGGTTCTTGAACTTTTTCTTTCTGCAGTTCTTTAGCAATGGGTTTTTGCAGACATCTGAAGCAGACTGTAGGACAGGAAAAAGGCATTGCTGCTGCTGTGATAAATTGGTTCCAGTGCGTGCAGGAGTCTGGGTGACGTGGGGGGAGGCAGAAGCCTCCCTTCTCCATCAGCAAAGTATCTGGATAGTTGAAGACTCCTCTGCATGTGTGTCTGCAGATGGGAATGGAAACACTATTAAGAATTAGGAACTTGCCCTTTTAGAGTCCAAAAATGTAGAGCTTTTTAAAATACTTGAATACGCTGGAGACTCAACTTTATTTTTTTCATAAACTATGTTCCTTGATCAGTGTGTGCAGGGCACTTTGCCTGAATCCCTTACCTGTGATTTCAGCTTGGAATGTGAGTGCTTGGGCAGATGGCTGGCATCACAGAGAAAGGTAGCCCTAAATAATGGGGGCTATGCCCAAAAGTCATCTTCTGCAGGACGTATCTGAGAGACCTCTGTTCTGTCCAAAACCACTTCTAGGCCATTCAGGCACACAGCGATAAAGATGACAAGTGCTGTAAACTGCAGTGAGCACCCACAAAGCCATTTTTTAGTTATTTAAATGTGCTAGTGCTCGTTTGTATAAATTCTGTCAGTAACGGTACAAGCAGTTTCACCTCTGCTGTTGAAAGTTGGATCCCGTAATTGGTAATTAGACCACCAAATGTTAGTTATCCCTTGTAGATTTCTTTCATGTTCGTGCTTTCCGGTTATAGCCTCCACTAGCAGAAGCTCAGGTTCATTATGAAAAAGTGGTGCCTTCCCTGTAAATCCTCCTCTTGATGGACAAAGGGTTTAGTCGCTATGCTGGCTTTTACCTGGCTGATGGCTGGGGAGATGGCTGTGTCACCCGGTATGCCCTCTAAGAGCTGTGGGACTGTAACCCTGCCCAAGAACAGTGCCCTTGTGTTGGAGCCCAAGGGAGGAAGTGCCGCTGCAGCTGTCATGGGGAAACAGATGTTGATCTTAATGAAGAAACCCGCTTAGCACTGAACAAGTATTTATAGATATGAAATCATAAAGCAGCACATGGGTTAAAGAGCTCATTTTGGGACTTAGACTTGGAGCTAAGTTGAGCCCCATAAAATACAATTTACAAGTTACAAAATCCCTCTTGTCCTGTAGGGGGGCTCTGTCTGGAGTGTTTGTTTAGGTTGAGAACTTTTTATTATTTTCAAAGGAAGTACTGTATTTCAGCAATTCAGGAAAAGAGGTATCAAGATGTCTAGCTTGATGCCACATTTAAAGATGGGGCTCAGAGAAAGCTGCCCTGAAATATTTCCCTATTGCAGGTTTTGGCAGAACAAGAGTTTCCTGATGCTGGTTACCAGCCTGATTCCTCATACTTTTACCATCTCACCTACTACAAACCCTTTGGCTCCATCTCTTCAGCTACTAAAAGTCTCCAAGCTGCTCCAGAGCTGTTATTTCCTTCTGCAGTGGGTACTCGCTCCTTTCTGGGCGTGCTGGCTTTGAACTCCCCTTCAGTGTCCCTGCTCGTGAGTTAATGCATTTAAAGGAGTTGATGCAACTGAAACAAAGAGCAGCTTTGACTTGATTACTGGCAGAGAAGGCACTGTAAATTGTTAATGCTTAGCTCACTGGATGCAATATCTCAAACCTGTTCAGGAATGGCTCCCTTGAATCAGAGATGGCTCTTTAGAATCAATCAGAGGGGCAAGGGAAAGGAAAGCTGTCCCTTCCTCAGCACAAGGGACTGAGTGATCCCAGTGAATTCAAATAGGCACTAGTGGGCAGGAGCATATGCCAGCTGGCTCACTTAAGTCAAATGGTGCAAATAAAAATGCTAGGGAAATGGAGGGGATGGCTGAGTAGTAGGAAATAAGGAAGATGGAAGATGTTTTTCTGCTAGTACTTAATTGTAGATGCTGTTAGCTGTAGCTTTCAGACAAGCAAAAATACATGCTTCTAGGAAGTAGTTTCTGCCTGTGCCTGCAATGTTAAAGCTGCATTAAAGAGAAACACTGAAGCATTAAAGCAGCTGAGTGACCGTTTTATACAAACTGCTGTGCAAATATCATTATTAATTTCTAGCACAGTTGTATGTATCTGTTGGAAGCTTTAAATGTTGGAGGTTTATTACCTTACCTGCTAAGAAAACAGGCTAAGTTCTGTTATTTTACATAGTCATTGGAAAATCATTCCAGATAGTGTTTCAATGGGAAGGAACCTGCTGTAGGATGAAAAATCAGTTTTATCAGAGGAACATAGGGAAGCAGATTTGCCCAGAAGCGTTGTGGCTGGTTGCCTGTCCCTTAGCAGTACTTGAGGTGGCACAGCCCTTCAGCATCTAGAGTAGGTTTCAGGGTATCAACAGCCACAAAATTAACATGAACTTATTGATTCGCTTTTTCTGAAACCAGGAAATGTGTCGCTCAGAACCACCTCACTTTATTTTATTCACTCTCTATAAGAACTTCTGTCAAAATTACAAAGCTTCAGAGGGCGGCAAAAGTATTCCCTGAATTCCCATCACACATGCTGCCAAGTCTGCTTGAACTACGAAAGAGCATCTGCAACTGCCAGCTACAGCAGGAAGTCTGCAGAAGGGCAGCTAGCTGACTCCTGTCAGTCACGTGTCTTAATCCAGAGCATCAGGATATAGTAACTGATCAGTATTTATCCTAGCTTAAAGTACCTGCCCTGGATCTGGGCATTTAGGGTGGCAACACAGATCCTGTACCCCAGAGGCTGGTGTGAATTTCTCAGTAGCTGTAAGAGCTGCTAATTCACTATACCTCAGCCTGTTAAATGCTCCATGCCCAAGCTATCTTTTTTGTCATTCTTGTACAGCTGGATGGGCCTTTTGAGATTTTTGGAATGGTTTATAATAGTGAGCAGACCCTATAGAAATGCTGGAGCTGATACAGTGAGGCAGGAGAGCAGGAAGTATGGGGTGGAGGACAGGAACAGGGTGGTCCAAGCATGCTTCTGCCCTTTGCTCTGCTGTGAAATGCCTTTGTGTCCTTGGCATGTCTTTAGCTCTCTTGTGTCTTGATCTCTGCTATGAAATGTGAATAGTAGAGGGGAGAGGGTATTTAGGAGGACTAAATCAATCACGTTGTACAGAAACTTGATAGAAGCAGCTCCTGAAGTGCAACGTATAAGTGTACTCACAGACCCCCATTCCTCATGGAAGTTCAGCATCTTCTCCATGTGCTGGAGATGGGAAGGACAAAGTGAAGGTAACTGGGGATTACAATGAGACACTTACCTGAGCACTCCGGAATCCAGCACAGCTGCTGTTTAATTAAATTTGGGTGGGTTCTTCCCATTCCATACACCTATTCACAGCTTGGCTTGGTTTTATAATTAAGACCAAGTGTCTGAAGCACTGTCTTGTTTGTGGAAGAATCTATTCATCTTACTTTCCAGTTTGCCCTTCTCTTATCATTAATTCACACATTGTTAGTGGAGAAAGGAATGCTGCCAACTATGAGCTCTTGGAAGAGCGAGTTATTTGCAGAGGCTCTGGTTGTGCTGTATCTCTCATCCTGTAGGTTGAGATGTGTCAGCTCCATTGAAATACTTTTCTCAGATACTGGTGCCTTTTCCTGGTCTTTATGTTGCTAAAATAAAAGGCAGCAAACTTCTCACTCTGCAAAGTTTAATATCAGTAAGTGCTTCCAGTATTCTGGATGAGACCAACTCATTCGCTGGTGACTTGCATCCTATGGGCAGAATTTGAGATGAAAGGCAGTCTTTTGTAAGTGATTTTTTTCTGTGAGTGTGATAATTTAGATAACTGCTTGCTCAGAATCTGGCAGGAAAATGAATTGCTTTCAGGTCATGGTTACAATAGATGTTTTCTGTCTATGAAAATGAGAAGAAATAAAACAATCCTTCACTGTTCTCAGTCAAAATTATAGTAGCAAATGTGTGTATTAAGAGTAGTCGTTTGCCCTTGCACAAATCTATTCCATTTGCAGATGCTGTCAAGGAGTCCCTTCTAAAATCCAGAAAAGTTTGTCGAGCAGAGCCCAGAGTCTCCCTCTTGAGGCAAGCCCTCCTGCCCGCCCTTCTGCTGGTCCGAGGTATGTTTTGGACAGTTTTCTTCTGTGCTAGTACTGGAGTTGACTCCTGAGCACCCCTGAACCGGACTGGGCATCAAGCGTTGTCAAGGAGGATGTTTGGTCATCGGCAGAAGTGGAGAACTGATGTAATACCCAACATGTAAAACTGTTGGACAAGTTGGTGTGTTCCAGGAGCAGTCAGTTCTGCTGCCATGGCTCTTCTGCTCTCTTGTATCAGTGTCCTCAGTGCTGATGCTAACGAAGTGGAAAGAAAAATCCACTTCTCCTGGCATCACTTCCAGAGCTGATGATTTTGTACTTCAGTTTGTCTGATTTTGGACCATTGTTTAGGTTATACCTGAAGTTTGACTCTTGACATGTTCTCCACTTGTCACCGTGTGAATGCAGAGCTCAGCCTTCAGTATTGCTGAGATGCAGGTTTATGGATACCCTAAGGAATGTTAGTGATAATTGCCCTTGCACTTAAATATATAGGCAAATGCTAGCCAAATGATCAAAAGGGCCTCATTTAACTGCGCACCTGTGAGTTCAGATTTGTTGAACTTATGTGAACCTTTTGCCATTGTAGGATCCACTGAAAGGAAAACAGTCTTGATAACTTGACCAGGTAACTGAGAGGCTTAGTGCTAGTGCATCTGGTTTTCTGCTTGAATTAGGAAATTAAAATAGGACTGAGACTACTTGAAATAGGTTTCTTGTTACTTCAGAGTGAATATTACTTAGATGCCCCTTTACTGTGTATAGCTATTAGAAACATTTTACCTTATTTAAGATTCCCAGTAGTTTAAAGAGCAGTGTGGGCTCAAAACTATGGCAGTCCTAGTTAGTAGAAGATTAATGGGGAACAGCATAAGGCGTGTTCGTTGCTAGCACAATGTCCTGCTGTGCCTTAAGTTTAGGGCAACCTCATAATGGGCATGCCCCAGGCTTGGTCTCAGTGATGGCTCTGTTCCTGCTGCTGCTGCCCTGTGCCTTTGCTGAAACAAGTCTTTCAAATGAGGTGCTCTGAAGAAAGCTTTGAAGGCAGCCCCAGATCAGCCCAGGGTCTCTATGGGGCTCCATGGGATGACCAGCCACAGGTTGTCTGGCAGCAGATGAGCTTCTCAGCTCTCTATGGTGGGGAGATTTGTGCTGCTGTGTCCCTGGCCATGCCAGAGAAGCTGTTTCTGGCCAGTAGCTGGTGTTACGCATGAGGAGAGTGTTGGAACTCCCTAGCTTTGATCAAATGGACTGCTGGCCTCTCTCCCTTCCTAGAAGAGAGGCAATTGCATGTGTGCTCAGACATACATAAGATAGTTGGGTGCAACACATGGTCGTGTCTAAGAAGACAATTATAGCAAATTTGCCCTGCTGGACGCACAACAGGAAGGAAAATACAACCAAAGAGGCTTTTTGTGTGCACAGAGTCTGGTTTTATTCCTGCTTTTAACTAAAACACAGACCTTTGGATGTGTTAAATCAGTTAAGCCCAATAGCAAAATATTTTCTGCTGCAGCACAGGTGAAAAGCTTCTTAGCTTTAACTGATGGTGGTGTAGTTTTCCAGAGCTTGCAGTGTTCCTATTGCTGTGATACCTCTTCTGTTAGATATAAACACTTGCACCCTCCAGTTACTGAAAATCCTTAAGGAAGTTTGAGTTAGCTCCCTGTTATTATGTAAACTTAGCTCTATTATAGTCAAGTAATGATGACAAATTAATTGCTTTCTGTCCAGATCCCTAAACTGCCTCAATTGTGCTGAGCAAATTGGTCCCACCCTTGTGAATCTTGCATGACTTTTCCCTTTTTCTTTGTTCAAGTGACTCTCAAAGTTAGAGTTATTAATCTCCAAAATGTGTTGCAGTTGGAGGAACCCACCCAAAGTGTTCATGTGCCCTTTTTGCTTCACTTAAGCTCTCTTCTGTCCTGGCTGTGATTTATTGAGGTAGGTTATTCAGCACCAAGACTGCATGACGGCCTTCCAAAGGCTGCACAGAAGGGTTTACATGGGTGCTAGGGAGCACTTGGGAGAGGTAAAATTAGGACCTCTGCTCTGAAGGGGTGTTGTGAAGTTGTAGAAACTTTTTGGAAATGAGCTTTTCCTCTCCCCTCCCTAAAAAGGAGGAGAAAACATACTTGAGGTAGTTACGTGACTCCATCGCCTGTTTCTAGTCTCCAAATAAGGTGCTGTGCAATAAGTGCTTTTGGGATCCAGAAGCCTCCGCAGAGGCAGGAGGGCCCTTCTCTACCAGCCCTTCTGGAGCAGTGGCTGCGGTGGCTGGTCCCCAAAGCCCTTTCAGAGATGGAGAGCAGTGGGTGACACATGCTGCAGTGCCAGATAGGAACAAGGCTCTTGTAGGGTTACCGCACTTATGGATCTGCTCCAATGGACGTGTGCTCTCTGCTGGCATTGAGCATAGCAAGTCGGAGCAAGCAGAGTCCTGCCTCACTTCCCATCACTGTGTGAAATGAACTCATGCACGAGGGTGTATGTTCTTTGAGTCTTCAGCAGCCCTTGGGTAATAACCGCATTGACCAAACTTGCCACAACTCTGAACTCTATTTCAGCTTTGTTCTGAGGAAGAAACTGCAAATTAAAGTGTCAGCTGGGTTTGTGACCCTTGTGACAGGTCCACACCTCTATCCACAGTAGCATGATGGGCAGTGCTGCTGCTGCTGGCCAAAGGGCTGTTTTCTTCTGTCTGAGGCTGCCCTGCGCTTTGCTGTGGTATGTGGTATATGTGCTGCTAATGGCAAAACCGTCCTGTGAGAAGGTGCCTTGGCTTTTCAGGGCGTTTGTCTTCTTAGGGAACATGGTCCAAGAGTCCCTGATCAGATAAGCGTCTCCTGCATCAGTTAGCATTCTTTTGTTGCAATGACTGAGTTAGCAGCTGGAGCTGGTCCGCTTTCCTCTTTCCACCTTGTTTGTCACTTAACCAAGACCCTGGTTTGTTTTGTGTTCTTATGACATTGTAGCATGCTTCTGCTGGAGATCAAAATGAACTTATCAAGCCATTCTTGATGCTGTGCCTGGCGCATAGCTGAAGGAAGATGATGTAAGGAGCAGACAAATAACAAAAGAAAACTAAGCATCACCAACAAGTGCCAGACTCGTGACTGTATTTCCCTTATGCAGTTGCAGGTAGCAAATTCTTCAGTAAAGGTGAGTGCCTCTGACTGGTGGGGACAGGCAGCAGGCAGTGAAACAAGCCCTCGTGGCACATGCTCGCTGTATGTGCCTGTGATAGCTGGTGTGTCTGAGCACAGGCAGGTCTGAGTTAAGCCTATTTGTGGTCTAGAAGCTTGGCCTCCTTGTCTGTAGCTTTGACCTAGTTGTTTCTAGAGAAGCCTTTGTTGGGTAACACCTAAGCTTAGTCTGAAGTCTCCTCTTGGATATATTAAATCTCTGTCACTGAACTGGTTGTGAGTGTGAGAAGAAGCTTCTGCTTGTTGAAGGATTTTCAAGCCGTGTGGATGTAAACCCCAGCATTTTCTCCATGTGTCACTGAGGATGGTCATCTCACACCAAACTCTATTGTCAAACTAGCTTCAGTAAACCCTCTGGCCGGAGCTCACCAGCCAAGGTGTGCTGGGCTGGTCAGGGTGTAGTGGTGCACAAAAGGAACCTTCTGGAGTCTCAGCTGAGCTGCAAAGGGAACAGGCTGGTGGAGTGGGATTCTGACCTGCTCATAACTTCTAACCAGGGGTCCGTCCTGCCAGACCTCATTTGGAAGCTCAGTGCTCCTTTCCAAAGGAGTCCACAAACTGCAAACCAGGGTGGACCCATGTTTGGGTGTCTTCATTGTCTCTTGTCATAATAGGCTCTATTTATTTTCCAAACACTGAGCTTACCAGTGTCTAGGATGGCCTTGCCTTTGGCCAGTGTAATAGTGAACCATGGTATTACTGGTGTATTCCTGAGATTGTTCAGAGATGTTTTTGTGGGTAGGGTGGCCTCAATTTCCTATCATTTCACTACCGAAGAATTTCCTCTGCACTGGTTTGCTTTCTCGCTTTTAATAGCAAGAATGCTATAAGACACAAAGCCAAATCAGAACTCTCAAAATGCATTGTATATCTAGTCATGGTGAGCAGAATTTGCTTTTCTTCCAAGTGGTTTGTTGACACAGGCCCGTTTTTAAAGGCATTACAAATGTCTTCAAATTCTTCAACTCCAGCATCGCCTCGTTTAACACTGCTGTTCCCAAATGGGCTTGGGCATAGGTGGAGTCTAAGATAGTCAAGGGAGCATTTGTTTCACATTATCTTTCTGGGTTTGGGTTTTTTTTGCAGTGTCTTGTGTCTGTTTTTTAAAGAAATTTCCTTTTATGCATATTTAAGGGGCCGAAGCAGAGCTGTGAGGAGAAGCTCCATATCTGGGCAGGAAGTCCTGCTGACCAGGCAGCCCGAAAAACAGGCAGCAGCGCCTGTTTTGTTTGGCCTCTGCACAGAGATGGAAATGAGTGGCTCAAACCTCCCTCCACTTCTGAGGGAGCGAAGGGATAATGCTGGTCCTCCAAATAGAGATGTGGCTGTGATTTGGGCAGCCATAAGGAGATGCTGCCCAGAGGGCCCTGAGCTTGTGGGGCAAGGCAGAGCAGCAGCCGGTGGTTATGTGCCCTGTTCCTGTCTGGAGGGGCTGTGCCACCCTTGTTGGACTTGTCTATGGGTCCGTTGTTGTTCAGCCCACAGTGATGTGGTGTACCACCCGTTTGACCCCAGCTCTGCCAGCTGGCAGGCTTTGGGATGCTCATCCTGCCCTTGGCAATGGACAGTCATGACCAAGCCATTGCATGGCAGTGTTCAGAGTTGTGTAGATGTCTAAAACAGATCCAACAGCTTGGAGGCAGAGATCCTCCAGCTAATTGGGGTGATGGGTAGTGCCAGCCTGCTCTGGAAAGCTGGCACGAGGGTGTTCTGGGAGTGCCGATTCAGTAGGTAGTTCCATGGGTTAGACTGAGTAAACATCAGTTACCCTCAATTACACTTGGACCTAGGACATGAACCTGAAGTCATGGTTGGACAAGTAGAATGAACTACCCAGACAGGGGCTCCTTAACACTGAAGGAACAATGTTAAACACTGGTTATGCATATCAATGTGGAGATCACAGGCTGGGAGTCACCCCAATTGGCTGTGAGCTCCTGCACGGGCACTTTATTGGACTGTGAAGTATCAAGCTGGTTATAGGGGTTTCATGTACTGATGCTTGCAATTGATAAGGCTTTTCTCTTTGCTTTTCCTCTTTAACTTAATGAAGCTTTTCCAAATGAGTTTATTTAATCCAGATGTTTGTATCTTAAATAAACAACCATTCACAGTCACTTGCCTATACTCAGCTTCTAACTCATTAAGATCAGAGTCTGTTAAAAAAACCCATCAGTTAGCAGGCACTAAACACATGATTCCAGAACTGGCAAGATTGTGTGGTCTGTGGGGAGCTTAAACATCTCTCTTCTGGAGAGCTGGCAAGTAGCTGAAGAATCAAATAGCCTGTTTCTCTGGGGCAGGGTGGGGAGTGTGTGTGTGTGCGTTAAGGCTGTTTTTAAGATCTGTTTTTATGAATTCCCAGAGAGGTCTTTTCACTGGCTTCAAAATATATATAAAAACTGCAGGTGAAAAGAGGTGAAAGCGGAGGCACAAGTGAAATAGCAGTCCCTGGGGCTAAGTGAGCTGAAATGGGCCATTTCATACCCTTTGGGCTGTGCTTCTCAAGGATGAGCAGCCTTGTGTGGAGGCTTGATAGTTCTGTGCAGAAACGACTATGTAAAGGCTTGTTTACCTTAAAATTGGCAAACCAGCACCCAGCTCTTTCCAGAACCATCTGTTCATAAAAGCTTTGTCCTTATTATCAACACTGGGTTTTCCAAGTAAATGTCTTTTCTAACCAAGTGCCATGAAATAACCTTTTTTCCTTGAAAAGTTGAGTATGAGTTTGAATGTCAGAGGAGACCTTGGGGCGCTCCCTGCAGACAAGATCCCTGCAGGAGCTTTGAGGAGCCCAGGAGCTGGTGCTGGAAGTGGGATGGGTGGATCTGGGTGGGAGCAGGAGGAAGGAGCAGCTGCCAGTGTCATCAACAGCTTTGCATCCCAGTGGAGCTGTGAAGCCCAGTGCTGCTGGGCAGAGCTTAGGGCTGGTCACCAGCTACACTGCTGCCTGCAGTGCCCAGCCACCCATGCAGGATCGCTGCAGAGCCCCCTCAAAGGGGGATTTAACCACCTACAGCACTGCAGAGTGAAGGAGATGAGCACATTCCCTCACTGCATACTTTAAAAATAACCTCTGTTCTTTTACTGCTATTGATCCCTCCCTTGGAAAAAATGGGTTTTGGCAAAGACTGCTTATACCCATCCCCATCTAAAGCTGTGGAAGTCTCTGCCCTTGCTGGGGAGGGAGGCAGTGTGCATGAACAAGGGCTATGGGTTACTGAGTGGGGAGAGGAGCTGGTGCTGGAGGAGGCTTAGTCTTTCATTACAAGATCATACGCTGTCATAACACAGAAGTGTATATGGACTAGATTAATACTGCATAGGCAGGCAACAGCCTCTCCAGCATTAGAAACTGTTCTTCTAATGGGCCCCTGTAGAAAGACCAAGGAGGTCCAAGCTGCAGTAAAGCAAGCTTAGCATCAGGTTATGGCAGTGCACTTCCATGTCCCACTGGAGGAAATTTCACTTGCAAAGAATCATTTGCAAAATATAAGGTAAATAAAAATAGCATTTTAATGAGACCTGAGGCCACTGTGTATGAGATTAAGGTGGCTATCTGGGGTGTATGCATATTCACTGTGTTTGATGTGTTGTCCCCCCTACACTGCTTCAGACGTGCCATCTTCTCTTTTAAGGTGAAAACCTTCATCCCAAGCATCTCTAAATAAACTTGAGCAGGTCTGCACGGACAGTGCTCAAACGGCCTCTGGGAGGTTTGAGGTTTCACAGGACATAAGGCATGGCTGAAGAAATCATTTGAAGGACAAAACATAGAACTAGTATTGTAGTCTCAGATAATCTTTGAGGATAAAGCATTTCCAACTCCAGTGTCCTGTTCTTTTCCAGATGTCGGTGAGCCAGCCGCAGTCAGGAAGAGGTGTGCCTTGTTTACGCTGCAGAGGGATGTGCATGGGCTTTGAGCCACATTCTTGGAGGTAATGTCCTGACCCTGATGGCCCCTGCCCTGACACTGTTCTTTGGTCCCGTTGATGTTCAGACTCCAGTGACTGTATGCAAAGAACTGCAGAGCACTTGAGGTGTGTTGGGAGGTGCAGAGGACACAGTCTCTGGCTAGGACAGCTGCTGACTTGGGGAGATGCTCATGCTCCCTGCTGTCCATCCCCCTTCCCTCGCTGGTCCTGCTTAAACCAAGCTGGGTCTCTCATGCCTGGGGTTTGGGGTTCTTTTCCACTTCTGCTACCATTGCCCCCTCCCTGAGAGTTCACTATCTCTGCTAGATTGGTCACAGGTCTTAGAAGCGAGCTATGGCATGGGAACAGAGAAAGCTGGATGGGAGATGGCCCATCTTGCAGAAGGGTCTCACCAGACACAGGACCATCCCTACTACAGCACTGCATGGCTGGTGCTGTTCAGTTGGATGTTGGGAAGGGAGCATGGTGCCGAAGCTTCTGCACATGGCTCTGCAAAGCCACTTGATGCCCTGCAGTGTGTGTTCTGGAGCACGGATCCTCTGTGTACAGGATCTTCTGCGTGCCACATGCTGCCTTCCCAGCCTGTCAGATTGTTTAGAAATCAGTTTGTGAAAACAAATACGTCCTTGCTTGTTTTGGAGGCAGAGAAATGCTGACCAAAAGGACAATCCTGTCCTGTTGGCAGGAGGTGTGCCGAGTGCCTGGCTATCACCATTGTCCATGAGGGCTTTGTGGGTGGAGAGCTGGCACAATGAAAGCCCTTGATGGGGGTTCAGTGCTGTGTTCTGCTTGGCAGCACCACGGTGGCTGTTGCTGATGGCCATCCTGAGCATCCAGATGGCTGAAGTGCCAGAAGTGTCTTGTTATTTGACACTTTATTTTCTGTTTTTCCACCTAAAACCACTAATTAACTAGCCACCAATATCGGTAGCTGGTGGGGGCCAACCATACTGGGTGTTTGGCTCTGCTCTGTTTGAGCCTGCTGCCCCTGCCCTATCTGCTTGTAAACCCAAATGGGAGAAACAAAAGTGGCTTTGAAATAGAAGGGAGCTACCCAGATGTCATTAATTAAACAAGAATTGGTGCCCTCTGAGGCTGGCTTGCAAAACACTGGACTCATTTCTGTGAGCCTGGGTGGCTCCTGAATGGGAGGGGACAGCCAGGTCCTGTCACAGTGGTGCATGGGGGCCTGAGGTCTTTAAGCATGCTGCTGGCAAGCTTCAGTATGCTTCACTGTGCAGTAGTGTCCTACAGCCTTCAGTTCCCAAGACCAATGCCTCAGCTGTGTGGAAATCCAAGCTTTAAAACACATTTGGTTGAATCACTACTTTTTTTAATAGACTTAAAGGCTGGTTTGAATACTGCTTGTTCCAGGATCCTGCTGACATACTTGGGGTTGCATCAGAGTTACTCTGTCCTTTTGCTGTTAGCATTTGATTGAAAAGCTGTCCAACAGAGAGTGGCCTTATAGACATAGCTATAAATCATAAAGATATGATAATTAAAATGATAGACACTTAAGTATCAATTCCTTTTAGCAGTCGCTTTTGTAGTGGTATGTAAAGCTTTGTAAAAGGTAGTGCTGGTGCTTAGCTGTTGGAGACTGGTTGAGGGTGGGAGACAGAAGTGATGCTTGAAGGGGCTTTTAAAGTTCACAGGAAGGGGCAGCTTCCCATATTGGGCTAGAGGCAGCATTATATCAACACTGCTGCAGCTGCTTTTGCTTGGGGATGGGGTTTGTGGCTTTCTGCTCTGCCACTGCCAATCCCTGTTAGGAAAAGCTGGACATGAGCTGACAGTATGTACTTGCATCCCAGAAAGCCAACCATATCCTGGGCTGCATCACCAGCAGTGTGATCTCTGTACTTGGAGGAGTGTGTCCAGCTCTGGGGCCCCCAACACAAGGAGGACATGGACCTGTTGGTGCCCACATGACACAGGTCTTATGCCATAACCCTGTTTTGTGTTTAACCTTTGGAAGAGGCTGAGCCATCACATGATCATATGTCTCTTACGGCCAGCTCTCATCAAAAGCATGGCTTTGCTTGTCCTCCACAGGAAGATCTGCAAGTCATGCAAGTGCAGCCAGGAGAATCACAGCCTGAGCTCGGATCTGGAGGACGATCGGAAGATTGGGCGCTTGCTCTCGGACTCCAAGTATGCCACGCTCACTGCCCGGGTGAAAGGAGGTGATGGCATTCGCATCTATAAAAGGAACCGCATGATCATCACCAACCCCATCGTCTCTCGGAAAGACCCCACCTTTGACACCATCACATATGAGTGGGCTCCACCAGGGCTCACCCAGAAGCTGGTAAGATAATCCATGGTACATTTGGTGGGTAGTTTTTCTTTAATGGAGATTATAACGCGGCTCTGGAATAAAGTTACCAGAGGAAAAAACAGTAAAACATACAACTTGTTTCAGAGAGCAAAAATGCATGTAACATTTTGTATTTTGGAAAACCATGTAAATAACTGGGGTAGGTAGGAGAGGGGAATGGACTGCTTTTGGGTTTTTATAGCTTTGCTTACATTTCTAGGAGAAGTCTTAATGGGTTTTACAACTAGAATGCTCACTGCTTTGATAAAGCTCATGTCCAGTAAGAACATTGCTGATGAGAGATCCCATCTCTGCTGTCCTGACACTTGTACAATACCTGCACAGCCCATGCAGGCGTGTGCCTGCTCCAGAGCCCTGGGCTGGATGTGGGAGCAATTCTGCCAGGCCACCTTGGGGTGTCAGGGCGGGGGTTTGGTCCTTTTCCTAGGCACCAAGGAGGCAGAAAGCTGTGCAAGATGTGGGATGTGCACAAGGACAAGAAGTTAACTCCGGAGGTGGAGGTAGCTGAGACACTTCCACTAACCTGGAGGCCTTTTCAGCAAACACTTCAGGAGCTTATGCTTCAGTCTGCCTCAGAAGCAGAGAAAATAAATCAGTGTGGAAAAAAGTAATGCTGCATCTACATCCAGTGCTGTGTTTGTAAATTATTCTGTTATAGAAATGGGCTTTAATGATGATAGCAAAATAATGGTTGTCTTTAAAATAGAAGATAATTATTTTTTCTTTGGTTGATGAGGTAGTTATTAAAATCTTGGACTTAAAATAGACCTGGCATCTCAAGGTTATTAATCAGGAGTGCAACTACTGGTCACTTGTGCTGCTGTAAATCACAGAATGGCCCTAAACCCCCCCAGAATGCAGCCTTGTTTCCTGCTGAATGCTGTATCACCTCAGCCCTGGACAGCTGTCTGTAGGAACACTAAAAGAGCCAAAACAGCGTGCTGACAGCACTCAAATCATGGCTTAACTGCTTTGTAATGCTGTTCTCTTTAATTCCAGCTCAGATTTGCTGGGCAAGCAAAGGAGTGGGAAGAGAGGTTGAAGTTCTTGTGGTGGTGGGCAGTTGCGTGGTTGTTCTTTGGGGCTCTCCCTGTCCTGCTCCCAGAAGAGCATCACTTTGGTAGAAAACATCCTCCTGCAGCAGCCCAGGCTGACTGAGCAGAGCACTGGGCATGGAGCCCCTGCGCCTAGGGACTCTCCAACAGCAGCCTGTCCCTATTCCCAGCAGACTCATGGAGCTTCCTTCCCTGTGGAGCAGGAGCATGGAAGCTCATGGTGCCAAGGTGTGATAGCTTGGAGGAAAGTGAAGCTGAGCTCTGTGGCTGAGAGCACCCTGCCCACAGCTCCTGCCAGCATGGGCATGAACTCTGCCCATTGCTGCTTCCTGAGGAACCTCTCCCAGATCCAGCACTGAGCTGGGATCTTTTTCCTTGCAGCTAAACATAGTCTGGTCCAAATAAAAGAAGACATTTGTGTTCAGGTTTTGTAAAGAGAACTCAGGGTAAGAAAGGGGGATGGGGAGTGTGGCCCTGTGCTGAGGGCTGGATCTGAAAACAAGTCCCCCAGCCCCAGCTTCCATCCAGGCAAGCAATATTGCTGTGCATGAAGGAATGGAAGCGTGTTTTGGTGTCTGGAAGTGTTAGCCAGCAGAGCACTTCTTGAGGGAAAGTATTTAACTGACTTTTAACTGTATTGTGGTACTAAAACCATTATATATTACACTGCCATTCGTGGACAGCTTTTGCTCTTCAAATTAAATAGTTTAAAGCTGCTGGAAATTGCAACCAGATTTTTTTAAAGAACTGAAACAAATGTGAAATTGCAGCTTCAGGCCCAAGAGGCAGACTTGTTGTATCTTCTTCACTCAGTTGCCCTTACCCCTTGGAAAGGCTGACTGCGGGTGGCATGAAGTCTGTATTGAGAATGCAGATGGGACCTGTGGTGCTAATTGGAGCAGACCACTGGGCTTCAGTGAGGGACTGAGACCCCCATGCAGCTGACTGCCTGGCTGTTTAATTGTAGTGCTGCTGCTCTCAGCCTCCTTCCCTTCCCTCTGGTAGGAGCTTGCCTAGCAGGAATGTTTGTTTAACCAGTATTTGCCTTCCGCAAGTCCCGGGTGGAATCAAGGAACTCATGAGGGATAGGGAGAACAATGATGGCACTCTTCCCATCCAGCCTGATCATTAAGCCTGCTGCTCAGCCTGGGATTTATCAGAAACCCATGTTTCACAGCTCTGAGCTGGCTGCAGTGCTGTGCTGCCAGCTCCTTGGGGCAGGGTCACTTCCTTGCTGTGAAGGATGCCCAAACTCTGCAGTTCCTGGGCTGCTTCCTTCTTCTATGGGCCTGAACCCCGAACATAACCCCTTGCTGGGTGCATGTTTGGGGTGATCCCTGTCCAGTGGAGGCACTGGGGAGTCTGGCAGCTCCCCCACTTGCTGGGGCAAACCTCCCCCCCCCCATGGATGCTGGTAAAGGGGCAGCTTAGAGGGTATATGCTTCATGAAAGGTTTTGAATTCTTCATATTGCCTGAATGGGCTAGAATATATCTTAGTTCAAGTAAACAACATCCATGAGCTTTGTAGATAGCCTTGATGAATTTTGGTCTGAAGATCAATTTGACAAACTTTCAGGAGCGATGCTGGATGTCAGCTATTCTCAGGATAGTTTGAAAGGGATTTGGGCCAAAAAGCTTTCAGTGCATAACTGACTCACTCCAGTGGCTTCCTTCTGAAGGCACGCTGGAAACTTGGGATTGTTTTTAATATTGTTGTCTTGAAGTGGATGGTCCAATAATAGGAGGAAGTTCAGAGTGTGTTTTCATTAAGCCATGCCTGGAGAAGCTATGAAGTAGATATTCAGGGTCCTTGGGGAAAGTGAAAAGAACAGATCATAAAATATCTGATGTGCAGTAATTAATTTTGAGGAAGAGTGTTTTAGATTTTCAGTTATCTGCACTAAGGCAACAGAGTAAAGCATTTCACCATAGTAATACATGGTAGCAGCAGAAGAAACAACTTTTCCTCATCCTGCTTTCCCTGAGGTATTCTGTGGATGTTTTATGACATCGGCAATTATAACCTTAAGCATTCTGTTGATCAGTGAGTGAAATCCCACCATGTTTGTGGGCAGATATTGGACCCTGCCACTGAGCACTCCAGCTGTACTTACAAGAAAGGCTTAAGACTTTGCTTTTCTCTCTTGCTTTCAGCACAGATGTTTTGTACTGGCAATGGGGAGTCTGGTGCCAGAGTGGAATGAGGTGCTTCAGATGCATGTGCTGGCATGGTGCTTTCTCATAGCACTGGTAGAAGTGTTCATTAGTCTTGGCACATTTGTAGTGGATTAAGAATTTCTTCCATTAAGATCCTACTGTGCTACTATTCTGCTAGTGCTCTTGCTGCAGCTGCACCAAGCCAGTGCAGACAATGCAGCATTTGCTGTCCTGAAGTTGCGTTGTACAGCATTGAGGCTTTGGTTGTTTTTCTTTCCAGTTGTTGGATACTATCAGCAATATCCTTATTTTGTAGGGCAGTGCCTGTGTGAGGCCTGGGAGGAGCTGTCGGGAATTCTTTTCTCTTGCTTCTGTAGTTCCTATTAGGATTTCTCACTTCTGTGAAAGCCATCTGTGCACCAGATCACTTCTACAGCATCCTGTAGCTCTCTAACCAGCTATTCCCAAGCAGCACCTTCTCCCATGTGCTTCTTCCTCCCCTGGAAAAACTTCTGGATATCAATCCTGCCATTGCACAGAGGCATGATATACTGAGTGTTGATAGGTAACATATTGTGCAGCAATGTTAACATGCACAGTAAGAAATAGGGAAGAAGCCCTGCCTCCATTAAATAATTTATCTGTTGCTGCTGTGAATCTTCAGGCAGAAATCTTGCCCTGCAATGATTCTATGTGGCTGAAAGTAGCTGAGGCGGAAGGTGACTGAAGTTCTTACAGATGTGATGAGCTGTTTGGTGCTGTGCAGATGTTTCTGTATTTAAAAGACCAAACTGACCTGGTCCATGCACAGTAAACAGTTAATCACTTCTCTATGGTTTGTAAAATTCAGATTTCAAATGCTGACCAAGTCAGAAACAAATCTAATGCAGATGGATGCTGGTCTTTAAAGCAGAATGGCAGAGTGCCAACTGGCTGCCCCTTAGCTCTTCACACTACAATAGGAAAAATGCCTTGAGTGGGAACCTCCCTTCCCCTCAGTACCAGGCCAGCAGAAGTTAACTGTACAGATCCTGCTCTCCTGCAAGTGCTAATTCAGTGTGGGACAGACATCTTGCAAGATTACAGTTTAACCTGCTTTTAAGACAATGGCTAGTAGCCAGTTGAGTAGGAGGCTTTATTTGTGATAGCTTCTTGGTATTTACTTTCCATGTTGCAGGGCATCGATGATAGAACACCTTCCCTTTACTGCAGAATCAATCGCTGCACAGCGTTGGCAGCTCTCAGTGTTACATACCAACTCAGCTGCTGACTGCTTTTTTTTCTGAACTCAGATTCTGGTTTTAATTGATAAAAGGGGAGCTTTTACTCTAAACCGTGCTGCATACAACCCGTGAGGGCTATGGGGTGTCTTGATGCAGGTTCCAACCTGCTCCTTGGAGCATTCCCTGTCCTGGCACAAGGCAGTAGGAAGCTGCCTGATCTTGGGTTTCAATGTTTATAGATTTCCAGTCTTTTCAGCAGCCTGGGATAGCGGCATGCTGATGCCAGTGAGGGATGGTGTGTTGGGATCTGGGTGTAAAACTAAAAAAGCAAGTCTTCATTGCTTTCCTGAGGAGTTCCTGGGGGTTTTGTTTGGCTTAAAAATCACACACAACCAAAAACTCCCAAAACAACCAAAAAATGAAGAAAAACTCCAAACAAATCAAAACCCCACCCAACTTGTTTTCTGAGGATGAAATGATTAACAGTAGCCTGGCCGCTACTTGCATGTGAGTAAGTTTAGCCTTTCATTCCTGAAATGTTAGAAAAACACAAAGGGAGAAAGGAAGACCCATGTTTTCTGCCACTGCTCCATAATGTGAGCAGAGCATCTGTTTGCAAAACACTATGTATGTGATGAGCACTTGCCCTTCCCTGCCAAAGCTGTCTCGGTAACCATTGGTGCTCCCCCCATTCCAGGCCATGCAGTACATGGAGCTGATCCCAAAGGAGATGCAGCCGGTGGCAGGAACGGAGGGGGCCTACTACCGCCGGCGGCAGCTGATGAGACAACTCCCACTGTACGACCAGGACCCATCCCAGTGCCGCGGCCTCGAGGAGGGCGAGCTGAAGCTGATGGAAGACTTTGTGAAGAAGTACAAAGCCGAGGCACTGGGAGTTGGGGAGGTGGCTCTGCCGGGCCAGGGCGGCATGGGGAAGGAGGAGGGGAAGCAGCAGGACAAGAGCATTGCAGCCAGCAAACCCCCTGAGGCCACCAATGGGGCCCTGGAGAACGTGCCTGCAGGAGGGCAGTATGTGAGTACTGTGGTCCATGGTGGTGGGATGGGCTGGATGGGGTGTCCCGGCTCTGCTTGGAGCTTGGGGAGCTTTCAGGAAACGGCTTTTGTCTCAACTAGAGCGGGGGGAAAAGACTTGCCTCATCCCAGAACGTCTGTTCCTTGTTCACAATACTGCTCCGGTGGGCTTCTGCAGGGCTGCTGCAGTGCTTTTTCAAGCAACTGAAGCAGTGTTGGAATGCTCAGTTGCATCATGGCATATTTTTGTAGAGCACTATGAAAGATCCTAGTGGGACCTGTGTACTCGTGCCTGTCTGTCTAACAGGGGTGAAGAGGGGTGGTTATAATCTCCTCTTCACCATCACCCTCCCTCCATAGCAAAAGCTGTGCTGAACCACCAGGGTAAGTAAACCCTCTGCTAGATGCACAAGCAGTGATTTTGACTTTGGATTCTTGGCAACTCTGAAAGATTGGGCATGACACAGCCCCGGGTGTTTGTGAGTCAATAAGGTACTCAAGACATTTCACTGCAAGTCAGTGAGTGTTTCCAGCTAGGCATCCAGACCAGAGCAAGTGGAAAGACTGCAAGTGACAGGAGGTAGTGGCTGGCTCTAATTAATGCAGAGCTGTGAACGTGGAGATAGTGCTTCCAGGGCTGTAATCACTTGGGGGAACTTTGAACAGGTGTCTCCGGGCATAAAAATACATTTCCACAGGGAAATGATTGAGATTCCCTAACACCCTTTCAGATTTATATTCTCCCAGCGCTGTCTGGAGTGGCCATTGTGGTTGCTGAACAAACGCTTATCATAAAATATGGTGAGTGAAAATATATCAAACTTGTCCCTTGTGAGGGTGTCTTGCAGCAGAGGTTTTTAAAGCTGTAGAAGAAAAATGGTGTCTGAGGGTTTATAAGGCAAAATTTTTCTTGCCATTGCTGCACTGAGATTGTAACACGTTCAGAGCAGTTTTCAATTTCATTCCATATTGGGTAATGTATCCCCTCTGCTGTGGCCTTTTCTACCAACATGCGTCTGACTTTCAGAGTCCAGTAATACAGTAAAAGTTTTTCACCATTGCAACAAAATACTGAATCGGGCAAAAAAAAATTAATCTAAAAATAACCAAGAAAGGAAGGTTTCTATTAAACATTTATTAATAAAAGTTAACTTAGCAATGAGGGTTTACTTAGCCTGCAAGTTTGTCCTTCCAAAATTACAAACCTGTGATGTTCTTCTCCTTAGTTTTAAAGCATCATTTTTCTCAAGGCACTAGCCGAAAAATCAAACCACTTCAAAAGCAGTTGTAGAAGATCCACTTTGACCAATGCATTGTGCAGTTCAGTTTACAGCACCCCCATGGAGTGCTGTGGTTTCTTGCTGTACTAAGGCTTCCTGTTTCCCCCTCTAAGAAAACAGTGCCCGTTTTGATTTGATCTCCTATGTGGGAATTAATGCTGCTGACCTGATAGGAATGGACTGTGTCCCAAGAACTGAAGTGTGCTGAACTTCCAGAAGGTCTGCTGGCTTTCATGAAACTGCAGTGGGAAAGTTCTGCCATAGAAAAATGAGATAGATAGCACTTTACTTTGCAAAATGTGTGAGGCTGAAAGTAGATGTGAAGGAAATGAGCTATATGAAGACTGAGAATAGATATGAAGGGACTGAGAAATTAAGTGCATAAAGCCAGTGATACTGGAGGCTTTAATGTTCTCACTGTATTCAGGGTTAAAATGTACATCAGCACACTCCAAAACAAAAACAACATTACCTTTGCTCTAGAAGAGAATGAACCCAGAAAGCACCAAAGCTGCACCAGGAAATAAGCTGGAATTTCCTCGGGCGTTTGTGTGGTCCCTGTGCTAAGACTGTTAAACCTCTTATTGCACACTCAGGCCAGCTGTGTTGAAATTGGTGTGTAAAGGAAAACATACAGGGCCAATGTAAATCACCATGAGAGAGGCATCTGAGCTCAAACAGCTTTTTGAACTCATCTCGGCTGCAGAGAAGGGGCCCCATCACTGCAGTAAGTCTGTCCTAGGAGCCGAGTGTTCTCCACTGAGCATACAATCATCTTTAACCCCCTCAGAACTGGAAAGTCCTCTGGTATTATAAGCAACTGTGTTGGAATCAAAAAAATGTGAAGCAGTTGATCAGAATTAGCTATTGTCCCAAAAAGCTTGAGGCTACCAATGTAGGGAGTGCTGTGGGGAAGCCTTGTGGCATCTGGGGCACTCGTCCTGTGGGAGCTGTGATTGCAAAGTAGCTGCTATTGGAGAGGGTGAGTTTGGAAAAGCTTAGGAGAAAGACGCTTTCTGGCCAACACCTCTGGTTACTCTGCTAATAAAGTCTTCACTCCTCTCCTTACATGATGGAGATGTAAAATAAGTACCAAGCTGTAATGCCATCTTAAATTTGAAGAGCCACTTTATTTAGTGTAAATGGCAGGGTGGCGGAAGTTATATGATACTTAGGAAAAGCCCTATGGATAACTGCCATAGAAAGAAACAGCAAAATAAGTTGTTTTTCTGACAGTTCCTGTTGGCAAGAAACTTGAGCTCGGTGTTGGAAAGCTGCTCTTGTTTGTTCTCACTGTTAGATCTTTCAAGATAAGCAGGGCTGGGATGGATGGCTGTAGTGGCTTCTCCACACTGTCACCCCTGGAGGCAGCTGCAGGGTTAGGCTCTTCTGCCTGACTCACCCAAATCTGGTGCCTTGGGGAGGTATCAGGGGTGTAAGGAAAAATACAGCCTCAGTCCCATGCAGTGGGTGCAGAATCCATTGGTGCCCATCTGCCCCCACTGCCAGTGAGGCTGGTGTACCAGTAGTGCTCCACAGTGAGCATGGCAGCTTCATGTACTTGTTTTCTTGTTTATACAGACTGGAAATAGCATGGCTTCTGCACCGAGCTTACTTCTTCATTGGCGTGGGTCTTGGGAGTACTTAGAAATGCATCTGAAGCCCTTTGCAGTAGAAGGAACGGTGTAAGCAGATATATCCCCTTTCAGACTCGCGGAAAAGCCAAGCCAGGAAACATTTTGTCTCTCTTCTATTGCTGCCTTCACTAGTCATACTGGATTTCCTGGTAAAGTAGGAGATGCCCGTCAGCATGGTGGACCCACTCCAAGGATTGCAGGGCAGCTAATGAAAGTCCAGACTGAACCAAGGAGGAGGCAATAGCGAGGCATGCTAGAAATAATAGTAACAAAAAGTAAAGCCACTTGGTGGGTGTAGATAGGCCTGTAGCCTTCTGTTGTGTAAAGGGCAAAATAAAGTTTGGGAAAACTCCTTAGATGCAAGGAATGGTCTCTTTGGCAGTCAGGCCGTGAACTATCAAAAGGGTGGATGTGGTGGGAAACTTGCCTTTGGTTTGACATACGCGTAGCTCACAGAGAAGCCCCACTCCCTCTGTGCCCCAGAGAGGCTGTTTCTGCTGCTGCTTTACTGGGGTTGTATCAGGGAGGATCTCAGGGGGGTGAGTTTTTCAGTCTGTTGTGGCATCAGGGTGGTGTTCCTCAAGTTGTGGACCACAGCTGCCCTGGGCAATGTGCCCCTCTTCTCTTCCTGCCCCATCCCTGATGTTCTCCTTCAGCTCAGGAAGTGTTATTTACCTTCTGGTGGGAAATTTCATTTTTGTGTCTCTTCTACCCACCTTTTAGAAGTTTGTTGGCTTCAATCAGAGCATTTGTGAGCAAACCCATCATCTGAATGCAAGGAAACTCCCAACCCTGTGCTGCCTGGAGCATGCTGGAGGGGGGACAAGGCCATGCAAATAGTCTGGTTGTGCACAGCAGCTGAAACCACAACACATGCGACACGCAAGCTGCTTCACACTGCATCGTGGTTTCATAAAAGCCTTCAGCAGACTGCTAGTGGAAGTCTGGCCTTGCAGCCAAGGGCTCTGCTGGAAGAGACTCCAGCCGCTACTTAAGAGTGTTTTGTTTAGGGAGTGACAAAGCACAGACTCCAAGTTGTTATCCTGACCTGGACTATCCAGACTTAAACAGGAATTTAAATAACAGCTCATCAGCTGTCAGCCTCTGAGAGGAGAGCTTTAAAGCTTGCTCTAAGCTAATCGCAGGATCACTCTGCAGGCACAGATAAAGACCAAGCCCAGTTGGCCTTGTGTATAATGTGCATAAATGTTAATTAATCTTCAGATTAGCCAAGTCTAATAATTGGGCTGTTATAAATTGAAAGCACTGTGCTGAAAGTGACATCTGCCTTATGCATAGATGTATATATTAAAACACAGTGAGAAAAGAACCAAGTCTCTAATCTCTATGCAAAATAACATCTTCTAACTCTGGGAGTTAACATGTTCTAACTCTGGGAACCTTGGCATTTTGGTGATTTTGGTTTTAGCTTGGGAGGAGGGTCCCAAAGGCCAGACACTTAACTGACTGGTGGGCAGTGCTGCTCCTGCCTGCCTGGATCTGGCTGTGGACAAAAGTAAACAGTATTCCAGGGGAAGACTAGCCAATATATATTTATAATGACTTCTATTCATTTTACATCTTGATATTCTGTCCACTGGACAAAATGTTTGCACAGGTGTGAAGTGGTAGACTGAGAGGTGTTGGTTCTGTTGGCTGTGGGTGCCCTGTGATGCTCTGTGTTGCCTGAGTCCTACTGCACAATTGAGATGTTTTCCCAGCACTTTTCTTGAACTGCAGCCATTGCTTTCTCTTCAGTTTAGCATTTCCTTGCTCTTCCACCTTGATGCACTGATCCTATAGCCTCATTTCAGTCTGGTGATACAGCTGTGAAGTTGGGCTTTGGTACTGTCAAGATTCCCTCCACAGAACAAGAGCTCAAATGAAAGCAACCAAAGTCGCACAGCATAGCAGTCCTGGAATTAAACATTTTATTTCCACTGTCCTCCTTGGTGCTATGGGATGTTGAGCAGGGGCACCGCAGGTCCTCTAGGCTACGTAGAAGCAGGAAGCATTGAGGATGCACTTGGAGAGTGTGGTGTTGTACTTTGCTAACCGTGCTTTTAACCATCTACAAGGTCAATGCTCACTCCACCGTCTCTGTTGCAGCGCTGCGAGACTTGCAAGCAGGCAGTGCCCGAGGACTGCCCGGTGGTGTATGCCGACAGGGCGGGCTATTCCCGGCAGTGGCACCCGGCGTGCTTCGTGTGCTGCCGGTGCTCCGAGCCCCTCGTCGACCTCATCTACTTCTGGAAGAACGGGGCCGCCTGGTGCGGGCGCCACTACTGCGAGAGCCTCCGGCCGCGCTGTGCCGGCTGCGATGAGGTAGGGGCCTGCTGCTCCCTGACCCTGTTGGGGTCTTGGTGTGGGCTAATTCAGGCTTCTTAACGTGCCTGCCTACCTGTGCCTCCTGAGGTGCCCTCTGGAAGCGGCATCCTTCTGGTGCTGGTCACCAGGCTGCTGTGGAGCTGGAGGTGTCTAAAGAAAATGGGGCAAAACAGAGTGATATTAATGGTAGTCTCGGCTGGAGATGCTGTATCTATCTCACAGCAACAACAAGCTCTAGTTGTATTTAAAACCTGACGGGTTTATAGTGCTTAATTGCAGCCCATGACTCAGTTGCTCAGGAGGTCCTGTGTCTTTTAATTAACCCTTCCCAAAGCCCTGCCTCCAAGGCTGACTATTGGGTGGGATGCATGGGGTGGGCTCTCCCTGTTCCTGCCATGCTCCAGCTTGGTGAGACGGTGGAAATAAACAATTGTCTGCCGTGTCCTGTAGATCATCTTCTCTGAAGACTACCAGCGGGCAGAAGGGATGGCCTGGCACAAGAAGCACTTTGCCTGCCTGGAGTGTGAGACGCTGCTCAGTGGCAAGCCCTTCACTCTGGACAACACCAGCCTCCTGTGCACAACCTGCAGCAAAAGCAAACACCTCTGAGCAGGGAGCAGCCTGGGGCAGAGCGCGGTCCCTGAGGTCCCAGAACTGAGATTATTTGACAAGTACATGAGAAGGGGAAGGTTAAAAACAATTAAGAGCCTGGCTATTCACTTGCAAGCAGCTAACTGCCCCCTTGCATCCAATCCAGCTTGCAGGAGATTATTCCTTGGGGAGGAAGCAAAACAAACTGGTGCCTGTGGGCGGGAGGTACATGGTGCATCTGACTAGGAGGGACTGAAAGGAGATCCTGTGTTGTGCTGTTCTTTTTCCAAAGTCTTTCCAAGCTTCTTACGACTATGGTCTTGCAATCGGCTTTTGGAAATAACACATCTCAAGAGTCACTTTTGGCATACTAAACCTATGGCCAGTGGTCAAAACCAAGGGTTATTCATGTTTTTGGAAATCCATACTGGAAGTTTAGACTAACAGGCTTCTGACAGCTGTACTAAAGCAATGGGTTTGAAGAATTTGATTAACCCAGGTGATTACTTTCTGAAAGCAAATGATACAAAATTGCAGCAACTTGTAGCTTTCTCCTCCTTAGTGTACAATAATCCATAAATAACAAGTTGGCACACAGGGAAATTGGTTTAACCCTGGACAGATGGGAAGGGTGCAGCTCTGCTCCAGGACACTTGACTGGTCATTGCTTGTGAGCTTTAATCCTGAAATGGGAATGCAAAACCAGGCTCCCCAGCCTCTTGCCTACCTCCAACTGCCTGTTACTGCAGGCAAGTGTGTTTCCACAGAGCAGCATTGTGTTCTACTGCAGTGCTGGACATTGTTAAGCATTTGAAGTGTGGGCCTTTATTTTGGCTGGGTTTGACCAGGTATTTTATAGAAAGCAGCTTTTCAGCCTAAACTCTCTTGGGGGTTGTGCCTGAAATGCTGCCGTGCCAGGTTTTTCCTGTAATGTCAATGACCCCCTTCAAACACCAGGGAACTCTACCTTCCCCTTGGAGCTGGCACCACCCTTGCCCTGGGCTCTGCCCTACTCCTTGTCCTGCAGCTCTCCCATACCTAGGGAAGGTCCCTGTGACATCCTGGATCTGATAGGGGTGACACTATCCCAGGATCTGGCACTGAGTCTCTGCCGTTAGTATTTGTTCCTTACATCAAGCAATGCTTCTGGTAGTCACTGAAAATATCAGCTAGTCCAAGGCTGGCAGATGTCTGTGTGCTTGGTCTTTTCTTCTATACTAAATGTACATTATTTGCCAGAGAACTGGAATATTTTTTGCAGTGATGAATGTGCAAGGAGCTCGCAGTCTCTGGATTTTCTTTCTGCTGCAGAAGATGCTGGTTTCTCTTTAAAGCATGCTCCATGCTGTGGATGTTTGCTTGCTTATGATAAAATAGCTTGCAAATGAGAGCTGGGGGGAACTGTACTTGCTGCAGGGTTGGAGCATTTGAGCTGTAGGTCCAGGCTGTGCCCCCCTGCCATGTGTGTTGGGGGTGTAAAGACACATCTGCATGTGGGGCACAGTGCTGCTAAAGCCTTGCCTAGCCCTATGCTGCTGCATGGTTGATATTCCTGGAAATGCTGGGGTATTTAAAGGGAGTAAATGAAATGGAATAGAAACATCCTGAGGTGGCAGCCACAGCAGTAGCTGTGGGGTGATGGATGTGTGTTACAGTGTGTCACAATGCCTATGCTCTTGGGGTCCTTTGTCCATCTCTGGTTAGTGAAGGGATGTGCTGAGTGCCAGGGTTGGATGCTTCAAGTCAAGAGAGGATGTATAGACCTCAAGCAATGCTAGGAATAATAAAGTTCCCTTGGATCAGCCTTGGGTACGGGCACTTCGTTTGTAAGTAAAGTGGGAATGAAAAATAAAACCCAGTGCTTATTAGCTTTATTGCCTCTTCATTTTTTCTTTCCAACAGAAATGTTTTTCCATCTTTGTAAATGTTTTTTAAAGACACTTTCTAAACCCTGTGATGTTAAAGTGCATACACTCGGTGTAGGCAGTGATAGGAATAGTGTATCACCAATGAAAGGCCAGGCATTAACATCCAAACAGTATTCCTGATGGAAAGTCAGTGTCCATTTACAACACAGCAGGTTGCCTCTTAAGGTGATCACCTACAAGGTACTGTACATGGCCATTGCACAGGTGTCTGCAAGGAAATTAAATGGAAAAAATCAACAAAACATCAAGTTTGTCAATGTGAGAGGCTATTGCCTGAGCTGCTGCCATCACAGCACACTGCAGTCTGCTCCCCGGGTGGTTCTTGTTTGTTTTGCTTTGGGTGCCTGCACAGTCTTGCAGGGTTTGTGATAGAATAAGCCCCTTCCACAGGGGCTTGCCACTAAACACAGCCAGGGTTACAATAGAGACTCAAAGGGAGGAGGTGGAGAAGAGGTGGCTCTTGTTTTCCCTGGTGAAGAAGAATGTGCATGGTGGGAGCTTGAGTAAAGGTCAGAGCAGAGGCATGGGGAGAGAATGGGAGTCTGGGGGGAGCGCTGGCACCCCAGTGCAGCAGCAGGGCAGGAGGCATGGGTCTGGGGTTGTGACGGCAGGGCTGGGTCATTCCACCACCCTTCCTGCAGTGGGATCATCTCTGAATGAGAGAGAGGTCAAGCCTGCCTTACGTACAAGCATTGATATCAATTACATTACCTTGGTTAGGTTTATCTTGCTGCGCTGTGACTGCAGTCTGCACACAGTAGCATCAAGTTCTTGAGCAGCCTATCTCCATTAACACAATCTCCATGATCACTAATAACTTTATTTGGCTACTTGGAAAGAAGATGCCACTATGGGCATCAAAACCCAAAGCTCTGGGGTTTGATTTTGTGATCTATAAATTGTAAACCTTGTCTGAAGTCCCTGTTTCAGCATATACATGCTTGCTTCAGGCTTTTTGGACTGCTGGCATCAACTGAAACCTTTCAGGTATTTCTGCAGCTTGTAAAACATTGCTAGAAAAATCACTGCAATTACACAGCTTAACAAAATCCTGGACCTCTCAAGTATTAGGAGCAAAAGCTTCAAATTACTGCATCTAATAGCTCAAAATGTATGTGATTCTTCAGTTTTGCTATTAAAATTGAAACTCAGTGTAACCATGAAAGATATTCATGCCAAGTGAAGACATTACACTGTGTTTTGTTACGGGTTATCATCCGAGAATGAAGGAAGCTGCTGCAGCTGCTTTCTGTGGGTCATGAGCTCTGGTTTTCAAGATAGTTACATTAACAGAGGCTTGCTGGCCTAGCTAATACAGAGCCATCAGTGATCATATTGGGGCCTGTCCTGAAAATTAGCAAAACCAGAGCAGTTTCACAGGGTTACTACGTACGGTAGGATAGACTAAGGGCAAAGACTGTTGTGTGACTGAAAAGCATCTTGTGCCGCAGCTGTGTCCAGCATGGATGCTGCTCACTTCAGACGGTGTTGCATGGCACAAAGGATGGTACAAAGCACTGGCCTGTGCCAGTCAGGGCAGTCCATGGGAGCTGAGCATTTCACATGGTGGGGTTTTGATATTCATCTAATACTTTCATGAAAGCATAGGGATAAATTGTCCAATGGTCAATTTAGCATCACATATTTTGGTAACTAATACCAATATTTTAACCTGTGAATCTACAAAGGACAAACATATTTATTTCCTCCTGTCAGTGGCCAAAGATGGTGTCTCCTACACAAACATTTAGCTCCAATTTAAACTCTCATGTTCTGTATAATTGTTCTCTTACATAAGACTGACAATACATGAACATGTTCCTGAAACTTCAGTTAAACTGTTCCTGAATATGACAGTCTCCCAAGTCTTACTTCGCTTCCCTTCCCAGTCTCAGGGCAGCATCTTGGGAGCTGCAGTGAGGCGAGGGAGGAAGGTCTGAGATGCTGCTGCTTATCACAGGCCAGAGCACACTGCCATCCCCATGGCTGAGACACTGTTGGTAAAAAGCACTGTGACAGAGCCAAAGAAAGAGACTGTAACAGCAGCGCAGGGGCCAGGGGTGTACGAAGCGATGCAGTTAACATGAAGTCACAAGCCTAGGAGGCAGCCCTGCTTGCATAGGTGTGCATTTACTGCCAAGGAGCTAGCTGCAGGTTTCCTGGGGAAGCTTCCTGATTGACTTTGCCAAACATGTGGATGCTTGTTCCTGTTGGAGTAAAATTAACTCATTGCCCACTGCTGTTACTTATTTGAGGTTAATGATTTAACAGGCTTAGTGAGTGTGATTACCCCAGTATTTCCTTGTGATAGTCTGAGAGGGGAAGCACTTTGAAAACAAACTCTTTAGTGCAGGAGAAATGAGTATTGGCATGTAGCAGCTCTGGCAGGGAGCAGTGGCTGTGCCAAAGCCCTGGCCCAGAACTCACAGTTTGGCACATGCTAGCAGCCAAGGGATAAGCCTCAGGACCCAGTACAATACATCGATACCCTCAGTACAAGAGGCTGTGCCGAGCACAGGGGGTCCTTTGCTTGCTCCCAACTGCAGATCCAGCCAGGAACACAGGGAGTGCAGAACCCACCAGCAGACAGAAAATAACCACTGATTGGGTGGAAACCACATTTCAACTGGAGTTTTGCAAGCTGAAGCTTTTCAAAGCTGAACTGATCTGAATCTGCAAATACTTGCAGTGCTGTCTCATTTGTGGTCCTTTTTTTCTAAGAAATATTTGAGGAAGAAGAAGGAACTGTTTGTGATTTGGGAGGATTTCAGCAGCATAAAGGCAGAGGCTGTTTAAGTACAGCATCTCCTTCAGGTCGCCTTCATTCTCACAGATTTCCCACAGTGTCTACCTTCCCTGCTGGACCATGCATTCCCTAGCACCAGAGGAGGAGCTGGACCCCATTCAGGGGGGGCTCCTGTGCACTGTCCTGGAGCCTTCACCACTAAGGTGGGGAGAAAGACAAGAAGCGAGCAGTCAATAGAGCGATGCCTTTATCCACCTTAGCAAGGGCTCAAAGGAAGGGAACCCTTTGCTTAAGTTAATGCTGGATCCTGGTTTGACATTTGCAATATCTGGACTAAGACCGTAAAACTTGAAATAAAATTTCTCAGCTTAGGTGAGTAAAAGAAAATTAGTTTTTCCTGAGATAGCAGGACAGCATCTTACCTTCAAGGCTGATAACCCACTAGCACTGAGGAACTGGTTGGCATCTTGCAGCAAGGCTTGCTCCACCACTGCTTTATATAGGCTTCCCTAGGCAGAAGGAAGGCATTTAACAAGTTCCCCTCAAGGGCTTATGGAAAACACCTGGGTGCTGTGATTCATTTATGAGCCCTGAACTGGTGAAAGGGGAACTCTGTTGTCAAGAGTGAGTGGTGACAGGGTGAGAGCTGGGTGCTGCAGGGCACAGATGGTGTGTGGGCTTAGGGCCAGCTCTGCACACCCCAGGCTTCTGGGACTGTGCAGAAAACGTAGGAAAACCCTTAAAAGAGGAGAAGAAATATGCTTTTCTATTCTCTTCCTGCAGTGCACAGCTTTGAGTGTGAGAGCAGTTCTGCTCTGCACGACTCTTCCTCTTCACTTGGAAGAGGCTGCTGTGCTCTGGCCCAACAGTTGGAAGTTTGGATTGACAGTGACTGGGCTGTGTTTCACATCATTCCGGGCAAGAATAGCTAAGCAGTGTTCTCCTTTACAATGTACTTCAAGAAATAAACTTTTTTGCTTGGATACTTCTCTAATGAAGAGACTTGGTGCTGACTTGTTGGAATCAATGAGATTGTTATTTACCTTGATAATGACAGCTATAGAAAAGTTGTTGATCTTGAGTATAATTCAGTAAGAATCTGATACTTGGGTGGAAGACAATTGACTTAAACAGAAACTTTTAAAGACTTTTAAAAGAATGTAATTTCAGATACCTGTTGATAAAACTCAGAATTCAGTGGCTTCAGGTGCGAAAAACATAAGCCACAGGCAGAGTGAGGTGCCTGCATAAACACTACAATAACACTTGCTTTAAAAGCCTCAGAGAGAAAAGCTAAGAGGTGAAAAAACAAGTCCTCATGAAGTGCTGGTATGTTTTAGTGGAAACGCTCTTCCACAGGCTTGCAACAGCTGCTGCTTTAGGACCAAGCTAAATGAAGTTCATATGGCTATGTATTATTCTATAAAAAGTGAGGTTAATTATGCCTACATAAATCTCATTTGAGCTTTTATTTACATTTTAACTAGACTTCTTCAGCCAAATCACCAAATAAGTAAACGTCTCCACAATGAGGTTTTTATGTGTTGTTGCCCGATTTCAAGAGTTGGTGCAGGCAAGGATCTCCAGCAGCCCCATGGCACAGTGCTCATCAGATGGTGCTTATCCCATCCTGCCTTGCATATCTGCTGGAATACCTGATCTATGACTTTGCATATCCATGTACTGTGTTGTACTGCCAATAAAGGAAAACCGAGGGGAGCAAGGGTGCAAAGTGCCTTCTGAACAAATCATGCTGAATAGTGTTCAGATAACCACTTGTACTTGTTTAAGCAACTTGCATGTGTCAGCTCAAAGTGTCTTGCAGACAGGGAACCCCACTGAGCAAGGAATACAGCACACCCAGCTGTGGTTGCTGATGTGAGGCTGAGCTGTGGCCATGCTGATGTATTTTATTGTTCCACTTGCTTGATAAGCATAATTCTCCCATTGATTTTCTACAGCCTTTGCTAAAAAATGTCCCACTGAATCACCTGGGTACCCCCTGCCTATCCCTTGCTGCTAGGCTAAAAACTAGTAGCCTGTGTTGGTGAGAGCTATGGGAAGGTGGCTGTGGGGTGGCACAGGGCAAAACATCCACATGGGGAGTCCAGGTCTGCAGGTCCCAAATGCAGGAGTTCCAACTGCCCATTCTTTAGCTCCATCTACCATCCAGAGGGGGCAAAGGGATTCTCCATGAGCAGTTTCTGTCCTGATGCACCTTAGCCGGCAAGATACAACAGGTCTAGGGTAAGAAAGCACGTTTTGCATCTGTGAATCACCCAGCATCACTTCCAGGCTGCACTAAGCCACATTAGTGGAGATGCCTGTGGTGGCAAGGGCTACAGCACCTCACTGCTGGGGTGAGAAGGCACTGTGCTCAGCTGTATTATTGTTAAGCCAGATGTTTCATTATGAGCTTAGCAAATTCCTTCAGAGTCCCACGACGGCACTGAAGCATGGAAACTGCCAAAGAGAGAGATTTTCTCTGCACATGAACTTTAACAGCCGAATGAGACACAGGCCAACTTAAAGACCAGTGAATAAAGGTCCCTTTTATAAAAGAGACCTATTAATACTTGGCCAAAACCCTCCCTTGAGACTGCCTAAATAAATTTCCTTTGATTGACAAGGCTTGAAAAACAGCCCTTTTAGCGAAATGGGACTGGAAAGCCATTCAACTGGAAGGCACCAGCCTTCTGGTTTTACAGCTCTGAATTTACTCAGAAAGTAAAGGTAATCTTTCACACCCAAGGAAAACTTGTTTCAGCAATTCTTCCTTTCTGTTAACTTTACAGGGACTAACCAATCACATCATCTGGGAATCTCCCAATTAATAACAAGTTGTCTTTAATTAACTACTCTTGATAGACTGACTGTGTCTACTGTTGGGATGGATCCTTCCTGTGGCTGGAAAAGAGTGAAGTCATGCCAGGCGGCTCCAGTAGTGCTGCTATGCTAGGGGAGAGGAAGGATGCTGGCCCGCCTGGGATGGAGAGCAGACAACAAAAAGGAGTGGTGGTTCAAGGGGATCCCTCTGCAAACACCATCAGCTAGTTTATAAACAGTGTGAGTACAGTGTTTTCCTTGTGTCTGCACTAGAGCTGTGCTTTAATGAAGTTACTTTGTGTTCCTGAGCTTCTCGATGACTAATGTGTACTTATCCGAGTTTATTGCTGAGTCTGTTGTGCTCATCCCTCTACAGGTACACTACCAGTGGCTCCCACGCTACTAAAAGATGCTTTAAACCATGTGATGAGAAACTAAAAGAAAAACAAGAAGGGGCAGGTTAGGATGGAAAAAACGGTAATTGCTCCAGCAAGCATTACATTCCTATCAACCAGGCTTGCAAATCCAGTGATGACAAACAGGGTTTGCTCAGTCATAGCCAGGCACATGCCACATGGCTGCCCCACACCCAGGGACATCACTTCCACAGCATTCCATGGGCACGGAGCCTTCGCTCACTGTGCAGGGGGTGAGGTGGTTTCCCATAATGGAGGCCCAGCCGTCAGGTTTGGGCTGCTCTCCAGTGTACTAGTGCATGGGAAGGGCTGTGCATGGCCCCATCCATGTGTGACCCCAGCAGCATTGGGACGCTCTTCCTCCCCATGTCTCCCTGCCCAGTGATGGGCAGCATCCCAGCAGTCGGTAGCATGGGGCTGCATTTTTGGGTTGTGTTTTCCTCACGGAGCTGGGCTGTGGTCAGGAACTTTCCAAGAGCCAATTTGTCTCAAACCACTCAAGGTGTCTGCGTGGCCTTAAATGGGCAAGAGGCTGGAGTTACATCTTCCTTTCTTGGTGGGGAGGAAGCCAAACCAAGCCCCAGACACGATTCCTGCTGCCCTTGCACACGTGCACGTGCCACAAACAGAAATGAAACGTTTTGTTCCTCAGCCTTTAATTCACCAGCATCTTCCTCCCAGTGCAGAGGCTAGCAAACAGATGGGTGTTGTACGAGCTGGGCCATGGGACAGACAGAGCCGTGCTGTTCTCGGGCTGCTTTTTCCATGGGTGTTTCCATGCCCCGTGGTGCCAAACCGCACCTCCCGGGTGAGTGCCAGCAGCGAGCACGGGTGAGGGTGGAGGCAGCTTCAGAACAGGGACAGGACCTGAAGCTTTGCAGTGGGTGGCTATGGGCAGTGTGGCACTTCCTGACTCCTTCCTGGCTACTGCCAGTGCCTGCCAAGGAGACCAGGAGTATCAGGGAGGGGGGATATGGGTCTGCCCTTTGGGTATGAAGCCAGTGACAGCCTTCAGTCATCCCCATTGCATGTTGGAGTAGGTTCATAGTGAGCTACAAGAGACTGCTTCTGTTTCTACATACCTGCTTATATTTTAGATCTTCCAGAAAATCAATACCTTCCCACATTCCCACTTTACACACCATGTGTAAATCCAGATCTGCACTACTTGGTGATTTCAGTTTTCATCCTTTAAAGCAAAGTGATGTTGCAGTTCGAAGTTTTGCTCTGGGAAGGAATTGCTTGCTTTCGGTAGCACCGTCCTATATAGTGCTGGCATCTACCACATAGCACATAGCACTCGCTAGTCACTGGACCCAAAGAAGAACCTGCAAATAATGGAGAAAGGGAGACATGCCCAAAAATTAGGAGACAGGCAGGAGAGCCTGGGTGTGCTGGAATACAAGAGCCTGGTGAGAAAAATAAGCCTTCCTGAGTAGTCTACCTGATCCAAAACAGCTCCAAGTTTTGTACCAAAGTTTATTTGCCTGCCTGTGACAGAGTGTAAAGGCAAAAGCATGCACATCCCCCTGAGTGCCTACGGGGTCAGTCAGCAGCTCTTTGCATCTGATTTTTAAATGGCAGAGTTTAATCCTGAGTAGATGATAAACTCAAAACGAACATGACACAAGCAGGACCTCAAGGCTGGTCAGCAAGCAGAGCTGTTGTGTTCACCTCTGACTGTCTCAGGAGGAAAGGTCAGAGCATTCATCTCATGGGAATATTGCCTGTCAGTGTCCAACAGTCCCTCAGCCCAGGTTTGTGCTTCCCCCTGCCCCTGTGGAGCTGCCAGCGCTCTCACTCTATGAGAAAATCCTCCTCTTCCCTGCCCCAGGCTCGGACCCAGGCAAACAAGGGAGTTCAGCCTGATTTCACACGGCCATTAGCAGGGCTAATACACCATGACTGCCACTCTGAGCCTTTTCCGTAGTGTACTAATGGGGGAAATGAAAGACTAAATTGCAAAGGTTAACAGTTGGTGAACCTCCTTATCCTCTGTGCAAACGAACGCTGCGGAGGACCCTTAATACCCCATGAATATTCAGAGCACAGGCTCACACCCACTTCAGGCTCCTTTTCTATTTTTGAGAGAGTCAAAAACGGTATTTGCAGAGTTGCTTTCCTTATATTTCGACTGATCAGCTTAACTGTTTTTCTCCAGAGCCCTTAATCGTGTCTGTTCCTGAGCTATTACTCAGGCATTACTTCCACAGATATTAATGTGTATTTTGTTTAAAAACTGAGTGCCAATGTCAAGCCCTAAGCCCTGTGCTGTTGGAGGACTGGGAGGAAATCCAGGCAGTGTCTCGCAGGTTGGCAAGGGCTGGGGCGCAGCCAGGGCATTAATCTAAACTAAGAAACGCCGGCTGCATTTTAACACTGTCCAAATATTAGCACTGCCCAAAGGATGTGGAGGTGTTACCGTGACATATCAGCATTCAGAACGCCACCTTCCGTCACCAGATGTTAGAGCTCTAAGGCACCTCTTTAAAAGCAGGGCTTGGCCATAAACTATACAAATTAGAAGACTGGAAGCAAGCAAGGAAGAAAAGCCCAGATGCCTTTATGAGACCGTGTCTCTTTCTGAGATCTTCCATTGCAGCTCATCTAAAACCACTGCTGCATGGGTGCCGCATCCGCATCTCTCCAAGAGCAGATGAGCTTGTGCCTGAGGCTGTGACAGAGCCCTTCCCTGGGTGCTACCTGACCAAACCACTGCCCTGGGTGCCATGTGCACAGCTCTGGGGTGAGGCTTTGTTTCAGTGTATTGTGTTGGGTTAAAGGAAAGGGACACCAAGACCTCTCCATCACTCTTTGCTATCCTGCTGCTGTGGCACAAATTGGCCTGGGGAAGAGCCAACACTTGATAAAACTCGTCAAATCCCAAAAGCACCACAATAAAGAGGGAATAACCCACACCACAGGAAATAAGCCTCTGAGGAGAGGCCACCTCAAGGAGTTCCTGGTGGTTCTGGAAGCTGCTCTAGCTCCATCTGTGCTGCCCGCACTCGCATTGCCCTCCTTAACATGACAGAGATGTGCTCATTGAGGTACACCAGCCAAAAGAAGAGCCCTGTGATTTTATTTTAGTACAAACAGACTGAAAAGTTACAATGTCCTATCCTTTAAGACTTCTTTTTTTCCCCAAAAGGACGAAAGTTCGACAGTTCAAACCCATGTTTACAGTTAAAAGCAACCAGCAAAGAAACTGGATCTTCTGCTTTGTTGAGGAAATACAAGAATTTACATGACTGTCGGGCATGATATTTAAACCATGAAAGTTCAACATATGGTACATGCTTTCCACTAACCGCAATAAATGCCACATGGACCCACACATCAGCTAGGGCATGCAAACGGCACTGGCTGTCACCACACCACTCTCTCCTGTTCTCCAGTGTGCTGGGGATGGCTGGGATGGAGTTAGTGCTCAGCTGTCTACAGCCTTCCCATACGGACAGTGCCCTCTGCTGCTGGCTGTTGTCTGAAATGGGACTGTGACACAGATGTTGACTTAGGGTAGGAAGCAAAGCTGCTCTTCAAGAGGAACATCTTTTTTGTACCTATGAAAATAAGGCCAGTGTCACAGAAAACACTTTTTCCCATAGGAAGGAGCAGGGTGCAGCTGATGGCATCCTTGACCCAATTTTGGTTTGGTTTGTTTCACTTTTTCCAGAAATCCTGTCCTCTTCTCTTTCACACCCTGCGGGCAGTTTCAGTGTAACTGATCTATCTGAGGCTGCAGCCTACCCTATGATCTTCAAGAGGAAATCTTTCTTTCCTTTTATTTTATTCTTCTTTTCTTGGTCTGGCTTTAAACGCTTCAGCAGGGCATGGCATTTGGATTTCTGGTTGTCATGCCCCAGTCCATAGTCCCTCATGTGACTTCCATCTATGCTTCAGAAGAGCATGAAAGTACCCTGTGATTAAACTCATCGGGTTGCATTCCCCCGTGGAAACTCGCTGCAGCCAGTTGAGTAGCAGCAGGGAAAACCTGGCCCACTCTGCCTGGAGAGAAGAATTTTGGCATCAGATTTTGGAGGCTGAATAACAGCCTGGAGAAAGAGTCAAGGCTGCTGCAAGCACAAGTTCTGGCAAGATGGAGACTGTAGACAACACTCTTCATGGCAAGGATCAGAGGATTGAGGGAAAAGTATCTATTTACAGCACCAGAAAATTTGCCCCAGGATCTCCAGGATCTTTCACTACAGCAAGCCAGGATTGTTCAAGGGTTTTCCTACAAATGCCTGGGAAGAAGGCTGCTGTTTGGTTTAGGTTTAAATCAGGACACATTTTAAAAAATCAGTAGCTTCTGCAAAACTCTAATGCTAAGCTTTGACCAATTTTGATGGTCATACAACCAATGTTGCGTGAAGATCAATGTGTCTTCCCTGACATGGCTGTTCTTTATGGTTCTTAGTTACCAAAAATCTGACTTAGAAAGGCTGCCATGAAAGCGAGAATCTACTTATCCCCTTCCAAGAAGGAGTAAGCTTTCCATCAGAATTAACTTCTCGGATCACCTTTGGTTCTTGATTTCACTTAGTTTGCAGAAAAACTCCAGACTCCAGGCAGAGGTGAATCAGGGTCTGGCAAATCAGTTCTAGCATGGAAATGGATGGGTTTATGGTTTTCAAACATGGGGTATGCCTGCCTGCCCCAGAAACGTGAGGTCAGACCAGACCAGGGCAGGGGATGGATCCTGAGTATGCCTCTTGTGTGCTGTATCCCTCAGGTCCACAGATCCGCCACCATGCAGGGGACAGAGCCCTCATGTGGCGCAGGGGCTGATCTCTAAAACTGCATCTGACCAGCAGGCTGACATGGAATACTTTGGGCTGGTTTTGACTGCAGTCAGATTTTTAGCCCATACCATCTGTTTCCAACTGAGAAACAATGGGTTGGAAAAACACCAGCACTGATGGCAGGGATCAAGGGATAAATCCGAAAACCCAAACCAGATGCATTTGGTTGTAACAGGAAGCCATTGCATTGCTTTGGGCCTCTGACAAAATACGTTTTCAAAGGGCTGTCTATGGCCTCAGGCAACCAGCCTCTTGGTATTAAACACTAACCACAGTCCCTACAGAGCCTGCAGCTTGCTCACACAGCCCGCTCCCAGCCAACAGAAAGCAGAGCATGCAGCATCTGTGCAGGAACACCAGCCCCTTAGAGCACACAATGCAGTCTGCTGCCTGTTTTGGCTGCTGTTAGCAAAAATTCACACCAGACAGCTGCAAATAGGTTTTCTGGGGGCTTCAGCCCGAATACCAGAAACCTCCAGCACCACCAGCACATTTGGTGTCCCCTCTGCCCCAAGCTCTGCAGGTGGGCTTTCTAACAATGGTGGTGCCAGGTCGCATGTGGACACCACAGGGGAATAAGACAGCTGGACTGGTCTGCCTTTCACACTGATCTCCCTGCTGCAGGTGATGCTGGAAGATCTAATCAGTGTCCTCTCATCTCCTCCTGCCCTTCACTGGAAGTTTAGGGTTGTGCTTGATGTTCGCACATCAGCACCTTTTCCTGTAAGCCAATGCAGCAATGCTTCCGCTTTCTTTTGCACTGCTGAAACACTGATAAATTTAAGCCTTGCTGTTGCCTCATAGCTTACATCTGTATTTGTATGCAAAGGTAATTCTAAGTATACATGCAGAGGCCAACCATCCCTTCATGGATGATAGGCAGCCAGTATCAGCATAGTAAGAACTAGGATGAAGAGAAGTGAATTTAGTGGTTATCACAAAAAGCCCAGAAAGAGTGGTGAGGACAGCAGTGGGAAAGGACATCATGCAGGGGGCTGTGTTTGGCCACAGTGGAGTTTTTGGAGGCTGTGGTGCCCCACTCATTGCTGCTGAGTTCATGGGTACCATCAGTGGGGTCCAGGTTGCACCATGTTTTCTCAGATGTCACTATTTCATGCAACTGACACTCCAAGTCTGACTCAAGCAGAACAGTGTGCAGTTGCTGCTCTTACACTCTCCGTAAGTAACAACCCTGTGACTGCACCACCATTAACAGCAGTTCCAGGGCTTCGGGTAACTTCCAGCTGGATTTCAGCTTTCTCATTTTTTGCCGTGGTTTTTAGTGTCTACACAGAAAATGTCAGTAATAGTGATGATTTCTTTTATTTTTTTTAATGATTTGCTGCATCAACCAGAATTTTCAGCCTGCCAAGGCCTGCTCCAGAGCCAGGTTCTTCATTCTGCACTGTCTCTGCGAGAGTGCTGTTACACTGTGTGCCTCTGAGGATGCCCACGATCCCAGTGTTTCCTTTGTTCTATTTGTTTTAATGCTGAGAGGAGCTCTTTCCCTGCAAGTGGCTTAGAATAAAATAGAAATCTTTATTATTATTTCATACTTCTCATAAATCTTTCCCGGGTAACAGCCAGTGCACAAGCCACATCTGAAAGCTGCAGTGAAACATCACTGAAATTATCCAGGTCTGGGATTAGGAGTTGAGGTGGGAGCAAAGGGCCAATGAAACAGCTACAGCACTGCTCCTGGCACTGGCTGTAGGGCGAGTGCTGCTCTCTACGCTCAGGACATCTGGGTGCTACTGTTTTCCTATGAATTCAAAGCAAACGGAAGCAAAGAAACTGAAGCCATGATTACTGGATCAAAGGAACGGTGGTCCAAGCAGTTGGAACGCTCATGTGCACCCCAAGAGCCTCCCCAGCCTGGCAGAAGCAGCACACAGGGTGCCCCAGCCCTGCAGCATCCCCCTTCCCAGGAGCCACAGGCTGCATCCCATCAGCACTGCCACTGGGATGTTCAGCTGGGAAAGAGCCAGTGGAGGACTGGAAAGGGAGAGAAGGAGCAGAAAACCCCTGTGAAAATACAACACTGACAGTAATCGACATATCCTGGCACAGCTTTGAACTGCAGCTGGATGCAAAATTCCAGTTAGTTTTGAAGTGTCACATATAAAGTGAAATGTGTGAGCCCAAATCACAGCTTCTCTGTGAAAGATCCCAATTCCAGGAAAAGACATTTCAAATGAAGAAAAAAAAAACCACAATTGAAACACTTCAATGAACTGCAGCTATCATATTTGCTCAATTTTGTCTTGGAACCTCCCTAGATTTTCCTCTTTAATCCCAAAATGAATTTCAATTTATTTCATATGTTCTTAGTGCCTGAATCAATTGATGTATTTTTTTGTCCTTAAAAACATACTCTTTTATGATAGCAAGCCTTGTAACTAATTCGTAGTCATTTTGAACCCACAAACTATACAAAATAATGAGTTAGAAACGCTTGTTTGGCTGGGAAAGCAAGGAGCTGCACAGAGGAGCACAAAACCTCTTTTGAGCTGCTGCCCAATTACTAATTACTTTTCTATTGCAAGGGCAGCCCTGAAGGAGCAAAAACAGCAGAGAGCAAAAGATAAAATCTCTTCTCTGCTAGGCTGTGGTTTGACAGTGACAAGACTGTACAAGCTCCCGGCTGCAGCTCATGCACATAAACATGTCACCTATCTGGGGGAACAGAGTAACGTAGGAAAAGAAAGGGGGAAAAAAGCAAAGGCCTCATAGTGCTACATTTCAGTGGGTTACAGAATGTGTCTAATTAGTGTTTTCATTATACCATATAAATGGTCTTGCTGATGCTTTCCTCTGATTTTACAGGCATGGTGAAGAAAGCCTTATGATCTTGGGGTCTCTGTAGAGGATGCTTCTGCCCTCCAAGCCAAATAGACCTGCCAGCATCAAATTACCAGCAGTCCCCAGGAACTGCAAACCTACCACTCGGATTGTGCTACAACGGCTTGAACTGCACAGCCATGGGGATCTCTGTATTTGTTTCCTAAGCAGGGCCTCGTGTTCAGTACCCTGCTCTGATCCCTGGCAGGGAAACCATAGCATAAGCAGTTTGCAGTAGCAGATATGACACTGGTGCTACTCTGCCCTGCATATGCCTGCTTACTGCGTGGGTAGATACTGAGTATCCGACCCTTGAATTAGCTTTAAGGACTTTTTTCCTTCCCATGTTTGTCATAAAGCAGAGTGAGCATGGTTAGCTGATGTCTTCATCATCTGAGCTGTTCCATGTTAAAAATAGATGCAACAAGTCAAAAGGACTCTGACATCCATAGAGTTACCAAAGGGATTACCACAATTCTTGCTGCTGCTTCATGAATATTGCCTCAAATCACAGAATCATAGAATAGTTAGGGTTGGAAAGGACCTTAAGATCATCTAGTTCCAACCCCCCTGCCAAGGCCAGGGACACCTCACACTAAACCATGCCATCCAAGGCTATATCCAACCGGCCTTGATCACCGCCAGCAATGGAGCATTCACAAATTCCTGGGGCAACCCATTCCAGTGCCTCACCACCCAAACAGTAAAGAATTCCTCATATCCAATCTGAACTTCCCCTCTTTAAGTTTGAACCCGTTACCCTTTGTCCTAGTCACTACAGTCCCTCATGAAGAGTCCCTCCCCAGCATCCGTATAGGCCCCTTTCAGATACTGGAAGGCTGCTCTGAGGTCTCCACGCAGCCTTCTCTTCTCCAGCCTGAACAGCCCCAACTTTCTCAGCCTATCTTCATACGGGAGGTGCTCCAGTCCCCTGATCATCCTCGTGGCCCTCCTCTGGAGGGTTTTTTAATGGTTTTCCACTCTCTAGTTTCTCTTTATAAACAGAGCAGCTTACTCTGGAAAATGTGCTTTATATTCTTTGTTGTGTCCCTGGGGAGTCCTGTTTGACAGGGATGTGGAGGGGCACCTGGAGGAGCATCCCCCACTGGGACCTCCGTCAGCTCCTGCATCCCCACCTGAAAGCTGATGCCAAGGTTATCCTGCTCCCTTTCCTCCTGGGATGCCTTCCTGAGCTGTTTCATCACCCACAAGGTACATCGCACTAAATATAGGGTTTCCCAAGGCAGTAGTGAGGGTGCATCTGTGAGGGACTGTCACTGAGTGACCATGGTCCTGGCCGCCCAGTCCCAGCCGGTGGCGATGGACATCCCACACTAAACGGGCCTCAGCCATTTTATTGCCAGAAATACTGGCAGCATGAGCTGGCAAAACCCCTTCTTGTAATAAAATTACTCAGATTCATTCTTAAATGTAGCAAAATAAATTGGCTTATCTCTTAGGAGTCATTAATATGCGAGTTTTGTTTTGTTTGGGTTTATGCAGTCAGGAAATATCCCTAACCCAGAAATATCCCACTTCATCTCAGGTTTTTCAAAATTAACCTTCTTTTTATTTCTAATTAGCTCTTGGCACAGGACTTTTTTATAGCAGTGTTTCAGCCAATGGGAGATTTATAGAGCTGGGCTGTGAATTTCTGACATGGCAAGAAGAAAGTTCCAGATTAGGGAAATAAAGATGGTTGTCCCAAGGTATCCCAGGGAAATAAAGCCAGTTTAAACCATGACATTCTCTCATGCCATCCACACCATGCTGTGCCTGGTGCTGGGCACACAGCCACCATGGCATGGTGTTGGGTCTGCCAGGCCATAGGGCTTGGAGCACTGGCATGGACGGCAGCCCCAGTGTCTGCAAACATGTGATGGAAGTACTTGGGGAAGCAGCTCTTTAGCCTGTCCAAGTGGGAGAATGCCTCTTTCCCTGGGGTAAATAACTGACAGTGAAGATACTGGTCTTGTCATCTCACATTCATCAGGACTGGTGCTCTTCTTCCAGCCAGAGCTGCCAGGCAAGAGCCAGCTGCTGAGTGATAACAGGCTCTGATGCTTTGTGAGCAGAACAGAGAAAGAAAACTCCAGTGTGTGATCTTTGTGTGGGTTATTCAGTGAATAGTTGGGTTTGGGGAGAGCAGGGTTTAGAACGAGACCTTCATGTAAGCTGTGAAGCTGGTTTATTGTTATACTAAGGGCAAAAGATGTCTGACTTGCAACGGAGGAAAAAGCATGTCTAATTTACTGCAGAGCTGCCACCCATTTACTTGGTCTCATCACCAGTAAATATCACTGCCAGATAAGCCAGAGCTGCAGGGCGGGCAGGGAGAGGAAAACTACTGATATGGAAAAATTTGGGCTCACTGCAGCCAGCAAAGTGGGAACTGCCTCACTATCACCAGGCACTGCTGCGGGCAGCTGGGCACTTAGGTGGTACCCACGTCTCCCTCTGTGCTCTGTAACGCACCGTGCATGATGGAGATATGTGAAAGAGAGGACTCAGTGGGTGGCTGGGGATAGGTTTTCACTTAAGCACACCCAGTTGCCCGGGCAGGATGCAACACATTCACAGCAGAGCCCCAGTGCATCCCAGTCTCTGTGCTGCAGAGGAATGTTTAAAGCTCCCTTCAAACACAGATCCCAGCACTGCTCCAGGCTGCATTTCAGGCTCATGGCCCCACTGTCCCCAGGTCCCTGCCAGGAAGGGAGACTGGCCCTGTGGCCCTCACAACCCCCCCAGCCCCATGGCTCCTTGCTTTGCAGCACAAGGACTCACAGGGTGATAGCGGTTTGAATTGACTGCTTGGTGGGTGATGTCACCGGAATCACAGGGAGGAAAAGGCCAAATAAGGCAGCAATTTAGTGAAAATATGCCCTAAAATGGGAGTTTGACTGGTGATTAGCAAGCGCAAAACACAGATATGAAATTACCATGTTGAGAGCAAGAGAGCCCAGAGCAGCCTCAGATGTTGGAAATAAACCCACCAGGACCTGGAAAGATGAGAGAAAAAAGCAGCCTGATTCAGAGCAGTATTCTCCACAAAGGCAGGCTGTGTCAGGAGGTCAGTATGTGAAGAATCTCAGTGCTAAGATAGATGGACAGATCAATGCTGTGAGAATTTCTTTTTTCCCTGGGAAGATACTGGGTTTTGAAGAGTTTCTTCAGTATGCCTTTGTCTTCTCAATGTAAAGAGATGAACCTGCTCTAGCAGATGGAGGAAACATTATTTTATAAGTGCTAGAAGCAAAAACACATGGGGGAGGCTAAACTGAGTTGAGGAAGGGGGGAAGCTCCTTCCCCACCCCGATCCCACAATGCTGCTTGCAGCTCCTGGGACTGAAGCAGGCACAGGTGGCCCTAGGGGTGGCTTCCGTGCATCCCTCCTGCTCTGGAGGAGGTGTTTGGGTTATCCCAGTGATCTTAGGACCCTGGAGGAGGGCAGAGCTATGGAAGTGGACTGCAGGGAGTGGATCGACACAGGGAGCCCAATCAAACCCACCAGGAATCCATTTGCTTCCTTTGCTTCCTGTCTTCAGCAATGCTGCACTTCCCTGACACCAAGAACAGGAGAGCATGAACCGAAAGCACAGCGCTGTAAACAATTTATCATGTTTATTGCATGAAATTGCACTTGGGGGCTGTTTTGTCAAAGGACTGAACTTGTTTTATAAACCCGTAAAGACTCAAGGGCTATGGAGGGGGGCAGTGGGAAACTTTAGGCTCACCTGGCAGAGTTTGCTCCTTTAGTCACACGCAGGGCACCCACTAACAAGTTAATCAGACACATGCTGCAGCAACTAAAGTAACAGCCAATTTAAGCAAACCCAGTTGTGCTCAAGATGCAGAGTGCCTTTGTAGTGTCTGTAACCCCAGGCAGCTGCACAGGCACACAGGGTGAGTGTGTTCAGGAGGATATTGAATGACTCCCTAGGTGGCAAGTCCCTAAAGAGAAATTAAGGAGCTAGGCAAGGCCCCTGAGCATCCCTAGTTATGGTGCTGGGGAACATGAGAGGAGGAGATGGCGGCAAACTTCCCTTCCAACCCAAACCATTATATGATTTGATGAAAATGGCCATGCTCATGTTCTGTCCCCAAAAAGCATCTCTGACACTCAAGCCAGGCCAGGGTGCCTGGCCAGGGTGCCTCTGCTCTCACACAGCAGCACCTTACAAAGCTTTGCTTTCTTTAAAACACGGGATAAGGATCTGAACATCATCAAGTTTCTTTCCTTGTTCCCATGCCACATTAATAATAAACTTAGTAGTGCAGTTATTAATAACAGCAATGACCTAGGCACTCTGCTAGTGCAGGCATTGGAGCATAGGCTGGCAGGCAGAGCAGGAGTACAGAGCTCTGCTTCCCTTTGCCCTGGCAGAAGCCAGCCATCACCCCAGGAATTTTATAGTTTCCTGTGGAAGAGGTCCTGCTCATTCATCAGGCATTGAAACGTGTGTTCAGGCCAAGAATGTATTTATTTTTTATCTAAATATAGTTGAAGTTCTATTAAAAACACGCCAGGAATGGCAGGACTCCCACCCCTAAGCCGTCATAGAGGGAGGTGGCACTGGCTTCTGGTGTCAGTCCCTTGTTCCCATGTGTGCCTTCATCCAGGGATGCTCATCCTGCCCTATCTGGGTAACAGTTTAGCACAGGGATTGCAGCCCAGCAAGTGGGTGCAGGAAGGGCTAATGGACCCCCTCCACCTGCTTCCACTATCCCTCTTGACCTCCCCATGCCCAGGTAAGACATGCATGGCTACAGCGTTTTCAAGCATGCGAACACAGGCAGGCTCGAGCACTTAGCAGAATCCAGAGCACTCAAGCACTCCTGTGGTGAATGCCCCTTGCCTTTGCCCTGGCAGCAGATGCAGAGAGGATAAACTTTATCTCGTGCTTCAAGAATGACTCGATGAGAGGGAAGTGGGGTTTGTATTTGTTTCTGAACAACCACTAGCAACTGCTCAGTCCAAAAGGAATTCAGCCTGATGATTATTTAGGCTATTTGGATTTGCTTGTAAATCTTATGCAAACTGTCTGGTCCCTCCCTGTTAGTGGCTCAGAAGAAAAACACCCTCCTTCCTTCCCTCTTTGCCCAGATGGTGGTGTGTGGTCTTCTCAAACAGCAAGGTTCCCTCAGGGGCCCTCTACAGAGGACAGGACTGTACCTGCAGAGTGGCTTCCAGTTGCATTTTGATGCTCCCACAGGGATTCAGCCTGGCTGATGGTTCTGCTCATCCCAGCCCTCTGTGCCTGCAGCACCCCTCACCTCCCTCCTCACCAGCCAGCCCTAACTGCCTGCCTTATGGAAGCCATCTCCAGCTCTTTATGTGCTCTCTGTTGTTGTTCTCAACACTTACCTTCTGTGTATGCACCAAATCATACCCATTTCTATGCTGATGTGCAGCAGTTCAGGTCTCCCTGCTGATTTGTTGCCCATTCAAGCTGAATGGGCTCAGCTCTCACCCAGGCTTAGTTCTTTATACAAGACAAAACCAAGCCCTGCCTGTGGCTGCAGAGACTACAATAAAGCTCCTGCATGTGGACAGTGTGAGCTCTGCATGACCATAGTGATGGGTCCTTGGGTCCTGCAGCTATTTCCAGGGGATCCCAGCACTGGAGCCTGTTTCCCAGTGCCTGAACAGGCCACCCAGCCTGATGTGCTGCAGGATCAGCTCATCCAGTCATTTGTCAGCCTTACACAGGTCAGGGACTTGTTTAACCCAAGTAAAGCCAGGCTGAAACTGCATTAGATGCATCCGCTGAAAGCAATCTGTCACTGCCAGGCAGGGAGGCTGCTTGATTAATGTGCCCCTGTGGTCTGCTCCACTAAACCTGGCTATAGAAAATGCATATATATCTATATGTAAGTACACGGTACATATGGGAAGGAACAACTTTGCATGTGCATCTTGCAGTGCTGTCTAGGGAAACCTGCTTTCACCTCCTTTGTGCTCTCAAAGCTCTGAAGTGAAGGCTTGCAAAAAAAGCAAGTGACATCCTTGTGGATTTTTACAAGTGAACAAACTTTTGTTAGGAACAATTTGGCTTAGTAAGGAGGCTGTTAGTGCCTGCACTCCCTTTGCTGAAGAGCAGTGCTGGGGCTGATGGAGGAGCACATCACTCTGTGTAGGGTGGCACTGGGGAGCATCACTATGCCAGGACAGCAGCTGCTGCCTGTGTCTCTCCCCCCCAGCAAAATCAGGAAAGCTCCTCTCTCCCTCTCAGATTAGCAGGAACAGAATCAGTTTGTTCATTTTAGAAATAGCATTAGAAAACACTTCCTTTACAAGTTAATTTTCAACTCACTTGATTAAAACTTAGCTGCTAAATGTCCTTTCCCAGTCGTTTTCTCTTTCCTCTCACCCCTCACAGTCCCCATTCAAGCTGATTTATGGTGCTCTAGCTCTTTAAAGTTTCCCAGCCCCTTGAGCTGTTCCTCCCATTTAGACTTTGCTGTAATAACCTACAAACCCAGCCGGCACTCTAACAACAGAGAGCACCAAGCTGCAGCCAGCACGCCCCCATTGGACACAGCAGTGTTGAGAGCTGCCCATATCACCCATGCAAAACCCCTGTGTAAGGCCCCAAACAGCATGAGAACTATGTAAAAAATCACAGGGGAGGAGAGGAGGGTTGTTTGGTTTGTGTTTAAATATGAATGTTGGTGTCTTTCTATTTGCTTGCACATTTCTGAACTTTATAGGGTCTGTTTGCTTCCTCTCCTCAAGCTCTACACTGCAAACACAAGTGTTTCCACTTAAATTAAATTAGCCTTAAACCCAAAGCAAGCTAGAGTTCTGCAAGCTTCTTCGGAGATAAACATTGCACGATTGGTGATAGAAAGAGAAAACAATGAGGACGGGGTGGAACTGTCTCCTGCCCGCACTTGAGCCAATGACCCTTGTCTGGATGAGGCCCAGGAGTAGCCCCCAGGGCAAAGCTCATGCCCCAACCCACAGACAGAGGGGTGACCCCATGTCTTCTCCCCCCACAACCTCCTGTTCTCCCCATTCCTGCAGCTGCCAAGGGCGTCATACACAGCACATACAGCAGGAGCCTGTTATTAGATAATGATTTTCATATTGGTACAACCACCCCTCAGATGGTGTTACCGGGTTTTTAAAAGTGGAATCCTTTAAAGTTTGATTTGCTAATTGGATAGATTTTTTAAAATATATCATTATAGATTATGTAGTAACTCAGGGAAATAGACAAAATGGGGAAAGAAAGGCACCAGTCATAAACTGCATAGCTGAACTGAAAAAGTCCATACCCATCACCTTCATGATACAGCATTGCAATGAGAAAAGAATACATCCACTGGGAGAAGTCCTTACCCAAAGGCCTGATATGCACCCAGCAGGAGGCCTGGAGCTGGCCCCAGCTCTGAGATAGAAGAGGTTTGAAGGGAGAGGCATCATAGTTTTCTCCACCTTCTCTGTTCTGTTGGCAGTCCCCTATTACAGATGCAGGCATGCCTGGGAGCAAGGTCCTGGAGCATCCCTGCTCCCTGAGGGGGTTTCATGCCAGAAACAGTTTCACTGCCAGAAACACACTTTTCTCCCAGCACCAACTCTCAGATGATGGTGCAGCTGCAGCAGCACCTCTCAGGGTAGTCCAGTGCATAGACCTTGTTCTCGAGCCTATAGATGTAGTCGAGGTAAGGCTTCCCTGAATACTGGTAGTGAACTTCTGTCACGGGGATTAGCTCAATTGGTTGATGCTGGGAAAGGAAAACTTCAAATTAAATAAGCACTTTGGAGCAGATGCTGTATCTTCCTTTAGACCAACACAGGTAAAGAGGAAAAAAGCCTCAGCGTTTAGTCACAAACTTTATAGGTCGGAGAGCTGCTGCTTTGTGAAGGGGAAAAGGAAAACTGGTGAGGATCACCCAGCCCATCTAATGCTAAGATGGAGTAAGCCATCAGATTCCCCTGGTGGAGCTAACATGTTCTGGCCCTTGAGTACTAAGCCATTTTTACTGCATTTATAGCTATTTGTGCTGTTTCCTTAAATCCCTTAAGCCCTTGCGTCCAGTCCTTGGTGTGTTATCATATGCCCTGTCTCATGCATGGTTGAAGTCTGTGTGCGAACACAGTTCCCTGTCCCTGCCCTGGGAACATGGGAAAGCCACAGGAATCTGGATGTGCAAACACAGGCATTGGTAGTGAGCTGTGAACACCTCACTTCCACCAGTGACCGGGGCACCACCTTGTGTTACTGTAGCAGAAATTGGTGCAGATTTAACCCTTCCTGCTCTGCTCCCTTCCTGTCTGAGGGGGAAGGAAGCTGCTCTCATCTGCTTTCATCTCCATTTCTCTGGTAATTATTCCCGGTTGAATCACAGGAGGCAGTGCTATGGTAGCACCTTGTCTCCTCATGGAGGGCCCTACTTTGCTCCTTCCTTGTGGTGCCCAGCAGCCACTCGGGTCTCCTGACCCACTCTGGCTCTCACTTCCTGCTGTAATTACAAGTGTAAAGCCTCAGTCTTAGATAAAGCTCAATGTCTGCTGGGCTCCAGCCCCTCTAACTCCAGAGGTTATCTATGATCCTGGTATTTACCTCCAACACACAGCCAACACCATTAGAAGCCAGAATAGCATCAGCCATGCAAAGAAGAGGAGATTTTGCCTCCCCCAGATTGCTCAAAATGATGCTGATTGTTAAGCAGAACAACTTCAGCCAACGACAAGCAGAGGGGGTGAAAAATTCAATGAGGAAAGCACCAGGAGAAGGCAGCCCGGATCAGCATAAATACTGCGTGGTGCCAGGATTCATCAGGGCAGGTTTTCAGCACCTGCTTTCCCATACAGCTACAGGATGCTTTGGCTGGGGTGCAGCAGCCTAGTGAGCAAACTGCCTTTGATGCTGAGAAATGGAAATTACAGGCTGTAATTAAGTTGGAAGGCAGAAATTTGCCAAAGAGCTGGTTTTGACAGACCGCATGGAAAATCAAACCATCTCCCTTTAAGTTTATTTTGGTCTTGAAGTTTACTTGCATTTTTAATGTGAAACCTTCTCTTTCCTGTGGGTGAAAAGACAGTATGTTCTAGCTAAACTTTTGCATTCGCAATCACATTTATAATAGCCACAGCAGACATAACGACACACTAGCGAGAATCAGATGGAGTGCAATCCTAATGTTTGTTCTAAAGTAGCTTCTAAGATAAAAATAGCGGCAATAAATAATGTTTGCCGGGGCTTCAGAAAGGTAAAAGGAACAGGGACAACAACAGTCACCTACATCTTTCAATTCCTAAGCATTTAAAAAAAATATGTCCCTGGTATTTCACTTGATAATAAAGATCTCTTTGATAATTAGAATTTCTTCTGCATTTGCTAAAGGTCACCTCTAAATGAAAGTAAATGAGTGACTATTGCCAACATCTTATTGTGTTCAGCCAGGCTCTAGCCCACCATCACTAGCAGGGTGGGCAGCAGGCAGGGGAATATACCAGCAGCTCCCCCTTACCTGCCAGAGGATGCGGGAGGATGCGGCCAACGCTGCGCTGCACTCTGCAATGGCTCGCTGCAAGGCCAGTGAGATCTCAGGTTCAGGGAAGTGGATGATGGGGTACACCTGCAAGAAATAAACTCAACGGGGCAGAAGAGAGACCTGCTTGTCTGAGAAATACGTTCATTCCACCTGTTATGATGGAAGACCTGAGCTAATAATGGCAACATATAGAATAACCACTAAGGTCAGAGTCACAAAGGCACGTCCATCCCACCCCTGCAAAGTGTGTAGAAGTGTCCAAAATAGTGTCTGGCCTCTCCAGACAGAGGTTTATGCTATCCATGGAGCAGGACAGCATGTGGAGAGGCTGCTGTTCCCAAGCTGGCAGGTTTGATTAAAAACTGGCACTGGGTGACTCTGTGCCCCATCAGGATTCACTGTCACCTTCTTCCAGCAGCACAGCACTGTTGAACCTGAAAGTTTGTTTAAAGCCTCTTTTTTCCCTCAGAATGTGGGCAATTTACAGAAGAACTACTGGGTTTGTGGGCAAAGCAGAACTAGTTATGAATGCTGTTACTTCTTGCATAGCCAGGAGTGATAGCTGTTTATGTGAGAGCCCCGCTGATTATAATGCTCATAGGACTTCAGATCTAAAGCATTCATTGGAGAGTGACTCAGATTCTAAAGCATCATTCAAAACCCAAAGGGATTCTGCAACACCAGATGCAAAGTCTTCACTACGGATGCATGACATTGAGTAATAGCTCTCTGGGGGAGAGCTGGTCTGTGCTTGGATGCTGCCTATCTCCCAGTACTGGTACGTGACTAAAGTTTCTACAGGTTACTGAAAAACAGCTAATAAATAATAAAAAGGCACAGTTAAACCCTCACTCACTCGCATTTGCATTAAAAAGAAAACTCAAGCTGAGGACTGAGCAGTACAGAAATGGCATTGGCTATGAGAGAACACTGTGCTTCAGCCAGTTTTGGACTGTTTTGCCCCAGAATTTTGTATGTTTACAGAGGCAGATTCCCTCCAGGAGCCCTGTACCACAGGAGCCAGAGGAGATGTCTGGCATTGGTGAACATCTGGCTTAAGGACCTTGCACTGCAGGTCCCCACAGCAGCCCAGTGAGCAGCCCTGGCCAGAGTAGCACCTCTGTGCTGGATCCCAACTCCTAACCTGGGGATGAGCTCCTGGTTTGCTGGTTGGTGGCAGTCTGGCAAGGGGAAAGAGCTGATGTCCCATTCTATCTCACTGCAAAGCCTGCAGCCAATAGCACTGACACTATTGTGCAGGCAGTAGGAAATGTACAAGGGGCAACATAAAAAGACCAAGGGGTGAATGTGCTACTGGATGTCTCCTGCTATTACTGGAGAGATGCAGATGACTCTGGGGTGGGAGTTCTGCTACTCTGGCAATGGCCACCAAAAGCAACCTGAGGCGACTGAGCACCAACTGCTGCAGTACAGGTTGGTAACACTTTGTCATACAGAAAACCCAACCCTCAGTTCCTCAGTGGAAGCTAAGGATGCTCTGCACTACCAAGGGGCAATGGCCCATTGCTGTGTCCACAGCAGCTGCTGGTCACCATGAGAAGCCATTTAACATTCCCCTTCTTTCACAGCCACTCAGGAGGGAACCCCTCTGACCTGAGAGTAGCACTCATTATCACTTTTTCATCTTTAAATGTACTCTTTCTGCTGACTTTGCTGAGCAACTCTCCTGGGAATTTCAGGTGCTGCTCAGAAACAAATTCAAAGACATTGTTCTTCCTGCAAGAGAAAGGGAAAACACGCAATCTGAGACTGGTTGTAAGGTGCTGAGCTATCTCCAGGCTCTTTCTAAATGCCCAATTAATGCTTGAATGCTCCCCTATTTCCAAGGACAACAATCATGCCTACCTAACCTTTGTGCTCTCCCTCATTAGTTTCTTAATCACCGTGTGTATGCAACAACCGTGGATGACGCCTGCACAAATAACCCTGAAATCAGACCTTCATGGTGATCACCTTCCCCACAGCTTTTGGTGCCTCCTACACCCATTAACTCCTTGTGGCAGATAAGGTCTTTTCTTCCCTTTCCAAAGCCACAGCTCCCACTGCAGGGAACCATCTTGCTCTATTACCGATTGGACACTGGCATGGATAGTGGCTGGTGATGGCCTCCAAAGGAGCCAAAGGTCTCATCTGGTAGAGCTGTGCTTGTCTGGGGTCATGTTGCCCCAAGGCCCTTGCACCCCCCAGGTGTCCCACCACCAGTGGGATGGGTACGGCTGGGACAATTTTCAGTCTCCGAGGAAGAACAGAGATGGTGTTCTGAGAAATGAAGGTGCTCACGCAGGCCTTCAGTACAAAATGGGAAAGTACTCAGGAAGCACTCAGCAGGACAGGTAATGGGCTTTTTGTTAAACCTCACAAGCTAAGATCTTTTTCAGCCCTATCTGTTATCTCTGGCACTACAGCTCCCAAATGGGAAATGCCAGGGCAACACCACAGCCAGCAGCCTTGGGTCACTGATGCCCTAGAAAAAGGAGCTCAGACACTGCCTCACGTTGCCCCAGCTTTGGGTCTGGGCTGCATCAGCTTGTACCAAGCTCAGCTCCATTTCTGAGTTCTTGTGTGCCCTTGGAACACCCTTCACTTCTGTGAAGCAGCTTCAGACCTTCCCATGCCCCACAGGAAAGGCTGCCATCACTAAGGACTAAAGCTGCCTGTCTAAGCCCCTGTTTCTGCTTGGCCAAATGCAATAGTCTCCCAGCAATGAAATACTCTTCCCCCCAGGGAGCCCAGCTGAGATCCCAAGCCTTGCAGTAGAATAAGGAATAAAAATAACAGCTCTGAACCCATACTGCTCACCAGGTTATCACCAGCTGCTTGAAATGCTGAAGTTTTTTCTCTCCCTGACAGGTCGCACGGGTCTTGCTGTGCTGGCCAGAGCAGGTATTGCACCTTTGAATGCAACAAATTGGGTTTTAAACAGGATTTAAACATTGCCCATTTTGAGTCCTGCAGATCCAGGAGTGATTTATTTCAGAGTGTCTGTATAGCTCAGCAGCTACAGAAGTCAATGATAGCACATGCACCACGCGTACATCCCCCCTGGTCTGTGACTCATGGGATGCAACATATTTGCTGGGAAAAAGAAATGACTAATTCCAACCTCAAATCTATTTGTAAATGCGGAATTAGTCAAAGAATGTATTTGTACATCTAATTAGGGATAATCACAATTTCCCCACACAATGGTAGGAACGCGAGTGTCACTTGGAAGACGCCACTGCATGTGCTTCTAACAGATGCAGGAGGCATATGCTTATGCATGGAGCATTTTGATTGCATCAGTGCAGCACAGATTAGCAGCAGTTAACAACTGATTCATTAAGGCTCTTCAAGCCATCATTAGCCCCAGTGGATTCATGCTTTAAAATGACTGCCATGATTATGCACGATACCAACTCTGTTATTTTAAGCTTAATGGAGCCACATAAACAAAACAGCTTTAGAACAGTGCCTTCTCTTTTTTTGTCACTTAAAGAACATTCTTAAGCCTGTTTCATGTTTGGTAAAAACAGACAGTGGTAACAATTCCCCAGGCTGCACAGGCTGCTAAAGCTGCCAAACCCCAACCGGGTGCTGCAAGGACCAGACCTAAGAGCAGCTCTGGAGTTTGCAGCTCCTTCCAGGCCTATCCCATGCTTTCGTTGGAAAACCCAAGGCTTCCTCCAGTTTCCTAGAGAAGTTGGGAAAAGTGACAGTCCTGTAACAGAAAGGCAAAAAAAAGATGGAAAAAAGGCAAGCTAAAACATTATTATTTTCCAAAGACTTAAAAGCTGCTCTTGCAAGTTTGGGATGCCAGCTTGGTTCCTGAATTTGGGGGGGGGGGGGGGGGGGCACACAGAATGAATCTTAGAATCACAGAATAGGGTTGGAAAGGACTGATTCAGAGAAAACTCCAGGAACAAACTTGCCAACAAAGTTTTCCAGTTGACAAGCAGGTATTCTTTATTACGGCGCCGGGAGACACGGGGGATAGCTCCTCCTAACGTGTGTCCCCGTATTGCTACACAAGCAGTCCTTATATAGCTACAGAGCACACATACATATTCATGAGGCTACGTATGGATTATATCATTTTCCAGAAAGTTCCCCGCATGCGTACAAAAATGTGGTGGTGGTCTCCGAGGGTCGTTTACTTCTTCCAATGGTCTTCATCACTGCTGGCAGCCTTTGAAGCATACGCAGTAGATGCTTATACCAGCTTAATCGGTTCATTAGCACCACAGACATAATAATCATCCCATCCTCCTGCTTATCAGTTAGTTTAACTGCAGCCTATCCCGGGCCCCTGCCCTTCCAGATACTCCCTATCTTTACGTCCTGTTCTTCTAGCCTGTTTTTCTTACACTCATTTTGTACTAAGGTCATAAAGGCCTAAACTACGTCAACTGCAGCAGTTTATCTTATACAAGGATTCTCAGCATGTTCTCCAGCTGTACTCTATGTTTTTTTTCTCTGTATATCATGCATCTCAGTAATTTTCCATTACTACTGTTACAAAGCCATCAAACTTAACATTACTTAAAATTGATTCTAAAAGTTTATATATTTCGTTTTGTAATTTTGTACCCCCCTTGTCTCTGGAACTTAAGATCATCTAGTTCCAACCCCCTGCCCATGAGCAGGGACACCCAAGGCTCTGTCCAACCTGGCCTTGAACACCGCCATAACAATGGAATAATAGACATTAAAAATAAAGTTATTTTAAAAATGAGAGCAGGGAAAGTCCATTTCTAACCATTTTCCATGGAGAATAAATCTATTGCTGTATTTACTATTTATTGCTGTATTGCTTTATCTGCTAGGTGATCTTCATGGTAGAAAATAGAAAAAGCACACAGGCATGGAGAGTATATCTCAGCTCTGTACTGTAACCTCTGCCAACAGCACGCACATGGAGTCATCTCAGCTCAAATGTACTGGATTAAGTATGTTCCCTTACTTCCTCAACTTTCCAGCAGTTTCCTTCTACCAGGAGACCCTCAGCTGTTAACTTCCACTAGGCCAGTGGGACTGGGATGACTGGTTTCTACTACCCATATACCTCTACCTGAGCAAACATGGACTAAGAGAAGCAGTATAGCCTGAGCAGAGCCATGCTGACCGACATGGAGCCCATTGTACCTTTTGTGACCTGTACCTGAGCAAAGTTGGCATCTTTTCTGCTGCTTTAGCCTGCGTTGGGATCCCCTGCACGTTACACACCTTGTCTACAAGCACACCAGAGAATGAAAACAGGCAGCGACTGCTAGAATTAAAACACGTCAGCTTTATAAATCAAAAGCTTTTATGTACATTAGCAAAATAATTGTTAAGTCAGGCTTGCAGAGGAAGGTGTATGTCAAGTGTACACATTGCAAAGGATGAGTGTACCAAATAGCTCATAAACTGTGGCCCTGGATCAATCAGGTGTTCCAGTCAAACTCACTAGTGATGCAAATTAGGTACAGTTTGGTTGAAATGCTTTTTTTTTCATACACATGTGGGGTTTTATACGTGTTATTTATTCTTGTAGCTAGCAGTATACTTTTAAGTATTTGTATTTAATCAGATGAACTTCAAGTGGCAAATTTGTGCAATAACAATACATCTTTTGGCTGCCTGGGAATACCTGTGCAGAAGGAGAAATAAAGACAGGAGTCCAGATTTATGGCTGCACTCACATCCCTGGGTAAAGCCTCCTCTCTCATTCAGAAACCCCAAATACAGAACTGAGCACATCTGAAAGACAGAAAACCATTTTTCTTATCTCATACCTAAGATCTGACCCAATTTCAACAGTGCAGAAGCAAATTCTCCTTCTCACCATCATAACACATAGGGTATTGATTGAGGACAGGGTAAGACATCTTTGCTACCTAGGCAGGGTTTTGACAGCCCCATTCAGCATCACTGCAGGACCTGGAAGCTTGATCTGAACACAGGTGACTTTGGGATACAGGGTGGTAAAGGGGGAATAAACTGGAATTTGCCCCATGTTTCCAGCCCTCATAATAAGCACAGTAATAAGACAGAACGTGTTGTGATTTTACAAATGAACCCCGAGCTTAGAGGAATGGGAAATGAAGCCTGGCAGAAGGTTTTCCAGCTCCTTACCCAACCTGTCCCATGGCACACCCTGCGCTTGGACCGGCCATGACCATGGCATCTGTGACAGTCCTGAAAACAGAAGATTATTCATGCACAGAGCTTCCCGGGGATTTTGGATGTCTCATATTATGCACAGGCACCCTTCCTGCATCTATTTTCAGTGATAAAATTCTGGCCCAAATGGGAAAGAATCCAACATCATAAAATTGTGCTGTATGACCATTAAAGGAATCATAAATAATAATTATTTAACAAAGGCAAATATCTATGCAGTGCTGGCAAAAGAAAGTACACTTTTCGTTATTCATCATTTCACTTAAAAAATAAAATAAATTGTCCAGCTATAGAGCTTGTCAAAAGCTAAATGGGAACTGTCATGGAAACTAATGTTCTCCTAATGTTGGAAAAAAAATTAACGAAAGAGGAAAGATTATCCACTGCTCTTTCTCAAAAAGGCTGCAGCAAGATTCGTCCTCAAAGTTTGAGAGGAAGAAAACACCAGGAAGAAGAGGTCTCTGACTGTTTTTCACTGGTGTTTAATGAGGAAAACCCCAAGAAAATGAGAACTGTAAGAGATGCCTGAGGAGCTGAGGGTCCTGGGGAAGGTCGCCCAGCCCCACAAGCCCGTCAATGAGGAAAGGGCTCCCACAAGCAGCCAACAGCAAGGGAACACTCACCCTGACCAGTGCTGAGCAGGGCAGCCGGCACCACCATGTCCGGCCCTGGAAGAGCAGGGAGGACCCAAATTCCATGTCCCAGAGGTCCATGGGGGCATCCCGGGGGGGTCCAGCTGCTCTGGGCTCTGCAGGAGGGGATAGCATCTTATCCACCTTGCTGGAGGTAGTGCATGGATGCTGGCCAGCTCCTGGCACTGCTGAGGACCCACAGACCGCATCCCCATGTGGGCATCACACCAGGGACTGACCCTACGTGGTCCATAGCACCATGAGGTGCTGAGCACCCTCCTACCACCATGACACTGTCCCCATCACTCCCCAGCCCTCCCAGCAGAACCCCCAGGGCAATGCAGGCACCTGGGATTAGCTGTTACCCAAAATCTGTGGGTGAGGCTCCCCCACATTCCTCAGCAGGCCCATAAAAAGCTTCACTGCACACAGATGCCCACCCCAATCTTTGACTATACGTGGCACTTGGTAGGAAATTACTGGGAACAAAGGGCTTGTGTTCCCAGAGCATGCCACAAAACTTCCCCTGGCACGAGGGAAGCAAATTAGGCTTATAAAGGCATTTTGCCCCAGCTTCATGGGCTATGCAGAGTCCAAATAGCCACAAGGGAGCAGATCCACCTGATGCACGTTAAACCTGGATCAAGTCACCTCCAGGAGCTACATGAGCCCTGGGCAGCAAGCACTGCCACAGATCCCAGCTCCAATGTATAGGTCATATCTCAGAAGAGCTATTCCAGTGGGATTTGGGGTAATCACTTACTGGTGAAGGGCTCAAACACCCACTCACTTAACCTTGGCTCACTGAACGTCTCCAGTCAATACTAAAAGAGAAAAATCACACACTGACCACAAAACCAACTTGCACAAAGTAGGCATTTAAATGTGAACTGTGACTCGCTAATGCTGGGTCTCAGGAGCATTCCTAGATTTTTCTAAGTACAACTTGTGTAAGAAAAGCTAGCTGGAACAATCACTAGCATAAAGGAATATCTGCTTCACAGTGCCTATTATAGGGCACTCCCAGTATCCTGTTCCTCAGTTCTCTTGCCTTTTCTCCCCCAGGAAGCCCCAGAACAGGGCACAGCAGCACACCCCTGGGCAGCTAGCTGCCCAAGCAGGACCCACAGCAAAGCCTAACATAGAACCCACCAGTTTGGTTTGTTGGGTCCCCCCATGGACAGCAAATCCCCAAACAAGGACTGACCCAAAAGCCAGCAAGCACCAAACCTGCAATACCTATTTTCAGAGAGAGGAATGAAGCCAAGGAATCAAAGCCCACTTTTCCTGTGAAATGAAACAGTCACAATGACAGGGATGTGAGGCATTACAGGTCACCGTGTCTGCCCAAAATACCAAGCTGCAGGGTAGATTCCTGCAGTTGAGGTATGGAAAGTGATCTATTGCCAGTGCTGGGCTGTTGGAAACGCTTCTAGGTGGTGCTTTACTGTAGAGGAGGATGGACCTTTCAGCTATAAAAGCCCATAGTCAGCTCTTAAGTAGACTTCCCTTAGAAAGCACTTGTATGCTTGTATTCAAAGTAGGATGGAAGCTGTTTCATTTAATGAATGGATGGCTCCTTGGGGGCTGATGTCACTGTGTGATTGGAGTTATCCCAGCCCCTCCCAAGAGCTGCCCAAGATGCTGGGGGGGTCTGGAGGTACTCTGTAGGTGCCCGCCTGCCGCAGGCACTGGATGGCCAGCTCCCCTTGCTGTCCTGCTCCCATAGCGGCGCTGCAAGGACAGGAAGCGCAGGAGGGCTTGCCTGGCCACTGCCTCTGTCATGTGGGGCATGCTGAGAGGCAACGGTGACAGGTTTGTATCCTGCCTTAGAAAGGGTCAGCAGGAAACATGCAGTGCATTTAACCCGGTACAAAAAAAGGGAAGTAGAGCCCACGTGGGAGCACTCGGCCCTTACCAAATTACAGCTGGTGACTGTCTTATTACAAAAAGAATAAGAGATATGTATTCTAAAACAAAATCTTCATGCGGTATCAGCCAGCATTAAAGGGTGGTCTAAAGTAACCCTCGCCTTCTGCAGGCTGGGTAAAGGTTTGAAAGCTGGTTTGAAACATTGATCACTGTCCTGCAGTCATTTTTTCCCCTCTCATTAAGGCTGAGAAGCACAAAGCCACCAGATATCTGGTCTGAATCCTTTGTGTAGGTGAAGAAAACAAGCAGGAGCAGACGCCCACCATCGTATCCTATTAGGGATCAAATGCTGCTTTTTGAACTGCACTTTTCCCTCTTCCCCATGTACAAAGGAAAAAGGTGTGTTGTGTACTTGCTTTTGGCTTGGGCTTTTTAAAATTCAAGGTGAAAATTGAGAAACAAGAAAGACAATAAGCAATAAGAGCAAAAATGACACAGTAACCGACCTCTGGGAGAAGGACTGGCACAAAACCTGTGTGATACCTATATTCTAACCAAAATTTTAGGAGTTTGGGCCCCACCTCTGAGGAGGATGTTGCCAGCACAAGTTGGTGCCAAGGGGGTAAGCGTCTGCCCTGGACCAGCCCTGGGCACACTACAGGCTGATGATGCCTGTGGTGGGGACATCCTTTTTGCCATGTCTGGGGTCCTGGGAGCCCTGCCAGCTCAGGATGCTGGGGCAGGGGGTCACCTCCCAGCCTAGGGCTGTGCTGCCTGCGTTCAACAGAAGTCCATAAAACACACGCTGCCCAGAGCTGCTTACTGGTGCTGCACAGAGGGGTGCCCGCTCCTCTGCTCCCCGCACTCACCCATCAGCTCCAGAGGTGGTGACAGAAGCTCTGCTCCTATAGGAAAGGGCAACTGAGGAATTCAAGCCCAGTTTAAAAGCAGGGCAGGTTTTGCTTACAGCTGCAGGAAGATTCAGCTGTAGTACCTAAAGCCAGTCCCAGGTGAGCACTTTGCTTCGCTCCAAACATCCCACATACCCCAGCCAGAAGCCGCTGCCCATCCAGCCCATCCCAGTGCCATTCCCTCAAAGCACTGGGGCAGCTCCAAGGTGAGTGGACAGTGTCTGCGCCCACAGCACTGGCCCCACTGCCTTGCTCAGGGCAGCACAACAGTCCCAGCTCCCTGCTTGGCTGAGATCTTGATGACTTTCCAAGTACGGAGAAGCACAGCCAGATATCAAAGGTAATTACTTCCCAAACCATATCTGTCTGTAAAAGGAGCAGGCCACAAACAGCAGCACGGGAGGTAAAAGTGTTCTGTGAGCTAGCAGGCACATGCCCATTGCAGTAGCTGTAGAGTACAAGAGGGAGGATTTAATGGAATTGTCCACCTTGGGTTAAGCTGCTGCTGGAGCTTCCCTACTGCCAGAAAAGTTACAGGAGCACAAACTGTCAGATAGAAAAATACCAGTGCCACGCATATACCTCTCTGATCCACTCACAGTCATCCAGCCATTCCTGGGGTGCAGAAGGCATCAGGGGACATCCTGGCTTTGGGTCCACGTCTCTTACAGAACAAAGAAACATCAGTGAGGAAGTCTGGAGGTCGGACAGTGCACGCAGAGACCAAACAGATACCACAGGCCAACAGGCAGGCAGAAGGTTTGCTGTCCTCTCCCAGCGCCTCGCTTTCCGGGAGCTCGGTCCATGTGCTGAAGTGGAACAACACTGACACCCTGTGTAGGTGCCCAAGCCCTGCAGGTCCTCAGCTGCCTTTGCGGCCCGGAGAGCCGAGGACCGGCCATTACCAGCCCCGGAGGCAGGGAGCCCGCAGCCTGGGGCACCATCCGCACCCCTTGGCAGGGAGCAGGGGAGAGCTGCGAGGATGGACACCCATAGCAGATGGGGTAAGCACACGGGCAGGAGAAAGGCACCAGGAACTTCCCAAAGACCCAGAAACGCTCTCTGGTCAGTTGAAGAACTTAAAGTTGTGCACATTTACAACTTTACTGGGACACGAACGCAGGTAGGAAGGCCAGCATCACCCGGCTGCCTTTGACACATCCGTCCTTAGTTTGATCAACAATGACTCTGCTCTTTAAGCTAACTGCCTTGTTCTAAAAGTTTCCAACTTAAATTCAGCTCGTGGCACAGCAGTTGTTTGTTTCCTTAGGTACCACTCTAAAAATACCCACTGGTAGCATCTGGCCCTCCTGATGCCCAACACAGAAACCATTCTTTTTATTAAGCCTTTTATCCAGTGACCTTTCCTATTGCAGCAGCTGATGACAAAATTTCAGACCATGCAATGAAAGAGCACACAGAGGAGCCAGGAAATGCCAGCCTGGCAGCAACACGCAGTCTGACAGGCATGGAGAGGCTGAGGGTAATCATCCATCAATTTGATTTACTAGACTTCTCTGCTGAGAGCATGCTGCTTTCTTCCAGGAAGGAAAATTCATCTCTCCATTATTTCTTCCTATGAAAATAGGAAACTACAATGCTTTGTTTGAAATGTCACATCCCTCATGCAAAAGACAAGGCTGTCCTTGAGCTGCAGTAGCACAGGTTTCCAAGTAATGGTGAATAATAAGCACTACAGAGAACATAGCTGTGAAAAATAAATCCATAAGATGCCTTCAGTGTGATTATCTCTGTCATGTCTAGACCAAACAGAAACATCTTCTTCAAGGATCCCAATCAATTTTGGATTCACTTGCCAATTAGATCGCAATACAAGTCTGCTGGAGCTTCAGTCATGATAAAGATACAGCTTCCTTTTCCATGCCACAGGGTGGGAAACCACACTGGAGCCGTGGCTTTCTTTCCCTCTGTTTTGCTGATGGTTAGTTTTGGTGTTTTGATAGGCCTGTATGCAATTGCGTACTCATGAGGGAAAAGACACAACTGTGATTGAAAATATCAAGAACCTCCTCCCTCAGAAAACACAGCATTTACAAACCTTTAAGGACAGAAAGGACTTTGTACCTGCTGAGTGAGGGCTCCTATTTCTTCAGTTCACCATGACTCACGCAGTCCTGCTCAGGTGGGCAAGTGCCCTGCTAGGTACGCATCTAGTCTAGGTCGTGCTTTGCCAAGAAAGCTTTGACCAGATGATCCTTGAGGTGCTTTCCAACCTGGTATTCTATGAGTCTATGATTTCCAATTCAAAGTATAATGGAGTTATGTACACTTTATCAAGCAAACCTGAATGTCTATTTTTAATGTGCAAATGTTAAACAAAAACCGGTTTAAAAAGAACACTGAGATAAGAGTACAAGTACCAAATTCCAGTCCAATAGAAATGGTTTAAATGACCAGGTTTAAAATATCCCAAATTTGGAGTAAATATGTCAACTGCACAGTTGTTGCTACGGTGATGTTGTTGGAAATCACAATAGTCTATAAACATGAACACATAGCTCCATTTTAAAACAACAATAAGTCTGAGATAGGCTTTGACCAAAGCCAGGAAATTCGAAGCTTAGGCTATTACTCATCCGATATTTCAGGTTTTGTTCTCTATCATTGGGATCCAGCTCTACACACACAAAAATAGGTGGCAAAATTCCCACCACATGCAGCAGTGGCAGAGCAAGCTCCAGCTTTTCACTGGAAGCTCTGTTTGTTAGACCTATGTATGATCCACATCACAGCATTCCTTAAAACCTGGCATGCTGCAAGGTCCTGGGCACCGAGCTCACCACCTGCACTCCCCCTCCTGTAGCGCACACCAGCTTCCCAGTGGACTCATCCAAGCTGGCATCAAAACATGATTTCACCTTTGGATGAAAATCATGTTATCAGAGGTTAGCTTTTTGTAAGTAGGGCAGTGCCGGATGGTGGTTAAAACTTGAACAAACCTCGCTGGGTAATTCTGCACGCTGCTGTGTTCCTGTCCTTCCTGCACAGGGACACCAACAGCTTTGAGCATCTTCTACAGAAGGACTCCCTGTCCTCCACAATGACCTCTGGGACACTGCCACCTCTCCCTGCTGCTGCGTCTGAGTGATCAACTGCAATGAGGGTAAGAGGCTGCAAGCTGAGTAAAGACCTACATGGGTGGAAACCTCAGTTTGCATTCATGAGGTGCCCAAGAGCCACATGATCCATCTGCACTTAACATTTACACTCCTTCGATGACTAAAATCAGACTTCTATGCATGAGCTTAAAATAGTCAGATGTATGCACCCAGACCATGTTTCTCAACTGGAAGTTCACTCATCTCTCACCCCAGGGTGCTGTCTGCTAAGCACTTGCTTGTGATGTCAAGGCTCAATACATGGGACATGACTGCTGGGCAACTATAGAGAACCCCTAAAGGAAAGGAAGTTGGCATGAACCCACCTCTGTATGGGAACCAGGGTTGGATTCCTCCTGCCAGAGGAGTAAGTGTGCTTTATTGTTCAGGGAGATTCCTTTGCAGAGAGGGACAAGTCCCATGCAGGTATAAACCAGAGCCAAACTCTACCTTCCCCATACACCCCTCCAGGCAGCTCATGGAGACAGCAAATATTGCAGCTGGCAAGCAGCAACTGGGCAAAAGCCCATCAATGTCAGCAGGAAGACCCCCATTTTCAGTGCATTTAGGATTGGACCCACAGCCAAAAGTTTGTGAGAGTCTCAATTTTTGGCAAGCCCCAGCAGTTAACCTGCAGTTCTCACGCCATCAACTGCTTCCCCTACTGCTGCACTACCAGGCTGGTGGAACTGGATGTCAGTGCTCCACACAGCACCTCCAGGACCACAAACTTTTTAATTTTATCCATCTGATTAAGCAGAAACTTCCTGTACCATCTTTATTTAAGCTAATCAAAGCTTTTCTCATTCATAAATTAGGGAACCTCAGAACTCAATTACTTTCAGTAACATCAGTGACAGCAATATTTCACTGGGGCTCTGCATAATTAGAGTTTCTTCAGGTACCATATTAACATCTAATGAAAAAGATATAGTCAAGGGCATCATTTCAAAGCTCCATCATGACAGCTATTTTGATTAAGCAGCATTTTGATAAAAGGTAACAAGCCCCAGTTTAATCTCTAACCCATCAAGCAGTTTATAGTGGGCTCCAAGAAGCCCACATTAAAGACAACCCCAGGAAGCATCCCAGGATTACAGATTCAGGGACTAAGTTCACATCTCTAAGAATTAAGTCCCTGTTCCATTGGAATCAGTGTGCTTTGTATTGTGCCTAAAGGTCAGACACGTGGCACAAACAATGTGCCAAATCCTTCCACAAACACCAACTGGATGAGCGCATAAGCTGACATTTGGTGGAAGATATTTCGGTTCTGGAAACAGTTATTTTTAACATATTACTTGAAAACACAGTTCATTAATATCTTAATCAAGAAGTACACCTGCATAAAAATAGTAGAGAAACTCGTCAGCTTGGCATGCAATGTATCTCTTTTAGTTTCACTTACTGTCTGCTTTCACTTCTTGTTCTACTTCCAAGGGCTGGGAGCGGAGATGATCCTGTCCCAGCAGTCTCCTCTGGAATACATTGTTTTCTGCAACTTCTGCTCACAGCAACAAAACCCAGCCCCTTGAGCCACTCCCCTCTGCCAAACAATGCAGATGCTGGGAATTAATGAATTGATGTCAAATCTGGGTGAAACAGAATCTTACCACGAAGGAAAGTGCCAGACAGCCCCTGCACACCATGCTGGCTTCCTAAGGGAAGCCCCCTTGGAGAAGAAGATGCTCAGAAATCATGGATGCTACATGCAGGACCAAATTACAGCTGGAGAGGCATAGAGAGTCTAGAAGATCTTTCAGACACCTCTGGGACATCACATGAACATTCCATGCATCCAAAGTTCTTAGTGTTAGCTTTTTTCCACTATCCAGTATAATTATTAAATACCTGGTACCTTCAACTGCAGATACTAGAAAAGACATCAGCAATGCTTCATTCAGTGCCTTTCTTTCACTAGACTAGTAAGTGCATCCCTGCACAAGCCCCGTACATGTCCGAGTCCACAGGGAACATGATAGCTGTGCAATGAGCTAATGACTACACAGTGGCCAAGTTATCCTAAGCATTTCTAACTTGGGTATCTCAAGTTTGTGCTTTCTCCACATGGTCTCCCCAACCCCATCACAGCCCACAAGCACAGAGGAGCAGTGTGATGCTGTTAATGTTATAAGCCAGTGACTATGGCCTCAGTAGCACCACAGCGTTCTGCTCACCCACTCCACGCTGGTTCCAAAGAAGGATGCTGCAGCCACTGCCACTTGAAGCATCTCACATTCCAGGAGGACAAGACATATGCTGAAATACACACTGAGTAAATGGTAGAAGCTCAGTTTTGGCAAGAGCATAGCTAGTAAGGCCAAGCCAGGCACTGCCACAGCCTCACTAGATGTTCCATTATGGCAGCAGCTGGAGTAACTGCTGCCCCTTTGGGTCCTTCCACATCAAATCATGCAGCTACTGATAATAGCTTTACTTTTTTTTCCCCTCTTTAGAGCTCAAATCCATGGCTTAAGCATCTTAAATGTATGCACAGGCTCCAGCTACATCATACTACTTGCAAGCTTTGAGCCTTGTTGCATTTACTGAGGCTTTAGAGCCTGGTGAGGGGGCCAGCAGAGTCAATACTGAACTTTCACAGCATGGATTCACCAGCCCCTGCTCTGGCTGATTGTTAATCATGATTATTAACACTAGGTTATCCTTTCTCCCTTCAAGTCCAAACCAGTCTTTGTTAATTAGATCATTAGCCACATGTGTTTGGAGGGGCTCTGCTCTTTGTGGTATCACAAGCAGCATTAATCCTGTTAGCAGGATGCTGCCAGAGCCCAGCACTGTATCCAGGGGCTGGCAGGAGGGCCAGATTCTTAGAAACATGAGAAAGAGTAATAGGGGCAGGCAGGGAAGGGCTGCCCTTCACAGCAGCTCTGGAGACCTGCAGAAACCCACCTCCTCCATGGTCTTCCAGGGGAGCTAATCATGGGAGACAACCACCTCAGTCCTCTGAAGGGCAGCTGGGCTCTGACACAGACATCCCACCCTCTTGTAACAACAGCTTGGTGAGATTTGCATTTCCAGTCACTGCAGCGTGCTGCAAAATTGGACAGAGGAGACTGGCAGCTTCCTTTGGGGATACAATTAATGTAAGCTATCAACACCGCAAATGCAAGCTGGTTTTAATTACGTTCAGACAGTCTCTGCAACAATAGCCTCCAACACAGTTATGTGTAACAGCGTGAATGACACCAGAGAACAGAAATTTATCATTCAGCTTACCAGGGCTCCAGGTAGGGAATCAAGATGTGGGTACTTCCATTCCTCAGTACCTGTCCTGTAACCCGCCGGCAGAGCTTCTCTGCCGTTCTCACCAGGAACAAAGTGAACACTGGGACAGAAAGGAAAATGAATTCTCTCTAGCGAGGAAGCGTGCAGAGCTTGCGCTGGTACAGACATTGCCATCATCTTCCCTGAGCCACTCAGTACCACTGAGCAATGCTGTCCTCCAAGAGCTCAACATCTCAGCACAAACTTACAGCCACATGCCCCATCATACAGAGAATACCATATTGTCTACAGCACAGCGATAACCACACATGATGCAGTCCCACTCCAGTCAAATGCCTGGAGAACATTTGACAAGCATCGCTGTAACGGCTGCACTGACTGTGTAGCTACAGAGCATTATTTAGGGATGTGCTGGATTGTTCATGCTATGTTGGAGGCACACTTTTGGAAGGTGCTTCTTGTCAATTTTGCATATTGACACAGACTCTGAAATGCATCAGCAGTTAAAAACTACACAGAATAATTCTAAAGAGCTCAAAACCATAACGGCTTCAGAGTGCTCACACCCTTAAATCCATGTGAATAGTATGACTACCAAGGAAAATAAAGCTGTTTCAAACAGCCTGTTAGATCATGATAACATTGTTCCTGAATTGTCTCCTTTCACTGGAAAAACAAGCTCAATAAATAAAGCGGCAAAGGAAAATCTTGATTCTGTGGAATAGGATAATGGGTTATGCTTAACAGCATTAAACAATGGGATTTGGGGATTATCACATGCAATTAGAAATGTGACCTGGCTATAGCTATCTATGAATAAGCCTATTGCTCATCCCAGCAGTTACAGCTGAGGATCAAAGCAGAGGGAATGTCTAAGTACTGTTTCTGAAAAGTAGGTGAGTGCCACCTGCAGAAGGATACAGTAAGTTCTAAGGGAGTTGTTAAAGCTTTGAGTGAGTCAGTGGCTTAGCAAGTGATCGACAGCTCCGCACTGAGGCTACAAGCAAACCAATAGACCCATGGGTCAGTGCTGCTGCCAGCAGACAGGTCTTCAACCAACAAAATCCAGCAGCAGAAATAGCTGCCCAGTGCAGCTTCATTTGGCTCCCACTTACCAGGTTACAGTCTGAGTGGCAGAGCAAGGGGTGCTTTGTACTGCCCCAAGGTGCCCAGCCCTCCCCATGGCAGGAAAAGCACCTGTGCAAGGAAAAGCCATGTGAATCTGGGTGTTTGGGGTAATCAGTCTTAACACATAGCAGTGGCACAGGGGAAACATTCCTGGTGTGCAGCCTTGCCTCCCTCTGCCACTGCAGCTCACCAGCACCCCGGGGCAATGGGTGGGAAGAGCGGTGAGCTGAGCAAACCAGAGTGCTGTCATCTGTGGTTTTGGGTAATAACACTAAGGGGGGGGAAAATCCCTACATCCTGCTTATCGAATGTCCCTGCAGAGGGAACAGCAGATTTACAGATTTCTTTTGATTGGGGAAATCAAGCATTAAAATGGCGTAATCCATTAATAACCATCTGCACAGGGTGGCTGTAAAGCCAGCTCTCACAAAGGACCCTGTTACCAAGCCACCACATCCCAAGGCTTTCTCTGTATTTGTAAAGCTCATTGCAAGCTCAGCACATGTGCCATAATCTTCTGTTAGAATCAGGCTTTCTGACCCCATTCACACTAGTGCACAGTCTTCATTTTGCTGGGGCTGCAGGTAGCATCTATTTGCTCACCTCCACTGTCAGAGAGAAAAATGAGATCCTGGTAACCAAGCTGCCATTTGGACTGTCATTCGAGTTTTTCTTATCTCATTCATCCTCATCTTTCTAGTGTGGGCAATCACTATAAATGTCATTATCATTAGTATATCTACCACTTCCTCCACAGAAAACACAGGTACTCTATATGCAGAAAGATAGCAAAGAATAAGAAGATATTAATAAAAACATAATTCTCTCATTTATAATTGCTGAGGTCAAATTTCTGAACACCACCTGTTTTGAGAAGGACAGAGAGCAGTAGCTGCACTCATGGTCACACAGGGAAGCAGAACTCAGCAGTGTCTGTGATTTATCCCTGTGCAGCCAGCATACATGTATCTGTTCTAGGACTTCAATTTAGTGGTTCAGGTGCTTCCCCTGCCAGCCCTCTGCCTCATCTGCATTAAAAGCCCCGATTTCACACTCACAATAAGCCTCCTATATCCAGCCAAGCATTTAAATGCTGGAAGTGGAGAGCAGCATGCAGCTTGCCCTGCACAAAAGAACTCCAAATGCCTTTGCCATGGCTCTGCAGGATGTTCACAAACTCTATTAGCAGGAAAAGACTGCATATGGCCTGGTACCCCCTGCAGCCAGCTTCCCTATACTGGGTGTTCCCTGCTATCCCCTATTTGCTTGTGCTGCTTGGTCCATCTCTGCCTGCCTGGGTGGCCTCTTTTGCTGCTTGGATGATGGGGTCTGGCAGTGCAGGGACTGCAACATGGGGCAAGGGCTTCTCTGCCAGCTGGAACTCTGCAGGGCTCCTGGGACTGAGCACCACTGTCACCAACAGGGGCAATTTCTCATGCATAATTCGAACCAGAGAAACAGACCTCACCTGCATGTGCTGCCCAGAGGCTGTATTTGAGTGAGTTTGGACAGCTCTCCAGGATGAATAAGACCAAGCCCATCCTGTCAGCAGGGTGCTGAGCACCCATCACAGCATCTGCTCAGGCACACTTTGTTTAAAACCAACGAGTCCAATGGGCATTTCACCATTACTGGTCATATGGATTCATTATTCAGGCAGCTCCCCAGAAGATGCCTGGCAGGGAACCTGCACCCAGCTGGGGTGAGGTGCTATGACCTTCTCCCTGGCCCATCTGTTCCAGAGACAAGTCATTCCGACTGCTAGACATCACTTCCATGTTTGCACTGAAATCAACCCCTCCAAACAGCTGAAAAACCGCTTCTCATCCAAACTCAGCATAAAAAAAGATGACCTTTATAGATGCTTGTTTACACTAAAAAGCTAAAAACCTGAGCTGGCTACAGATGGACAGGTAACTAAAATAATATTTACAGATACAAGAGAAGCACTTTCTGTAGGAAACTGATTTGTATTAGTCCTTATCAGCACCTCCTCAGCATCACTCACATGATGGACCTTCAGGCACGTCCTGACACTCTACTCCAGCCATCAGCACTAAAACCTCGCTATTGACACTGTTGCCTTACCTTTCCCTCTCTGTGACCTCTCCATCTCTGTGCAACCTGTACAAAGGGACACCAGCACAGCAATCCACCTCTGTCCAAAACCCCCAGGAAAGCTAACTGCATCTCTAACTCTACTGAGGTGCCTTTGATGTTTCCAGATGCTCGGTTTCCTTGAATAGCCGTGTGGAACAGTTTTACTACACGACTATGTTTTCAATTTAGGCCATTAGTAGTTTTGATCCAGTACAGTATAAATTGGGTCTTGTTTTTTCTCAAAGAAGATGGGGACTGATTTAACTCTCACCATAGCCTTCAAGAGATTTATAGGTTTTGAATCAGCCCCATAACCTTCAGTTCTCAAACTGCTGTACAATGATTTGTCTCTTCCCGCACACTTTCCTCTGCATTCTGAGAAACCTTTCAGGGATGTACAGTAGTTTTCTCCTCTCAAAGCAGAGGAAGCTTGTTTCATCATCCCACATTAAACTGCCAACTTCTTCAAAATACTTTTAAAATCAAGTTTTGTTCACTCCCACAATGGAGACAATATCTGGAACAATTCCATGAGATCCCAGAGAAGTGTGGGGTACGATTGGCTCTGGAACAGCTGGGACAGCCCTTGAAGCCAAGCAGATGGACCACAGCAGTCACTCATCAGGCATGGAGCTGAGGGGCACACAGGGCACCCTTTGCCATTGCTCACTGGCAAACTCCATTGAAACCAGCTCATTGTAACCATGTTCTGCTGGTCATCATGGATCAAGAAGAGCAGGAGACTCAAACCACCCAGTAGAGAGGGCTAAGGACAGCCATGTAACCCAAATGCTTCCTCAGATCTAGCACAGGAGGAGGACTGCAGTGGTTGGAAGAGCCTCCTCTTCTGCACAGGTGTCTGCTGGAATACCTGCCCAAGGATACTCTTGCCCATCGTAAACCAGCATTGAATGGGAACAGGAGGAACTGGCCAGGTGCTCTCTCTAGACGAGCGATGTTCATGTAAATCCCAGTTAGGATACATTTTTCTGCCCTGCTTTATCCAGCAGTAAAAATATCTGGGCTTTGTTCATTTAGGTGGGTACAAATAATTTTTAATGGCAACTTGCCCATTCAAAATGCACACTCCAGACTATTTCAAGCAGTAAAAGCAGCTTTTTGCCAAAACCAAGGGCTAATCCTTTATCTGAAGTTATTCAAATACTGTCATTAGTTCAAGCAGAAAAACAATGCTTCCTGCCAGAACCAGAGTTATATTTTCTTATCATTAAGTCATGAAGGGAAGAAGCAATAAATAACAGGATACCAAAAAATGGTTGTTCTAATGAGCAAAAATAACTCTGTCAAAATAGGTACATGTAGCAGATACTTATCCAAAAATACAGAACTGAATATAATAGTCCATTGGTTTTAAAACGGATGTGTGCTCTGGCATTCGCAGCCAGAATACCGAGATGCTGACAAACCCTCATCCCACAGGAGGCCCATAGGCTGCAGCCAGGGCAAGCTCAGGACATGATGGCTCAGATCTCTTCACTGCCAGGCTGACCACAAGCCCAAAGCCTACCTTCAGCCCCTCGCAGGCAGACCAGGGGCGCCACATTGATGTCACTGCCCACCACAGTGCACACTGTGCCGTTAAGAGCTCACCAGGCCATCCTCAGATGGTCTGACCCTGCCAGCAGCCTCAGCAGATGCAGAAACCATAGAGGGGCTGCAGCATATCAGGCTGGTGGCTAGGATCAAATGAAAGGAAAGGCAGCAGAGGACAAAGCAAGTCCCAGGCTGCCTGCCTTCTTAGCTTTCTCATCCACTGCTTTGAAGTAGGAGATAGACAAGAAAAAGAAATGGATCTGAAAGTGATCTTGCAGGGGAATTTGTTCAGGCAGATTTGTCTAGCTCAGTGCTCTTCTATCAAAATCAATTGCCCAACTAAGTTACTTTGGTGGTGAGCAATCTCCTCACCAATTTCAAAGTCACTCAGAAAACAGTCTACTGTGAATCAGCCCTCTTCTCTTAATCTGTAATAAAGTCACTGCTGTATCTCACATCCTGCTTTACCTCCTGGCTCACTCCATACCACAGCTCCAGTAGGACAGGGCAGAGCCAAGTGCCAACGGCACGGCCCTTTGTTGGCAGGAAACACCAGCTCTAAAAACTCAAGCATTCAGCAGAAATGCTCAGTTAACTCTGTCTGCAGCACCCACCCAACAAACTCTTTGTTTCACTCTGCTGCAGGTCACATTCAGGGAGTTGGAGCTAAATGATCTTAAGGTCCTTTCCAACCCTAACTATTCTATGATTCTTGGACTTTTCCCAGTTCCAGTGGTGCACCCTGCATCCCCCCTCCTGCCTGGGCACTGGCCCAGGCCTGAGCATACCTGGGCCATGCAGAGCCACAGCAGCACCAGCAGCAGCACCAGCCCCATACCATGGGTATGGCTGCTGCCTGGACCACAGGGGCACAGGCAGCTGAGCATGGTGACCCTTTCCTGGCAAGTCTCAACTCCCAGCACTTGGGCAACCCTACCATGGAAGAGAGGCTGCTCTGACATCCGCCTCTGCTGCAAAACCTGAATTTCATGTTGTCACCTTCCAGGGCACAGTGACAGGGAGCAGCACCAGCAAACTGGCACTCTATAGCCCATCAGTAGCTCAAGCCGACAACAGGCACAGCAGAGCTAACCTGGGCAGCCACTCTGGAGACTGGGGCTTCACCAGTCCCCTGTAAAGCTCCCAGTGCTGTCCATACCTGTCTTGTCAGAGAGAGGAGGAGAAGCAGAAGTCCATGTTCCCACAGTTCACTAGATGCTTGTTCCTGCTCAGAAAATGCATACATAACCCATCACAAATCAAATCCATTTTGGAGGCAGGCAGGCAGGGTACGGACACTTTAGATCAGCCTGTTCTCCCCTTCAGCGCAACAGCACCAGTGAGGGGATAGTGAATCTTGGCAAAGGGAATAAGGAGAAAGTGATCTGTGATGAAGGGGAAACAAAGGAAAGCAAACGGATCTTCATGAGCAGTGGAACTGATGAGGTTTGGTTCCCTCCAGACTTGTCTCATGGTGACGAAGCCTTACAAAATCGTTCTCAGATTTCCTGTTCCCTCTGCATAGACATGTAATCCATCTTTTTCCTGCTTACAGGCTCTTACCGCAGAGTGTTTTGAGGTACCCAGTGTGCCGGCTGCATCCTGAACTGCTGATGTTAGGAGGGGCAAGAACAAAATTCTCCTCTCCCACTCCAAAGTCAGGGTGGCTGCCCAGGAAGCAGCAAGGAGAGATGATCATTTGCCCCAGAGTTAATACGAATGACAAAATGTTTACTCAGATTGCTAAAAAGACCAAGAGATAACTGGGGATGAAGCGTGGGTTTATATTTCCTCCTGATTGACTGAGAAAAAATATCTTGGATCACCAAACTTCTACAAAAAGGATCAAAGAAACTGTTTAAGAAATAAGCAATATTAATCTGGATTAGGACCAAGTCAATACAGGCTTCAGCTGAGATGCACTGATTTATATCACTGCACAAACTAACCACTTGAGTCTCAAACTCTGAAATGCTTTTACAACTAATTGCGTAATAAATTAACACTTTATTTGCAAATGTAACAATTTTGCCTATAGAGGAAATCGAACTATTTTATTAAGTAGAATTATTTGAAGTGTTTAAGGGTTAAACTAAAGTATTTTATCCAGTATGTAGACATGCGTTCATATGGTGTTTAAGTACCCCTGCAAGTGAAATGCCACACCATTTCATAAGAAGGGTGGAGAGCGCTCTAGTACATGGTTATTAGATGCAGCTTTTGTATGAGCTATATGTTACATATTTTTTGAATGAAATAGGTTAGCACGTAACACAATCCTTTCTTCAAAATCCCTTTGTTTTGTGGGTTCACAATGGGGCAACAGTTCCATCCAGGTGAAATACAACCTTCTCCAAAAGTGGGTATTTTACAAACACATCCAACAACCATATTTGAAGTTATGGCTATCACTTTACAGAGCTACTTCTTCTCACCTTCTCACACTTGAAGAGAAAATAAATCTCTGCTATTTAACCCAAAACAGGTTTTATTCTCAAAACCAATAAATTCCATGAAAACAGGAGGTCTTGGTGAAAACACCTTGTAACTGACTCAAGCACACAAAGCATCTTTACGAGCCACAAAGAGCAGCAACTTTATTGACATTCCCAGTTGCTGCAGCTGCTCACCCAGCTTTTCAAAAACCAAGGAATGGTATTTTCTCCATTTTAAACCCCAGCTATGAAAGATTAACAAGTTTTCCTCAAGTGGTTTATTGAAATAAGCCCCCAGGTTGCCCTCAAACAGAGCCACCCTCCCTGCCTGTGCTCTGGATTGAGGATGCATCATCCCCCCTGGTATTTTCAGCCATGCACTTTTCCCCAAAAGAAAAATTCATACAGCTTAAAGCCTCACTTGAGAAACTCTTTCTCCATCACTGCACAAGGATACAGCTGGAATTGGCTTGAGAAATTAACATCTTGTGCTGGTGCTTGGGGCTGGAATGGTGAGGAAGTGCGCTGCACTACTGGTGCAGGTTTAGGTGTAGAAAACATTTTCTGACAACCTGCTTGTGAAGGGCGAGGGGACAGAGGCACATGTGCAAAAACAGGGGACCTCCAGGATACTGGCGCCTCTAAAAGGACCATCCTCAGGTGTGAACTCTCCTCTGCTTCAATGGAGCAGCTCAAACTGCAGCACTCATGTCCACTGTGCTAGCATGCGGACACGCCTGCAGAAGGTTAGAGACTGGAATCATTGCAGTTCAGGTTAAAGACCAGAATTATTGCCCTTCAGAGGGTCACTTGCTTCTCTTTTGCTGCCTGCATACCTCCACAGCCAGCCCGGTTTCTTAAGGGACAAAGGTAGGCAGCACATTCCCACAGTACTGATGTCAGCCTTTCTCCATCCCCTTCTAGTGAGCCTGAAACATCCAGCCATCTGCTTCCCACTGCCCAGGCAGGCTGAAGCCAGGATGCTCTACTGCATGCTCTCGGGAAATGCGAGGAAGCCCTGGCAAAGTCTGGCTGTTTCCTTCAGGAAGCAAATACACCAGATCCAGCATTCCCCAAGGAAAACCGGAGCCGTGGCCGGGCAGAAGAGGATGCTTCCGGGACCGGTTTCACTAGATGGTGCTGTCGGTCCGGGAACGGACCTCGCTGCTGGAAGGCAGCACCGCCCTCCTTGTGCGGCTTGTGGTAACCAGAACATTTTTCTGCTCGTAGCTCCCCTGAGTGACTTTTTCCCTACATGCAGCCTCAATGCCATGGAGTTATCATGGAAAAGGTAACCAAGAGCATAAACCTGCTCCATGCTTCAAGGAATTATACTGAAACACTCCTTGTTTTGACAGTTTAGCCACGCTCACCCATAACCACATCAGGGCTGCCTGCCTGCTGCAGAGGTTTAGGTAACACACCTGACATTGCTCAGGGATGCAGGCACAGATGCAGATGTGCAGCCCTCCTGGCCTCTGGAGCCAGTCAGAACCCCGAGTCCTCATGTGTGTTTAGAAAAACACGTACCGTGAACGTTTGGCTTCTTTCTGAACTAAAACAAGCTCTCTAGACTCCACGAAAAGAAAATGTCAGTCATAGTTTAGGCTTTTCACTTTGTATTATGTGAACTACAAAATACTGTACTTTGAAATGGAAAACTGTTTCTAAATCAAGGCTTGAAATATCTTCATAGCATCAAAATTCCCCATGTCCAGCTCTACAGTCTCCCATACTATATTGATCCAAAATAAATTCTAGTTAAATAATTCCAATTTGATGAAATATTTAAGGCTGGCATATCTATTACCAGCATTTACTTTTTTATTCAAAGCTCTGAGGAGCACATCTGTTCTTCAGTCACCTTTATGAACTATTCTTTTTCACTACTTTAAAGACTCTCTACAAAAGCTTTTAAAGAATAAGGACTATTTCATAAGAGTGCCACACAGCAGAAAGTTCAAACTCTTAGTCCTTACTCTGAACATACTCAATTTCTAGAGCTCCTGCACCAACCACTGTCTCATTTAAACTGTTCAACATGAAGTTGGAGGGCTTACATCTGGTTTCACCACCACCACAACTTTCTGTTTTCTAAACCAAGTAGAAAATGCCCAATCAATAGGTTTAGGAGCGATATAACATGGCAGTTGGCATCAGCTCATCTGTTATAGTTCATTAATGACATTTTAAAGAAGGAAGAGCCATAGCCATGTCCCTGAAACAGTCACAGGAAGGTGAAACATGCTTCGAATGCTGGGGACTGACAGTGCTGAGGATGCCCAAAGTCTTCCCTGGAAGGTGGTGGTGATGCAGCCCAGCTCCAAAAGGTGCAAACCATCATCACTCCTCCTGCCTCTGGTCAAGATGTGATAGCTCAGCAGCACTGGAAACCATGCCAACAGTGTAGATTGACAAAAAAAAAGCAGCATTTGGCCCTGAGTCCCTCCAATATTTGTTTTTACTATAAAAGGAGAATTGGACTGTAGATGACACACGGGTTAGCTGATTTAGTTATACAAGTAACTGGGAAAACAGAGCATTATGTTTTTAAATGTGCTTTTCTGCTTTTGACAGTTCAAATTCTTTTTAAGCTTCACCTCAGGCTACACAAGTTGTTCTGTCCCCAGACCTGTAGCTATGCTGTTTAAAGCACTAATAAGCACAGCCTCACTACCAGGCATTGCTCATCTCAGAGCATCTCCAAACCAGCAACTGCCTTGAAGAGCTTGTCAGTAAACCTACTGCTTGGGTCTTCTGCATATTCAAAATACTATTCTTCCTAAAGGAACAAAGCCATACTTGCAGCCACCCAGGTTTGGAAAGGAAGTCCAGTGGGGTCTGGCTGCGTTGTGGCTGCCTCATCCCTGGCAGTGTTCAAGGCCAGGTTGGACTGGGCTTGGAGCAACCTGGTCTGGTGGAAAGTGTCCCTGCCTGTGGCAGAGGGGTTGGTCTTCAAGACACCTGCCAACCCAAACCGCTCCATGATTTCCCTCCTGATTCGCATGCTTCAAGGACACCACCAATCCCGGTAATCCAGGTTAGCACCTTTCCCTTCTTCTTCCCCTAGATTTCCCAGGGTGGACTCTTTGCCACCAACTTTCTGCTTCTTAACAACAATCTGAAGGCCAGGAGTGCTGGAGAGAAAACTGGAAGCTATTGCAGCAGATTCCAGCTCTGCTTCCAGTGTCAGGCTCAAAGCCTGGGTTACTGTTCTTATTTTCATTTTACAGCCATTTTACACAGATTACCAAACAATAAAAACATACAGTCTCCAAAGCTATAGCAGTAAAAGGAGGATGGCTAACAGTTTAATCCAAAATAGCACAGAGCAATACACGTGCTTTGCCTCCGCTCCAACCACTTTATGAACTTGTATCCAAACTGCAAAATGTGTGAGGTGGGTTCCCAAACAGAAACCTGAAGCTGCCTGGAGCTGCAGGCAAGTAACAAATATCCTTGTTATAATAAAAGATAATGGGAGAGCCAGGGGGAAACACATGCAGTGAAGACTCTGAAAGTGAAAGAGGTGGACCCTCAGCAGCCATGCAGCCCTGGCACCACCACTTGCTCTACGCAAGATGCAAGCAAGCCTTGGAGATGGGAACTCGCACCACACATCTGAGCAGCACAGCTCTGCTATGACTGCACTTAAAAGCTTCACCCAGCCCCTAAAAGGAACACCAATGCTTCCTGCTCCTCCTGTGTTTGTGGGTTTATTTAATGGCGCATTTACTATGGAAAGGAAGGATTTTCTGCCCATGTAAGTCCCACTTGAGATTTAACATTTGTTGTTAGCCTTGGCTTTGTACTTGCAGATCAATGCAGCTCAGCAGCTGTTCTTGTCCTTTGCATGAGGAGCAGACATCGCTGCCTCATCCAAAATAGGAGCTGTGTCTGTCATCAAAGAAAAGCAACTTCAGTGTAGGTTGAGAAAGCCTCAGAAGCACAATTCCCCCATGTGTTGTGTACCTGCATTTCACCTCACTTAGCGTAGCAAGAGGGCTCCCATTCAGCTTTACGAGTGCCATACCCCTCTATCACCATTCAGCCCCACGAGCTCAACCTCTAACAAGGAGGACTATCACTACCCTCCATCCTCACCCCTGGACCTATTCCTCCTAACACGCAACTCTTCCCCAGCACATTTAGCCCTGTTATATTCTGCCTTGCTCATAAGAGACATACAAATAGACAAAGGGAGCTCTTTCTCCCATGCACCAGTCCTCAAAGTATTCACACAACATCATTGGCAAAAATTGAGCTCAAAATATCAAAATGGGATTTTTGATTGCTCTGCTTTGGTGGTGGAAGAGCATTTGCAGCCAAGAGCATGGCAAAACAGACATGGGCACACAAAATATTCACATGTGTATTTATATTTGTCTGGGAAAAAACTGTTGGAAAATGTTGCCCTTCTGCTTATAACCACTGTGTCCTGAGGATGAATAATTTTGGCTTTTTCCAAGAAAGGGCTCCAAATCAACAATAACAGCAGAGCTTTAGGCTACATTTTACCACCAAGGGACAAGGGCTGGTTGTTCTTCCTATTGACTCCTGCTGACACTTCTCCAGGAAGGGCAGGTCAACCTTAGAGGTGACTGTGGACACCCCTGGGCTTCTCAGCTCTCCACTACCAAGTTGAGTTGCTGAATCCCAACTCCCTGAGACAGCCTTTGCCAGAACAAGGACTCACCTGCCCTTTTCAGTGAGGAGACATAGCATCACCTCCTCCTGGCATAGATGACCAAGGCACAGGAGTCCCTGCTCAGGTTCACAGTGCCTTTGCCAGCTCTCCACCAGCTGCATTGTTACACTTTGGAGGCTCTGACATGCTTGGCTTGTTTTCTTCAGGGATGTGCAACTTTCCCCTCTCCATATCTATGTAACAGAGTTTAAGCGATGGAAGATGTCAGTCTTCAGAGTGATAAAGTTTTCTCACCAAATTCTTTTTCTTATTATAAAAACAAGGGAAAGAATAACATTTATTTAATCACATGGCTATTACAGTGTCTATTTTTCTGGACTCTGGCACTGCTTGCCCTAAAGACTGAGCATTTTCTTCATGAAATACCAGCGAGTCTTGGGGCATGACTTTAGAGAGCACCAGAAATAGTGTATGGAAGGAGAAAAGCAGTATTGCTTTCTTCCACATATGGATACCAGTTCCAATGAGGGATTTGCACAAATATAATCCCTTTTGATCCTGACTTAACTGGGATCTTGTTGAACTCTCTTCTACTTTTTCCTTCCATTTATTATATCCTTGTCTGCTCATTTTCTTGTACTCTCTGTTTTTGGTCACCTTTTCTCTTAACTTCAGTGTGGCTCACTCACGGCTGCTCCTTCAGCCCCCACAAGCACCCCCATTACTCCTTCCTTGCCCAGCACAGACAGGGCCATCCAGGCACTGCATCCACCCCAGATCTGCAGTCCAAGGTGGACATGTCTCCACATCCCTGCAACCCAACCACATCCAGGTGTCACCATTCCTCTTGGAAACACTCACAAAGCAATGGCTCTTCTGCACTGGACCTGCCAGATGCGCACTACAGTAAAGGCAATCATACCATCCTTTGCCTGCACTGCTGCCAACCTTCTCCCTGCATCCTTTGTCACATCAAAGGTAGTCAGCCCTATCCTAGCCCAGGCAGGGTCTTGGTGGCAATTTGTACCCACTCCACTGTGCTCAGTGGCCATGTGACTGTGGTGGGCTGGCCACAGAGCCAGTATACACTTGTACAGCTTTTTAATAGCTGTCTTCATGCCACTTCACATAACCTCTAGATTTGGAATTAACCTCAAAAATCATTTTGTGAAGCCTGGAAAGACATTCGGGTCCAGATTCAATATCCCAGAAGTCTCTTGTCTGCTGATGATCCCCACTGCCCAGCTGCCACCAGCTCAAGAGATGAAGGGACACCTTAACTACCAAGGTGTGCACCAAGGACTGTATCACTGTGACCAGCACAGACCAGCTCTTGCACTGCTGAAGGCAGTGGCAGCATTCTTCAGAAAGCTTAAGTTCGTTCACAAAGACAGTCTAGCCCCATCTAAGCAACTGCTGTGCTGTGGTTTGAACAAGGGACACTGTCACAGCCATTCATGATTTACATTATATAGTCAAGAGACATCTATGAATATTAACTCACTTCTGCTGTCATAAATAGCCCTAGCTAGCCAACACTCACAGAAATACAAGCACTGCAGTGTTAACTCCTGGAAAGCTTCAGCATCAAACTGAACAGGCACACATATAGGCTAACCCCGTTGGGGTTATAGACTGCAAACTGTTGTAACAATGGCAGATACACCAGCACCTCGCAGGATTTGGCTCTTTCATAACAGCAAAGAAAAACCTATTAGTTTTCCCAGCCTTCAACATCTTGTCTTGCAGCTAAAAATGTTTCTTTTCATAGAGTACAGCTTGCTGTAATTGAGCACAGCTTGCTGTATAGGGCAGCTATCCATCCTGGAGACCTAGGAAAGCATCCCAGGCTCTGAAGCTTGAAGAAAGATTTAAACTTTAGACACAAAAATAAGCCCTGGAAGGAGCAACTCTATCAACTGGGATATAGACAGCTCTGTGCCCCACCCCACCACAGCAGGAACCTGGGGAGAAGGGCTCCTTGGAAAGCTGTGCCCAGCCAAGCATCTTATGTAAAGCCAGTGGGATGAGGGGAAGTGCCCTGACCTGCACTGTCAGGAGGGATGTAGCTCCAGCTGCAGCCTCCCCTCAACCCCAACACACACTTATCCACAGGTTTTGTTCTATGGAGATGGAGAGTCCAAGCTGAAATCCCCAGGAGTTTTCTGTGAGATAAAGGCAATGGAACAAAGAGTATTACTTCTATTTCTTCCTTTTATCCTAACCACAGTAATTAATAACATTATGCACTGAAGAATGTTTCTCTTTAAATGGAGAAGGGAAATTCAGTTTAAGATCTGATACATGCCTTTCACTTTTCAGCTCTCCTTAGACCTTGGTGAAATCACCTGTTTCCTATAACATCTTACAAACAGCCTTGGTTGCCCTGTTTACGTTGAAACACCACAAATCATGTAATAGGTACTGGCTATGCTCCAGGGGATGTGAGAACATCCGCATTCCTACACAGTTACAATGCTTCCTCTAAAGGCTGGATTTTATATCCATATCCAAGCTAAATAAATCATGTACCATGGTCCCTAAAACAGCTCACTTATCACGCTTAGTGTGAATAATGAAATGTCATAATATTTATCCAGGACAGTGATCCATTTTGTTTTCAATAAATAAGGTCCAGCAGGGAAAAAAAATAGTAATGCTTCCTCTCAGTGTAATTCAGTATCTGCTGGTGGAAATGGACTTTGTATCAGTGAGGGCTGCATAGGAGGAATTCAACTTAGTCCTGCTAGACCTCAATCTTCTTGTTCAGCAGATGCGGGCTTAGAGAAGCAAAGTCAACGGGCAGCCTGGAAGCAGCACCCTGTGCTGAGGAGTCCATGACTCACATCAGCCAACACCGGTGGTCACACTTCAGGGGCAGCCCCAGGAATTATCTGCAGGGACACATTCTGGAGCCCAAGGTCCATTTTCCATACTGTGCAAACATGCCTCTGGCTGCACCTTCTGAAGCAACATGCCACTGCCCACAACAGCAAAGGGGAAAGGCAAGTGTCAGTGGGTTGTAAAGAGTCTTCAAAGCTGGAAGACAGGATGCAAGGACATACAGCACGTTTAGAATGATGGATGAAATGGCAAGATCAGAAGAAAATACCCGTAAATGCTGTCATTTATCAAGAGCAAAGAATTAGAACAAAACTGACATGAAGTTCTAGCAATAACTGCTGGGTTTTCATTTCTGCTCAGAAGCCCATCTACCCCGCTGTAAATCAGACTTAAAGTCATGAACTACACTGAAGCTCTGAAAACACTGTCTCTTGGCATGATAAGGACTGTGTCTGGCTGTCTTGCCATAGAGTCCTTACCATACAGCAGGAGACGCTCAGGTTCAAGTTTTGTCCGAGGGGCTGCAGCCTGTGGTCAGAGGCCCTGGAGAACAGCTCACCAGCTTGAGATGTCCACTTGAGGTATCAATAGTGAAGAAGCCCAACATATATATTACCCTGCTAAAGCCCAGGAGGGAACAGAAACGTGACTTGATCCTGAGCACAATCAAGCACCAACCCATTTCTGACAGTCTGATCTGTTGTGGAATAGAAAGACACTTTTGACAAAGACTTTGAGGGTTGAGAGATCACTCAGACCTTACAAACCTTGGCCACTGGTTTTATATATACTTTATCTGAGCAGACAGCATTTTTCTAGTTGCACACTGCCACGTGCAATGTTATAGATGAAACCTTCACCTGGAGGACAGGGAGATGGTAAATTCTCTTTTCGTGTTACTATATTTGCCATCTCTTTAGCACTGTTTTTTAGCAGCTGCCAGCATACTAAGCTGGGATATTAGGTGCTCACAAGCTTGTCATCTTTTCTTCTGGCTTAAAGTAACCCCACTGCTACTTTAGGGCTTATGCTCCCTGCAGGGAGCCCCCAAAACCCTGCCAGCCAATCCACTGGTTCCACAGGAACACTGCCTGGCCATCAGACTTGGTTCTGAAATGGCTATTTGGGGGGGAAATGGTCAGCAGTTACATTGGAGCCTGAGTCCAAACCAGTACTTAGCTTTGAGACAGCCACTGCCAGACAGGAGTGCCACAATAGATCAGAACAAGAACAGGGCAGGGAAGAGCAGCTGAAACCTTTCACATGCAAAGCTCACAGTGCTAGAAATAGGCATCTATATTCTGCACTGGGTTATTAAGAGGTTAACCCCTGCCTAGAGGGCTTGAAAGAATTTTATCCGTAGGCATTAGGAGCCTCCTGGACATGCCACAGGCAAACAATATTGATCAACACTGCAAAAATACCTCTGCACATCTTTGCCATGACATCATCCTAAGAGCACCATCTTTCCTTATTTGAGTGGTAACAGGCATTGCTCTCTGCACTCCAGCATTGACTGCCTCACACAAACACTTCATGCAGTGTTTTACTCAAAGCCCAACTTAGCGTTTGTGCTTTCAAAGAAAGACTGGGCTTCTGAGCCCGTCTTTAAACCATGTTCCCTCTTTTACACTGGAGTACGTAACAACAGGACAGGCTAGGAGGAGATGTACCACAATTCCGTTCTCCCACCCTCCTCCAGGAGCCCGGGACAGTCACTGTGCTCCTGCTGCTGCAGCATGGCCCATGCTCATGAAGGAGCGCAACCAGAAGTGTCCTTATGGTCTGTCCTTACAGCACAACGGAGGCTCCTCCGCACTGTAGCGGCTCAGGGCTGCAGGATGAGGAAGGACCCCAGGTCTATCAGCGACGGGAGCTGGCCACTGCAGACAGGCTCCACCATCGCAGACAGGCTCCTCCATCACATCAAGGCTCACACAGCAAGCGCTACTGACCCCAGCTCTCCTACATACACACCCACTGGACACTCCTGCTTCAACTGATGGGGCTGGAAACATGAATGTGACTTGGCCTTGCCGTCCCTGACCACCACTTACACCAGCAGTCATTCAGCTCCTGCCGAAACAGCTGCCCTGGGCTGTCACGGAAGCATGTGTTTACTTTAACAACTGCTGCTTTGGTTGAGCTGTGTATAATTCTGGCAATAGGTGCTGCGCAGCAAAGCTGAACAATACAGGGAATAGCAGAATTAGCCATTCCTAAAAATATACCGATAAAGCAGCAGGGCATCTGCTTCCAGCATCTCCTCTGCTGCATCCCAACAACCTGGCTCCTCATGGGATTGCTGGGCAACAGAAAGGTGCTGCTGGAGAAGGGTGCTGGCCCTTGTGCCCAAGACAGGCTGAGGTCAGGAGAGAACAACGTAACTGGAGTAGAACCTGTCCTGTCATCCCTGTGCCTCCCAGGGCTTGCTGGGCTCCGGCTCTGCCCAGGGAGAGCAGCTTCCACAGGAGAGCACATCCAGCTTACCGGATTGGCTCCCGAATCCACTCGGGTTTGCAATCTGCAAACCCCTGTGCTTAGCATTGCCACAGGGATGTCTGTCCCACAGGAGGCTTTGGAGCTTGAGCTAAGCCCATCCGAGCTCTGAGCCCAGCATAGGACAGCAGCTAGCCCCTCTTCTTAGGGGCCTTCCTCAGGGCATATACTAAACACATTAACTTTCTTCTTACCTTAAGCCTATTCTGAAAATACCCTATTTGGGTCTGTTTTCTTGCCAGCAAGACAGTTTTAACTGTCTGGTTTCCTGCTGCATTTGCTGTAGCTTGATACAAAACACTCCTTTAAGCCATTACTGCAATCATCTGTACACTGGCAGTGCCTCCACTCATTACCTGGCTCCTGATCTCTGCAGCTTGGAGCCGTGTTGCTCTTTGCTGAAAGGGAAAGCATTATTCTACTGCTACATGGTTTTTTTATAGATAAAAACCTAAGGCCACCAGGATAAACATTAGCCAAAGGCAAGTTTGGACCCTGGTTCTAATCAACAGCATACCAACTAGTTAAATCTGATTATCAGAGTACCCAACTGGTTATGTCACAAGTGATAAATCACGAAAAGACTCACTTGATAAGGAAAAGCCAAGTGAGGCTATTTTAAAATGAAAATCCACAGGAATTTAAAGAGCTGGTGTGAGAGAAAAGACAAGATTAAGAGGAGATATAAATACGAGATAAAGGGGGCCGCTCCCAAACTGTCCTCCTGTGCCTTCAGCAGAGAGGAACAACATCCCATGAGCTGCTTGAAGCTCTTTTTCCTCAGAGCAGGCTTGGCACTGCTCAGCAGCAGCTCTGCACAGAGCCCACCTTGGCAGGGGCTGGTGAGACCCTGCTGCTGGGGCCCCTACCAGGGCAGCAGGAGACACCCCAGCCCTGCAACACGCAGCACATCCCAGAGCCAGGCAGGCTGTAGACGACAGGCTTTAGGCATTCCCCACAGACAGGCTTCACAGAGCCACTGCAGAAGGGTCCCAGCTACCCCAGCACCTAGCACACTGCTCTCCCTCTCATCTGATACAGGACACATTCATTTGTTCAACATCTTAAACATTTCTTTCCCAATGCCAGAAGAATGTGATTAAGAGGGAATTGGGAAAGAGCTGGCAGTTACTTACAGGCTCAATTAGTGCCCGATGAGCTGCATAACAAGAAATGCAGTTGTAGATGTTTCACTTGATACCCAGTGCACTGGTATCATTAAATACAGTATTAAAGGCAGAAACCCTTCAGTACCTATGGTGTCTTACTATGTTACCATCTCCCCAGGTCTCCCACTGACCTGCTGCACCCCTGCTGGGGGGCAGCCCCATCTCCCCAGCCCTCAGGCACATCACTCCACCAGCCCAGACCCAACAGCTCTGGCTGCCGCTAGTGTGCCCACAACATCCACACATCCCAGAGATCCAGAACAAATAAATCCAAAGTGAGAGAAGCTCATAACTCAAATGCAGATCATAATTAATAAATGCTCATGATCAAAGGCAAAAGAAAGAATTTGATTGTAACTCATAGGATGAAATGCAGCTTTACATCCTTTGTCTCACAGCTGAGCTACTCCACATTGAGAGGCTCCACTACAAATAAAGGAAAGGATTTCCACCAGGACAGTCCCAGCTCACATCTGCAATGTGGCAGCTCCTGCCTGCCCTAAGCACTCACTCTGCAGCCCCAGCCTGCTGCATCCTGCCAAGAAGAAGGTTTCAAGCTCCTATCCCACTATTTACAGAGACAATAATGCAAAAAGATCAGGTGGTTGTGTATCCAGAGGGCATGAATTTGATATTCATAGACTTTCTCTTTTAAAGGGCAAAACACTTTGATTTGAAACAAACGACGATGATGACTTGAATGAAAAATGAATGTCTGTACTTAGTGAAATTTAATTTTAATTGATATTAAACATGGCAGAGCTTCTACTCAAACTTTTATTTGCCAGCCACCTACTCCAGCTGCCTCTGAAAAGGTAATGTCATTCAACCCCTACCCTCTGTATCTTCTGTACTCATTAGCACCTGAGGACAGAAGAGCAAGGTCTAGACAAAACACAAGAGACCCTGAGTCACTTGCAGGGAGGTAGGCACTGGTCTCGGGCGAGGCTCTTCATCCAAGGGCTCTGACACTGTTAGCTCCAACAAGACTGGATTACTTTTTCACACTATCATAGAGCACATCCAGGCAGGAAAAGGGTACCACTTGTAATCAAGGAGAACCTTGGTTTTCAGTCCCTCTAAGAGCAAGGAGACCAGGAACAGAGGCATCTGAATTTGAGGCAGATAGAGAAGACCCATCCTATTCACTTGGAAGCATGCATAAGTCCCTCAAGTGCTCTCAAGTTCACCAATAAGAGCGTGCATTAAACAGTTTTCTTACCTGGAGCTTTTGCTTCTCTGGTGCATTTTGATCCAACTTGTTTAATAATTATTTCCATACATGAAACTCCAGGTGCTGCATGGTGCAAACTTCAGATGGCACAAAGTCACTGCCCACAGTTGGTGCTTTCAAGAGAGCAAAAGGAGACAAGGACAGGATCAGGTGTTTGCAGATTGATTGCCAGGTTTGCAGACCTGTACCAAGCCTCATGCCCAGCACTACCAAGCCGGCACACACATTCTCCTGCTACAAGAGAAACCCAGTTCTTTCTTCTGACTTGCAGCACGACAGTGGCAATGTGCAAGAGAAAACAAAAACAGGACCACACAGCACCACCACCACTTGTAGGTTCCCATTTTCGGGGAGGAGTAACACTAGGGAATGGATCATTAAAAGTGAGTCTTAACCTGCAACAGACAGAAGAGCTAAAAGGTTTTGTTCTGCCTTTTTAAAAAAGGATGAAAGGAGAGCTCTGCTCCAAGCACTGAAGGCAGAGCTGATCTCTTGCCCTCACTCCCATCTGGCAGCACCTTCCAGTTGCTTGAAATATTCATTTGCTTTCCTCTTTACACCGAGCCGAAGGATTAAAAGCCCCTGAGGTCAGGACTTACACAGAGTCGTTCCTCCTGCTTTAACCTAGCACTTAATTCACCAGCACCACTTCGTACCTGGCTGCCTTCTCTTCCACAGCGAACCACATGCTCTCAGAGGACTCAATAGCAAAAGCTCCCAATTTCTTTACTATTCCCTTCACTGCAGTTCTGGTCTATTTATTTCATACGAACTTTGATTTCTGAGAGCTTTATTTCTGCTTTATTCTTCTCTGCTCAAGAGAAATACATTTCATTTCCTGGGACCAAACTGCAGGTTATTTGTCCTCTAGAAGGCTTCTAAGCGCATAGCACCAATCCTTCAATCCCACAGCCAGTCCAGGTTTTGATGACTTATTTACCAAAAAGCAGTACCTCCCTTGAAATCACACCTAAGGCTGCTCAGGGACACAATGGTGACTATTTGTTTCTGCAAAGGAAAACTTGTCACAGGGTTTTATAACAAATGTTCTCAAGATGAAAGATTTTGAGTGCAGCTGGGCTTGTACTCCCGCATGTGCACACAGACACCTGGGATATACAGAGGAGTGGGCAAGGGAGCAGCATCTTGCCCCGAGCGCCTGCAACTCTTTCCATTTTCCTAGGAGAGAAAAAGCCTTCAAGGACTTTGAGCATAGGAAAAACACTCCAAGCTAAACAGCAGCAGTGGAGTCTTCCACACGTCCTAAGCGATGCCAAGCTGTACCTTCTCCTCTGCCAGTGCTGTAGTACAAAGCTTTGAGAGGAACTCCTCTTAGAGCAGAAAGCCTGATGAACCAAAGTGAACTAAAAAGGCTTCTCAGTGCAGTAGCCACCAGCAACACAGTATTTACAGAGTAGGAACCATCTTCTGGTCATGAGCACCCCAGGCTCCTGCACCCAAGGGGGGAGCTGGGTTTTAAACCACCCAGGTGTACTCCATGCATGCAGGAACACTCAGTCCACCCAGCCTTTTGTGGGCTCCCAAGTCCCCTTTCGAATCCCCTTCCTTCATGCTTAATGCTGGACAGATGGACAAGGGCTGGCTGAGGGTAGCTGCACTCACAGGATGAAAGGACCAACTGAAGCTTAGGACTCACCTGGGCAGGCTGATGCACGAAACCTTCTGCAAGGAAAAGCCCCTCATTTGGAAAGAGGAATGCATTTGCTATATGAAAGCTGGGCTTTAAAAGGCAAGATTAATTTATTGCACTAGTTGGTACTAGTGAAGGGCACTGCCAAGAAATTAATGGCTATTGGCATCTCTTGCGTCGCCAGGTTGGGAAAAGGTCTCCACAAGACAAGGCATGGCCAGCAAATTCTTTAATGTGTATCTATAACCATCCTCAGGGGAGCATTAGTAATTGCTGAAACTACTATTGTTTTATCACCTGTACTTAGCAATTAAACTTTTGGTTGTTATCAGTTACTAACAAACTAATATTACTGTTAGCCCTCCACAGCCTCTGAACACCAGCAGCTTTTACATTGTGTCCCATTCACAGTCTTAAAGTACTCAGAAACACATTTATTTATAGCATCTGCGATGCAACAGAATATTCCTCCTCTCTCTCCTTGCTACTTGGCTCTTACTAACTGCACATTAACCACTACATGGGTCCACATTCTCCTACTCCCACGCCTGGGACACCAAAGCCACATGCCTTGGTGCAGACAGCAAGGACCAGCCCAAGCCTAAAGACAGCAAGTGACTCACGCTGTTAGAAATCCCACACCAGAGATGGGCAGGGCCCAGTAAAGCAGGGGCAATGTGCGTGTGGCACCCCACAACCGTGCTGCCATCCCCTCCACAGCCCTGGGGCTCGGGGCGGCCGGCCAAGTCCCCTCTGACCATGGGGACAGCACCCCCTGTCCTGGTGTAAAGCTTTCCAGCAGGATGGGTGAAGGAAAATGCAGCAGAACAAATGACTTGTGTAGTGCTGCTCCGTCTGTCAGGGGACAGCACTGCCAGGAGCAGCTGTGGCTCCTAAATTTGGTGCTGGGCACCAGCCAAGCAAGTGCTGTTCTTCCATCAGAGCAGTTACTCACGCACACCACCTCCGCTCACAGCAGCGTTATGTGCCTTCAGCTCTGGGTAAGGGGAAACCAGCTTACCTTGCAAAACCACCGTGCACGGTCTATTTTGAAGTGCTCAGCCATGGCAGCAGTGGTGCTACAGAACTCTGATAGAGAGGAACTCAGCTGTGACAGAGCAGGACTTAAGCTTTGGAGCATGGAGTTTTTACTTGCAACACCAGCCCATGCTGGGTTTGGGCTCTTGCTGCTGCTGAGCCAGTGCTGGCACTAAGGACAGAGGGCTGGGTCACCAAATGTGGGTCTGAAAGCCCCACTGAAGGGCAGAGAGCAGCAGGCAGCTTGTGTTGAACCAAGTTCTAGGTACTTTTACACCCAGCCAGCTCTTGGCACTTTTTACCACCAGCGGCAGCAGCTCACTGCCTGCAGGTGCCTCTTCTTAGCACCGCAGCTGTGCCTGTTAACCCATAAGGAAGGCAAAGGAGCAGGACCAAACCCAGCCACCTCAGATCACAGTCACCAGTGAGAGACACAGGGACAGGGAACTGGTGCTGCTGAAGAGGTTTCCAGCATCCTTTCTCCTGGAGAAGCACAGCCAGGACAGGGTCAGTGATGGGCACTCTCCTCCAGAAGCAACCCGCCAGTATTTAAACCCAGACCTCTCTGCTCGAACCTTCACAGAGCTCATCCCTTCTCCATAGGTGCCTCCTTTAGTTTTGCAGTACCCCATGGGTTTGTATGGCTACTTTCCCACACTCAGTTCTACCCTTTCTCTCCCTACAGCAGGAGTCGGGGATGTCTTGGGCAAGATGCAGTCATCACAGCTTTAGCCATGGATGTGCCACATGCCCTGGTGGGCATCACCACATCTTCTTTCACTAGAGCAGAAATCCCAAGAAAAACAGTTTCCATACGGAGGTACTATCCTGACTCCTGAAAAAATGCCTCGAGCAGGAGTTAAGGGAGCCTGGCAGCCTTCAACCTACAGTAATGCTCTGCCAGGCTCCCACCATCTCAAGTTCTCAGGAAAAATGAACATGTCTGAGAGACATGCAACACCTCAGCCAAATGAAAGAACACAATCCCATTTTTGCACTGTATTATATCAACTCAAAGAGCTGGAACAAAACTGAAAGCTCCGGCACCAAGCCACAAAGGTTTGATAAAGTCAGCACGGATGGTTTTGGAAGGCGGTAGCCTTTTGCTGTTAAAATACCTCCCTGCCATGCCAGCTGAACACATGAGCTCTGAAGTGGCCTCTTCCATGCTCAGCAGTTGTATAGACACCTCCAGGGCACCAATCCCTCCTCCTTAATCACAGAACCACGTGGTTTGTGTTGGAAGGGACCTTAAAGCTCACCCAGGCAGGGGCACCTTCCACTAGACCAGACTGCTCAAAGCCCCAAAGTCTTCACTCCTTTCACCACTTTACTCATGTATGACTTGCAATATGTGAAGGCTTTTATCTGACAATTCAGGTTCCATGGTAGCTGTTTGCTTCCTGCTGTAATAGTCCTTTAAATAGGCATTCTAGAAATTACATGTTCCAATAATTATCTTCAATTTGCGCTGAGTTTTTTGTTTTGTTTTTTTACATTAAGGTCTACTTCAGACTTAGGTTTTTTCCCAGTTTCACTTCACTGGCAGAGACTCAAGCAGGACACTGTACCCTTCAGGGTTTTTCCACTCAAGTCCACAAAGAAATACTATTTCTTGATGTTAGAGCTACCCAGGCAATGTTTCCTCATCCAAATAAACATTCTTAAACCTAAACTGTGCAGCCCAGAATAAACCCAAACTTATCATGATAACTTGGCACTGAAGGATTAAGCTCCAGAAGCTTGAGGATATTTGAACCCCATTTCACATACCTCCAAGGAACTGGACTTAGGGGTACCTGAGATAGAGAGGGAAATGAGCCATACATCCTTTCCTCTCTACCCCTTCATACTTCTGCTGTACTGTACCAGCACAGAAGGCATGCCCAGGAGAAGGAAGGGAAAAGGATGTACCTACAGCAGCATCAGACCTGGGTCTGCCTGTGTGCCATCAGCAAGGCTCCTTTGGGTGCTCCTTCCTGCTCTGCTCCCACAAAGTGATGCAGGTGTCATTTGCCAGAGGCAATGCTCCATCCCGACCACAAACCCCAAAGCACTTCCCAGCTTGAGGTACCACACACATCTTTGCAATTTCACACATGAAACAGAAATAAGGCTCAAGAACAGCTCAGACACGTGCATCTCTCAACAACTCAACATTAATGGAGGTTCATATACAGTCCCCACCAAAGAAGTTTTGCCCCCAAATGCTGCAGTGTGTGGTGCTGACACAGGGGGAAGCCACAACCACCTGCTGTGTTACCCCCACCACACAGCCAGTTGTCACCAACCATCACCAGCACTGCACGGAGAAAGTTCAGAGCAGCTGTAACCGAAGGGACACACGAGGGAAGAACAGAGGCCGGCTATCCCAACACTACTTCACATGAAAGTGCCTATAAACAACTGATTTGCCGGAAGCTTTGGGTGCATGTTTTGATGGTGGTTGGTTGTTTTGGTTTGGGGTTGGCTTGTTTGGTTCTTTTCCTACAAAACTATTAGTTTTAAACAAATCTTCACAAGAGCCAAGAGAGCACTGAAGAGATTGATGAGCATAATCAAAACACAGCACAAGTTAAATAAAACTTCATTAATATGTTAAATGCCACTGTGCCCAGTGTCCAGTGAGGAAATACTTTGACCATTGTAGACCTGTGAGTTGGTCTGGTAGGATTTTAAGTTTCTCTGTATGAAAGAGCTGGAACTGAAGGAATCCAAACCAATACCATGAGCTGCTTCTGGACTCTCGCAGGGGCCCCAAAGCCTGCTGGCTGTCCCAGGGCAACAGTGGCTTCTCTGGTTGATATTTATAGATGCGATTCCCATCTGCCCTGAGCCTCTTCATTTAGAGATCAGGAAACAATGATTTCCCTTGTAAACAACCATTTCTCTCAGGCTTTTGAGGACTTTTGCCTTACTTTGGCCATCATTTCTCCCATGCTGCCTCCCCACAGGAGGAGGAAATCCCACCTGCACTGCTGGGGGTGCCCGCGCCCGCTGCACCACCCTGCCCTGAGGGTGCCACCCATACAGGTACCCCCCAGAGGTGACAGCGCAGGGGCTGTCCCCAGCAAAGCCCCTTTAAGGGGCACCTGGGGCAGCCTCGGGAGGCAGGACATTAATTTTAGCCTGGAGCGGCGCCAGGGGCGCAGGGCAGCTGCTGCGGGCAGGGGGGCCGGTGCCTCCACACCCCGTGCTGCCGCGGTCCTCCTACCACAGAGCCCCATTCCCTCCTCTGTGACCCTCCACGCTGGCAGCAGAGTGGCCATGGCCGAGGAGCAGACTGAGCTGGAGGAGAGGATCATCATCAAGGACCAGCACACCAAGGAGATCGACCTGGTGAACAGAGACCCGAAGCATATAAATGAGGACGTTGTAAAGGTAGGACTTTCTCAGCGCTGTGTTTTAGAGGCATCACCGCCTCCTTGATGCAGTCAGTGTACTGGTATTGACATTCTGTATTTGGCTTGGCGTCAGCCAGGGCTGCAATTCCCTGGTACAAGTGCCTCAAGAGGTGGTTACCGCAGGTAACAGGGAGGTAACATGCTAGAAGCCGCAGACCTGCTGCCAGGGGCAGACAGATGCTGGCTTGATGACTCCAATTAATGCAATATTCCCTATTCCTTGAATGCTCTCTCCAACTTCACAGGCTGTAGCCTTGTACTTATGGAGATGCCTTCCTTTGTACCACTAAGTGGGGAGTCAAAAATAAAATGGTGTCAGCCCAAATCACTGACCTAAAGGGAACCTGGGGAAAAAACTGCTAATCTTTAAGACCTGACTATGTGAGCACCAGAGCATTTAGATACGTGTTGTCCTGTTTGTGAAGGCTGTTTTCCCCCACAGCAGCAGGAGGGTGCAGCAAGCCTCCTCCTGTCTATTTTTGATCAAAAGGAATTCTCAGTCTAGCTGAACAGGGAAACATTTTCCTGAATGCTCCCCACTGAAACACAATTGCTCTAAGGTTTGTTACTGCTATGGAAAAGATAAGTTTGGACCGAAGGAGAACAGGAGGAGATGGAAAGGTTTAGTTAAAACTGCATTTGAGAGATCAGAGTGGATGACATGCTAGAAGGGACAGCCTGCACTGAGCCTGCCCACAAAGGCTTTGTAACATGCCATGAACCTAATTACACAGCTGAAATGTAAGCCTGCATTTATGCATTAAAACACTATTGCAGCTAAACCCCAGGTCAAATTAAAAGCCCTCTGAGATGAGCTGACAGTGACAGCCATAGTTGGGCACCCTTCCGGCACAGCAAGACGTGGCTGTGACAGCTGCCAGGCACCTCACTATCTCAAGCATGTTCCCAGCAGCATGCCCCACATCTGTGTCACACCATGCCAGCGTCTCATCAGCCTTAGCCCCTGTTTAGAGAGGTGCGGGGCTGCAGCAACACCACCCTGCCATCGGCCTTGCTGGTGAGGACTGGGACAACCCTCAGCCCAATGGGACCCTGTGCCCAGCAGCACTCAGGAGCACAACTACCTGCTCCCCAGCTACTACTGGGGGTAACAGCAGCACCTTCCAGACCATTGCTAACCCTTCACACCAACCGCATTTCCCCAACTCTGCTTGTTCCCACTCAGGGATCCCCAAAAGCCTGTAAAGGATTTCCAAGCTCACACACTCACATCGCCTGCTGCTGCTCCATCAGCTTCCATAGCATTCCTCCCACCTTAAAAATAGCATAGCTGATAAGGCTGGGGATGGTGGGCAGAGCCAGCCCCAGGATAGGGAGCAGATATCACCCCATGGCTGCTGCCGGGAAAGCCAAAGCCTCCCTATTCCCTTGTGGACAGCAACACACTCAGAAACACCTGGTGCATGAAACCATATAAGTGCACCTAAAGCACAGCAAGTAGAAAGGCATCCAGTGGAGGTAAGGAGAGAAGCAGAGTACTGAAGCTGAAGGTTCAGGCTGGAGGGTTCAGGTGGCCATAGGTAAACCCACCCTGAGCATTGCAGTGTGACAGCCAGAATCTGAGACCACATTACAGCTACAGTGGTGGCACCAACCACAAAGGCTTTGCAGAGCTTTAAAAGCCTCCCCCTCAGGCCAAGTATAAAACAACAGAGCAGTACCTGCATGTAAGAACATCAGGGCAGTGCCTAGGTTCAGCTTGGGACCCAGCACTCTGCCTCCACCAGTCCTCCAGACCCTCCTGGTGCACTGTGAGCAAAGGAAACAGCAACTCAGTGACTCTCTCTTATAGCTCTTTTCATTAATTGACCCCTGATTAGCTCCCAGGCATCTGTGCAGTAACCTGCAGCTCAGTTCCAGCCCTGGGCAGCAGGGCTTTCCCCTAGGCACCCCAGCACCAGATAACTTGGCTGCTGATTCTTTATCCATGTCAATGTTTTTTCCCTCCTGCCCACTCTAGGAAATTAAAGATGATATAGAATGATTTCATGATCAAAGTGCTTCCAAAACCCAAATGGAGATTGCAGTTTAACATAAATGTGCAAGCAGACACATTAGCATCCCAAGGAAATGCCATGCTATTTTTCACAGCAAATAGTATGGCTCACATACTCCCTAGAAATTAGTTACACCACATGAAATGAGATCTTTACATGTAAGTCAGAGGCTTCTAAAAGCATTTATCATTCAGAGACACTCCCAGTACCTGCACACAACAGCACTATCCCTGTAAGGGCATGGCCCATCTGATCTCTCTCCCTCTGCAGAAGGAATCCAGACAGACAGAACAGAGCACTTTGCCCTTGCATATATAAACTAATATATCACAGATGAAGAGGGCCGTTGGATTTTTATTAGCACAAACCACCTTCTGGCTGAGCAGGCAGCCCATGTCCCTGAAAGCTAAAAAAGGGTAGGAATGGGCTCTGCCTTCCTCTGGAGTAAACAATCCCATGCACAGCTCCCGTTTGGCAGGCTTGTTCCTGGAAGCATCATCCACAGCTCAGGGTTTGGGACCAGAGAATATGTCCTGAGTGGTCATACCTGGTTTAGAGCATCCATCCCCCCAGCACAGCCCTTGTGCTCCCTAGCCCCCTCCATTCAGGCTGTGATCTCATGATGCAATGGATCCTCATTCTTGCACTGGAGCCCTTGTTCGTTCCCCAAACCTCCTTTGCCTCTGTATTCTCTCCTCCCAGGTGGATTTTGAGGATGTGATAGCTGAGCCTGTGGGAACATACAGCTTTGACGGTGTCTGGAAAGCCAGCTACACCACCTTCACCGTCAGCAAGTACTGGTGCTACCGGCTGCTCTCTGCCATCCTGGGCATCCCCCTGGCCGTCATCTGGGGCTTCCTTTTTGCCCTCATCTCCTTTTGCCACATCTGGGCAGTGGTGCCCTGCATCAAGAGCTATCTGATAGAGATCCAGTGCGTCAGCCGAATCTACTCCCTGTGCATCCACACTTTCTGCGACCCGTTCTTTGAGGCGCTCTCCAAGATCTGCAGCAACATCAGAGTTGCTCTCAGGAAGGAGATCTAGGTCCCTACAGCCGCCGCAGCCAGCTCCTTGTGCATCCACCCCTCTACACAGGATTCCCTGGCTCCTGCAGTGTGCCCTCCCCTCGAGCACATGGACATCCATGCACAGGGACCCACACAGTGCTGCCAGGCCCTGCAGCAGACCTGGCAGTGAGGGATGCTCCCACCATTCAGAAGCATGGTGAGCTGCTCATGCTCCATCCCAAAGCCAGCAGCTTTAGAAGAAGTCCAACAAGGCTCAGTGAGAGCCCTCTGCCCCCCAGGACCTGCACCCTATTCCCATGGGAAGGACAGCAGCATCTCCTGGACCACAGCCATGGGGTGCAATAAGAAGCCATGGTGCAGTGATGCTGATGGACAACAGACCAAACCCTGCCTTCTTCTCCACCCCTTTTGTCTAGCACGACACTACGAGAAATACTTGCATATGGATTATTATTTGCTGCAAATAATTGCTGTTGTGGAAGCTTCTGTATTAAATCACGCTGCACAAAAGTGTTATGGATAGAATAGTGAAAACAAACCTCATTTTTTCATGTGTGTTTGCATTTCAGCAAAGCTTTGAAATCAGATCAATTAGTGCATGAAATGTTGCATCTGCCTTCTGGGAGCATGTGCCTGGGCCACTGGCAATGGCAAAACCATTTGTGGCAGTTTGATGCTCACGACTTGACCTGAGGGCATCGCTATGCTCTGTAGTAGGATTGTTGAACCATGTGGGCAGCACCAGGGCTGCAGAGGGGGCAGCTGGGCAGCACCGTGGGGAGCAACGAGAACAAGTGGCTCTTGGTAACTTAGCTTGAGAAATGACAAGCTTGGCTTCAAGCTTTAGCTTGGTCCTCAGCTGAAGTACTATGGGCTTACTTTGATGCTGGGTAAGCTCTAGCCTGCAGCAGTGCATTTATCTGACACAGCAAAGGCAGCAGAGGAAGGAGCCTCCTCCAGGACATTGCCTGCACCCAGCTGCTGTAGCTCAGTGAAAACACAGGGATGAGGGGGAAAAGGTCCAATTTGGAGCTATGTCCTCCCACTGTCAATTAATCTGTTTAGTCCATCGTCCGTGAACCATACTTTAACTCTGAGGCACTCAAGCACTTCTTTGGCTCTGGCCTTAAGTGCTTTGCTGAATCAGGGCCCAGGAGGTCCCATTGTTCAGAGGTTATTCTCAATTGTATTCATGTGCTTTTTTCCCTTGGCTTCCAACAAAGACTTGGAGCCAAAGTCTCTTCTAGTGCCATGCCAAGGACAAGAAAGAGCCAGATTTTCTACTGGTGCTCATCCAATGGCTTGGGATTGTGGACTGCATTATTCCATAGCAATATAGCATCCATGGTCTAGCAACACCGGGCCCCAAGAGGGATGGAGTGATTTAAGATATTTGTATGGAGAAAAAAGTCTCCAAAACCACTTTTATCATGAGCGTTTTTTAAAGCTTTTTGTGGGAATAAAAGAATTAAAAACAATACTGGGGTTATATTCTTTTTAATTTTTTAGGTTTTGTTCTACTAGTTCACAGCCAGAAACCAACAAACCTCTGAAATCCTGGTCTCCCCACAGCAGTGATGCATGGGCTCACATGTCAGCACCTCTATTTTGCTTTTGACCCCTATAAAAGTCTTTCTGCAGCACATCTGATATCCTTCCACTGCGACAAACCTGGAGCTTGGTACCCCATCCCCATCCCACTGCAGCCTTGGGATACTGTACAAGCCTGGCTATGGGCTGCAGCATCACTCAGCCAGAGAGGGAGAGGAAGATGCTGTATGCTTTCCTAAGGATTTAAACCCTCCTGGTAAAACACGCTGAGAGTGCATGTACTGGGCTTGTGTTCAGCAAATGTGCTGAGAGCTCACTTGAAGCTACCACAGAAAAATCAAGGGAATGCCAGGATATGAAATGTGAAATGTACTTGTTGATGACAGGGAAAAGATCAAGTTCACATTTAAATGCATTTTTTGTATTCATTCCCAACACGTAAGGCCAAATCATATTACCCTTTGCATGCAGGCCATGCTCCTGCACATTCCCTGGCTGAGGACCTGAGACACAGCATGAACAATGGCAGGCACATCTGTCTGCAGCCACTGGATCCTACTGCCACCGAATTCATGGGAAAGCTCCCACTGCCTTCAGCAAGAGCTACCCTTCACCACAGCCACCCCAGCCAGCAAAGGCTGTGGCATGGCAAGCTCCATGCTATGGAATAAAGTGGAGTGTAGGTCTTAAGTGCTTGGTGCATTACTCTGTAAAAGCATCCTTACTTACTTGGGTCTTTTGTTTGAAGTGTTTCTTCCCATCAGTTTCCTTCATTTTCTTAGTCTATTGCTCCTTCTTCACTTCCCCTCCCACTTTCCATTAAGACACAGTCAGAAAACTTTATTTACAGTTATTTAACAATAAAAAATCCATGCCATAAGCATGACCTTGTGCGTTACAGAGCAAGAAAATTGCATTGGTGTAAAAGACTAAATGCAATCTGCGGTAAACCCAAAGCAAAAGCTTAGCCTCAGGGGACTCAGCAGGAGTTCCTCTGTTAAACCCCCCGGAGTCCAGCTGTAATCCCACAGGCCTCCCTTCAGGGAAGCTTTAAAGCACACTCAGCAAACCTGTTATTGCACAGATCCCCTGGCCCTGCAGTCGTGTCTTGCTCCCCGGGCTCCTGCTGACCAGTGTGCGCAGCCTTGCAGGGCACATGGAGCAGAGCTGGGCAAGGGTAGAGGCATCTGAGCAGTAATGTTGCCCCATAGGAGGCTTGTCCCCAGCCCTGTCCCCACTGCTCCCCTAACCCATGATGGCAGGACTGCCCTGCTCTGTGTTGGCAGTGCCACTGGCAAGCCCAGGCAGCACTGCACAGGGATGCAGGGATACAAGGATGCAGGGATGAAGGGAGAGGGCTGCCTCTGAAGCACAATACTTCAAGCAAAGCAAGAATACCCGTGTTGAGAGCAGTGGTGCCTGCTGCTCTGCCCCAGCCAGATGCTGGCATCCTGTGGGGTTCCTGCTGCAGGAGGAGGTGGGGCAGTGCCCAACGCTGTATGCCAGGGTGGCATCCATCACCCTGCCCCTTGCATCCAGTGGGAACATGGCACACCCGCCCCAGCAGTATGAGATAGCTTGAGGCAGAACCTGTTCTTCCCAGCGGCATCTAAAAGCCACCAATGTCAGTGATCTGGGGGCTTGGAAGTGGGTTTCTGGTGTCCAGCCCCAGGCAGCACTGAAACCTGGACAGCAGCAGTCCTCCCCTCACTCCTGCTTCAGTTAAATAAGATATATCTGTATATTACCTGTACATGCTTACACAGACATATATACACCTACTTATATAGAACCCCCCTTGCTTGTCTGAATTCCAGCTTTCCACAGGGAAGGCAGCACGGTGGCAGCACAGGGAGATGCCCTCACATCATGGATGGCTGCATGAAGCTCCTCTGGCTAGTGCTCTTGCAGCTGAGGACGAAGGAGGAGGAGTTGCTCTTCTTGCTGACAGCCAGGTCACACGCCGGCCGTGACTTCAGGTAGTGCGTGGAGCAGCAGAGGAAGCGCCGCATCAGGTCATGGAAGAGGTGCCCCGTGTACAGCATGTAGATCCAGGGGTTGCAGCAGCTGTTGAGGCTGGCCAGGAGCATGGCGATGATGAAGGGGGAGGCTGCAAGGCAGAAAGGACATCAGCATTAGGGCACAGTGAGGGGGGGTGCGAGCTAGCACCCTGGGGAGGGAGACACCAGGCACACACCACCAGCATGACACATCCTCCCATGCCAGCGATGGGCTGCCCTGACTGTAGGAACATCAGTGGTTGATGCACTGGTAAAGAAGAGATGGTGAATAAGAAGAGAGAAGCAAATTTTGGTTCAAGCTACTTGGGTTTAAAGGTTTTTTCCCCCAGAAAGGCTTCATTTTTCCTTCAGCTCCTGCACTGCTTGGCATTACCCTAGAAATGCCTCACAAGAGGCAGAGCTGCCCCCGGCATCACCTGCACAATTTGCCCTTTATCATGCCCAAAGTGGGGAGGAGGGAGCATGGCCTCTTGGAGTTGCCATGGCAAAGAGAAGGACCAGGAACAAACATTTTTCCCACCAGCAGCTAATTCGGGGGGGCAGACTGGCAGCTCCCATCTGCCCGGGCTGTGGGGAAGCCACTCTCTCCCCTGGCCCCAGAGGATCCCCTGCTCCTGGGCTCTCCCCACCACCAAAAGCCAGCCAACAGGACAGTGCCTGTCAGCCCTGCCCCATCCATGCATCTTTGCCCAGTGCTGTCCCAGCCCTGGTGACCGGCAGGGCTTTTCTTTCCCCAAAATTAGTTTTTCCCATGTGATGCTCTTCCAGGGGAAATGACAGCCATTCCCATCTCAGTAATGAAGCCTGGGAGCATGGCAATGGCTCCTGGCTGCAAGCATGGTACTGGGGATGGTGACAGCAGGGTGGCAGGGCCTCCAGTCCCCAGCTCCTGCTGCTCTCCATTCCCAGCCCACAAAGTACCCAACTGTCCCACCGGAGAGGTCAGATCAGCACCACCAGCAGAGTAGGGGATGGTGGGACTCGCGCCCTCATGGCAGTCAGGCAGGAGCAGGGAACAGAGCTTTTATTCTGCCACCCAAATTTTCATCCCATCCTCTCATCTCCTTGTGCTCTCAGGGGACACCAGCAGCAAGGATGCGTATACATGTTTGGCTGTTTCTGCTCCCTTTCTGCCTCTGCAAAACTCCACTTGCAGTTTTTAAACTAGAGAAGAAGTATGAATAATGAATTCTACATTCCAGATTCACCTTTAGCCAACTCATGCATAATTCTTGCTCTAGTGATGTCTGGTCCAACCACTTTTAATTTCAAGCATACGCTAAAGGAAATCCATGGGGAATGGTTTACAAATCCTAGGCGCAGGGCCTGAAATACATCACAGCATTTCCACCCACTAAAAACACCCTAGCCACTGGCTGACGGCTCTTCCCTCTCTGCAGGAGATAAATTGAATGTCATGGAGCTAACAGCAGGGCAGGTTTTAAGTGTGGATCTCCCCTTGCTTTGGCAGGACTGCCAGAGAGCCCCAAGAGGTGTTGCAAAGAGCAAGCTCTGTCCCTTATATATGTCCCCTCTCCCCATGCTCTGCACTTCTCCTGTGCGGGTCTGTGGATATCCTGATGTCAGGAAGGATCAGCGGAGGCAGGAGTCTGTGCCAGGGAAGTGCTGTGGGACCTTTGCTGCCAACGCTGCTACAGCAGAGAGATGAACTGAGGATTGCTCACTAATTCCCACAAACAGATAGATGCCATCACTCACAGCCCACGTTTCAGGACACCAGCTCCCAAGATTAAAGGATCAATATAACAGTTATGCTGCTTCACAGCCTTGCTATTATCTTCATGGATGCTTTAAGCCAACTCTGACTCAAAGCTCAAAATACCACATGTCACGTATATTACCTGCAAGGTGCGCACAACAGAAACCTCGCTGTAACCAATGGTCTATGAAGGATCCCCAGTGCTGAAGCTGGCACCTGAACCGCAACCTGCAGCTCCAACCCACACTTACAGGGGCTGTAGGTTTGCAGGGCCAGCAAAGGTGGAGATCACTGGGGCGCAGGGCAGGGTGACAGCAGGGCTGGGAGAGACAAGGAGAGGGGCCAGGCAGGTTGGCAGCAGCATTGGACCCCAGCCCCAGACTGAAGCTGGCACAGAAGGGGCAGGGGTGCAGCTTCTCTGCCTCCCTTGCCTTGTTTCACTGAAGCTGCTTTGTGAAGTGATGAGGACTCATGTATAAAGCTACTGGACTGGTAATAGCAGAGTGAGACCTCTCTGATGACTACTTTGCTAGCTAGGAAAGGAGGGCTTCCTCTGTTTGTTTTCTTTACAGTCTTATCTCTACCCCTAACACATGATAAACTGCAGCAGATTTCTCACCCTGCAGAGATGAAAGCACAACCCAGAGCAGTGTCGGAGTTGTACCCACCGTGGACCAAGCACTGTGCATCCCTCTGCTAATGCCCAAGATCTGCATCTCACCACGCTCCAGGATGCAATGCGCACAAAACCACAGGGCCCCTGCTCAGCATTAATTGGGATTCAGTAAGGTATAAACAGGCTTCTCCTTGTCAGGGACACTCTTGATGGCATCCTATGTGGACAAAACTAAACATTTTCTAAGTAGGTGACCCTCCCTCACACAGCCTTTGTGATCTGCACATCGTCGCCCTGGGCGCAGCCTGCTGGTGCCTGAGCACCCTGCCCACCAGCTTCCATTCCTCTCTGATGTTATTGCCATGCAGGCTGCAAAGCCTATAAGATAAGAAACAGCCAAACTCCCTTCCTGCTGCCTCTGTCAGGCACCCCACCACACCGCCCACCCGAGGCAGGGTGCAATGAGAAAGAGATGCGGGATAAAGGACAACACTGTCTGTAACGCTGCAGGCAAAACCTCTTACTTCTGCATAGAGGTCTGACCCTGCCATCCCCCTCATGCCTCTGGGCAGACAGTGAGGAGGAGGAGGGTGGGCCTGGGAGGAAGGGTTGGGGTCTCCTGGCTTTTGCTATCCATAATAACCTACCCGAGCCTTTTCCTCCTTGTGCCATGAAAGCCAAACTCCCACCCCTTACTGCAGACACAGGCTCCCGAGCAATGGAAATGTGAAGGAGAGAGGAGTTTGTTAGAACTCAGCAGGCCTGGAGCTTGCCTCTCAACCTGACAGCAAACCAAGAAGAAAAGCACTGCAGGGCCAGTTGCACAGGGTGAGGAAAGGAAAGCTTCCCAGGGCAGCAGGTAGGGTGCTACCTGCGAACCCTCGGCCATCCCCCTGCTCCGCAGGGAATCAGCAGGGCGGCAGAGGTTTGTTTGCTGACGAGTCAGGCAGAAGCCCTCGAGATTGCAGGTTTAAAACACAGCAGAGGGGAGAGACGCTGCTTCAGCCCAGGGCGAGCTGAAAACTGGTTTAAACAGCCTAAGTCAGGTGGAAAATGAGACGGACGCCTGGGGCACGTAGGGAGGCTCAAAGAGCTGCGCCTCTCCGCCTGAAACAAAAGAGCAGAGGCGCAAGAAAGGCGAAGTAAGCCTGCCTGGCTCCCTATCAGCTCCGACCCAGGAAGACAAGACGTGCGCGGGCTGCAGGAGACACCAGGTTCTCCCACAGACAGGGTTAAAGGGTGAGGGTTAGAGCTCAGGGATAGGCTTAAAGAAGGGAAAAGAGCTCATAGTGAAAGCCAGCTGCGCTCTACACTGCGAAGCCCTTTGCTGTGGCAGGGCTGCTGGGGGAGCCAGGGAGGGGGCTGCAGCTCCTCACCCCTCTTTGGCATCCCCAAGTCAGCATCTCTGCTGAGCTTGGTAAGCGTCCCAAAGCACTGCCATCCCTGGAGGCACTTTTTTTCCCTCTCTCCCACCTCACAAAGTTGTGCAGAGTTTTTCTTCTAAGCTTTCCTGAGCAGTTTTCCTTGCAAGTGCAGAGGGACCATCAGGCACCTCCACCGGGTGACAGCACAGACTTACACAGCTACCGGCATGTGAGACTAATGTACTTTACTCCCTCAACCTTAGTGATGACATGAGCAGCCAGCACCAAGTATAAGAAATGACAAATCAGTGACACCACATCCTTTAGGAAAAGCCTTTGCTCATTAATCAGTGGCTTTCTGTACAAACTATGGTCTGGTCAGAGATAAAGTAACAGCAGCATTGTCCAGGGTGGATGGAAACAGGAGAAGAGGAGAGGGAAAAGAGGGCAAAAGAGTAGAAAGCAAAGAAGTCCATGAGGACAAAACAAGAAGAAGAAAAGTCAGGCACTAATGCTGCTGTTTTCTCCTGGCTCATCCCAGCACCCAGGTGGGCAATCAAACCACCACAGACCCTACAGCACGCCAGAGGGCTCAGCTCACGCACCCAAGGACAGTGAATAACCTCCCTGGCCACCACAACCACACAGCTTGACCAACCCTGAGCTATGGTGGCCCTGAAACTGCCGGGGCTCAGCCAGCCCTTGCTTTCCCCATGGAACCTCAGGCACAGCCACTGCTGCCTGTCGGGTGCGTTTTCCATGTTCAGGACCTTTTCCTGCCTCCCTCCCAGGCCCCTGAGACCCAGCCTGGAGCAAAGGTCCTGGCTGCCACTTGCAGCCTGTGAGGCTGCTGCTGGTGTCCCTGAGGCTACTGAGCTAAGCAGTCCATGCAAACACAGGGCTATGGGAAGGGAGAGGACATACCTTCCTGCGGAGCATTCGTGTCCCACACAGACCACATCTGCACAAAGAAAAAGGGAGTCCAGCACACTATGAAAGCTAACACTATGATGAAGGTCATTTTCACTGTCCGGATCTTGGCTTTGGAGATGAGCCTGGTGCTGCTGACCCTGGCAAATGCTGTCCCACTGTGGGAGCTGGAGCTCATGTTGGGCCCATGAGTTGTCTTAAGTTTCACGTTCTGCCAGATTTTGAAGCTGATCAAGCCATAGCAGATGCTCAGCATCAACACAGGGATGATGTAGACCATCAGAGTTATCCAGGTGACATAGGCTTTAGGTCCCCAGGGCTGGATGAAATCTGCCCAACAGTCGTAAACCCCATTCCCTACATCCCTCAGAGAAAATATGTGGATCTGTGGGATGCTGACCAGCAGGCACAGCAGCCAGGTGAGGAGGACAGAGACCCGGTCCGCTCTCCTGTGCAGAGACCGCAGCGGCTGACAGATGGCCAAGCACCGATCCAGGGACATCAGCAAGAGCATGTAGGTGGAAGCAAACATCCCCACTACCTGCAAGTACTTGATCAACCGGCAAAGGAAATCTGGCCCGTAAAACCTAAACGTGATGTCCCAGATGAGCTGGGGCAGCACCTGGAAGATGGCCACGACCAGGTCAGCGATGCTCAAGTGCTTCATGAAGAAGTACATGCGGGACTGCTTCTGCCGGGTGGTGTGGATGGCCAGCAGCACACACAGGTTGCCAGTCAGGGCGAGGAACAAGATGAGGCAGAGGACCGTCACCTCCACCTTGGCCATGTCTTCGTTCCTCTTCAGAGGGTCCGTGGTGCTGTTCCTCCCATAAGTCTGGTTCTCCATGCGGAGGCTGCCGTTCCCCAGAGAGCTGTTGATGGTCCATATGCTGCTCCCCGCCAAGTACAACTTCTCCATGGCCAGCTCCGTCCCACATAGAGCCTGGTAGCAGAGAGGGTGGGTGGCAGATCCTCTGCGAATGCGTCCCCGTTTGAGGCAGCCGTGTCCCCGCTGCGGCTCTCCTCGCCGGCGCTCACCTCGGCGGGCAGGGCTGCTCTGCCTCTTCCCCCGGAGCGCCCGTCCGTCCCCGTCCCTGTCCCGGTGCCCGTGCCCTGGGCTGAGGGCTGTCCGCCGGCTCCACCCCGGCCCCTCCCCAGGCTCCCGACGTTCGCGCAGGCTCCTGCCCCCAGACAAAACCCGAGGACCGGGAGGAGGATTAGCGGGAAGGGCCGGGACACGCCGGGTCCCCCTCGCAGAGCTCCCGCCCCCCCGGCGCTGCCGCACCCGCACACCGCGCTTCGGCACCTCCTTCCGCGCCCCATCCCCGCCCCGCTCCCGCCGCCACCGGGTCCCGCAAACAGCCCCTCGGGGGTCCCGCTCCTACCGCCGGACCCTGCCGTGCCCCGGGCCCGGGCGCGCCCGCCTGCGCTCGGAGCGGCCGCCGCGAGAGGGAGCGGCAGCGCGGAGGCTGCCGGCGGGTCCCACCGTGATGGGCGGGGGCTGCGAGGCCCGGTGGCGAGCGGCGTTCCCGGTACCCCCGAGCCCCCCGGGCGTGCGAAGCGCCGAGGGGTGGGAGAGCGCCCTTCACCCTTCCCGGCCCCGGCATCGCGCGCTGCTCGCAGCCTCGGGACGGGGCTGGGGAGAGCAGAACCGCCGGGAGCAGACGAGATGTGTCCAGACCATAGCGGAAGGCACCGGCCCGAGGCCCGGACTCTGCTCTCCGAGCTCTGCCTGCCCTGGCCTGGGGCTTCCGGGAGACAGTCACGGCCATCGCAGCAGAGTCCCACCGTATCCACCAGCACAGCCTCATGCAACCAGGAGGCTCCTGCTTTCATTACTTGGCAGTTAAACAACCACCAGGAACTGGGTTTTTTGTTTCAGGAGGATTATTTTAGAGTATTATTAAACCATTCCTAGGTGGTTGTGTTTAACATTGTTTGCAATCAGTGCCACTAGCTCGGCAGCACATGGCACTGTTTTTCTCGTGATTCCATCCCCCTAACAGGGCAGCAGGGACCTAAGAGTGCAGGCAGGAATGTTCAGGAGAGCACGGAACCACTTCATCCCCGCTCCCTGAGCCCAGCAGCCACTGGGTCACTCTCAGGCCTTCTAACCAAAAATCTGGCTTCAGCAAGAATGCTCCTGGCCTGGCTGCTGCAGCCCCGACGCTCCAAGCAGATCCAGCACACTGATGCACATTCCCCTGCGCTGCCTTCCCTGGAAAGCCGCATCTCCAATTCTACTTAGCCGAGCCTTAGGCCTTGGATAAACATCCCTGCAGTTATTTTTAAAGATTTTGGGAACCTTGAGCTCCATGCAAGATGTAGAAATGTTACATACTTTGGCAAGTTCTTCCCTCCAGGGTTCACGTTCTTCCTCCTTCAGGCAATAAAACTGCTGTGGGAATCGCTGGGGATAACAGCTCACCATGCGCAAGGCTTTTTTTATATTGTTCTGCCTTTTAGGGAGAGTTCTGTAGCAGGAGGTGACTGGGTGAAGTCCTGGCTCCAGTGGAGTAGAGAGGTTTGCCTTTGGCTTCTGCATGGCTCCTTTAGTGTCTTGCAGGGCACAGAATGATGGTAAATGTGCTGTGCGACCTGTCTGGGACAGCAGCACTGGTGAGACACTCACCTCAAGTGAGACAGAGCAGACACTGTTCCTATTTACCCTCAGATGAGGTATCACTTGTAATGACACAGGCACTGATTTCTTCACAGACCAGACCTGAACCGCTCCTAATGCGGACATGAGGCTTATGCCAATTGTGTTGCTCAGACGTGGCAGCCGAGTGCCTTAAAGCATGGTGTGTAACTGCAGAATACGTTTTATTTCAATAGTGAATCATCAATGCTAAGCTGTGAAAGAGCTCTCCTAGGATTCATCCTGTTTGTCGCCTTGCCAATGCCAAACTGTTCCCAGGGCTGCTTCTAACGTTCTAACGCGCTGCCTGCCGTGGCTCGGAGGCGCAGGAGCGGCTCAGTGAGCCGCGCGCTGGTGAGGTGAAGGATCATACGCCCTGAGCGCTGAACTTTGGATTTAAAAGGCGAAGTCACGGAAGGTTTTCATTAGTTTGAGTGTCTTGGCTGCAGCCTGGGCCCTTTGCTCACGTTGCACTTGCAGCGGCAGGGTCCTCCCCTGCCTTGCTGGCAGCGGAGGCTGGATGGGAGCACTGCAGCTGCAGCGGGGAGCACGGGGCTGGTTATACAAGGCACAGCCCACCGGCCCCGCATCCAGAGCCGCGAGAGGGAGCGCCTCTGCTCTCTCGTGTACAGCGTTACCCCTCGCATCCAAACAGGGACTGAATGTCAAGCACTGCAGATGCTGCTGCGTGCTTCAAGTGCTTGTGCTCCCACCAGCCGTGACATAGCAGCCCGTGGCCCCACTCTCAGCATACAAGCAGCTCCCCATGTCCATCACTTTCCTGTCTGCTTTACTAGACCAACAAACAAGCTCCTCAGCAGCTCCAGGAGCACAGGTCCAGGCTCTCAGGGCAGCCTAGCCATTGTTGCCCACCAGCAGTGCTCTAGCCTGCAGCATTGCTCTCCAGGGCTGCCCATGATCACACCCTGCAAGGAAACCTGCCTGATTTGGAGCTCTTCTTGGAGCCCAAGCCCGCACAGAGGCATGAGACCTTTCCCAGCTCTCTCAGGGTGGCTCCGGAATCTTCCCCCTTCCTGACCATCTCAGAGCTCCCCAGTGCCCTGCATGGTGCATGGGTGATGAGCACAGCTGCTAAGGGTGCTCTTCAAATCATGCATAGAGCACAGGCAGCAAAACATGTATGAGCAGAAAAACCAGGCTTTTTATTCCTTTTCAACCTTCCTTGGCTTATTTTGTTTTTCTCAATTTCTGCTAAGGGAAAAATTCCAACTGGTTCTCAAACCCACTAAATCCATTCAAAATAAACTCACCCTGCGGCTGCCATAGGAGTTCACATTCATGTAAATGTTAATTTGAGCAAATAACCATAGCGCCGACCCACAGCTCTGTGCCACGTGGCTGGTACCTGCGGTTAGAGCCCACTATCCCGGTTCCTGTGCAGCGGGAGAAGTGTCCTCTTGCAGCAGGTGATGCAGCTCATGGAGCTGGCCAGCAAGTTCAACGCTGTCACTGTGTGGAATTAAAATGCTTTACTGCTAATTGTGTGGGGTTGTCACCTGCTGTGTGTCTGTGCAGCGAGGGAACAGCTTGGGTTCTCCAAATGGAAAGTGTTGTACTGGCAGACACCGCTGCTGGGGGGTTCCCTTCGTCAAGGGTGAGAGTCCAACCCAAGATTTCATCGTTCCATCCGCACGTCAGTTTTCTCACATAAATGACCAAGTACAGAATCCCACGAGGGGCTCAGTAAAGAGGCACTTAGTGAAAACAAGGTCAGTGCTGTGCTGACACAGCCCTGGGCACAGCGGTGGTGGGAAAGCAGCCTCACAGAGCTTCTCCATGGGCTTTGAATGGCCACGGCTGGGGTCTAGTCCTGGTTGGGTTGAAGGATCCAGCCATGAGGTTTTAATGGCCACTCCCTTTGCCTGCAGTGAGAAGAGAGTGAAGGGAACTGCAGGTAGCAAAAATCTCACTTATGCCAAACAGGACACTTGGGGGCTTGGGACAGCATCCAGCAGCAGCAGGAGATGCTCGTGGCCCCTCACAGCCCCTCAGTCCTTACTCAGGCAAAGCTGTGGCCTCTCCGCAGCTGAAAAAAAAACACACACCCTTGATCTTACAGCAGAGCATCCTGTGAGAATGAAAGGGTTTCCTGAGTCACCCCCAGCTCCTCCCAGCTTCCAAAATTCAGAGCTGCCATACAGTTGGAAACATTTTTATTTAGAAAAAACATGCTTTGGAATAATCAAAAGCACAAACACTACACCAAGCTAAATTTAATTGCATTTCAGTTTACTGCTGCATCTGAAATAGCTGTTTTTCCAATAGCTATCTTGAATCCCAACTTTACAGTCCCCATGATACAAGAGGTCTGGCAAAACTTCAAGTCCAGGCCACTGTTTTACAGATGGAGTTGCAGCCACTCAGGAACTCTCGTGTATGGATGTGGCCCGTCGCAGGCAGTGAGAGCAAGAAAGCCAGGATATTTTATCTGGCTGGTTTTGCATGGGAAATTCTCTTTATCCTAGAGGCTTTTCCTAGTCCTCACCTCCTGCACTCAGCCTGCAAGAGGCCCAACTTTGGTAAATTCACTAAAAATACAGAGATGGGCAATCGCATGCATGCACCTCCCTGGAAAAAGCAGGTTAGTGCTTCAATAGAAAGCTGCTGGATGTCATGGGTGTTGGATCAGGCTTGGGACTGTACTAAGGACAGAGATAATCATGAGTGTTTCCCTGTGTCTCCTAAATGTGCACATGAGTAAATCCTAAGCATGATTCCTGCATAGCTACCCATCTAGTATACAGATTTTCATACTGCGAGTAAGTACTGTAAAGTGTACCCTACTTAAGTCAATGAGTCTTTGGTGACAAAACAGAAACACAAGAAATGCATAGAATTATTTGATTCTTGAACACTTATTCAATATTCATTGTGTTAATGAGTTTGCTGATCAGTGGTAACATAGCACAGTGCTACACATCAGGTTTAAGATGCTGGTAAAGTACTATTAAACTCTTTGGTAGTGTCATACCACAGGTTACATCACCTGACTGCATAAACCATGCTTTTTGCCATGGTATATCTTTTTGTCAGTTAAAAAAACTAAACCAAACCCAAAAAGTAGTCCTCAGATTGCCTGTAGTAAATAAACTCATGGAAAAATACAGCAGAAGCTCACTGTCATCAAGCATTCCTGCTCTAGCACACAAACTGGCTTGTGGTTGGGGCTCTGCACAGAGCTGCTCTGATAGCTGTTGTTTTGTTTTGGAAACTACATCATCAAAGCATTACTGGGAGGGAAAAACAAGCCAGGAAAGCTGACTTGCACACAGACCAGCGAGAGGGGAGGAACAGCTTGGATGCTGCAGACTCACTCAAGTTTTAGAAAGCATTTGCAGTAGAGAAAGAGAATTTCCATGAATTCATGCCACGTATCAAAACCATTTCTCTTCTCCCTTGTTTTCATTTATCTAGGAACACTGAACTTGCTCAAAGAACTCAATGTTAAGATGCTTCTACACCATGTCGCTGTAAGGTTCACGGGATTCAAACCATTTCTTTCAAAGAAGTCCTTTGATTTATTTAAACCCTCCAGCCTCTGCTCACACCAGTGCAGAACCCCAAGTCATGCTCATTCAACTTTCAGAGATAAAGTCTTGAAAAAGAGCCCGAATTTCTTGGCATTAAACCAGCACTGATTTCCATAACCATTACCCTTAATACTGCAGCATTGCAAGTAAAAATCCCCACTAGAGCCTCTGAAGATGCACTTGTTTTTTGCTTAGTGCCAAGAAACGCCGAAGGATGCCATCTCCTGCTCCAGAGCCCAGTTCCCCTGGGATACAGCAGCAGTGCTCCATTCAAATCAGTGATCTTAAGCCTATTAAAACTAGAGTAGGCTGTGGGTCAGGCTAATCCCATAATCCGGGTTGATTCTGATAATCCAGAAAGTCCAGTTTAGGTTGTGGCAGACCTTCACAAGGTGGATGTCCGGGGTTTCTACAGGGAAACCCACATGCTCACATCTTCTCCCTGTCACATGCAGGCTTGGGAGTACCCGTTACAGGCAAGGGAGGGATCACAGGGCATTTCCCCTGGGGAGAGAAGAAGGGTGTCAGGGGGTTACATGGGCTATGCCCAACATACATAACTTCTACTAAGGGTAATAAACACCCTCACCATGCACCTCCGTGCAGGAACTGAACCTGCCTGGCTGTGGGTTTTTTTACATGGCTCCATAATGACATTGTTCATGCTAAAATGTTTCTTGCTTCATCTCATTATGGCCTCAAAGCTCATAAAAATCAATGGAGCCTGCACAGACCCTGAGAATAACAAGCTGGCCTAATACAGGATGGTGGAAATACATATACATAATGTTTTCTAACAAAGAGTCTCCAGTTTCAAGCTGTTGGGAGATTATATAATAATTTTACTACTTTTTTGCTTGTTTGATTGTTTTTTACTGTGCTTCTGTGTAACCTCATTTATTTCAGTTGCCCTGAATGCTCACTTGTCAGCAAGGAGGAATAAAAAGCAAAACAACTCCACTGGGATCCAGTACCCTGCCTCCAGTCCCCCTGAGGCTGCTGCAGCTTGGAGGGTATGGCTGCGCCCATGGATGTGGTGGGCAGACAATGTGGCCTCAACCCAACCAAGATGCTGATAAACAGCAGTCAGAAAAGGGCATGTGCAGCAGTAACAAGTTATATGGGACCTGCAAAACCAAGGTACAAAGCGACGTATTGAGCATCACCTCCTGGCATCTGAGATATTAACTAAGTATTTCCATACACATAGCTATGGGTCATTCAGCGAACACCAAGTACGTGATGTGCAAGCACTGGCCCCATACGGTGAGCTTCAATTTATGCACAGAATAGCTATAGAGGAATGCTTTTGTCCATTAAAATTAAGTGCATTTCTACATGAGCAGAACATCTTACCTTGTTACAGTAAGGATAGAGGAGCCAGAACAAAACCAAAATACATCTGCCTAATATGTATTATACAATTAATATATATGTAAAAGAAAGTGAATCAACTTTGCTGCTCATCACTACTTGAACAAAATCTGTGCTGAGTGATATGAAAGGGACTGCAGTCCTTCCCAGGATAATTAAATATATATGTGTGCCTGTGTGCATGTGGGTGAGTATGTAATTGGGCATATGCCTGGAAATACCCATACAGTGTGTGTAAGTGTGTGTTTCTATACACCCCAATCCATAACTCCTGTGCCGTTTCTCTCACACCAAATACCTGCCCAGGACCCAGGAATGCATCTGTGGGGCCAAATAATTAACCAGGGCAGTGAGCTCTGAAAATGAAGCCCAGCTCCATTTATACAACCTCTGCTGCCTCGGTAATTATTCCCCATTTGCAGTAATGTGTTTACCTCCGCCTTCCTGAAGTTAGTGATTTGTCCTTCTCTTTATTTACTTTCAGGTGCTTGATTTTGAGCCAGCTCTCCAATTTGTTAGAATCACTTTGAATTCAGGTCCTCTCCTTCAGGGCACTCGCAGCGACTCCTCCACTGCCAGGGTGTGAAAAAACATGATTATTCTTTCTTCTGAACAGAAAATGACTGGTGTCAGGCTTGCCCAACAGTGGTGGCAATTTGAATTCCTGCACCCGGGTAAGGCATTCCAATTCTGTTCTAGCAAAACGGACTCTCCTTATACCAAAGGATCATTGCTTATTAACTCCTGCTGTCAAATACACGACCTTTGGAGAAGTCACCTCGGCACCACAGACGCTGCCAGTCCCCTGCCCGCTGCCAGCCTCCGCAGGTCTATTGCAGGGGCACACAGCCCATCGGCCGCATCCTCAGCTCCAGTCACCCAGCCCTGGCTGCAGCCCCTCAGGTTCAGAGCAGAACCTGGCCAAGTGCCACAAATATAGCTGCTGGATGCAGGACACAGGATGCAGGCTGCTTTTGGCCAGTGGGTGGAAGTGGCTCTGCTTCACATGCCTCTACCAAGTGCCAGCTCTGTAGGAGGGGGCTTGACAGCTTCAGGGAAACCTCACAAAGGCAGGAGCAGTGCCTGCAGGACTTGAGCAGGTACAGCTCAGACCTCCTGGGAATAGTGGGCTACCTTTACTCAGTCTTTATTACTCCAGGCAGGTACTCTTCAATGCTTCTGCTGTGTCTAAACTAATACAGAATAATTTATTGTGGATCTTTTCCTCAGCTGAAACCATGCATGAAGAAATGTGTAAACCACTTCTGCACAAACACGAAACACCCACCTAAAACCACAGCATGCACTGAACAGGCAGATTTAAAGGCATTTTTCAGGATTATTGCATTAAATTTTCAAGACCACGTGCATTTCTCCCCAGTCATTGCATGCTTCGTGCTCTGTGTGTTCACAGTTTCACACTGTTTTCTCATCTCATACCTTGGTTACCTTGCTAGCTCTTGGTCTCTGCCCTCATAAGCAGGGTTGATCCCTGCTTCACAAGGCAGGATCACAGTGTTGTTCCCACTAAAACACCAGTACCTGCATGCACTTTTGCCTTCAACCAGTGGCATTGAGTATGGCAAAATGAAAAGATCACACTGAAATGCTTACTACCATGGATGACTTTTACTCAGGCCCCCTTTTTAACATCAGAAGTTAAAAAGCTGTTTCATAAAGAAGGGCATTGACTGGAAAAATTCCTCACATCAAAATTAATACTTCATTAAATATTTCCATTTAAAATGTCTGTTAACACTGGGCAAGAGTTAACTCACTGCAGCACAGTCCCCCAGCTCTGCAATGGATGGGACCCTCCTCAAACTGATTCCCACAGAGCCACAACAGCTTGTACGGACAAAGGGTCCAGTCACAATGGTCCTTCCCACAGATCAAGCTATGTAAGCATGATTTTTTCACTCTATTTTACGTGTCTGAGTGGGTTTTTTAAACTTTAAAGTAACTTTTCTCATGTATGACCATTGCTTTAAAAGCCAAAACAATGGAGTACAAGACAACAGCAATTTATCTAAAAAGCCCTCATGTTACATGTGCAGCAGTTCTCACTTCTGCAAACTGAGTCCAAAAGAAGTGATTGATTTTTTTTTATATACTGATGATTCCTTACCTATCTACGCATACTCAGCAGGCTTTTAAATCACAGCCTTTCCCTCCAGATCAGCCATGGGGTTGCTCTCAGGTGAATCCAATCCATCACTGGTTAACTCCTGGCTCCATTAAAAGGGGTCAGCAATCAAAGATGTCTTAACTGGTATGAGTGACAACTGAACAAACAAATGTAGCAATTAATGAGCAAATCAGAAAAGCAAGCTGTGATTTGTCACCCATTATCAAGGTAACAGGGAATCAGCCTGCTCATTAGTTAATTGTCACTAAGTGCGAACAGGAGCACAGCATGTTGTGGTTCCCTGCCAAAGGCTTTCCGGAGCACAAAGGATGGAGAATGGCTGATCTGCCATGGAACATGGAAACTGGGAGCCTCACCGGCAGTGGCAGACCCTGGAGGAGAGCTGTACATGGATTTGCCACGCATGGATTTGCCATTCAGACCCAAGCCACAGAAATCCTCAATCACAGAGGCTTTCAAGACGCACTCAAAGCCCCACTCTGATTCTCCTGAACTGTGAAAGATGTTGGAAGTGACGGGGATGTAGCATCCTGGAAGACACAGCTGTGCAATACATCATCTTACTGCCTTTTCTTGGGCACCTGCAGCTGAAGCTGCAGGCCCAGTGCAGACACAGCTCAGTGCAGTACAGCACAGCGTGGACAGGGGCTGTAGCCTGACATGTGCCCTGGTTAGTGCAGTCCTGCAAGTAGGAGCCCATCCCTGGCCAGCAGCGAGGGCTGCTCACAGGATCCCGTTGTGAGAGCAGGGCCTGTGCACAAAGAGCATCCCCAGAGAGAGGCTTGCTTCTCTGGGAAAGGAACAAAATATGTTCTCTGTGCCCTGCGTGACGATGGCCGTTAACCCAGGCAGGCGCTGGGTTTGGGCTGGGAGCTGCAATCTCAGCATCCCAACTGCTTGGCTATAAAAAGAGACATGATTCACATGTCAACCTAAAAAAAAAGAGGTCCTTTCTAACCACAGTCAGACACAACTCACTGAGCTCACGATGTTACCAGGGGATTTCCAGATCCCTGCAGGCATGAAATGAGAGGGCTGCTGTGTCAGCCTGACCTGCTGGACCACACA